>OX465297.1:28311111-29701839 GCA_949987735.1 Leucophora obtusa
TTTAAAGGGGTATACTAAAGTTAAAAAGTATTAATACGGAATGCGGGAATCTATGACAAATGCGGTACAATCCCACCGAAAGCGAAACATCTGGCAACGCTTTGCTTAATGTTAAATTAAACAAGTTTATGAACAAAACAAATAAGATATTTCTTTGTAGTCAGTAATGACCGGACTTGAGATGCCCAACACTATGAACCGATTAGTTTCGTATATTGAAAAATTTCTAAAATTTTATGAAAAAACTTCATAATTTTTATGAAACTATTTTTGGTGAAACCTTTTTTACTGAGTGTATGAAACTTTTAATAAATAAATTTAAATTTTTCACAATATATTATTCAAAATTCTATTAATTCATTGAAAAGTTTCAATGGACGAGTTCCAGTGAAACTTCACTGGTTTTATGTAAAAATTCATTAATATCATGCAGATAATTCTCTCCTCCTCGTCCATACAGCTCATACACTGAGAGAGTTATCTGCATGATATTAATGAATTTTTGCACAAAACCAATGAAGTTTCACTGGAACTCGTCCATTGAAACTTTTCATTGAATTAATGAAATTTTTTATAAAATGTTTGGAAAAAATTCATTTTATTTATTAAAAGTTTCATACACTCAATGAAAAAGTTTCATATAAACTAGATTCATAAACTATATGCAGCTTTTTCATCAAATTTAAGAAACTTTTCATTTACTTTGTAAAGAAAACTTCATTAGTTTACTGGAAAATTTCATTAAAACTCGTCCAGCAATATTCCCTCTGTGTACAGTAATCTATGATAGTACCCCAACCTTTGTGCGTGGCTCCCAATGAGACAGTTGCTCGTTATGACTACCACACTGAGACAATTTTGCTGGACGAGTTTAAATGAAATTTTACATTAAACTAATAAAGTTTTCTTCACAAAGTAAACGAAAAATTTCTTAAATTTTATGAAAAAGCTTCATATGTTTTGTAAATCTAATTTTAATGAATCTTTTCTCCTTAAGCGCATGAAATATTTAATAAATAAAATAAAATATTTCACAACATTTTATAAAAAATTCCATTAATTCAATAAAAAATTTCAATGGACGAGTTCAAGGGTTTTATACAAAAATTCATTAACATCATGCAGACAATTGTCTCAGTGCACCATATCCGAGAACTCCTTTTTGAAAAGTGATAGAAACACCTTTGTGTGCCCGAATCTAGAGCTTGTCAGATGTGTTTTGTCACCCCATTATCCAGGCCACACTAATAGAAAAAAGTTTGTAAAAAATTTAGTTAAAACTACTAAAAATTAGTTACAAATGATGTTTCAGAAAAAACTGCTAAAATTAACAGATTATTTTTGCTATATATTAGTAAGATAAATATACAGAATTTTAGTTATATTTGAGTTAAATTTCTGCTAACAGAAAATCACAAATTAACAGGCTAAAATCAGCAAAAAAAAATTTGCTAATTAATAAGGAGCCTAACGTGCCTATTCCTACGAAAAGTCTGTGACTCTTAGTTGTGACTGTATTCCCCATATATTTGTTGTTGTAAAGTCACAATAAATTATATTTATTAAAATTTTTGTTTGAAAACTTCAAAAATATTAAGACCTGGTATCGACACAATCATAACATTGGCAAATAAAATTTGAATTTATTGAATTTTATTGTTGTTTTGCATGAAAAGTTATGACTCTTGAGTCTTACAAATAGTCTTATGACGGTCACAATGAGTCACAGGTAGGAATAAGCACCTAAAAGTCAGTTTTTTTTCTTCGATTTTTTCTTTTTTTAATTGCAAATAAAACAGCAATTTACAATTTTTTTAGCAAATATTTCTGCTGATTTTAGCAGGATAGACTGTTATATGCATTCAAATAAATTTAACTGAAAAATAACAAATATGTTGTAGATATCACAGTTTGTTTTTGCTATTTTTAGTCTACTAATATTTAGCAAAATTTTCTGCAGATTTTACAGTACAATTTGTCATTTTCAATTAACTAAAAGTTAACTTAAATATAACTAAAATTCTGTAAATTTAACAGTTTTAAATTTGCTGTTCTTATTGTAGTAGTATTTAGCAAAAAATCTGCTAATTTAGGAAGTTTTTTTGCAACATAATTTTTAACTAATTTTTAGTTACTTTTTCTGCTATTTTTACAGATTTATTACTCTGAATGTAAGAATAGTTTACCTCTCGGAGGAGAGTCAGGTGCAGAACTTATAAGTTGCTAAGAGATTACCGGCACTTTCAAATTTCGCAGCAACATATTTAGGAACAGAACGTTACGACGAAGCTAAGCGACAACCTCACAAGCTTACCGAAATAGAGCCAAAGTTCGACTTCGCCGTCAAGAAGTTGATGCCACAGGTGCACTATCCTGCAGGTGCACTATCCGCACAGGATTAATTTATTTGGTTGATATTTAGATTTTTATAGATTCATTCAAGTTCCTATTGTGTTAGTACATCATGTTTGTGTGCGTTTCGTAAAATGGGGGCAACGCGCACATCGTTGCCACTGTGTTGATACGATTTAATTACAAACTTCCAACTCTGAAAGATTCACAGACTGAAGTGTTGCCATTAATCCATTTTTCGCCGACCAGTGATTATAATCACCATCACTTTTACTATTCGTAACTTGCTAATGAAATGTTTTTTTTTATTTAATTTATTTTTTGTATCAAGTATTATAGGTCCTGTTTCTTTTATGATATACTTAGTATAAAAACGCTTTTTATTTACACTTCAAAAATATCAGTCGTGTATAAATAATCCGCCAATGGTGATTACAATCTCCACCAAATTTCCGGAAAATTGAAAAATTCACTGTCTTAAAAATTTAAAATTTCCTAATTAGGCCCAGAATAGCTTTGATATAAATTTTTATCAAAATATGTCGAGCGGCGAAAAATAGATTAAGAAAATATACAAACTTTTTACAGTTTCTTAACTTTTTGTTAATTTCTTGCAAACAACTTGATTTGATAGCATTACGCTGGTTATGTACGAATATGTTTGTTTTTAAGCTTAAAACTTAAGTTTCTATAGTCAAAACGTAGTAATACAATAACACTGTGAGACAAATGGTAGGGGTCAGTGATCGGGAAGGGTTCAAACTACCGGGGAAAGTTATATTCGTAAAAAAGAAGTTATACGTGTACCGGCGTTTCGCTGGGTCACCCCTAGGAATCGGGACATATCGATTTAATCTTTGGTGGTCTTTTTTTTGACATAACGAGAACCAGTAGTCCGATTTTTCTCAAACAATTTTAAAAAAATTTAAAATTACAATTCCTTTAATCTGTTCATATAACGTTTTTCTATATACTCAACAGTTTTGTCGGTAAAAATAAATGTATGAAGAAAAAAATATTTTTTGCCTAAAATATTAAAAAAAAAAGTAATAAACAAAAGGTTATTGATTTTTATGGTAGCGGTAACAAACATTTATTTTTACCGGCAAAACTGTTGAGTATATAGAAAAACGTTATACGAACAGATTAAAGGAATTGTAATTTTGAATTTTTTTAAAATTGTTTGAGCAAAATCGGACTAGTGGTTCTCGAGTTATGTAAAAAAAAAGATATATCTCGATTCCTAGGGGTGACCCAGCGAAACGCCGGGACACGTATAACTTGTTTTTGACCGATATAACATTTCCCGTTGGTTTCATCCCATACCGATTTTGACTGTCGCATAGTGTAATTTGATATGATTTTTTAAAATTCCAAACAAAAATTAATTCTTTTTATAACACAAGGGAATTTGCAAAAAAATATTTATGCAAATTTTATTTTATAGCAAATACAACATTGTATAAATAATATTAATGATTTATTGTTTTTATTTTGTATTTCATTGTCTACGACATTTAGCACCCCGCCAAAATGCAGAGTATGATTTTATAATAGTTGGCGGTGGGCCAGCTGGTTGTGTATTAGCTAGCCGCCTGTCAGAGAATCCCAAATGGCAGGTGTATTTAATTGAAGCCGGTGGCTTAGAGAGTGCATTACATCAAGTACCGGCCTTAGCGGCCTTTCTTCAGGGTACACACTCTAATTGGGGCTATAAATCGGTAGCACAGAAATTATCCTGTTTGGGTATGAATAAAAACGAATGTGCTTTGCCCAGAGGCAAGGTGTTAGGCGGTACGAGTTCTATTAACTTTATGATTTATAATAGAGGAAATCGAAATGATTTTGATAGATGGTCAGCTTATGGTAATGATGGTTGGTCTTATAAAGAGGTGTTGCCATATTTTTTAAAATCTGAAAATGCTCAACTGAAGGGTTTGGAAAATTCACCCTATCATAATCACTCGGGACCTTTGAATGTTGAAGATGTACGCTATAGAACTAAATTTGTTGATGCTTATGTAAAAGCTGCCCAAGAGGCTGGTCATGCCAAGACTGACTATAATGGTGAATCCCAATTGGGTGTATCCTACGTACAAGCTAATACTTTAAACGGTCAAAGACATAGTGCTTTCCGGGCTTATATACAACCCATTAGAAAACAAAGAAAAAATTTACATATTGTCACTTTAGCCAGAGTGATCAAGGTGTTAGTGGATCCACAAACTAAACAGGCTTTTGGTGTAAGAGTTTTATACCGTAACACTATATACACTGTACGAGCTCGTAAGGAGGTTATATTATCAGCAGGAGCTTTTAATTCACCACAAATGTTAATGCTATCTGGCATAGGACCTAAAGATAATCTACAAGCTATTGGGGTGACCATAATCAAAGAATTGCCAGTGGGAAAATTACTGTATGATCATATGTGTCATTTTGGTCCAACATTGATTACAAATACCACAGGACAAACTATATTTACTTCCCAATTGGATGCTAACACCATCAAATCATTTACATTTGGCAATCCCACAACCATACTCTCTTCGATAGGTGGTGTAGAAGCTTTAACATTTGCTAAAATACCCAACTCTCAAGAACCGGACGATATGCCAGATGTGGAGTTTATCAATGTAGCCGGTAGTTTAGCCTCGGATGAAGGTACTGCTCTAACCCAAGGTGCCAATTTTCGTCATGACATCTATAGCAAAGTTTATGAACCAATAATGAAGGCCAAGCTAGATCATTTCTCTTTTCTCATCATGCAATTTCATCCCAAATCTGTGGGTAGACTATGGTTGCACAATCGTAATCCCTTAGAATGGCCGCGTATTAATCCAAAATATTTTCACAATTCCGAAGATGTAGAATTTCTATTGCAGGGTATTAAAGAAGCCATACGTATAACAGAAATGCCTGCCATGCAGAGAGTAGGAACACGTTTGCATTCCATACCCATACCAGGTTGTGAAAAATATCAATTTGGTTCTGATGATTATTGGCGTTGTTCCATACGTGTCATGTCCTATACGTTGCATCATCAAGTGGCTACCTGCCGCATGGGTCCAGCTAATGATAGTACAGCGGTGGTTAATGCAAAACTTCAAGTTCATGGGATTGGTAAATTACGTGTTGTTGACACTAGTATTATACCATTTCCACCAACTTGTCACACCAATGCGGCATCATTTATGATTGGCGAAAAGGCAGCTGATATGATACGGGCAGTCTGGTCATAATTATAGAAATAAACCTATAGTCATAGAAATAAACCTCTAAGAATAGCAGAAAAATCTACTAAAAATTAGTTAAAAATTACATTGCAGAAAAAACTGCTGAAATTTGCTAATAAGAACAGCAAAAATAAAACTGTTAAATTTAAATTTTAGTTATATTTGAGTCTAGTTCTAGTTAATTGAAAATGACAAATTATGCTGTAAAATCTGTAAAAAATTTTGATAAATATTAGTAGACTAAAAATAGCAAAAACAAACTATTACATCTACAAAAGTTAAATTTAGTTCAATAAATTTTAGCTAACATCAACAGATATATTTACTAAAAAAAAATAGTAATAGTAATGAGTTGTGGTTACACATCAGCATACGAAAAATCAAAAAATATATCGTTACCTATGTGCTTACCAGTACTGACAAAAATAATGAGTCTAAAAATAGATTTTCAAAAAAATAAATTATGTTAAAAAAATATTTTTTATTGTATTTTTTTTAAATAAAATTTGCTGGTGCGGGAATCGAACCTGGGTCTACAGATTGCCAGTCAACAGCTGTACCATCTGAGCTATACCGACATGTAATATTTAATATATAAAAAACATAATTGATCTGCTGCACACAAGTAAGCTTACTCGCCAACATACAAAAAATCAAAAAATATGTGGTTACATATATCCTTACCAGTGTTTAAAAAATATTAAGTCTAAAAATAGATTTCAAAAAATTTTCAAAAAAGTCTAGAAAATTATTTTCTATTTGAAATAATGATAAAAATAAGTTATTATCAGTAACTCATTATTATATGTTTTAAAATAATGCAGAAGGTAAGTGGGTGTCATTACTGGTAGTCCAAAAAATAATGATATGTCATTACCTTTTCTACACTGGGATAATAAGATTTTTCGCAACATTTCATTAATTCAATGAAGAGTTTCAATGGACGAGTTCCAATAAGATTTTAATGGTTTTAGTTAAATCTTCATTAATATTATGCAAATGATTCTTTCAGTGTATTAGTTGATTTAGAATTTAATTTTTAGTAGTTTAACAAATAAACAGATAAAAAAAAAATTAAAGCCAGGCATGTCGACTACATAATACCCTACACCACAGTACTCGAACAATTGTGGCTATCTGTCGGGAAGCGGATCAAATTCCGCGAAGCTAATTTTAATTAACGGTAAAATAAATATAGTAAAATATACCGTTATAAACCCTGAAATAAAAAGTTAACCTGGGTCAAATATTTTCGGTTAACAAAAGTCACCATAAAGTTATTTAACACAGATAAAATTTTCTTAAACGAGTTTTTTAATAAACTTTTTCAGTAAATTAATAAAATTTTCTTCCCAAAATGAATGAAAAATTAATCGAATTAAATGAAAGGGTTTCATCAATTTTGTGAAACTGATTTTAAATGAAATGTCTTCATTGAGTGCCCGAAATTTTTAATAAATAAATTTAATTTTTTCATATAATTTTATGGAAAACTGCATTCATTTAATAAAATGTCTCAGTAGACGATTTTCGATGAAACTTTATTGATTTCAAATAAAAATTCCTTAATATTGCACTTAACGAAGGAAGTCGAAGTCGCGCACTAGTATTTGTGGCGTTAAGTTGCGCTAAGTTATTTGAGTCCAGTTAGTGGTGTATTAGAGTTTGTATAGTTAGTACAGCTCTAGTAAATCGTGTACAGAGAGAATTTTGCTGGACGAGTTTTAATGAAATTTTCTTCATAAAATGGATGAAAAATTTCTTAAGTTTCATGAAAAAGCTTCATATATTTTATGAATCTAGTTTTAATCAAACTTTTTCATTGAGTGTATGAAACTTTTAATAAATTAAATGAAATTTTTCCACTAAGTTTATGAAAAATTCCATTAATTCAGTGAAAAGTTTCAATGGACGAGTTCCAGTGAAACTTCATTGGTTTTATGCAAAAATTCATTACTATCATGCAGATAATCCTCTGTATAAAAAACTGTATAGTTAGTAGCGCTCTTGTAAATCGTGGTATTGTTCTATTTATTTAATTTAATTAATCTTTGTTATTTTAATTGCAAAGAGCACCAACCCGATTTATCTAAAGGAGATAAACGTAATTTTTTTTAGGTAAAATGCACAGATAGAATTTTTCTGGACGAGATTTAATGAAATTTTTCAGTCAACCAATGAAGTTTTCTTCACAAATTAAATGAAAAATTTCTTAAATTCAATGAAAAAGCTTCATATATTTTATGAATCTAGTTTTAATAAAACTTTATCATGGAGTGTATGAAACTTTTAATAAATAAAATGAAATTTTTGACAATAACTTATGAAAAATTCCATTAATTCAATGAAAAGTTTCAATGGACGAGTTCTAGTGCAATTTCATTGGTTTTATGCAAAAATTCATTAGTATCATGTAGATAATTCTCTCAGTGTATAGTTAGTAGCGCTCTAGTAAATCGTAGTATTGTTGTATTTAAAGTAATAAAGTGTTAAATGAATAGGTGTTAAGCGCATTATCAAACAAAAGAGTGCGTGTTATTTTAATTGCAAAGAGCACCAACCCGGTTTACCTAAAGGAGATAAACGTACATTTCTGAAGGTAAAACGTAAACATTGGTGTCAGCAATGGAATTTGTTATTTTGATTGCAATATAAAAGAACCCGGCTTATTTAAAGGAAATAAACCAACGTTTTGGTCAATAATATTGACTTTATTTTTTCATAAAATTTCGTCATTCATATATATTAAACTTTATATTTAATTCTCAAATAGTTTAAGTAATCATAACGCGCATTAATCTCCATGAAAATGTTCAAAATTAATCAAATTTATTCAATTAGATTAATTTTTTTATATATTCAAATATTGCTTATATGGTGCAACATATAAATGCATGTGATCATACTTAAATTGATTAACTTATATATAAATTTACAATATAAAAACTATCAATTAGATAAGACCAAAATTCCAATACAATTGCATCAAATTCTATTTAAAAATATATTAATTGATAATAATTAGACGTTGTTTTATTAAATTATACTGATCCATTTTACGAATTAAATTGAATAAACGTTTTTTCACGGGGTTTGATAATTATTATTTTTTTATAAATATTAGTTTTGGACTTCTATGAAATTTATTTTATAAATTATATGTAGCGCTTCATTGGCTGAATTCGAATTGAAATATTTTAATTTAATGAATTCTTTCATTAGATTTTTTGTATAGTTATCCGTAAAATATGCTAGAAATTTATTAGGCCTTCTGCATTTGCTAAATACTTTTCCAGTAGCCTACGCTGGGGTCGCTAATATTTGTTTAATTTATCAACTTTTTACTCCAGCTTAGCAGCGACAACAACCTAATATAATAAATAGCAAACAAAACTCTAAAAATAGAATGTTTGTATGTGTCTATGTTGATTACTTCTGAGTAAAAACAATAACAGAAAGCTGAATAGTAAAGAACACTGAGAATTAGTTACATTGCATTCAAGACCTTGCTTGGGTAAGATGGCTAAGCTGTCGCACCTTAGTATATTTACGTTTGTAATGTAGGAATTTTCACAGGTTCGATTCCTACAGCTGACGGGTTGTTGAAAAATTATCATATAGACAAAATCTCGCAATAAAATATAAACAATAATACAATTTTTTGGAAAATCACTGATGAAACCTGTCCGTAGAAAACTGCAGAAACTAGATCTGATATGAAGAAATTCATTACTGTAGTGAAAATAATTCTCTTAGTGCAGAAATAGTTTTAATGAAATTTTTCATTAAACCAATGAAGTTTTATTCTCAAAATTAATGACAAATTTCTTAAATTTTATGAAAAGCTTCATAATTTATATGAAGCTTTTTCATTGGGTGAATAAAATTTTTTAATCTGAAATTTTTCAGATAATATTGTAAAAAAAAACTTTATTTATTAGTTCCAGCGAAAACTAATTGAAATAATGTAAAAATTCATTAATAACATGCAGATAATTCACTCAATGTAGGAAGTACAAACTGACCGTTCTTCAACATGTTCGCCGGGACGAATTATTTAAAATGCGTTCGCCGGTTTCTATGATTCTTGGAGCTGTTTATAGCCTCATTAGACGATGTTATCACTGGAATATTCAAGCTAAACTCCGTTGAATGACACCGTTTAGCTTTAGCAAAATTTGTTTTATTTACTTTAAAAATATATTTATCAAACTATTTGTAAACAGATTTAAATCAAATACAATTAGATTAGATTAGGCGGTAAAATGCCCTACTGGCCTTCAGTATAAGTGCAAAAAGTAGGTGTAGGTTAAAATAATTTACACCTCGTAAATGCAATTATATAAATGTTTTGTTACAAAATATTTTTAAAGAAACTTTAATTAAAAAAAAACTGACCTCTTATATTATTGTATAAATATTAATATTCATAAACATAAGTTTTAATCGTTTTTATGTCGTCAAAAAAACATTTAATTATGCCAAAAAAACTAATAATATACGAATATAAAAAAGCAAAGTATATCTTTATAATAGCCACTTAAAACAAAACAAAAAAGTTCAGTTACCTTTTATAAAAGAACAAATATTTGCTGTGTTTTTTACAAAACATTTTATTAAATGAAAATATGCTAAAGTTTAATTATAGCCAGTTTATACAATACAAATTTTGATTTAAGTTTTCTTAACGATAAGGCAGGCAATTAAAGATCGGCGCGTGACACGATCTTTGTGTGATTTTCGAATTTTGCTTGAGTGAAATTTATATTACTCACGTAAGTCGTGCGTGAGTTAAGAAAAAATGTACATGCGTGATTGTAGCGTAGGTGACATTTTTAGGTGAGTTTGTGTGATTACAATAGGATTCGATGAGTTCTTTTTTTGCAATTGAACTTAACTCAAAATGACCAAAGTTGAGTGCTTAACCATACACAGAGAAAATTCTATTGGATGAATACTAATGAAAATTTTCAGTAAATTAATGGCACTTTTCTGCACAAAGAAACAAAAATTTCTTAAGATTAATGAGCTTTATACTTTTTATGAAACTACAGGCAGATATAACATTTTTAGATATAACATTTTTAGAGCATTATGTTGTGACAGAAACACATCGTGATCAAAATATAATCCTAGTGATCATAGAATGATCCTAAGTGATGATAAAATCGTCATTAGTGATCGTAATATGATCAGTAAAAATTATATTTATGATCACTAGGATATATTCAGGATAAGCCTCGGTGAGTAATCGATATGCTTCAGCTGCACTTTTTTGCAAATTGAAGAAGTAAAGCAAAACTGCCACAAATGATGCTTTGATGGCACAAAATTTGACATTTTCGAAGCAAAAAAAATTTGTTTGTTTACACTAACATAGTTTTTGAGTATTTTGGATTCCTAAGCCCGGATCTAAAATAAAATAAAAGTCCATTGAATAGCCTTCGAGTTGTGGGTCTTTCTTTTTTTTATCCCCTCGCCCAGGGAAATACTTTATGATTTTTTACATTTTTGATCTAAATATATTTAAAAATATAGGCACAGACTCAATAAATGTTTTTAAAATATTTTTTTGTCCTTAATACGAATCTAAAGTCAACAAACTTTGTCGAATTAATCTTAGAAAATATAGTTTTCGATATTTAAAAAAAAATGGTTTAAGGCTTTTACCAATTTTTCAAATATTTTTAAATTTTCTTAATGGATTTTGATCCCTTGTTTTACGTGACGAACGGAATTTTGATACAAAACATGGAAAAATATAATTTTTATAGAAAATCTGAATGTAAACGGAATTTAAAACGCATAGGTCTACAAAATTTTCCTATCGAAAATTCATAACAAATATCAGACCTCTCAGGCTCTCATTACATTAAATTAATTCTTAAATTTTAAAAATTCAATCACATAACTGATATCCCAGCCAGAAAATTTGGATACTTTTATGAGGGTTGTTATTCAGTAAGTCAAAAATTATTCCAACAAAGCACACATATTTTTTAAATTTTAAGTCTATTTGTCCAAAATTGCGCATTTTTGAATCCAAAGATGATTCAGAAACGACTCAGAAATTTAAATAAATTTGAATATTTTGTGAACAATTAAAAATTGCTCAAAAAAAAGATACATTTCAAAAGAAGATTAAATTAATTCTTAAATTTTAAAAATTCAATCACATGACTGATATTTCAGCCAGAAAATTTGGATACTTTTATGAGGGTTGTTATTCAGTAAGCCAAAAATTATTCCAACAAAGCACACATATTTTTTAAATTTTAAGTCTATTTGTCCAAAATTGCGCATTTTTGAATCCAAAGATGATTCAGAAACGACTCAGAAATTTAAATAAATTTGAATATTTTGTGAACAATTAAAAATTACTCAAAAAAAGATACATTTCAAAAGAAGAATTTCTTAAATATTTGAGTAATTTTTGAATTGAAAATGGATGCGCCACTTTCATACAAGTGAAAGTTTAATAATATATTTTGAGCACTTTTCTGATTAATTTTTGGGCTCGTTTGCTGGCTGCGAACTCTAGAAAAATTAAATTATGAATACTTTATTCAAAAGTTGAATATCATATTAAAAAATTGGGATAAGGCTGAATTGTTTGCTTTAAAAATGGGATAAAAATTCAAGGCGGTACAAGCCTTTAAAAACCGGGATGCTTGGACAGGTTAAGTACACCAATACAAAAGAGTACACCCGTAAAAAGTTTTGCTAAAGCTGCTAAAAATTAATTCAAAATTATCTTGCATAAAAAACTGCTGAAATAAGCACATTTTCTTTGCTAAATATTAGTAAGGCAAGAATAGCAAAAATAAAGCTATTAAATATACGGAATTTTAGTTGCATTTCAGCTAAGTTTTAGTTAATTGAAATAAAAATTTACTCTGCTAGAATTAGCAATAAATTTTGCTGAATACACTGTGAGACAAATGGTAGGGGTCAGTGATCGGGAAGGGTTCAAACTACCGGGGAAAGTTATATCGGTAAAAAAGAAGTTATACGTGTCCCGGCGTTTCGCTGGGTCAACCCTAGGAATCGAGATATATCGATTTGAACTTTGGTGGTCTTTTTTTTGACATAACTCGAGAACCGCTAGTCCGATTTTGCTCAAACAATTTTAAAAAAATTAAAAATTACAATTCCTTTAATCTGTTCATATAACGTTTTTCTATATACTCAACAGTTTTGCCAGTAAAAATAAATGTATGAAGAAAAAAATATTTTTTGCCTAAAATATTAAAAAAAAGTAATAAACAAAAGGTTATTGATTTTTATGGTAGCGGTAACAAACATTTATTTTTACCGGCAAAACTGTTGAGTATATAGAAAAACGTTATATGAACAGATTAAAGGAATTGTAATTTTTAATTTTTTTTAAAATTGTTTGAGCAAAATCGGACTAGTGGTTCTCGAGGTATGTCAAAAAAAGATATATCTCGATTCCTAGGAGTGACCCAGCGAAACGCCGGGACACGTATAACTTGTTTTTGACCGATATAACATTTCCCGTTGGTTTCATCCCATCCCGATTTTGACTGTCGCATAAGTGATATTAGTAGAAAAAAAAACCCCAAAAAAGTTTTAAACTGTTTTAAATTGTTTTAAAAGAATAAAAATCTTTTTATGTGAAATCAGCAGTCTGGTATTTTTCATCATATATTTCTGTTGATTTTAGCAGCATGACTATTATTATATTTAACAGTGTACTTTTGCTCGTCTAATCTTACTAATATTTAGCAAAAATCGGCAAAGAATTTTCTGCAAAGTCACTTTTAAATAATAAAACTGTAAAAATAGCAGAAAAAGCTATTAATTATTTAGCTATTTTCACAGGTTTATTTCTATGAGTGTATGAATAATATATGTATGTGTCTAACTGTTTTACCAAATTTAAGTTCTTCAAGGACAATTCTCAAAAGTAGATTTTATAGATCCTTACGAGGTCCGTAGAACAGCCTTAAAAATTTCTTAAAATGAAAGGTAATTTTTTCGAATTCAAACTCATAAAAAATAAGAGACTCCTAAGTACTTTTGTGTCATATTGAGCCATAAAGTGTTATTCCCAGGCTTAAGGTTTAAATAAAAAAAAAAAGAATTTTTCACTTAATATTCGTATGTACGAGGCGAAAATGCTTTAAAAAGTTTTAAAGGAAGTCTGTGCAAAAAGTCGATATTTGTTGATCGGTGTAATTTTTTTGAGGTCCCATTGATGTTTATTTTGTTATCGCTGTTTTCTATCTTATGTATATTTTTAGTTTAGTTTATTTATTTCCATTCCAGTACAACAAGAATTAATCTTTTAATTATAGTATAGGAATTTTAAGTGCTAAAATTTTGATTTTAAAAAGTTATAGTCACATTAATAATAATAATAAAATAATTAATATAAATAATCAAATAAATTTTAAATTCTGATTTAATTTTTTTTTTTTGTTAATTTAAATTTTTTTTTAATTTTGCTTAAAATTTAGAAAATTTTTTATTGCTTTAAAATTAATGAATGGCCGCACGAAATTGGTTGATGGGCCGTATTTTCCCAATATACCATAGTCAATCAGAATTGAAAATAGAATGAGGGATTGAAGTCTTTAGAATTTTGGCCAAAACTATAATATAATATGGACCAAAAAGTATCATTAACGGGGGTTTGAAAGTTGCTGATCACGAGTCTAAAAATTTAAAATTCAAAATGGCTGATCCAAGATGGCGGTCATGAATTTTAAGTTTTAAATATAACACTATGCGACAGTCAAAATCGGGATGGGATGAAACCAACGGGAAATGTTATATCGGTCAAAAACAAGTTATACGTGTCCCGGCGTTTCGCTGGGTCACCCCTAGGAATCGAGATATATCTTTTTTTTGACATAACTCGAGAACCACTAGTCCGATTTTGTTCAAACAATTTTAAAAAAATTAAAAATTACAATTCCTTTAATCTGTTCATATAACATTTTTCTATATACTCAACAGTTTTGCCGGTAAAAATAAATATTTGAGCAAAATCGGACTATGGTTCTCGAGTTATGTCAAAAAAAAGACCACCAAAGGTCAAATCGATATATCTCGATTCCTAGGGGTGACCCAGCGAAACGCCGGGACACGTATAAATTCTTTTTTACCGATATAACTTTCCCCGGTAGTTTGAACCCTTCGCGATCACTGACCCCTACCATTTGTCTCACAGTGTAATTATTCAAATTTCAAATTAAGATTTTGAAATTCAAAGTGGCGGATCCAATATGGCGACAAACAATAAATATATAAATATAATATATTATTCTTTATGTAGGTCTTAAAATCGCTGATGAAAAAATTTGACTTCAAAATGTCGGATCCAAGATGGCGGTAATGAGTTTTAAATCAATCATTTTAAATCCTATTTTAATTGTATTCGACTTGGATAGTAGGTAGTCATTCTTAATGTATAAAATTAACATAATTGAACATACACACTAACATTCATACAGGTAAGAGAGCGTGACGTACACCGCCGGAATAACTACCTCAATAAAGTTGGAGTAGTTTTAAGTTTCATCGTGTGAAACTGTTGTGTCAGCGTAAGTCTGGCATTGGAAATACTATACCAGTATTTAACTTTACAATTAACAACAGCTGGGACTAGGTACATGTCGCACTAGAACTTACGTAGAAATAATAGCTCTTGGAAAAGAAGGTTTTTCAACAAAATTTTCAATTCCAATACTCAAATAAAAAATGAATAAGTTTTCTTATAAATATTCAGATATTTCCGTTTTTGTTTCGTGAATTGGCTATAATCCATAAAAATTTCCCGTTCCAAAGAATCGGTTGTAAAATAGCTACTTTTTCTTTACAACCCGTTATACTGTCAATTGTGACACCGATGATTTTTTTTCGATATTATTCCAAAAGCAACCACTTCTATAACTCCAAAGTGGAACCAGTCAGATAACTGCAACTGCCGATTGCAAAACCATTACACGTAATCAACACCCGAATAAACATTCGTTTGCGTTCAAGCGCCGAATATACTCAAATAAACATATTCGTTGCAGATTTTAAATCAATCAAACCAAGTGATTTTTGTTGCATCGTTGATTTAATCATTGGTCGTTTTCATACCATTCATTTCATTCATATTCGTTCGGATCAATGATGATTATTTTGATGTAGAATAAATCAGAAAAAACAAAAATGAACGCGTATGAGTTTATTCATGATTCAAACAAAATAAAAGAAAAATAATTTCATTACAATAAATAGGGGGTTTAAAGTATCAGATTTTGTAGAAACAAATTTAAGAAATGGTACAGTGAACTTTCCCATTATAAAACAATAAGATTTTATTTATTTGTTTTTTATTTTATAAAACAACTAATACTTTGATTTATTCATGTGAGTTCAAATGTTCGATCAGTGTGATTTTATTCAAGTGTGATTTTATTCAACAGTGTGATTTTATTCAACAGTGAGTTTTTTGAGTGATTAAATGTGAATAAAACATGTTTGACAGACGATTCAAACTGATCCGAACTAGATAAGAATTTTAGTGTATGATTAAATCAAGAAAAAAGTTGATTTTACAGTTCTCTGGAACCAGTTGGCCGTGTTCAGTTCTGGAACTAGTTCCCATATAAGATCCGTGGAACTGATTTCGGAACCGGTTCCATGAAATCGGCTGCAGTGGGACCTGTTTCAGAATTAGTGTGATTGGCTACCGATTGTAAAAAACTTTTACTGGGAACCTACTAGTTTGTACTAACCAAAAAAGAAAAATTTTTGAAACTTTTTATGTTTAACTACATAGTGCTTAAATTCAAAAATATTAAAAAAAACTGAAATTTTGACTTTGAACTATTATCAACAAAATACCGTTGGACAGAATAATGAAATATTTAATTTAAATAATATCAAACATTTCGAAATTCTGAAAATATAATTAATTGTTCTATCTACCTTAAATGTACTTTTTTGCCAAAATATTTAGTTCCTGGCCCATAGCGGAGCAACAGAAGTGTATGTAGCAAATTTCGTCCAATTATCTTCAGAACTGTGACCTGTAGTTTGACTACAAGGGTGGTTCATTTTACATGGACAAATGGATGGATGGATATAATACAAGGTGCGTCTACGCCCATTATTTTTGAATAAAAATAATTTTTCACGATCAATTGTAAACAATTTTCATGTCAAACTCGTTATCGTGAAAAATAATTTTTTATATCAAGTACAGCATTTCTTTCACGTGAAATCGACACAATTTACTATGCTTTAAGTTTAACAACGATCTGGTAACATTTTTTAAAATGTCTGAGAACCAAATTTATTTAAAATCCAAACACAAAATTATTAACTTGATGTACTTTTTTATTTTATTTAAATATATATGAATTTACAACACTTTTATTTTTAGTTATATTTAATAAAGTAAATATAGTTCATTTAAAATCTGAATTTGCTGCACTGGTCTAGTTCAAAACATTGTAAATCAGTAATATGAGTGTTTGGGAAAATCAACAAAAATATTTGCTAAAATAAAGTTAAACTGCTGATTACAAAACACTGTGGGCTAGAAACTCTATATTTTGGTAAAAAGTACAAAAAAGTACAAAAAAAGAATTTAAGCAATGTGTAGTTAAATAGAAAATTTTTCAAAAACTTTCCTTTTCTAGTTATGACAAATTAGTAAGTTATACAGTAGTTTTTATTTAACTGCCTTTTTCTTAAGTGCACATTTGCTATAACTGCACAAAATTTTGGTTTCGTTTCTATTTTACAAAATTATGTACGCAATTGTCTTCGCATTTAAGATAACTGCCTCATATTTTTGGCAGTTTTACATTATTTTCATAAAAAAGATCACCGTTAGCTGTCTCTTGTGTTTTGCTTTGTTTTCCATTTCTAGGAAAAAAAAACACACATAAAATAAATGTGTTGTCAACTTTTTTTGTGACAAAAATATCCTACTTTAGTCGTTTTTTAACCATAAAAATCGCAAGATCTGGTGCAAAGCACAAAGTCGTCATCATTAGCTTCATTTGTTTTGTTTGTTTTCAGTCTGTATTGGTATACCTGCACATTAAGGCAGGTAAATAATTTGACTTAGTTGGTTGTGCAGGTAAGTCAAAATTACTGTAGCCAATTCAAAAAAACAGAAAACAGCTCAATTTTTATGAGAAAACTTATTAATTTTTTATTTGATTATTAGAATTGAAAAATTTGTTGAATAATATGCTTTTCATCCTAATTTTTGCATTAAAAATACAAAAATTGTTTTTTTTTTTTTTTTTGGACTTTCTATATTTTCATATATTTAGTTAGAATATTCTTCTACCTTAAGTCCAAATTCTAATATGATATTGTCATATTAGATTTTATTTGTTGTTTCAAAAAGAGGGTTGATCATTTTCATGATAGACAATACAATTGTTTCATAGGCATCACCCTACTCTTCAGTTGTCCGCAATAAGAAAATGATAACTTTCTTACTCAAACCAAAACGTTACATAAGGTACAAAAAAGCCCCATAAAGTTCCAAGAGTTATTAAAAAAAATTTAATGCCAGTTAGTTCCCAAGATGTCTCCTACCTAAGTTAAACCTGTGAAAAATAACTTTTAATAAACTTTCTTCATTTGGACCTATAACTGAAAAAGTACCTTCAGATCTTGCTGATTTCCAGCATTCCCGAGTTTTAGTCAATTCTGAATAGTATGAAATTAACACATTTTAAGTATTAACTTATTTTTGACATTGAAGTTAAATTTTCAACTTTGTGTCTTCAGAAACTTATTATAGAATTTCATGGCAAATATTTTTACTGAACATTTTAACCCTCTAACTCTTCAACTTTTGGGTCTTTTTTGCCAATTTTTAAAAAGGGGCTCAAAAAGACCCTTTAATTGCAGAGTTAGAGGGTTAAAAATGTTCACGAAATTTTCTCCCCTAGTGTTTTACATAAGTTCGCTGAACACATCCTATACCTAAAATGGAAGATTCACATGGTTTCTAATGCCGATTCACTATAAACATTTTCAAAAGGGGGAAATTTTAACTCCCCCAAACACATAGGACCAGGCGTAAACTTTTAAAACGCCGATACACGTATATTTTTCTTAGGTCTCCTCTGCCAGAATCAGTTGTCAGAACCATATTTTGTTTTGTGGCGTTCAGTCTAATTTATTTTTCAACACATAACAATTTTAAAAACGGCTGCCGTATTGGATCCGCCATGTTAAATTTTTAAAATTTGATTTAACATTCGTAATCTGCTGCCCAAAAACTTCCACTGATGGAAATTTTGAGTAAATCAGACAAAATAAGAAATTTAATGAAAAAATTGTTTGTCGCCATATTGAATCCGCCATTTTTTTTTTTTTTACTATAGACCAACACTCAGGGGATGCCCTTACTAATGCAATGCATTGTGTTTTTTTTTTTTTTTTTTTTATTTTAGTTAATGTACTTATAAATAATATAATTACATCATTATGGGAAGGAGGAAGAAGGGAGTAGTGTTTGTGAACGTTTGACTTGAATTTCTCTAAATTGTAAGTATCAGGAAAGACATCTGCGGGGAGTTTATTCCACATACGGGCGGTTTGACTAATGAACGAATTCTCTCTATAATGCGTTGTGCAACTAACTGGACAATCGACCATAAACGGATGAGATCTACTCTACAAGCGCGTGTTACGGACAAATACACGGGGCCTCGGAATTTTGTACACGGTCCAAAAGCTCCAAAATAGACTTTGAAACCCCTGCCCATATATGGGAGTTGTATTCCAACTTCTAAGAAGTTGTTCTTCGGTTTTGAAAAAAAATATATGATGAGGTGATGCAAACCTCAGCCGGGGTTTTATTACCGTACCCAAGTTCTTTCACGTGTAACACATATAAATGAGACCATAAAATAGTTTGTTGCACTGTGTAATAATTATTAAAAGAATGTCTGACTATTTTCTGACCTACGAGTAATATTGAAAAACATATAGTAGTATACTTAAATGCAAATTTCTGAAGCTTTTAAAATATTTTTTTAAAAAATTACCGTAATTTTGTTGAAATTGAAAATAAATTCAGTAAACG
This sequence comes from Leucophora obtusa, assembly GCA_949987735.1. Taxonomy (NCBI): domain Eukaryota; kingdom Metazoa; phylum Arthropoda; class Insecta; order Diptera; family Anthomyiidae; genus Leucophora; species Leucophora obtusa. The sequence continues at coordinate 28,330,783 of OX465297.1, forward strand.
TTTGATACATACCTGTAAAGAAGAAAAATATACACATTAGTTTTTTGAAGAAATAAACAGGTAGTTAAAAAAAATGTTTAAAAGTATATCATAAATTCTAGGAAATTTCATAAAAAACTTGCATTTTTTTACCACAGGTCTACTGATTTTCATCAAATTCTATGGAGCCATTAAGACAAATCCATTTTTATTTCCTCAAAATTCCAAAAACCCGATATTTTATTCACAATTTTCATTTTTAAAAAAATAAAAAAAAAACAAATTTAATTGTCTCACATTGAAGACTCACACTTTCTATAGTTCTTGTCGGATTATAGTAATTAAAAAACTTTCTAGTCTATGTTTCTATTTAGTTAGTTTCAAAACTAGTTTTCGTTCAGAAATTCACTTTTTTAGTAAATTTTTCAATTTGTTTTCCCTCTTAAATTTTTTTAAATAAATTTTTTTGAAAACCTCAACATTTTTACTTTTTTGGGCCATCAGAACGTTTTTTGAATTATTATAATCCGACAAGAACTATGGAAATTGTGGGTTTTCAAATTCAAACAAATTATACGCCTTTTTAATTTTTTTTATGAAAATCGTGAATAAGATTTAGAGTTTTTCGAATTTTGGGGAAATAATTGAACTCCATAGAGTATCTGTATGCAAAATATCACAAAAATCGGGAGTAAGTCGGTAAATATTTTATTGAAATCGGATGGAATTTCTGATATGCGAGCAAGAAAAAATTATCATTAATAACTTGGAAATGAGCTCCAAAAACATAAGGGTGATATCAAAAAATGTGATAAAAACCGTGTAACCACCGAATTTCTAATGCATGGATTACATTTGAGTTACATATTTCGATATATATAAGCGCACTGTCACCTGTTTTACAAAATTTATAACAATCTGACCAATTTTTGGTTAATACATAAAATTTGTGACCAATTTTATAGGCCAAATGTAAACTCCGCAACAAGTAACTCATAAGGTTTTTTTAATTTTAATAGCTTATATTTTCATAACCAATAGTGCCGTTTTTAGTAAAAATTAATACATTTTACAAACTTGTTCGTATATCTTAGCTATCGCGACTTCAACTCTGTAACGATTTTTCGTCATAATTTTTGATAAAAATGCATATACCAGAATTTTGGAGTTATCTATTATTTATATTGCGAAAAGTATAATTTTATTTATACTCAAATGATCGTTGGACTATAAGTAATCATCCGGTATAACAGACTTTAAGCTTTTCTGCAGCATGTAACATTCTCGAGATGAAAAAGGATGTCTTTAATAAGATTTGAAAAAATGTTGTAAACTCCGTTCCTAATTTTTACACCAAACTATTTAACGAGTAAGAAAAACAATGTCATATTTGGATTCACCTTGTAGGCATCATGCGATTTTGTTTCGGAAAAGAAATTATGACAAAGCGTTTCTGAAAGAAAACGAAAAAAGTAACCAAATGTAAACTCCGTAACTGTAAACTCCGTAACCACAATTGTTTGCATCAGGTTTCATTCAAATAAATGTAGATAAATGTTTAAAATATTTTAAAATAACCATAAACAGAGGTGATTCAACTAATATTTACTCGTATGCGTCAAAAGACGATTCAACTAATAATTTTGCGTCAAATCAAAAAAAGTTATCAGTTTTTTACCCTAAGCTGCTGGAGCGAAAAACGATTGATTTTGCATTTCATTGGTTTTGAATCGATATTTCGAGTCATTACTGACATTAGTTTGACAAATTAAATTTGTTTCACACAATTTAAGAATTTTTTGATCGTGAAATGTTGTGTTTTTAATATATTATTTTATAACTGCGCAACCGCTGATTGGATTTTAAAAAATTTTATATTTTTGAAAAGCATTTAAAAGGACCAAAAATACAAAATTAAAAAAAAATAAAGATTTTTTTCGCGGAATAAATTGTATTTTTATTCGCGAAACCGCCAATTTGATAAACACAAATTATATATCATTGGAAAGCAAGTTGAAAACCCAAATACGAAAAACTAATAAATTGAAGAAAATTCGTACGCAATTTTTTTCGTTATATCTTTTGATTGCAGAAATGTAAACTCCGGTACAACAAAAAAAATTAAAATTGTGCAAAAAAAGTTATTGCGACAACTTGTAGAAGAAATTTTTTTCAATTAGGTTTATAATGACTAAACTTACTGATTCCATTAAGAAAAACCGAAATATTAACACTTTTTGCTTCTCACAAATTTGGCCCAAAAATTTATCACATTTTTTGATTTCACCCATAAACATTTTTTCACTTTTTCCTGTGAAAGTGGTCCGTCCAAGAAAGCCTCCTGGGCATTCAGAAATAACAACGTATAAATTCGAAATTTTCCTCATAAATTTGAATAGTATTGGAATCTTGTTTGAGTCTGAAAAATAAAACCTCATTTTGAGACAGCTTTTTAGATTGCTAAAAACAAAGAAAAATTTGGTCATGTTTAAAGTGTTGCAATTTTAAGTCTGGTGACTATTTGTAGATAAAAATAATGCAGGACTTAAGGAAATTTTATAGGATTTCCATAAATATACAGTTTGTACAGAACCGATCAGTACTGCCTAAATTTTATTATGTAATTTGATAAAAGGTTGATATCGCTAATTTTTCGTTAAAAGCCACGCCCATTTAAAGCAAGTGACAAAATGAAAATCAAACTTTACGTTAAAATTCTGTACAATTTTTTTAACCATCCCCTTGCCATTCGTGGCGAATTTAGCCACTATTTTATTTTTAAAAATAAAGGCAACAACAATAAAATTAGAAAAAACTTGAATTGTGTTAAATTCGTGGCCACCACTGTATATACTAGGGTTGTTCGATTTAGCAATCGATATTGCGTCATCGATTTTTCGAAAGCTTTTAGCATGGGAAAAAAAAGTTCCACTACGACATATCAAAAAAATCATTTTCGAGGCTCCCAAATTTAAATTTTTTGCAATTTTCTAATAAATGCTAGATTAGCGCCATCTTGAGGTGGCTTTTTGAAACAACTAATAAAGTTGTAAACAATATAACATTACAACCTTAACATTACAACTTATGAAAATCGGATAAAAAATGTGGCAACTAGAGGTAAAAGTATATAAGTAAAATTATTTTCTGCTTGATGATGAAATAATGATAATGATGAGAAATGATGATAATGATGTTGATGACAACAAGGAGAAAATAATTTTGCTTATATTCTTTTACCTCTAGTTGCCACATTTTTTATCCGATTTTCATAATGTTATATTGTTTTTGATTGAAATTGACCTCTAATATCTTCGGTATTTGAAGTGATAAAAACTTGATCTATATATCAAATGAAAGCTTTTCGTCTTGATAACATACTAATAAGCACAATTTTTGTTCTTATATAGGGTTTTTATGGAATAAAAACATTAAAAAAACAAAAAAATTAAAATTCCTACGCCGAATCATAATGGGTCAACAAAAAAATGCTATCCTAAAGATATTTTTATTACCTTTCAAATGGTGTACATATTGTTCCAACCCTATCATAAATGAAGAAAATGTAGTTAAGTTCATTTTTAAACTTTAAACCAAAGTAACTCCCCATACAGGCTTTTTAGTAAAAAAAAATTTTCTTCAGGCCCCCAAAAGAGAGTTATATCAGTAGTAAAAATTCTGAATCAATCGGTGAGGTGCCTCTAAAGCCAACATGCGTCCAAATTATTTAATCGAATCAAAATTGAATCAACATAAATAGGAACAAATCTTATCTCCCTTTATTTAATGTCCAATCATTGATTTAAAGGCATTATGAATTATTCAGTAACTTATAAAATGAATCCAATTTTATGCATATAAATTCAAAAAAAGAATTATCTCTTTCAAGGTCTTATTCAGTAACAACAACAACACACATTTAATATATTTTTTCATATTAATATAATTCCAGAGGTGCTTTTACATTTTCATTCATAACTTTAAAACGTGTAGACCAAATATGCTCATTTCCAATACCAAACTGCTTAAGACGTTGGACAAAAATTTTGACTAAAAATTAACATCCTAGCACAACTTTTAAAAAAATGTTGATTCTTCTTCTTAACCTCAAACCTACTAAAAAAAATCTTGCTAAAATCAATAAAGCTTTTTGCTAAATATTAGTAGACTGAAAAAAATTTGTTAATTTGTTTGCTGAAAATTTAAATCTAGAAATTGTACAGAGTTTTTTTTATAAATTATCACTTCCGTTGTCTGTACTACATCCCGACGAGCTGCGAGATCTACATATTTTCTAACTGATTGTCGTCTACGCTAAAAATACGTTTATCAGCACTGCACTGCAAATGCACACTTTCCTTAAGATTTCAAAAATGAAATTTCTTTCAGATCCATAAAACGTGGTCCGAGCTAGAGCCATTTTAGTGTATTTTAGACCCCTTAGGGAGAGGAAAGTTCTCACGATTTAAAAAATTATTTTATTTTTGTGACAGATAAAACGTGGTCCTAACTGGATTAATTTTAATTTTAGATGCTTCAGATTGGGTTAAACTTAATTTTGGTCCAAAAATTACGTGAAATAAATCAGGTTGCTGATTTTTTAGTGTTACTGGAACTCTTAAAACTACTAAAAATTTGTTGCGCCGTAAGAAAATGTTTTTCTTTTTTTTTGAATTGCGCTATTTTTTAATAAACAGATCACAGATCTTGGAAAAATGCCATAATTTTTGTAATCGTGGCGAAATTTCCTTTTATTTAAGTACCATTTTTGCACATAATAGTAGTTGACCATTTTCTCCAGGTTCTCAAAATATGCAATTGTTTGAGCAATAATTTTGCCGTTGGAGCTAAACCTCTTTCCACAAAATGTGTTCCTGTTTTTTTGGCTTAAAATAAAATTTGTTGATTTTAAAGAATTTTTTCTTAAATTTAGCAAATCTAAATTTAAGTAAGAAATTAGTAAAACTACAGTTTTATTTGTAATTATACTAAGTCGTAAAATGTGTTCAAATTTATGATCTCGGGACGCTCTCCGGGCCTAGTCCACATCATTTAAGGGCATTTAAGTGTACTCCGAAGGAACAAAAACATTTTGTCCGTTTTGCTCTATCTCGCTTAGTTTTCGACATATGGCTTATTTTATGAAAAAACCTGGAGGGAACAAAGGAGCGCCATCTTTAAAACTTCCCTACGGGAAATTTTAACAAACTGTCACCGAACTGGCCCCTTTATATGAAATAGACTGGTCACTTTTACATGGCGTTGTCATAGGAGGGGGAAATTGACCCCTTGTGACATGTCACAAGACAAATCCCAGGACAGGTCCCTGAACTTTGTTTTTTATGAGAGTTCAGTAACCTGTCTTAGGATTTGTCTTGTGACATGTCACAAGGGGTCAATTTCCCCCTCCTATGACAACGCCATGTAAAAGTGACCAGTCTATTTCATATAAAGGGGCCAGTTCGGTGACAGTTTGTTAAAATTTCCCGTAGGGATCCGATACACTGGTGGCGCCATCTACTGGGTAATAACAGAAACATGACAATATTATATTTTAACAATAACTTGTGTAAAATTTAGCGAATGGGTTCTTAAAAATTAGTTATAAATATTTTTGAAAATTAATAATGAAAATTAGTTAAAGTACTGAGGATTTTTAGTACAACTAAAATCTTTGTTTAAGTCAGTGTTTCAACTAAACATAAGAATCGATTTGAAACCCATTCGATAAATTTTTTACTGACGTATTATTAAAATTTCAGATTTGAAAATAGAAAATACTCACTGGGGGCTAAATCCGGAGAGTATGGTGGATGAGCTACCAATTCGTAGTCCAAATCATGAAATTTGACCATTTAGACTACACACATGTGCAGCAGAAAACTTCAAAATCAACTTTTTTCTTGATTTAATCATACACTAAAATTCTTATTCACATTTAACTATTTAACAATACTCAATGTTGAATAAAATCAATAACATGCTGCTGAACGCGTAGTTCGGATCAGTTTGATTCGTCTGTCGAACGTGTTTTATTCATATTTAATCACTCAAAAAAACTCACTGTTGAATAAAACCACCATCATGCTGCTGAACGCGTAGTCGGCTGATCGAACATTTGAACTCACACGAATAAATCAAAGTATTAAATGTTTTATAAAATAAAAAAAATACACTGTACCATTTATTAAATGTGTTTCTACAAAATCTGATACTGTTTCAATCATGAATAAACTCATACGCGTTCATTTTTGTTTTTTCTGATTTATTCTACATCAAAATAATCATCGTTGATCCGAAAGAATATGAATGAAATGAATGGTATGAAAACGAACAATGATTAAATCAAAGATGCAACAAAAATCACTTGGTTTGATTGATTTAAAATTAGTAACGAATATGTGTCTTTGAGTATATTCGGCGCTTGAACGCAAACGAATGTTTATTTGGGTGTATTGTCTTGATGAAAAAGAACTTTTTTCTTGGTCAAATGGGGTCCTTTTTTTAATTGTCGTTGAATCGGTCCAATAAGTTGGCATAACCTTCGCCGTTTATTATTTTCCCTTTTGAAGGTAATCGATGTGGATTGTTATGCGTGCATGCCAAAAAAAACAGTCGCCATGACCTTTTTCTCCGGACAAACCCACCTTGGCCTTATTTGGAGAAACCCATTGTTTAGACTGCTACATTGTCTACAAAGTGATGTAATGGATCCATGTTTCATCCACAATCACAAAACGCCGCAAAAACTCATTCGAATTGAGGTTAATAAACTCCAAACAATCCTTTGAAGTTGTCACATGATTACGTTTATAGTCAATTGAGAGCGGATAGCTTTCTAAAACCCAACTGATCATTTAAAATCGAAACCATAGTGCGATATAAAATGCCTATGGCATCAAAAATCTCTCGCACTTTCACTCTCTGATCGGCCAACACCATATCGTGAATTTTTTTCGACATTTTCGGGTGTATTGACCTCAATTAGCAGTCCAGAACGTTCAGAGTCACTAGTCACGAAACTCAGTAAACCACTTTTTCACCATTGAAGTTGATGGTTGGAGTACCCATTCGACCGTACCTCAAAAAAAAAAGTTCGCTGTACACCGTCCAAACTAAATTGTTTTTGCAAGAAGGTTTCTAAAAAAAAAAATTTTTTGCCGAATGTAGGGGTCTCCATTTTACATTTTTCGTTATATCTTTGGCATTTACAGTCGGATCTTAAAGTATGATACACCGATGTTTTTCTCTCGAGAGAACCAATGTTTTGCTCTAAGGACAATTGCACTCAAGTATCCCGTTCTACTATTTACCCATCAGATCTCAGTTGCTACCACCCTAATGTACGATCCTAATGTCAGAAAATTAAAGGTCGCAAAAAATCATTAAACTTTTGCTAAGAAAGTTTTTCGATAAACCCAGCAGAAATTTATTTTATTTTTTTGGTTGCCAAACGCAGGGGTCGCCTTTTTAATTTTTTTTTTTTTTTATTGGATTTTTCCTTTATAGCAAAACACTGATAAATCACACTTTAAAATCCGACTTTAAATGCGTTCGGCAAAAAAAAATTATTTTTGGAATATTTATATTTGCAGGTGCACCGCGCACTTTTTTTTTTGCCTGTTAGGTGATACGGTCTTGTACCCACAGTACCTACTTATCAAGCTTTTCCTAGAGTTGAGTGACGGTTTTTTTTCGATAAAAATAATGTTTGATGAGGCCTTGAAATTCACTTTTTTCCATTTTCACAAAAAATCCACCAGGTTGTATGCTTTGAACACCTCAAAATTTAGCAGTAGTCTATTAATAGATGGTACTTGACCGAAGCAGTGTTGCATTTCATGTAAAGTTGGAAAAGTCACGGACTTGTTGATCCGCCCTTGGATGAATTTTAAACGGTTTTCATTTTTATTATGCTAATATTTCAACATGTACGAGGGGTACTAGCCAATAATAACAAACATTTTTAAATGAAAATGGCTTAATTGTTTTTCAAATTATTCCCCTTGACGATCAATACACTTTTGCATTCCTTCAAACCATTTGTCATAGCAGTTTTTCCATTCCTCTTGAGACACCTCCAAAATATGATTTTTGAACGCTTCAATTGCTTCTTCGGCGCTCGTAAATCGTTGACCACGCAGTTTACCTTTGATATTCGGGAACAAGAAGAAGTTATTGTGTGCCAAATCAGGACTGTATGGAGGATGAGTCATCAATTCGATGTTTTGACTGCTCAAAAATTCACCTGTTTGACGAGATGTGTGAGATTTCGGTTGGTTTTACGAATTTCTCCAAAGACAAAAACAAATGGTCGTGTAACACTCAGAATTGACCATTATACGTTGCTCAAGCGGAACAGGCGACCATTTGCTTCGCTGTGCTTTAAATTATGGAGTATCCAACGAGAGCAAATTTTTTTGCAACTAAGTGTTCATGCAATATAAATGTATTGAAGTGGAACTAATGTGCAAGGATGCCTCTATCTCACGATATGTCACATGACGATCTTGCATTATCAGTTTACGCACTGCATCGATGTTTTGTGGCACAACAACCGATTTTGGACGACCTTTACGGAATTCGTCAGCGACCAACCACGATTGAATTCACTACACCAGCGTGGTTTTTGATGGTGTTTTATCGCCATACAAAGAACTGGGTTCATCGACATATTCTTGTTGAGATAATCCACGTCGAAAGTTGTGAAAAATAATCCAACGAAAACCTTCTCTTGAAATTTACATTTTTTGAACAACTAGCACTTGTACATCAAAACCTTGGGAGTACGTATATGCTTAAAAATGTCAAACTTTATTATGGTGTTGCCAGATTTTAGCTATTGACATTAATGTTGCCAGTTCCCGAAATGTAAATAGTACCCCTCGTAATTGCAAATTTCAATTTCATATTTGATTAAATGAATGAAAACAATAATTTTTCTTTTTCACCATTTTACTAAATAAATTCAGATAAATTTGGTTTCATTAAATTAGAATTCCATGGAAATATTATAGAATTAATTCTTATAATTTAAAGCTTATGGGAATTAAACTATCGAATTAATTCCATAAGAATACTATCACAGAATGAAATGTAACCCAAATTTCATTAATTTTTAAAAAGTGAATTAAAGAATTAATTCTTTTAAACCTTTGAAGCAAAGTCTAGACAATTTTCATGTGAAATTTAATATTGTGAAAAACATTTTTTCATGCATAGAGTATAACAGTTTTTTCATGTGAAATCGAAACAGCTTACTGTGCTTATAAGAAATAATATATTGGAAAAATTCAAAAAATGTTTTGAAGAAGAATGAAGAGTTGCACTTTTCGATTCCAGAATGAGTTCTGTGTAAAATAACGTGCTCGAGGTGTAGTATATTTATGTCCCGAATAAAGAATAAAAGCTTTTATTTTTCCCGTTTTTTGGTTAGGATTTCTCGAATTCCTGGTGTAATGGAACAATTCTTATAACAGAAATGGATTCAATGCGGATCCGGTTTTGAAAAACGTCTGCCCGTGTTGACGTTGCTTGCTGGATATTTAAAATATTGAGTTTTTACCGAAATATTTGGCAACCCTCGAAAAATTATTTTCAATAAAGCAGTTCACATACAAAAGTACAAAATTCTTGTCCCATTGATTTTTTGTACCTTAGGTAATGTCTCGGTTTGTGTACTCCAATCATCATTTTCTTATTGCGGACAACTGATGAGTCAGGGTGATGCCCACGAAACAATTGTATGGTCTACAATGAAAATTATCAACCTTTTTGAAACAATAAATAAAATTTAATATGACAATATCATATTAGAATTTGGAGTTGAGGTACAACAATATTCTAACTAAATTTATGATTATTTTTATATTTTGTAGTGCAATGGTCCCTGTAGACTTCGGCTAAGATTTCTATGTCTTGCAAGGAAAATTACAAACACAGTGGGGTTGAGGGTATGCAAATTACTAAACAAGAATTTTTTTTTTTTTTAATTTTGGAAATACTACATATTTGAAAATAAACAACTTGAATATTGACGCTGTGTCAGAGCTTCGAAGAATTAATTCCCTAATTCCCTTTTTTTGAACTGAATTTATATTTTGGGAATGAATTCGCGTTTAATTCATTTAAATTTTAAATTTATTTCGTTTATTCCCTAAGGAATTAATTTTTTTTCGTTTAATTCCCTAGGAATTCAATTTTTTTCGTTTAATTCCCTGAATTTAAGTTTTCAATTCATAGGGAATTAAACTTGAATTCCTAGCGAATTAAACGAAAAAAATTTAATTCCTTAGGGAATTAAACGAAATAAATTTAATTCCTTGAATTAAACGGGAATTCATTCCCAAAATATAAATTCAGTTCAAAAAAAGGGAATTAGGGAATTAAATCTTCGAAGCTCTGCGCTGGGTTTTATACTGACGGTTTATGAGTTAACTATTAGTTAACACAAAAACTTGTTGTTTTCACATTTACTTTTGTGTAATATTTAAGTTAAAGTTAACCTTTCAATATTAGCAATTCTAAATCTTCGGTATACAAATTTTAAATGAACCATATCTAAAAGTACTAAAACAGGATAATATATTTTATTATAACAATATTAAATTAAATACATTTTCAAATAAAAAAAAAATTAAAAGATAAATAAAAAAAGGTTTAATTATTTTGCAAAATGAAATAAAAATCAAGTTTTTTTGTTGAATCACACAAAGAAAACACACAAAAGTTTTTTTTTTTTTAAAAAACTCATGATAATTTAAAATTCCATTACATTATAAATTATAACAGCAAAGTGTTAAAACAAAAATTAAATTAAAGCGCAGACAATACAGTGAATAACCACAGATCTCATTAACAGAAATATGCAAATTAAGGCAAAGATATTAAGGTTCTTGATATTAATCTCTAGCGTTTTAGGAATAACTAATAGTTTACAAAATATAATTAATAATGTATTAAAACTGGGATTAACCAACTCAGCGGAACAGATATTGAGACCGCAAAGTAAGTATTGAAGAAAAAAAAGGTTTTATTGGGCAACATCTAAATAAATTTCTTCCCATTACAGCTCCGGAAAATAATAAAATTTATGATTTTATAGTGATCGGCGGTGGTACAGCCGGATGTGTTGTTGCCAATCGTCTATCGGAGAATCCAAATTGGAGTGTTGCTCTTATAGAAGCCGGTGGTACCGAAAATATATTTACTCTTTTCCCTATATTGTCGGGTTATATGCAAGTTACCCATGCTAATTGGAATTATGCTTCGGTACCACAAAAACGTTCCTGTTTTGGCATGTATAATAATGAATGTTTTCAACCGCGCGGTAAAATACTGGGTGGCACTAGTTCGATTAATTTTATGATTTATAATCGTGGTAATCGCAGAGATTATGATCGTTGGGCTGCAGCTGGTAATTATGGTTGGTCTTACAATGAAGTGTTGCCATATTTCCTAAAATCTGAGTCGGCCAATTTAGATGGCTTGGAATATACAGCATATCATAATAGATCTGGTCCCTTAAGTGTGGATTATGTTAGATATCGTACCGAAATAGTGCATGCCTTTGTTAAAGGTGCTCAACAGTCTGGTTATCCATACACTGATTATAATGGTGAATCACAATTGGGTGTATCTTATGTTCAATCTACTACCCGTTCTGGTCGTCGCAATAGTGCCTATCGTGCTTTTATAGAACCTATAATGTTTAAACGTAAAAATTTAAAAATATTTACTTTTTCCCGAGTCATCAAAATTTTAATAGATCCCGAGTCCAAGGCAGCCTATGGTGTTGAATTTTTATATCGTAAACAACATTATATATTCAGAGCTCGTAAAGAAGTTATATTATCGGCGGGTTCCTTTAATTCTCCTCAAATTTTAATGTTATCGGGTATAGGACCAGAAGATAATTTATCTCATTTAGGTATAGATATTATACAAAAACTTCCAGTTGGTTTGAGATTGTATGAGCATGTCTCACATTTTGGTCCTACTTTTACAACCAATACCACCAATCAAGCATTATTTCCAACCCGTGTTACACCAGCAGATTTTTTGGGATTTTTTGCCGGCCGCCCCGATACACGGTTATCTACTTTAAGCGGTGTCGAAGCTTTAGCATTTTTAAAGGTACCAGGTTCAGAGCTGCCTCAAGATTGGCCAGATGTTGAAATAATTTTTGCTAGTGGCAGTTTAGCATCAGATGATGGTACAGCTTTAAAATCAGGTGCTAATATAAAAGACGAAATCTATGATAGTCTATATCGTCCTCTACAATTAAGTCAACAAGATCATTTTACAGTATTAATAATGCCATTTCATCCTAAATCTATTGGACGTGTATGGTTGAGAAATAAAAATCCTTTAAAATGGCCTATGATAGATCCAAATTATTTTGATAACCCAGAGGATATAGAATATATATTATATGGTATAAAGGCCGCCATACGTATAGCAGAATCACCAGCCATGCAGAGAATTGGTACCCGAATTGTAGATACCCCTTTGCCGGGTTGTGAATCATTCGCCTTCGGATCGGATGATTATTGGCGTTGTTCTATAAGAACCATGACCTATACTTTACATCATCAAGTGGCCACATGTCGTATGGGTCCGGTCACTGATCCCACAGCTGTAGTAAGTCCTGAATTAAAAGTACATGGTATACGTAAATTACGTGTCGTAGATGGTGGCATTATACCACTTCCACCCACTGCTCATACCAATGCTCCCATATTTATGATTGGCGAAAAGGGTGCTGATATGATTAGAGGTGATTGGGGGGGTTAGTATATAAGATTGCTGATTTTATTATTTATTTATTAAGCTTAAGTCTTGGGTTTAATTTATTAATAATTTTCTTGAGAAAGATGTTTTATTTGCAAAGATTTTTTTATATTAAAAATTTGTATTTGATTAAACCATATTTTTTGATAAACCGTTAAAAACAGTTGTTTCTATTTCGTAATTTAACCACAATGTGTTTAAAAATAATTCCTAAGGTCCGTTGACACACTGTCCCGTTAAAGTTTAACTAACAGTTAAATTCAAATGTTATATGGGAAACAACAATAACAAATGTGTCAGTTAAAGTCTCAGTTAGTAGCTTACAGGAGATTATGATAATGGGGGATAAGGCTATGACTGAATTTCAAGTGGTGGGCAGGGCTGCCAGATAAGCTTGTGCAAAAATCGTTAATTTAAAAGTATTTAAATAAAATCGTTAAATCAATTTAAAAAAATTGGAAGTTACATTTCACCTATTTCAAAGGGCTTTATACACGTTGGCCATCTCTTTCCACCCATATCTACTATTACTCAGTATTGATTATATCAACTGTCAAATTTTTATAAATTTTCTTTTTAAAATAATAAGGGTTTTCACAAGGGGTGTACTATTTGTTGTATCGTTGTATCGTCCTAACAAAAAACAGAGTTGTTAAAAATTAAATTGAAAAAATACAAAATTTGAGAATAGCACGATACAACATTTTTACGTATGTTTAGTGTCCTATGTTTGAGTGTGCTAACAGATAGAAAACTGAATAGAAAATCGTTGTTAAACACAAATAAAAATTTTAACAACTCTGTTTTTTGTTAGGACGATACAACGATACAACAGATAGCACACCCCTTATGAACAACCTAAATATTTAATTTAGTTCGTAAAACCATTTAATTCGCAAAAACATTGATGTTTAGTAAAATACCGAATTATTTAAATAAACTTAAATATAATTGAAGTCAATTCACAAATCATCAAAAAAAGTTAAATTTTTATATAAACATGTCAATTAATAAATTAATATTTTTTGTTAGATTTGAGATCATACAGGTAAATTACAGAGAATAAAAATTTAAAAAACTCCGATAAGGCCAACATGATATAATACGTATTTTCGGATCCCGCTACAGACCCATCTTCAGTATCCATGCCTTTGTGGGTTAATAATAAATAATGATCTATTTATATTGACTGTGAAACAAATAAACAAATGTAAACACAACTCAATTAGATTAACATCAAAGAAATTTTAACAAAGCGATTTTTATCTTCTGTTATTACTGTTTTTACTTTGAACTTTAACTCTTAAAGTATAGCAGTTGTTTCTATTCAACTCTGATCATCAGCTTTTGAATCACAGTTTTATTTGACGACAACGAACCGTTAATTTTAAATTTTTAAATGCATATTCTAATTATTTTTAATCTACAACATAAATCCATGTTGATAGTAAACAATTAGGCATATTAAATTATATTTTTCACTGTCACTTCTTGACATATCCCTTTGAATATTCTGCGGAAGTCCTTGAACATCATTTGCATTCAGGAAGCGTGCCGTTCGAATATCACTTTCCGAACTCTCCACGAAGGACATGGAATCGTCGTGGATACCTCAATATTAAATTCAACCACAGGCGGACCACGCTTCTTTCTTTTTTCTTTTATAAACTTTAGCTTAGGTGTTCTTATAATTAGATATAAGTGAATGAATAAATAAGTTTACTTTCGGTCACTGAATTAAATAAATTTCTGTGACGATCCCTACGCCGCGAACTTACCCCAGCTAACGGAGGAAAACTCGTGATTATAAACTTCTAATTAATGAAAAAGACAAAAATCCTTTAATATCCCTTTTCCACATTAGTAAAATTTTTTGCTAATTTTACCAATACACTCAAAACAATAAGTTAGTAGAAAAATTAGTAAAACGTCTTGTATATCAAGTGTACTAGTTTTCAGCAATTTTTTTTGCTGAAATTCCGTTTTCGGCAAAAATTTTAATTATATTTTTTTTAGCACTAAACTAATTTTGAACTAATGTTTTACTAATTTATTTTTCTACAAAAATTGTGCTGATAACCGCATGCATAGCGTGGACGACAACCAGATAGACAAGATGTAGATGTCGCAGCTTGTCTGGAAACGGAAATGACAAAAAAAGAAAAACAACTCTACACATATTCTATATTTAAATTTTCAGCAAATAAATTAACTAAAGCAAAATTTCGCTGCAAGTTTTTTGAGTTTTTTTCAGTCTACTAATATTCAGTAAAAAGTTTAGTGAGTTTAGCAAGGATTTTTTTCATTTGCAGTCGACTAAATGTTAGCAAAACTTTTGCTGAAGATTACTATTTTTTAGGTAAAAATCAGCTCGCAGATTTGCAGCAAACCTTTTGCTGAAATTAACAACTTTTTTGCAAGCACGCTCCTGACTAAAAACTTGCTGACACAGCAACATTTTTTGCTGACTTTACTGACTTTTTTTTTGAGTGTACGGTTTTCAAATTGTTCTACAAAAATTTTTTTATAAGTGTATATGCATAAAATGGCTTCTATCTCGGAAGTTAAGCGAGAGAAAAATAGACAAAATAGACTATTAAACAACCTATACATACTCCTAATTAAAAAATATGGACCTGTCTGGGGACAGATCCGGAAACCCAGATTGTAAGCGATATTTTAGCAGAAATTTTCAGCTAAATCAGGAATTTAACTAAAATTGTTTTGTCTATTTAGCATATCATGATTCTTAAATACATTGAAAATTCTGCAGGCGTAAATACAGTTACTATTTCCTGTTATCTTAGCAGAATTTTGAACTACTTGTACGGGCTTTTTTATGAGTGTATATAATTCGATTTAAAAAATTTACAGAAGTCGAAAAAATCGTATACAGAGAGATTTTTGCTGGACGAGTTTCTTAATTAAGTTTTCTTCACGAAAGTAAATGAAAAATTCCCTAAATTTTATGGAAAAGATTTATTCATTTTATGAAACTAATTTTAATGAAACTTTTTCATTGAGTGTATGAAGCTGGAAACATATTTTTTGTACGATATGCATCCCTGTCTTGTTATACAGGATATCAAATAAATAAATAAAATAAAAAATAAAAAAATAAAAACAAAATTGTTCACAACATTTTATGAAAATATCCATTAATTCAATTAAAAGTTTCAATGGACAAGTTCCACTGAATACAAACATCAAAATATTTTGGAAATAATTCAGCCATTATTGGTCGGTATGAGATGAAACTTCCATAGCAAGACTCTTTTGCCTTCAGATTAAAAGTTTCTTTGCGAACTCATATAGTATTCATATTTTTCTGAAAACATACTTCTTTTAGATGGGCCTAATGTAAAAAATATTCTCCACTTGTAAATTTTTCTTCCCCCAGACCATTCCGAATTCGAGCAAAAAATTCAATTTTTAGAAAATTTTTACAGTGTTTTGGGAGTTGCGGAATTTTTTTTCATCTTATCTCAATTTTTTTTTCTATTTTTATATAAAGAATAGTAACCAATAAAAAATGTTTGAATTATTGACAAAATATTTTGAATACACTCCGGCATGAAGAAAATTGCTTTTGAATTCAGTGAACGTAATTTTTCATTTCAATTCTGTGAACGTAATTTTTTGTTTTTTAATTCAGTGAGCGTAATTTTTTTCTTTTTTCAATTCACTGAACGTATTTTTTTTTAATTCACTGAACGAAAATGAAATTGAACGAATTTATGTTATTTCATTAAGTTATTTTAGCGTTAACGGTATTTTAAGCTATATCGTTTGGTTGGTTATTTTAAGGTTACCGGTTTTTAAATTATTTCTTAAGTGTTATTTTGAGGTTAACGATAGTTCTTTTTTTTGTGTGCGTAAACAACAGCATTTACTGTGCAATAAAAACTGAAAGTCAATATTTCATGTATGATCTTTTAGTGAGAAAGATATAAAAAATTTCAAGTTATTTCGTTTGGGTATTTTAAGGTTAAGGGTATTTTCAATTATTTCGTTAGGGTACTTTAGGGTTAGCGGTATTTTAAGTTAATTCGTTAGGGTACTTTAGGGTTAGCGGTATTTTAAGTTAATTCGTTAGTGGTATTTTAAGGTTAATGGTAAGCATTTGAAAGGGTTTTAAATTGTTATTGGTATTTTACGGTTCGTTTGCCAACCATGATAATTTGTGATTGGAGAATAGCAAAAACTATTACTAAAAAAAATTTTACTAAAATCAGTACAAAAATAGTAAAGTTCGATTGAAAACTGTTTAAAAATTTTTGTACTAATTTTTTTATCTGAGTGTAGTAAAATAAGAAATTAATAAGCAAAAATAAAACTGAAAAAAAGAAAAGAAAAAAACCCAGAAACTGGATCTAGTCTGTTCAATTTTATTTTTAGTTCAATTTTAAATTTGTAGCTCTTTAATTGAATAAATTTTCAATAAAATATTGATACATTGATTAGGATTTTTTTTGGTTTTTTTTTTTTTATATATTTGATTAAAAATTAATTCGTTGGATTAAAAATTTATCAATATCGTATACCTTCTAAATAGCATATTATATGCATTTGATTAAAAACACTCTGAGACAAATGGTACTCAACAGTTTTGACGGTAAAAAAAATGTATGAAGAAAAAAATATTTTTTGCCTAAAATATTAAAAAAAAAGTAATAGACGAAAGGTTATTTGATTTTTATGGTAGCGGTAACAAACCAAAAAACGGTCATAAATGTGCGTGGACAATTAAAAGGAAAAAAGGAAAGTGCACTTTTTTAATTATTTGGGTTTTTTCCGTTGGCTACCTGCATGATTTTGTTACACAAATTGCACCCACATTTATGAGTGGTCATGTTTTAGAACGTTTCGAAAAATTTAAAACGCACACGAATCAGGTATATAGCCACCCTTAAAATATGCGCCAATTCATAAGTACCTCTCAGTAAAATATTGAAACTTACGTATTTTTTATAGGTGTTCATTGATCGATTTTTGTCATTCAACAAGTGTCTCCGAACGCGTAAAGTACGATTTTTTTAAAGTGACGTAAAAGTAATAAAAGTGTAAAACCGAAATGAGTGCAAATTGTCCAGAAAATATCAATTTATTTTGTTACGTTTGTGGCAAAAGAGCTTTTTCAACAAATACTGCATTACTCACTGAGCAAGTGGAGCGTGCTTTTAAACTTTATTTTGATTCCGAAATAATTCGCGGCGTTTCATGGGCCCCAGACAAAATTTGTAAAACGTGCTACAATGCTCTTAACATGTGGATCCAAGGGAAACGCAGTTCACTTTCTTTTGGTGTACCAATGATTTGGACTGATCCAGGAGAGCACAATTCCGATAACTGATACGCTTGCGCAAACAAAATATGTGGAGTAAATCGTAAAGGCCTTAAACGAAGAGTTTACATATCTGTTAGAAGTGCACAAATACCTCTACCGCATTCGGATGAAATACCAATTCCACCGCTTCCAAGTCCTGACAGAGAAACTTCTTTTTCTATTGAAACAATGGATCAATCGGATTTCACCTATAAACCAACACCAGAAGCCGGCCCATCGAACAAAATAATTCCAATATCACAAGCAAGAATGGACAAGATTGTTGCAAAATTAAACCTTTCTCAACGTGAAGCAGAAAAACTTGCCCAGCTTTTGAAAGAAGGCAACAATTTGGAGCCTAAAGTCAAAGTCACCGGATATCGAAGACGACAATTGCTATTCCAACGGTACTACACACTCAACGAAGGGAACACATTTGTTTACTGCCACGATAAAAAGGGACTGATGGAGGCGATGGCCATTAATTATGTCGCAGCTGATTGGCGAATGTTCATCGATTCTTCGAAATCAAGCCTGAAAGTCGTTTTGCTACATAAATATAATAAAAAACCAAGCATTCCCATTGGCTACAGCACAGACATGAGCGAAACATACGATTCGATGAAAATAATTTTGGATAAAGTTTGCTACACTGATCACATGTGGCGGATCAGTTGTGATCTGAAAGTCGTGGCGATGCTAAGAGTTCTCCAAGGAGGCTATACGAAAAACATGTGTTTCTTGTGTCTTTGGGATACCCCATTTAAAGGAAACCAATACGAAACGCATGACTGGCTTCCTCGAGATCCAACGGAGAAAGGACACAACTGCGTAAATGATCCACTGGTGCCAATGGAGAACGTCCTCATGCCCCCTCTCCATATCAAACTGGGAATCGTAAAAAATTTCATCAAGGCCATTGTGAAGCAACCGAAAATTCTTGATTGTTTGAATAATATTTTCCCACGAATCAGCGAAGCAAAATTGAAGGAAGGTGTTCTGAATGGGCCGGCTATACGAAAGCTCATGAAATCAAAGGAATTTAAAGGTGCTTTAGACGGTAATGATTACTTTGCGTGGAGGGCAGTGAAGAAAGTCATACGATATTTTTTGGGAAGTACGCGAGCACACAATTACCCCGCTCTTGTGACCAAGATGTTGCACTACTTCCAGAAAATTGGAGTGAATATGTCCCTCAAAATTCACTTCTTGCATCACCATCTCGAATACTTCAGCAAGCAGCTAGCCTCAGAGTCGGATGAACATGGCGAGCGCTTCCATCAAGTGGCAATGCCAATGGAAACGCGATATAAAGGCAAAAGGCTCGATTCGCTGCTGGCTGAAATTTGTTGGTGGTCGAAAAAGACGTACGATCCCGACAATGAAGATGAAGAAGAAGAATATACAATGGAAGTTTCCTCCGAGGGTAAGTCACAAAAATGAAGTTAACTGACTGATTAAAAACAATTGATTTTTTCCAGATGAAGACAGATCCTCATCCGATACAGACTCTGAACAAGTGGGCGAACCACCACGCAAGAAAGTAAAGGGCGCAAACAAACGAAAATAAGTTTTGCGTTCATCGATTTTTATAACCTATGTATCTATGTAATAACCTAATAATTACCTGTAACAATTTTTAATTTTACGTGTTAATAATAAATAATATATAATAAATATTATCCAAACTCATTGAAACATAAAATCAATATTCTTGTCAAAATGAGATACCTTCACTTAATTGTGAATAAAAGCGAAACGCGTCCATCGATTTTCATGATCTATGTCTCATTTTGTTTAAAGGTTATGTGACTTTGCGTGAAAGTAATACGACTTGCCTTTTTTTCCGTTTTTGGATTTTTTATGAATTTGAAAAATAAAAAAATTTAATATTTTAGGCAAAAAATATTTTTTTTCTTCTTACAGAAAAACGTTGTAATTTTTAATTTTTTTAAAATTGTTTGAGCAAAATCGGACTAGTGGTTCTCGAGTTATCTCAAAAAAAGACCACCAAAGGTGACAATTTCCCCTATATGATCCCTACGGGAAATGAAGGGTCGATTGATCCAAAGTGACAAATCTGTGACAGGTGCATAGGGGACAGGTTACAAAACTGATGTAAACCCAAATTTCGGTGTATCAAAAAGTGGTAATTGCTGCAAAATATTCAACATCGTGACTATTGAAATGGAGGCCAAACATTAACTAGTTCATTTTGGATATATCCTATAACTGGAGAAAAAGTATCATAACATCAAATTGGCAAAAGTAACTAGTACCTTCGCAGTTGAAGTAGTGATATAACACAGAACAGGTGCAGTATAATTAGATGTGTATGAAAAAATGGTGATCGGTACCGTAAAACCCTATCCCGTGACTGTTACAAAGTTTACATAATTCTTAACTTTGTGGCCACAGAAATGATGACATAATAATAAACTACGAGTAGTTTAAAAATATTGTTCGGATACGAGTATGCATAATAGATTGTCAATGACTAACAAAACAAACTGTTCAGTGACTGACTGAAAGGCTGTGCAACCCTTTTGGACTTATTCTCAAACACTGGGGATGTTATATCCAAAAAGTCAGAATGTTTTATTGGATATTTTGATTTCCGGTTCTTTTCTCTAATCGTTGGTGAAAATGTTTTATAATACCGATATTACCATTATGAAATAGAGGAAAGTATTCCAAAAAAATCACTAGGGAAGCTTAAATCACTAAGGGGTCGAAATGACCCATTGGACTAAAATAGGTACATCACATCTGTATTTTAATTAAAGAGAAGATTAAATTTATGTTAATAACTAAAAACTAGCTCAAAAAGCCTAAAATGACCCGAAAACCAGTTTAGTGTTGAATTCAGGAATGGTCTTTGTAAATTGCGCATATATTTTTTTATATGTAAACTTAACAGGGTTTTACTTTACTAATATGTGCCCAGATTCTATAATACGATAGACGATTATCGCACACTTTTCGAAGTTTAATAACTATTATATTACATACAATTTTTAATTGACTTATTGGCATAGACAAGCAACTTGATGGAACCTCACAAGAACAAGTCTAAAGCGGTCAAACCGCACGATTTCGGTGACTAGTTTAAGTCGCTTCTGTGTGGGATAACCATGCCCTCAAATCGGTCGTGCAGAATGGCCAGGTCGCTTCAGCTATGTGGCACGTAGCGCCGCCTGTTAGAGCCACATGTCGTTCACATCCATATCATCCAATTTTGGCCAAAGAAATCATCATAATGTGATAATTACATGTGAAAAGGAAATAACGATCGAAATTTTCTTCCGATTACAAAATATTCATTGTGTAGGTTATGATTGACAAGACTTCAATTAGCCACACTCATCGATGTGTCGACCATGGTGTGTCTCGTTAAGAGATGATGCTATGGGTCGTAGCCTGTGTAGAGGGTTGGTCGTTTGATTCCCGGTCATGGAATACACAAAAAGTTTTTCATATAGAGGCAATTTAACGATAAAAAATATTTTGATCAATTCACACATAAACTTCTTTTTGTAAATGAATTTTAAAAAATTGTATTTCATATTCGAAACGTATATAAAATTGTTCAGAATTTGTGCAGAAATCCTGAAAAGAAACTTTAAATTTTTAGGGACCTATAAACGTCATTCCATTTTGCCGAAATTTGGTCCGTATGTATATACGACTTGTTGCGTGCACACAAGGGTACATGGACAGTAGAGCGTACCACCTTACAGGCAAAAAAAAGTGCGCCGTACACCCTCCAATATGAAGTATTTTTGCAAGAAGGTTTCAAAAAAAATTTTTATTTTTTTTGCCGAACGTAGGGGTCGCCATTTTACATTTTTTGTTATATCTTAGGCATTTACAGTCGGATCTTAAAGTATGATACATCGATGTTTTTCTCTCGAGGAGAATTTTGCTCTAAGGTCATTTTGACCTCAAGTTTCCCGTTATAGTAGTTACCCACCAGATCTCAGTTGCTACCACCCTAATGTTATAAATTTAAAGCTCGCAAAAAATCATTCAACTTTAGCTAAGGAAGTTTTTCGCTAAACCCAGTAGAAATTTTTTTTATATATTGGTTGCCGAACGTAGGGGTCGCCTTTTTAAATTGTTTTTAATTGGATTTTTACTATGTAGCAAAACACTGGTCTCCTCGAGGCAAAAAAATCGATATATCACACTTTAAAATCCGATTTTAAATGCCAAAGCTATAACAAAAAATTAAAAAAGGCGACCACTACGTTCGGCAAAAAAAAAAATTTTTTTTTGAAATCGCCTTCCAAAAATACTTCATATTGGAAGGTGTAGGGCAAACTTTTTTTTTGAGGTACGGTCTAATGGACAGATAGATAGACTGACGGTCGGACATCGCCAAATCGACTCAAAACGCGATTCTGAGTAAATCGGTACACTAATAGGTTGGTCTAGGTCCAATATTTTTTGGTGTTACAAACAGCAGTATAAACTTATTTTATCCTGTCGAAGTAGTGGTGTATGGTGTAACTAGTATTTCTTAACTTACGTTAAAATTTATATGTATACTTTCATATATGTATTTGTTAGAATATTGTTCTACCTCAAGTCCAAATTCGAATATGATATTTTGAAGCAACAAAAAATTTCTAATATTACAATATTATCGTATTCGAATTTGGACTTGAGGTAGAACAATATTCTAAGTAAATGTGTGAAAATCTATTTAGAAAGTCCGAAAAAACTGTTTTTGAATTTTTAGTGCAAAAATTAAAATAATTTATATGTATAGCTTATATTGAATTGTAATCATGAGTTAATAGGGGTTTTCATATAAATGCGTATTATACTTGTAAACAGTGTAAAGTTGGTATGTTTATGAGTTTAATATCAATCTCCATACATGAAAAATATGTTTATATTTATACAAGATTTACATGGAATTTACGAGTTTATATGAAAACCCCTAATAGTTATGTTTTTGGAATTTGGAATAAACTGTTTTTTTTAAAAATAATTTTTTGTGACTTTGTGATGTTTTAAAAACAGTTTCGGTGACTTGTCGTTTTACGTAAGTTCAGTGACTGGATCCTTCTGGGTTCTTCCAGCACCCATACTTATTATGACACATGGTGAATAATAAGTGACATGTTACAAGTCAATTAGTTTCAGTTAGTCCTGTGACTTGTTAACTTAGAGCAGTATAGTGATATGTCACGAAACTATTATTTTGTACTAGTTCAGCAACAACACACATATTGACTAATGTGTGACTAGTTTTTTAACAAATATTTTTCTTTAGTTCTGTGATAGGTGCGCTTAAACCAGTCACCTGATATTTTATTTCTCACTAGTTTCGGTACATATCACATAATGTCTAACATGAGACTACTTCCGTATTAGATAATTTTAACTTGTTACATTGCATACTCTCTTAAACCAGTAGTGTGATATGTTATAAACGACAAGCTTTGCGACAAGTTACAAGTAGCTCAAAAGGAGGAAATTGCCACCTCCTATGACAAGCCCATGTTAAAGTTGCCGGTTACTTTCATATAAAAAAACCGAATCGAGGACCGGTGACTCCCACAAAGTTCCAGTCACGTGACCAGCTCTGTGACTGATCCATTTCCCGTAGGGATAGTTACTAACTTCAAATCGATATATCTCGATTCCTAGACGTGACCCAGCGAAACGCCGGGACACGTATAACTTGTTTTTGACCGATATAACATTTTCCGTTCGTTTCATCCCATCCCGATTTTGACTGTCGCATAGTGAAATTAATCCATTGGATTAAAAATTGATCAATATTGTATAAATTCTAAATAAGACTCTAATCAGCTGGATAAAGTGGTAGTTGTCATGCCAACTATAAAAAAATATATTTCTTTATTTTTAGCTTGATTTTCATAACATTGAATTTTATTAAAATAAAAACTGCATGCAATTTTCATTCATTTGATAGATTTATTTATACTTATATGAAAAATTCTCTCGCAGAAATTAGTTTTGGTTTTTTTCTGAGACACAAGGACTCTGTCAAAATTTTTTTAAAAATTAAAAAAAATAGTCTGTTTTGGTTGAAAACTAAATAAAATATATTTTATTTTAAATAATTTTTAATTTATTTTTTACGATTTTTTTGTTTAACTAAAATATTGATTTTATTAAACAAAATTTCAAAAATTACATTATTTGTTTACAATAATGTTTTAAAATAAATGAATATTCAGATTTAAAATGCAAAATGAAAATATATAAATAAATAAAATAATAAACTTAACGAGAATTTATAAAATTTTATAAAAATTAATTTAAAATATCTGTTAATAATACATAAACATTTATAAAAGCAACAATATGCTGATGTTTTTCTCTTTTGTTATGAAATGCAGTGTTGCCATTTCAGTGCTTTTCGGGTAATTTTTGGTGCTTTTTTCCTTCCCGTACCCGGTGATTTTTTACAAATAACCGTTTATAAAAAGCGGGTATTTACAGTGCTTTTTCAGATTTCTGGCAGTGCTTTTAGTGCTTTTTGTACAGTTTATATTTTTGGTATTTGTTCTCCTTTTTTCAATTTTTCTTGAATTTTCTGTCAAAGTTGAAAAAATAATACGAAATATACAAAAAATACATTTTTTCACAATGTTTGTAGTACAATTTTAAATAACAACTTCGTTATATTTAAACTTCAAAATTTTGAAATATTAGTTTGGTGCTTTTTTACCCCTTTTTTGGTCATTTTTTGAACCTTTTTTATACGATTTTACAAAGCTAAAATGTGTTTTTAAAATCTTGACTTAAATTTTTGAAAAATTATTATCGTACTTTTTTACCCCATTTTGGGTAAATTTTTACCCTTTTTACCCGTTTTCAAAATGCTCACGGTGCTTTCCTGCCTTCAAGAGTTGGCAACACTGATGAAATGCTTTTGAGCGATAGAATAAAAAATATGGCAAGCAAATTGCAGTTTTGAGCAATTATTTAATCTATTGGATTAATTTTTAATTGACACCTTTTGAAATAATTTAATAAATCGTTTTAATTGAAAAAAGTTTAACAATATTTTTTTGTGTGTACTAAATTAGAATTAATAAAAATGTATATTAATTACAATATTAATTGCATTTGGTTGTATTTTAGTTAACCTTTTAAATAGTTAATTCAGAATGGTAAATTAAACAGTAAAATCTGCAACAAATAATGTTAAATATTAGTAAACTAAAAATGGCAAAAACAAACTGTTATTTCTACAAAGTTAAATTTAGTCGAATGCAAATTACATTCTATCCTGCTAAATTCAACAGAAATTTTACTAAAAAATAGTAAACTGCCGATTTCAGAAGTCTAGATTTTTATTTGCATTTTAATTAATTTAATTTTTATTAAAGGAATTAAATATGCTAACATCCCAAACGTATTTTACAAATTGTGAAAAATAATCTGTTGGAGGCATGTTCCTATCCGGATTTCATTCTTGCCTAAGGAACTCGTCAGGGTACGATGTTTTTAGAACTTCTGGAAATATTTGTTAAGTTAAATTACAAACTCAATGGGAATTTCTTGTTCTCGTCTAGGAGCGTTATTAAACATTCAAAATATCAAAAAAAAAACAAAAACAACAACAAAGAATTTACCACAATTTGCTTTGTCATCTTCCAATATACTACTCTGTTGTTTGTACAGATCTAGCAATGTAGTGACATCCATTCATGTCTAAACGCCAATAGAAAACAATGTTTTCTAAAGTGTCAGTAACATTCAAATTTGCACAAGCACTTGCATATTAGTTTTTTTATTTTTATAATTTAATTTTTTTTTGTCAACAAAGCTACTGACCTTTCAGTTTAGAAAATCGAATCTTGGTTATTTAGACTAGATCCGAAAAAAAATTTAGTGTGGCATTGTTCTTCCTCTGCAATAATAACAAAATATAATAGAGTAAATTACAGCTTCAATAAGTGATTCTAGTTTTTCTTCCAAAATATGTTTATTTTTTCTGTCCTCTTAAATAAAATTTTATATTTTGCAACCCTTTTTTCGCCTAAATATGTATTCATTATTTATTTGTCATTATGTTCTTTTTCATACACCTGAATACACTGATTTTAAATACATATTTAAATCCCTTTGGTATGGTAATTAGAAAACCGCATGGCAAGACTGTTAACGTCAGTGTTATAATGCAAAAAAAAACACAAGAGTAAACAATAAGTTACGCCCTCGATTTAACAACAATTTGCAATAAATTTGACTCTTTTAAGTGGAAACATAAAGATGAGACGATTACTTCAAAGGAACAAATAGATATGACCATTGCGATGTCCTGATAAAGGGTGCCCTGTTGCAAGTTTGAAGCCCCATTTCGGAGGAAAAAAATTAACAGTTTTCGGTGAAAATACTGCAACATCATTAACTTCGTCAGTGGTTAGTTTAGGTGTTAATTGATCAAAGCATTTTAAATTGTTAAATTGGTCCTAATGAAAAACTTTTTTGTGAATGCCATGACCGGGAATCAAACCGGCAACCCTCTACCCAGGCATTGATTCGTAGAACCGCCTCTTAACGGTTTTGTCAATCACAGCCTACACAATGTATGTTTTTGAAATCAGAAAAGCCAGAATTAACTAATACACTCAAAAAACTTTGTAAAACGTTTTGTATATCTAGTGTACTAGTTTTCATTATATTTTTTATTTTTGCTGAAATTGTGTTTGACTAAAACTTTGCTGACTCAGCAAAATTTATTGCTGACTTGACTGACTTTTAAGTGTGCATAAGCAATTTATTTTTCAATTAGAATGTTTTCTCTCTTTAATCCTATTTTTATATCCATTTCAGAAGTAATTATATTTTTATTCATTTTGCCATAATCAGCAGTTCAATACAGATCGTTTCAGCTATTATATATATACTTCATATAATTTTTAATGGGACACCCTAATAACCATGTATTTAAATTTTTTATCTGACCAAAAGAAGAACACTGCCAAATAAATAATAGTATTTTCAACAGAAGAAGTGGACGAAAACACAGTACAGTAGACATTATGCTAAAGGCTATTTGAATTTGTCTGGACGTCTGGAATATACAAAAGAAACATTTTGGAGTACGCTAATTGAAGTTCAAGAAATGTAAGAATAGACAAAAGAAAATATAATTAAATATATCGTCATCTTTCAGTGGCAAGAACGAAATATTTCATAGGCATTGTCATACAATACAGGGTGTTATTATAAAGAGGCTTCGAAATATGGTTCGATTAAGCTGATACTTTTAGATGCTTTGACATCCTGTATCCAAATCGGTAGGAAATTAAGGTGCCTATTCCTACTTGTGACTCATTGTGACCGTCTTAAGCCTATTTTTAAGACTGAGAGTCATAACTTTTCATACAAAACAACAAAATTCAAAAAATTCAAATTTTATTTGTCAATGTTATGATTGTATCGATACCAGGTCTTAATTTTTTAAGTTTTCAAACCAAAATTTGAATAAATAGATTTTATTAAGACTTTGCAACAACAAATACATGGGGAATACAGTCATAACTAAGAGTCACAGACTTTTCGTTGGAATAGGCACCTTAATTTGTTTATTCCGAGTAGAGAAGATGGGAGAAGCACGATTAAAATATATATAGATTACTACCCAGCCATGAATGCCCGTTACGCTGTTTAGCATGCCTTAAAATTTATTTAAATGCAATTTATGTTTCTTCAAAGCCGGAAACCCGTACAATTTATTAGTGTTCCAATTTTACTCGTTCCCCGTCCCATTGCATTTTGTTCCACAAGTCTATTGTTTCAACTCCATTTGTTTGCCACTCCATTTCCTTTCCCAATTTTAGTATTTCAGTTTCATTCGTTCCTTGTTCCATTTTGTTCTCCGTTTCATTCCCCTTCTCTAGTGTTTCGTTCCCATCATGTAGTGTTTCCGCTAGCACCCTCCTGAATAAAATTTTGCAAACTTTTTTGCTGACTTATCTGACTTTTTTCTTTTATCAATTGAAATTCAGAAATCGTCATTTGAAATTTAGAAAATATCAATTGAAATTCAGAAACCGTCATTTGAAATTCAGAAAATATCAATTGAAATTCAGAAAATATCATTTGAAATTCAGAAAATATCATTTGAAATTCAGAAAATATCATTTGAAATTCAGAAAATATCATTTGAAATTCAGAAAATATCATTTGAAATTCAGAAAATATCAATTGATATTCAGAAAACATCAATTGAAATTCAAATGATATTTTCTGAATTTCAACTTACATTTCTGAATTTAAAATGATATTTTCTGAATTTCAATTGATATTATCTGAATTTCAAAGGACGGTTTCTGAATTTCAAATGATATTTTCTGAATTTCAATTGATATTTTCTAAATTTCAAATGATATTTTCTGAATTTCAAATGATATTTTCTGAATTTCAAATGACAATTTCTAAATTTCAATTGACATTTTCTGAATTTCAAATGATATTTTCTGAATTTCAAATGATATTTTCTGAATTTCAATTGATATTTTCTGAATTTCAAATGATATTTTCTGAATTTCAAATGGAAATTCTGAATTTCAATTGATCTTTTCTGAATTTCAAATGGAAATTCTGAATTTCAATTGATATTTTCTGAATTTCAAATGGAAATTCTGAATTTCAATTGATATTTTCTGAATTACAGTTGCAAAAGGTGTAGGTAGCCCTTACCTCAAAAAAAAGTTCGCCGTACACCGTCCAATCTAAATTATTTTTGCAAGGTGGTTTCAAAAAAAAATTTTTTTGCCGAACGTAGGTGTCGCCATTTTACATTTTTCGTTATATCTTTGAAATTTACAGTCAGATCTTAAAGTATGATACATCGATGTTTTTCTCTCAAGGGGACAAATGTAAGGTGCAATGCCCTCAAGTATCCTTTTCTAGTATTTACGCACCGCATCTCAGTTGCTACAACCCTAATGTCAGAAAATTAAAGCTCCTAAAAAATCATTAAACTTTTGCTAAGGAAGTTTTTCAATAAATCCAGCAGAAATTTTTTTTTTTTTTTTTTTTGCCGAATGTAGGATTTTCATTGGATTTTTCCTTTATAGCAAAACACTGGTCTCCTCGAGGCAAAAAAATCGATATATCACACTTTAAAATCTGACTTTAAATGCCGAAGCTATAACGAAAAATTAAAAAACGCGACCCCTACGTTCGGGAAAAAAATTTTTTTTGGAATTGCTTTGCAAAAATACTTTATATTTGAAGGTGTACCGCTTACTTTTTTTTGCCAGTAAGGTTGTACGGTCTAATGTACATACATAGGTAAATGTAAAGAAAATGTGAATGTATTTATAAAAACAACCGTCACCGCAGCCGCAGTCATTAAATTTTTATTTTCTCACCGCAGCGGAATCCGCAGCCGTAAGGTTTTATCTCTACTCTTAAACTGAATTAATTATTTACAAGTAGGGATGCCAATCCCGAAATCCCGGAATTATTCAATAAAAATAATTCCCGAATTCCGGGATTATTAAGCTCGAATCCCGGGATTTTCACAGTTTCAAAAATATTTGGTCATTTTTCTAAAATTGTAACCCTGCTGATATTTTTAAATCGTTTTTGTTAAATATAATTTTATACAAATCTATATTGTGCAGTATTTCTTATTATATTTCGGAAATCATCGATTAAAATTCAGAATAAAAAGTTGTATTTCAGAATTTTTCATTTGAATTTCTGCACTATATGTATGTGGAAACAAAAAATTCTGAAACTAATTGAAAATTCTAAAAATTTAATTGACAATTTTAAATTAAAGTGATATAAGAATAGTTAATATACACAAAAATAGCACACAACAAATCGACGGAGTTAAATTCTTAATTCTTAAGTTTTTTTCAATTCTTTCTTTTTTTTAAATAAACAGGAATATATAAAAAACGTATAAAACAGTTATATTTTACAATGCTCATGCATAATAATTTGAAAACTTTATAATATGTTTATAAAATGAAATTCGTGGTGAAAAATTTGTTTTATAAGTCACTTATAAATTTTAAAAGTGTTTATGCATATGACCCTTTATGTCTTTTACATAAATTTGGAGTTTTTACACATTTTTTTAATTAAAAAATTCTCAAAATGACAAAAAATTACGAAATCCCGAAAAAAATTCGGGATCCCGAAAAATCCCAATCCGTCCCGGGATCCCGTTTTTTAAATTTTGAAATCCCGAATCCCGGGATTTGAAAAAACCAATCCCGATTGGCATCCCTATTTAGAAGTCAGAAAACAAACTTCTATTTCATTTTTGTTTTCTTTGTTTATATTTGGACTTCCGACCAAAGGTTGCCAATGCGGAATTATAGGAATCCCTATAATAATAAATTTTAACATTTTCCATCAAAGATGGCAACGTAAAATTGTATCACGAAGACGTGGGGATGTACAAAATAACATTTTTCATTCCCCGAGTTGGAGTGAGTGTAGGTAATGTGTTAAACGCAGGTGATTTACAAAATTAATATATAATTATTAATAGAAAATACAATAAAAGCAAAATATTCGTGCTGATAGCAATAAAGCTGCGTTTACATCTGCACCGAAATCCCGAGATTTCGATATTCACCACTCTGAGAAAACAGTGAAGAAATGCGTATAAACTTTAATTTTTTGGAAAATATATTTATTAGAACTAAATATGTGTACTTTATTCAAAATTAAATTAAATATAAGCTTTCCTTCATTGTTTTTTCAGAGTGGTGAATATCGAAATCTCGGGATTTCGCTGCAGATGTAAACGCAGCTTAATGCGTATTTAACATGTTGCAATGAAATGTTTTTCATTCACCTCTAGTGGCATGAGATGTGTAGTCTCTCTATTGAGTAATATCTGTGCCTGGTCCAGAATTTTGTGTAGCGGATAGCGGACGCAATGTTCCCAACGAATATTGAGCGACAAAACGATCAAAATTTCCCATAATATTCCTAGTTTGACAAGCTTATTTTAAAGCAAAAATACAAAATTCTTCTTATTTTGATTTAATTCTGAATTTTTTCTAATTCTTTATTGAATTTATTTTCTTCAATCAAATATAAAAAAAACAACTGATAGTAAAGCAATAAATACCCAACAAACACCAGTTCAAGCCTTAGAGAAAATTTGAGATTTACATTTGATATCAAGCGTATATTTCAAATCTGTCTCAATAAAAAAAAATTGAGTCCATAAATTTATGTTGATTAATATTTGAAATCGATTTGAGAAATACACTTGTAAAAGCTTTGAAATTTCTATATAAACTTCTCTATTTTCCTCTAGTGTTTTTCTATTTAAAAGAATAGGTTTGAGATTTATCATTTATATCAAATCATTTTCAAACTGAAAATAAGTTTTTTTAAATTTTTTAGAAAAATTATCTTCACATTAGAAAATTTATATATATTTCAAGTATTTGTGAAGTATTTTTCTATATTCGATAATGATTTGAGATAATTTTGTATGTATAACGTATCTCAAATAACAAAACAAAAATACCAATAAATAAAATATATATTGGAAAATTTTAGGAATAAAGGTGCGTTTACAATGATGGAGTACTCCAATCTGTAGCAAATTTAGTTCTTTTCTCTTTCTTACTAATACATTTTTGTATTTTGCTATCTTTTTTTATTCCACTCCAGAGTCAAAGTTGTTTGACTCTGGAGTACGGATTTGTTCCACTCTAGAGTTGACATCACTCTGTTAACTGTTTAACATGACAAATATAACTAAAAAAACACATCCCTAATTTGTTCACATCTCTAATTGTCAACAAATTATAAAAAAATATTAAAAAATATAAACAAATGTTTTTAATTACGGGTAATTTACAAAATAAAAAATTATTTTATAATAAAATTCAGTGAAAGCCATGCCAAGATATTCGCAAAAACTGCGTAAGTACTGAAACGTCACGTATTTTTTTGAAGTAACTCTACTCTGCATTGTGAACAGTTAACATTTGAATCTGTGCTGCAGAGTAGAGCCACTCCACCATTGTGAAAGCACCTTAACGCGTAAATATGCCTTGAAATATCTAATGTTACAGAAAGAGGCAACGCGTTTTTTATATGTTAAAAGGAGCTAAGAAGGTAAGTAATAAAATATGATAACAGTGAATATAAAAAATTAACTTATTTCATCAACATTTTACAGATCGTACTTTTTACAGCAAATGTTGCCATCAAGGTTGTGCTTTGCATTTTTCAGGTAAGATATGATTTAAACTAAGCATTTTAAGGGCTCCTTTTTTTATTACGAGACCAATAAAAAATCTTATACTACATTTATCCCTGATCAGAAACTACCTGCTTTTTGGCTCTTCTAGTTTTTAGCTTGACAAAACGCATACAAAAAAACAAGAAAAAACTAGTTTTGTACAAAAACTAGGTGATTTTTGCTCAAGTATAAATGTAGTATTATGGACATATTGGGTGAGTTCCTAAACGTGAAAACACATTGCAGTGCTGCGGTTTTACTACTGTTTCGATACAAAGCAAACAAGTGTGTTGTTTACTTTGTAATAAAAACACTGCATGTTTTTTACGTTTAGAAACACTTTTTTGCAATCAGTTCCTTTGAAAATGGTAAAAAATATTATTTTGGAATATTTGATGGGATTGTTGGAAGAAACACCTCAAAATAATTTAATAACAAAAATATTTCCTTACATTTTATCCACCATTGTTATATTTGCACTTTATTTTTTATAAATGTCAACAAAGCATCAACAAAATTAGTGATGCACAGTTTGTGTTTTGTATGCGCATCGATAACTTTTATTATACATTTTGGATGTATGACATTGTCAACGTTTACACGGTTGCGTTTAGGAATGCATGACTTTGTTCAGTTGCATTGCAAATGACGTTTTGGAATTGACCCATTATTAAAAACAAACAGCCTGTATGCAGTTCTAAAGGTACATCTACACGAGAGAGAAAACTTCTACAGATAGAGCAAAAAACACCTCTAATTAGCTCTATTGTGAATGATTTAAGCTATTTAGAGGTGTTTTTTTCTCTATCTCTAGCAGCTTTCCCTCTCGTGTAGATGTGCCTTAATAAATATGTTACATGGGCCAGTTTTATAGTCAGAACTATGGACGATTTTTGTCCTAAATATTTCTTAAATTAGAAATTTTGTTTGAAAATTTCTGGCTTAAGCAAAATTTTAGAAAAAAAATCGTTCTCAGTTCTGACTATAAAACTGGCGCTGAAAATTTAATGTCTATAAGATTGTTTTAATTGTCTTTTAACATTTAAATAAACACAGCTAAACTGAAAATTTATTAACACTAAAAAGCCAGTTTTATAGTCACAACTAAGAACTGATTTTTGTCTTAAGGAGTGAGATCATAAAAATGTTAACACACATTTTTGCCTATAACTTTGGTTTAAAGCTTTTCATATTTTTTTTTTTCGGCAGTTTACATTTTAAAAATATGTCAGTTAATAAATTGATTTACATCATGAGTTTTAATTAGCAATTTTTTACAGAATGGACGATGAAAGAAAAGTGCGTTCAAAAAGAATTAAATATTTTCAACAAAACCAAACATAGACATACAAAACGAGTAAAAAGGTTAAAGTCGGGCATGCCGACTATACAATACCCTACACCAGTCTGGTGTATTGTTTGGATCCGAAATTCGAATGGGTTAAAATGGGACTTGTGTCAAAATTTTCTATAATGTGAGTCAGCGCACGAAATTTCATTAAAATATCTTAATATTTGCGACCTGCAGTTTGTAACCAAGCCAATTTTGGGGGGACCCTTATATGGGCACTAGTTCTAAACATGGACCGATGTTCACCAAAACCAATAGGCTACGTTATTGGGCCAATATAGGTCTGTGCACCAAATTTCATCAAAATATCTTAATATTTGCGACCTGCAGCGTATAAATATTATAATTTTGGTAGGACCCTTATATGGGCACTAGGTCTAAACATGGACCGATGTTCACCAAAATCAATAGGCTGCGTTATTGGGCCAATATAGGTCTGTGTACCAAATTTCATCAAAATATCTTAATATTTACGACCTGCAGCGTATAAACAGTATAATTTTGGTAGGACCCTTATATGGGCACTAGGTCTAAATATCGACCAATGTTCACCAAAATCAACAGGCTGCGTTATTGGCCAATATAGGTCTGTGTACCAAATTTCATCAAAATATCTTAATATTTACGACCTGCAGCGTATAAACAGTATAATTTTGGTAGGACCCTTATATGGGCACTAGGTCTAAACATGGACCGATGTTCACCAAAATCAATAGGCTGCGTTATTGGGCTAGGATAGGTGTGTGTACCAAATTTCGTCAAAATATCTTATTATTTACGACCTGCAGCGTACAAACAATATAATTTTGGTAGGACCCTTATATGGGCACTAGGTCTAAACATGGACCGATGTTCACCAAAATCAAACTTGTTCGTCCTTGGGCCAACATAGGTCTGCATACCAAATTTCATCAAAATATCTTAATAGTTGCGAACTGTAGAGTGCGCACAAGATTGCATGGACAGACGGACGGACGGACAGACGGACATCGTTAAATCGAAATAAAAAAAAATTCTGAACCGATCGGTATACTATACCCTGACCACATAGTGGTGTAGGGTATAAAAATTGCCAAAGAAACTAATGTATGCCGCCAAACAGTTTCAAAAGTGCTAAAAAGGTATCTGGAACACCTAACAATTGAAAGGAAGCCGGGAACAGGAACAACGACTGGTTTTCATAACATTGGTAAGGCATATAAAGTTAAAAGCATCCTTAAGAGAGCTCCTAACACATCTGGCAAAAAAAACAGCTCGGTTAGCGCAATGCTCGGACTTTTTTATACGTAAAGTGAAACGTAAGGCAGGACTAAAGTCCTACAAAGTTAAAAAAATTCCCGATAGAAAAGCTTTTAAAAATTTGGAGGCCAAAAACAGAGCTCGAAAATTGAAATCAAATTTTATACAAAAATACAACTTTTGTGTAATGCACGACAAACCTTATGTCCTGGCTGATTTTTCGCAGCTCCCTGGTCAAGAATTTTATGTTTCCGATGTTCGAGAAAATGTTGTGGAAAAATTTAGGTCAAAAAAGCAAACGAAATTCCCTAAAAATTCCTAGTATGGCAAGCCATATGTAGCTGCGGCCAAAGAAGCCAGTCATTTGTGACATCTGGCTCTATAAACAGCGAAATTTATACCAAGGAGTGTTTGCAGAAGAGACTTCTTCCATTTTTGAGTAAGCACAAGCTATCCACTTACTTTTGGCCCGATTTAGCATCTTGTCACTACAGCAAGAAAGCGCTGGAGTGGTATAATGATACACCCAGGAAAAAGATTGGTTGGAATTCGATCAAAACCATTAAAATGAATTTGCCAGGACGTTATTTTATTTGGAGTTGCCTATAATTGAATACTACACCAAAAATATTTTACTAGGTATTAAAAATAGGGAAAATGAACTAAAAAACAATAATTTTAATAAATTATTGGTATCTCCAATCAATTTTAAAATTAGTATCAGTTTAGTAATTCTATGTAGTAGAAGCAGACATTTATTTAGTGAATATACAAGAAAATTGGAATTTATTACAAAAATTTCAATATTCGAAATACAAAACACAAATACGGGTATCCTAATCAAATATGATCTTAAAGTCGAGTTTTTGTAAAACCAACCGAATTGTGGATTGTATTGATAATGCACACAACTATTGATTGGTATTGGTAAACGAGTTTTTTTTAATTCAAAATTATGCATTAAACACATAGACGACTGCAGCTACACGACTACAGCCTGTCAAAAATAAAATATACACGTTTATATGAAAACGATTATTTTGACACCAACACAGCTACACGGCTACACGACCACTTTTGCCGCTGTAGTCAACTTAGGATAATTTCTATTTTTGTTGGCTACAAAACAAAAATAGTGTTGACAATATAACAAAATATGTAAAACAGGACACTTTTTGCCGCTAGAGGCGAAAAAAAATCGCTAGTTCTGACTAGAAAATCACCATTATGGGAACACTGTAGAAACAGCTGTTTATATTTTACAATTGTTTGAAGATTTCATTAATTTATATTTGGAAATAATTTTATTGTGATGTTTTGTAAAAAAAATGGATCTTACAAAATTAACAAAATATTTATCAGCCATTATTTTAGAAGCACAAACCAAAAAAGATTAATATTTATCAAAACGTCAAATTTTTAGGATCAGTTGTTTATATGTGGCTGTCGTTTTCAAAAAAATTAAGTAGCTGACGTAGTCGTGTAGCCGCAGTCGTATATGTGTTTAATGCATTAGACTTCAAAATGAATAAGTGTTTGTGGTGTAGTCGGTAGTGAGTTGGCCTAGTACGCCGGATTTTTGAATTCGAATCCCGGAAAAGTCAAAAATGTATATGTTTTTTTAAATTAAAATAAAATATTCATATGTATAAACAGTAAATATGGCTAAGAAAATTAAAAGCAGTTGCGCTGCAGTGGGTAAGAGTGTAAACTATTAACCTGAATGGCCGGGTTCAATACCAGAAAATTCCAAAAAAAAAATTTTAATTTCAATAAAATTTTGTGGAACATAATAATATTTATGTGGAATATAATATTGGAACATAAACAACCGAATATTGGCTTTCACAACGAAAAATATAATTTAATATAAAGATAGTTGTCGTAACCGCACGAATTCGATTGGTAACAAATTCGGTGGCATCAACTGAGACTGTTTTCTGGGTGTAATAATGTGGTTTTTGTACCAAGAGAGGCAAATCCACCAAACTGCCCGGAGCTCAGGCCAGTGGAGAGATGTTGAGCTCTTGTTAAAAGAGAATTAAAGGGCACGAAAAAGGTCTCCCAGGACATGCAAGATTTCAAACGTAGATGGACCA
Organism: Leucophora obtusa; assembly: GCA_949987735.1. Taxonomy (NCBI): domain Eukaryota; kingdom Metazoa; phylum Arthropoda; class Insecta; order Diptera; family Anthomyiidae; genus Leucophora; species Leucophora obtusa. The sequence goes on from OX465297.1 coordinate 28,367,802, forward strand.
CCTGCTCTAAAAAGGTGACAGAAACTATCATAAAAGCCTTAATGGGAGAGTTTTCGGAAAAAGTGGATAACTTTATTCGTAGTGGTTAGAATTCCATGCGGTTTTTTTGTTTGATTTTGTATTAAATTTCATTTAATAAAAATTTGGTTTGAAGTCTTAAAATTCAGTGGTTTGTTTTTTATTTAACTTTATGTGTGTTAACATTTTTATGATCTCACTCCTTACTAAAAATTACTTAAAAATTACCTTGCAGAAAAAACTATTTTTTATCTACTAATATACCGAAAATTTTTTTGCGGATTTTACCAAGGTAATTTGTTATTTTTAATTAACTAAAAGTTAACTTAAATGTAACTAAAATTTTGTAAATTTAACAGTTTCATTTTTCCTGTTCTTGTCTTACTAGTATTTAGCAAAAAAAAAAAAATATGCTATTATTTCCAGTTTTTTTGCAAGGTCATTTTTAATTAATTTTTAGTAGCTTTTTCTCATATTTTTACAGCTTTATTTCTTTCTATGAGTGTACTATTTTTTATAAAAAATAACACTTTAAAAATAAAAACTTTATATAATTTTCCAATATGTTACATATATATCTTTGTTAAAAAAAAATTAAAGAAATGTAAATAACCACAATTTACTAAACAAGTCTGCTATCTTCTGTAACAAGCGATAGCACAGGGGGTTAGAGTGTCTGCTTGAAATGCCAACAAGTGTGGGTTCAAACCCCACATGCTGCATGATGATCTTCTTTTCTTTAATTAAATTAAAATAAGAAGTGAAAAAGAACTTCTTTATCATTGGTTCAAATACACATCATTTGTTTTTAAAAAGAACAGCTTCTTTCCTATGACAAGCCAATATTAAATTCATCGGTGAAAAACCCGAAAAGAACAACTCCCTATTCAACAGTTGCAGTGCTTTAACTACTTCAGTTGCAGTGCTTTAACCACTTTTTTTACTAGTTTTTGCTGGAAGAAATTTTTCAAGTAAAAACTAGTAAATTTTTTTTTGTACTCGAACGGATTTTTGATTAAAACTGGCAAAAATAGTAAAGTTAGTAAAAAATAGCATGCAAACAAACACACTTAATGTATCAGTATTTAATTAATTGTCTACGAAACAATTGTATTGTCTATCATGAAAATGATCAACCCTTTTTGAAACAACAAATAAAAATCTAATATGACAATATCATATTAGAATTTGGACTTGAGGTAGAAGAATATTCTAACTAAATATATGAAAATATAGAAAGCCCGAAAAAACAATTTTTGTATTTTTTAATGCAAAAATTAAAATAATTGTTGAAAATAAGCACACCACGGCTAAAATCTCATTCAAATATGTATCATAAAAATGTTATGCTACCGAAATTTTCTCTTTATCGTCACAAAATTCGATCTATTCAAAGCATCTGACCTAACCGATCATAGCTTTTTTCATATTCTATATCAGTCATCATCATTTCTGTTTAAACAATATTTTTTTGTACTATTCTATAGAAATTCTGATTTTAAAATTGGTATTTGTTGTTATTATTTACTTTTTTCTTTTAGAAAATGTTTCATATTACACACAAAAATAGAAGATGATATTTTCCTTTTTTTGCTGTTGTTTACGAACACACATTTCATAATAATGTCAGTCAGTAACATTAACAACCCATCAAAAATGCTCTCCCTTATTACATAATGATGATGATGATAATGCCTCAGGCTAAACAACACACTGGAAAAACAAATCTTTACAAAACAACCCCACTGTGTTTTAGAAAAGAAAACAAAAAAAAAGACAAACATTAACAACAAATTCATTCATACTCCTAGGTTAATGCACTTTTAGCAACTAACAGTGCTTTGAAGCAGTCAGCAAAAAAAAAACGTGGTTTGTACCCCATTGACATGATGTGGAGAATATGCAACATTTTAAAGATAAATTAATATATAACAGAGGAAGCAGCATTTCACAACCATAACCAACAGTATAAACGATGGGGTGAGTCATGTTCGTTTAGTAGTCAACCCCTATTTAGATATGGTTTGTATAAATATGGATATTAAGGTGATTTTTATTACTATTTTTTAGACGTGGTTATTTTCGAAGAAGAAAGTTTTCTATAAAAAAAACTTAACACAAGTAATTTAGTAGGTTTGAGGTTAAGAAGAAGAATAAACCTTCCTCAAAAGTTATAAACACATTCAATTTGCAAATCAGACTAGATCTAGTTTCTGCCTTTTTATGGACAGGCTTCATCAGTGATCTTCCATTAAATTGTATTATTGTTTATATTTTTATTGTCAGATTGTCTCTATATGAATAATTTCAGAAGTGATCAAACAGACATATACAAACATTCTACTTTAGATTTTCTCTGTTTATCTTCTTATTTCTTCCGTGTCACCTTTTCACAAATATTGCCACATTGACGTATGGTTTGTACGTACAAGTGCAGGCAATTTGGGCACTTTACATTTTTATTTTTTATAGTAAAGTGTTGTTTTTTCAAACGCGTAATTTTTCATGTAAGTCCCAATCAAATAAATACATGTTATAAAACATGTTTCTGAAAAAAAGAAGTTACATCATCAGCATGCTTACAGAGTTGTACATTAATGTCCTTCTGAAACTGTTAACCTAATAGTTGGGCGCCATTAGGAATGCATAATAAACATGTTTCATTTTCTGTACAAACGAAAAAGTTATTTCAGTAACTTGCTTACAGAGTGTATATTCATTACCTTATGGTACTGTTAACCTAACGACTGGGTGTCATTCGTAACTTTTAAGTGTCAACCTAATAAATATATTTATGTTTTTGCAAAAAAAAGATGTTACTTCATCAACATGCTTGTAGAATTCCATATCCATGTGATGAAATATAATTTTATGTATTTAAGAATTTTATTACCTAGGTTTCTAGGTTTGTTGTTAAAACTGTTTGAACGAAACATATTTTCACTTTTGATTTTCAATTAAAGGGGTTGAAAAATTGAAATGTGTATTTTAAGCTAATTAATTTTCAAAAAAAAAGTTAAAGTAAAACTAAACTGGAATTTACCATGAACAAAGTGTTGAAAGTTTGCAATTAACTTACATTTATTACATCAACTTTTTCAATGTTCTATTAAAATGTTATATACTCTTTTTCAATATGGTAACCCTAAATTTTACATACTTTTTCGTAAAATCTATTTTGGTAAGATGTTTATATCAAGTGGTTTTTATATACCTATGAAATTGCAAATTTATATTTATTGTGGTTTTATACTTTGTAAAATTGAAATTTATGAGTGCCTGGGGAAATAGTTAACCGCAATCAATTTAGAGATGGGAGTTTGGGATAAAGCCAACACTCAAAACGGTGGTGAGTTTTTTCTTCTTTAAGAACTGGGCAGAAAAAAAAAGTTGATGCAAATACTTAGTCGACTCGGTTAAGTTTTCTCTTGTCTATTTTATATTGAACTTACTACACTCTAAAAAATTATTGTAAATTCACTACTATAAAGGATGTGACATTTTGTGTAAATTTAGACAAATAATGTGTAAATTTTTTTTTAATACAATTACGATAACAAAAATACTTAAAACAAGTTTTTCATTTACAATTACACATTTTTATTTAAAATTACAAATTTTGTTTGTAAAACTATTCTGTAAAACACGCATTAGGTATAAAGTGTGTAAATGTACAACAATATGTAGTAATCAATTATCAGACATTCGGTTATTTAAAAACGAGAAATGAGACTAAATTACAATCAAAATAAAATAAAACCCATATAATATAAAAAAAATAAATTCAAAATTAAATTGATCATTGTATTCATTACACTATAAAAGCTTGTAAATTTCCTTTTATAAAATGAGTAGATCTTTGTTTAATATAATGCATAGTAAGTAACTACAAACACAAAATAAGTAAAATTATTTGGACACACTTTTATATACAATAATACACATGTATTGTAGTATAACAATAGCCACTAGGTGTTTATAATTAAACCTTTTTTTATTTTGTTGATAAATATAAATTTTACTCAGAAATTTTGTAAATTTACTACTTATAACAATAATGAAAATACATACAGATTGACATTTGAAAAATTTAAGAAAATTAAAAATATAAAGTAAAATGTTCTAGCAATAAATTGTTTTATCATAAATTTTTATAAAGGGTTTTTCAATAAGAGCGCTACAAAAGTAAAAAAGTTTAAATAAAACAAAAACGGTTTTGGATATTAATGAAATTCTTTATTCCTGTGAAAGTACGTTCGATGCCATTATGTATGGATATCGATCTCTTTTGCATGGCCACCACGGGCACGCTTGCAGAAGTCCAGACGCTGAACCCAATTTTCGATGGTTTTCAAGCATAAATCGGCCGATACTGCTGCAATTTCACGTTCGATATTCGTACGAAGTTCATCAATCGTCGCTGGCTTGTTGGCATAGACCATAGATTTGACGCTCAATTGTTGATCTGCTAGGGCGATTATGACGACCATAAATTGGACGTAGCGCTCTTAACGTTGAGGCCACTGACTCCGAATTTCGGTAGTAAATTTTAATAATTTCGACTCGTTGTTGGCTCGTATATCTTTCCATCATGAAATGGCAAACCTTACTGAAGAGAAATGTCAAAAGAGCGGCAAGAAATATGGCGTCGTTTGCTGTCCCTGTCTTTCTACTTTTGTAGCGTCCCTGTTGAACAACCCTTTAGAAACGTGTACTAATGTTATCTGCGGTGGCTTCAGCCAGACAATTAATTGCGGTATCTCTTCACTTGAGGGATAACAATAAGTTTTGTTTGTCTTTCAAAGATTTCATTTCACAGTATTCCTTCATAGTCATATCGATAGTGCGTTGGTGCCTAATCGATATGTATTAAGTGATACGAACGGTTTCAGATTAATTTCATGTATTTTTTTTTTTAAGAGAATCAACCCTCAGGAAATTCATCCTATTAATTAATGTGTTGCTTTCTTTGCAAAGGGGATAGAGAATAGATGAAATGTGGTGAAAGATGAAGGGCTTCAAATATGGCAACACTGTAATTGCGCAAGATGTTGAATTTAAGAACAGTTATTGCACGCCATCTGATAGTGATTTGGCGAAGTTTGCTGAAGCTGTTTAGTTCATATCCCTGTTATATTATTTTACTTCGGTTGGGTGAAGTGCTATGGGAACACTGAAGTGGATGCAGCGATATGTATGAGGGATAGAAAAATCATACATACTATTACTCCACATTGATGTTGCGGTCGCTGGGGATGGAACCAGCAATCTTATGTGTAACAGTCCAACGCGTTAGGATGTTTCTCAAGAAAAAAGTTCTCAGAATCTAGTTCTGGAGACGTCCTTCTATCAAAAGGAACATAAACTCAGTTTCTGAGGCTTTTTATGTAGAATAAATATCTCATAATCTAAGGCTTTTTTAATAGAAAAAAAGTGGTCAGAAACTGACGAATTTTGGAGAATTTTTCCTATAGAAAAACTATTGGATTCTGAGAAAATTTTCTAAACATGACTTCTTCCTGTAAAAGAAGTTTCTTTACAAAATTCTCAGATTTGGAGTGTTATTTGCAATATGAGATAACTTATCGATGCAGCACTTTTCCGAATTTTGGTCTGGAAGTTACCACCTTCAAAAGGGCATAAGCCCTCCCGAATGCTAAAAAGTTTAAATTTGATTATGAAGATTCCTCCTTAGTAGTGGACATAAACTAAGACGGGATTTTTGGAAGTTTTTACAGGGAAGGACGAAAAGGAAAAAGTTTCCTCATAAGGAGTGAGATCATAAAAATGTTAACACACATAAAGTTAAATCAAAAACAAACCACTGAATTTTAAGACTTCAAACTAAATTTTCATTAAATGAAATTTAATACAAAATCTAAAAAAAAAACCGCATGTAATTCTAACCACTACGAAGAAAGTTATCCACTTTTTCCGGAAACCCTCCCATTAAAGCTTTTATGGTAGTTTCTGTCACCTTTTTAGAGCAGGTGGTCCATCTACGTTTGAAATATTGCATGTCCTGCGAGACCTTTTTTGTGCCCTTTAATTCTCTTTTAACAAGAGCCCAATATCTCTCCACTGGCCTGAGCTGTGGGCAGTTAGGTGGATTTGCCTCTCTTGGTACAAGAACAACATTATTATCATTATACCACTCCAGCGCTTTCTTGCTGTAGTGACAAGATGCTAAATCGGGAAAAAATTAGGTGGATACATTGTGCTGACTCAAAAATGGAAGAAGTCTCTTCTGCAAACACTCCTTGATATAAATTTCGCTGTTTATAGAGCCAGATGTCACAAATAACTGGCTTCTTTGGCCGCAGCTACATATGGCTTGCCATACTAGGAATTTTTTAGGGAATTTCGTTGGCTTTTTCGACCTAAATATTTCCGCAACATTTCTTCGAATATCGGAAACATAAAATGCTTGACCAGGGAGCTGCGAAAAATCAGCCAGGACATAAGGTTTGTCGTCCATTACACAACAGTTGTATTTTTGTATAAAATTTGATTTCAATTTTCGAGCTCTGGTTTTGGCCTCCAAATTTTTAAAAGCTTTTCTATCGGGATCTTTTTGAACTTTGTAGGAATTTAGTCCTGCCTTACGTTTCATTTGCGTACAAAAAAGTCCGAGCATTAGGCTAACCGAGCTGTTTTTCTGCCAGATGTGTTAGGATCTCTCTTAAGGATGCTTTTAACTTTATATGCCTTACCAATGTTACGATAACCAGTCGTTGTTCCTGTTCCCGGCTTCCTTTCAATTATTAGGTGTTCCAAATACATTTTTACCACTTCTGAAATTGTTTGGCGGCATATATTAGTTTCTTTGGCAATTTTTTTGTATCCCAGTCAGCAATTTCGGAGCGCTCATAAATAAGATTTTTAAATGGCTCATAGAAATGATTATTGTTTTTTTGAAAACACTCTTTTTTTGGTAGAAAATATGAACCCTCAGAAAACAATCCAAGAAGTTGTCTCTACAATCTAAAAAGCTGTCTCAAAACGAGGGTTCATTTTTCGGACTCAAAGAAGATTCCAAAATTATTTAAATTTATGAAGAAAATTTCGATTTTATACGTTCTTTTTTCTGAGTCATTTCTGAGTACACAGGGGGCTCTTTTGGACGGACCACTTTCATAGGAAAAAGTGGAAAAATGTTTATGTTTTTGGAACTCATTTCTGAGTCATTAATGATCATCTTTGTTTGCTGGGATGTTTATGTTTGGTTTTGTTGAAAATATTTAATTCTTTTTGAACGCACTTTTCTTTCATCGTCCATTCTGTAAAAAATTGCTAATTAAAACTCATGATGTAAATCAATTTATTAATTGACATATTTTTAAAATGTAAACTGCCAAAAAAAAAACAAAAATATGAGAAGCTTTAAACCAAAGTTATAGGCAAAAATGTGTGTTAACATTTTTATGATCTCACTCCTTAACAGCCTGCCCAAACCTCTTTGGCTAAAAAACTAAAATTTAAAGAACGAGTGAAGACCTGAAATTGGGAAACGAAATGAAATGGAACGACGAGTGGAAAGAAGTAGAATGGAACGGGGAACGATTGATATCGAAACACTCGACAATAGGAACGAAATGAAAGGCAATGGGGAACGAAAGGAACTGAAGTACTAAAATTGAGAAACGAATTGGAATAGAACGGGCAACGAGTGGCATTGAAACACTAAACGTGTGAAGCGAATTACAATGGAACGAGAAGCGAGTGGAATTGAAATACTAAAAATGGGAAAACAAAAGGTAATTGAATGGGTTTCAGGCTTTGAAGCTTTCTATTGGTAAAGTGGTGGAAGAAACCGCGGCAGTTAACTTTCCAAAACAGAATTTTTAAATTCACTTAAATTTTCAGGTCTAACTAAACATAAATTTAATTTAAATAAACTTTAAGGCTTACCAACAACTTACGGGCAGAATCTTTCGCAAGGAAATTAAACGAGCATACTAGGGGTGTCCCATAACTACACGACTTAATAAAGAAAACACAACAAATTTGGGAATATTTTTCTTTATTTCTCAACTTACGTCTCCTTTTAGCTCGATACACTTTTCTCAGCGATTTTCAATAGCTTCGATAGCCTGTTTATAGTAAGAACTGTCTAGCTCCGCAATATAACCATCAACCGCAGACTCCAGATCTTCATTGTTGGTAAATGTATCACCAAATGATATCACCTTTCTTTCAATATCAGTAAGACCGGTGCTATCGAATTCTTTTAGGAACTTTATAACCATTGAAAGTATGGGTAAAACTATTTTGTTTAAATAATCTTTATCTTGAGTAGGTCTAGCTTCTGCTGGTGGCGCAAAAAGTCTAGAATTTTCTCAGGGTGTCCTTTTAATTTTATAATAAAAATTGATTGAACAAAATGTGGTCAATAGTCATTAGAATTTGTGCTGGAGGTGAAGGTTGAATCGGTTTGTCATAAGCACGTGACGAAACTGCAGACTCAAAATCCACTGATTGTTATTAGGAGGATTCGGTGCCAACAGGCCAATTTTCATTAAGAATCGAATCCATAGCACTTGGCGTACTTTTGTCGATTTCCCTATCTCTGGATCCCTTTAACGTTTCGCGTAGAGGTGTGAAAGCTTTGTTATCTTCCACATATTTGATAAATCTAGACATTTGCTTCACAGTTTTTTCACCTAGTAATTCTTCCCGGTTGTTGAAATTCATTGCGAATAGAGTAACTTCCAGGGGATTTGTGAATAGAAATTTCTTCTGTGGATCGTCTTCGAAGTGCCAACATTTTTGATCCATGTTAAGAACGATCCCAGATTTCTCCAGAAAATCGGTACCCAATAGCGTGCGATTGTTTGTAGTATTAGGTAAGTAGATGAAACGAATTTGCCGCAACCTATTGTCAATAACGATATCGCAAATTTTGGACATAAACTTAGTAATAGAAACTGAACCATCCGCAAGCGTGACGTCTGCTAACACAACCTGGAACATACAACTATTCTTTGTTAATTTTGTTTTCTAATTTTCAATGCCCATGCCAGTTTTTGCATCGATGTCGAATATGACCTCCTCCTGCAATCCAAAAATTTCAACGTGCCCTGTATGTAGGCTATGTCCAATTATTTTTGTCGACAGTGTATTGAATGCTAAATACTGTCGATTTTCCGTCTACTTGTGAAAACTGCAGGTGAAGGCAATTCTCCCTATATAGACCAGGAGCTCTGCAACCATAGCACGAAAATGTTGATTCCTTTAACTACTGATTTACAAAATGTGGTTGAGTATGCTGCTATTTAAAACAAGAGTCTGCTTTGTGCTCTTTAAGTTGACAAATTTCACAACGAAGAACAGTCGATTAATTTTTGGAAATACCGATAGATTCAGTTTTTGTTTCCATAATGCATGCCTCAGCTTCTTGACATGAAGATATCAAATCTTGGAACGTCTTTATGCTTTCCCTCTCACGAATTTTGATAGTTAGAATACCATATTTATCTAAACTTACTCAGATGTCGGCCTCTTGAGCTGAGCGAATAATAAGCGCTTTCGGCAAATGAAGTTGTCGCTTAGTTTCGTTCGCTGTTGGTTCTGTTCGCTTTTAGGAGTTTTTATTTAGGAAACCCGTTCGCTTCCAAAGACTTAAGAAATTTTCTTAGTTGGAATCAGGAAGCTAATTGCAATTATTTTAGAACTGTTCCTGCTTTTATACAATTTCAGTTGTTTACAAATGAATAAAAAACATTTGAATCAGACGATCATAGAGAAATTATACAGTCTTTAAAAATTAAAAGAATAAAGCATTATAAAAACATGAATAAGAATTAAAGGAATGAATTGATTTAACATTAATGAAAAATAAGTGAAATAAGTATGATTTGCTTCATCTGTCTGTATTTCACGCGAAGGTTTTTGCGATGTTAACTTATACTGTGAAGTGTTTGAGTAGAAATTTCAAGGGGGCAAGTATGTTTTATCATTGTTTTATTAATACCAAACTATACTAAGTTACTGGCTGATCTCTAAAATGCAATATCCACTGATTGTCAGATTTTATAGCCTAATTTTTAACTTTTCCGTTTCCTTTTGTAATTTAAATTGTATCAAAATAGCCACATAGGTTGTTATTGACAATATCATCTAAAAGCATAAAATGTTAAATACTTTTAACATGTAATATTTGGATCAGGAATAAATTACCAAACCAAAATATCTTAAATTTATATCCAAAAATCCATAACAATTTTTGATGCATTAATTGTAAAGAATACTCGCGGACGCGCAGATTTAAAGCCACATCAGAAGCATCAATAGTTTTGATATTATGTAATATGGAACCGAAACGATTATACTGAAAGAAAATGGAATTATTTTAGATAAGAACATTTTGTGAAAACTTTTTGTTTTATAGCAAACCTTGTCCAGACATGATTGACTTAGCCAGCAAGGTACTAGCATATTTATAAAAATCATTATAATATAATAAAAACGGACTGTAATAATAGAAAAAATTAAAATGTATAAAGAATTATATAAATATTTTACCGCAGATTTTAATTGATCTGAAGATTGTTACAATGAGTGTTATTTTTGTTCGGTTTAAGATCAAATATGACAAATTCCAAATAGAATTCACAATTTATTTTACAACAAACAGAGAAAAAACTTATAAAAAAAAAACTATCCTACAACCAATGGTTGACAATTAATGCAGTTTCAAGTGCTACCAAGCACTCTCATCAGATTGTCTTTATGGGGTTCTATCTAGGTTGTAATGTAGATATTAGTTTTTTGTATTTACGTTAACTCAAAGTAAAGAATTAATGAGAACTAAACGCAAACATTTGTACTTAATTTTTATAATATAGACTTAGAGAGAACCCCAAAAAGACAATCTGATGAGAGTGCTTGGTAGCACTTGAAAATGCATTATTTGTAAACCATTGGTTCTAGGAAAGTTTCTTTTTTTATAAGTTTTTTCTCTGTTTGTTGTAAAATAAATTGCGAATCCTATTTGGAGTTTGTCATATTTGATCTTAAACCAAACAGAAATAATACTCATTGGAATTATAGAAATTTCATAATAATGTCCAGAGTAATGCCGTAATGCAATAAGTGTAGCCTAAATGTATGCTTTAATTTTTTTATAATACAATAACAAGATATCTTTAGACAAACTAATATACACCATATTTTTATCCGTACAACAAGAAGTCTCCTTTTACAAGTTATCACTAAAATTTATTAAATTCAAATTTTTTGTATTTATTATATTTATTATTTTATATTTTATTATTTATATATTTTATATACGACTTATTTGTAATTTTTTTTGAATTTGAAAATTACTTACAATTTCCACCACGATCATATTTTCCATTATAATCAAATGATGTCACATATGACCAATTTAAGGTATGTGTAATGGCAATACCATTATAGAAGAATACCACCAGTATTGGTATAGAAAAATAGTCTTCAATATTTGTAACCAAATACCAAATTCGATTTAAAAGAAATTGATTTGCCATTAGTTTTCTATAAAATAAATCACCACTGTTTGGTAAATTCATTCTATCACTTTTAATTACTTCAAACTTCAATTGTAATAAAGGTTTTTGCAAAGCCATAATAAATTCTTTAACCATTTTTATAATAATACAATATTCTATGCATTTCAATTGTATCAGTAAACTACAGAAGAGTGTTAAAATTGTATCGATTACACTTGCAATATCTGCTACCAAAAAAAAGTTTGCATAAGAGAATAGCACACTGAATATAATCATAAATATACCAAAATGTATTAGCATATGTTGTGTAAATATTTGACATCTTTGCAAGAAATATATTTTCGTATCATCCTCATAATTATGACCGCATACCGTCTGATATTCTCTGTAATACAATAAGATATCCTGTTCCAATTGTGCTATTCTTTTTAAAATCATATTTAAAGAATCTCTTCTAAAGAGCGCTACAGACTGTATTATTAATTGTACAAATGCCACTGCCATATTTTGGGTTATACTTAAACAACTTGTTATACTATCCAAGTCATGATCATCAACTACTACCTCTATAATATTATTATTGCTATTAACCATAAAAATAACTAGGATTAATAGAATTATAGAGTGTATTCCATAGAAAGTCCAAATTAATTTAAAATATCTGATGTTAGTTCTACGAGTCAGACAAGGCGGCAAACTTATACCAAACATGGAAAATATCCATTGAAAAATTAGTGTAGCACGTAGTAAGTAAGATTTTTCAATAATATTCTCTTCAAAATTGTTTTCCATTTTATTGCTGAGGCAAGACTAAAGAAATGTTTTGTTATAACTTCATTATAAATGTTAAGAGTTGGCATATATAAATTATTATGAATATGATAAATATACCCAGTGATATTTTTTGATAGTGATTAACCCATCAATGCACGAAGTTTACTGGCAACTTTTTGCTAATTATCTTATTCTTTTTATTATTTAATTAAATACATCCAACAAAACAAATTTTGCAACAAAAAATAGTGTTTACTTCGGATCAACGAAATTGCAAAAACAGAAAACGAATTCTATATAATTCAAAGAATTTCAATCAATCAAAACTTGTATTACCTTTAGAGCATAGCCTCAAGCCGTTGTAGCAATTTCAGCAGACATATTTTGGCATCCATGGCTCATCTGGAAAAACTTCCAGTTCAAAAAAAGTTTATATATATCCTCCACTTTACTATTGAAAAATTAAACCTTGTTTTCCTTAAGGGTATGCTTGCCGCAGACATAGCAAAAGCAAACAAGTTTTTCCAAACAATGAGCATTTTTATTCTTACAAATTCCCGTGTGGAACAATAAAAAAAACGAAAAAGATTAAATTCCCGTAATTTTGTGTGGCAAAAAGATAATGACAAAAAGAATGAAGAAGAACATAAGCAACAACACTGAAGTCATAGTGACATAGATACAAAAGTATTCGGTAGTTGAGTGTCTAACGAGAAGGTTTGACACTATTGAAACTATTGACACTTATGTGAACAATAACTAAATTGACCCTTAAGGGGAAATCTTGAATTTGGCTGGTTTTTGCTACTTAAGTTTTGGACTTTGGTGTGTTCTGACATGTGTAGTAAAATTTTATAGCCAACATTTTTGTAGAACATTTCATCAAAATATTGTTAAATTTCGTTGATGTTAGTCTAAGTTGAGTTGTTGATAACAAACTCGATTTGCTTTCAACAGTCACATAAGTAGACGATTATCAAAATATTAACCCACTCAAAGGCGAAAGGCACTGATGATGGCTTTGTAGCGAAAGCCGAAAATGCGCATTCTGCCTTGCTGGTCTTATCGAATTTTTTCAATAATTTTTATTCTTTGTAATTTACTTGTAAAAATTGTATCATCTTTCTTTGATTTGAAAATAATTTAAACAGAAAGTGATATTAATTTATGATCTTGAGTCAAACTAAAATAACATTCATTTACGTAAATAACAGATCAACTAAAAACATTTGCCCCATTCAAAAATATTTGCCTTGATATTTTCTACAAAGTTGCTGAACATACGCTACACCTCAGATGTAAATAACACATTAGTTGCATATACCGTTATGCTGCACGAACAGGTCAAAGGGAGAAACTTTAACCCCCCTAAAATAAAATTCCGATGTGATCTTTTAACACGCCGACACACGTATATCTTTTTTGGTTTCCTCTACCAGAATCCATTGTCAGAACCCCGTAATTTTGGAAAAAGTTGTACAGTGGCATAGTAGTTGGAAACTAATTTACATGACAGTTCTTTCCGCTTAAATGTTTACCCAGTTCCACCAGTTGTTTCACGATTTATGTCACTAATACTACAGTTGTGTTGAGTTTAGTTACGAGGGTAACTATTAAAATTGTGAGTTCTGGTCACTTTAACTTGTAAGGCGCCAGCTGATATTTCCAGCAGAAAGTTTAACATTTCTGAATTTTAAATTCAACTTTTGGTGTTGAAGCTCCATCTTTTGCAACTGTGAAGTGGTGGTACAACGAATTTAATCCTGGACGTCCTTCGCTCCAGGAGGATTTTCGAGAAAGTCGTCCAAAATCAGTTGCTGTGCAAAAACTAATAATGCAAGATTGCCATGTGACGATCTTGCATTATCAAATAGCCTCTAATATTGAGACTACCTTAGGCATAAGTGCCACCAGCGTAATATTGCATCAAAATTTAGCCGTAAAAAAGATTTCTTCTCGTTGGATTCCTCATATCATAACAACAGCTAGAAAAGATGATCCGGCAATTGGTGCAAACATAGGCTGAAGAAATACAATAGCGATACTTCAAAACACGTGTATAAGATCGTTACAAGTGATGAATTATGGATCTATGCATATGAGCCTTCGAATGTATCGGCGTTTCATGATGAACGAAACCCGCCAAGTTGTTCGCTCTGGAAACACTTCTAACAATTTACATAAACTGGTCATGTGGCAACAGTGCCATTAGAACAGCGTTAATAATCATAACAGTTAATTCTGAATGGTTGCCAAAAATGTTCAGAGAAAAGAGAAAAAACAACCGCCAAAAACGGATAATTCTTCACCATGATAACGCGACCTCTCACACATCATCTCAAACAAGTGACTTTTTCAGCACTCAAAAGATCGAATTAATGTGACATACGCCGTAAAGACCTGACTTGGCACCCAATGACTTTTCTTGTTCGTGCACTGAGAGAATTATCTGCATGATATCAATGAATTTTTGCACTAGATCTATGAATTGTCACTGGATTTCGTCCATTGAAACTTTTCATTAAATTAATGCAATTTTTCATAAAAGTTAATGAAAAATTTCATATTATTTATTAAAAATTTAATACGACTAATGAAAAAGTTTCATTAAAAATATTCTCATTAAAACTATGATGCTTTTTCATAGAGTTTAAGAAATTGTTCATTCCTATTGTGAAGAACACTTCATTAGTTTAGTGAAAAAATTTCATTAAAACTCGTCCAAGGAATTCTCTCTGTGTGCACATCAAATACAAACTACGTTGACGATTTTCGTCAGTAAAAGAAGCCGTAGATGCATTCAAAACACGTGTTTTGGTGGTGTCTCACGCGGAATGGAAAAAATGCTATAAAAAGTGGTTTTTCAATAAGAGCGCTACAAAAGTTTTTTTAAATAAAACAAAAACGGTTTTGGATATCAATGAAATTCTTTATTCCTGTGAAAGTACGTTCGATGCCATTATGTACGGGCACGCTTGCAGATGTCCAGACGCTGAACCCAATTTTCGACGGTTTTCAAGCATAAATCGGCCGATACTGCTGCAATTTCACGTTCGATATTCGTACGAAGTTCATCAATCGTCGCTGGCTTGTTGGCATAGACCATAGATTTGACGTAGCCCCACAGGAAATAGTCCAACGGCGTCAAATCGCACGACCGAGGCGGCCAATCGACTGGACCATTTCGTGAGATAACACGTTCTCCAAACTTGGTTTGCAATAAATTGATTGTGACATTCGCTGTGTGGCTTGTGGCGCCGTCCTGTTCGAACCACATGTCCTCCAAGTCCATATCATCCAATTGGGGCCAAAAATATTCGGTTATCATTGAACGGTAGCGATTCCCATTCACAGTAACGTGCCGGTCTTGATCATCACGGAAGAAGTACGGCCCAATGACGCCGCCGGCCCATAAACCCCACCAAACCGTAGTTTTTTCGGGATGCAATGATGACTCATGGAGTACGTGTGGATTGCTGTCTGACCAATAACGCATATTTTGTTTAGTGACGAAGCCATTCAGCCAGAAATGAGCCTCATCGCTGAAGATGATTTTTCGATGAAAATCCGAATCATTTTCAAGTTGTTGCTCAGCCCAATTCACGAACATACGACGCTTCTGGTGGTCAAGCGGCTTCAGTTCTTGCGTCAATTTGATCTTGTAAGGATGTAGGCCAAGATCTTTTCGCAAAATTCGCCACAACGACGTCACAGAGATGCTCAACGCTTGAGAACGACGTGTGAGACACACATTTGGGCTTTCTTCAACTGAAGCCTCAGCGGCAGCAATATTCTCGACACTACGGGCACTTCTTTGTCTCACTGGCACGGGAACATTTTGTACTATGCCTGTGGATTCAAATTTTTCCACTAGACGATCAATTGTTGATCTGCTAGGACGATTATGACGACCATAAATTGGACGTAGCACTCTTAACGTTGAGGCCACTGTCTCCGAATTTCGGTAGTAAATTTTAATAATTTCTACTCGTTGGTGGCTCGTATATCTTTCCATCATGAAATTGCAAACCTTACTGAAGAGAAATGTCAAAAGAGCGGCAAGAAATATGGCGTCGTGTGCTGTCCCTGTCTTTCTACTTTTGTAGCGTCCCTGTTGAAAACCCCTTTAGGATCCCGAAGGATCCTAAAAAACACATTAATTTATTTGTATATTTTCTAATAAATTTTAGTAGTATTGTTTTTTTGTTTGAAGCTAAAATCTAGAATCCTTGTTTTTCAAATTAAATTGAGGTTTTAAACAAAGTGACACTGAATGAAAAGTGAATGATGTCAATTCGTCGCCAATTGTGATGATGGCAATCACATCTCCAAGCGTGATGGATCTAAATCCGTCCCACTTTCTCCCACCCGACTAAAACCCGAATATGTTGGATTTTTTCCACTTCATTACATGCAAAATCTTAGATCTTGTATTCACAAAGTTTTAGTCCAACGATTTGGATTCCTAGTCGTTGTCCACAATACTCGCTCATCCAGTAGAGCTTAACTGTTTGTGGTCGACTGTTCAGTGGACCGCACAGCGGAGTACAGGTAGAATTTGTTCATTTGTTGAACTAGCCGTGTGCGAAATAAATTACCTCAGGGATCTTCCTTGATAGCTATAATATAGATAAATTCAAAACACTAACTCTCCTTTCCTCCTGTCCATAGCCCATTTCCCTGATATCAACAGAATGCACTAAATTTGTAGGGGGCAACCTCTGAAACTGGAAACTGAATAAGATTTTACATCAAAATATTCTGAAAGGCTGTGGGATGATAATGTCTATCTTCTCCTATATCGGTCAGATAAGAATTCAGTCCGATCGCATGCTGAACGCGCTTCTGGTATAACGTATTTTCTTCCGTTTTTGTTGGAATTCGCAGGTCCAGAGAGGTTGAAATGAGGTATTTGGCTAGAGCCCAATTGGCGTCCCAGGAAAATTTTTTTACAATTGCTGGCCAGCCACACAAATTCTGTAACTGGTTCGACTAGAACCGATTCCATAGAATTAGTTCCGGAACCCGTTCCACGCAACTCAAATGTAAGGTATAACTCACGGAGAATTATTTATAAAACTAGTTCCAGAAATGATTTTTGGGTAGCCGGTTCTATTTTGGAGCTACAGAAGCGGTTACTTTTGGCACAATTTCAAACAAAAATCATTCGTGTTAGAATCGGCAGTAGAAGGGTTTGCAAGGAGTTTTAGCTATTCTGCAACCGATTCTATGGAAAAGAAAATTCTGCTGGGTTGTTCATTCTGAAGGACACATGATGGCGGATTACTAACAACATTTTTTCTCAGTGTTAACTTGATAGGAGAATGATCTGATAAGAGGTCTCAAAAGGGTTCACATTTAATGCCTTTTACCCATGGATGGTAACCGAAACGAATGCGGTTATCGTTAGGGTATCGATATTTTAGGTTATTTCGGTAACGGTATTTTAAGGGTAACGCTATTTCATTTATTTCGTTATCGGTATTTTAAGGATAACGGTATTTGGGTTATTTCGGTAACGGTATTTTAAAGATAACGTTATTTGGGTTATTTCGGTAACGGTATTTTAAGGTTAACGGTATTTCAGTTATATCGGTAACGGTTTTTTAAGGGTAACGGTAGTCAGTTATTTCAATGCATCCCGCAATTTTTTTTAGAAAAAACAAACGAGATTAAAAACGGAACCAATTTATCAACTTAATGTTCAAAAAGTACTCAATAACTACGTGAAATTACCAAAAGCAGAAAATTAAAAATAACGGTAACGGTATTTTAGGGATAGCGGTATTTCATTTGTTTCGGTAACGGTATTTTAGGGGTATTGATATTTCATTTATTTCGGTAACGGTATTTTAAAGATAACGGTATTCCGGGTATTTCGGTAACGGTATTTTAGGGGTAACGGTAGTCAGTTGAAAGGGTTTTGAATCGATAACGGTATTTTAGCGGTATTGCCTGCCAACCCTGCTTTTACCACACAATAGTCTATTAACTAAATCGGGTATTTCATCGGGATCAATGGACCAGTATGTTGGATGACCTCTACAATATGTTTTCAAGTTCATAAGTAACTGAGAAGGGCCTTCTTTTGAACTCGAAAAACCTACAAAAGATTATTAATGTTATCGCATTGATGTTAAATTTACGAAGTTCCTTGTTTTATGCAGTGAGCAAGTTTAATTTCCTCATTTCATAAGAAAGGAGACTCTTGAACTTGCACTTTCATGTTTATCCGTTCTTTGGTATATCCTATAAATATTTATATTCGTTCTTCCTTGTCATTCATCATTATTCTTATCAAAAGACAATTACATTTATAATGTCACCTTCAAATATGTAATTTAACATTAAAATTTTCTTTTTATTCACAATTTACTTTAGTAACACCCCATCATTAAAATGGAAAACAACTTTGAAGAGAATATAATAGAAAAATCCCTCTTACTACGAGCAAATTTGATATTTCAATGGATATTTGCAGTATTTGTTATAAACTTACCGCCATGTTTAAATCGTTGTACTAATGAAAAAAAATATTTGAAAGTTATATGGTTCAGTTATGGCGGCATACACTCTATACTACTTATATTCCTAGTTATCTGGATGGTTTATATCAGTGGTGCGCGTTTCAAAGCACAATTGTGAATTTACTATCTCACCAGGGCTGCCAGAATTGCCGATTTTTCGGCATTTTGCCGATTTTTTATTAAAAAATATGCAAAATGCCGATTTGCTGATTTTTGGTCGAAAAATGTCGATTTTTTGGTAAAACTCAAGAACACGAAATTTTAATTTTTGGTGATTTACAATGCATTAATAAATAAGAAAATAATTCTATCTTTGACATTTTAAAGTTCATGTAAATTCATGTTTGTTATCGTTAGCTGAAAAAGAATGTTAACAAAATATCAGTGCGATCAACACATTTTCAGCAAAATGGCATAAATTTTTTTTGCATTATTTGCTAAAAACGAATATTTTTTAGAATACTTTTTGGTATTTACTTTAAAACTGTGTTCTTGCCTATACACTGTACAAAAAAAATTATTTTGAAAATTTCTAAATATCATGTTAGGATTTGCACTTTAGGTAGAACAATATTCTATTCTGATTTCTGAATATTTTTCAAAATTTTTTAAATCCCGAATACAAAAATATCAAACAAATCAATTTCTGACGATGATTAATGGTAATTTTCAATGTTTAAACTACTTTTTTTAAAGACAAATATGTAATAAAATCAATAATAAATGCATATTTTTAAAATTTTATATGCATATTTTTAGAATTTTAAGAGCATATTTTTCGATTTTAATCATACATACATCTTATGCACATAAAACACTTTTATGAATGCATGAATACACGAGCCCTAGTAATAATAGCCTTTTTTTATCACTGGATTTATTTTTAGATTTATTTTGTTTGAAAATCCACATTTTGTTTTTTAATTTTCAAAATTTAATATTTTTATCCAAATTCTACACTTATTCGCTAAGATAATGTGAAAGAAAAAATTTAAATTTTTCGAAAACGAAATTTCTGGAATTAAATTAAGCTAAATCCAAAACGGATTTATTTTATTTATAAATCTATTTTGGATTTAGCTAAATTCAATCTCGGTGTTCACATTTTTAAAAAATTTAATGATTTTCTTTCACATTATATATATATTAAATATATTAAATTTTGAAAATTAAAAAACAAAATGTGAATGTTTTAACGAAATAAAATAAATCCAGTGATTAAAACAAAGGGCCAATATTTGAATAATATTTCAAGGTGTACGGGTACCTTAAGTTCGGAGAAGAACTATTTTTAAAAGCTGTAAAATTAATTTATGTATATATTATTGTTTAGATAATATCTGAATATGTATCATAAAAATATTCATAAAATTAGAACTAACATTTTTTTATTATAATTTCATTTATCTCTTAAGCCTTTACTTTTATTTAATTGTTTAACTTAAAACATCCTAACAAACAATTCGTTCCGTTTACGCACCGTTTTCGGTCCGTCATAAACGGAATCCAACTCCGTATACGTACCGTTTTCTGGATCCGTATACGGACCAGAAAACGGAACATAAGAAACATCTAAACTGATTCGAATCCGTTAAAAATCCGTCAATGACGGACCGTTTACGGACTGCTATGTCGTGTTAAAAACGGACAAGTCCGTTTAAAGTCCGTCAATGACGGACCGTTTACGGACCGTTATGTCATGTAAAAAACGGACTAGTCCGCTCAAAGTCCGTCAATGCCGGACCGTTTCCGCACCGTTATGTCGTTTAAATAACGGAGTGACTCCGTTTTCAGAATGCCGTTTTCGGACTTTTATATCTACCTAAATTGACACATTACCAATATTAATATTGTATGTTTTTTAATAGATTTATTAAATAATTTTATTAAAATGTTTACAGCCGGTGCAATTAACTTCATTAATCAATCTCAAAATTCGCAAAATTGACCCATAACTAGATACAAGCAAAAGAAACAATTTATTAATTGAGGTTTAATTAAATGTATTCACGATTGAGGGTTTTCATACGATGACAATTTGCAAACATTTTTACTAAAACTGTTTAAGCGGGGTTTACATTATATCATAAGTCATAGAACCTGTCCAAAACAGATGCAGATAGCCAATATCCTATAGTATAAACACATTATGACTGATAAGTACAGAAAATCCGATTGAAATTTTGAGTCAGATTTTTTTTAAATATTTCATAACATTATAAGAATTTTAACATCTCTTTTCATCTGGTTGCATTTGATGGTGTAAACATATAAACAAGACTTTTTTGACAATCACATCAGACGTAAAATCAGATAAATAAATCAGTTAATGTAAACCCAGCTTTAGGATATGAGTACCATAAAATAATATTTGCTTAATTCCATTCGGTTACACTAACTATCGTGAAAAAACATAAAATTTCATAAACACTTACTATTTAATGATTCTATGTGAATTAAAGGAATTTGGCTACTGCCGCAACGGCCAAGACAGGATGCTCGTTTTTGCGACATCCAGAAACTTTCTTAACCGACTTTACCACGCGACCCGTATTAAATTATTTAAATAATTCTATTTTGACCACTAAATTCACGATTAAACCTGAAGAAAGACGACACCGTTAGCTCCGGAGTTCAAACTGATGAAATTTGG
Organism: Leucophora obtusa; assembly: GCA_949987735.1. Taxonomy (NCBI): domain Eukaryota; kingdom Metazoa; phylum Arthropoda; class Insecta; order Diptera; family Anthomyiidae; genus Leucophora; species Leucophora obtusa. Next base: position 28,389,266 of record OX465297.1, read on the forward strand.
TGAAGTCCGTATTTAACGGTGCAGAAACGGATACACCAAAACGGATTCGAAACGTATTATATTCGAAAATCCGAAAGTACGGTCCGTTATTGTTCCGTATACGTACAAGCTTTGACGGATACCTGTTTTACGGACCGATAATGTTCCGTAAAAGACTGTTTGATGATTCCGTACATGCCGGAGAGTCCCTAAAAATGTTTCTTGGGATATTATTTTACACGAAATGTCTTTTTCACATATTTTTTTTATGTAAAGTAGGTAAACTAAATATTACATAAATGAGTATTTTTGAAAGTGCCGATTATTTGCCGATTTTTTAAAATCAAAGTGCCGAAAATGCCGATTCTTTTGGGAAAAAGTGCAGATTTTTCATCAAAATCATCTGGCAGCCCTGTATCTCACACATATTCTTATGCTCTTTAATTTAGTCGTCACTGAGACAGCGACGAGTGCACATTAGAGCGTACCACAGGCAAAAAAAAAAGTGCGCCGTACACTCTCCAATATAAAGTATTTTTGCAAGGAGGTTTCAAAAAAAAAAATTTTATTTTTTTATGCCGAACGTAGGGTTCGCCATTTTACATTTTTCGTTATATCTTTGGTATTTACAGTCAGATCTTAAAGTGTGATACATCGATGTTTTTATCTCGAGGAGACCAGTTTTGCTCTAAGGGCATTTTGACCTCAAGTATCCCGTTCTAGTAGTTACCCACCAGATCTCAGTTGCTACCACCCTAATGTACCACCCTAATGTCAGAAAATTAAAGCTTGCAAAAAATCATTGAACTCTTGCTAAGGAAGTTTTTCGCTAAACCCAGTAGAAATTTTTTTATATATTGGTTGCCGAACGAAGGGGTCGCCTTTTTAATTTTTTTTTAATTGGATTTTTACTATATAGCAAAACACTGCTCTCCTCGAGGCAAAAAAAATCGATATATCACACTTTAAAATCCGATTTTAAATGCCAAAGTTATAACAAAAAATTAAAAAAGGCGACCCCTACGGTCCGCAAAAAAAAAAATTTTTTAAATCGCCTTCCAAAATTACATCATATTGGAGGGTGTACGGCGAACTTTTTTTTGAGGTACGGTCTAGTGCACATGCTTAGCGGGTGTTTTGATATTTTTTTCAAGTGCACTAAAAACAATTATTTATGATATTCAGAAAATATATGATAAAAAATGTTTTTGATATCATGCAATGCCTTTTACGTTATAAAACATTTAAGGAATCTAGGGACTATGTTATAAAAAGACATTATGATTATTTTAATAGTAATATCTTTCATAGTAGATCTTTAATAGAAATAACAAAAAAAAAATATAAACAAATGGCCATAAAAGTATTAATATATAAGATTTTGTTTAAAATCTATAAAAATATGTTGCAGAAAATTTCATTAAGATTGTATAAAAATATGGAGATTGATAAATATGTAAAAAGAAAATACTTTTAGCACTGATGCTGATGGATTGTGTGGGTTTTTGTTAAGAAAATGTGCATCAACTATTTCATTTCCACTTACGGAAATCTTTAATAAGTCCCTCAACGATGGCGTTTTCGCTGATCGTTGGAAATTATCTTATATCAATCCAATATTAAAGTCTGGTCGTAAGGATGATGTAACTTGCTACAGATCGATTTGTAAGTTGACTATAGTATCGAAAATTTTTGAACATGCCGTATATGATAAATTATATTTTGCAACGAAGTCATTTATTTCTGAGCAGCATGGTTTTCGAATTGGTAAGTCAACGATTACTAACTTAACAGTTTTTACAGATTACTGTTTATCTTCTTTTGAATCTGGTTTTCAAATTGAATCGATTTATACAGATTTTTCAAAGGCATTCGACAAAGTGTCGCATGAAATATTGCTAAGTAAATTGTTATGTTTGGGCATACATTCTAGTTTTTATAATTGGCTAAAATCTTATCTTCATTGTAGAGTATGTGTGGTCGAAATTGAAGGCTTCAAATCGAATCCATATATACAAACATCTGGAATTCCACAGGGCAATATTTTAGGCCCTTTACTATTTAATTTATTCATTAACGATATTCTCTCCTGTTTTAAATATTCACATTTTTTATTATACGCGGATAATTTGAAAATATACCTGAAGGTTAAATCTCAGAATGATGTACTAAAACTGCAAAATGATATTGATCAATTATATAAATGGTGTGCTGATAACAGCTTAGTGCTTAATTTAGGTAAATGTTATCATGTTTCTTATTCTCGTTCTCGGCATCCATTACAGACATCATTCAAGATTGGTTCTATAGTCATGATTTCCTTACAGGAAATTGAGGATTTAGGAATAACATGTGATTGTAAATTGAGTTTTGTACCTCATTTGGAAAAAATAATCCCTAAGGCTTACGCAGCTCTAGCTTTTATTAAGAGAAATTGCAGAGATTTTTCGAATCAATGTACATTGAAATTACTGTATTCTTCATTTGTAAGATCTAAGTTAGAATATGATGCTGTTATTTGGAGCCCTCATAGCAAAATTTATATTGATCGTGTAGAAAGATTACAAAATAGATTTATTAAGTTTGTTTTGAAGTCTATAAATTTTCAATCTAATGCTTCATATGAGGCCCGTGGTTTACTAATAGGGTTGGAAACTTTGCGAAAAAGAAGAAAAAAAAAACAATCAATGATATTTATTTTTGATTTGATTAATGGCAATATTGATTGCCCTTATTTATTGGATAAAATTACTTTTAATGTTCCATCTCGAAATTTGCGTCATCAAGATTTATTCTATATGGGACATCACCGTTGTGCTGAACGGGCCCATTTTGAGAACTTTAAGTTATTTTAATAATTTACCCCCTGATAAGTTGGTGGAATTTGATACATCAAAAAATAATTTTAAAAACTTTTTATTAGAAAATAGAAAACTATTATAATTAATTTCATTTTCATAATTAATTTTATTTTCATAATTAATTTTATTATAAGATATTCATAGTCTGTAAGGAACATTTGTTCTATAGACCTTAAATAAATAAATAAATATTTTTTAATTCGTCCAATTTTTTCGTTAGTGCAGTTCTCTCTCTTGCTCACTAATACAATTGCAAATCAATTTTGCGCATCACTGGTTTATATCAATAATATTATAGTGGATGTAGTAGTTGATAGTAACGATTTGGATAGTATAACGAGTAGCTTAAGTATAACCCAAAATATTGCTGTGGCATTTCTACAATTAATAATGCAGTCTGTAGCTTTAATACAAAGAAAATATTTAAATATGATATTTAAAAGAATAGCACAATTGGAACGGGATATATTGTTGTATTATCGGGAATACCTTTGGATACAAGGCAATGAGACTTCGATGAATTACTCACAAAGATGCCAAACATTTGCAAGACGTGTTCTAGTACATTTCGGAGGTTTTTCAATTATTTTCAGTATTTTGCTATGTTATGTCAACTATTATTTTATTGCAAATATTATGAGTATTAGGGATAAAATTTTCAATCTATTCTGTGCTCTACTGATACAATTGAAATGCATAGAATATTGTATAATTCTACAATTGGTTAATGAATTCATAATGGCTTTGCAACAAACTTTGTTGCAATTAAGATATGATTTAATTAAAAGTGAAAGAATAAACGTTCCAGCTGCTGGAGAAATGTTTTATGGTAAATTAATGGCAAATCAATTTCTTTTAAATCGTGTTTGGTATTTGGTAACAAGTATTGAGGAATATTTTTCGTTGCCAATGTTGGTGTTATTTCTCTATAATGGTATTTCCATCACACATACCATAAATTGGTCATATGTAAGATCATTTGCTTATAATAAAAAAGATTGTTGTAAAAAAAGTATGTATGTATAATATGTGATAAATACAACTCTGGGTTTCTATTAAAATGTTAAAATCTGCCAAAAAAAAAAAAACACAGGCGTGCTTTTATCAGAAACTTTCTAATGAGAATGTAACTCTAGAATTTCATTACTGCGATTTTGAGAGGCAAATTTTAAAGAAAAGCCCATGAATTTTTACCGATTTGATAGAACAGAGAAATACTTCATTGTTTAAGCCCCGTAAGTTGTTTTCCACGTTGAAATATTTTATTGGATGTTTTTATTTTTTATTAAATAAAAACCGTGCGTATTAGTTTTCCATAATTTTGTTCTTGCAAAGACTGTCTATCCTGTTTACAAGAACAAAATTTTTGAAAACTAAAGCCCAAATTAGTTTGGAAGTATCGTAAAAAAAGTAACGTATCATTCTCATAATGAATAAAAAGAGTATAAAAACATAAAAATATGGTATTTTTTATCCTTTTCTTGTGCAGAGAATTAAATGTCAAGTAATAAAATATAAAATTTCTATTTTCAACAGAACTTTTTTACGATTTTACTTGACAACAATTTCAATGCATAGAAAAAAGATAAAAATATATTTCTATATTATTTTAACACATTGAATTGATTACAGATACGTTTTTTTACTTTACGATTAGACTAATGAAGCCTTAATACGCACGGTTTTTATCTAATAAAAAAAATAAAAACATCAAACTAGAGGCTGTAAAATACCTGCTCTCACTAAGTTAATAAATTATTTTGAAAATAATTTTATTATTTTATTTTTGGGCGGCATTACGTATTTTATTTGGAAAATTTACGCACAAAAGTGGTAAAATTACACATCAGCTGTTATTTCCTCTAGAAAGTTTAACATTTTTGAACATAATCTTGCTTAAAACTTTTGGTCATTTGAGCATTATTTGTGGTGTTTACAAAAAAGTGAAAGTTGTGTATGGCACCAAAAAAATGGAATTAATATGTGAAAATTTTCGGGCAATAGTTTATTACGATTTTCGATTTATGTATCTTGTACAGACATACTACAATCACGTCATTGTACAGACATACCACAATCATCATCAGAGAAATTATCCTAATATTAATATTTTATTTAATTTTCATTTATTTAACGTTTCTTAGATTTTTAAATTAATTGCATTATTCTATTTAAAATCGTTTTTATTTAACTTCTACTCTATCCCCTTTCCGAAGGAAGCAACACGTTAATTAATAGGAAGAATTTCCTGAGTGTTGCTTCTCTTTAAAAAAAAAAAAAAAAAAAAAAAAAATTATTTATTGTAGTACATAAACTCATTGTTAAAATGAATTAAATTTATTGTTTTATTAAAAAAAAATATTTTTTATGGTTGAACTTTATTTAAACACAGCTGTGGTAAATATACCCATTTTTGGGCTATTTTACGCATTTTATGCGTATAATTATATTGCTTTCTTACGATCAAATTTAGTAAATTAAACACTAATTTCAAATTTTAACTTTTATGCACTTTCAATGTAAAGTTACACATTACTTGTGCACCAACTTAAACATAATGCACGTCTTTTTTCAGTTACACACATAGAGTAAATTTACCCAGGAGTACAGTTTCCTACTATAAGTTAAGTAAATTTCAACAGAATTTAATTAGAGTACAGTCGCCAAGGGTCAATATGATATATGAACATTAGACCGTACCACAAAAAAAAGTTCGCGATACACCTTTGACTATGAAGTATTTTTGCAATGCAATTTCGAATTTTTTTTTGTTGTATGTAGGAGTCGCTTTTTGAAATTTTTCGTTAAATCTTTGGCATTTATAGTCGGATTTTGAAGTGTGATGTATCGATGCTTTTGTCTCGAGGGAATCAATGTCTGGCTCTAAGGACGATTGACTTCAAGTGTCCCGTTCTAGTATTTACCAACCAGAACCCTAATATTAGAAAATTAAAGCTCGCAAAAAATCGTTAAACTTTTGCTAAGGAAGTATTTCGATAATTCCAGCATTATTATTTTTAATTTTTTTTTTTTTTTGTTGCCGAAAGTAGAGGTCGCATTTTCAAATTTTTTTTTTGACATCAATGGCCTTTGAAGCAAAACATTGGTCATCATTAGGGCAAGGAATTTCATGCAAATGCATGTTTTTTCTCCATAGCCCGAAACTAATGTGGATTAAATATTTATCCGAATTATCAAATTTAGAACAAAATGGCATTAATTTGTAATTGCATATTTTTGCATATTTTGTCAAAAGTGCATGTTTTTGCATATATTGACTTTAAATGCATATTTCGTGACTTTTTATTGCATATTTTAAGCTTTTTAATGCATATTTGTACATATTTTTAATTTTTTAGTAACATTTTTTAAATTTGTTAAAAACATGAAAACAATTTATAGATTTTCTCATTTAGATTAAAAAAATTTGTTTTTGTTATTTAAAAAAAAGCTTTCTTGAAAACACGTTGACCCAAATAAAAGCAATAAACTCGGTGTTTATTTGAAAAATAAATGAATTAGATACTTTTTATATTTTAAGATGCTTCATTTTTGCAAAAATTAGTATTTTTAGTGCATATTTTTATATGTTTTTAATGCATATTTTTCTTTTTTAAGTGCATGAAATTCCTTACTGAAAACTTGTATACTTGATATATAAGATGTTTTACTAATTTTTCTACTTATTTTTTTGAGTTTATGTGACGTGCTCTCCACATATACATACACTACTTGTAGACCCATATATGTAAAGAAAATGTAAATGTGTGTATAAAAAGGTTGTATCTGTACTCTTAGTTATAACGAGTGCTGTCTTCGAAAAGTTCCCTAAAGAACTAAAACGTTTGTTTTCTAATCAGATTTGGCTCTTCTCATTCGGTAAGCGCAGCGTTTTTCAGCAAAGGCAAAGCCTGTAAAGTTTTATTTCTAGCCCATATAACCCATTTTTTACCAACGTGTCTTACGAAGGCGATATAACAACGTAGTAAACATATCTTCGTTCAGTATGTAATTTAAAAAATAAATTATGTGATCGAATCAAGGGTGTCCGTTAGAGCGTACCACCTTACAGGCAAAAAAAAAAAAGTTCGCCGTACATCCTCCAATATGAAGTATATTTGCAAGGAGGTTTCAAAAAAAATTTTTTTTTTTGCCGAACGTAGGGGTCGCCATTTTACATTTTTCGTTATATCTTTGGCATTTACATCCGGATCTTAAAGTATGATACATCGATGTTTTTCTCTCGAGGAGACCAGTGTTTTTCTCTCGAGGGCCATTGACCTCAAGTATCCCGTTCTAGTAGTTAGCCACCAGATCTCAGTTGCTACCACCCTAATGTACCACCCTAATGTCAGAAAATTGAAGCTCGCAAAAAGTCATTAAACTTTTGCTAATGAAGTTTTTCGATAAACCCAGTAGAATTTTTTTTTATATATTGGTTGCCGAACGTAGGGGTCGCCTTTCTAAATTTTTTTCATTGGATTTTACCTTTATAGCAAAACACTGGTTTCCTCGAGGCAAAAAATCGATATATCACACTTTAAAATCCGATTTTAAATGCCGAAGCTATAACGAAAAATTGAAAAAGGCGACCCCTAATTCGGCCAAAATGAAATTGCCTTGCAAAAATATTTCATATTGGAGGGTGTACCGCGAACTTTTTTTTTGAGGTACGGTCTTTGTAAAACTGTAGTTAAGCAGGAAATGAACTCGTTTTTGACAAAACTTGGTAGAATTATAGATCGGTTTCGCAGTAAGCATTTTTTTTGTAATTGGTATAGCTTAGTCGCGCCCTCTAGTGGTGGTGTTAGTAATTCAAATTGAAACTTTGGCACCTTGTGTGCACTTAAAGGGTTAATATTTAAAAAAATTTAATTTTGATAATACAGTGTTGCCATATTTGAAGCCCTTCATCTTTCACCACCTATCACTCCTTCCCTTTCCAAAGAAAGCAACATGTTAATTAATACAAAGAATTTCCTAAGTGTTGCTTCCCTTAAAAAAAAAAAAAACAATTGCCAATTCGCACGAAATCCACTTGGTAAAAAAATGGGCTAAATAATAATTTCTGTTATACAGAAAGCGTCGTCTTAAAGTTAAGCGATTACCAAAGACTGTTTTGATCGTCATACGCCACTGAGTAAACGAGTAAGTACGTGACTCATTCTTTGTCCATATGATTATATTCTCAATCCCTTGTAATTGAAATAAATACAATAAATACAAGGAATGGCGATGGAAGTCAGCAATTTGAATCACATGAAACATCACTCTAAACACATGAGAGCATTTTAGTTTTAATTTCAAAAGGATAATGTCTAACTTTATAGAATTTATGATAATAGAGCATAATGAAAAGATACAAGAAATGTACTTAAATTCCAGTCATAATAAAAGGAAGTCATATTCATTAGATATACATACATCTAAAGATAAAAAGGAAAATCTTAACAAAAACGGAAACAGCAAAAAATTTGGCATTGTAAAAGGCCACTGACATTAAATTTTAGGTAAATCAACACGAGTATAAGAAGAAGAAGAAGCAAGTCTTTAACAAGGACAATGTCTTTTGAGTAAGCCAACTTCAACTTTTTTTGAAAGGAATATTGATTATTTGCTTTGCTCTGCTACGTGTATATGAAAATTATAGGAAGTACCATACACAATCAACGACAACAACTTCAACAACATCAACAACATAATAACGTTATTGTGTAGGAAAAAGTGATGTCAACTATACAAGCAGAATCGTACTTAAAACCAAATTTGTTGACAACGAAGTGGTTCACTTGAATTAGGCATAAAAATTTTTCTTAGCATATCTGTCGGGAATTTTCTGAACTATAAATGTTAGCTTTAATTCTGCCCACAAAGGTTTCCGAACATTGCACGCGCTGTGCCGTTTCGCGGCTCTAAATGTTTCGAATCGCCCTCAATAGCTTATCCACCTTTTTGGCTTTGGTTTCGTCCCTGGGTCCTTTTGCTTGGTCACGCGTAATTCTTTTGCATTTTTTATAAGTGTGCAATGGATTATTTTCAATAATTTAAATAATTTTTTTGTGCACTTGTCTTTGATTCTCTATTGTAAACTAATAAACCACACGAATTTGACAAACCAATGCATTTTAAAATCTGTCATATTTCTCAAAGCTAATTTGGTCAAGAAAAGTTATTTTAATTAAAGGAGGAAAAAGTTATTAAGAAAAATATGTGTTTCACTTGTTGAAAGATGGGTATGGGTCAAATATTTTTGGTAGTAACAAACATTATCATTATACCCTAGTGTGGACTACAATTCCATAACAGCACGTTTAAAAGTTAAAATACCGCTTTCTTCTATTTCGGAAATGATCGGGGCTCCGGAATATATACTGTATGTTGGGCTAGATATTCTAGTTTCAGATTTAGTGTGTTATATAAATATTGGCTGGAAAGTTTCCGAGCGAAATCTAAAATGGCATTTGTGAGTTTTTGGGGTATCTTCAGTTGTTTTTGTGGCGGATTTTAATTGAAGTTTTTCACGCTAAAATTTCAGCTTTCTAGCCAATCAGGTGCCCAAAAGTTAGTCTAACAGTTAGGATAAAAGGTTCTACTTACCGAATTGTTACGATTCATTCATTAATTGTATACAAAAGAATGAAAAACCACGAAAGAGCAATAGCACCATTCGCGGGTTCAGCAATTAATATAAGGGGGAAAATCATACGCCACCGTAGACAAAAAACAACAAGTCGCATTGACTTGGGCACGGTGGCGTATGAATTTTCCCCTTATATTAATTGCTGAAGCCGCATATGAATGGCATTTTGGTACCTGATTTTTCGGTCTTGAAAACGCTCTAAAAATAGAACCGGGGAGAACTACGCCAAAGTTGGACCGGCGTTTTTTTTTTTTTTTGTTTATAAATCGATGAAAAGCGCTTTGGTTTGGTAACACCATTTAAGCTCAATGTACTGGGTCAAAAGATGGACCGATTTCAATCATTTTAAATAGAGTTAGTTTTTGGTACACTACAATCTTATGTACCAAATTTCTAGAATTGTGTTGTTTATGAACGAATAGGTTTAATTGAAGGATTCGGCCCAGAATAAGAGCTGTCGGTCCCGAATAGCAGCTGAGAGGTGAGAGGCTGCCGCTTTGAGGAAAACGCGTCCGAAATAAACGACGGACAGCCGCAAGGGCATTTTATTTTGGAGCACATATAACAGGGAGACTAAATAATAATTTTATAAATTTTATGCATTAAAATAAAGAAGAGTCAGGAGAGTCATAGACTGTTTTGGTTTACTTCACTCTTTGATATTACACTTGCAGTGAAACCCACCAAAAATATCAACAAAAAAAAAAGATTGGCAACATTGGTGAGAGAATGAGAAACAAAAAATGAGAGAATAAGAAAAATCGTAATTAAAATAAATAAATTCTATCTATTCTACGATACGATTATGTACTGTGCTTTCAGCACATAACCTTCCTCATGGTAGTTGTGGATTTTCGTCGTTGTATTTTGTTGCTAACTCACATGATCGTTGAGTTTGGGTTCGTCATATCACAATTGTAGAGTACCGAATTCGGATTGTGTGTATAAACACAAATACTAATTGCAGAGATAGCGTATGTGTTTTTTCTGTAAGGAATGTGATTGTGTACTGTGTTCGACGATGTGCGGTATGAAACACTAAAATACGGTTCGTTGGAGTTTATTTTTCTGATTGTATCTCACCACCTAACCGCTTGGCGGTTATTAAATATCAAATTGTATTGAAAAAACTGCTCCGCTCTTATGCTGGGCCTACAATTAACATATGCGTCTTTTCGTTCATTACGTTCTTAGTAAATATTAATAATTTAAAAAAAAAAAGTGAAACGTCATAAAAAAAATTTTTTTTCGACGAAACCAATTTTATATTTTTAGTTCTTCTTTCACTGGATTTATCTAAAGCTTTTGACCGAGTGATACATTCGAAACTTGTGGACAAACTGTTTAATTTGTTTGATTTTTCATCACAAGCTTGTAAACTTATATCTTCTTATCTGAGTTGTAGAAGTCAGTTTGTTTCGATTGGCGATTCTTTTTCATTAACGAAACCAATAACCAGTGGTGTACCTCAGGGGTCTGTTATTGGCCCACTACTGTTCATGATTTACTTGAATGATCTTCTTACATTTGGGAATGGTCTATCATGTCAGTCTTACGTTTATGCGGATGATGTTCAGTTTCTTTGCTATGCCGATTCGCAATTTGTAGATGTCTTGGAAGAGGGTGTAAATTTCATCATACATGAGGTTATATCTTGGTCTTCTGGCAATGGTTTTGTTGTCAATCCAAGAAAGACGAAGTTAATGGGTTTTGGTTTCGATACTGATAATATAATGGTTACTCTCGATGGCATGAGAGTTGAATTTGTGGATAAGATTAAATGCCTTGGAGTTTTAATTGACAATCATTTAAATTTCTCATCGCATATTAATAACGTTTCTTCGAAAATATCATTCTTGTTGAGAAGGTTGTATTCTCTTGACTTATATCTGCCTCTCTCAATTAGGATGCGTGTGGCACATGCCTTGTTGATGCCTCATATATTATATTGTGTCGAGGTATTTTCTGGTACCACAGGCGGTGAATTTAATAGGTTTACCAAGATTTTCAATAGAATTATTAGATATGTTTTTGGCCTAAGACTTCGCTCTCATGTGACTCCGTACGTAATCCAATTTCTTGGGTGCTCTTTTGTTAATTATGTAGGTATGAGGTTATTGATATTTTTTTACAAAGCAATGGTTAATGGGTTTCCGGACTATATAGTTGACAACTTTCTTTTGTCCAACTCGGAAAGAAACCCCCAACTGGTTTATCCAACACATCATACTACTATGTACGAGCGATCATTTCAGATTAGGCTTTCAAGAATATGGAACGATCTACCTCTATACCTGAGAGGTTTTGCTTTTTCACCCCAGGTCTTTAGGCGAAAGCTTAAGGATTATGTAGCTATTCATGAGTTATAGCTTTTTATTTGTGCTACTATTTTTATCTCTCTCGATCTTTTCTTTTTTTATTATCGCTGCACTTAGGAAAATCTGGTGATTGTATTATTTTTTTTTTTTTAAATATCTATTTATATTATTCAAGATAATTTTTTCAGTATTTTTTTTATATGATAGTTTTACTGTATTTTTTACTTATTTTTTTTATTATTTATTTTTATTATTATTTATTTTTATTATTATTTATTTTTATTATTATTTTTTTTTATTATCTTTATTTAAATTATTTTTTTGTAGTAGCTTTTATTAATCATATATGGCCCCAGGGCTTTGGTTATGTAATTTGAAGTAAATAAATGCTGTATTTATTATTAAAAAAAAAAAAAAAAAAAAAAGTAGATTTTTTGGTACTTTTTGTCTTTGAACAATTACATTAATAAAAAAAATGTAAAAGATGAATATTGCCTAAAAAATCGTTAAACAAACAAATCAGTTCACGACACATTTTAGCAAAAATAAATGGAATGGCTTCTAAATGAATCACTTCCTTCATTACATCATAAAGAATTACTCCCTTAGGAAGGAGTTTTAAACTACATCTAAAGCTGCAATAAATATATGCTAGTCAGAAGTTCTCTTTCATTGGTGATAAGAAGTTAATATTTTGTATGGGGTTGCATGGGAACGTGCTGGCACAGAAATCAGAGAGTTGCGGGTTCGAATCCCGGCAGGTCGAAAAGAATTTGGAACTTTTTTTTACACAATTATTAACTTTTTGTTGTTTTTACTGTAAATTTTTTTTTTAATTTTGTCCTCTCAATTAATTTTTGAAACGATTTAGAAATTTGTTTTTTTTTTCATTTCCTATTCATTTCTAAATGAATAGGAAATTTTATAAAAATATAAAAATTTAGTTTTTCAAATATTTTTTGTTAAAATACATAATAATAAAAGTAAATATTACAATTTTGTTTGTATGTAAACAATTGTAATTTTAAATGTCCATTTTGATAAAATTCTTACTAAATATATTTATTATTACACAAAGAGAAAAAGAAAAAAATCTTTTAGAACTACTAAAAATTACTTAAAAATTACCTTGGAGAAAAATCTATTATTTCTCCACTAATATGCTGCAGAATTTTTTGCAGATTGTAACAAGGTAATTTATTACTCTTAATTAACTAAAAGTTAACTAAGAGTAGATGTCGCAGCTTGTCTGGAAACGGAAATGACAAAAAAAGAAAAACAACTCTACACATATTCTATATTTAAATTTTCAGCAAATAAATTAACTAAAGTAAAATTTCGCTACAAGTTTTTTGAGTTTTTTTCAGTCTACTAATATTCAGCAAAAATTTTTTTCATTTGCAGTCGACTAAGTGTTAGCAAAACTTTTGCTGAAGATTACTATTTTTTTGGTAAAAATCAGCTCGCTGATTTTCAGCAAACCTTTTGCTGAAATTACCAACTTTTTTGCAAGCACGCTCCTGACTAAAAATTTGCTGACACAGCAACATTTTTTGCTGACTTTACTGACTTGTTTTTTTGAGTGTAGTAAAAATTTTTAGTTTCATTATATAACCACTTATTTGGTAATGAAAAATTTTGCTGATAGGATCGCACAACGCATTACAGTGAAAATTCGTTCATTAGTCCAACCACCCGTATGTGGAATAAACTCCCCGCATATATTTTTACAGATACTTACAATATGTACCCAAATTTAAATCAAATGTCCAGAGACACTACTCCCTCTTTCTCACTTCCCATAACCTATTTTCCTGATATCAACACAATGCACTGCACTAGTAGGGGGCATACCCTGAGAGTTGGTCTATGATAAAAAAAAGAATCGTCTGCAGAATTGCCACATGTGTTTGATTATAAGGGCAGTTCAGTTTACATGGACAGACGGACGGATGGACATTGCTTAATCTACTCAGCAAGTGATTCTGGGTCAATCGGTATGTAATTATTCTATGACATTTATTTTTGGTAATTGCTAAGATCGCGACAAACTTAAAATCACTAAATTGATATCACTGACTGGGGGTTATATTGATGTGGGCTTCCTTTATTTTTGTTTTTCCGTTTTTTTCTTTTGAAAGCAACATTGTCGAAACATAAATGGCGCCGGCCGGTATTTTTTGCTTTTGCAATCATATACAATTTTTTACTACATAGTACTTGTTCTATGAACTTTTATTCGTAAACGTGGTGGTGGGATGGGGATGATGCTTAATATAACACAAACGTGTTCAGGAAAAATTATGTAAATAAACAATATGTTTAAAGAGCACAATATGTTAAAAGAGAGAAAGTATGAAAAGAGAAGTAGAAAACAATAAATAGAGAATGAAAATATTAGAGTTGATGTAAAGGATTTAAAGAGGATATATATAATATGAAGGAAATGAAATCAAACAAGTATTTGACATTTGATTAAATTTGAGGTACCCTTTTGAAGTTAAGGCTTGCGCACAATGGAAGTAGTTCGATATTTTAAAGATTTTTTTTTTAAATAAATGTCCGATTTGAATACAAATTTCTATTTTCTATTAGAAATATTATTCTTTTGTATATTTAGTCCCTTATTATGTTAAATTCAGAGACCCAAAATAACTGTTATATTTCTTAAAAAGTCACCACCCAAATTTATTTAATTATAACATTTCAATAATGCACTATATTTTATAAATCATATTGCACAAAAAAATCACAAAGTTTAGCAAAAATTTTAATTTTTTCAATTTTTATATTTTACTCTAAAAATTTCTGTTGTTTTTTGATTTTTATTTTAAAACTTTTTATAAAAGTTACAGAATGATTTTTTTGAAAAAATTAAGCACCAACTTTTTTATTTGATAATAAAATAAAAATTAAAAATTGACCTAAATTGAATGCCGGAAGTTGCTGGAATATACATATTTACTCACTTTAAATCACTGTTCTATATTTTATTAACACTAGTTGACATTATCAGGATATTATAATTGTTGAATTCATTGGTTCTATGGCTTTTGATTTATATTCTTAATTGTTATTTTTTGATAAAGAAAAAAAATCTGAAAATAACTTTTATTATTTTTGAAAAAATAAAAATCGTTTTTGGATTGTTTTTGTTTGAATTAAAAATATAAATCAAACAGAACAAATAAACAGAAAATTAAAAATATTCAAACAAGAAATAATTGTAAAACAATCAGTTTTTTGAATAAAAGTTATAACTGTTACGTCCCTGGTTAAATTATATGATTTTGATAGAATTTTTAAGTATTTTTGTAAAATTTGTTTTTTATTGTAAATTTGTTTAATATCTTACAAGGAAGGTATTCCAATGGGATGTCTGATCTTAGTGAGATTCGGATATGTGATTGAGAAGAAAAAAAATAATGTACACGTAGTGAAAATATATTAAAAAGTTAACTTAAACAAAGAAATATGCAAAAGACATGTTCTTATTTATTATAATTAAATGAACAAAATCACTAACAACTTTTAAGGCCCTAACTGGAATTTTAACTAACACATTTGTTGTTGTTTCCCATATAAAATTTGAATTTAACTGTCGGCTAAATTTTAACCGGACATTCACAAATCGGGCCTAATTGCAAATAAATATATGGGTGAAATCAAAAAATGTGATCAGTTTTTGGGCCAAATTTGTGAGAAGCAAAAAGTGTTAATATTTCAGTTTTTTCTTAACGGAATCAGTAAGTTTAGTCATTATAAACTTAATTGCAAAAAATCTCTTCTACAAGTTGCCGCAATAACTTTTTTTGCATAATTTTAATTTTTTTTTGTGGTAACGGAAACAAAAGATATAACAAAAAAAATTGCGTACGAATTTTCTTCAATTTATTAGTTTTTCGTATTTGGGTTTTCAACATGCTTTCCAATGATATATAAATTGTGTTTATCAAATTAGCGGTTTCGCGAATAAAAATACAATTCATTCCGCGAAAAAAAATTTTTCCTTTTTTTTTAATTTTATATTTTTGGTCCTTTTAAATGCTTTTCAAAAATATAAAATTTTTTAAAATCCAATCAGCGGTTGCAGAGTTACAAAATAATATATTAAAAACATAACATTTCGCGATCATAAAATTATTATTAATATGTGTGAAACAAAGTTAATTTCTCAATTTAATGTCAGTAATGGCTCGAAATATCGATTCCAAACCAATGAAATGCAAAATCAATCGTTCTTCGCTCCAGCAGTTTAGGGTAAAAAATTGATAACTTTTTTTGATTTGACGCAAAATTATTAGTTGAATCATCTTTTGACGCATAAATATTAGTTGAATCACCTCTGTTTGTGGTTATTTTAAAATATTTTAAACATTTACCTACATTTTTTTGAATGCAATCTGATGTAAACAATTTAGGTTACGGAGTTTACATTTGGATACTTTTTTCGTTTTCTTTCAGAAACGCTTTGTCAGAATTTTCCTTTTTTTCCTCTTCATAAAAATTCTTACAGTTAGTGTTTAGCTTTATTGGTTATTAAAATATAAACTATTAAAGTTAAAAAACCTTATGAGTTACTGGTTACGGAATTTACATTTGGCCTATAAAATTGAAAATTTTTTGTATTAACCAAAAATTGGCCAGATTGTTATAAATTTTGTAAAAGAGGTGACAATGCGCTGATATATATCGAAATATAATGTAATCCATGCATTATAAATTAGGTGGTTACACGGTTTTTATCACATTTTTTGATATCACCCATATGTATTTGTGAAAATTTTGAAATTAAAATTATATGCAATTTAACATTTTCTTTGATTTCATTTTTTGGTCTAGAAAAGTGGTTTTTTGCGTTCCCGTACTTTTGGGTAATTTTGTCATTTTATGAGAGGATTTTTAGCTTACTCTTATTTTACCGAACTTTACCCAAAAAGGAAAAGAATGCATTTAATAATGCCTATTTTTTTATCAGTGGGTTTCTTTGCCTCGACGTCTCGCTCAACCTTTCCTCTTTTTATTTGTTCGTGAAGTCGGGCAAAGCAAATGAGAACATGTTCATAAAATATAAAACTTTTAATTCACTTTTTTCATATATTTTTAATAATATTTCAACATATATTTTTAAATATTCGGTATTTTAATAAACAGTAGAATCTACTGAGAATGACAGTTAAAATAAAGGTATATGCAGTTAAAAAGTTCACAAAGGTATTTACCTTTAAAATAACTAAAACTTTTATTATTTTTAACTGTTGAAAAATAACTAACAAATGCATTAAAAATAACTAACAATGTGGTAAAATTAACTGACAAATTTTTACTACAAAAATTTTAAAACAACTGACAAAATGGGTAAAAACTACTGTTTTTTACAGTTAATTCTTTTGGTATTATAAAACTATATTTTATTAAAAAAAAAAAACTATTTTTTCTTTCGATTCCAAAAATAAAGGGTTATTCAATAAGAGCGCTAAAAAAGTTTTTTTTAAATAAAACAAAAACGGTTTTGGATATCAATGAAATTCTTTATTCCTGTGAAAGTACGTTCAATGTAGAGATGAGCGATCCGGTGATTTTTGAATAATTCTGCTACCAGTGATCGTGATTTTCAAATCACCGTTCTTTTAAACAGTGACCGTGATCACGGGTTTGTATAGAGATGGGCGATTCGGCGATTTTTCAGTAACATTGTTCTCAGTGAATGTGATTTGCAAATCGTTGTTCTTTTAAACTGTGATCGTGATCACGGTTTTTCTATGGAAAAGACTTCGATTTTCTGATAAATAAACGAAATAATATTTATGGCGAGTTTTTAAGATGTCAGTTAAACTTGGTTTAGTTAAACCGAAAACGAATTTTGTCAGTTTATTAACAAAAATATGCCGGAAAACTTTTTCCCGAGTATAATTTATTTCTTTATTGAAATAAAACAAAATAAATCACATTTTAAAAGCAGTATTCCAGTTACAAACTGCGTTAAACTAAGTTTAAAGATAATCCACTTCCTAAAAACTCGGCCTTAAAAAAAAAATAGTTGCGACCGGTAACAAAGACATGATAGAAGGAGACATTTTATTCAGAAGAGTGTGAAAGCCTGTCACTGTTATTGAAAAAAACATGTATTACTGTGCACAATGAAGTTTGCAAGAAAGAATAGTACAAAAATATTAAAAGAACGACATTCCGAGTAATTGCGACTTGAAATATTTGATCACTGCCGTTACCAGTGATTTATCAATAACTGTGATTAAATCACCGGTATGAAAATATCGCTCATCTCTAGTTCAATGCCATTATGTATGGAAATCGATCTCTTTTGCATGGCCACCACGGGCACGGGCCAAAATATTCGGTTATCATTGAACGGTAGCGATTCCCATTCACAGTAACGTGCCGGTCTTGATCTTGACGCCGCCGGCCCATAAACCGCACCAAACCGTAATTTTTTCGGGATGCAATGATGACTCATGGAGTACGTGTGGATTGCTGTCTGACCAATAACGCATATTTTGTTTATTGACGAAGCCATTCATTATGACGACCATAAATTGGACGTAGCGCTCTTAACGTTGAGGCCACTGACTCCGAATTTCGGTAGTAAATTTTAATAATTTCTACTCGTTGTTGGCTCGTATATCTTTCCATCATGAAATGGCAAACCTTACTGAAGAGAAATGTCAAAAGAGCGGCAAGAAATATGGCGTCGTTTGCTGTCCCTGTCTTTCTACTTTTGTAGCGTCCCTGTTGAAGAACCCTTTATGTGTAATTACTTCAGCTTATTTAAAATTTGACGTAAAAATTCCAAACGGTTCTCCAGTTATTACGCTTTTATGCATTGGAGGCACAATACAAGTTTTTGATTTTTCTTTACAAACTAGGAATATATCAATAATAACAAATATAAACTAAACAAGAATTTTTAAACTCAAACGATTTTTTTATTTTTTAAATAACTAACAAAACCAACTGTTTACTGTAAAATTACTGTTTTGGTGGTTGTTTATTAAGATATTAAAAATAACTGTTTTAAACAACTGTTACGAAATTACAGTACTTTTCGTTAGTTTTTTTAAATAACCGTCATAACATTTTTCTATAGAAAAACAACTGTAATTACTGTTAAAAAAAAACAACTACTGATTACTACACAAACAATTGTCAGTAATACGAATATTTTGATTATGCGAATCTGCTCTACAATCATTATTTGGAATTATCGAGAGTTTACTTTATATATATTTATTTATGTTGAAGTATATGAATATTCATGCTAATATGTATGTATAAGTATGTATGTCTGTTTATTTGTGTATTTATGTTTTTTATGGAATAAGTTCTGTTTTGCCATCGATTACATCATTTCTGCATTTATTCGGTCTGAATGAAAGTAAAGTCAATACTTATGAAAAAATTTAATAAAAAGTTTTCTCACAAACATTTTTAGTTGCGGGTGTAGTGTAGTGCGTCAATCACAATAACCTGTACCGAGATTCTATAAGACGATAGACGATTATCGTTTACATTTCGAAGTTTAATAATATCTATATTGTAACAAATCTCGTATACATAAGTATTTTACAATAACATTTTTATAACTAACATCCTTAAAATGTTAGAAATTTACCTTTATAAAGTGGGCGATAATCGTCATTTTTTTATAAAATCTTTAGTCTCTACACACAGAAAATAAAACGGGTGGGAATTCCATCGGAACTAACGAAATGTTTTCGTTATTCAATTTAATTGTAATTATTTGAAATTCATCATCAGAAAAGTTAAATTTATTTGTGAACAGAAAATATATACGATTAACCAAAACACTGTCACATTATACAAAATATTCGCTTATGTAATCAATATTGAAAAAATTCTAACTTCTACAGTAGCTTCAATACCAACAGCCAACCATAGCTGTGTCTGTGCGGCAAGCTATCAACGTTGCCTTATGTCATTCCCAAACAAATTGGACAGCTAATTTATCGAAGATTAAGTATTATTTCAATAAAATCTGCCACTCTACCCAAAGAATTAGTTTCAGGGGTTCAAAAAATCAAAAATTTTCATTTTTTATTTAAATTGAAATAATAACAAACAAAAAACGGATATCTCAAATTATATTTCTTTAATATATTTCGATCTTGGTTTTTCTTAAGGCACATCTACACGGGATAGAAAACTCGTTAGACTTTATGAAAATGCAGCTCTGTATAAGTTTACGAAATGTAATATCTAGGCCATTGACAATTGCTGTCATACATAATTTCTTTAATTAGTAATAATTTTTAAGATCTTTTATAACATTATTGAATATTTCAGTTTATTAAAGGCAGCTTTTGGTATTTGGAGAAAAAAGTATACTTTAAAATACAACAATTTTAATAAAAATAAATACTTGACAACTAGAGATGATACTTTTACGATAAAAATTAGTGCCAACTATATTAGAGATGACAAATTTAGCGCAAACTCTACGAGATTTTTATCCCGTATAGATGTGCCTTTATTATATTGCGCAGTTTTCAGCAATTCTGGAGTTTTCAAATATAGGCTCAGCTGATACTAAACTGATACTAAATACATAGTTGCTCAGTAGGGTGGGTCTATTTGGTTTTTTTTTAGCTTTTAATTTTAGACCCATACTTCCTTAGGGTAATTTTCTTAGAATATTGCGTAGATTTCAAAATTGCTATACGCCTGTCACGGTTTTTTTCACCCGAAAAAGTTGATCACCATAGTATATATTAGGGTTGGTCGAATTGTAGGGGACCGAAAAAATGTACAAAGGCGCATCGCAATTCTTGTTCTATGGGTGATTCCAAGAAACTTTGCGGAAGAAACCATATCTCACAAATGAACTTCGAGCCCCCGGATAAAATATTCAAGAATCGAGGCCAAACAAAGTTTTATTTTCTCTAGCCAAATGTGTATTTGGGGTTTTTTTATGGATCGAAGAATCCATTTTTGACATTTTTTATTTTTAAATGCCGCCAGAGGGCGCTTTCGTACATTTTTTTGAATTTTATCGCCTTTTTTTGGGAAAATTGGAAATTGTTGTGAAAATTGACGAATATTTGACTTTTTATTTTGAAAAATCGGGGGGCTCGATGTTCACTTTTGAGCTATGGTTACTTCGGTAAAGTTTATTGAACAAGAATCGGGATGCGCCTTTGTCGCAAAAAATTTTACCCAGGTAATACTAAATTTCAGCGACCCCTACCTGCCAATCAATTTAAAATTTCTTTTGTCAACTTTAGTGCCATTGACAACTAATTTCCATTATTTTGGTAATTATAATAATATATTGAGAATAGGAACAGAAATTTTGTTTATCATACACTCGAAAAAGTTTGACAGTTACTACATGACAGTTGTTTATGTAGTAATCAGTAGTTTTTCAACAAAAATTACAGTTGTTTTTCTATAGAAAAATGTAAAACAACTTTTATGACGGTTGTTTAAGAAAACAACTAACGAAAAGTACTGTAATTTCGTAACAGTTGTTTAAAGCAGTTAGTTTTAATATCATAATAAACAACTACCAAAACAGTAATTTTACAGTAAACGGTTATTTTTGGTAGTTATTTAAAAAATCAAAAATTTCGTTGAATTTTTTTGAATTTTAAAAATTCTAGTTTAGTTTATATTTGTTATTATTGATATATTTCTAGTTTGCAAATAAAAATCAGAAACTTGTATGGTATCTCCAATACATAAAAGCATAACAACTGGAGAACGGTTTGGAATTTTTACTCCGAATTTTAAATAGGATGAAGTAATAACACATATTTAGTAAAAAAATGTTTTCTTTTATTATAAAATACTTTTATAAACAAAAAGAATTAACTGTAAAAAACAGTAGTTTTCACCGATTTTATCAGTTGTTTTGATATTTTTGTAGTAAAAATTTATCAGTTAATTTTACGACATTGGTAGTTATTTTTAATGCATTTGTTAGTTTATTTTTCAACAGTTAAAAATAACAAAAGTTTTAGTTAGTTCAAAGGTAAATACCTTTGTCGCCTTTTTAACTTGTAGCTTTGTTTAACAGTGATTTTCATTAGATTCTACCGACAAACTTTTGTGAGTGTAGTTAAAAGTAAACAGCTGATACGATACTTTACGATACTACCACACTAAAGGCTCCATTAGTAAACAGCTGATATGATACTTTACGATACTACCAGACTACAGACTCCATTAGTCTAGCAGTATCGTAAAGTATCGTGTCAGCTGTTTACTTTAAGTTAATGACAGTATACACAACTACTTAGTTTGCAAGTATATTTGAGGTAAGAAAATCTATTGAAAATAGATCTGGTCTCACGTAAGCATGTTGCAAATCGTTTGTAGTTCGCTAAAGCACATTTGGAATATCCAGCTGAAAAGTGGAGAAATGTTCTTAGGACAAACGAGTCCAAAATTGTTTTATTTGGAGGCAAGACATTACTTTTCTAGGTCAGAAGACCCCATAATGCAGAAATTAATCGAAAATCACCAATAAAAACTATTAAACATGGCGGTTCTATCATTATGGTATGGGGATGATTTTCTTAATATGGTGTAGGACCCATATATTGGATCAGAATTATCATGTATAAGCCCATTTACATCAATATCCCTCAGGAAGTAATCTTACCATATGCTTCTGAGGAAAACCCGCTGGCGTGGGTCTTCAGCAAGACACTTAGTCAAGGTACACTAGTAAACTTGCAAAAAATTGGTTTTAAGGTAACAAAGTTATATATTGGATTGGGAGCTGAGTACTTAGATTTAAATCCAATCCAAAACTCATGGACAGATATAAAGATTGGAGAGTCTCAAATACACCCAACCACTAATGAAGCACTTCGGGCGGCTGTTCAGCAAATCTGGCACTCAACTTCGAAGAAAAGATGCCAAAATATAGCGAATTCGATGTCAAAACGTTGAAAAGAGGATATTGCCAATAATGGACATGCAACAGCATATTAAATTTGTTATTTTTAGATGTGATATAAATAATGAATTCACAATTAATAACTTATTTCAATTTATTCATTGATTACATATTTAATTTTCATACAAATTGTCCAGTAGTGCTATTTTTTTGACTGTATGTTTTTTAAATTTTTTTGGCTTGGAGCTATTTTTGTTTGGCTTGGAGCTATTTTTTTAACCGCAGCTGTATGACTTCAGTTTATATTTAGTTCTTTTTATAAAAATTTCATTTATGCGATTTTAGACGCCTACTTTTAGAAATAGCGTAGATTTATAAACAACTATAAGGGTGCGTACAGAGTGGCCGCTTGTTGCCGAGCCGAGCCGACTGACGCTTATTGCGAGAACTTGTTCATGCGAGAAACAAGTTTGGGTGTGCATAGTGGATGCGAGAATCAGCGCTGATATTTTATCTATTATTTGTGTTTAATGTAATGTTTGTATGCATTTCGGTTTGTTGTTCAAACTGACATTGAGTTTTAAAATTTTACTTATTAACGCATTTCTTCAATTATTATTGAAATTTTTATTACATTTTTTTTTTAAATTTTGTTTATAAGTTTTTTATAATTGTTATAATTTTATTTAATTTTTATTATTTATTTGAATTTTTAGTTTTTTGTTTAATTTTTATTTTATTAACATAACATAAACAATGTTTTCGGCGCTGAAATACGCTTTGGAACTGTTGTCTCATTCAATCAGCTTTGCGCTCTGACCAGCTCGGCGCCCACTATGACCTGTTCGCGCTTATTTGTACTAATTTGTATAGTACCAGTTTTCTCGCATTGGTTCTCGCAATAAGCGTCAGTCGGCTCGGCTCGGCAACAAGCGGCCACTCTGTACGCACCCTAAATGTCAACGAAAGCTATAATTTTCGTCCAGATTAAATAGAAATCAAGCAGTTAAGCTGAAAGCATACCCAGTCAGAAAAATACAAACGGGAAAGCGGTGACAAAGCACTTTAACAGGTGGTACAAGTATTGGCAAAAAGTGCTTTCCCATTCCCAAAATGATAACATCATTAGACAAAAGGACCGGCTGTTCAAAAAGCGCCGGAAAAGCACTGGAGGAACAAAATTTTTAAACGTTGGCAAAACGCTGGCAAAACCAATAAATAGGTGGTCTGGAAATATATTTTCCTAAATAAAATTAAAAAAAAGTTCATATGTATTTTTTTGACCCTGCCGTGATTTGAACCCAGGCCGTCAGGTTGGCAGACGATTGCTCTACCCACTGAGCTAACGAGACATATAATATTTAATGGCTAAACACATAAATGAGTGATAATAGCTGGACAACTACTGGCTGTGCCAAAATGCTAGTACTGGCAAACAATTTTTAGTAACTAGTATGCCAGTGTTGGGAGGGCAAAAAAAAAGTTGGTCTTGAAGGAGCTTTCCCACAAACAAAAAAATTGATTTTATAAAACAAAAAAAATTTTAAATTAAAAAAAATCCCAAAAAATTTCTTTGCTTGCAACCGGATTTGAACTCGGAACCTTCCGACTACAAACATTTTTTAGCGAAGCGTCAGCATTTTTATAAAATCATTGGTTTTCCAGTGAATTGATTTTTGTACGCCTGGTAGCATTGGCTAGGTAGCACTGGATAACCACTGGTTGCAAAACTTGGCATATCACTCTAAGCCAATTCTTTGCCAGTGGTTTTTTTTTATAAACCACCGAAATTTTTGTAAAAAAAATACTGGTAAAACGCTTTTCGCAAACGCTGGCAAAGCGTCCCAAATGAGTGTTCTGCCAGTCATTTATTTTTAATACCATGGTTACCCAGTGGTATGCCAGTGCTTGATTTTTTGTACCACTGGCGATTTCTGACTGTGTAGTTTTGAAAATAACTGATGTATTCTATAAACCGCGTTAGCCACTGGCACTTCGAGGCAAAAACTGCATACTAAAGATAATTCTGAAACACATTATACGAGGGGTACTATTTATATTTCGGGAACTGGCAACACTAATGTCAAGAGCCAAAATCTGGCAACACCATACTAAAATTTTACATTTTCAGCATAAACGTACTCACAAGGTTTTGATGTACAAGTCCTATATGTTTTGTTTACAGTGAGTTAAGAAAATCAATTTGGCCAAAAAATGGAAATTTCAAGAGAAGGTTTTCGTAGGTTTATTTTTCACAACTTTCGACGTAGATTATCTTAACAAGAATGTGTCGATGAACTCAGTTCTTTGTATGGCGATAAATCACCATCAAAAACCACAGTAATCGCTGGTATAGTGAATTCAATGTGACATATCATGAAATAGAGGCATCCTTGCACATTAGTTCCACTTCAATACACTCGGTTTTGCATAAACACTTAGTTGTGAAAAAAATTTGCTCTCGTTGGATACTCCATAATATATCAATCACTCAAAAAAAGGCTCGCGTCGATTGGTGTAAGGGAATAACTTAAAAGTTCGACCGTGGTGCTTCAATAGACGTGTATAAAATCGTGACAGGTGACGAATCATGGATATATGCGTATGAGCCGGAAACAAAATAGCAATCGACCGCTCCAAGATGAGCGAAATCCAACAAAAGTTGTTCGTGGAAGAAGCACAGCGAAGCAAATGGTCGCCTGTTTCTTCAGCCGAATGGATCATGTGGCCACTGTTCCGCTGGAGCAACGTATGACGGTCAATTCTGAGTGGTACACGTTCATTTGTTTGCCGGAAGTCTTCGGAGAAATTCGTAAAATCAACCGCCAAAGACGAATCATTCTCTATCATGACAATGCGAGCTCTCACACATCTCGTCAAACAGGTGAATTTTTGAGCAGTCAAAACATCGAATTGATGACTCATCCTCGGTACAGTCCTGATTTGGCACCCAATGACTTCTTCTTGTTCAAGAATATCAAAGGTAAACTGCGTGGTCAACGATTTACGAACGCCGAAGAAGCAGTTGAAGCGTTCAAAAACCATGTTTTGGAGGTGTCTCAAGAGGAATGGCAAAACTGCTACGACAAATGGTTTGAACGAATGCAAAAGTGTATTGATCATCAAGGGAAATATTTTGAAAAACAATAAAGCCATTTTCATTTAAAGATGTTTGTTATTATTTACTATTTCCGAAATATATCTAGTACCCCTCGTAACATATGTAGACGATCTGTAGATCTGAGTATTTTAACCTGTATTCTCGTGACTTAAGAAAGCGTGCGAATTTTTCAACGAAAATTGATATGGCCCAAGACTTGAAATTTCCTATAAATGTGGCGTTAGCGAGTACCGATTGCGCCCATTTTCGGTATAAGGAATGTATGTGTTAGTGCTGGTCTAGGTGCAAATTTTCAACACCTTAACTTTTATACTTTTAAATTATATCATATCAGCTTTTAAATTCTATGGGAGCCACATATGTCCGTTGACCCATAAACCCCATTTTCAAAAAGAAGCCGCCAGTTTGTATAAGTGCTATATATACCAAGTTTCATGGATCTATTTCTTTGTATTCTATATTTATGTTAATTTAAAAAAATTATACTTTTGATTAACGTGAAAGAAAATGCAAAATCCTGAAGAAAAAGTAAGCAAAACCATAATAGCTGTGTTTGCGCACTTTTTGGATAAAGTTCGGTAAAATGAGAGTTAACAAAAAATACTCTCACGCAGTGACAAAAATGTACAAAAGTACGCGATCGCGAAAAACTATATTTCAAGCCCAAAAAACAAACGTCAATAGACGTGTTCATTATAATTCGTTTTTGTGAGCACTCGTTCTAGGTCCCGTTCAATTTGTTGTAAAGATTTTGTTTGCTTTTCTAGTTCAACCCCTTTTTAAATTAAAAATTTCAATAAAAATTTCCTTCTCAAGCATTTTTATTTACACATAAATGAGTGATAATCGCTGGACAACTACTGGCTGTGCGAAAAAGCTAGCACTGGCAAACAGTTTTTTGGAATTAATATGCCAGCGTGGGAGAGCAAAAAAAAAGTTGGTCTTAAAGGAGCTTTTCCACAAACAAAACAAATGATTTTATAGAACAAAAAAAAATTTAAATTAAAAAAAATCCCAAAAAAATGTTTGCTTGCAACCGGATTTGAACTCGGAACCTCCTGACGACAATAGTGCTGGTAAATTCGGTTACTTTTCAATACTCGATACTACTCGATATTTTTCTTTTGGATACTCGATACTTTTAACGGTTTTTAAATTTGAAATTTTTGAATAAAATTATTTGTAAATTTTTACGTTAATTCAATATTTAAATTTATAAACATATTTTAAACTTTTTTACCAACTATTCATTGCATTTTTTTACAGTTTTTTAACATATACTTTGAAATATTTTACTTCTGATTTTTTCTTTTAGCAGAGTTGTAGTTTTGTGATAAATATTTTAGCGGAGTCAAATTTTTGTGGTAAATATTTTAGCAGAGTTACATTTTTATATATTTTGTCCGTCCAAAATGCAACTCTGAAAATATAGAGTAGTAGTTTTAAGTATTGAGTATCAAAAAAACAGACAAATACTCGATACTCATATTTTTACCAGCACTAGGCTACAAACCTTTTTTAACGAAGCGTCAGCATTTTTATAAAATCATTGCTCTACCAGTGAATTGGTTTTTGTACGACTGGTATCATTGGCTAGTTAGCACTGGATAACCGCTGGTTGCAAACATATCACTCTTAGACTATTATTTGCCAGTGGTTTTTTTTTATAAACCACCGAAATTTTTATAAAACAAATGCTGGAAAAACGCTTTTTGCAAACGCTGGAAAAGCATCCGAAGTGAGTGCCCTCCCAGTTATTTATTTTCAACACCATGGTTACCCAGTGGTATGCCAGTGCTAGATTTTTTGTACCACTGGTGATTTGTGATTGGGTATCTATCAAATATTATATGTCTCGTTAGCTCAGTGGGTAAAGCAATCGTCTGCCAATCTGACGGCCTGGGTTCAAATCACGACAGGACCAAAAAAAATACATATGAACTTTTTTTTTTTTTTTTTTTTTATAATAAATACAGCATTTATTTACTTCAAATTACATAACCAAAGCCCTGGAGCCATATATGATTAATAAAAGCTACTACAAAAAAATAATTTAAATAAAGATAATAAAAATAAATAATAATAAAAATAAATAATAATAAAAATAAATAATAATAAAAATAAATAATAAAAAAATAAGTAAAAAATACAGTAAAACTATCATATAAAAAAAATACTGAAAACATTATCTTGAATAATATAAATAGATATTTAAAAAAAAATAATACAATCACCAGATTTTCCTAAGTGCAGCGATAATAAAAAAAAGAAAAGATCGAGAGAGATAAAAATAGTAGCACAAATAAAATGCTATAACTCATGAATAGCTACATAATCCTTAAGCTTTCGCCTAAAGACCTGGGGTGAAAAAGCAAAACCTCTAAGGTATAGAGGTAGATCGTTCCATATTCTTGAAAGCCTAATCTGAAATGATCGCTCGTACATAGTAGTATGATGTGTTGGATAAACCAGTTGGGGGTTTCTTTCCGAGTAGGACAAAAGAAAGTTGTCAACTATATAGTCCGGAAACCCATTAACCATTGCTTTGTAAAAAAATATCAATAACCTCATACCTACATAATTAACAAAAGAGCACCCAAGAAATTGGATTACGTACGGAGTCACATGAGAGCGAAGTCTTAGGCCAAAAACATATCTAATAATTCTATTGAAAATCTTGGTAAACCTATTAAATTCACCGCCTGTGGTACCAGAAAATACCTCGACACAATATAATATATGAGGCATCAACAAGGCATGTGCCACACGCATCCTAATTGAGAGAGGCAGATATAAGTCAAGAGAATACAACCTTCTCAACAAGAATGATATTTTCGAAGAAACGTTATTAATATGCGATGAGAAATTTAAATGATTGTCAATTAAAACTCCAAGACATTTAATCTTATCCACAAATTCAACTCTCATGCCATCGAGAGTAACCATTATATTATCAGTATCGAAACCAAAACCCATTAACTTCGTCTTTCTTGGAATGACAACAAAACCATTGCCAGAAGACCAAGATATAACCTCATGTATGATGAAATTTACACCCTCTTCAAAGACATCTACAAATTGCGAATCGGAATAGCAAAGAAACTGAACATCATCCGCATAAACGTAAGACTGACATGATAGACCATTCCCAAATGTAAGAAGATCATTCAAGTAAATCATGAACAGTAGTGGGCCAATAACAGACCCCTGAGGTACACCACTGGTTATTGGTTTCGTTAATGAAAAAGAATCGCCAATCGAAACAAACTGACTTCTACAACTCAGATAAGAAGATATAAGTTTACAAGCTTGTGATGAAAAATCAAACAAATTAAACAGTTTGTCCACAAGTTTCGAATGTATCACTCGGTCAAAAGCTTTAGATAAATCCAGTGAAAGAAGAACTACATTTTTACCATTATCCAAAAATTTTCTAATCGAATCCGTTAGACCAAGAAGAAGGGCACCAGTACTATACCCACGACGAAAGCCTGACTGAGATGAGTGTATTAAAGAGTTACTATCAAGGTGTAGGATCATTTGATCCTTTACAATATGCTCAACCACCTTCGAGAGAATCGGAACGACAGATATCGGACGCAAATTATCCAAAGAGTTGGAAAGACCTTCCTTTTTTATGGGTATCACCCTAGCTTTCTTCCAATCGTTAGGAAACACGGAAGTAGTAAAAATTGAATTAACCAACCGAAGAATATGGGAAGACACAAACGGAAAAACTAAATTAATAAATTTCAATGGTAAATAATCATTACCTGCAGCATTAGATTTAATCTTCCCCAATGCTGCGCGCAATTCTCCCAGATTCACACAACGAAACGAAAAACCACCACCTAAAGTACCCCCTGAAAAATCCATTGAATTGGGATTATCATCTATCTGACACGAAACAAAATAGTCATTTACCTCGTCAGCATTAGCAGAGATAAACTGATTATCAGTCTCCAAACAACCATTTCCCCTTAAATAGCTCCACATTTGTCTAGGACTAAGATCCCTAAACATGCTTGAATAGGCACGCCTCTTAGCTACCCTAATAACTCTCTTTGCACGATTTCTGTGCTCACAATAAACAGCCCAATTCAGTGAACTTCTGTTCAGAAGGTAATATTTGTAGGCTAAGTCTCGTAAAGATATATGATAGACAATATTAGGGGAGTTAAACCAGTCAACAGACTTAAAAACTATCTTACGCCGTACGACAGGCACTAAGGAGTGTAAAACATAGAGGTTAGCCATAAAAACCTCCAATTGAAGATTTACATTATCCGTTGCATACATTCCACTAAAATCAAGAGAATGAACAGTTCGTTCTAAAACTTCCATATTCACAGAATTATAGTCCAAGTAGGACACATATTGTTGGGAAGTAGGTTTCGGAATATCGACAGCAATAAAAATTAGTGAATGGTGCGATACTCCTGGACACTGCATTTGACCAGAAGTACTCACAACAAGAGAGGGACTCATTAGAAAATAATCAATAAGGGACGTAGAATCCTTATTAATATCATAATGAGTGGGGGCTGAGTTGTGATGGCACACTAAGTCCAGCCTACTACACATTAGCCGAACCAAATTAGATTTCCTACTACAAAACATATTCATATTAAAATCACCCATAATGCAAACATTTGCATATTCAACAAGAATATCTCCCATAGATTCCTCAAAAACATTTAAATTACCATTAGGCAAGTAACTCACACCAATTAAAATTTTCATGCCCCGAAGGATCACTTCAGCGAATATAGATTCTGATTCCCCATACCTATCAGACCTAAAAACTACCCTATATTCAATCCTCTTCGAAATAAGTAAAGCCACTCCACCACCCCTTTTAGGCTTTGGGCGATCACTTCTACAAATATCATATCCCGGAATATTAACACTCTCGGACAATATATCAGGTTTAAGCCATGTCTCACTTAAACCAACAATATCCATAATATTTCCCTCAAGTATGTTCCTTATTTCATTCAATTTGAATGTCGAAGAAGAAGTATTAAAGCTGTTTATATTGTAATGACCTATCTTTAACTCTCTCTCAAAAGTTATAAAGTTATTACGAATTACAGAGTTATCACTGCAAACAGGACCTAAATTTATAAAGCTATTCATCTTAAAATGTATAAAGGAAAAAAGAAAATAAATAAAACTGGCAATTGTATAAAAGATAAAAAATTAAAAATTCGAATAAATAGCAATCTGACGCCAAGGAAATTAATTGCAAGAAATCATCAGATACGTTATTAAGAAAATTGGTTTAAAAAATTATAAATGCAAATAAAAATACTATTGTTAAAAAAAGCATTAACTAATCAAAAGATAACTTATGACCAAAGAAGACAAAAAAAAGCAAAATCCAGCTTGTTTAAAGGAAAAAATTACTCACGAAAAAAGTAAAAGTAATAAAACTTATAAAAACAACTAGTCTTAAAAAAAGCAGCTTAAAGCTCAATAATTTTAAGAAAAAGTTATTTTGGAGCAAAAAATCCAAAAAAAAAAATTTAGAAAGAAGCAAATATGAGTAAAAAATTATCAAAAACAGTAAATTTTGTCTTCTCTGCTTCTGACAACAGATATAGCAGTAGAGTGCGCCAAAAGCTACTATATATATATATATATATACATACATACATATATACATATACACTAGGGCGGGTCGATTTAATAATCGCCCATGCCTCAGTGAAAATCGTATTCTAGGGATCAAAATAAGAAACTTTGCCGAAGGAACCATACCTCTAAAACGAATTCTACTACCCCCAACTGTTGACTTTTGTCCCGTAGGGTCAAGTTTTGAAAAATCCCACTTTGACCCATTTAGAGTGCCCCAATCGAGTCCAAATGTATGACCGACCCCCACTAACTTTGGAGGGCCGATCCACCCATGCCAGTGGCACACCCCCTGGAACTCCCCTGGGGGGTTCCCCATACAAACATTTTAAAAAATCACCATTTTTGGCACTTTATTTTATTATTTTTTATTTATTTTATTTATTTTTATTATTTTATTTATTTTTTCTCTTTAGAAATTTATTTAGTCAGAACATATGTAAATGAAAAAATTAATTTAACTTAGTAATAGAAAAGAAAATAAAAAAATTACTGTTTGAAGTCTTTTTTGCTTTCAAGTCTGGGCATTTTTTCTTTTCTATTACTAAGTTAAATTAATTTTTTCATTTACATATGTTCTGACTAAATAAATTTCTAAGGAGAAAAAATAAATAAAATAATAAAAATAAATAAAATAAATAAAAAATAATAAAATAAAGTGCCAAAAATGGTGATTTTTTAAAATGTTTGTATGGGGAACCCCCCAGGGGAGTTCCAGGGGGTGTACCACTGGCATGGGTGGATCGGCCCTCCAAAGTTAGTGGGGGTCGGTCATACATTTGGACTCGATTGGGGCACTCTAAATGGGTCAAAGTGGGATTTTTCAAAACTTGACCCTACGGGACAAAAGTCAACAGTTAGGGGTAGTAGAATTCGTTTTAGAGGTATAGTTCCTTCGGCAAAGTTTCTTATTTTGATCCCTAGAATACGATTTTCCTTGAGCCATGGGCGATTTTTTTGCCTCCCCACAAATCGACCCAGCCTAATATACACATATACATATATATATAATATATATATATACATATATATACATATACATATAACATAATAATCCATACTTATAACAATAGACTAATAATACAAACAACATAAGAGCAGAAACTATCATGTATTTAAACCACGTCCAGGGCTGGATGCAATAACTGATGAAAATGAACAGTCGTTAAAGCCAACTTCACTATCAAGGACATCAAGACACTGCTCAAGAGTAAACGTCTTCTCAGCATTATCTGGCATTATAACGTTGACTTTAGGCACATCATAGTTCTTGAAAGTATATCTGGTTATTTTATTTTTTCCCTTCAACCTTCGGCATACTTCTAGCAGTTTTTTAGCAGAATCAGTCAAATGATCGTTTAAGAAAACATCTGACTGAGATATACCACCAATAACATCTTTTAACTTTAAATTCCGTTTTTTGTGATAATTAATCACAATCGCATCACGAGTTTGGACGGAGTTAAATTTGACCAAAACTTTTTTCCCACCAGCAAAATATGTGCAGTGCTGAATATCATTATACGACACCCGAACATTACATAAGGAACAAATTTTTAAAATGTGCTTGCGTAAGTCTTTAATTTTCTTAGGCAACCCCAATATTATGATATTTGATCTATTTAAACGTCGCTGTTGGATGTTGTTTTGCATTTCCAAATACGCAAGTCTTTTATTGGCTGCATTATCAACCACCTTTACAACGTCGAAGCAATTTTTTAAATCCGACTTAATCTGCTCTACATTATTTACATTTGTCGGAGGGGCAGGAACCGAAAATTCATTAATTTTTTCTTCAAATTCCTTCAGCCGGTTTTCAAGCTGCTCTTCAAGTCTTCGCTTGCTTTCAATAAATTTTTGCTCCAGCTCTTGTTCCAATTTAGTCATAAGAGATGAAAATCCATTTCTTAGCTCCTCTTGGATATTGCAAAATTTTGGCATTTAAATTTTATTTTGGAAAATATATTTCCAGACCACATATTTATTGGTTTTGCCAGCGTTTTGCCAACGTTTAAAAATTTTGTTCCTCCAGTGCTTTTCCTGAATTTTTTGAACAGCCGGTCCTGTTATCTAATGATGTTATCATTTTGGGAATGGGAAAGCACTTTTTGCCAGTACTTGTACCACCTGTTAAAGTGCTTTGCCACCGCTTTCCCGTTTGTATTTTTCTGACTGGGTTGTTACTTTATTAAATAAATTAATAATATGTCTGTTTCTTTACTTTTTGGGTGAAGTTCGGTAAAATGAGAGTTAAAAAAAAATACTCTCACGAAATGACAAATATACACAAAAGTAAACGAACGCGAAAAACCATATTTGAAGCCCGAAAAAAAAATTTATAAAAATTTCCTTTTTAGGCATTTCTATTTACAAAAAGGAATACATAGTTTATTAAATTTGGAAAAGATTTTTATATTAAACAAAAACTTCAATTTATTTACATATTTATCTCTTTAACACATTTAAACAAGCGTCTTCAAAAAATTGTCGGTAATTTTATGGAGTTATAAAATCACCGATAGGCTTTTGCAACTATTATACTAATTTTTGTAAATGATAAACATATTTTCTGAATGAATGAAATGATCGATTGAACTAAAAGAGCTATTAGTTGTGAACTAGGTCTTTGGTACAAATCAGTGAAGAGTTAAATTAAAATAGTTGCACCCAACTGATGATATAACAGCTGATTAAAACAATTTACCCAAATTTACACGAAAAAAAAGTCTGGGCTTTCTCGTGCCAGAAGAACAAGAATATTACTCTCTCATGACAGCTCTCATTTACCCAAGTGTGTAGTAAGAAAACGCTTTTTGGTAAAATTGGGATCCAGCGGGATCCCAATGTTGAGTACCCGAACACAGCTAATATGTCTGTTCCCGTACTTTACTAATCAAACTAGCCCAAAAGCGTTCCCGTACTCAAAATTGTTTGTAAATTGTTGTTGTTTGGGCTGTTTTGGGATCCCGCGTGTACCCGCGGTAACGTACGGGAACGCACATAATGATAGAGCTGTGACCTAAATGTTTAAATACGCTTGATATCTGTCGTTCACATAATTAAGGACACATCATAACTTTTATAAAAAAAACACATATTTATTTAAAACAGATTAATATTTTGTTGCGAAACCGTTGTTATCGATAACTGCTTGACTTCTGCGAGGCATCGAGGCCACAAAATTTTCACATACACTGTTTGGAATGGCTTCCTAAGCCTTTTTTGTTTCGGTATAGAGATCTTCAAAATTAGTTATCTTTAACAAGCTTACACTTGTTTTTACAACTTGCCATAAGTCCACAATTGTGTTGAGATCAGGTCTACATGAAGGCCAGTCGAGAACAGTAACCGAATAGTTTATAAACCATTGCTTGACGTGTAGAGCGGTGTGCTTCGGATCATTGTCTTGCTGAAATATCCATGTTACAGGCATATTTTCATCAGCATAAGGCATCATTGTATTGTTGAGGATTCTCGCATATTGGAACCTGTACATAATACCATCAATTTTGTGGAGCAGCCCAACTCCAAGTGATGACATATCACGCCAACGCATGATTGAACCTCCGCCATGCTTTAGCGCAGCCCGGATATACTTTGGATCAAATTCTTTCTACTTTGGATATTGAAGAATTTGTTTATACCCATGGCAAACAAGTGTTTAGAGCTTTTCAGATACTGCAAAACACTCTGTGCAATAACAACCAATGGAATAATATTTTTAAAATTTACCTGAATTTGCAAATACAGAAAAACTTATTACTGTCCCTAATTTAGTGCACGATCAATTTATTTCACAAATTATAAAATAACGCCACAAAGAAAACATAACGGTAAATAAGTGTTGCCGTTGGTGAATTTGAAATGAACAGAGATGTATCATCTAATCGATGTTCCATCTTTGATTTCTAATTTATGCATACATTTTTATATGAGCTTTCAAATATTCGTTTCTACTGTCCCTAATTACTTGCACGGAGCTGTACGTCATAGCAACGAGAAAGTCAATAAGCCCTACCTAAAGGAGGGAATCAAACATTAAGGGTCATATGCATAATCACTTTGAAAATTTTTAAGTAACATAAAACAAATTTTACATACAAATTCATTTTATAAATGTGTTATAAGGTTTTCAAATTATTATGCATAGGCCCTTAAATATTTTGCATAATTATTGAACAAATGAAGAAAATTTATTAGAAATTTTCACCTTGAAAATATTCGAAAATGTCAAATTATTCGACACGAAAAAACCGGTTTCTCGAATAATTCCAAATCCGCCCTTTTTCAAAACCCGGCTTAAAACACCCGGACATATAGAAAAAGACCGGTTTATCGAATAATTCGGAAACCGGTTTTGACAACTCTAGCTGGACCAGATTTTTTGCAATTTTACTATCGTTATTTCAGCGAATTTCGATAGCGAAAACGGTATCATAATTCCTTGGAAAAACGATATCGTTAGGAAAGGTACATTTTAGAACAAAAAATCTATCGTTTTCGTATCACAACTGATTATCATATATGATAATAAATATCACCTAGGTGATATCGTTTCGATATGGTGCCGATATCGTTTGGTTTATTGGGTAAATGAGTTTTGTGTTCCGACATTAATAGCCTAATTTCTTAAAACACTTCACTTCACTTCACCTATTTTTTTAAAATTTCGTATTTTGTAAATCCCGGTGATGAACGCGGTGATCGTCCGTGCTGACTTACGTAGTTTTTAAACAAAATTGTATGAAAAAGCAAATTTTGTAAATCACCAGACTGTTATTTTGATCACTTGAATTGTCAAATATTATCACTTGCATTTTGTAGGTGTGGAATGAAAAATAATGCAATAAATCACCAAAAACTAAAGAAAAAAAGTAATTAACGATAATTACGCTGAAAAACATATGGAGAAGATAATCCAGTGGAATAAAAACAATTATAACAATTATAACACGACTTTATTTTTATTTTATTTTTATGGCAAAAGTACAGTGCAGAAAATGAAGTAAGAAACCTAATCAGCGATTAACATTCTGCAACCGAATATATTACTTCAAAAACTTTTCTTTTTCGACAATTTTTTTTCGCGAATTCTTTTTGCAACTCACCACCAAACTCTGTTGTATAAAATGGGTATTATAGTCCCTAGATTATAAATTAAAAGAAAACCGCACTTAAAAAATTGCAAAATAATGGCGGCACGCGAAAAAAGGCTTTATGGCACTAAAAATTAATTTAAAAACTTAATCAGCGATTTACATTCTGCAAACAAATATGTTGATGGAATAATTTTCCTATTTGCAATTTTTTTTCGCGATTTTTTTTTTTTTGCAACTAGCCGCCAAACTTTGTTGTATGAAATGGGTATTGTAGTCCCTAGAAAACAAATTTAAAAAAACCGCCCTTAAAAAATTGGCGAAATAATAGCGGAACGCGAAAAAATACTTTATGGTAGAAAAAATTAATTAAAACACACAATCAGCGATTAACATTCTGCAAACAAATATAATGATGCAAAAATTTTCAATTTTGTAAAAAAATTTTCGCGATGTTTTTTTTTGCAAACTAAGCACCAAACTTTGGTATATAAAACTGGTATTATAGTTCCTAGATTATGAATTAAAAAAAAACCCATTTTAATACTCATTTAATAGACGAAATTTTGGTGCTTAGTTTGCAAAAAAAAATCGCGAAAAAATGTTTTTACAAAATGGAAAATTTTTGAATCATTATATTTATTTGCAAAATGTTAATCGCTGATTATGTGTTTTAATTAATTTTTTCTACCATAAAGTCTTTTTAGCGTTCCGCTATTATTTTGCAATTTTTTAAGTGCGGTTTTTTTAAATTTATAATCTAGGGACCCTGATGCCCAATTCATAGAACAAAGTTCGGCGACTAATTGCAAAAAAAAATCGCAAAAAAAGTCGCGGAAAAAAATTTGCGAAAAGGAAAATTCTTACATCAGTATATTTGTTTGCAGAATGAAAATCGCTGATAAGTTTTTTCAATTCAATTTTTGTACCATAAAGTCTTTTTTCGCATTCCGCCAAAATTTCGCTATTTTTTAGATGCGGTTTTGTTAAATATGTAATCTAGGGACTATAATACCCATTTCATACAACAAACTTCGGCGGCTAGTGTCAAAAAAAAGAAAAAAATGCGGGAAAAAAACTTTGCGAAAAAAATTTGCAAAAAGGAAAATTTTTCCATCAATAGATTTGTTTGCAGAATGTAAATCGCTGATTAAGTTTTTTAGTTAATTTTTTGTACCATAAAGCTTTTTTTCGCGTTCCGCGATTATTTTACAAATTTTTAAGTGTGGTTTTTTTAAATTCATAATCTAGGGACTATAATACCAATTTCATACACCAAAGTTTGCTTAGTTTGGAAAAAAAAAATCCAAAAACAATCGGGGAAAAAAATGTTGGAAAATGGAAATTTTTTGCATCATTAAATTGGTTTGTTAATCGCTGATTGAATTTTTGATAAATTTTTTCTACCATTTTTTTAAGATATTTTGCACATATTTCTTTTTTGTTTAGATTTTTATTCTATTATAAGGGATCCCAATAATAAATTATATGAATTCCAACAAAAAACGGTTAAAATTTGTCTATTTTTGCAGAAAGATGGCAACTCTTAAATGTATGTATTTGACAATTCAAGTGATAACGTAAAAATCAATAACGAATACGTAGTGATTTATAAAATAACATTTTTTATTCCCCGCGTTAGGTGAGTGAAGTGAAGTGTAGGTGATGTGATGAACGCAGGTGATTTACAAAATTAGGCCATAAATAAAATGATTTTTAAAAAATCTTTTAATTTTGGTTATTTTTTAAGGTTAGTTTGTTTACAAAAAAAATGTTGTTGGCCGATCGAAATCCCATTCATCTGTCAAATATTCTAATGTAAACGATATAGATTTTGAATTGGATTTCAAAACAAAATCTAGTGAACATTTTAACAATGTAAATTCGCTATAAACGTGGTACTAGGCCGAGTTTTCGGGATGTCAGTTAAACTTGATTTACTTAAACCGAAAACTAATTTTGTCTGCCATTTTAAAATTATTTTCCCAAAAATTTGTTGTAACAACTTTGTCTTCCTCGGAATTTTGTAATTTTTTAAAATAAAACGAAATAAATCACATTTCAAAAGCAATATTCCAGTCCCGCGTAAAAATAGTTATATATTGTCATATATAATGTGATTGGGCTATATCTGACAATGAATGGAGTAACATTAAGACACATTTCATTATATACAACTACATCTGATATTATTTTTTCAACGAATTTTTTGTACGGTAATTGATATTATTACATATCCCCAAATCTGACTCCATATATAACTACATAACCCTTATAAAACTAATCAAATTATATGTAGTGATCGATATGATTATATATGATTTGATACTAAGTTTTATAACACTGTATGTGTCGTCGTACTAAAAATATATTTTAATTTTATATAACTTTCCATATAATCGCATACAAATTAATATATAGTTTAACATCAAATTTAGTTATCTGCGAATTCAGAGTTAATTACTCCATAGCCAAATAAATTCCACGTGATGTTTTTGCATGTAAAATCATATTAAAAAATGATGCGTACGATTTAGAAGACAAAAGTATTCAAATAAATTTTTATTTTATATTTTAAAATTTGGGTCTTCAAAATTGTTAAAACCATAGACATTTCAATCTCAATTTAATAGCTGGTATGCATAAAAAGTATGCCTACTATCATACAAAATTTTATAAAATCAGATATTTTTATATCGAGTTAGATATAATTTGATGTCCTGGATATGGACAAATCTCGGATCAAACTGTATCAAATTATATCTAATTTGATATAATTTGACACATGTAGATGACCTATTTTTCGGATAAATTAGTATGTCGTTGTATATGGGGATTTATCAAAAAAGATATAATTATGTATGACACCATATTAAGATTTTTACCCGGGGTGATAAACTGCGTTAAACTGAGATAATCTAAGTTCAAAAACTGGGCCTTAGAGTTAACACTTCAATAACACTTTTATAAGTGTATGGAAGATGCATTCTTACTTGAGAAATTTCACCGAGTTTAAACATTTGATGAATATACTTTTTGTTGTAGATTTTCGACAAAAAATAACGTTTCTTAAATCATTAGAATAATTGTTATCAAAAAAAAGTAACTTACCTGAAACAATTAAAGCCTCATTGGGACCTGTTGTATGCACGTTGCCCATGGTTAATGTTGTTTATCAATAAATGCAGCTGTGAATCCTTTGATAGATTTGATTATAGTAAATTTAAAAAATATTTTTATATATTTAGATGTAAATTTTCAGCACTTTTGAACTCAAGAGATTTAACACACTCTGAAAAAACCTTTTTGAAAAAAGATTGGCGAGATTTTAGAATTGCTGTTTATTAACCACAAAATTCAAACTTTCAAGTTAAACATTTATTTTAAAAAATTATAAATCATAAAAAAACTGCTGGAGATATTGCAAAGTCAGACCTCTAAATGGCTTTATTGTTAGATTTGAATAATTTGAGTTGGTCGGTTATATAATCTGCATCGAAATCCAGTGATTTCAGTGTTCGCCATCGTAAAAAACAATAAAAAACGTGTGCACACAGAAAAAATAACAGGGGGAAATTACCTAAGTACTATGTAATTATACAACTACATAATTTCCAAGTTGGTTTTGACATTTTCTATTAAAATAAGTTAATTTTTTTGTAAAATATATACAAGTCTTGTGAAATATACATATGTCGTCAAAGTATTCGCAAGACCTAGGAAGAGTTTCAGAATAGTCCCCAAATTCAGCAAATGGCTCTTCCTAAACTGTGCATACATTTATTTTTTTTTTTTGTGAAAAAAGTACTTATTATGTTAATTCCTAATAGGGAAATTGGCCTCGAACTGAATTAATAAATTTCTAATTAATCAATTGAAAAAGGTCGAAAAAAAAATTTATTTTTTAAAATAATAATTAAAAACCAACATTTATTTTTTATATTTTACTAGACCATTGTAAAACTAACTTGGAACTTATGTGGATGTATATTTACATCGCATTTAGCTAATGTTCCCCTGAATTTTAAGAAAATACGTTTATTACTAAATGTATGAGTGTGAAAAAGTAATGGAGAAAAGCTTACAGGGGCAGAATTTGGGATAAAACACCCACAGTTAATTCCAATAAATATATTTTCTGAAATTTTAACATCCGTACACACAGAAAAACAGGGGTACATTATCTAAATAGGTACTATGTAATTATACAACTATATAAAGTTTCAAGTTAGTTTTACAATTTTCTAGTAGTCGTGTAAACAGCACTTAGGTAGTGATCGACTTGCTTTTTTCTGCATGTACGCTTTTCTTCATTGTTTTTTCAGAGTGGTGAATACCAAAATCTTGGAATTTCGATGTAATTGTCAATGCAGCTTTAAGAAATTCAGATATATTTAAAAGAACTAAAAAATTATTTAAATTGTTGAACTCGAAGTTTAATATTGTGGATTCAAAATTATCATTAAGTATTGATTTATGGGTGTTTTATCATCGTTATAACGTATTTCTTTTTTTATCTATTTAATTATATAATTTTCAATTTGTTTAATAATTATCGCAAAGTTTTTTTCAAAATAACTTAGGCTTAAAATAGGCACTGAATTTATTTTTTAAAATAATTTTAAATCATTTACGCGATTATTAGTGATTTTTAATTTATAAATCTTAAAGATTATTTTATTTAGCGATTTATTATCACTTTCAATAAATCGCGAGATATATAATTAGAATTAGCAGAATTGTAATAAATATTTCTAAATAATCAGTCTAATGTAAAAAAATAATTTAAATCGTTTTTCAATTCTTGGTTAAAATACGTTTTTTATAACTTTTACATATAAAACCGAAAATTTATTTTTTTGTGTATTATTGAATTTGTTAAATTTTATTTAATATTTTAACTGATATTTATTTATTTATTTATTTATTTATTAAATTTGAATTATTTTTGTAGCATTTAATATATTTTATATCGACACAATTTTTATAGAAAATCGCTGAATTAAAGCAATTTAAAACACATTGGCGACACTGCAACACTTATTTGTTTTTCGATTCCTTAAAATATGCTTTAAAACTTTTTTCATTTTATCAGGAGAAGAGTCATACATTTTTCTTTTCTTTCGTTTCTTTTAGATACAATGGAGAATTGGAGCCAAGAAATAAATAACAAAAATGCCAATAATATTTTGTATTAATTCATATGAACACACTTGTGTACATTTTATAAAATTATGGGTTTGTAAAAATTTAAAAAACAACAACAAATATACGTCACCGCACCCAATACTTTTGCTGTTATTAATTTGATAACCGAGACGTCACTGTCGGGAATGAGTAAATAATTAACAAAACAGAAACTGCCTTTTTCTTATCAGATTAAACACCATTTGTTTAGTAGATTTGATTGTTTGAGTAATTCCTTGTGAAACTCATTTAATGCCTTATAAAATATTTTTTAAATTAATTTCTCACTTTTTTACTTGTTAATATGTATACACACTTTATTTTATTAATAAAAAAACACGTTGTCGACTTTAATTTTAATATATTTAACAATATAAACACTACTATAGACGCGAAATTAACAACCTCACAAGATGAACGCAAAAATCATTCTAACCAAAACATCCACTAAATAGAATTTTGTCTATAGCCGTTTGTTCGGTCGGTGGTGGGGTTCTTTATACATTTATGACGTCATCGTTAGTAAACTACTAACGGAGTTTTATAATACAGGCCAGGGATGGAAAGTGTCACATTTAATTCTCTTGAAATTTCGTCCGGCATTTGATAAGTATTTACTTGTTTTACCCCTGCAAACATTTGGAAGATATCTTCTAAAGCGGCCTATATACGACCAAGCATGATGTGCAGCATGCTGGACGGCTGT
Organism: Leucophora obtusa; assembly: GCA_949987735.1. Taxonomy (NCBI): domain Eukaryota; kingdom Metazoa; phylum Arthropoda; class Insecta; order Diptera; family Anthomyiidae; genus Leucophora; species Leucophora obtusa. The sequence continues at coordinate 28,431,693 of OX465297.1, forward strand.
ATGAATTTGACCATCTAATGTCTAATTTAACGGTTTGTCAAGCATGTTGGACGAAAAACAAAATTTTTTGATTTTTTGAAGTTTGTCAATCATCAAACATTGGAGAATTTTACATTTTTAATAAGCTATTTTGTGACAAGAAAGGGATAACGTTAATAAATAAACTAAAAAACGGAAAAACCTAAATTAAAAAATGAAATTCCAAGAAAAAAATGATATTATCATTATCATCCACTGTGTTGATTTTGTGGTTTTGAAGTCAAATTTTACAGCATGCTTGGCCGTGTATTCCAAAAACCATTTTTTGTTTGTCAAACAAGCTGGACAGCATGCTTTTTCGTATATAGGCCGCTTAAGGAGATATTAAAGCCAGGAGTATGGCATCACCAAAAAAATAAATTATAAAAACATCGGGCAAGTTTACCAGAGAAACCCGCTACCGCTACAAATGATATGTAGCTCTTTATGATTACCTTAATCTGGTGAACGATGCTACTTTTGTTTTAAAATAAAAATATTTGTAGATGTTTCATTGATTTTTTCAAAATTTTTTATTCCTTTATAATCATATTTGTATATGTTTATTATTTTTAAAAAAAAATATACAAAAACAAACGACAGCTGATGTATCATTAACTGCTCACAAGTAGCGTAAAATTTTTACGCTACCAAAACAAGGTAGCGCTACCACAACATGTTGACTTAGCGGTCGTTCACCAGATTGTTGAGTAGCGGTTTAGCAACAGTTGAGCGTCTGGTAAACGCACTCATTGTTATCACTAGATGGCACTTTGTTAAAAAAATTGACAATTTTCTTTTTTTATTTTAATTTAAATAAGAACAAACAACAAAGCAAACAAGGTAATACCAAATTTCAGCGCCCTCTATCGGCCACATTGTTGCCAAATTTTTTTCCTAACATTATCGCTAAATCAAACTAGAAACTAGCTAAATTATAAAAAACTTCAAAAATTTTCCGAAAAATGACTAAATTTCACGAACTATTCAGGTGCTGTTGAAAAATCTCCCAAAAATAGACGTATGTTTTCGAACATTTTAAAACTTTCTAAAAAAAATATCGATACATCGCTAAATTTTTCGAACTTTTAAGTTTTCCATAAAAATTTAGCGACAAATCGTTGAATAATAATGACTCAAAAATTCTGTCAAGGAAATAAATGTAAAATAATGCTAAGAAAACGTCAAGTCTGACTTTAAAAAAATCGCTAGTTTTTTCGCTAAAGCCCGGTATTTTGTTCAAGAGCGAAAAAATTTCGCTCTATGTTTGGAGCTCAAAAACTATAATAAAAAGATTAAAATGCACAAATTTTTTGTGGTCTATAAAAATTAATCCAAATGTAACTTTTTCGCTACATTTTGAAATGATCCTGCACGCAAAATATTAGCGTATGTTATATTATACAAACATGCTTGATAAAAACGATTTCCTACAGAAAAAAATAGTTTTCATTAGCTTAGTTTAAATCAAACCCTTAAATTTTTATATAAATTACCCAAAAATATAATTTTTATTGGTACATTACAAATTCTTTTGTACATTTTGTTAAATCACTTGCTTTTCTTAGCTGTTTAAAAAATTGTCAATATTTAGTTATACACCCAGAAAAGTTCTGCAGTTACTACACAAATAACTGTTATGTAGTAACTGCAGAACTTTACTACATGACAGTTACTACACAAATAACTGTCATGTAGTAACTGCAGAACTTTTCTGAGTGTACAGCTTTTCTTGATGATTCCGTGTTTTTGGCTTTGTAATTTCCATCAAACAAGGCATTACACAATCAAATGCTGTACATCTATAGGCCGCATTAGAATGCGAGTGTTTTCCTATAAGAAAAGGTCCTCAGAATCTAAGGGATTTTTTATAGGAAAAGCGCTCAGAATATGAGGGATTTTATGTACACGCAAAAAATAAAAAGTGTATAATTGCCGTAGTACTTCAGTAAAATACAACGTCAAAAGTTTTCTGCTAAGTTACACAATTCTTTAATTGAAATATAATATTTTCGAAGACAATTTATAAAAGAAAAAACTTAGGTAACTTAACATATTTTGAAGTACGTGAAAATGAAATAGATCAAAAACTAAGGCAAGTTGACAAAAACCAAAATTTGATAAATCTACATGTATTTTTTTACTAACTTACAAAATATACTTTTGAAGTTGTATTTTACCTAAGTACTTCGACAATTATACACTTTTTATTTTTTCCGTGTAGAAAAAATCCAAAAAATTGGAGGGTTTTTGTATTGGAAAAAATCCTCACAATCTGATAGTTTTTCTGTAGGAAAAAGTCTTTAGAATCTGAGGGTTTTTCTATAGGAGAAATTCCTGAGAATCTAAGGAATTTTCTATAGGAAGGTTTTCTATGCGAAATGCCCTCAGAATCCAGGAAAAAGTACTCAGAGGTAATATAAGGGCGACATATTATAAATAACGTAATATTTTTTCTTTCTGTTTATATATTATATATGTTTATATTGTTCAATATATAAAAACAAATGTTTAAATTGTATATGAACGGTTCTATTAGTGTTAATCAATCAGCTGTCATTTTAAATACGACACTTTGATTATGGGGAAAAAAACAACCCTGTTATATATGCCTTTTTTAAAACATATCTGTACGAAGCCATAATTTCGAGTACCATTGCCAACTCAGCGCTTTTCCCGCTAAACTAGCGTTTTTTATTGCCTTAGTGGGGAAAACTTTCTTCATGTCAGGAATTCTACACACGCAAAGAAAAAAGTGTATAATCAACTAATTTTAACGTGTAAATTGCCTACAACTAAAAAACTTGAACGCCATTATATACAAAATCCTTCGGTAAATAAATATCAAAAAAATTTAATGACATTTATACTTAAAACTTAGCAAAGTAACATTTTTTAATAAAAAATAAAAATATTTGTTTTTTGTTTTGAGCACTGTAAGTTGTTTTTCATGTGAAAAAATTCCGCTCGAACTTTAAAGGTCTCAAATTGTAATTTAAATTGTGAAAATGAAAATTTTGGAAAGCCACAATCACAATAAACACAAAATGTTATTTTCCACAAGAAAAATAATTCTATAGTATAATAGTTTACACAATTTTCACGTGAAACTTATTGTCGTGGAAAATTATTTTTTTTTATAAAAAACAACTTACGGTGCTTACCCCACAAACAATGCGTTCCGTTTACGCACCGTTTTCGGTCTGTCATAATCGGAATCCAACTCCTTTTACGTACCATTTTCTGGATCCGTATACGGACCAGAAAACACATCACTTCACTCACCTAACGCGGGGATTGAAGAATTGTATTTTATAAATCCCTACGTACCCGTGATTGATTTTTACGTTATCACTTGAACTGTCAAATCATTACATTTAATAGTTGCCATCTTTTTTCAAAAATGGACAAACTTTAGGCTTTTCTTGTGGGGATTCATATAATTTATTCTTGGCATCACTTAAAAATAAAATAAGTGCGTTTAAAATTGTGTTTATGTAATTTATTAATTTTTAACTTAAAAAAGATAAAATTCTTAGAAATGTAAAGTTGTGTTATAATTGTTTCTATTGTGCTGGAAAATATATTTTACTTTTTAAATATCGTTAATTTCCCGTGAAAAAACGATTAGATTTGATCAAGTTAGGTTTGATTCAATTGTATGTATTCATATTAGAGAGTGAATAACAACGTATAAAATTAAATATGAGTTTACCTGCGATTCCGATTTTCAAAATTTTCTCATTCGTTGCCTTATATAATCATATCTTAAAATATCTTTTCTCTTATATCATTTTATATGCCATATACACATACATATATTTGATCAAATTATATCTCGTTGAAGATAAATTTGTATATTGCTGCGAACAACACTTTATAAAACTAAATGTGACCCAAGAATATTTTAGATAAAATTATTTACTATCTCGAATCGAACAAAATGTATGTGGATTTAAATATAATTATATACTTAATAATTCAATACAAAATTAAAAAGCTGAGGTTACATGTTGTGTTGCATCTAGGGTTTCTAATGACCCAGAATTTTTTCATTTCGCACATTTTTAATTATAATAGTGGAATTCATCTAACCATTTATGCCCTCGTAAACCGTGTATTTTTGTAATCGCGTATATTTGTAGCTTTACCTGTTTATTTGAATGAACGCACCTTTTAAAACTATTTACATTTCAATTTTGCATTTAGCCAATTTTTTTATCTTATCATAAATTAAAAACAGAATTTTTTAAATTTGTGGCATTTAAAAACAAATAAAACAGAAAATAAAAAACAACAAACAAAACAATACAAAATAATTTCATTTTTGACAATATTCAAATGTATGTATAAATACGAAAAAGTTTACACATAAAAATGTAAGCGTGTATTTACGAGGGCTCGTAAAATAGTTTTGACATTAATTGAGTAAACTTACAATATATACACAGTATAAGAGGCGTAAATAATTTAAATGAATACCTTTAATATCTAATAAAAGAAATAATAAGTAAAGTAACTACACTTAGAAAAAATTATAGTTAAATAAATTACTATATCAGATTTTAATTAACATTTGATTTTTTACGAACACTTTGTAAATAGAGTATGAATATTAGGGCCAGTGTTATAGTCATCACTTAGTAGGATATTTTATTTAAGTAAGAAACTTTAAAACGAAATTTTATAATTGGTGGCTATAATACTTATCCTTATTAAAGTAAATATGATTCTAGTTAAACTTTTTCATATTTAAGTTAATGTGTTTTCCGATTTTAAAAATAAGCAGACAATTTTTTAAATAAAAAGGACCAAAAACCTGAGATTTGTGTGATCTCAAAGCTGTTTCTATCTTAGTAAACGTTGTTTGTGTATGATTTTAATTTTTTTTTATGTATAGTTACTACAACTGATAATGGTAGCATTTGGCAGAGAAACCTTAAAATGATACCGGTGACTTGTAGCGCTTTGTGATTACTTACTCTGCTGAACGATGTTTTCTTTGTTATGTTTTTAAATACTTTATTTCTATATTTTCCTTTGATTTTATAAATTTTTTGTTTTTGAATTATATTTGTATGTTTTTATTTGTCAATCATACAAAACCAAAAATTTTTTAAAATCAACAACAACAAATGTATCACTATTTGATCAGAAGTAGCAAACATTTTTTACGCTACCAAAATATGACAGCGCTCAGACTGAGCGCTTAGTGATCAGGTCGTTCAGCAGATAGTTGCACAACTGTTGTAGAACTGTTGACTGTCAAATTGTATCTGCCGAACGCACCCAATGGATTATATAACCCACACAGAGAGAAGTTTGCTGGATCAGTTTTAATGAAATTTTTTAGTAAAATAAAGTTTTCTTCACAAGGTAAATGAAAATTTTCTTAAATTTGATGAAAAAGCTTCATATATTTTATGAATTTAGTTTTAATGAAGCTCTTTCATTAAGTGTATGAAACTTTTAGTGAAATTCATCGGTTTTGTTCAAAAATTTATTAATATCATTCAAATAATTCTCTCAGTTAATTAATTGGTTGTTTTCCTACACTTTACATATTCATATAAACAAACAAAATTTAATGCAATTGAATAAGACTCCGATAAAATTGAATGAAATTATATCAATTCAAATATCTTTTTAATTCGTTTATATACAATTTGATTAATCCATTTTCCGGATAAAATTTTATATAATTTAGTATGATGTCAAATAAAAAAAGATATGCTATCGCGTAATTTTTTTTTTCACGGGTAGTGTATTCCTTTTTTTTTTATAACTTTTTGTTGTGTATTATTGCAACACTCTTCATTCAACACCTACACGCAGAAAAAAACAGGTGTATCTTTTAAAAAGCCTGCTATGTAAAATTTGCATAGTAGTGAACTAATACAAAAATACAAGCCCCAAATTCCTGGTAATTAATTGATATGCATTTTTGCTAAATTACGAATGCTTTTTTTTTGTTAAGTTGGCTAAGTACGTGCTTTGTTAAATTTACATTGGTGAAATTTATTTAAAAACGTACTATGTAAAATTTGCATTGATCAAATTTTGAAAATAAAATAAGCAATAAGTATATTTTTCTAATAAGACAGGTAAATGTCAGAAAGCGCTTAGAGTTTCCTTTGACATATGCAAATCAATATGGTGGATGTACATCTCTAATATAAAAGAATAATGATGCTGGATTTTTTCAAGTTTTTATCTTTTAATATTATTAATGCAAACAAATATAAAAAATATTAATGCAAATAAAAACAAAAATAATATATTTTTATTGTAATTTTCATGTCGAAATTGCTTACTTGTTGAAAAAATACAAGCCGAAAAGTATTGAGTAATTACTTTTCAGCATTGGGTACCCTAAAAAAAAGTCGGAAATGAGTAATCGGTACTCAACACTTTTACAGACATAGTAATCTTTTATTTACTCAATTTTTTTTTGCAAAATGTGTCTTATAATTCGCATTTGTTTTTTAGACAAATAGTTTATATATATACATCATTATTATACCTACAGTTATTGAACGGAAATGACGAATACTGCAATGAAGGGTTGGTAAACACAATTACAGTTCGGCAGCAGAGAGGAATTGAAGAAAAATATTAAAATATAAATAAAATTTAATTAATTAAAATTAAACCAAAATATAAAATACAGAATTTGCAATTTTTTTTTTATTTATTTAAAAATTAAACCAGGTTTTTTTTACTAAAAGAAAAAAGTTTATTTTCCTTAGCGTGTTGTTATATGAACAAAGGCTTCGGATTTAATTACATATATATCTCTTTGAAAATTTCCCTAAGCGTCTTGACAAATTTGTCGTTAATTTTATGTAGTTGTATATCTACCACGGAACTTTGTAAACTTTTACTCTAATTTTTGTAAATGTTACACCTTTTTTTTCTGCGTGTATAAATTGTAAGTGCAAGTTTTGAAAACTTGAGTGATAAAAATAACGCTCAGGTGATTTACAAAATTTACTTTTTCATAAAATTTTGTTTGAAAATTACGTAAGTCAACACGGATAGTCACCGCGTTCACCACCGTGTTTTAAAAAATACAAAATTGTAAAAAGTTGCACGCAAAAAATAAAATACAACTTCAAAAGTTTTCTGCTAAGTTACACAATTCTTTAATTAAAATATAATAGTTTCTAAGACAATTTATAAAAGAAAAAACTTAGGTAACTTAACATATTTTGTGTGCGTGAAAATAGAATAGGTCAAAAACTAAGGCAAGTTGACAAAAACCAAAAATTAATAAATCCATATATATTTTTTTACTAATACTGAATTTAGACCAAGCAAAAACCAGCTGGTTTTTGTAGAAAACTAAATTGCAAAATCCAAGTCATTTACACTGGCTATTTAGTTTTTCTTTGTCATTACACTTTTTTATTACACACTTTTCTTCCTTTTTTATTAAAAAAAAAAAAAATTATTGATATATTTAAAAAAGAATAACAACGAACAATTTCAATTTAAACTAGAAATATTCTTAAAAAATTAAAAAATATTTTTTTTACACTTGCTTTACTCCTATATTCGTTGTAACAGGGTGTACCGAAAATTAACTATAAATGATACCGGGTATATCAAAAATGAACATTTCAAAAAGTGAGTGAGGCGTTGTGTTTTGAGAAATTAGGCTATTAAAGTCCGTCAATGACGGACCGTTTACGGACCGTTATGTCGTGTAAATAACGGAGTGACTCCGTTGACCCTATGTTTATTGACTATAAGTACTAGTTTTTATTTTTCTTTATAAATTTATGAAAAATGGAGTTTATTTTTTAAATTTATAATATATTTACATTCGGTGCAGCTTACGTCTCTAACCAGTATCTATTTGGAATATCGCCACACAATAAAATTCAATACCTGCATGCAAAAGAAAAAATAAATTAGATAATTAAATTTTAACTCACTCTGAGCTTTGAAGAATTAATTCCTCTTTGAATGAATTTACTACCAATCTAATTCAATTTTCTCTAGAATTGAATGAATTCATTTTCTTAAGTAATTCACTGAATTCATTCAACTGAACGCGTGCATCAAACAATAAATTCAAAGAATGGAATTAATTCATATATGTTTTCGTTCGATTTATTTTGTCACGCATTAATTCAATTGCTATAGTTCTTTTTATTAAATCAAATGAATTAATTCACTGGTGAACGCGTTCAATTTTATAAATCCGAACGGAAAAAAGTGAATTAATTCATTACTGAATTAATTCACCACTGAATTCATTCAATTTCATTTTCATTCAGTGAATTAAAAAAAAAATAAATTACGTTCAGTGAATTAAAAAGGAAAAAAATACGTTCACTGAATTGAAAAAAAATTACGTTCTCTTAATTGAAAAACAAAAATTACGTGTGCTGAATTAAAAGCCTGTTTTCTGCCGTTCAGTAGAAAAAACATTGTATTGTAAAAACGTATAAATGAAATACGTCATAGTGAAGCATCTACATTTTACTGGGAAGCATAAGTTTGAAAAATTAATAGTTATATTTTTTCCAAATTCATCTATATCTGTAAAGTTTTTGTTTTTAATAATAAAACGTTTTGTTTTTTAATCATGTAGGTTGATAAAGTGCATCGGGTTTCTCTAACACTTAATATATGTGACGCGCAAAATAGAAAGGGACCTAAGGATAGAAAGGGACCTAAGGTCAGGAGAGCATGGGATCGGTCTCATTCGACGCTCAGATGTTGTCCACAAAAAAAAATTGATTTTCTTACCCTTAAGTCCCTTTCTCTATGCGCTGTCACATATATATAATTTTATTTTTAAATAAATGTTTTCTTCTACTGAACGGCAGAAAACAGGCTTTCAGTTCAATGAACGTATTTTTTTTTAACTCACTGAACGTAATTTTATTTTTTTTAATTCACTGAATGTAATTTTTTTTTTTTTTAAATCACTGAATGAAAATGAAATTGAATGAATTCAGTGGTGAATTAATTCAGTACGGAATTAATTCACTTTTTTACCGTTCGATTTATAATATTGAACGCGTTCGCCAGTGAATTAATTCATTTGCTTAAATAAAAAGAACTATAGCAATTGAATTAATGCGTGACAAAATAAATCGAACGAAAACATATATGAATTAATTCCATTCAATATATGGTGCTTTGTGAATTAATTCATTGAATTTTTAATTCAGAAATGAAAAATTGAATTAAGGAATTAATTCTTCAAAGCTCTGAACTCACTGAATTCGTTCAACTGAACGCGTTCATCAAACAACAAATTCAAAGAATTAATTCAATTGCAATAGTTCTTTTTATTAAATCAAATGAATGATGAACGCGTTCTTTTTTATAAATGCAACGGAAAAAAGTAAATTAATTTCTGCGTATATTTTTGTTAAAGTCGACTTTAGTTAAAGTTTTGGGTGGCAGTATGCTTTGACTTGGTTTATATTTGGAGCATTCTGATTAAATTGAAGTGATTATTAACCGAATATTTGTATTTTAAATCTAGTGATAATACATGAGATAATTTAAAAATCTTCAAGATAATTCAAACCTCGTTCGTGTGAACATTGACAAATAATTTTAGCGGTTTCTAGAACTTTTCGTGTCAGATCTAGCGGGGTTTCGTCGAGAAAAGCTGGCAAGACTGATTTCGGTGTACTATAAAAATACTTATTTTTGCAACAGTGTCACCAAGCGTTGAGTGGTCACGATAATTTCTTTTGTTTTTTTCCCCAGTTTTACATCAAGAAAGTTTTTTTATTAATTTTGATAAGAAAATAGAAATGATAAATAAAAAACAAACTTTCTCTGAACAAAACAAATAGACTACATATGAAAGTAAAACTGATAAAAAGTTACGAAACAAAATTGGAAAAAAGGTTAGTAAAAAGTAAAGTTTTGCATTGAAGGTGAGCAGCGACGTCGGCATATGTGTATTGCTGGATTTATAAAAAATGGCTGGCTGGAGTTGAGAAAGAAAATTGGAGACGTTTCTTGGGAAAAGGCGATCATATTGGAGGCTATAACGATATTGTTTACAAAATATTTTAAGGAATTGCAGTGTATTATGATTATATTTTTTAAATATCTCGGAGTTAAAAAAATTTCATGGCTTGTTTTTATTTCAGTGTCGTCTTGTCTCACTCCGTGCAACCACCACTACCACCATTGCCGTTATTACAATTTGTAAAAAAGAAAAACCTGTCATTTGTGTAGTAATTTGTGTCATCTAAAGTTAGCACCTGCTTGGCTCCCCTTTTTACGTTTCTACGATACTTATTTACCCTTGTTCCAACACACACACATAATGACAGACTACAGCGATCTTGATCGACAAATAGAACAATTAAAACGATGTGAAATTATCAAGGAAAATGAAGTCAAAGCTTTGTGTGCTAAGGCTCGAGAGATTTTGGTGGAAGAGGGTAACGTCCAACGTGTCGATTCCCCCGTCACAGTCTGTGGTGATATTCATGGACAGTTTTATGACCTCAAAGAACTTTTCAAAGTGGGTGGTGATGTCCCCGAAAAAAATTACCTATTTATGGGTGATTTTGTCGATCGCGGTTATTATAGTGTAGAAACGTTCTTATTACTCCTCGCTCTTAAAGTACGCTATCCCGATCGCATTACTCTGATACGTGGTAATCATGAATCTCGACAAATTACACAAGTTTATGGTTTTTACGATGAATGTCTGCGAAAATATGGTTCCACTGCCGTGTGGCGTTATTGTACTGAAATCTTCGATTATCTCTCACTCTCGGCTATTATTGATGGTAAAATATTTTGTGTACATGGTGGTTTATCGCCTTCTATACAGTATTTAGATCAAATTCGCACCATTGATCGTAAACAGGAGGTACCCCATGATGGTCCCATGTGTGATCTGTTATGGTCCGATCCTGAAGATCAAACTGGTTGGGGAGTTTCTCCACGTGGCGCTGGCTATTTATTTGGAGCCGATGTTGTAATGCAATTTACTCGAACGAATGATATCGATATGATATGTCGTGCTCATCAATTGGTAATGGAGGGATTTAAATGGCATTTCGGTGAGGCTGTATTAACAGTGTGGTCAGCTCCTAACTATTGTTATAGGTAAGTTATTTGAATATTTATTAACGATGATAAAATTTACTTTTAATCGAATAAAAAAAATCCAAAAACATAAAAAATGTTCTTGTAAAGCAAATATTTTTTTTATAAATTTCAGAACACATTAAGGGTGGGTGCGAACTGGCTAAATAAAACCTAAACTAAATTCAGGTTTCCAAATTTCTATGAAATTTGAAAAATTTTTCAAAAAATTTTCAAAGAAATTTTAAATTCTTTTGTCAATTTGTATTTAGTTTAGAATCTATTTAGCCACCTAGCACAGGGCCTAAATATTTTTCAGTTTGCTCGTTTGAAATTTAGTGTTTCCAATTATTCGACCTAGGCGGTTAATCGGTTAAGGCATTATTCGAAAATTCAGTTAAATTGATTAACCGGTTGTTCGAGTCGGTTAATCGACAAAATTGGCGACTAATTGATTAATCGTTTAATGGAAAACAAATTATTTTTTTTATTTTATCAAAAAAGAACGAAGAGCTGCTTTTTTAAGTATGAGCTTAAATACCACTTTTTAGGATGTGGATTATCTTTAAACTTAGTTTAACGCAGGATGTAACTGGAATACTACTTTTAAAATGTTGTTTATTTTGTTTTATTTCAATAAAGAAATAAATTAAAGACGAGAACAAAATTTTCCGGGAAATTTTTGTTTATTAACTTGAAAATGGCTGACAAAATTCGTTTTCGGTTTAACTAAACCAATTTTAACTGATATCCTAAAAACCCGGTCGTAGACGACTTAACTTGATTGAAAGCATCCTGAGTTTTTATTTTTAAGAAATATATCCCAGAATCTTTTATTTTATTTTAGGGGATTCCGTGGACTCTTCAAAAAGAATATATTTTTAGATACATTCAGTGCAAGTTAATCATTAGGTTTAGAGACTTTCTATTAAAAAAAGCTCTACATTAATAGAAAAAATTCTTTGAAAATTTTAGTTACAACTACTAAGAATTAGCTTAAAATTGCCTTGCAGAAAAAACTGCTGGATTTAGAAAATTATTTTTTCTAAATAATTTGCCATTTTGAATTAAGTATCTCAAATATAACTTAAATTTTGCAATTTTAACAGTTTTATTTTTGTTGTTCTTCTCTTGCTAAGTGCTTTATGCATAATAATTTGAAAACCTTGCAACACTTTTATTATAAAATGAATTTTGTATGAAACAATTTATAATCCATTTATAAATTTTAAAATTTATTATGCATAGTATTTGGCAAAAACAATCTGCTGATATCACCCATTTTTTCTGCAATGTCATTTTTAACTAATTTTTAGTATCTTTTTCTGCTATTTTTAAAAGTTTATTTTTATGGGTTTATCTCTAAATCCACTTTTCGACCTACTTCTATTTAAATATATCTTTAATAAAGTAAGGTAAACAGGTTCGGTTTTCATAGAATTGGTTCTAGGAGATCATGTTGATGTGGTTGGGATCAGTTTGTAAAAAAAATGTCTGAAGAATATCGAAATAAGATTTATATTAATTTGAATTTTTAAAGAAGACGGGAAAAATAGTTACAACAGTGTTGGATGAGATTAAATTTTTGGATTTAGCCATTTGGCTCCAGTAATGCATCTTTTGTGATGAAACACATGCATGAAAATTACTTATTTCTGAATTTCTTCCTTGATTTTGTTTTTTTAAGTATTGACATTTTTTTAGCCAACTAAATATATGCAAAGCTAAAAAAAGTTGGCAAGGATTTTGAAAAAGCAATGGGTAAAATTCATATTAAAAACTTAATCGGTTAATCGACCCATTTTAACGGATTACTCGGGTCGAATAATTATTTGAGTTTTAAATTATTTGTTCGACATTAACCGAAATAGAAGCGATTAATCGAGGCACCGAATTGGAAACACTATTATAGTTGTTAAGTATTCGACATATTTGAAAAACCATGTTTCGAATACTTCTAATATAGAAGTCTGTTATATATTTTTTAGTAGCTTTAATTAGCCATATAAGGCCCTAAGGGCTCGGTTAATGTAAATGAAGATTTAATAAAAAATAAAAAAAAAAAAAAAAAAAAAAACACCTTTTTGAAAATCCGGTTTTCGGTGTTTTTAATTCGAATAACCGGTTTTTTGTAAATAATCATTTTGTATTGCTATATATGCAAATTTTCTTATAAAACTTGCAAAGAATTACTAAAAATTTTGAAACTTTCTATTTTTTCCTTTATTGGAAGCAATTTGCAGCGTAAATTATTCCATTAGTGCGAATCCACCTTTAAAACTAAGAGTTAGCTAAATTAGCGTTTTTTTTTAATCACCTGGATTTAGAATTTTTCATACAAAAAGGGGATTTATTAAATTAAATAATTAAATTTTGTATTTATGGCAGTTTGTTTTTGCTATTTTTAATGTACTAAAATTTAACAAAATTTTCTGCAGATTTTACAGTATAGTTTGCGATTTTCAATTAGCTAAAAGTTAAGTCAAATATAACTAAAATTCTGTAAATGTAACAGTTTTAAAATTATTTAAATTTTTGCATTAAAAATACAAAACTTGTTTTATCTGACTTTCTATATTTTCATATAAGTATATTGTTCTACCTCAAGTTTAAAACCTAATATGATATTGTCATATTAGATTTTATCTGTTGCTTCGAAAAGGTTGAGCATTTTTATGTTAGACAATACTATTGTTTCATGGATATCACCCCAGTCATCAGTTGTCTGCAATAAGAAAATGATGACTGGATAAACAGAAACTGAGACATTACATACCGTAAACAAAATCAACGGAACGAGAATTATGTACTTATTTATGAACTGTCTTATTTGGTAAAACTCCAGTCATAAATCATCACTTTTAAAAGCAACAAAAACAATTGCTTTTAAAATATGTAATTGTATCGTATATTCAGTGTTGCCAACTCTTGAAGGCAGGAAAGCACCGTAAGCATTGTGAAAACGGGTAAAAATGGTAAAAATTTACCAAAAATGGGGTAAAAAAGCACGATAATAATTTTTTGAAAAATTTAAGTCAATATTTTAAAAACACATTTTAGCTTTGTAAAATCGTGTAAAAAAGATTCAAAAAATAACCAGAAAAGGGGTAAAAAAGCACCAAACTAATATTTCAAAATTTTGAAGTTTAAATATAGCGAAGTTGCTATTTAAAATTGTACTACAAAAATTGTGAAAAAATGTATTTTTTGTATATTTCGCATTATTTTTTCAACTTTGACAGAAAATTCAAGAAAAATTAAAAAAAAGGAGAACAAATACCAAAAATATAAACTGTACAAAAAGCACAAAAAGCACTGCCAGAAATCTGAAAAAGCACTGTAAATACCCGCTTTTTATAAACGGGTATTTGTAAAAAATCACCGGGTACGGGAAGGAAAAAAGCACCAAAAAATACCCGAAAAGCACTGAAATGGCAACACTGCGTATATTGCATTTACAATTACATATACAGTGACGGACAAGACAATAGAATCAATTAAATTTTTTTTCTAATTTTATCTAATTTTATTTTAATATTTAGGAGTGCATGGTTTCGATTCCTACAGCCGACAGGTTGTTGAAAAAAAATGATCATATAGAGACAATCTGACAATAAAAATTATAAACTATAATACAATTTAATGGAAAATCACTGATGAAACCTGTCCATAGAAAAAGAGTGGCAGAAACTGGATCTAGTCTGATTTGCAAATTTAAAATGTGTTTATAACTTATTCTTAAACCCAAACCTACTAAACTCAATATTGTTGAAAATTCTATAAAATTTCCTTAGAGAACTGCAACTGCTTATTGCAAAACCATCATACGTAATCAACACCCGAATCAACATTCGTTTGCGTTCAAGCGCCGAATATACTCAAATACACATATTCGTTGCTGATTTTAAAACAATCAACCCAATGGTGTTTTCTTTTCTGAAAAAATGTTGCATTTTTTTGCACTTTGCTTTTGAATTGCCTTTTTTGTGTTCTTTTCTAAATTAAGGGTAATATTCTGAGAGGGCATCGTGTTCTTTTCTAAAAATATTGTCTAATAAAGTGCAAAAGTGCAGCATTTTCCGCCTTCAAAAAATTTACGGGGTAGAGCCCTGTTTTTTTTTTCTTTTCATCAAAGTTATGTGTATATACTGCAATGTTGTTTGCCAGCAAACTCGCAACTTGGTGGCCTAGGGGGTACTATCCTGGCTTCTGATGCCGAAGGTCGCAGGTTCAAACCCCGGTTGTACCACAACATTTTTTTTTAATTTTATTTTTTTTTATATAAAATTCTATTTTTTTTATAAAATTTTATTTTTTTTTATAAATTTTTTTTATAATTTTTTTTTTACAATTTTTTTTTTTTATAAAATTTTATTTAGTTTTTTAATAATTTGCTCTGTTTTATTTAGTATTTACTAGTTTTTACGCTACCAATAAATAAAAAAATTATACAATTTTATTTTAATATGGAGGAAAACTTCTAAATTGAAAAAAGAAAAAGAGAGGTGTATAAAAAAATAATTCACCTCGGCTGGGATTTGAACCTGGCCATCCCGAGCGAAAGGCAACCATCACAACCACTAGGCTATCATATAGTAGTAGCTAGCGTAAACAATATTGCATATACATGAAACAACAATATATACCCTACGGGAAATTTTAACAAACTGTCACCGAACTGGCCCCTTTATATGAAATAGACTGGTCACTTTTACATGGCGTTTCATAGGAGGGGGAAATTGACCCCTTGTGACATGTCACAAAACAAATCCCAGGACAGGTCCCTGAACTTTGTTTTTTATGAGAGTTCAGTAACCTGTCCTAGGATTTGTCTTGTGACATGTCACAAGGAGTCAATTTCCCCCTCCTATTACAACGCCATGTAAACGTGACCAGTCTATTTCATATAAAGGGGCCAGTTCGGTGACAGTTTGTTAAAATTTCCCGTAGGGTACATACACATGTGTTTTGAAAAATGCAAATAAGTGATTTTATCGTTCTATTCTGATTGGAAAAATGTAGCATTTTATTGGGGTAAGGGTAACATTTTTAAAATTTTACTCTTTAACAAGGCAACATTTTTTTACAGAAAAGAAAACATCATAAGTTATTTTGTTGCATCGTTGATTTAATCATTTGTCGTTTTCATACCATTCATATTCGTTCGGATCAACGATGATTATTTTGATGTAGAATAAAATCAGAAAAAACAAAAATTAACGCGTATGAGTTTATTCAACCAACCAAATAAAAGAAAAATAATTTCATAACAATAAAGAGGGGTTTACAGTATCCTCAACGACAGTGTAATTTTATTCAACAGTGTGATTTTATTCAACAGTGAGTTTTTTTGAACGATTAAATGTGAGTAAAACATGTTCGACAGACGACTCAAACTGATCCGAACTACGCGTTCAGCTGCGTGAGAGTGATTTTATTCAACATTGAGTATTGTTGATTGATTGATTAAATATGAACAAGAATTTTAGTGTATGATTAAATCAAGAAAAAAGTTGATTTTGCATTTTTCATACAACAAGTGGATTAATTAAATCCAAAAAAAAAGTTGGATTTATTTATATGGGTTTACACATAGCAATAAAAATGCAAATATATGAAACAGCCTATTAATTTAATGTCAGAAAAAAATACGAATGAAAATTAAAAGAGAAACAAAAAAATTGAAAAACTAACAAATACAAGGTTTTTATTAAATTTTTTTTAATGAAATATGTTTAGAAAAAACTACACCTCACCAAATACATATTTTCCTTCTTGGACATGGAGAAATAGTTGAAATAGAAATGACAATTTTTCACTCTACTGTAAGTAATTTAATTAAATCCAATTAGTGAATATTAAATATTGCAATGGAATTTTTTAATTCTGTAAAAATATAAATTGAAGTGATAAAACTGAAATGGCAGACTGTCTATCGCTGTTTTATATAAAATATAATTAAAACTTAAAAGTTAAAGTAAAATCCTTCATCATTGAATTCGGTATTAAAAATTAGGGTGAAAGAAGTGTACAGAAAATTCTTTTTAAAATAAGGAGAATCTAACCCCATCTGTTGAGCACTTTTAGAACTACTTTTTGGATTTATTAAATCCAAGTGATTAGAAAAAGCGGCTAAAATTTCTAAAGGCGCTGTTTGTTTTGTTTTTTTTCTAAATAAAAACACTTTCAGACAGATCTAAAAGCCTAGTATTTTGTTCGTAATTTTTGTGGAAAAAGCTATTAACCTCCATAAAAACAGAAATGATTTTTCACTTGCTCTGGAATTGTGACAAAATTGCGGTGGAAGTTTTTTCGCATTAATTTAATAAACAGGACGATTTGAAAATGTCGCAAAAAATAACTTTGGCCTTCTAAAGATTGTAGTTTTCCAATTAATGTAAAACAATTTGTAACTTTTAAAATTTTTATTACAATTTTACGGTTTCAAATCGCAAAATGTTTTATCACGGGGGAAGAAAAGCTAAAAAATAAGAAAAAAACTCCTTTTATTTATTAAGGATATGGAAAACATGAGCTTATATGCATTTTAGCACAAATTTTTAGATCTTTTCTACTAAACTTATTGTCAAAAAAATTATAACTTTTTAAAGATAGAGAGAAAATGTAGAATTCTGCAAAAAAAAAATTCTCTTGGAAAGAATTTCACCACTAATGTACGTCATAGCAACGACAAAGTCAGGAGGAATCAAACATTACGGGTCATATGCATGATCAATTTGAAAATTTTTAAGTGACTTATAAAACAAAATTTCCATACAAAATTCATTTTATAAATGTCCCGAGTACAAATAGTTATATAGGAAATTATATAATTTAATATGGACTAATATGTTTATATATAGTCAAGTGTGACAGTATATCTTTGCGTATATAATTATGTATAGCTTTGAGTTTTTAAAAAAATGTCTTATATGATGCCATATATAGATCAGTATAAACATATCTATATATACAAAAATAAGTTGGTATATGTTCGTCATTTTATAACTCGAGAACCACTCAACCGATTTACAAACCAATACATGCGTTGGAAAGGTCTACTTTTACTGATGGTTCTTAAAAAAATGACGAAAAATGTCTACGCATACGCGTTATACGCACACTTTTGTGATGGTGTGTTTTTCCCATATAAAATGTGTGAACGGATTTCTGTCAACCGATTTCAGGGTACGTTGAGTATGGTCTGTAAATGGTTTATGTAAAGTTTGCACGAAATTGGCCCAGTGGTTCCGGAGATATGGCGTCCCTACATATAAAATTTTCGTGTTGCTATGATAACCAGGCCTTGGCGTTACTAAGAAAACCAGGCAGCACTTATAGCAGTAACCTAATCTAATCTCAGCTCATCCTATCTCATTTATCTCATCTCAATTTTTTTTGTGGAAACACTTTTTTTCTGTGGAAACATTTTTTTGTGGAAATTTTTTTTCTTAAATATTTTTTTTTTTGCGAAATAGTTTTTTTTTTTTTTGTGGAAAAAGTTTTTTTTTTTTTTTGGAAACACTTATTTTTTTTTTTGTGGAAACCTTTTTTTTTTGTGGAAAATTTTTTTTTTGTGGAAACTTTTTTTTGTGAAAACTTTTTTTTTTGTAAAATATTCTTTTTTTTGTGGAAAAAGTTTTTTTTTGAAACATTTTTTTTTGTGGAAACTTTTTTTTTGTTGAAACACTTTTTTTTTGTGGAATT
Source organism: Leucophora obtusa (assembly GCA_949987735.1). Taxonomy (NCBI): domain Eukaryota; kingdom Metazoa; phylum Arthropoda; class Insecta; order Diptera; family Anthomyiidae; genus Leucophora; species Leucophora obtusa. Next base: position 28,450,500 of record OX465297.1, read on the forward strand.
TTTTTTTTTGTTGTGGAAACTTTTTTTATTTTTTTGTGGAAACTTTTTTGCGCAAGCATTTTTTTTTATTTTTTTGTGCAAACACTTTTTTTGTGGAAACACTTTTTTTGGAAACACTTTATTTTGTGGAAACACTTTTTTTGTAGAAACACTTTTTTGTGGAAACACTTTTTTGTGGAAGCTCTTTTTTTTGTGGACACTTTTTTTGTGGAAATACGTTTTTTTTTTATGTAAACACTTTTTTTTTGGAAACATTTTTTTGTGTAAACTTTTTTTTGTGGAAACACTTTTTTGTGGAAACATTTTTTAACACACTTTTGGGAAAGAAAATTTGTCCACGGCCACTTTTTTTTAACACTCTTTTGGGAAAGAAAATTTGTCTACGCGCACTTTTTTTAAACACATTTTTTTTGTTTTTAACCCTCTAACCGGCAAGCCCGCTTCCAGGCGGTGTATATTAAATTGACCAGAAATGCGCCAAACGAGTACTTTAAAATAAGAAATTATGCTTTTTCAACAGAAAACAAAATTTATAAAATTTTTGTGAAGATTTTTTTTGTATACAGTGCACGGTTTGGAAGCGAGAAAGTGTCAAAAATAAAATTTCGTAAAATTTCGAAAATGAAATATTTTAAAACAATCGCAATTTTCAAATATCTTAAAAACATATTTAAATCGACTAAAACAATTCATAATGACCACAAAGTAAGATTTGAGCTTAAGCTATTCAAAAAGTTCCTTACTTTGGTCCAAGGACGCACAGGATTCCATATGGATGCCTTTAAAGGACATCGCCTTAACTTCAAAACGAATGGACGGATTTTTCTGCAATTTGGTAAAGAGAATATATTTGGTATAAGTAGCAAAGCTTATAAGTTTAAATAATATATATTGAAGTTGTGGTACGTTTTCGCTCAATTTCGTATTTCTCGAAAAACGGAAATAGCTACATCCACTTAACCCTCCGATGAGTGAGAAGGTCCTTTTTGCCTTTTCAAACTGAAATTACTCCTACTTCGGCCACTACAACCCCCCCCCCCCCCCCCCCCCAAAGTTACTCTGTATTCTAAGAGTATATTGTTGCGCATCTTTTGGAAAAAAAATCAACCCGATCGGATCATTACTTTAGGAGTTATTGAGGTTTTAGTGAGAATAGTACGCGGACGTGTGAATAGGTCCATATGGACCTTGTACTGAATTTCACTAATAAATGCATGTTTTTGGGCATCATTATAATTTTTTTATTGTTTCAACACATAATTTACTTGTTCTGAACACAAAGACCTAAACTCAAAGACATTAGGGATGATGATAAAAACAAAAAATTCTAAGAAAAATTCGAAGACATGAAGGCACAATATTCTAATTTTATACTACTAGCAATAAACCAGTTCTTAGAATTTTTTGTTCTTAGTATTTTGTTCTTAGTATTTTTTGTTCTTAGTATTTTTGTTCTTAGAATTTTTTCTTAGAATTTTTTGTTTTTATCATCATCCCTAATGTCTTTGAGTTCAGGTAGACGTACGAAAGAGTATAAAAGAAGTTGTAGTTTCGTAAACCAAATCAGTCAAAGTTTAGACAGCGAAGAGTAAAATCGTGTGTGATAGAAACAAAAATATAAATATGGCAGATGCAAGTAATTTGGACGTTGCTGAAATTGTTGTACGCCGTAGTACACGTTACAAGCAAATGACTGCGGATGAAAGGCGTGCAGCTGATAGTAGATTTGCTGATTTTATGGACGAAGACATGGATGAAGAAATTGATATTGCTGCAATTGATAATTATGAAGTTGAGGATGATGAAGATCGCACATACCAACCTGCTGAAGAGTCAGATGCCGAAACTGAAGGATACGTCGAGCTAAATGAAGATACTGATGACGACGATAATGAAGAGGAAGAAAATGATGGACAGGAAACGAATGAAAGTTACTATATTGGTAAAGATGGCACCCAATGGAGTAAAAAAGCACCACCAACATCACGCACTCGTAATCATAACGTGGTCGACTTCACAAGAAAGAAACCAGGACCAACAGGAAATATTCACGACCCCTATACAATAATGCCTTCAATCATGACAGGAAATAATACACTTAGTGCTACGTGAAACAAATCGTAAAGGCAGGGAGGTTACAGCTGCATGGAATTTGGCAAATCCCACGAAGAAAAAGGAGTGGAAGCCAGTGACAGTGAAAGAGTTTGACGCCTTTGTAGCTATTCTTTTGTATGCTGGACTCACAAGATCAAACCATGAACCAGCTATGGAATTATGGGGCGCGACGCGTTGCCCAATATACAAAGCTGCGTTGTCGTACGATCGCTTCATGTGTATAAAGCAATTTATTCGATTCGACAATGGAAATACTCGACAACAGCGACTCATCAACAGCAAAACTGCGGCTATTTACGATATTTGGCAAATGTTGCAACATAACTTGGCAGCAGCTTACACTCCTCATGAAGCACTAACAGTTGATGAGCAGTTGTTCCCTTACAGAGGCCGCACCCGCTTCACACAATATATTCCGTCAAAGCCAGCTAAGTATGGTTTGAAAGTATGGTGGTTATGCGACTCACAGAGTTATTATCCTGTGAAGGGAATGATATATTCTGGAAAACTGCCAAACCAACAACGGGAGATAAACCAAGGGCAGAACGTAGTGCTGGATCTTGTGGAAAAATATTTAGATGCTGGCCGTACTATATACGCGGATAATTTCTTTACCACTCTTGACTTGGCACGTATTTTGTTGAGGAGGAAGACCGCATATGTTGGTACAGTGCGCTACAACAAAACATTCATTCCACAGGAGTTCAAGAAGAACCCGAAGCGCACCATCAATAGTACATTATTTGGGTTCAACGAAGGGGATATAGCATTATGCTCATACGTGCCGAAAAAAAATAAAGTGGTGAACGTGCTCTCCACAATGCACTACACCTGCCTCATTGACGAGCAAACCGAGAAGCGGAAGCCCTATGCCATATTAGATTACAACGCCAACAAATGCGGCGTTGATACCATGGATCAAATGCTAGGCACTTACAGCTGCAAAAGAGCAACACAACGATGGCCGTTGGCCATGTTTTATAATATGCTGGACGTCGCTGCATTGGCTGCTTTTACGATTTACAACGAAATGAAGCCTATAAAAAGGAGTGACAGACTGCGGTCGTTCTTGTTACTGCTAACGAAACAATTGGCCACACCAAATATCGAAGAACGTGCCCTGAACAACCATATAACCTCATATCCAAGGATACGCAATGCGATGGAAGCATTCGATGTCAGGGTAAGAAAAACATCTTCAAATTCAAGAATAGAATATATATTTATTTGTTTTTTATTTTTCTTTTCATTTCAGGTATTACCAATACCGATGGAAGGCAATGCACCGTCGTTTGCGGCTAGGTCAAGTAGACCGTCATGTCGCTTTTGCCGTTCTGCGTACGGGCGGCAGCGGAAAACGCGTGCATACTGCTTCGGCTGCGGCAACGCTGTTTGCGGAGAACATAGCACACTTTTACATCGCTGCAACACTTACGCACAGGTCGGGGGACAAGAAGAAGTACACGCTCAACAACAACAATTTTTAAACTTTTTTATAATAGTCTTAAGAAAATTTAAGCAAAAAAAAAAAAAAATTAAAAAAATTGAAAAAATTATTTTTGTATGTAGAATTTAGTTATAAACAATAAAAACAAAAAAAAAAATCAAAAAAAAATTTTTTATATGAAAAAAACATGATTTACAAAAAAGGTCCGTAGGGACCTTTTCACACGGCCGTGAAGTTCAGAACTGTCACTCATCGGAGGGTTAAGTAACAGCACAAAAAATGTAATTTTTTTATTGTAATTACATCTTGGTAAGAGGAATAATTTATGCTTAATCCTATTAACTTTTATGCGCTGGTTTTCGAGATTCACCCTTAAGCTATTTTGGCCCATATCGCCTAAAGTAGGCAACGAAAGAAACTATTGTAGAAGAACTTATTGTTTATTTTTCGTGAGGAAAACATGGTATAAATTTCTTTGCAAAAAAGCTTAGGCCGGTTAGAGGGTTAAACACACATTTTTATTAAGGAAAGTAATATAGAGTTTGTTTACGACCATTTTTTTTAACAGTTTTTTTTAACACTTTCGGGAAAGAACGGGGAAATTAAACGGGGAACAAATGAAATTAAAACTCGAGACAATGGCAATGGAATAGAGAACGAGATGGAATGGAATGCGGAACGAAATGAAACAGAACGGGGAACGAAAGGATTCGCAATGACAATAAACAAATCGCAAAGAGCGTCATGGTGTTTACATATAATAGCGACTGACAGACTTATTTTACCCTCTAACCGGCCTATGCTTTTTCACCAAAGTATAAATAAAATCCAAAAATGAAATTGTTAGTGCCTTTGATTAAGAAGATGTAAGGATTTTCGTTTTTCGGAAACTACGAAATTGAACGTAAACGGGTCTTAATTTTAATAAATACTGGTACTAATGCTAAATTTATTCTTTTTGTCAAATTTCATAATAATTCGTTTTCAAGTTAACACGATGTCCCAGAAAGGTATCCTGATAGAATCCTGTATGTGCTTCGACCAAAGTAATGCCAATTTTAAAAGCTAAAGCTGTGTATTATCAATGGTTTAAAAGTAACTTAAATATATTTTTCAGATTTTTGAAAATTGTGTTAGTTTCAGAATATTAGTTGGCGAACTTTTGTTGAGGCTGTTTATTTCATAGCCCTGTTATATTATTTTACTTCGGTGGGGTTAAGTGCTATGGGAATAGTGAAGGAGGACACTGTATTAGGGATTAAAAAATCCTACATATTATTTTTCCAAATTGATGTTGCGGTCGCTGGGGATCGAACCCGTAACCACATGTGTAACAGGTCAACACGCTAACCATTACACCACAGCTCTCACATCGTCATCGTTATTGATTGTTAATTATTAAGTGTGGCTTTTTGATTTTATTTTTACTTAAAAAGTAGAAAATTTGTTTTAACCTAAGCTTCCTCTGAATAATAATTTGTGAAATTATTTATTTTTTATATAAGCTCCTAATAAGCATTTTCATCGAAGGGGATTTTATTTTAAAGATTTTTACATTAATAAAAAACATTGTATTTTATTTTCATAAAAATATTTAATTCCTATACAAAACAAATTACATTTTAAACTTTAAGGTACGCTAACAACGTAGCGGGCTTGCCCGATACGACAAAATTCGTTTTCGGTTTAACTGACATCTAGCGTTTGGGATTTCCCGGACTTTTTCATTTCCCGGGAAACGGGAATAAAAAAATTTGATTCCCGGGAATACCGGGAAATATTTTTGAACAAAATTGTTAATGAAAACTACCTTTATAAGTAATATTTGTTTAAAAAAATTCCATTTCAGTACAAATTCAGTCTGTGTACTAAGAATTCAAAGTAAAAAATATCAGAATGTTGAACATTTGGTTTCACATAAATTACTCTAAGCACTGCCAAATGAATTGTATGATTCCAGCAGAAAGCACCCACTACTGGATTGTCGGAAACAAACCGTTTCATCACATTCGGCCCATTAGATATGGTGGCCACAATGTTATTTTTCAAATACAAATAAAACCATTCTATACTTATTTCTACAATTCTTCTTAATTCATCAGCATTACATCTTCCTGACATATAAACCAACCACAAGTTATAAAATTAATTATTTCCGTTTATACATATGTTCAAATATCTCTTTTCTGATATTCTTGTCCATTCATCTAAGATTATAGTAAATCTCCTCTTGTTAGAAATATTGCTCAATATTTCTTTTATTTTTAAATTATTTTAAGTCGACATAAATTTTTTTATTTAAAATTTGTTTTTTTAAATTTATTTTAAATTAAAAAATATCTTGTTAAAATAAACTTTTTGTTTTTCCAACCTGAATTCTAATAGTAAAAATATGACAATGACGATTTCCTTAGGCAAGAATGATTTTAGCACATTTAATTCTTTAATGCATTTCCCAATGAAAATAAATTTAAGAATGTCACAACTTTGTCTGATTCCTGAAGTTCCAAGGAATGTAGCATTGTATTAACCCGATTAAAAAAGATGATATGGTGACATATCTAATTTGATGAAATACAATAACTAATCAGATACAATTTAATCCGAAAAATGGTGAATACAATTGTATCTACGTGGATCAAATTGGATTTAATTACTTTAAATTATATACAATTTAATCCGAATTTTGACCAGACATCATTGTATTAAATAATATCTTAATAGTTAAAATTTGATGCAATTAGGTCCAATTTGATCAAAATTTTGGTTTCGTGTATCGTGTAAACTAAGCAAATCTAGTAGCAGCACAAAATATCTATATTGGTCGCGGTGCGTAGTGCCTTCGTAACTAATCTAAGCAAATCTAGTAACTTTTAGAGTCTTTATGTGAAACTGCATACATAAAAAGTATCTACTTATTAATGAGTATTTATAGGAGCTATAAGCTGTATTTTATCTCATGCCTATCAATGTTAAGTCTTTAAAGCAAATCTACGTTAAACCGATTGTAGTATAAAACATTTTTAAACAGGTTATGTTTATAATTTTTCCGTTATAATCGAACCTACGTCATCAAAAGTTCCTAGGAAGTAACGCGAATAAGTTACGTTAGATGTGAAAATTTATATACGTTGAGTTTTCAACGTTGATAATTATCCGTGTTGAAAGTTAACGTCCATACGAAAAGTAATGTGTTAGTTTTTGTCTTAAAAGCGTTTTTATACACTTTGAGGTTTTTTATGAGTTAACGGATAAAGTTAATTCGAAAACACAGCTATAGTATAGTTCAAGAATAATCCATAAAATAAAAATTATTCTAAATAAAATGAAATTTCAAATAATTTTCCATAAAACATTACTGGATTTTTCCCTGAAGGTGAAATTTTTATTTTGAAAGTGAGAAAAGTTCAAATGAAGCTTTAATTTTTGGGCTACTCATTTTAAAATGAGAAAAATACATTAAAATTGTGATAACAAATTTGACATGAGTTTTTAATAAAATTAAGGGGGTTATTTTGTAATACGCAACGCCTTGCGTTGCGTTGTTTTCCATACAATTTGTTTTTGTAACAATAACAATTTACACACAAATCAACGCAACGCAAGGCGTTGCGTTTTACAAAATAACCCACTAAATGTCTTGAAATAATCGTTTAAAAATTTTTTGTTTGAATTTTCATTTGTATTTCATGATATCCTTCAAGCTTATTCATAAATTTGGTGCTATGTTATTCCTAAACCAAAATAATTACTCCGAAGAATTGGCTAACTTTTATTAATATGGCCCAATATTCAATTTCAAAATAAAATAATCTGTTGTTTCGATGTAAATTTATAACATTTTAAATGAAAATGAATTTCAATTTGAATTTACTAAGATATTAAGAGTTCATTTAAAACAAGAATATACCATATATTATATAGGGAAAATAAATGTTTCTTTTTTAAATCAATAGGCTTATTTTGTTGCTATAAATATCTGGTACGAAATCCTATACAAAGTCTGGCTTCGTATGTTAAGTATTAACTCTTTTAACATAATAGCTCTGTTCCACGTACGTTACCGCGCGTACCCGCGGGAACCCAATCTTACCAAAAAGCGTTTCTATTGTTAAAAATTGGGTAAATGAGAGCGTTGATGAGAGAATAATTTGTTTCTCTTTTTACCAGAAGTTACCCGTACTTTTTTTGCGGGTAAAATGGTAAAACTGTCAAATCACTAGTTGTTTGTAAATCAGCTGTTTTAAATTTGTAAAAATAATTTAAATATTAACAAAACTTGTAAACAATAATTAATATCGTTAACAAATACCACGTTCTTACATTTTTTCTTTATTCCCTTCGATATTTTATTCTTAAAAATAGCTTTTGTTTATATGAATAACTTTGACGTTAATTTTTGGGCTTGAAATGTGGTTTTGTGCGTTCCAGGTATTGTGAGCAATTTTAGCATTTTTTGAGATTATTATTTGTTTACTCTCATTTTACCAGACTTTACCCAGAATTACGTAGAACAAACCTAATATTTTCAACGTCGATAATGTATGGGCAGAGCTTTGAAGAATTAATTCCTTTTTGAATGAATTCACTGTTTTCTGCTGTTCAGTAGAAGAAAACAATAATGTACAAATAAAATTTTTAAATAAGCAATTTTACAGCGTGTGCTAGTAAAAATGAACAAATTAGAAACCGGATGCTGTTTATCAACCTACATGATTCAAAAATAAAGCCTTTTACTATTAAAAATAAAAACTACAGATATAGAAAAAAATATAACTAGATAACTAGTTTGAAAAATTAATAGTTATATTTTTTGCCAAATTTATCTATATCTGTAAAGTTTTTATTTTTAATAGTAAAAGGCTTTATTTTTGAATCATGTAGGTTGATAAACAGCATCCGGTTTCTAATTTGTTCATTTTTACTAGCACACGCTGTAAAATTGCTTATTTAAACATTTCATTTGTACATTATTGTTTTCTTCTACTGAACGACAGAAAACAGGCTTTGAATTCAGTGAACTTATTTTATTTTTTTTTTCAATTCAGTGAACTTATTATTTTTTTTTTTAATTCACTGAACGTAATTTTATTTTTTTTTAATTTACTGAACGTAATTTTATTTTTTTTTAATTCACTGAACGTAATTTTATTTTTTTTAATTCACTGAACGAAAATGAAATTGAACGAATTCAGTAGTGAATTAATTCAGTAAGGAATTAATTCACTTTTTTCCGTTCGATTTATAAAATTGAACGTGTTCACCAGTGAATTAATTCATTTGATTTAATAAAAAGAACTATTGCAATTGAATTAATTCGTAACAAACAAAATCGAACGAAAGCAAATATGAATTAATTCCATTCAATATATGGTGCTTAGTGAATTAATTCATCGAATTTTTAATTCAAAATTGAAAAATTGAATTAAGGAATTAATTCTTCAAAGCTCTGTGTATGGGTCATCTGTCAGATAATATCACTCAGATTCTATTCAAAAATATTTTACCGGTTTTTCGTTTTCATGTTATTACTTTTTAAATCACTTGAACTTTTATCAAAATTTGTTTTTGTAAAATAATATTTTCGAATTAAAAATGGATTGTAATTGATTTCGATAAAATCTTAAATGAAATTTAAATTGAACATGAAACTGGGCTATATTTGTCTTACAATTTAAATTCCATGGTAGAGATCTGATTAAATATGACAACATATGTAAAAAGATATATTTAGATATTGGGTCATATAAAAATTTTTCGAAAGACGAAAATTACGTCTTATTATATATAGTGCCATACAAAGCAATATATAACGAGACATAATTGTATTAAATAATATAAAATAATGTATAACCCGTTTTACTCGGGAAATAAAAAAATTAAATTTTATGAGGATTTTAATAAAGAAGTGATGAAGTTTAAGGTCTTATTTTTGCATTTTAACTGCTTATTTTAATGTTTTTCGAGCTTTTTTTAAGAGCTTAAAACATTGCTTTTAGAGCTTTTTTTTGGTTGCCCTAGTTATTACATTTGTTTTTGGAATGTCATAAGTTTTTTTTTTTTAAAGAGAATCAACACTCAGGAAATTCTTTCTATTAATTAACGTATTGCTTCCTTTGGAAAGGGGATAGATAAGAAATAAAATGTGTTGAAAGATGAAGATCTTCCAATATGGTAGCACTCCCAGCAAAATATTGGTAATGACACCTCATTACTATCTGCAATACCAAAAATGATATATCATTACCTTTTGCAATATTTTATAATATAAAATAATGACTTCCTAATAACGGCCTATTGTATTCATTGATTCAATATATAAAATAATGACTTACTCGTAATAGTTTAAATAAGTACTTTTACAAAGTTAAATTTTATACATTTTTATTTATTATATGTAAATATGTTTTATGTTTAAATTTTTATGATGAGTCCTAAAATTACGCACTAGAAAAACTTAAATTTTTCTGAATGTATTTCCTTAAACTAATAGTATTTGCTTAACTCCTTATTTTTAAGAATCAAGTAAGCAATCAGATAACCACTTATAATTCAACTTTTTGTAAGCCACTTATTATTCAAAATCTCTTAACTACCTATTTCTCATTTTTTCGTAAGCGAGCGGGTAAGCGTGACTACTTATAAAAACAACCACGCCAAACAAAAATAATGAGTTTAGACGCCAAAAAATAAGTTGTGCGGAGCTATGAATTTTTATTATATAACCACTTATTTGGTAATGAAAGATTTTGCTGGGGCTGTAATTGAGTGATTTGTTGAATTTTAGGATAGTTATTGCGCGTCATCTGATGAAGAGTTGGCGAAGCTTTTTGTTTTAGTTCATAGCCCTGTTATTTTATTTTTCTTTGGTGGGGAACACCGCTGCGATATGTATGAGATATGGAAAACTCATAAGAAATTAGCTATTTGTTTTCAAAAATGATTTGTGGGGCACCTAAATTAGGTATTTTTTTTGTGTCTTGCTTATGTTTTTTGGAAGTAATTCTTTTATAAATGGAAATTTTGGAGCTTTGCTTATTTTATTTTTCTAAATTTATGTTGCCGGTACCCAAAACATTATGTGTAACAGTCCAACGCGCTAATCATTACACCACAACGCTTACATTTTTATACCAGATTTCCTAATTTTATTCCCAAATTTTTAATTTTTTGAACCTGCTATAAAAAAATGATTCTTCACAATATTGACTTCCACGTGAAAATAGTGTTGAAGTTTTTTTCACGCAAATTTAATGTACAAGACTTAAGTCTTTCTTTTCTGTTGCAAAATTGACATTTTATGTTATGATTGTATAAAAAAATTGTTCACTTGAAATTTCGATTTTAGGCCACTTGAAAACCAACTGACAATGATTTATGAACAAATTTTAACCTTAAATTTTTTTACAACACTGTCTTAACAGAAATTCATTATAATTATTCAATATTTCAGATGTGGTAATGTCGCAGCTATTTTGGAATTAAATGAGTACCTGCATCGTGATTTTGTAATATTCGAAGCAGCGCCTCAAGAAAGTCGAGGTATACCATCTAAAAAGCCTCAAGCTGATTATTTCCTTTAAAAACACCAAACGAAACATCATAATTATCGTCTTCGTCATCATTATCCACAGTAAAAAAGAAAAAGAACTAGAAATCTTAATATTTTATCATTAAGAAATCGATATTTTGTGAAATTGTAAAAAATTTTGCAAAATAATAAAGAAGCTCTTCAAATAAAAATTCCACTAAACAATTTGACTTGCATAAAAAACGAAGATTTAACAAAAAATAATACCACATTATGATTAACTTAAAACAGATTCTTTTAATAAATGTTAGTTATAGTTACCTAAGTATTAAGTTAGAACAACCACAAAAAATTAAATTAAAAATAATATAACGAAAGAATTTAATTTGATTTTAATACAATTTTTTGTTTGCTTTTTCTTTTGTATAAAAAAATAAATCATTCAACCACAAATATGAAAAAAATGTAAAATATTCATAACAAATTTTTTTGATTTATAAAATTTTCAGTAAAAAAAAAAGAAACTGCCGCTGCATCCTTGAAAAATATATGTAAAATATGAAGTTTTTTTAAATTTGGGATTTTTTTTTTATAAAAATTAAAAACAAAAGTTATTTAAAATAGTCTTGCTAATAAAAATCCGAAAAATTAAAAAAAAAATATATAGAAAAATTCATTGTCATGAAAAATGGAAAACTAAATGCTGAAACTTATTAATAAACAACAACTAAAAACATAAAACAAAAAACCACTACTAAACTTTACAGTTAACTGCATTGCACTCAAAATCCTATAAGAAGTGGAAATCGAGAGTAGTATAAATTGAGTATTTTAATGGAGAAAGGAGAATTTCAAATGACGATTTCTGAATTTCAATTGATATTTTCTGAATTTCAATTGATGTTTTCTGAATTTCAATTGATATTTTCTGAATTTCAAATGATATTTTCTGAATTTCAAATGATATTTTCTGAATTTCAATTGACATTTTCTGAATTTCAAATGATATTTTCTGAATTTCAATTGATATTTTCTGAATTTCAAATGACGGTTTCTGAATTTCAATTAATATTTTCTGAATTTCAAATGACGATTTCTGAATTTCAATTGATATTTTCTGAATTTCAATTGATATTTTCTGAATTTCAATTGATGTTTTCTGAATAATAATTGATATTTTCTGAATTTCAAATGGAGAATCTGAATTTCAATTGATGTTTTCTGAATTTCAAATGGAAATTCTGAATTTCAATTGATGTTTTCTGAATTTCAAATGGAAATTCTGAATTTCAATTGATATTTTCTGAATTTCAATTGATATTTTCTGAATTACAATTGCAAAAGGTGTAGTGTTTCCAATTATTCGACATAGGCGGTTAACCGGTTAATGCATTATTCGAAAAATCACTAAAATAGATTAACCGGTTATTCGGGTCGGTTATTCGAGAAAATTGGCGGTTAATCGATTAATCGTTTAATGGTAAATTAATGTATTTCATTAACTTTTTATTAATTAAAACACAAAAAGCTGACTCTTTTCATTAAATATTAACATCATATATGAATATTGGGATCTGAGATTTTTTTAAAAAAATGTCTGTAAAAATGTTGCTAAAGAATTGCTGAAACTAAAAAGAAGAATTGCTGAAATAAAATTTTATGAAAAATTGCATCAATTCAATTAAAAGTTTAAATAGACGAATTCTATTAATTAATCGAATCAGTGTATAAATTCATCAATAGCATATAGACAATTCACTGAGTGTGCAGTTACAGAAGTCAAATTCTATATAAATTAAAATTTTTTAACTTTAGGTTATTTGTTTTAATTCGAATTTAAATTCATTGAAACGGGTTCGGGTTCAATGTTGCTCTAGTGGAACATGTTTTAGAATTGATGTGGTTTTGAACCGTACACTTTCTTCGGAAAAATAATAAGTTAAAGTTCTTACAGAATTAACATGTTAATTGTGTAACAGTTTTAAAACAAATGCAGCCTTGTCTTAAAGGACATGGAGATATAATTTATATTAGTTTAAATTTTTAAAAGAATTGAAACAATGCAAAATTGTCTATTTTATTTCATAAAGCATCCTCCAGCCAGTCGTGTATTTCGTTTAGTGAAGTTTTAAAAAACACCTTCATTTTGGCCTTTTGCTATGTTCTTAAGGCTTTTTTACAAATAGAAACTTTGATACCAGAGCTTTGAAGAATTAATTCCTTAATTCAATTTTTCAATTCTGAATTAAAAATTCGATGAATTAATTCAGTAAGCACCATATATTGAATGGAATTAATTCATATTTGCATTCGTTCGATTTATTTTGTTACGAATTAATTCAATTGCAATAGTTCTTTTTATTAAATCAAATGAATTAATTCACTGGTGCACACGTTCAATTTTATAAATCGAACGGAAAAAAAGTGAATTAATTCCTTACTGAATTAATTCACTATTGAATTCGTTCAATTTCATTTTCGTTCAGTGAAATAAAAAAAAAATAAAATTACGTTCAGTGAATAAAAAAAAAATAATAAGTTCACTGAATTGAAAAAAAAAATAAAATAATTTCACTGAATTCAAAGCCTGTTTTCTGCGTTCAGTAGAAGAAAACAATAATGTACAAATAAAATGTTTAAATAAGCAATTTTACAGCGTGTGCTAGTAAAAATCAACAAATTAGAAACCGGATGCTGTTTATCAACCTACATGATTCAAAAATAAAGCCTTTTACTATTGAAAATAAAAACTTTACAGATATAGATAAATTTGGAAAAAATATAACTATTAATTTTTCAAAACTAGTTATTTTATTTTTTTTCAATTCAGTGAACTTATTTTATTTTTTTTTTTTCAATTCAGTGAACTTATTATTTTTTTTTAATTCACTGAACGTAATTTTATTTTTTTTTTAATTCACTGAACGAAAATGAAATTGAACGAAGTCAGTAGTGAATTAATTCAGTAAGGAATTAATTCACTTTTTTGCGTTCGATTTATAAAATTGAACGCGTTCACCGGTGAATTAATTCATTTGATTTAATAAAAAGAACTATTGCAATTGAATTAATTCTTTGAATTTGTTGTTTGATGAACGCATTCAGTTGAACGAATTCAGTGAATTACTTAAGAAAAGGAATTCATTCAATTCTAGAGAAAATTGAATTCGATTGGTGGTGAATTCATTCAAAAAGGAATTAATTCTTCAAAGCTCTGTTTGATACATATTTTGTTTAAAACATTTGCTCAAAATTTTATTAAAAATTGGGAGTCTGATGGTATAATGTCGACTTGTTTGCGGTTGCCCGAAAAAGGTATTTAAAGACTTAAGGATCTATTTCACACGATTTTTAAGGAATTTGATGCTATTTTAGTTAATATTTGTTTTTTCTAAGCTTTTCTGGTAATTTGTTGCCCAGATTAAAAAAAATTGTGAAGTTTTGGGAAAAAATTAAGGAAAAATTCCATATTAAAAATGTAACCGGTTAATCGCCCAATTTTAACCGATTATTCGGGTCGAATAATTATTTGAGTTTTAAATTATTTGTTTCGACATTAACCGAAATAGAGGCGATTAATCGAGGAATCGGTTAATCGATTAACCGAATTGGAAACACTAGCAAAAACTCAGACCAGGTTATTGCGAAAATGCAAAATTTTAGTTTTAAAATGCAAATAACTTTTGCACATTGCAGATGATAAAATGCTAAGTCTTTAAAAATCGGTTTATAAATAGAAAAAATGCAAAACTTTGGTAAGAAATGGCGAAATTTTTTCCACAATATTTTTATTCTTCCCCAATGTGCTCAGGAGAGTTTATTTTGAAATTATAATTTTTTGTGTAATTTCATACGGTTTTGGATAATTTTTGACCTACAGCTGTGTAATTTTGTCTTTTACTGGTGGCAACACTGCTCTTCATACAAACAACTGCAGAATTTAACATCCCAGTGTAGAAACGGTAAGGACATATCATTATTTTTTGGAGTACCAGTAATGACACCCACTTACCTTCTGCATTATTTTAAAACGTATAATAATGAGTTACTGATAATGACTTATTTTTATCATTATTTCAAATAGAAAATACTTTTTTAGATTTTTTTAAAAATTTTGTGAAATCTATTTTTAGACTCAATATTTTTTAAACACTGGTAAGGATATATGTAACCACATATTTTTTGTATGTTGGCGAGTTAGCTTACTTGTGTGCAGCAGGTCAATTATGTTTTTATTTATTAAATATTACATGTCGATATAGCTCAAATGGTAGAGCTGTTGACTGGCAATCTGTAGACCCAGGTTCGATTCCCGCACCAGCAAATTTTATTAAAAAAAAAAATACAATAAAAAATATTTTTTTTTATATAATTTATTTTTTTGAAAATCTATTTTTAGACTCATTATTTTTGTCAGTACTGGTAAGCACATAGGTAACGATATATTTTTTGATTTTTCGTATGCTGGTGTGTAACGACAACTCATTATTTTTCGCGACATCGTCATATAAAGGTAATAAGAAATGTAATAACAAAAGTAACTAGTTACCATTACCAAGTATGTAGTTACATAACCACATATCTGGTAATGATTTTCTACACTGGGATGAAGATGGGGGATATGGGAAATTCTTCCTAAATTCCAAATTTAAAACAAGTTGTAGAACTACATAGTTTGAAAATTACAATTTAAGTACGCAAAATGGTGAGCATAACTGGTAATAATGTGACTGTTTGAAAATAGTACTGCACCGGTTAATTCAGACCTGAATGATATAATAAAAAACATGATTTTTTTTATGAAACGTAGATTATACCGATTTCTTCCTCTTTCTGAGATAAATAGGTCCAAAAAATTAAATTTTTCTTAAATGAAACTTAAAATATCTTGTGATTTCCGAATTCTTAATTTTGAACTAGTTGTAGAACTTGTTTGAAAATTACAATTTAATTCATATTCTCCTGAAATAAGAAATCGTGCGAATTTTCAACGAAAATTTGTATGGCCAAGACTTGTACCAAAATAAGATTTTTCTGCATTTTTTATTATCGCACCACCCTCTATATTTGCTACCCAAAGTCGAAACGTTAACCACCCAGCCAGAAATTGACAAACATGAAAGCGTCCTGAAAGCACTTTGTATGGTGGTTGAAGCGTTATCAAAGCAACATATTTTTGGGTTTTATAGTGTTCTCAGAACACTAAAATGATAACCATGATTTACGGTCTCATGTTTGTATTTAGAGTATTTTAGAAACGTTGCAAAAGCAAAAAATAAAGTGATTTTAAAGCGTTATAATTTTTGTTTATAGAACGTTTTCAAAACATTATAAAAACTAAAAATAAGGTGATTTTAACTATTTCACTACCCTTGTAAACTACAGTTTACACATCTTTAAAAGAATATATAAAATTTAATAGTCAAAAAAAAAAAAATAGTTTTTACAAATAAGTTCAACATGGAAATACAGTAATGAAGATAGATAATTGAAATTGGACATATAGCTTCGTTTTATGACGAGAAGAAAACCAACCAAAGGATTTTTGGCTCCTCGAATGCTTAAGGGGTAAAACGGGGCTCAGAAGTTTGAAAAAAATCGATTTTCGAACGTCATTTTTGGTCGGTAGGAGAGGGAAGGGGCTAAATATATTATATATTTTTCTAATTTAAGGACCCTTAACAAGAATCTGAAGACAAAATAACGTTACATCCGCAAACAAAAAGTCGGTAGTGAAAGGGTTAAAGTGTATTAATACAAAAGTGGAGTGTCTTCCGAGAATTTTAAAAACGAAAAGTAAAGCAATTTTAAAGTACTCTAAATACAAAAAATAACGTAATTTCTTAGTACTTAAAAAACATTTATTTTTTATATATTTTATTAGAACTTAAATTAGTTTTAAATGATTAAGTTATAGGATATTAAGAGAAATGTAGACGTGTTAAATTTTTTGGTGGTGTAGGGTTCTGACGACAATGAAATAGTTAAAACTGAAGTGTTTGATGAAGAAGTAGAGGAAAATTTAGATTCAGTTGGTAGTTCCAGTTTAAGCACACCTGGAGAAACAAGTTTGGATGAATTTATTCCTGAGAATCTAATATTGAGCAAAAATTTAAAAATTGGTAAGGAAAATCAACACTCTTACACAAACCTCTATAGACGAAATATTAATGGTACTGAGGTCTGAGGGTTATACATACATTTCTTCCGAAATGTTCTAAAACTTTATTAGGCACTTCTACTTTGAGCGGCGATTCTAAAGTGATGCTAGGTTTAGGCGATACTTTGGGAAATTTTCAATATTTTGGAATAAAGTCTAATCTTGATATCACTTTTGATTCCAACCTTTATTATAATGAAAAGAATATTAAAATTATAATTCATGTAGACGGAATGGATGTGTTTGAAAAATCGAAAAAGAACTTTTGGTCCATAATGGGAAAGGGGTTTTCAACCGCATAAATTACCAAGCCATTTTTGATTGGTGTCTATTATGGAAATTCAAAACCGCATTCGGCTAGAAAATTTCTGGAAGAACTTGTTTTGGAAGCCAAATTTTTAACTACCCGAGTAAAAAAAATTTATCTCGCGCAATATCTAATCATATCCAATTTGATATTGTTTATGATCTGCTGTAATATCTAGGTGATCCAATTAGATCTCAAAATTGGGTGTATCCAATCATATCGTATTAGATCCCATTGTACATATAGGGATAAACTGAGATCAAGTTATATCTCAAAATTGGGAGGTCCAATGATATCTTTGGGGATAAATGTAGATCTAATTTGATCCGAAAATTGGCGGATCCAGCTATATATTTGCGGATAAACTTAGATCTAATTTGATCCGAAAAATTGCGGATCGAATTAGATCCAGCTATATATTTGTGGATAAACTTAAATCTAATTTGATCTCAATTTTGGCAGATCGAATTAGATCCACCAATATATTTGTGGATAAACTTAGATATAATTTGATCCGAAAAAGTGGCAGATCGAATTAGATCCAGCAATATATTTGGGGATAAAATTGGATCTAATTTGATCCGAAAAATGGCACACCGAATTAGATCCAGCAATATATTTGTGGATAAACTTAGATCTAATTTGATCCGAAAAATGGCAGATCGAATTAGATCCAGCAATATATTTGGGGATAAACTTAGATCTAATTTGATCCGAAAAATGGCAGATCGAAAAAATGGGTTAATCTAATTATATAAAATTAGATTCAATACAAAAAGTTACATTTTATTTGATACCATTAGACAAAAATAATTCATTCAGATATCGCTCAGATTGCATTAAATTGTCCATTCTATTGAAATTACTTCTTGATTATAATTATATCACATCCAATTTTATATAATTAGATAAACTCGTTTTTCGGATCGTATTTCATCATATTAGATCCAAGGTGGATCTAAGTTACTGCAGTACGATACACAATTTTTCGGAAAAAATTTTATTTTTTTGCAATATGAATTTCTTTTTATAAAATTATAATTTTTTTTTCTATACATTTTTTTATAAAATTATATTTTTTTTATTAAATTTGAATTTTTTTAATAAAATAATTTTATTTACATCTTTTTGACGCTCTACTCCATTTCCAATTGTATCAAGATTTATCAATTGTGTTTCAGAAATAATCAATTGTATTTCAGAACTACTCAATTATTTTTCAGATTTATGAATTGCTTTTCAGAACTAGTCAATTGAAATTATTAATTGTATTTCTGAAATTCACAACTGTATTTCAGAAATTTTCAAAATGTATTTCAGAAATTCTTAATTGTATTTCAGAAATTATGAAATGTATTTCAGAAATTTTCCTCTATTAACTATGAAATACAATCAACAAATTCTGAAATAGATTTGATTATTTCTGAAATGCAATTAATAATTTCTGAAATACATTCGATAATTTCTGAAATACAATTATAATTTCTGAAATAGAATTAATAGATTCTGAAATACAGTTAATATTGTAGTTGCTGATGAGTTATTATATATGACAATACATTGTTTAAATGGTACCGTATATGAAAATATATTGTTTAAATGGTACCATACATGGTATGTTGTTTAAATGATACGATATATCAAAGTATATGGTACTATACAATATATAGTAGCATATATTATCATATCTGGAACTGTATAAAAAATGTTGTTCATGTGGTACCATATATGACCATATATTGTTGAAATGGTAACATATATCATAATATATGGTTTAAATGTCACCATATATGGTAATATATTGTTTAAATGATATCATATATCAATATATATTGCACTATATATAGTAGCATATATTATCATATCTGGAACTGTATTAAAAATGTAGTTCATGAGGTCCCATATATGAGCATATATTGTTGAAATGGCACCATATATGATAATATATGGTTTAAGTGGCATCATACATGGTAATATATTGCTTAAATAAATAATTTCCCAAGTAAAAAAAATTGATATGGAGCCATATGAAGTTATATTTAATTATATATAATCTTTTATGTAATTAGATATAATTATATCCGAAAAATGAGAACATCTTATTGTATCATATTGTATCGAATTGTATACAATTGTATACAATTTGGTACAATTTGATACAATTTTATGCAATTCGATACAATTGTATCCGAATTTTGTCCTCATCCAATTACATCAAATTATATCTTTTTGTATAAAATTATATAAAATGTTATAAAAGTGGACATAGTTTGATACAATTATATCTAAATATTAATCTTATACTTTTTATCATATTATATAGGACCATATCTAACAATATACATACAAAAATAATTTTTTTAAATAAAAAAAAATGTTCAATTACTTGTAATTGTAATTGTTCTTTTTTGAATTGCAATTACAAATAATCGGCCTGATTACGAGTGTCGAATTTGTAGTCGGAATTTTCGACTCCATATAAAATGATTTTGTATATAATGGAAATTATAAAGAAATGAAACTCTGATGCTGGATTTTTTTAAATCTGAGTGCTATATATGGTAAATCCAATTGAAAAATTGTTCAAAAGTTGCGTTTTTAGTGAATTTTCAGCAAATTCGACTTAGTTTCGACTATGACTTCGACACTCGTAATAAGGCCGAATATGTAATTATAGATGAGTTTTTTTTTTTCAATTACAATTACATGTAATTGTGTAATTGCATGTGTAATTAATTACAAAATGTAATGATTAACCCAAGGCCTGCTGGAGATCTTATAATTTCGATAAATCTTCCATTACTTTTATTCATATTTATCATGACAGTGCAATAAACATGAAAAAAAATTTCTTTTAATTTAGTAATTTTAAAGTAAAGTTAACAACACTGAAATTTTAAAGTTAATAGCAAGGTTGGTTACCGAAACGAATAACGGTAAGGGTAACGGTAACGGTATCAGATTTCGTTTGTTTAGGTAACGGTATTTAAGACTGTTTCGGTAACGGTATACCGTTATCGAAACGGCAATACCGGTACGTATCGGTATTAAAAATTATGTTAAAAACATATAAAACCAAATAAAAACATGGCATATTTTTAATTTTAATTAAAAATACAGATTTTAATCTATAAATTCAATACTGGTAGTTTTAATAAGTAAAATTATTATCTATAAATTTTTTGTAAAAAAAAACACTCAAGATTATAAAATAAAAAATTGTAATTTTTATATAAAATAATAAATACCGGTAAAATACCGGTAACTACCCATAAAAATAACGGTATCGGTAACGATAACGGTATTTAGAAATTTTTTAGAGGTATCGATAACGGTAACGGTATTCAATTTGAAACGGTATTTTAGCGATAACGGTATTATAACGATAACGGTAACCAACCTTGGTTAATAGGATTATGATATACAACCAAGATATAAGAAATCAGTCAAGTGTACGTTATAGTATAGAGAATTTCGTATTAAAGCTTCAGTGTTGTTAATGTTATGGGTGCGGTGCGTAAGCCATTTTTGACTCATGCATGATTATACAGGGTGGCCCAAAATTAATGAAGGGGTTTGAGTAAAAAGAGCCATTGTGTTCCTCGCAGTGTGCGCTGTGGCTCCATCCTGCTGGAACCATACTCGCGGATGGTTTTCCACGGCTGGCATTAAAATATTTTCTAACATTATCCGATATCGAATACAGTGTTCATTTTCAAAAAAATATGGGTCAATTATATTTTCCGACGAAACACTGCACCAAACAGTACACTTAAGTGGGTGTAGTTGTCGCTGTCGAACTACTCTTGTATTTTCCGTAGCCCATATCCTGAAGTTTTGCCTATTAGCGAACCCATTTAATTGGAAATCGGCTTCGTCGTTCATAATTAAATTATGAATAAAATCATGATTTTATTCTGCTTTTTGCCGGAAACGTTTCGGGCACGTTCTTCAATTGTGTACTGTTCCATTTTAAAATCCCCAAGTCTTCTTTACAAAATACTAAAAAAAAACTGAAAAAACATAATATAATAAAAAAGTTATAAGGCATTCAAACCCCTTAGTTAATTTTGGGCCACCCTGTATTAACTTATTAAACTTACAATCAGAAAATTCTCACGCAAAACAGTAAAACTTACTAAAAACATATGATGCAAAAAATAAACTCACACACGAATCAATCACGGGTTATTCTTACTCACTCACGAATCACTTAAGTATAGTAATTATTACTCACGATCACGTGTGAATAACGTGACTCACGAACATTTCGTGTCACGCGCCAATCCCTAGTAATTACTAAATCTAAAACTAGTTCAAAATCATTGATAACATGGAACCAAATATAATACAATACGGTTGTATATGGACCTTCTATATTTTTATATAAAATCATTTTGAAAAAATTGCCTATGTGGGATGATATATAATTATAGATGATTTTATAAAGAACGTTATAAGTTATGTATGGGTTCATATTCGTCAATATATAATCATAACTAACACAAATTATAAAAGATTTCTTATATGGATCCACATAGTTTTATATTATTATGTATAGTGTCATACTAAATTATATATAAACGTACATGTAATTATGTCTTTTATATGTTACTTTATGTACTTATATATAGCACATACATATATATGTAGGCCAATATGTAATAATATAAAATCACATATGTCTCCATATTAAAACCTTTGAGGAAAAAATATCTAACATATGACTATATAAAAGTATATCTGCTTGAATTTAAAAGCATATGTGGCCATATGTAACTATAAGTTACTATATGCAATTACATAAAATAATATATGATTATATCAAAACTTTTTTACTCGGGTTACGGCCCTATGCTCCTTGCAGGAGTTAAAGGAACGAATATATATATATTGCTTAAATAACACCATATATAAATATATATGGCACTATATATAGTATCATATATTATCATATCTGGAATTGTATTACAAATTTTGATCATGAGGTACCATATATGACCATATATTGTTTAAATGTCACCATATATTGCTTAAATAACACCATATATAAATATATATTGCACCATATATAGTAGCATATATTATCATATCTGCAACTGTATTAAAGATTTTGTTCATGAGGTACCATATATGACCATATATTGTTGAAATGGCAACATATATCATAATATATGGTTTAACTGGCCCCATATATAGTTATATATTGTTTAAATGATACCATATATAATTATATATTGCTAAAATGCCACCATATATATTAAGATATAGCTCTATATACAACTATATATGCAATAAGATCAGCCATGCTATCCCGGTGAAAAATGCTCATATACGCTCAAACATGTTCATATATGGTTTATATATGAACAAATATGGATTTTTTATGAACATATATGGATTTTATATGAACATATATGGAAGTATATGTGATTCCATATATGGAAAAAATTTCATATACAAACATATATGGAAGCATCTGTTATTTCATATATGGAAATGGCACTCATATATGGACAAATATGAAAGTATATGTTATTCAATTTATGCAAAAGGGACTTGTATATGAACATATTTCGAAGAATACATTTTTCCATATATGTAAAAGGAACTCATATTTGGATAAATATGGAATTATATTTAATGCCATGAATAAAAAAAGGAACATATGTAGCGCCTAATTTGAATGTCATACATAAATTTATATCTATCGTACAACCTTATAAAAAAGGACAGCAACGTTCGCATGTATTCGCATATATTTAATAAATATATATGTTCATATATGTCCATATATGAACATATATGAACATATACTTAGGTGTTACCTCATTTTTCGGATCCATACATATATGGTTGAACCACAAATCTTCATATATGGACATTTTTCACCGGGATGTAATATATAATCATATATACCATATCCAATATTATAAAGGCCGGTATCTAATTAGATGAAATTATATATGGCATAATATAAGGAAAATTTTTGGAAAAAGACGTCATATATAATTATATATGGATATACATAACGACATGTCTAATTATATATTGTAATATATGCCACATATGATAATATATAGTTTTTTTTTACTCGGGTAATGAAGGTATAAAAAAATTTTTTAGTCTCAAACTTAATTCAGTAATCTAATTTTTATTAATTTAAGATTTTAAGAAAATTTGTGGAACTTATGCCACATTTTTATGGCTCAAGCTCAGTGTCAATGAATATTCATAATCTAATACATATTTCAAATGACGTAAATAATATGGGGGAGCCTATATCACAATTTTCAGCATTTGATTTTGAAAATAGCTAAGGTTTTGTTAATTCTATTATAAAATCGCCAACTAATCCCATTTCCCACATACAAAGGAAATTGCATGTTTTTAATACCAATTCCCCAAATAATATTCCATTATTATATCCTCTCAATAAGAGCAGCAACTATTCTCTGGGGAAATCTTTACACACTTCTGAATCTAGAGTTTTTTCTTTCGTAAACATTTATTGATTTCGAATTAAATCTATTCATCCTGATAATATATTTATGTTTATTACACAATGGGAACATTATGATTGTGAAAGAAATTTTTAGTACAACACATAGGCAACATTTTCAAGGAAACTAAAATTTTGTTTGACTACCCGATCTAATCAAAGGAGATCGGATTATATAATGTAACAAATTTAGATGAAAAAAAACACTGAAATAGGTATACATATGGTGGAAGTTAAATGCATTCTTACAAGATGTTATAATGAATCAATTGCTATTTCTCGTTTACATAAATAATTGTAACAAAACATTTCGAAAGTAATAAAAATAATTTTTATTACTAAAACGCATACCATCTTTTTTTTAATCAACAGTTTTAAAATTTGTTAAAAAGCGTTATCAAAGCATTTTAAAGATGGTATTTTCCAAACGTTCTCAAAACATTTTATTTTTAGTGTAGACAATGCTTTGAGAGTAGTTAGTTTTTTTGTACAATCATCAATTTCTGGCTGGGCAGTTTACATTCTTCAATGCATCCAGAAGATTTTTTCTAAAATCAGCAGCTTACTATTTTTTCTAACAAAAATTTCAGAATAGACTGCTATTTGCATTCAACTAAATTTAACTTAAAAATAACAAAAAATTTTGTATGATAATATATTTGTATTTGTTACGGTTTTTTAAACTGTATTTTTTTATTTAATTAATTTTCCGGTGTTTTTACTGTTTTTTATTTCTGGTAGTTTAACCGGGTTTGAAAAGGTTGATTTTTTGAAAGCACTAAACAAATTTCTCAGTGCAAGTTTGTCTTTGTACACGCAAAAAATAAAAAGGGGGAAATCACATTACATAAGGGTATAAATTACCTAGTTTTAGTATGTATTATAGCTCTACCCAAATTTTTGGTATAACTCATATAAAATGCTTGGTAAAAAATAAGAAAACAAAAACTAAGAATTACTATACAAAAAAAAAAACTTGATAAATATTTCTTATTCTGTTTTTGGATTTGTTAGCACTAATTTATTAAACTTAATCTATATTTTATTTATTGATTTACATTAAATTATTTAACTCTTTCCTTCTCCCTTATTAAAACAATTTGATTAATTTATTTAAGTATTTTATAATTTTTACTGGTATTAATAGTTGCATACAAATTAAAGCATTATAATCTTCAGTTTTGCTTTAAAATATTAAATTTAGAAAACTTTAATTACAACATTTCCAGATGGCATCAACTTGTTAAAAACTTACCCCCAAATTCATAAACGCTCTGTAAAATTGTAGTAGGTTTATTGAACAAATTTTGTATGAAAATTTCGTTTTGTAAACCTCCTTTAACTTTACAAAGCGTTTATGAATTGAGGGGTTAAACTGCAATGCAGATAACAATAAAAGTTATTAACTATTTTAATTTGATTATACAATAGTTTTACTAACCGAAAAGTTTTAGGTAAACCCATTGATGAAAATGTGGACGATAAATTTGTAAACGCACCGATAATTGTGTCTTATGTGAATATAAAACCAATATCCGTTTTAGATTGTATATTATTTTACATTTTTCTAACTTTTTCCAATTTTGGCATCTACTTTTCGCCATATTGTTTTGTCTTCTTTATTTTATTTTTTTAACAATTTTCAACTTTGGCAATTTTAATGCTATTTTTAAGGATTATACACATTTTACAAACATCTGGCAATAAATAAATGAATTGTAAAACTTCCTAAGTTTATTTTGGGTCTCATAACATAAATTTTTTTTACCATTTTCCCATAATATAATTAAATATTGACAATTTTTAAAATAGATAAGAAAAGAAAGTGATTTAACATAATGTAAAAAAGATTTTTTAATGTACATACCAATAAAAATTATTGTTTTAGGTAATTTATATAAAAATTGAAGGGTTTGATTTAACATAGGGGTTACACGATCAATTTTTGCCTTTCAAGTTTCAATACACTCACATTTTTTTACTAACACACTCACATTTTAAAAATTGAACAGCAACTTGATATCAATTTTTTGCTTTCAAGTTTTGAGAAAACTTGACGGTCAAGTTTTAAGCAGCTGATCAATTTCTTGTAAATTTGTTTTTCTTTTTACAAATATTGTGCCGCAATAAAACACGATTGATAAAATACGGAATGTGAATATTTCGGTATATCGACGAAATGATTTTGAAATAAAAATAAATAAAAAATGAATTTCTGCTGACATGAAAATGTCTGTGGAATATGTGAAGAAGAAAAATAAAGTCTTTTCGAACAGCCTGCAGTGCGGAAACAGCCCACAGAGGCGAGCATTTTTAGTTCTTTCCTTGACAACGGCATCTTGAAAGCAAAATTGACTATCAAGTTGCATGCAGCCTACGTCACAGCTTCAAGTACAACTGAATTTGAGAAGCAGTATGTGTTATCAACTTGAAAGCAAAATCTTGATCGTGTAACCTCACTGTAAACTAAGCTAATGAAAACTATTTTTTTCTGTAGAAAATCCAGTTTACCAAGCATGATTATATAATATTACATACGCTAATTTTTTGCGTGTACATGCAAATTTTAATTGCTTCAAATAAATTGAAAACGTTTAAACTGTCAATCACCAGATAATTTTGTTTTATATTTTAAAGTGTTATATTTAGAATTTTGATTGGCTGATTACTGGTTTGGAGAAATGCAACATTAGCAAGACTGACCGTTACTATAAAAAAGATTAACAGTTACTAAATGGAAAAATACTAAATTACTATTCTGACAGTTATTTATAGCCTAATTTCTTAAAACACTACACTTCACTTCGCCTAGTTTTTTAAAATTTCGTAATTTGTAAATTCCGGTGATGAACGCGGTGATCGTCCGTGCTGACTTACGTAGTTTTTAAACAAAATTATATGAAAAAGCTAATTTTGTAAATCACCAGACTGTTATTTTGATCACTTGAATTGTCAAATATTATCACTTGCATTTTTTAGGTGTTGAATGAAAAATAATGCAATAAACCACCAAAAACTTAAGAAAAAAACACTAGAAAAAAATTAATTAACGATAATTACGCTGAAAAACATATGGATAAGATAATCCAGTGGAATAAAAACAATTATAACAATTATAACACGACTTTATTTTTCAAAAATTTTATTGCAAAAGTACAGTGCAGAAAATGAAGTATGAAACTTAATCAGCGATTAACATTCTGCAACCGAATATATTACTTCAAAAATTTTTCTTTTTTGACAATTTTCGTTTTTTCGTTGATTAAGTTTTTTAATTAATTTTTTGCACCATAAAGCCTTTTCTCGCGTTCCGCGATTATTTTGCAAATTTTTAAGTATGGTTTTTTTAAATTCATGGTCTAGGGACTATAATACCGATTTAATAGACGAAATTGTGGTGCTTAGTTTGCAAAAAAAAAGTCGCGGAAAAAAAATTTGCGAAAAATGAAAATTCTTACTTCAGTATATTTGTTTGCAGAATAAAAATCGCTGATAAGGTTTTTCAATGCAATTTTTGTACCGTAAAGTCTTTTTTCGCGTTCCGCCAAAATTTCACTATTTTTTAGGTGCGGTTTTGTTAAATATGTAATCTAGAGACTATAATACCCATTTCATATAACAAAGTTTGGTGCATAATTGCAAAAAAATCGCGAAAAAAAGTCGCGGGAAAAAATTTGCAAAAAGGAAAATTCTTACATCAGTGTATTTGTTTGCAGAATGAAAATCGCTGATAAGGTTTTTCAGTACAATTTTTGTACCATAAAGTCTTTTTTCGCGTTCCTCTATTATTTTGCAATTTTTTAAGTGCGGTTTTTTTAAATTTATTATCTACCCGAGTAAAAAAAATTGATCTCGCGCAATATCTAATTATATCCAATTTGATATTGTTTAAGATCTGCTGTAATATCTAGCTGATCCAATTAGATCTCAAAATTGGGTGTATCCAATCATATCGTATTAGATCCCATTGTATATATGGGGATAAACTAAGATCAAGTTATATCTCAAAATTGGGAGGTCCAGTGATATCTTTGGGGATAAAGCTAGATCTATTTTGATCCGAAAATTGGCGGATCCAGCTATATATTTGCGGATATTTTTAGATCTAATTTGATCCGAAAAATGGCGGATCCAATTAGATCCAGCTATATATTTGGGGATAAACTTAGATCTAATTTGATCTCAATTTTGGCAGATCAAATTAGATCCCGCAATATATTTGTGGATAAACGTATATCTAATTTGATCCGAAAAAGTGGCAGATCGAATTAGATGTAGCTATATATTTGGGGATAAACTTAGATCTAATTTGATCCAAAAAATGGCACATCGAATTAGATCCAGCAATATATTTGTGGATAAACTTAGATATAAATTGATCTGAAAAATGGGAGATCAAATAAGATCCAGCAATATATTTGTGGATTAACTTAGATCTAAACTTATCTGAAAAATGGCAGATCGAATTAGATCCAGCAATATATTTGTGGATAAACTTGGATATAAATTGAATAGAAAATTGGCAGATCAAATTAGATCCAGCAATATATTTGGGGATTAAGTAAGATCTAAATGTATCCAAAAAATTACAGATAAAATTAGATCCAGTAATATACTTCGGGATTGCGTAAGATCTTAACTTTTCCGATAAATTGCAGATCGAATTAAATCCAGTGATATATTTGGGGATTTGGTAGGATCTTAATTTATCCCATAAATTGCAGATCGAATTAGAAACAGCAATATATTTGGAGATTGACATCTAAAACTATCCAGAAAAATGACAGCTAAAATTAGATCCCGCATTATATTTGGGTACTACGTAAGATCTTCATTTGTTTGGGATTAAATAAGATCCCAGACAGATATTGACAATAGTTCAAAAAATAATACACTGGAAGAGCACTGATTTTATAAAAATTACAATATTTTGTTAAAATAAGGTTTAAACTCAGAAGGTCTCGAGTTCGATACCTTTCACGGCTATGCATTTTTTTTATAAAAATGCGCATTCTCCTTGCTGGTCTTATCGAAATTTTTTCAATAATTTTTATTCTTTGTAATTTACTTGTAAAAATTGTATCATCTTTCTTTGATTTGAAAATAATTTAAACAGAAAGTGATATTAATTTATGATCTTGAGTCAAACTAAAATAACATTCATTTACTTAAAAATAACAGATCAACTAAAAACATTTCCCCCATTCAAAAGAATTTCTTTTTATAAAATTATAATTTTATTTTCTATAAATGTTTTTATAAAATTATATTTTTTTTATTAAATTGAATTTTTTTTTAAAAATAATTTTATTTACATATTTTTAACGCTCTACACCATTTCCAATTGCATCAATTGTTTTTAAGATTTATCAATTGTATTTCAGAAATAATCAATTGAATTTCAGTTTTATCAATTGTATTTCAGAACTTATCAATTATTTTTCAGATTTATGAATTGTATTTCAGAACTAGTCAATTGAATTTCAGTTTTATCAATTGTATTTCAGAAATTATTAATTGTATTTCTGAAATTCACAACTGTATTTCAGAAATTATCAAACTGTATTTCAGAATTTATCAATTATATTTCAGAAATTATGAAATGTAATTTAGAAATTTTTCTCTATTAACTATGATAAACCATCAACAAGTTCTGAAATAGATTTGATTATTTCTGAAATACAATTAATAAATTTCTGAAATACATTCCATAATATCTAAAATACATTTAAAATTTCTGAAATACAATTAATAGCTTCTGAAATACAGTTAATATTGTAGTTGCTGATGAGTTACCATATATGATGGCACCATATATGACAATATATTGTTTAAATGGCACCAATATGGAGCTTTATATGGTAATATATAACTTAGATTTATCCATATACCATTTGATCCGAAAAATGGCCCGATAAAATTGTATCAGTTCTTATTTGTATCAGTTGTTATCTAATTGCATCAGTTTAGATCTGACCTGATAAAATTATGTGTTAATCAGATGAAATTGTATCAGATTTTTGACCTGATACAATTTTATTGGTTTATATTATATGGTATCAGTTTAGGTCCAAATAGATATATTTGTATACAAAATTATATAGTTATATCCCAATTTTGACCTGATATCAGTTTAAAACTTTGATACAATTGTATAAGGTAAATGTCGGATACAATTATATTTTATTTATATAAAATTTAACCAATTACGATCAAACCGATAAAATTGTATCAGATCAAAAATCTGATACAATTTCATCTGATTAACACATAATTTAATCAGGTCAGATCTAAACTGATACATTTAGATAAAAATTGATAAACAATTGATAAAAATATATCGGGCCATTCTTCGGATGAAACTGTATATTTATACAGATATAACTTAATCACATATATGACTATATGTAACTATTTTTCCTCGGGTTGTTTAAATGATACGATATATCAAAATATATGGTACTATATATGGTAGCATATATTATCATATCTGCATCTGTATTAAAAATGTCGTTCATCAGGTACCATATATGAGCATATATTGTTGAAATGGCACCATATATGATAATATATGGTTTAAATGGCACCAAATATGTTAATATATTTCTTAAATAACAGCATATATAAACATTAGGGCGGGTCGATTTAATAATCGCCCATGGCTCAGTAAAAATCGTATTCTAGGGATCAAAATAAGAAACTTTGCCGAAGGAACCATACCTCTAAAACGAATTCTACTACCCCCAACTGTTGACTTTTGTCCCGTAGGGTCAAGTTTTGAAAAATCCCACTTTGACCCATTTAGAGTGCCCCAATCGAGTCCAAATGTATGACCGACCCCCACTAACTTTGGAGGGCCGATCCACCCATGCCAGTGGCACACCCCCTGGAACTCCCCTGGGGGGTTCCCCATACAAACATTTTAAAAAATCACCATTTTTGGCACTTTATTTTATTATTTTTTATTTATTTTATTTATTTTTATTATTTTATTTATTTTTTCTCTTTAGAAATTTATTTAGTCAGAACATATGTAAATGAAAAAATTAATTTAACTTAGTAATAGAAAAGAAAATAAAAAAAATTACTGTTTGAAGTCTTTTTTGCTTTCAAGTCTGGGCATTTTTTCTTTTCTATTACTAAGTTAAATTAATTTTTTCATTTACATATGTTCTGACTAAATAAATTTCTAAGGAGAAAAAATAAATAAAATAATAAAAATAAATAAAATAATAAAAATAAATAAAATAAATAAAAAATAATAAAATAAAGTGCCAAAAATGGTGATTTTTTAAAATGTTTGTATGGGGAACCCCCCAGGGGAGTTCCAGGGGGTGTACCACTGGCATGGGTGGATCGGCCCTCCAAAGTTAGTGGGGGTCGGTCATACATTTGGACTCGATTGGGGCACTCTAAATGGGTCAAAGTGGGATTTTTCAAAACTTGACCCTACGGGACAAAAGTCAACAGTTAGGGGTAGTAGAATTCGTTTTAGAGGTATGGTTCCTTCGGCAAAGTTTCTTATTTTGATCCCTAGAATACGATTTTCCCTGAGCCATGGGCGATTTTTTTGCCTCCCCACAAATCGACCCAGCCTAATAAACATATATGGCACTATATAGTAGAATATATTATCATATCTGGAACTGTATTAAAAATGTTCATGAAGTTCCATATATGAGCATATATTGTTGAAATGGCACCATATAAGATAATATATGGTTTAAATGGCACCATATATGATAATATATGGTTTGAATGGCACCATATATGATAATATATAGCTTAAATAACACCATATATAAATATATATCGCACTATATATAGTACCATATATTATCATATCTGGAACTGAATTAAAGATTTTGTTTATGAGGTACCATATATGACCATATATTGTTTAAATGGCACCATATATGATAATATCTAGTTTAACTGTCACCATATATAATTATATATTGTTTAAATGATACCATATATAATTATATATTGCTAAAATGCCACCATATATATTAAGATATAGTTCTATATATAACTATATATGCAATAAGATCAACCATGTTATGTAATATATAATTATATATGCCATATCTAATATTATGAAGGCCGATATCTAATTAGATGAAATTATATATTGCATAATATAAGGAAAATTTTTCGGAAAAAACGTAATATATAATTATATATGGATATACATAACCACATGTCTAATTATATATTGTAATATATGCCACATATGATTATATATAATTTTTTTTACTCGGGTAGGGACTATAATACCCATTTCATACAACAAACTTTATCGGCTAGTGACAAAAAAAGAAAAAAATCCGGAAAAAAAAATTTCCAAAAAGGAAAATTTTTCTATCAATATATTTGTTTGCAGAATGTAAATCGCTGATTAAGTTTTTTAATTAATTTTTTGTAGCTTTTTTTCGCGTTCCGCGATTATTTTACAATTTTTAAGTGTGGTTTTTTTAAATTCATAATATAGGGACTATAATACCAATTTCATACACCAAAGTTTGATGCTTAGTTTGCAAAAAAAACCAAAAACAATCGGGAAAAAAAAATTTTGGAAAATGTAAATTTTTTGCATCATTAAATTGGTTTGTTAGTCGCTGATTGAATTTTTGATAAATTTTTTCTACGATTTTTTTAAGATATTTTGTATATTTTTCTTTTTTGTTTAGATTTTTATTCTATTTTAAGGGATACCAATAATAAATTATATGAATTCCAACAAAAAACAGTTAAAATTTGTCTATTTTTGCAGAAAGATGGCAACTCTTAAATGTATGTATTTGACAATTCAAGTGATAACGTAAAAATCAATCACGAATACGTAGTGATTTATAAAATAACATTTTTTATTCCCCGCGTTAGGTGAGTGAAGTGAAGTGTAGGTGATGTGATGAACGCAGGTGATTTACAAAATTAGGCCATTAATTTGATTTTTTTTAAATTCTTGGCTGGTTTACATTTGTTATTATTTGATATATTCTTACACCTAAATTCATAAACGCTTTGTAAAATTATGGGAGGTTTATTGAACAAATTTTGTATGAAAATGACGTTTTGTAAACCTGCTATAACTTTACAAAGCATTTATGAATTGAGGGGTTAATTTCCTAGCAAAAACAGGGTTTCCACTGCTTACCAACCTATTTACTTGCTTAATTACTTTTGTTCGTGATGTTCTCACTTACAAAAAACACAAAGTAATTAATACTCATTACCCTCTCACTTACAAGGAGGCACAATATAATGAGTACCCATTACTTTTGGGACATCGCGAACAATAGTAATTAAGCGAGTATGTAGGCTGTAGGGATGCCAATCGGGATTGATATTTGAAAATCCCGGGATTCGGGATTTTGTATGAAATCCCGGGATCCCGAGATCGGGACTACGGGATTTTTCGGGATCCCGGGATTTTACGGGATTTAAATTTTCCTTTATTTGTAAAAATTTTTATGTTATGTAACTATTTTTTTTATAGAATAAAGCGGTTTATAATTATTTAATAGTTGTTAATTAATAATGTGGTACATTTTATGAATATTGAAACATCTCAGTCAGAAATTGACAGTGGTACAAAAAATCAACTACTTGCATACCACTGGGTAACCGCGATGTTAAAAATAAATGACTGGCAGAACACTCATTTGGGACGCTTTGCCAGCGTTTGAAAAAATCGTTTTGCCAGTATTTGTTTTACAAAACATCACGGCAGTGCAAAAAAAAGATACATATGAACTTTTTTTAAATTTTATTTTGGAAAATATAATTCCAAACCACCTATTTATTGGTTTTGGCAGCGTTTTGCCAAAGTTAAAAATTTTGTTTCTCCAGTACTTTTCCGGCGCTTTTTGAACTGCCGGTCCTTTTGTCAATTGACGTTATCATATTGGAAATGGGAAAGCAATTTTTGTCAGTATTTGTACCACCTGTTAAAATACCTTACCATAGCTTTCCCGTTTGTATTTTTCTGGCTGGGATAATATATGAAGGCCTGTCATTAAGTACACTTGCGCCCAGTATTTTGTAAGCAGATTTTAAAACAGATTCGTTGCGATAACCTTGCCCACTAAATCGTGTAATTACAGCAACAAAGTTATTTGGTTATCGTTATCAAATGTTTTCATGGAAGAATTCAAACTTACAGTCCCAGCTAAAACTTACAGTCCCAGTTTCAGAAATCGAATTTCGCTTGGAAGAATAAATCGGTAAAATAACAAACAAACTTGATTTTTCGCATGTATTACTCAAAAACTTAATATTGTTTACCAAAATTTCAAATTTTTCTGCAAAGTCTTTGCATAGTTTACTCGAATAATCTACTTAATTTATAATTTTACCAATATTTTATTTATTTGCGTTTATATTAATATTAAAAATAAGAAAATCCCGGGATTTTTGAGAAATAATTCCGGGATTCGGGATTTTGCCAATCCCGAAAATCCCGGGATTCGGGATTTCCCGTTTGGCATCCCTAGTAGGCTGGTCGTTTTTTTCTCTGTGAAAATTGTATTGTATCTCCAAACTCAGAAAAGTTCTGCAGTCACTACACGACAGTTATATATGTATGTAGTTTTTGACAGTTATTTTTTTAAATAAACCACGAAAACTACTGCATTTTCGTTACAGTGACTTTATGCAGTTGTTTTGGATTTTTTACAAACACATTTATTTTTAAGTGTGTGCGTGTTTGCATCTCGTTCAAATATTCCACACATAGAAAATATGTGGTGCACACACAAGAAATATGGTGTTTGAAATTTTTAGCGAAAGAATATGAGAAGAATATTTTTTCAGACTGAAAGTTTCGTAGTAAGAAATTTTATTAAATATAGAAAATAAGGTGAGTTATATAATAGAAAATTGTATGTATATATTTGCATAAAATATTGTATTTCTTTCAGCTATTCAATCTACATCTACAACAATAGCTGTGTTTTAGACTTAACTATATGGGTGAAATCAAAAAATGTGATAAGTTTTTGGGCCAAATTTGTGAGAAGCAAAAAGTTTTAATATTTCAGTTTTTTCTTAATGGAATCAGTAAGTTTAGTCATTATGAACCTAATTGCAAAAAATCTCTTCTACAAGTTGTCGAAATAACTTTTTTTGCACAATTTTAAGTTTTTTTGTGGTAACCGAGTTTACATTTCTGCAAGCAAAAGATATAACAAAAAAAAAATTGCGTACGAATTTTCTTCAATTTATTAGTTTTTCGTATTTGGGTTTTCAACATGCTTTCCAATGATATATAATTTGTGTTTATCAAATTGGCGGTTTCGCGAATAAAAATACAGTTCATTCCGCGAAAATTTTTTTTATTTTTTTTCAATTTTGTATTTTTAATCCTTTTAAATGCTTTTCAAAAATATAAAAATTTTTTAAATCCAATCAGCGGTTGCGAAGTAACAAAATAATATATTAAAAACATAACATTTCGCGATCAAAAAATTGTGTGAAACAAATTTAATTTGTCAAACCAATGTCAGTAATGGCTCGAAATATCGATTCCAAACCAATGAAATGCAAAATCAAACATTTTTCGTTCCAGCAGTTTAGGTTAAAAAACTGATAACTTTTTTTTGATTTGACGCATAAATATTAGTTAAATCACCTCCGTTTATGGTTATTTTAAAATATTTTAAACATTTACCTACATTTTTTTGCATGCAATCTGATGCATACAATTTTAGTTACGGAGTTTACAGTAACGGAATTTACATTTGCTTACTTTTTTCGTTTTCTTTCAGAAACGCTTTGTCAGAATTTTCTTTCCGAAACAAAATCGTATGCTGTCTACAAGGTGAATCCAAATATTACATTGTTTTTCTTACTCGTTCAATAGTTTGGTATAAAAATTAGGAACGGAGTTTACAAAATTTTTTCAAATCTTATTAAAGACATACTTTTTCATCTCGAGAATGTTACATGCTTCAGAAAAGCTTCAAATCTGTTATACTAGATGATTACTTACTAGGGTGCTCCAAAAAAAAAATTATTGGAACTCAAGCCAATCAAATAAAAAAATAAATCAAATAAAAAGTAGAAAGCCGGAATACGTTGAAAAACTGTCAAAATCGTTCTTGATAACACTGATAGAGAGTCACACAAACACAGCTAATATTTTCTTCAATTGACAAAATAAAAATTCAAAGTAAATTTGATTTAAGTTTAAAACAAAGTATTTTTAACCAAGTAAACATTTTTGTTGATATCCAACACCCCCTCTCAACAAAAAAAATACTGACAATTAATTTTCTAAATTTTGGCAGTGGTAAAGGCTTGGTGAGGAAATCAGCTAACTGTTCTTCAGAAGGACAATACTTAAGAGCAATAATACCATTTTCTTGTAAATTTGTAATATGGTGATATTTGACATCGATATGCTTTGTTCTGGCACTAAATTTTTGTGATGATATAATTTTTATGCAGCTCTAATTATCTTCGTGCATTGGAACGGGTTTTGTAATGGAAATCTGCATATCATTAATTAGTTGCATTAACCATATAAGCTCTTGACCTGCAAAGGATGCTGCAATAAACTCTGCTTCTGTTGATGATAGTGCTATGGTAGACTGTTTCTTTGATGACCATGATATAATGTTACGTCCCATCAGAAATATGTAACCACTAGTTGACTTTCTGTCTCCATAATCTCCAGCCCAAAAAGCATCTGTAAAACAATTGATATTTAAGTTTGTATTCGCTTTCATAAAGGTTGTTCATAAGGGGTGTGCTATCTGTTGTATCGTTGTATCGTCCTAACAAAAAACAGAGTTGTTAAAATTTTTATTTTTGTTTAACAACGATTTTCTATTCAGTTTTCTATCTGTTAGCACACTCAAACATAGGATATTAAACATACGTAAAAATGTTGTATCGTGCTATTCTCAAATGTTGTATTTTTTCAATTTAATTTTTAACAACTCTGTTTTTTGTTAGGACGATACAACGATACAACAAATAGCACACCCCTTGTGAAAACCCTTATAATAAGTTTCACATTCTTTGATGTTTGAAGGTAACGGACAACCTTCTTTATCGCTTCCCAATCACATTTGCGAGGATTTGCTACTCTTCTACACAAAATAGAAACAGCAGCAGCTATATCCGGCCTAGAAGTAATAGAAACGTGTAACAGCATGCCAACAATAGATCTGTATTTTTCATTAATTGGTAATACATTTTCCTCATGAGTAATTTTGACAAAATTCCGGATCCATAGGTATTGTGACGACTCATACCCTCTTCTACGCCTGCCTCTTAGGAGAATGGGCTACTTTTATTTCCGACCGTGCTCAGGGAAAATGGGGTGAGATTCTTTTCTCCTTCGAGGAAGTATAAGAGTCGACAACAATAAAATAAAGATAGCAAATAAATTAATTTAGATGATTACAATGCGATATGGAGGGATGATTATTGATTGGACACGCTATGTTGGAATATGTGCCTCTATTCTTAACCCGCCCTTACATATATTAGGTTTGTTCGACGTAATTCTGGGTAAAGTCTGGTAAAATGAGAGTAAACAAATAATTATCTCAAAAAATGGTAAAATTGCTCACAATACCTGGAACGCACAAAACCACATTTCAAGCCCAAAAATAAACGTCAAAGTTATTCATATAAACAAAAGCTATTTTTAGCAGTAATATATCGAAGGGAATAGAGAGAAAGTGTTAGAACGCGGTATTTGTTAACGATATTAATTAAGTTTTACAAGTTTTGTTAATATTTTAATTATTTTTACAAATTTAAAACAGCTGATTTATAAACAACAAGTGATTTGACAGTTTTACCATTTTACCCGAAAAAAAAGTACGGGTAACTTCTGGTAAAATGAGAAACAAATTATTCTCTCATCAACGCTCTCATTTACCCAATTTTTAATAATAGAAACGCTTTTTGGTAAGATTGGGTTCCCGCGGGCACCCGCGGTAACGTACGTGGAACAGAGCTATTAATAGGTAAATAATATTTTCTTTAATTTTCTTGACATATAAACAAGTATCTGCTTTACCTTTGGTAAATCCGATTTTAATTAAAATTTCATCTAATGCATCGCACCATCATTTAGCTGCTTGTTTGAGACCATAAATGGATTTTTGTAATCTGCAAACTAAATCCTCTTTCCCTTTCTCAATAAAACCCAGGGGTTGTTCCATATAAATCTCTTCTTTTATGTTTCCATTAAGAAATGATGATTTTACATCTAGATGCTTTACTGTATATCGATTTACTGCGCTTACTGATAACAAAGTTCTTAAAGTCACGAACTTACCAACCGGGGCAAAAGTTTCGTCATAATCTT
The DNA here is from genome assembly GCA_949987735.1 of Leucophora obtusa. Taxonomy (NCBI): domain Eukaryota; kingdom Metazoa; phylum Arthropoda; class Insecta; order Diptera; family Anthomyiidae; genus Leucophora; species Leucophora obtusa. The sequence continues at coordinate 28,488,894 of OX465297.1, forward strand.
CTAGAAATGACTTGGTATAACCCTTAGCTACCAAACGGGCTTTATATTTTGGCTTATTCAATGTATCATTTTTAAGTTGGAACAACCATCTGCACCCGACTGTTTTCTTTCCATTAGGCAGCTTCGTTAACTCCCATGTTTTGTTCTTTTTAAGAGACTCAAACTCTTAATTAGTAGCATCTAACCATAAACCACGGTCTGGATTCTTTAACTTTATCATTTTGTTCCAAGTACTGGGCGTTATTTTATTATTAACATATTCATAGGTATGATTATAATTTACTAAAAATATTTCATTTAAATGTTCGGATCAATTTATAATTGGTTTTTCTTTTAACCTTTCGGACCGACGTAAAATACCATTAAGATCTTCACTATGTGTCTGTTGTTGTTCTTCTTTATCATCTTCTAATTCTTTTTCTGGTTCTTCACTGGCAGATTCATAATCACAGTCTTTAACTTCATCTTCGTTTCTGGTGATATTTATTTTAATATTATCTTCTTTTCGATCACACATTACTTCTTGGGCAACTGAGGACTCTTCTTGAAATTTCACATCTCTGCTAATAACATCATTATTAGAATCCTTTTTTAAGATTCTGTATCCTTTGGTATTTTCTTCATACCCAACTAGGATACCTTCTATGGAGACGTCATCAAGTTTCTTTCGTTTACATTTTGGAATTTGAGCAAATGCTTTACTACCATAAACTTTAATATGACTTAAGTCTGGTTTTCTATTGTACCAAAGTTCAAAAGGGGTTTTATTAACTGATTTACCTGGTAGACGATTTTGTATATAATTAGCTGCCATTACACATTCAGCCCACAGATTTTTCGGGAGATTTGATCCATTTAACATAGCACGAACCATCTCAACCAATGTCCGATTCTTACGCTCTGCTACACCATTTTGGGCTGGACAGTAGGGAGCAGTAGTTTGTAATATAATACCTGACATTTTCAAATATGATTTCATTTCATTGTTAGTGAATCTCCACCATCTTAAAATCTTTACTTTCCTCTCAGTGAAATTCTGTACTTCATTGACATATTCTTTAAATTTCAAAAACACTTTGTTTTTCTTTCCCAGCACATAAATCTTTGTATATCTAGAATAGTCATCAATAAATGATAAAAAATATCTCTTACCACTTTGAGATTTGACCTGAAAAGGCCCACAGACATCTGAGTGAATAATATTCAGTAAATCATTCGACCGACTTTTGCTTTCTTTCGGAAAAGGAGATCTTGACAACTTTGTTTTCACACATGTTTCACAAAAATCACTATCCTTACAATTCTGTATACATAAACCAATAGATAAATTTTCCAATTTCTTTAAATCAACTAAGTTACGGTGACCTAAACGACAATGCCAAAGATGAATACATCCAGAAGAAGATTCAGACAAATAGGTTTCATTATTTATTGCTTCACATAAAATGTACAAATTATTAAGTGTGTTTGCGTACCCGAAAATTTGTACAAATTCGTACAAATTTGTACAAGTTTTTACTGGAAGGTGTTTGTTTACACAATTACTCAGTAAGGAGAGAGGAAAAATAGAGAGTAAAGTGACAGTTCAATACCAGAGAACTTACAAGTTTTTACTGGATGAATTTTTGCTAGTAAGAATTTGTAAGAAAAAAAAACATATGGTTGAAAACATATGATTGAAGAAACAAAACATTTGTCTAAAAAATGTTTAAATAATTTTTTGTAAAAACAAAAAATATTTAAATATAAGCTTATTTACGATGAAAGAAGTAAGTAACTGATAATTTTATTATGTTTTATTTATTAATCCAAAAATTTGAATAGGTTTATTTCGCAATCAGCTATTTTAATAACTGTTGTCAATTTAGCTAGTTTTTCGACAAATCTAGCGATATTTCAACTCGTTTAGCGGGTAAAATATAATTTAGCTATTAGCGAGAAAACTTGAAATTTTTCTTTTTAACAGTCTTGACATTTTCTTAGCATTTTTTTACATTTGTTTCCTTGACAGAATTTTTGAATCATTATTACTCATCGATTTATCGCTAAATTTTTATGAAAAACTTAAAAGTTCGAAAAGTTTGGCGATGTATCGATAATTTTTTAAGAAGTTTGAAAAATATAGCTATTTTGTGAAATTTTTCAACAGAACCTGAAAAGTTCGTGAAATTTAGCGATTTATCGCTTTTTTAAGTTTTTTATAATTTAGATATTTTCGAGTGATTTTTTAGTTTGATTTAGCGATATTTTTAGGAAAGAAGTTGGCAGCAGTATTTTATTAATTCTTACAATTTTTCTGTTTGCGTACATTTTTAGATATTTTTCTTTTTGAGAGTAAATTTTGCCTTACTCTCTGTAAATTTGTTACTGAGTAATTTTTACTGGACTTTACTGGAAAAGTAAGCAAACACACCTATTATTTAAAATACCATCAGCAACAAGTTTGTTGTTCTTTTGAATAAGACATTTTGAACCTTGAAATTTAATATTAAATCCTATTTTAGCCATTATTTTTACAGATAAAAGGCTTCCGTTTAAATGAGGAACATAAAGAACGTTTTCAAGAAGTAATTTATTATATTTACCAACAACATACCCACTACCAATGCCTACAGCATCCAATGCTTTACCATCCGCTATGTAAACTTTGCTGCATGTTGTTACAAATTTGTTGAAAAATTGACGATCACTTGTCATATGGATTGATGCACCAGAATCAATTACCCATCCACGACCACAACCAGCTTGCAAACAAATTTCACCACCAACATGATCACCTTCCGAAACTTGAGCATTATGTTTCTTCAACTTAAAACAATCCTTTCTCATGTGACCCAATTTGTTGCAGTGAAAACATTTTATGGGTTTCTTTTTCTTAAATTGCTGACCCTTAAAAGCTTTGTTATCATCAAAATCTTCACCATTACCTTTACCACGCCTTTCAGACTCATCCAATAGTTTTTCCATAACGTATTCTAGCGAAATAGTATCCTCTGGTTGACCCTCGATTGATTTTACCAATGATGAAAACGTTTTAGGCAAACTATTGAGCATTATAGCTACCATTGAGCTGTCCTTTATTTCTTCACCACGATCCAGTAACTGGGCTCGCATTACATTTAGGCTGTCCAAATGTTTTTGCATATTGTCCCCTTCGGACATACGTTTATCATATAACTTACGCAGTAAATGTAACTTTGACGTCATTGTCTTACGCTCATGTGCCTTCTGCAGTTTATTCCACATATCCTTGGCTGCATTACATCCTCTTATAAAATTAATCTGTGAATTGTCAACGCACATGGCAATTGTGGCTCTTGCTTTTGGGTCCTTTTTAAGAAATGCATCTGTCTGATCAACGGGAGTCGGCTTTTCTATCACCTCCCACAAATCCAACTGAATGAGATGCAACTGCATCTTAAACGTCCAGGTGAAGTAGTTCAAATTATTTAAAAGTTGAAATACCGCTTTTGTATCCATTTTAATATCGTTAAATACCGTTTCCAAATTTATTTAAATCACACGCGATTCTGGGCCCATAACCTATTGGAACTCAAGCCAATCAAATAAAAAAATAACCACCAGAATTTGTGTTGTACAAAAGCAAGGAAAATTAATAATAATTTTATTTAAAATATTTTCTTCAATTGACAAAATAAAAATTCAAAGTAAATATGATTTAAGTTTAAAACAAAGTATTTTTAACCAAGTAAACATTTTTGTTGATATCCAACAAAAATTGCGAGTTATTGACTGGGCTGCCCTCTTAAAATATGTGTTTGGGTGTAAAACCACGTCTCCCAAAAAATTAGGACAATCGGATAAGAGGAACACGTGCCTCAACGGGCCTGAAGTTTGAAATACGGTATACATGGGAAAAATATGACTTTTTTTTAAATTTGTTAAAATTTTTAATATTTTAAATTAATCTTGAATTAAAAGGATTAAAAAATCGTAATAAACAGTGAATTATCTTTCTAATAAGGCAATAAAAACTAAAATCGGTTAAAAAAAACCAAGTTATTACAATTGCCCCCGGCAACTAATGTGTCACAGAACGCTTAATCAAGAAGTTCGAGCCCAAATTTTGAAATTTGTAGAAATAATGTAATGCAAAAACATTTTCTTATTTTATTAACTCCAAGGTAGTCAATTAAAAAGTATTTTTTATCATGTGCTTTGCAAACTCGTTTTAAATTAGTGCCAAAAAGGTCGGAATTCTTAAACACTGTTTTCAAATCTACAATTTTACATTTTAAAAAAATTTTTTAAAGAAATTTTAAAAAATCAACGATTGGACTTAAAGGTTTTATTAAGAACATATTGTAGATTAAAAACTACAAAAATTGTAGGAATTCCTTTTTTCATTTGGCTGGGGTAGAGATTTAATTTTAGCGGATTTCGGGAAAATAGCGATTTTTGGCATTTTTTTAGCTTTTAGGCAAGTTTTTCTTTTTTCTTCTTTTAATTCCAAATAATTTAGGCCGGAATATAACAACACAAGATTAAATATTTCAATCCTGAAAATTAGGGCAAAATATAAATACACTAAATTGCCGCTGTGTAAGGTCAGAGGTCAAATTTTAAGAGATTTTAATTTTTCTTAAACATATTAATATAACAGATATTCCTGAGCGAAAAAGGTATTAATATAGGAAACCATGTGAATCCTCCATTTTAGGCATACGGTATGTTCAGCGAACTTATGTAAAACACTACGAGGAATATTTTTGTGGAACATTTTATCTCTTCAATTAAAGGGACTTTTTTTGGCCCCTTTTTAAAAAGGGACAAAAACGACCCGTAAGTCGAAGAGTTATAGGGTTAAAATGTTCCGGAAAAATATTTGTCATGAAATTCTACTATAAGTCTCTGAAGACATCAGCATTGCAAATTTAACTTAAAGGCCAGTAATAAGTAAAAACTTAAAATGTGTTTAAGGGTTAATTTCGTACTTATTCAGAATTGGCGCTCAAATGTCCCACAAACCTGGATTTTAGGGAGAAACCATGGGAATCTTCCATTTTAGGTATAGGATGTGTTCAGCGACCTTATGTAAAACACTATGGGGAACATTTTCGTGGAACATTTTAGCCCTTTAAATTTCATTAAAAACAGCAAAAATAACACTTTTAAATTTACAGAATTTTAATTACAATTAAGTTAATTTTTAGTTAGTTGAAAATGACAAATTGTACTGTAAAATCTGCAGAAATTTTTGCTAGACATTAGTGACTATATATATCAAAAACAAACTGCTATATCTAGAAAATTTTTGTTGCATTTAAACTAAATTTAGTTGAATGGAAATAGCAGTCTATGCTGCGAAAATCAGCAGAAATGCTTGCTAAAAAAATTGTAAACTGCTGTTTTCAAAAGGCTATTTGCATTTAAAAAAAAAGTGGAAAAAACTTCAAAAAATTAAAAATTGTTTTTATAATTCTTAAGGCTACTTATTATTTAGCAAAACTTTTTGCTGATTTTAGCAGGTTAATTTCTTATTTTCTATTAAAAAAAATAAACTCAAATATACAAAAATTTTGTACATTTGACAATTTTATTTTTGCTGTTGCTATCTTATTAATATATAGCAAAAATAATCTGCTAATTTTAGCAGTTTTTTCTGCAACATGATTTTTAACTAACTTTTAGTAGTTTAAACTAAATTTTGTACAGACTTTTTTCTGTTAGTGTACCCTACACTAGTTTTTTTGAAAGTTAAATAATGGTTTGATCTCAAATTCGAATGGGGTGAAATGGACTTGTGTCAAAATTTGTCTATAAAAGGTTAAAAAATTGGCAAAACGGTAAAAAAAAATTTGATTTTACCTAATCTCTATATATAAAAGAATAACGTGACTGACTGACTGACTGACTGACTGACTGACTGACTGACTCAACATCGCCCAGCCCAAACCGCTGAAGCTAGGAAGTTGAAATTTGTTATGTAGGTTCCTCTTTCGGGGTAGACGTCCACTAAGACGGGATTTTTGGAAATTCCTACCGGAACGGGCAAAAAGGGGGAAAGTGTCCCCCTTGACGGCCTGCCAAAACCCCTTTGGCTAGAAAGCTGAAATTTAAGATATGTGTTCCTTGGAGTAGGGGCTAACTTTTCTGGAAAGTACTTTCTAGAATTTTGGACAGGGACGTTGTAAAAATGGGGGTTAAAAAGGGGAAAAAGGCCCCCCTTGACGGCCTGCCCAAACCGCTGTCCACTATCGTAGACACCACCAAGACGGGAGTTTTGGAAATTTTTACAGGGACGGGCAAAACGGGGAAAAAGTCTCCCCCTTGACGGCCTGCTCAAACTGCTGGAGCTATGAAGTTGAAATTTGATATGTAGGTTCCTCGACCGGTGTAGACGTCCGTTGAGACGGCATTTTTGGAAATTCTTATCGGGAGGGGCAAAAAGGGGACAAAAAAAGTACCTTTTCCCAATAAAAGTACCTTTTCCCAAAAAAAGTACCTTTTCCCAAAAAAAGTACCTTTTTCCAAAAAAACTACCTTTTTCCAAAAAAAGTACCTTTTTCCAAAAAAAGTACCTTTTTCCAAAAAAAGTACCTTTTTCCAAAAAAAGTACCTTTTTCCAAAAAAAGTACCTTTTACCAAAAAAAGTACCTTTTTCCAAAAAAAGTACCTTTTTCCAAAAAAGTACCTTTTTCCAAAAAAAGTACCTTTTTCCAAAAAAAGTACCTTTTTCCAAAAAAAGTACCTTTTTCCAAAAAAAGTACCTTTTTCCAAAAAAAGTACCTTTTTCCAAAAAAGTACCTTCTCCCAAAAAAAGTACCTTTTTCCAAAAAAAGTACCTTTTTCCAAAAAAAGTACCCTTTTCCAAAAAAAAAAGTACCTTTTTCCAAAAAAAGTACCTTTTTCCAAAAAAAGTACCTTTTTCCAAAAAAAGTACCTTTTTTCAAAAGAAGTACCTTTTTCCAAAAAAAGTACCTTTTTCCAAAAAAAAAGTACCTTTTCCCGAAAAAAGTACCTTTTTCCAAAAAAGTACCTTTTTCCAAAAAAGTACCTTTTTCCAAAAAAGTACCTTTTTCCAAAAAAGTACCTTTTTCCAAAAAAAGTACCTTTTTCCAAAAAAAAGTACCTTTTTCCAAAAAAAGTACCTTTTTCCAAAAAAAGGACCTTTTTCCAAAAAAAATTCGTTTTTCCAAAAAAAGTACCTTTTTCCAAAAAAAAGTACCTTTTTCCAAAAAATGTACCTTTTTCTAAAAAAATGTACCTTTTCCAAAAAAAAAGTACCTTTTCCCAAAAAACATACATTTTTCCAAAAAAATAACTTATTCAAAAAAGTACCTTTTCCAAAAAAGAGTACCTTTTCCCAAAAAAAGTACCTTTTTCTAAAAAAATGTTCCTTTTCCCAAAAAATATACATTTTTTCAAAAAAATACCTTTTTCAAAAAAAGTACCTTTTCCAAAAAAAAGTACCTTTTCCCAAAAAAAAGTACCTTTTTCTAAAAAAATTTTCCTTTTCCAAAAGAAGTACCTTTTCCAAAAAAAGTACCTTTTTCCAAAAAACATACATTTTTCCAAAAAAAAAAACAACTTTTTAAAAAAAAATACCTTTTGCAAAAAAAATACAAATAAAGTACTTTGTAAAAACAAAGTATCTTTTTCCAAAAAATTTCGTTTTTCCAAAAAGTACCATTTAAAATAATATATAATTTCAAAAAAACTACTTTTTTTCCTCCCCCCACGGATATCTCCACTAAAACAAGGTTTCTTGATATTCGGCATAGACGTGCGCTAAGACGGGATTTTTGGAAATTCCTACCGGAACGGGCAAAAAGGGGAAAAGTCTCCCCATAAACAGTCTCACAAATTGGAAAAGTGCCTGCCCAAACCACTGGAGGTAAGAAGTTGAAATTTGGTATAAAGGTTCCTCCACTGTAGTAGACATCGACTAAGTTTGTATTTTTGGAATTCCCTACAGGATATCCCAAAAGGAAACTCGGTATGTGAGTTCCTGCTTCTGTGTAGGCGTCCGCTTAGACGGAATTTTTGAAATTCCTATCGGGAGGGGAAATAAGGTAAAAGTCTCCTCCTGCCGGCTTGCCCAATCCCTTTTGGCCAACCTAAAATTTTAAATATGTATTCCTTGGAGTAGGACTAATTCACCGGCAACGTAATTTTTCTATTTTGGAACAGGAACATAGTAAAAATGGTGGTTGAAAGGGAAAAATGTCCCCACTAACGGCCTGCCCAAACCGCTTAGGCAATGCAGTTGAAATTTGGTATGAATGTTCCTCATCCATCGCAGATAGCCGCGAAGATGGAATTTTTGTAAATTCCTAAAGGGAGGGGCAAAAAAAAAAAAAGCCTCACCTTAGGGGCCGGTAAAAACCCCTTCGGCTAGAAACCTGAAGCTTAAAATGTGGGTCCCTGGAGTGAGGGCTAACTTATTAGAAAGATACTTTTTTGAATTTTGGACAGGGTCGTTATAAAATGGGGGCTCAAAAAGGGAAAGTTGCCCCTTAACGACCTGTCCAAACTGCTGGAACTAGGAAGCTGAATTCGGTACTTAAGTTCCTCTCAGCCTACTCAAACTGCTGGAACTAGGAAGCTGGAATTCCCTGTCGATGGATTTTCGGAAATTCCTACCGAGAGGGGCACAAATAGTAAAAGTTGGCTAGAAACCTGAAATGTAAAACATATGTTACTTGGAGTATGTGCTCACTTACCGAGGAGGTGCTTTTTGGACAGGGACATTGCAAAAATGGGTATTAATGAAGCGAAAAGTGCCGCTTAAAGGCCTGCCCAAACCGCTGGAGGTAGGAAGTTGAAATTTGGTATTAAAGTTCCTCCTCTATTGTAGACATCCGCTAAGATGAGATTTTTGGAAATTTCTACAGGTAGGGTCAAAAACAGGAAAAGTTTCCCCCTTAACGGCCTGGCCAAACTGCTGGAACAAGGGATCTTAAATTGGGTTCCTTCTCCAACGTTGACGTCCCCTAAGTTGGTATTTTTGGAAATTCATACCGGGAGGGGTAAAAAGGGAAAAAACTTCCTCCTTGACGGCCTGGCCAAACTGCTGGATATAGAGACCTAAAATTATGTATGTAGTAGGTTCCTCCTCCAACGCAGACGTCCTCTAAGACGGAATTTTTGGAAATTCCTACCGGGAGGGGTAAAAACGGAATAATTCTCCCCCTTGATGGCCTAACCGAACCCTTCGGCTAGAAACCTGTAATATATAATATGTTTTCCTTGGAGTATGGGCTAACTTATCGACAAGGCATTTCTAGGACTTTGGACAGGAACGTGGTAAAAATGGTGGTTCAAAAGGGGGAAATTGCCCCCCCCCCCCCTTAACGTCTACGTCTTTAGCTAGAAACCTAAAACTTAAAGAACAAGTGTATATTAAACACTAAAATTAAGAAACTAAATAGAAAACGAGTGGGATTGAAACACTACACAAGTGGAATGAAATGGATATAAACGTTGAACGAGCGGAATTGAAATTATAGACAATGCAAATGGATTGGAAGAGGGAATTACCTGTTCAAACACTATCAACGGAATATGAAACTTATGTAGCATTGAAACATACTCCCCAAAAAGTTAAACAAATTTTCTGAAAGAGAAAAAACCTTAGAAAAGGAATGGAACTTATATATTCCGATATTTAAACTTCATGAAACGAAGCACCGGTGGAAGAAACCGACGCAGTAAATTTTCCAACTGAATTTGTGAATTTACTTGAATTGCCAGGTCTACCTTTACATAAACTGGAATTAAAAAAAAACTTTAAGACACGCTAACAACGTAGCTTTGCCCGCTATTTTTAATATTATAAAATGCTTTCCAACCCTGCTTTACGTTATTTATTTTCATTCAAAACACAAATGAACAAAACTACTTACGGGTCTATCTACCTAAGTTCGCACTTTACCAAATTATCTTAACATACACACGTATATTGCAATTTATTATGGATTCATTACTAACAATCCACTTTCATGAGAAAAAGTGATCAAATATTTATTTTAAACCCATTGTTGTGCAGAATTATTTATTTGTGGTGGCTGGGTGAAGGCTTTAAATAAAAAAACTTTAAATAAAAAAACGAATTTAATAAAAATTGTGGGGGGGCGCAGCCCCCCCCCCCCTTAACCTTTAAGGCACGCTAACAACGTAGCGGGCTGCGCCCGCTAGTGTTAGGTATATTTAAGAGAAAATCGGAAATATAGTCCATATATGCGATAGGTCCAAATATCGACAGATACTATTTAGAATCAACAGGCTTTATTCATGTGCCCACGTAAGTCAGCGTACCAAATTTCATTAAAATACATGCACTAGGCAATTTCGAATTTTTTTTTGCCGAAAGTAGGGGTCGCCTTTTTTAATTTTTTGTTTTAGTTTTAAGTTTTTTGCATATACAGTCGGATATTAAAGTGTGATATATCGATTTTTTTGCTCGAGGAGACCACTGTTTTGCTATAAAGGAAAAATTAAAAAATTTAAAAAGGTCATCCCTACGTTCGGCACCAAAAAAATATAAAAAAATTTTCTGCTGGAATTATCGAAAAACTTCCTTAGCAAGAGTTTTATCATTTTTTGCGTGCTTTAATTTTCTGACATTAGGGTGGTAGGAACTAAGATCTGGTGGGTAAATAATAGAACGGGATACTTGAGGTCAATGGCCCTTAGAGCAAAACATTGGTCCCCTCGATACAAAAACATCGATGTATCATACTTTAAGATCCGACTATAAATGCCAAAGATATAACGAAAAATTTAAAAAGGCGACCCCTACGTTCGGCGAAAAAAAATTGTTTCGAAATCTCCTTGCAAAAATAATTTAGATTCGACGATGTACGGCGAACTTTTTTTTGTGGTACGGCCTCTGTCTACGTAGTGGTGTAGGGTATAAAAATATATTTCTACACCACCTATTTTTTGGGGTTGCCAGCGTTATGCCAACGTTGGAAATTTTGTTTCCCCATTGGTCTTCCAACTATTTTTGAACAGCCGGTCATTTGGTATAATGATGTTATAATTTTGGGATTAGAAAAGCACTTTTTGCCACCTGTTAGAATGCCTTGCCAGAGACACTTTCCCTTTAGTATTTTTTATGACTGGGTATAAGCAAAAAAAAAGCAGGTTTCGCTGAAAGAATCTACTAAAATTTTTTGTATAAATTGTGTACAAAATTTACTTTTTGGCTAAAAAACTGGTAAATTTTTCCAAGTATTTGTATAACTTATACAAGAAATTAGGTGAGATTGTTTTGAAAAAAAACATCTTTATTTTTGAAAATGGTTTTGAAATGGTAATAAAAATAAATAAAGTTATAAGAATATTTAGCTGTACGTGTGCTTATTCGTGACCAACAAAATATGAATAAAACTTATATTAAAAGATACGAAATAAAAAAAAGTTGGTAGGTTCGACTAAAGTGCAATCAAAAACTGATTGAACATGCTTTAAACTATCATAGTTCTTCATAGTTTACTTTCGATAAAATCACGACTGATCCCTTTTTATTATTCAAAATTGAGCTTTCCTCATAAATTTTAATATTTTATAATCGTGGAGATTTATACATTTGATCACAATTGACTATATGCAATTTCCTTTATTAATTTATCATTTCTACAACATGTGAGGTAAAATATTATTAGCAATTGTTTGCAACAGTCAGATAACTTTAAATTTAATTACCCATTAATTTAATTACCAATAATTTTTATTACACCTTACGTGTGGCTATCATAAGTATACTCGTATTTACTGGATGTATATTAGGGCGAACCATCGTTATATGGGCGAAAAAAAAAATGGTGACCTGTGAACCGTCCCACAATGCTTCGTCCCATGGACAAAAATCAACAAAAAAAATTTTCTCTCAAATTGTGATTAAAGAAGGATTTTTTTAAAGATTAGAAAGTAACTCAAGCAAATGTAAAAAAAAATATTTGGTGTGATTAATTTTGTCGCCAAGAGAGGGCGCTAAACTCAAAGAATTTTATGCAAAAAAGACTTAACAGAAAAATGGTTTTTAATTGTTTCACTAAAATAATTCTCAAAAATACATTTTTTTAAAAACTTGTTCGAAGATTTGTTTTTTTAATTACTTCAATAAACATTTTTGTAGTTAAATTAAAATATGGATTTTAGTATATGTTTACAAAACAATTATTTTTTATTGCTCCGAAAAACACATTTTTTTTGTTGAAAATCCAAAAATTACTTAAGTTTGATGGAGTATAAAAAAAAAATTAGATATTTTTTTGTAAGTTTATACTGTTATATAATAGATCATTAAAAAACTAATTACTATTTTTTACCACAAATTAAAAAAACTGGATTTTTTGAAATACCTAAATTCACGATTTTTACACAAATTTCACGCATGTAAGAGTGTTTAGTATTCAAACCCTGTGAACCTTCCATTTTAGGTAAAGGATGTGTTGAGCGAACTTTTGTAAAACACTACGAAAAACATTTTTGTGGAACATTCTAATCCTCTAACTCTTCAATGAAAGGGAATTTTTTTGGCCCTTTTTAAAAACGGACAAAAAAGACTCGTAAGTTGAAGAGTTAAAGGGTTAAAATGTTCCACAAAAATGCTCCTCTTAGTGTTTTACATAAGTTCGCTGAAAACATCCTATACCTAAAATGGAAGATTCCCATGGTTTCTCCCTAAAATCCAGGTTTGTGGGACATTTGAGCGCCAATTGTGAATAAGTACGAAATTAACCCTTAAACACGTTTTAGGTTTTTACTTATTACTGGCCTTTAAGTTAAATTTTCAATGCTGATGTCTTCAGAAACTTATAGTAGAATTTCATGACAAATATTTTTGCGGAACATTTTAACTCTCTAATTCTTCAACTTACGGGTCGTTTTTGTCCTCTTTTAAAAAGGAGCCAAAAATGTCCCTTTAATTGAAGAGATAGAGGGTTAAAATGTTCCACAAAAATATTCCTCGTAGTGTTTTATATAAGTTCGCTGAACATACCGTATGCCTAAAATGGAGGATTCACATGGTTTCCTATTTAATTTTTTTTTTTTTAGAAAAATCGTTTAAAATCCATTTTTTGTGAAAGTCGTTTTTTTTTTATTAATGAATCGATTTTACCCAAATTTGGCACAAATATGGCTTGACCTTATATCAATTCACGTGCTAAATTTCATCGCAATAGGATAATTTGTGCAGGTTTTATAAAGATTTTAAAATAAAGGATATATGCCAGGACTAAGAGTCCTTGCTTCGATTTTGATAAAAATTGACACAAACGTTTCCAGTATTATGTGCACCTCAATGGATGATTTGTGTAATTTTACGTCTATTTATGTAGCTAATATAATATTTTTAAATTTCAGAACCTATGGGAGGTGGGCGATATTTCCAAAAATTAAAATTTTTCTTAACTAAGGGGTTCTATGCCAGTATACCAAATTTCAAAACTCTGTCTCCACTCCTTCTATTTTTGTCCCATCGTTATATGGGATCAAATCACTGTGCGTCCCCCCAACTAGAAATAAAATAAAAAATAAAAATGCCCTGTTGGCTGTCCGTCTCCAATATACACAAATTGCCTGCACTTGTACGTACAAACCATACGTCAATGTGGCAATATTTGTGAAAAGGTGACACGGAGGAAATAAGAAGATAAACAGAGAAAATCTGAAGTAGAATGTTTGTACGATATATGTCTGTTTGATCACTTCTGAAATTATTCATATAGAGACAATTTGACAATAAAAATATAAACAATAATACAATTTAATGGAAGATCACTGATGAAGCCTGTCCATAAACTAGATCTAGTCTGATTTGCAAATTTAATGTGTTTATAACTTTTGAGGAAGGTTTATTCTTCTTCTTAACCTCAAACCTACTAAATTAGAATTAATAAAAATACATATTAATGACAATATTAATTGTATTTGGTCTATACGACGCGTTTGAAAAAACAACACTATAACTAGAAATGTTCGTTTGGATAATAAAATACATAAGGAGATCGTATAACGGGAACACGTGCCGCATCGGCCGTGAAGTTTAAAATATGATTTACAAGGGGAAAAATTACTTTTTTGGATTTTTTTTTAAATATTCGTTCTTAAATAAATAAAAAAAAATGTCAATAGAATCATAGTGTGGACTAGGGATGCCAATCCCGAAATCCCGAGTGCCGAAATACCGGGATTATTCAATAAAAATTAATCCCGAATTCCGGGATTCTTAATCTCGAATCCCGGGATTTTCGCAATTGCAAAAATATGTGGTAATTTTTCAAAAATTGTAAGCCTGCTGATATTTTTAAACCGTTTTTGTTAAATATAATTTTATACAAATCTACAGGGTCCGCCATCTAACGTTTTTTTTTCAACTAGTGCTTATTTCGTGAATGGTAACACTTAGCTCATGTCTGATTTGACAGATAACACTGTGAGACAAATGGTAGGGGTCAGTGATCGGGAAGGGTCCAAACTACCGGGGAAAGTTATATCGGTAAAAAAGAAGTTATACGTGTCCCGGCGTTTCGCTGGGTCACCCCTAGGAATCGAGATATATCTTTTTTTTGACATAACTCGAGAACCACTAGTCCGATTTTGCTCAAACAATTTTAAAAAAATTAAAAATTACAATTCCTTTAATCTGTTCATATAACGTTTTTCTATATACTCAACAGTTTTGCCGGTAAAAATAAATTTATGAAGAAAAAAATATTTTTTGCCTAAAATATTAAAAAAAAGTAATAAACAAAAGGTTATTGATTTTTATGGTAGCGGTAACAAACATTTATTTTTACCGGCAAAACTGTCGAGTATATAGAAAAACGTTATATGAACAGATTAAAGGAATTGTAATTTTTAATTTTTTTAAAATTGTTTGAGCAAAATCGGACTAGTGGTTCTCGAGTTATGTAAAAAAAAGATATATCTCGATTCCTGGGGTGACCCAGCGAAACGCCGGGACACGTATAACTTGTTTTTGACCGATATAACATTTCCCGTTGGTTTCATCCCATCCCGATTTTGACTGTCGCATAGTGTAATTAGTTTAATCCTTCCGCTGAACGAATATGGTTGTGTGTGGTTGGTCCAGAGGCATAATTGGGCCATTTTTCTTCGAAAATGAGCAAGGAGTGGCCGTTACAGTCAATGGCGATCGTTATCGGGCCATGTTGAACGAATTTTTGTTCACAAAAATTGAAGAGGAGGATATTGGCAACATTTGGTTTCAACAGGACGGCGCTACGTGCCACACAGCCGAAGCTACACTCGATGTTTTGCGCCCTGTTTTTGAAGATCGCATTATCAGCCGCAGAGCTGATGTCGTTTGGCCACCTCGGAGCTGCGATTTGACACCGTTGGACTATTATTTGTGGGGTGCCGTCAAAGATAAGTGTTACGCCGACAAGCCAAAGACAATTGACGCTTTAAAGGACAATATTCGTGAAGCCATTGGTGAAATACAGCTGCACACAATCGATAATGTGCTTAAAAATTGGGCCGATCGTGTAGGCTACTGCATGGCCAGCCGAGGCAGCCATATGAATGAAATTATTTTCCATTATTAACCGGAAGGATTGTACTTTCAAATAAAAAAAGAAATTTGAGGAAATATTCAGTAGTTTTTTTTTTATAGCATTTTCAAAAAAAAAGTTATTTGGCGGACCCTGTATATTGTGCAGTATTTCTTATTATATTTCGGAAATCATCGATTAAAATTTAGAATAAAAAGTTGTATTTCAGAATTTTTCATTTTGTTACAGTTAGCTAAAAAAAAAACTGAATACTATTATCTAAATTATTGGCCAAAATCATACCTTTCTTCAAAATTTTCAAATTTAAAACGCTGTCGCTACTAAGTTAAAAGAGGGATACCTATGTGTAATTTTCAGTCGAATTATTCTTTGCGATGTAGTTAAAAGTACTCTATGCGTTGACCGCTTTTTTTATATTTTGCTGAATAAAATTTTAAAAAACTCAAAATTAGAGTTTTGCAAATTTACAAAAAAAAATCACTACTTTTTCCATACCTGGGAATAGGTTAGCATAATCCCAGAGAGACACAAATTTATATCTGGTTATTTATGGATCTCAGAAATTAAAATAGAGTATAACATTGTAAGTTTTTGGAAAAAAAATATTTCATTTACGATTTTCATAATTTATTCCATTTTAACCCTACAATGGTCTGGGCGAATTGCAATTACATAAATTACTTAATAACGATTTTAGATTTCTATGGCTTGCTAGAAAGGTAATTCAGTCTAAATTAGATTCTATTGATATTTTCCAAAAATATATTTATTTAATAGCCAGTATTTTCAAAAAAGCCAAAAAAGGATTTTTTTCCTCCTTGAAAGTCGTATTTCAAACTTAAGGGCCGATGCGGTACTTGTTCCCGTTATACGATCATGATTATCTCAATTTTATCCCATTCACAAGAGGAGCAGTGGGGGGGGGGGGCAGGCTTTTAAATTGCAAGTTGAAAAATAGATTCACCCTAATGTATATTCCTCTGTATATATCTATCACATTGTAGGTGTCATTAAGCGTCATTCAAAAATATTCACATATAGTAGATAGAAGTCTATTTATTTTTTTTGGAAAATTTAATTGTCTTTCCAAAGTATATTTTCTAATTAACAAATTCTCAAGCAATTAAAAAGATATTGAAAATATTAAAAAATAATTTGTTTGTAATTTAGTTTTTGAGATACACATATAAATAAAACTTAGAAAATTTTTCAGTTTTAGTTTATTTCACTTTTAAAGTTAGTGTAAATAAGTTGAATATTATAATTTTTTTCTTAATATTTTTAATAAATTATTCTAAAAAAATGAAGTTCCTCATAGTATTTGTATTTGTAGCTATGGCTGTGTGTAATATTCGGGTAATACATTATTGAAGTAATAAAAATTGAATTAGTTTTAATAGAAATTTTTTTGTTATACGATAAAAACAATATCAAAAAAATTAAAGATACAAACTAGGCTTCTAAAAAACTGTATGTGTCTTAAGTCTTTTGGTTAAAATATATATCAATATGTGCGTTCCCGTACGTTACCGCGGGAACCCAAAACAGCCCAAACAACAACAATTTGCAAGCAGTTTTGAGTACGGGAACGCCTTTGGCTAAGTTTGGGTAACTGCAGTAAAGTACGGGAACAGACATAATACCTAGTATATCTCAAGTCCTTCTTAAAATAAGAAAATGAGAGTCTTATTCTAAAGTACTTCACTTTTCAAAAGTACTTCACTTTAAAGAGTGGAGTGTACTAATGTAGATAATGGTATGACACAAATAATATGTATGTAAGTGCGAAAAAGAAAAGGAAGAAAATTTAATCTGCAGATTGGAGTACGAGATCGTAAATCCAGCCTTATTAGATTATTAACAAGTAAAGATATTAAAGTCGGACATTGGAATATTCCGGCAAGCGGCTAAAATACCGTGAAGTGAACTTTAATTAACTGTGTTAGTATAGTGTAATACATACACTCAAAAAAGTTTGTCGGTAGAATCTACTGAAAATACAGTTAAAAATGGGAAAAAGGTATTTCCTTTGAAATAACTAAAAATATTGTTATTTTTAACTGTTAAAAAATAACCAACAAATGTATTAAAAATAACTAACAATGCCGTAAAATAAACTGACAAATTTTCACTGCAAAAATTTTGAAACAACTTACAAAATAGGTAGAAATAACTGTTTTTTACAGTTAAATTAAATTAAATTTACAAATTTCATTAACAAATTAATGTTCTTCGTTCGATTTGTGATCATATATTAATTATCAAAGTTTCTTTTAAATTATTTTCAAATAAAAGAAAGATGATAAAATTTTTACAAGTAAATTACACGGAATTAAAATTCAAAAATTTGATAAGACCAGCATGCTTAACTGAAAATTTAATGACAATTTTCACTGGACGAATTCCAGCGAAACTTCATTGAGTTAATGTAAATATTCATAAATAGCATGCAGATAATTCTATCAGTGTCAGGAATGAATTATTTTGTTAAAGGTCTGATTTGCATCGATTTTTTATATTTAAGTCTCGAAAAGAAAATTTTTTAACGACAACATTATAAAGTTTATTTAATTTTTCTATTTTAAGGCTGAATTAACGAAAGAAGAAGCAATTGCTATAGCTAATGAATGTAAAGAAGCTGAGGGTGCTTCAGATGGTAAATACACTTTATTAAGAAAAATTACAAAATTTGATACATAATTACAATCGAATTTCATTATTTTAAATATTTAGCTGATTTTGAAGCCATGATGAAACACGAAACAGCCAATACAAAGGAAGGTAAATGTATGCGAGCTTGCGCCTTAAAGAAATTTGGTGTTGTAAGTAATGGTTACACTAAGAGAATTATATCGGTAAAACTAACTACAATCGCAGTTAAAAAGTGTAAATTAACTGATATTGCAGTTATTTTAACTACAATTGCAATTAAAAATAACCGAAATTGTAGTTAATTCAAATGCAGTTGCAGTGTACACTTTTTTAACTGCAAATGCAGTTGAGTTTCCGCCACAATTCTCTGAGTTTAAGTCTGATTTTAATTGATATATAATTTTAATTTTTTTTTAATCTGCAACTTCTATTTAGTTGAGCGATGAAGGTAAACTAATAAAAGATGCCTCCATTGAATTAGCAAAACAATTTATTAAAGATGAAGATAAAAAAGAAATAGCTGCAGAAGTAATCGAAGCTTGCGAATCCTTGGAAGTAGATGCTGATCAGTAAGTACATTGATGTCTAATGAATACATTCAAAATTAAATTCATTTTCTAATTTATCTAGCTGTGAAGCTGCATCGGAATATGGTACTTGTATCAAAAAAGAATTCGAATCCAGAGACGTAGTTTCAGCTGAAATTTAAATTTTATTCTGCTTATACTCACTCATATGAAATTCATGGCCCTCCTTTTTGTGTACTGTATGATGAACATTTCTTTTGTTTTTAACAACAATTACTGGAAACTTAAATTTATTGTGTCAACAAACTACTTTATGTTGTAATTTAAAATGTGCATATGAAAAAATAATTTACTTTAGTAAATAATAAAAAAAAAAAATATTTTGTCTAAATACTTATGTAAAATTAAGCAAAATTAATTGGACTTCCAGCTTATGTTCATAAAAAAGCCGTACAAATAATTGAAAACTGTGTTAAGTTTGCAGAATATATTATCTATATTTGGGCCTGAAGCAATTTTAGTGCTGTTATGAATCACTTTTCGATAATTTGCTAAAAAATTTGCTGCAGCAACAAAATTTTTAGCTAATTTTGACAGAACCTTCTCAGTATATTTAGAAACGGTAATGGGATATCATAATTGTTTATTTTGGGACTACCAGTAATGATGCCAACTTAGTTTCTGCATTACTTTAAAACATAAAATTATGAGTCATTGCAAAAATAATGTGTTACCAATATTGACTTGCAAAATCAAAGCAAATCGTATGTCAACTTATAAAGCTGTTGTTGTTTCGCATGTTATTTATTTTTATCTCATGTGACAGTGAAAAGATATATGCAACGAACATGTCACGTGACCGGTTATTGGAGACAGAGACCGGTCCTTGGACCGGTTCTTTTATATCAAAAGGACTGGTAACTCTTACATGGGCAGGCCCCTTGGGATGTGTCACAGGATCGACGCAAAATAACCACTCGCAGGACTGAAGCAAAAGAACCTGTCACAGGACTGACACAAAAGAACCTACACAGAGGGAATTTTACTGGACGAGTTTCAATGAAATTTTTCAGCAATGTAAATGAAAAATTTCTTAAATTTGATGAAAAAGCTTCATATATTTTATGAATCCAGTTTTAATGAAACTTTTTCATTGAGTGTATGAAACTTTTAGTAAATAAAATGAAATTTTTCACAAAATTTTATGAAAAATTTCATTAATTCAATGAAAAGTTTCAATGGACGAGTTCCAGCGCAACTTCATTGGTTTTATGCAAAAATTCATTAATATCATGCAGATAATTCTCTCAGTGTATCATAGGGCTGACGCAAAATAACCTGTCGCAGAACTAACCGAAAAGAACCTGTCACAGAACTGACGCAGAATAACCTATCACAGAACTAATGCAAAAGAATCTACCACAGAACTGACGCAAAGGAACTTTTAAAAGTCTTTTCTTAAAGAACCAGTTGATGAAAATGTTTTTAAATTAAAAATTAATATTATGACATTTTTATTATATTAAAATTAGAAATAAAACGCATACAATAAAATAAAATATAAGATTAATTAAAAAAAATTTATTAATAATAATTGAAATCTATTTGAAAACCAATCAGCTAAAATAAAATTTTCTTTAGTTTTAACTTTAAATAGAAAGAAAAGAACAAAGTTTTAAATTTATAAAATTTTTTCGGATATTGGGTCTGTTTATATTTCTAGTAGAAAATAGTAAACACTTTTTTTAATTTTTGTATTAGAAAATACAAAATTTTTTTTTTCGGACTTCCTATATTTTCAAATATTTAGTTAGAATATTGTTCTACCTCAAGTCCAAATTCTAATATGATATTTTCATATTAGATTTTATTTGTTGTTTCAAAAAGTTTGCCCATTTTCATGACAGACAATATAATTGTTTCGTGGCCAACACTCCAGCTCATTAGTTGTCCGCAATAAGAAAATAGTGATTGGAACATACAAACCGAGGGCGAGAACTGTCTGATTTGGTAAAACCGGTCAAAATTAACACTTTTTGAAAAACAACCTTTACATACATAAAAGTACCCTTTGGGTACTATTATATGTATGTTTGTGTGTTCGTTGTCAATAAAATTTATAAAAACAAAGAGATTTATCCCAAACAAAATAAATACTTTGCATGGGACTTAGCCATGATATGCTTTGTTCAACAATTATTTTGATTTTTGCATTAAAAAATACAAAAATGCGGAAAGTGCGGATGAATTGCCAAAAATTATTTTATTTTTAAGTGGAATGTAAGAAAATGGAAATTTTTGGAACAGAAAATTATTCGCCTAAAAATAATTATAAATTTTTTATAATAACTAAAATTAAAAGTAAATTTTATTTAGTGTTTTTTATGCAACTTTGAAGTAAAAGAAAATTTATCTATATTATGGAAAATTGGGGAAAAATAAAATCCATTAAATTTTATTATAAATCAATTCAATAAAAAATTAAGTTTTAAAACAAATATTTATATGCAAGTATATTGTATTAAAATTATAATCTATGAAATAAAATAAAATATATTTTCTTCGATTTTAAAATTGTTGCATAAAATATTGACTAACATTTGGTTTTATTTGTATTGGATATTTTATGATTTTTTAGCCGAATAATTTTCTATTTCATAAAATTAAAAATTAATTAAAAATGTATTCTTATCTAAATAAGAATTTTCTCTGTATAAGAAAAATAAATTTTGTGTTATATTTTGTGATTAAAGCCGCAAATTAAAGAAAAATTACTTTAATTTGAAAACTCTAATATTTTTACCGCTTGAATATCCTTGTTCAGTCCCATTTCCACCTGTCATGGGTCCGGTACTTTTAAACCGGTCCTATTTTCACTAGTAATATGTCAGGTTCTTTCAGACCAGTCCAATTTTCACCGGTCACCAGAAGAACTGACAAAATAGGTGAAAACTACTGTTTTTTAGAATTAACTTTTTCATAATATGAAAGTATATTTTATGGCGAATTTACATTGTTAAAATGTTCACTAGATTTTGTTTTGAAAACCAATTCGAAATCTATATCGTTTACATTAGAATATTTGACAGGTGAATGAATGGGATTTCGATCGGCCAACAACAATTTTTTTTGTAAAGAAACCAACCTTAAAAAATAAGCAAAATTAAAAGATTTTCTAAAAACCATTTTATTTAATGGCGGAACACAAAAATCATTTATATTTTGAAAAATACAATCTTATATTTGCTAAGAAATGTTTTTAAGTATAGGAATAATTATAATTAGTAGAAAGCTAAAATATTCAATGTTTTCTCAATGGTCTTGCCAGTGCCATCAGATGATTTTTTATAGTTTCTCTTCGTCGGATACAATAAAATAGCCGTTTTCAACTTTAAATATTTCTTTCAATTAAAAATAACAGACTTTATTATGTTATTCCTTAATTTTTTAAAGTTATTAAAATTTATTATTTATTAATCTTTTATGACATGAACAACTGCTAAATGTTGCCACTTTTTCTGCAAACTTCCCTACTTTTCTGCAAATATGGGAGAAAAATTGGATTTCAATTTGGATTTCGATGAGATTTCGCTGAAATCCAAATTAAATTGGGATTTCATTTCCTATGGGACATCTGTTTAAAATCCCAAATTTTTATTGGATTTTTGTCGAAATCTATCGTTGTTTTATATTTTATTGTATTTAATTTTTCTTTTTTGTGGTAAATTATGTATTTTAAATTCCAATCATATTTCTTCTGTCAAAAAAAAAAATAAATTTTTTGTAAACAAAGTGCGAATTTTTGCAGCTCTAAAGCGGAGAATACACGAAGGAACATTGAGTAGGGAACAAAAAATATCAAAAAATTTTGTAAACACGAATTGCACGATGTCAACACGCACACACACCATGCACAACAAATGGGAATTTTTTCACGAATGTTCACCCATGTATTTTCCGCTTAATACGAATATCTAACAACTCTGTTCTAATGGCAATCTTTAATTAGTTAAAAATATGGCAACAATTTGACAAATATTTTGAGTGTGTATTAGTGTGTCGTTACGAAAATAGAATATAATCTATTACGATGACAAATCGCCGGACGACATGACGACAGTTTGCTTCCCATACAAAATATATGAAAAAGCAATTCTCGTTGTCGTTGTCGACCCAGTTGTATTTAATCTCTAAGTGTTAATGTTATGTCGTTGTGAAATAGCATGATTTTTGAAGTATAAAGGCTGAGTTACCGAACCGTAAACGTATCTGTAACGAATCAGCTGTTTCGAAACCCCAAGAAGAAATGTATACGAATGGTTACTAACACGTAAATGTAAACGTACTTGCCGGATCATTCTGTTGAAATCAGAATTTTCTATCCGGCATCGAAACAGCTGAATGATTTTAGTCGGAAAAAATATAAAATCAATAAAGAAAATTGATTCAAACAACAAATAAGGAATAGAAATTAACAAATAAATGGAAAACTTTAGAATAAAATATAAAACCACATGAAATAGATGCTAAATAGTAATGTCGTTTGAAACGAATCTACTTTTAAAATGTATACCTTAATATTAGCTGTGTTTTCGACTTAACTATAAGCGTTAACTCAGAAAAAAACCCTCAAAGTGCACAAAAACGTGTTTGAGATAAAAACTAACACATTAAGGGAGTTCAGTGTTTGATGCATATGGTCCTGCGAAAGTGCAAATGCAAAATATTGTAGCTTTTGTTTGTAATCCAACAACAAAATACACAGAATTGCAAAACTGTATAGCTTTTTTTGCTACGTGTATTGCGTTTGCATCACTGATACTCGAACAGCTGACATTTGTAAAGGCTGAGTTACCCAACCGTAAACGTATCTGTAACGAATCAGCCGTTCCGATACCACAAGAAGAAATGTATACAAATGGTTACTAACACGTAAATGTAAACGAACTTGCCGGATCATTCTGTTGAAATCAGAATTTTCTATCCGGCATCGAAACAGCTGAATGATTTTAGTCGGAAAAACTATAAAATGAATAAAGAAAATTGATTCAAACAACAAATAAGGAATAAAAATTAACAAATAAATGGAAAATTTTAGAAGAAAATATAAAACCACATGAAATAGATGCTAAATAGTAATGTCGTTTACGATAATCTATAAGTGTACTTTTTAGCTACGGCACGGTACAGTTACATCACATTTACGTTTATGGTCCCATAATCCGCCCTTTAACAATAGGTGTGTTTCTTTAAGGGCGGATTATGGGACCGTAAACGTAAATGTGATGTAACTGTACCGTGCCGTAGCTAAAAAGTACACTTATAGATTATCGTAAACGACATTACTATTTAGCATCTATTTCATGTGGTTTTATATTTTATTCTAAATTTTTCCATTTATTAGTTAATTTTTATTCCTTATTTTTTGTTTGAATCAATTTTCTTTATTCATTTCATATTTTTTGCGACTAAAATCATTCAGCTGTTTCGATGACGGATAGAAAATTCTGATTTCAACAGAATGATCCGGCAAGTTCGTTTACATTTACGTGTTAGTAACCATTCGTATACATTTCTTCTTGTGGTATCGGAACAGCTGATTCGTTACAGATACGTTTACGGTTGGGTAACTCAGCCTTTACTTTTTGGGTAAGGTTCGGTAAAATGAGAGTAAGCACAAAATCCTCTCACAAAATGACAAAATTACCCAATAGTACAGGAACGCAAAAAACCACTTTTCTAGCCCAAAAACTTATTTCAAAAAATAATGTTAAACAGTGATGGGACTTGAAAAATTTTGTTTTGTGCCAAGTGTGTGACTAAAATGTGCCAAATGGGCCTTTATTGTGCCAAAACTCAATTTTCACTTAGAAACCGTGTTTTCAACTTTCATTTTGTAAATGCATTCTTATGGAATTATTTTGAATTCTTATGGAATTAATTATATTTGAATGAATTAAAATTTTCTTTCAATTAAAAGGTGAATGATAAATTAAATTCATCCGATACTTATTAAAGATTTGGGAATGCAGCCAATGAATGAATTCTTTAGGAATGGTTGCACGGAATGGTATACATATAAACATTTTCTAAAACTGAATTAATTTTTTTATGAATAAAACTTAAATTAATTCTTTCGAAGCTCTGAGATAAATTTATAGCATTTGAATTTTTAAAATTCTATGGATTAAGCACCTTAAGTTGTTCAGTTTTCACGTGAAAAAACTGTTATACTCCATATAAAAAAATTATTTTTCACGACAATGAGTTTCACGTGAAAATTGTGCAAACTTAGTTTTCACGCAAATTTAATGTACAAGACTATTATTTTTCTGGTGAAAAAGTGACATTTTGTGTTAATTGTGATTGTGGCTTTGTTATAAAATTAAAATATTGTTAATTTTTTTAACTTAAATTGCAATTTAAAGCATTTAAAATCTGAGAGAAATTTTTTCACGTGAAAAACAACTTACTGTGCTTTATTTGGTAATATCTTCGATGCCATTTTTTAGTTTCGCTTTATTCGAAAAGGTATTTTAATACCAGTAAATGCTTAGAAACTAAAAATTAAAGAATTGTTATTTTTTAAATTCATTTTCTATTAAATTTTGTAGATAACCAAAATGTGCCAAAATAGTATCGGTTGTGCCATTGTACCAATCAATCTTAGATTGTTCCAAAAATCCCATCACTGATGTGAAAATACGTATAATTTCAGTTTGCAAATCGGCACAAATAGACATATTTATTCGCATTTAAAAGTTGTTTTTGATTTTATTCAATTAATTTTAACAAAAAACCAAGTTTCTTTTGCTTATTTCTTTATTTAATTACAATTTATAATTTAATTTCACAATTGTTTTTTGTTTATATTTGCATCAGCTGTTTTACCAAAGTTTACCCGAAGAAAAAGTCTGGGTAAATTTTGGTAAAAAGAGAAGCACTAATACACTCTCATTAGCGCTCTCATTTACCCAATTCTCGAGTACGGGAACGCTTTTGGGTAAATTTCGGTAACTTTGGGTAAATTTCGGTAACATTGGGAACGTACGGGAACACACTGAATAATTTAGAATCGTCAAACAATATTAAAGGTATGGAGACCACAACTGTAAGTAAAAAACGAGTAAAAAGGTTAAAGTCGGGCATGCCGACTATACAATACCCTACACCAGTCTGGTGTATTGTTTGGATCCGAAATTCGAATGGGTTAAAATGGGGCTTATGTCAAAATTTTCTATAATGTGAGTCAGCGCACCAAATTTCATTAAAATATATTAATATTTGCGACCTGCAGTTTGTAACCAAGCCAATTTTGGGGGGACCCTTATATGGGCACTAGTTCTAAACATGGACCGATGTTCGCCAAAATCAATAGGCTTCGTCCTTGGGCCAACATAGGTCTATGTACCAAATTTCATCAAAATATCTTAATATTAATACCTGCAGCGTATAAACAGTATAATTTTGGTAGGACCCTTATATGGGCACTAGGTCTAAACATAGACCGATGTTCACCAAAATCAATAGGCTGCGTTATTGGGCCAATATAGGTCTGTGTACCAAATTTCATCAAAATATCTTAATATTTGCGACTTGCAGCGTATAAACATTATAATTTTGGTAGGACCCTTATATGGGCACTAGGTCTAAACATGGACCGATGTTCACCAAAATCAATAGGCTGCGTTATTGGGCCAATGTGGGGCTGTGTACCAAATTTCATCAAAATATCTTAATATTTACGACCTGCAGCGTATAAACAGTATAATTTTGGTAGGACCCTTATATGGGCACTAGGTCTAAACATGGACCGATGTTCACCAAAATCAATAGGCTGCGTTATTGGGTCAATATAGGTCTATGTACCAAATTTCATCAAAATATCTTAATATTTACGACCTGCAGCGTATAAACAGTATAATTTTGGTAGGACCCTTATATGGGCACTAGGTCTAAACATGGACCGATGTTCACCAAAATCAATAGGCTGCGTTATTGGGCCAATGTGGGGCTGTGTACTAAATTTCATCAAAATATCTTAATATTTACGACCTGCAGCGTATAAACAGTATAATTTTGGTAGGACCCTTATATGGGCACTAGGTCTAAACATGGACCGATGTTCACCAAAATCAAAAGGTTGCGTTATTGGGCTAACATAGGTCTGTGTACCAAATTTCATCAAAATATCTTAATATTTACGACCTGCAGCGTATAAACAATATAATTTTGGTAGGACCCTTATATGGGCACTAGGTCTAAACATGGACCGATGTTCAAAAAAATCAAACTTGTTCGTCCTTGGGCCAACATAGGTCTGCGTACCAAATTTCATCAAAATATCTTAATAGCTGCGACCTGTAGAGTGCGCACAAGATTGCATGGACAGACAGACAGACGGACGGACGGACGGACAGACGGACATCGTTAAATCGAAATAAAAAAAAAAGATTCTGAACCGATCGGTATACTATAAGGTGGGTCTACGACCCATATTTTTTGGTGTTACAAACATCAGCACAAACTTATAATACCCTGACCACATAGTGGTGTAGGGTATAATTAAAAAGAGAAAAACCTAACAAAAAGTGGACGCCAGATGAAATAAAAATTGTTCTGGATTATTTAGGGGAGGCAGAAAATATAGAGGTGAGTTTTTAAGAGAAGTCTGTAATTTTTTATAAGCATTTTAAAACAATTTCACAAAATAAACACCTTTTTGTTAATTTTCACGACGAATAATTCTGTATATCAGCTGTTACATTTGCTTCTAGCATTGCAAAGTTGCTTAAAATACCGCTCACTTTCAATGACAAAATTATTGCAATAGCAAACAGTTGCAACCTAAAATGCACCAAACACTTAATACCGCTATTATTTTTCTTACGTTTCATTTACATCTGCACACAAATCCCGAGAATTCGAATAAAATTGAGATTTCAGTGAAAATCTCATGTGAAATCCCGAGATTCCCCTACAAAAGAAATACCGTAAATTTGCGAGATTGGAAAATGAGAGAAATATCATGAAAATCTCACAAATGTGGAGACTTTTACAGAATACAACCGTGTTTCGCTTAATTTATAGAGTTTTTGCATGAAAAAGTGGCAACGATAGTCTGACTAAAAAAATAACCTAAAAATAACACAAAATAATGAAATAAAAATATTATTATAAATATAATAAATATAACTATAGACAGAAAATAGTGTAAATTGTACTCTGCCAATGAATAAAAAGGATTTTATAAATATTTTTAATTTGAGGTTATTTTTTATGGTACTTTGGTACAAAATAATGAAATAAAAATATTATTATAAATATAACTTTAGACCCAATGGAAATGTACTAATGATTATAAGAAGTGGTGCGAAGTTCTAATTTTGGCTTCCCGCGAAGCATAACTATGAAGAAAGCATTGGGAAGTTTATGTCTTCCTTTCACCAAAATATTGCAAAATCTGGCTTCTAGGTTGTCGTCCTTACAAAAAAAAAAAAAACAAATTTACTACCATATTTAGCGTTAGATCTTTACATAAAATAATGTAAATTGTACTCTGCCAATGAATAAAAAGGATTTTAGAAATATTTTTAATTTGAGGTTATCTTTTATGGATCTGGCTACTGTCATAAAGTGCAAATGTAAACGGATGAAAACAGATGTAAACGCAACTTTATGCACGTTATCTTTCAACGCGATTAATTATCAACGTTGATAACTCAACGTTTAAAGATTTTCACATCTAGTAGAACTTCTTCGCGTTACTTCCTAAAAAGTTGTGCTGGCGTACATTCGATTATACCGCTAATGTTAAAAATATTAGCTGTTTAAAATTTCTTTATACTTTAAGCGTTTAAACATATTAAGTGCATAAATACTTAACGTTGATAGGTATGAGCGAAAATACAGCTATTATTGTCTTTAGTTGCACATGCTAGAATATATAAATACAAATAGATAAATATAATATAATTTTTTTGAAATATTATTAAATATTTTGCATTCCACTTTCATTAAGTTGTTTTAAAATACATGAATTAGCCATATAAGATCGTTCACATCTATCGGTTTCCTTTGAAATTATAACATTGCATTCGGCTATGATTCTTTTAAGATGATTATTATCAATCGAGTTGTTAAATAAATAGGCAAAAAATGGTATAATTTCAGATTCATTTAACGAATTATCTGTGGAAAACTAGAAATATAAAAATAAAGAATTTGAAAATTTTATAGTACTTAGTAATATTTTTAAGTTTAATGATAATTACCAAATTATGCATTTTCATAATACAATAACGGATACATTTGGCATTTCTTATAGGATCGCGAGATCCATTTGCAATATCTTCAAAACCAGCTAAAAAGTAAAAATTAGAATTAATAAAAATGCACATTAATTACCATGCAAATGCATGTTTGTAGTTATTTTTGACCAAATACTTTTCCGAATCAAAGACTTTGCAACAAAATGGCATCGATTTGTTGTTATATATTTTTGCATATTTTATTATAAATGCATATTTTTGCATATTTTGCTTTTAAGTACATATTTTTTGCATATTTTATGATTTTTAGTGCACATTTTTCATTAAATTGCATATTTTTTCATATTTTTTAAAAAACTAAAAGTAAGATTTAATGAAAAATAAAGAAAAAGATGAATTTGCAAACCTTAAAGCATCACTTAACTAGAAGGAAAACATCAAGTTGTCTTCTACTTAGAGATTTATATTGGATTTATTTTTTAACCAAACGCTCTCGAGTAATAAATATGATTTTTAAAAATCTATAAATTTAAAGTAAAGTTTTTGGTTTGAAACGTTTAATTTTGAATTATTGGTGCATATTTTTGAGCTTTTTAGTTCATATTTTCATTTAAGTGCATATTTTGTATTTTCTACTGCATATTTTAAGCGCATATTTTCGATTTTTAAGTGCATGAAAGTCGTTGCCCTGTTAATTGCACTATTAATTGCATTTGGTCTATATGACGCGTTTGAAAAAACAACCCAGCAAAAATAGTTCTGCCAAAGAAGCAATAAAAGCATCACTACTATGGCAAAGGCATCACTTCTTTTCTAATGGTTTCATCGATGAATTTAACGTTGGCGTGTCATAGGACGGAAGCATTCAAATATATCTACTTACCATTACTCATGCTTTTTATTCTAAAGAAGCAAATCAGATGCTATGTTTAGATATTCTCTAGTATGCCTGAAAAATATGCGTATATTTTGTAGTATTTAAGCTGTTATGAAAATTTAATTCATAAGAATGCAGTAAAATAATTTTTTAAAAAGCGAATTTTATGCAATGATGTATAAGTACTTCTTTATTAGTACAAATAAATGCTTCTAAATTAGTGTAAAGAAACACTTTCACATTGATGATAAAAAACGTTACTCCATTGTAGTAATCACAGATTTAATAAAAAACGAGTAAAAAGGTTAAAGTCGGGCATACCGACTATACAATACCCTACACCAGTCTGGTGTATTGTTTGGATCCGTCAAAATGTCAAAATTTTCTATAATGTGAGTCAGCGCACCAAATTTCATTAAAATATCTTAATATTTGCGACCTGCAGTTTGTAACCAAGCCAATTTTGGGGGGAACCTTCTATGGGCACTAGTTCTAAACATGGACCGATGTTCACCAAAATCAATATGCTGCGTTATTGGGCCAATATAGGTCTGTGTACCAAATTTCATCAAAATATCTTAATATTTGCGACCTGCAGCGTATAAACAGTATAATTTTGGTAGGACCCTTATATGGGCACTAGGTCTAAACATGGACCGATGTTCACCAAAATCAATAGGCTGCGTTATTGGGCCAATATGGGTCTGTGTACCAAATTTCATCAAAACATCTTAATATTTACGACCTGCAGCGTATAAACAGTATAATTTTGGTAGGACCCTTATATGGGTACTAGGTCTAAACATGGACCGATGTTCACCAAAATCAATAGGCTGCGTTATTGGGCCAATATAGGTCTGTGTACCAAATTTCATCAAAATATCTTAATATTTACGACCTGTAGAGTGCGCACAAGATTGCATGGACAGACCGACGGACGGACGGACAGACGGACATCGTTAAATCGAAATAAAAAAAAATCTGAACCGATCGGTATACTATAAGGTGGGTCTACGACCAATATTTTTTGGTGTTACAAACATCAGCACAAACTTATAATACCCTGACCACATAGTGGTGTAGGGTATAATTATTTTCGTTATTTTTAGTTTTTTATTTAAAAAATTAAGTTCACAAAAATCTTTTGAATTTTATTAAAGTTTAATAAAACAATTTAACATGCAAAACAACAACAAAAATCGTTCAATTAGCCTCTAATAAGACAAAAAGGTTTTTCTGAATAACCATGTAAATATTTAAAAATATATTACACTTCAAAAGATAATAAAATAAATTATAAGGTTTTCAAGAAATAAATTGTTAAATTATAAACAAACAAATGTACTTCAGTACATAAGCTCGGTTGATGAATTTCACACATACATTGCTTTTACGAATATGAAATTAAGATAAACTTAAAAAATATTCATTTTGAGATTTATTAATAAGAAGAAAAATGTTTTCGTTTTGAATTTTAAAAAAGTAAAGAAATTATCATTTCAAATTCAGAAATTATGAATTTTAGTAGATTTTATATTTTTTGAATTTTATTTTTTATATTCTCTGAATTTTAACTGATGATTTCTGAATTACAATTGATGTATTCTGAAAATCAATTGATATTTCCCGAATTACAAGTGCTATTTTTCGGAACTTCAAATGACGTTTTCGAAATTTCTAATGCAAATTCTGAATATCATTCTAATTTTTTTAATTAAAAAAAAAAAATTAATTTCAATTGATATTTTCTGAATTACAGTTGCAAAAGATGTAAACTAAATATAAATTGTCAAAAGGTTTTTTTGAATCAAAATTAAATTTCAAAGAAACTTGTCAAACTGAAAAAATTGTAAAGCCCAATCCAGATACTCACAGTGACAGTGGCAGCATTGTCAAACTTCAGAAGCAATTAAGAGGGTGATTTTTTAAGATTATCATAGGTTTATATCCAAATCACTACATTTGGAACATGAACGCATGAATACTTTCGGAAGTTCCTTTGAATAACTTCCAAAAAGCACTTAAAGCATACTAACTGAAACTAAGGAAGCAATGAAAGAAGTTATAACCAAAGAATGAATACCACTTTTTTTTGCAGGGAACATACACAACATTTATAATTTTAGTCAATAGCCTTAATACATAATTTCAATATCCTACCATCTGTTATTTCAATTTTCTTAGTATTGGCTTCATCTTCATAACAATTTATCACTGATGCTTTGGCAATTTCCATTAAACCATCAATAGATTGCTTAATAAAATATCAAATTTTTCATTAAAATAATAAAACTTACTTTTATTTTTGAAAATTATTCAAACCTGCAATGTATTTGCTATACAAACTATAATACATATTATCGCAAATATTTTCATGTTTTTTAAGAGCAATTAATTTCTTTGTTTATTAAATTTGTTTCAATATCAACACGATTATAGACGCTACTAAAATGTTTTTAACAATTTTCATTTGTTTTGTATAAAAACCTTTAAATTTCCATTTAGGGTTTGATTCACATCAATCTTAATTGTATGCCAAAATGATGGATTTTACATTTCTAAAAAAAGAAAACAATAGGTTGTATGAGAGCACAATATTAAGATATTTCGAATAATAAAATTCGTATTTTTTATTAATCATATGTACTAGAGTCCATTGGTCTCAAACCAGTGGTACGCGACACTTTCCCAGGGGGTACCTGAAACCTTTGAAAATTTTAATCTTCAAACCAATAATATTATAAAAGTGATTGTTTGTCTGTCTGTCTGTCTGTCTGTTCGTTCTATCACAGAGTGGTTCCAAACAAAACAAAAATGGTAATAATTTTGAATCTTTAAAACTACTGATCCAATCGGCAAAAATAAGAAAGATCTAGGCTTTTAGAAAATTAGTCTTGTATCCACCCTGTTTTAGCACAGGGTGTGCTAAAGGGTGTAAAAGTTGACCATCTCGGGTATACAAAAGCTTTATTGTGGTAAAACTTTTACAAATGTGAACCGATTTTGCTGATTTTAGACTTTTTGTAATATAGGTTACAAAGTTAAGAAAAAACATGCTTCAAGAACGATAGTCGCTCTTATAGTTTAAAAAATGTTTAACTTTGAATTTCAAAATTTTTTTACACTGACTTGTTTCGGGTTTTTGCCAATAAATTTTTAATTATCAGAAAAAATGTTTGAAATTTTGTTGCGTCATTGCCATGAACTTTCTAACTTTCAGAATGAAAACTATTTTCAATTATCTCAAGCCGTTTAGCGGGGATATATTTTTAAAATCAAAACTTTTAAGTGTGTCGTGAAAAAGGCATTTTTTTTACAAAAAGAAGAGTTACTTCATTCACTTTTATCTCAAAGTTTTTAAAATGTTTTTTAATATTTTTGATCATAATTAGAAATTTATTAATTAGAAATTTTTTGATCATATTTTAAAAGAATAATCTTGAGAAATGCTTAATAGTGCAATTTAGAAGAAGAAGATGAATTTTTGAACAAAATTTAATGTTTTTGAATGCAGCAAAAAAAAAAATGATGCCACTTACATTTTTTAATTTTAATCCATAAACAAACATACTGCAAAGGATTTGTCTCTAAATTTCCCGCCGTCCCACAGTGGGAAAAATCACCAATCTAGCTTATAAAAAATCGTATCTCTTAAACTATTGATCTGAGAAGTTAGAAATGTATGGAGCGATTGTAGCGAATAGAGTCTTCTTTAAATATATTGTATTTGTAGACACCCTGTTTAATTACAGGGTACACCAAAAGGAAGGTTTTAGTGGAAATTACACTGAAATTTAGTATCTCTTTAAAATTGGTATGCAAAGTTTCCGAAAGTATTGCCCTATGTTGCATTTATGTAATTTGATAGATTTAATCATTCACCGATAAGGGTTGCTGTTAATATATTTAGTAACATTTCAAATACGATGTAGCTCCGAAGAGCAATGTATTTAGTTATACAAAATAAATTAAAATTTTTTGCTAAACAAAACACAATTAAAAACCTTTTTATATGTACATTAAGGTTATGACTCATTTTTATCAAAAATTTTACCTATCACCACGTGATAGGCAATACTAAATTAATATTAAAAATCGTATTTGCGGATCATTTCGGCAAAAAAAACCTTCCGCACCAAATGCATTTTCTAAAAATAATTTTTGTTCGGGGATTTTGTTTAACTTACATAACGAATTATTACAAAAATTATTGTAAACGACAAAAAATGTATCCAAAAGTCCCTCCAAAAAGGTTTAGTAATTTTTACCGTAAATAGCTTTTAATAAGCATCGTTTGAGTCTCATATGTTTAAAACTTTGGAGAAATATTTTAATTAAACTAAAACCATATAGAGCAAATTTCAACCCTTTTGGTGCGGGAACTTTTTTGACAGTAGCGAAAAAGTAATATTGCGTTTCTTAATATTTTTTTATGGGCTTTTCGGTTAGGGCATGTAAAATTTGATATTTGCAAAAAAAATCAAAAAGTCATAACCCTAATGTACATTAAATCACAGAAATAGTATTTTGCAATATATATTTATATCAAAAATTACTGTCATCAAATATGGATATGAGTTAAACTTTAAAAAATAAACTTTTCGTATTTTTAATAAATAAATATATACAATTTTATTTATTCGTAACAAAAAAAGGATCAAACCTTCTTTTTTTAAAATTAGAGAAAACAACATTTAAGTTGACATTATAAATGAAACTAATATACTAAGTTTTAATTCATTCATTATTATTTTTATTTATTTAAAGATCAACAAAAAAATTTGCTAATATTATCAAAATATATATAATACAAGTTAAGAAAAAAAAAAATATTGCATAAAACCAAATTCAAACTTATATTTATTTAATTTTTATTTTTTAAACTAAATAAATTACATTCAACAATAAATAAAACTTAAAAAAATAATACTTAAAATAATTGTTCCATGAAAAAAAAATATTGCAAATTATTCGCTTTCAGAGCCTGAGTCCTGGGCTTCTTCGCATTGATCGGGAATCATTGGGTCACAAATCAGCTCACGAACTTCGCTGGAAAGAGGCTCCAAGGCTCGATAGTTGATGGATGACTTTTTTGATATTGATGAAATATAAGGATCCGATGAATAAAGCAGTGTATTGAGTAAATCTTGCATAGTTTTCTCACGCGTCATTTTTCGAGTGTGGAATTCCCGGTAATTACGGAAATCTTTATTTCTGCATTCCATTGCTTCTTCCGAAAGCATTCCAATTGGCAAACACGCGTATTTGATAATATTTTATGTACGCTGGATGGCATGTTATACCAGGGGTATAAATCCACGTACAATTTGGATGTACTTTCAGTCATTTTTTTAAAGGAATCTGTATTTATTGCGTAACCACATGCCATTGTTTTTAATATAACACCCAAATTACTTATTAATTTATCGTCGACTCCTGTAATTGATGATGCCAAGCCGTCATTGCCGTCATTGGTTGTTCCAAACCCTGGCTTTGGTATATCTACAAGTAGGTTCATATATTTTTTTAAATCATCAATAATTTTTTTTTTCTTTGTGCAACGGCTAATTTATCGTCATCGCCTCTTATTTGCGATTTTTTTTTGTCAAGCCTATAGGCTATGTGCAAAATACACTCAAAACACCTTATCCATGCATGCAGTGTGGAAAGTCCATAGGCATACAAGGATTCATTTGGCTTTAAATCTTTAATCTTATTTAAATCATTCATGATTTTTGGAGTAGCTCCGCATATTCCACATGATTGTGTTGATGTTTCTGCGATTGCACTAAATGCCTTACCATCAATCATGGTAAGACAGAATTTATGATCCACGTTCAGATCTAAGTCTGTAACTTTTGTTTCTATTATACTTTCAATTTGATGTTTTATTTTATTTACTTCATTTTCTATAAGGTCAATTGTTTCTTTTTCAAATGTTAATTTAATCGGCCGACAGAATCGGGTTGATGACGGTCGAGGATTTTGCCACAAAATATTATCTTTATCTTTAAGTTGCAATGGGACTAAGCAAATTGCGAGTAAATTCTCATCAGACTTACCTTCTGGACATTTTTGCTTATATGTGGAGTGTCCACTACTTCCATCACAACCCCATTTGTATATCATTGTAATATTTTTTGACGATGACATATTTCTCGATTTCATAATTACGTCTTTTTGGTATTCTACGATTCTGCTAGCTGTGTGGTCCACTAGAGCTTGAATACTGACTTCTGCAGAAAAGTTTGTAACATATATTGAGGAGTCTTTGGGATAACATTTTTTTTTTTTGCCTCACGAATTACATTGTATGGTGGATAAATGTTTGCATTACGACTTTTGGCTCCTGATAGCGTTAGCATATACGAACGCTAAGGCTTCGTCAGGTGTATATGGTATGCAAGTTTTATCAGGAATGGAGAGGGCTCTTTTAATTTTGGATGCCCTTCCTGGAGATTTTTGTATATCTTTTATTAAACCTGCAGTATCCCGTTTACCAGATTTGTAAAGACTTACACTGGTAGCGAAAATCAATTCCTCTTTACTTGTAGTTTTTACAAGATCAGCCACCTTCAGTTTTTTAGATACGTCGCTTGATTCTGTGAAGGCTTTAGATGGACGTCCTCGGTATTGTGAAGGACCCGGTATATCGTCATTTTCAAGACAAGACAAATCAATGTTTGTGTTTAACCATTCCTTGTGATTTCTTTCAAAAACTTGTGTTGTTCGTTTGCATTCGCTCCATTTTTTGGTGAATCTGCTACACAACAATTTTAAGGTTTTTTCCAGTTTTTTACACTTTTCACTTCCTTTATCATTGACTAGTCCAAGCTTCGAAAAAACGTGACTAATCACCAAACTTCAAAACATTCTTTATAAGTAATTTGCATTTTCAAAAAAACTGTAGCTTTAAGCTTAGTGAAACGCAACTTATAAAGAAATATTAATTAAATTTCCGATATTTCCTTTGCCGTATATTGCAATTGTATAAAAAGGAAAAATGCATTTATGTGAAAGCACTTGAATATCGCCCACAAGTAATATTTGTTTAAACAAGCCCTTTAAACTCTACTTTGTGGCTGTTTGTGGCACCCAAATTTTTCTCCAGACTTACCTCATTAGGTCTAGTTTCAAATTCAAAAATTAGTTTGGCGGTACTTAGCGGTCCTTTTTTCTAATCTCTTTACACATTAAGGAATTTTGACAAAAATATACTTTTATGTACTTACTCGCAAGGGGTATTACTAAAATCATTTTCTATACAATACATCGTGTCCACGTACTCTTTAGGACTTGTTTTATCAAAAAAAAATATAGGTTCAATTGCGCAATAAAACTTTTCATAATACATTGGGGGAAACGTGAAACCAAAATCACTCATGAACGTGCTACTTATCCATTGCATACATTTACAGCCCTGTATTTTCATAACTAACATATAAATCGAAAAATGTTGAATGCAGTTTTAAGTATCAACTATCATTGAATTATTATATGCTATAGGTTTATAAATTTGTAAAAAAAAAAATATTTTTTATAAGCTAGATTGGTCATTTTTCCCACAGTGCGTCCGTTCAAGAATATCGTCAACAAAGCAAATTTTGTGAAAAAGTAATTTTTAAAAGTCAAAAACATTTGATTTTGATTTTTAAAAACATGCATTAAAATAATTAATTTTTTGTGGAACATTATAGTCCTCTAACTCTGCAACTTACGGGTGCCTTTAATTGAAGAGTTAGAGGGTTAAAATATTCCACACATCATATACACTCAAAAAATAAGTTAGTACAAAAGTTAGTAAAACGTCTTGTATATCAAGTGTACTGGTTTTCAGCATTTTTTTTTTGCTGAAATTCCGTTTTCAGCAAAAGTTTTAGTTATATTTTTTTAGCACTAAACTAATTTTGAACTAATGTTTTACTAATTTATTTTGATACAAAAATTGTGCTGATAACCGCATATATAGCGTGGAGGACAACCAGGTAGACAAATGTAGATGTCGCAGCTTGTCTGTATGTAGTACAGACAACGGAAATGATAAAAAAGAAAAACAACTTTACACAATTTCTATATTTAAATTTTCAGCAAATAAATTAACTAAAATAAAATTTCGCTATAAGTTTTTTGAGTTTTTTTCAGTCTACTAATATTCATTTCGTTTTCATTTTTTTATTTTTTATAAAGTCTATGGATAACAATGATCCTTACAGACTACTCGCTAAAAATAAAATTAGAAAATTAAAACAAATTATTTAAATAAAGTTTAAACACATGTTTTGAATAACTAAAATCTAAAACAATATTAGGTTTGTTTTTTTCGAATTTTATATCTATATCTATAACTACTTGTAAAAAAACGACTATCCGTACCAGGGGAATGGCATCACCAAATAAAAAAGTTATAACGACATCGTTATTACTAGATGGCACTTTGTTCAAAAAATTGACAATTTTCTTTTATTATTTAAATTGAAATAATAAAAAACAAAAAAGCAAATAACAAAAAAGGAATTCCCAAATTTTATTATTTGAACATATTTTGCGCTTAATTTTTTCTTATTTTGCGTAGTTTTCAGCAATTTTTGAGTTTTTAAATATAGGCTCAGCTGATACTAAAGTGATACTAAATAGTTGTTCAGGTGATACTAAATTTCAGCGCCCTCTACCGGTGAGTAGTGTAAGTACTTACCTGACTTTTCTTTTATTTTTTGTAAACAAATGAAATTTAAACATTTGCAGTCCCCTTTGTACAAAAGCTGTTTTCGTACAAAGACTTCGCCGGAACGCGAAATAGAGCAATAATCTTGTGTGCCCTGCTCCACCATTGCTAACAAACGCATAATTCATTTGTTAGCTTTTGTTGTTTTTAATATTTTATGAAATAAAAAATACAAAAATTTCAAATATTTTTATGACAAATATTTTTGTTTACATTTGAAAGAGAAATGCTAAGAATTTTTAAGACTTGGTAGCATTTTTATAACTACTTAATTTTTAAGAAGCTAAATTTATACTTACTTAAAAATTTTATAAATGCTTAAATTTGTATGGAATATTTATACAAAATTTTAAAAAAACAAACCTATTATTCTCTAATTTATTAAAATAAATCTGAGATCTAATTAAGGGTTCATTTAACGAATATTTAATTCGTTTTATGCATACCTATGAAAAAATAGTCATGGTTTCTTAAAGATCTAGAGGGAACATTAAAATTTATCAGTGATAGTAACTCAGGGCATTTTATATTTGAATTCACTATATCAAATAAAAATAAAAAAGTTTGGATTGATTGATTCAACAAAAAGTTTAGTGATTTTAACAAGGATTTTTTTCATTTGCAATCGACTAAGTGTTAGCAAAACATTTGCTGAAGATTACTATTTTTTTGGTAAAAATCAGTTCGCTGATTTTCAGCAAACCTTTTGCTGAAATTACCAACTTTTTTGCAGCACGCTCCT
This sequence comes from Leucophora obtusa, assembly GCA_949987735.1. Taxonomy (NCBI): domain Eukaryota; kingdom Metazoa; phylum Arthropoda; class Insecta; order Diptera; family Anthomyiidae; genus Leucophora; species Leucophora obtusa. The sequence goes on from OX465297.1 coordinate 28,528,197, forward strand.
GACTAAAAATTTGTTGACACAGCAACATTTTTTGCTGACTTTACTGACTTTTTTTTGAGTGTACTACGCCTATCATCACAGTAATGAGTAGGTTGCGAGTTGTGAACCACGGACAAAGAAGAGAGATTACAAAGATTATTAACTTTTTCTGCCCTAGAAAATATATCGACATTAAAGTCCCCTATTACAATTACGTTCCTATACTGCGAAGTTATATCACAAACTTCATTTTCACAAACATTAAAATTACGATGCGGTAAATAGACAACGCCAATTAAAATGGATTGACCATATCCAAGTATTACTTCCATAAAGAAGGTTTCAAATACACGCTCTACCATTTCCTCATAAACTACGCGGGATTTGAATTTTTGAGATACGTATAAACATTAGAGGTATTCTTATTAGTATGGCCAAATTTTAAAGTGGTTGGATTCCAGTTCGCCGGCCAGAATTTTATTCCTTTATATTAAAAAATTAAATAAGAAAAATTTGGAGCGAATCCGAGCACTTTTATTGGTACCCGGAAACGACTTCAATATACCTCTATACGAATAAATAAAACAAAATTACAGTTTTAAATAATTTTTTCGAAAAATGTTTTTTTTTATTAATTTGAATACATGTTACAAAAATAAAATTGGAATAGATAATTAGTTTCTGGATCTATATTTCTTAAAACTAAGGATATAATAATATTAGATGAGATTTTTTATACGATAGATATTTTTGTCGACAAGTCTCAACAAGCTGAAGCAACAATTGTTTTTTCTCTTCATCATTGGTTAATATTCTGTTAAGGTCTTGTATGAATTTAACGCCTCTGTCAGCAGTATCATTTACAAAAAATATGTCCTTACAGGATGTAAAACCTTTCTCAAATTCAAAATCTAGAAATTCCAGGGATAAACTGTACCGACTTAAGGAATACTTTGTTTTCTCTGATACAAAAATCACATAATGAGTTTTTTGATTTTTGAAAGTCTATTAAATTCGAATAGTATCGACCATTTTTTAATTTTACAATTTTTGGGTTAGTTTCTGAATACTTTATAGCATCTTAAATAAAAGTCAAATTGCGTCTATGGCATTAGTAGTACATCTGATCCAGACTTCAATATAAAGTTTCACTAGAAAAATGCAAATAGGGTGTAATCCATTTGATTCATGTTTCGTAAGTGAGAATTGGTCATGGAACGCAAATAATTTTAAAGAACATATTACTTTTGACACCCAGCCTGCATAGTTGGACCAGTCGTTCGAAAGTTATACCTCTCTGCACCAAGGAAGATTAAGACCAACTGAAGTAATTCTTTATAGTCTTCTGGATTTTGAGATTTAGTTAGTTGATAATATCAAAACTTTATACAATTTTCATGTTCAGCTGGACTTATTTGTAAACAAACAGTTGCACCTTCATTGCTACTTCTAAATAATTCTTTGTTAAAACTTGGCCAAGATTTGGCATATCCTTAAAATATTGAAACTTCTGGAACAGAGGTTGAATATAAATTTGTTTCGAAAACGATTCGCAATATTATTTCGTACACATGCTGGAGGCAAATTAGATTGATTAGAATACGTCCAATTTTGTTTTCCCAGAGGACTAAACGCTCTATCATATGACAAGCCGTTTACTTGGTCAACAATATTCCATTTTCTTCTAAGCTTTTATAAACTGCATCCGCATTATTTTTCCAGTTGATGATTCTACTTTCGGTGCACGTAGAAACTTCAATGTGCCGTTGTAGCTTACCGCAAACGATGGATAGTTGAACGATTAATGAAAAGTTCCTCTACATGATGTCCTAATGCTGCAGCTGCTGCTATGAGAATGTGAACTGCCATTCCATCATACATTTTGGCATTGTCTAGCGTTGCTTCTAACCGAGCTGTAATAAAACTTAATACAGAATTTGAGCTTAAAGGGCGGATTATGGGACCGTAAACGTATATGTGATGTAACTGTACCGTGCCGTAGCTAAAAAGTACACTTATAGATTATGGTAAACGACATTACTATTTAGCATCTATTTCATGTGGTTTTATATTTTATTCTAAATTTTTCCATTTATTTGTTAATTTTTATTCCTTATTTGTTGTTTGAATTATTTTTCTTTATTCATTTCATATTTTTTCCGACTAAAATCAGTCAGCTGTTTCGATGCCGGATAGAAAATTCTGATTTCAACAGAATGATCCGGCAAGTTCGTTTACATTTACGTGTTAGTAACCATTCGTATACATTTCTTCTTGTAGTATCGAAACAGCTGATTCGTTACAGATACGTTTACGGTTGGGTAAGTCAGCCTTAAGTTTTCTTTCTCGATAGTCGTGTTGTTAATTGGTAAGTTGATAACAGAGCTTTGAAGAATTAATTCCTTTTTGAATGAATTCACTACCAATCGAATTCAATTTTCTCTAGAATTAAATGAATTCCTTTTCTTAAGTAATTCACTCAATTCGTTCAACTGAACGCGTTCATCAAACAACAAATACAAAGAATTAATTCAATTGCAATAGTTCTTTTTATTAATTAACATGAACGCGTTCAATTTTATAAATCGAACGGAAAAAAGTGAATTAATTCCTTACTGAATTAATTCACCACTGAATTCGTTCAATTTCATTTTCGTTCAGTGAATTAAAAAAAATAAAATTACGTTCAGTGAATTAAAAAAAATATGTTCACTGAATTAAAAAAAAATTACGTTCACGTAATATACGTAAATAAATGCTTTCTTCTACTGAACGGCAGAAAACAGGCTTAGAGTTCAGTGAACTTATTTTTTATTGTTTCAATTCATTGAACGTATTTTTTTTAACAGCCAACGTATTTTTATACCCTACACCACTATGTGGTCAGGGTATTATAAGTTTTTCTTAATTCACTGAACATAATTTTATTTTTTTTAATTCACTGAACGAAAATGAAATTGAACGAATTCAGGGGTGTAAGGAATTAGTTCACTTTTTTTTCCGTTCGATTTATAAAATTGAACGCGTTCACAAGGGAATTAATTCGTTTGATCTAATAGAAAGAACTATAGCAATTTAATTAATTCGTAACAAAATAAATCGAACGAAAACAAATATGAATATTGAAGAGGTTGGTGCTTCTTCCGCAGTCGATGATCTTTTGGACATCCTAATTATTAGATATATTATTTTTTAGTAGGGTAGAGTGGACCACATTTTTGTCTCGCCCAAAAAAAAATACCCACGAATATCCTTTTGAATTTTTTAAAATGCCCGAGTCAAAAAATGATCTGGCGCCCCATATCCCACTTTACCCCACTCTACCCTACATAATATTGACTAATGTAAAGAGAAGAAAATTAAAATAAATTTTTCTTTCAATAATTTTTTGAAGAAAGTAATGAAAAACTGTGATTAAAAAGTGACAAATGTATAAAAACAGATAGTTTGCCCATATTTACTCGTTCAATATTTCAAGTCGTTTCCGGGTCCACTTAAAATGATCGGATTTGCTCCAAATTTGATTTATTTATTTTTTTAATATAAAGGAACAAGAATCTGGCCGGCGGTATATAAAAATCCAATATTTCAAAATAAGAACACCCCTAATAAACATACACGATCGATTCTATGAATATTATTCACGATCGATTCTATGAATATTATAACCCGGAATACTAACTGACCTATCTGTAACATTCTTCGTATACCATGTTTCAGAGACTCCAATTACATCGATAATACTGTTTTCATACAAATTGTTTACTTCATCAAACTTAGTTGATCTTTGGCTTGGTACAATACTTTGAGCATTCAAATGTGCTACCTTTAAACCCTATCCATTCAAAACAAAATTAAACATTCTATTGCTGCTAATCACCGGTCCTAAATTGTCAATCATTGCAATATGTTAGGCTTCGTTGTGTTTGTATAGAAAAAATTTGACCCAAAAATATATTAAGACTAAACCTTAAGCTAAAATTTAAAAGTATAAGCATCTTTGATAGCTGTATTCTACGCTCTCGACATGCTATCCACAAAAATTTATATAAAGCAAATTCTTATTCTTGAAATTAAATAATTTTTATGATAAAAGTGCGTGAAATTGCAAATAATTAAAGTGAAAAATAAACACCGAAACTTGTTACAAAATTGAAATGTCTGCTCTGCTATTTATCTTAGCAGACCTTATACCACCCAAAAAACAATACGTTCCGTTTACGTACCATTTTTTGTCCGTCGTAAACGGAATCCTACTCCGTTTACGGATCCAGAAAACGGAACATAAGGAACATCGAATCTGATTCGAATCCGTTGAAAGTCCGTCAATGACGGACCGTTTACGGACCGTTATATCGTGTAAAAAACGGACATGAGTCCGTTAAAAGTCCGTCAATGACGGACCGTTTCCGGACCGTTATGTCGTGTAAAAAACGGACAAGTCCGTTTAAAGTCCGTCAATGACGGACCGTTTACGGACCGTTATGTCATGTAAAAACGGAGTCACTCCGTTTCCGGTCCGTATCCATACCGATTTTTTAAACAAAAAACGGACTTTATATCTACATAAATTCACCCTATTTTTTATATTATGAGTAGTATTTTTATTTTTTAGATTTATTAATATTAACATTGATTATTTAAATTTATACTATATTTACATCTGGTGCGGGTTACGCCTCTATCCAATGCGTCAATAGTGGCCTATAATAGAATTCAATGACTTTTTTTTAAATAATTATAAAATTTAATGGTCAAAAATATATATACCTCTTTGTATGTAACGCTGTGTTGCTGATTTTGGTTTAGGAATTTTCGCCAGCAAATTTTGTATCAAATCTTTTCATAACTCAAAGAGGTTTACTATGCCTCATACTATTTCTTGCACCTTATCCAAGTCCACATTTAATTCAGCAAACCACTCTTTCGTTGAATCTTTTTGTAGGATAACACAAGCAATTTGTACACTCAGAAAAGTTCTGTAGTTACTACATGACAGTTATTTGTGTAGTAATGCGGTTGTAGTTATTTTAACTACAATTGTAGTTCATTTACTTAGAACAAAATTTTTCAATGTTTTTGACAGTTATTTTTTTAAACAAACTACAAAAATTACTACATTGTAGTAACATTTATTTTATGTAGTTATTTTGAATTTTATTTACAAATACTTAAATTTTCAAGTGTGTATGCACACACACGAAGCAAACAGAAGTATGTGTATGAATCACTTGTTTAGAAATTTCTAGTGAAAGAATATGAGTATAACATGTTTTCTCTTGTCTTAGTCATAAAACAACGCCAAAGAGTGAGCACGCGTAATACGGAAAAGGTTATATATTTTTTATTAAATTACTAAAATAATAAGGTAAGTTTTATAATATAAATTTATTTACGGGGAATGTTAAAAAAATATTGTATTTATTTTCTTTCAGTTCTTTTATATTCTCATCCCTTTCTACCTGGAGAAAAAAAGGAAGCCAAACAACAGCATATTTCATCCCTCACAGACGGACATGTACAACAGTATCTTAATAGTGAAAAAAGTGACATTAAGTGTAAATTTTGATTTCTCAATTTTAAATTTATTATAGAATAGAATTAAGTTAATAGTGTTTACATAAATTTGTTTTTTTTATTAAATTAATAATTAAAAAAAAAAATTTTATTTATGTTTTTTTAACTACATTTGCAAGTTGTTTGTACAGTTTTACAATAATTTGCATGTATGTTGTTTCAATTGCATTTGTAGTTGTTTTTACTACATTTGTCAGTTGATTTTTAACAGTTAAAAATTACTTCATGTTGCACTTAATTTAACTGCAAATGTAGTATACACCTTTTTAAGTGCAAATGCAGTTATTTTAACTGTCATTTGCAGTTGATTTTACCTACATAATTCCCTGAGTGTAAACAGGCAATAGCAATCTGATATAATGGATATAATAAACAAACATCCGTCCGGTGGTAATAATCTGCTGGCGTAGTTTTAATTGTTCACCCAAAACCTTGGCAAACAATATGAATACTTTTTGATATTTTTCTTCGCTGTCTTGACGATCTAGAATCCATTGTTGCGAATGAGAACTTTGCCAAAAATTACCAGCCATTTAGGATCGTTAAAATTATAAAAAATCGAAGCGAAAATTTTTTGCTTCTTGAACTTTTATTTTAAAAACAAACACAGGTGAAGTCCGTTTTAATCGGTACGAAAACGGATACACCAAAACGGAGTTAAAACGTATTGTGTTCGAAAATCCATTTATACGGTCCGTTAATGTTCCGTATACGTACAAGCGTTGACGGATACGTGCATTACGGACAGTTAACGTGCCGTAAAAGCCAGATTCATGAATCCGTACGTGCCGGAAAGTCCGTAAAAATGTTTCTTGGGCATATATGACAACAGTGATCTAACAAAAGTTCTTTTCTTTCCTGCTATGTGTTAACATTTTTACATTAGATTCTAAAATTTCCTTTTTTTTTCATGCTCCTGTCATTACAAAAGTTCATTTCATTATTTTTAGATTTTGCTTTGTGTGGTTGTTTGATCTTTTTTTTCATATTTAATTATTATCTAACATATTCAAATATCTAACATATTCAAATAGATAGAAAGAAAATTTTGTATGTACATTTTTTTTTTTAATTTAAAAGGTTACAAGTTACTACTTTTACTACAGCTGGAAAAATTCAATACAAAAAGTTAACAAAACTTTCCAATTGTATTAAAAATAGCACTATGCGACAGTCAAAATCGGGATGGGATGAAACCAACGGGAAATGTTATATCGGTCAAAAACAAGTTATACGTGTCCCGGCGTTTCGCTGGGTCAACCCTAGGAATCGAGATATATCTTTTTTTTGACATAACTCGAGAACCACTAGTCCGATTTTGCTCAAACAATTTTAAAAAAATTAAAAATTACAATTCCTTTAATCTGTTCATATAACGTTTTTCTATATACTCAACAGTTTTGCCGGTAAAAATAAATGTTTGTTACCGCTACCATAAAAATCAATAACCTTTTGTTTATTACTTTTTTTTAATATTTTAGGCAAAAAATATTTCTTTCTGCATACATTTATTTTTACAGGCAAAACTGTTGAGTATATAGAAAAACGTTATATGAACAGATTAAAGGAATTGTAATTTGTAATTTTTTTAAAATTGTTTGAGCAAAATCGGACTAGTGGTTCTCGAGTTATGTCAAAAAAAAGACCACCGAAGGTCAAATCGATGTATCTCGATTCCTAGGGTTGACCCAGCGAAACGCCGGGACACGTATAACTTCTTTTTTACCGATATAACTTTCCCTGGTAGTTTGAACCCTTCCCGATCACTGACCCCTACCATTTGTCTCACAGTGTAGTAAGAAATTTGAGTACACGAACACTCTGATTATCTTTGGTATAATATAATTTGGAAAATTTTAGATTCTACTACAGTAAAGTTTTAACAAAAAATTAATGTGAATTATATATTTAAAACATTTTTATTTATTATTATTATAAAATCAAATTAGAACCAGCAAAAGTACATAATATATCGTACTTCAAAAAATATTGAAGATACATTTATTTTCCACCACCACCGCCGCCGCCGCCACCGCCTCCAAAGGAACCGCCGCCGCCGCCGCCACCTCCTCCACCGCCTGGTCTAGGATTGGGTTGAGGATTGGGATTAGGATTTCCTGTTTAAAGAAACAAAAGTTTAATTTAACGTTTCAGTTATGAATTTGCCCAAATCTTATAAAATTAAAATGAATTGTAAATAAATTTTTTTTAAATCAAATTTGAGCCTTCATTACAAAATATCTTACCCAATGCAACAGCGATTAAAGCTAAGACAAAAATTAATAGAGCACAGAATTTCATCTTGTTGAAGACAGTGTCACAATGATGCTAATTCGTTTTGTGAAACTATTATTTATACCAAGATTAAACTACAATTCAGTATTGCAGTTTGCAATAGATGTGAAACGTTAGATTCTAAGAAAAATTTTTGTAAATAATCTATTGATGCTTATCAATAGTAAAAGGAGAGTTGGGAGTATTTAATTACTTTGTAAAAATCATTACTAGGGCAAGGAATTTCATGCACTTAAAAATGGATAATGCGCCTAAAATATGCGGCTAACACAGAAAAATATGCATTAAAAATATAAGAAATATGCACTTAAAACTATTATTTTTGCAAAAATAATGCACTTTAAAACTTAAAAATATATTTAAGTTAGTTATTTTGCAAACAGACACAGAACTCGAAGATTTTCCACAGGTCAATAAGGTTTTTAAGAAAGTTTATTTTGATTGAATCAAAATATGAAAACGTATTAATTTTTTATAGTTTTTTACAAAAAAAAAAATGCTCCTAAAACTGAAAAATATGCAAAAATATGCATTAAAAAGCACAAAATATGCATTAAAAAGGCACCAAATATGCATTTAAAGTCAAAATATGCAACTACAAATCGATGCCATTTTGTTCTAAATTTAATGATTCGGATAAATATTTAGTCCATATTAGTTTTGGACTATCGAGAAAAAATATGCATTTGCATGGAATTCCTTGCCCTAGTCATTATTATTATATTAAAAATGTGTAACGAAAATATAAAAAATCATTTTCATTTTCTTTCGTAAATATAAGGAATTTTCATTACAGTTACATTTATTTACAAAATTACAAACAAATGAAAAATTTTTAGTTACAATCAATATTTTCATTACATTTTTTTATACTTAATTGTAATTAAGAAAATATGTACATTACCATTTTTTTTGCGGCCCTATGCTCCTTGCAGGAGTAAAAGGAACAAATATATATATACCATTTTTTTACGTAATGGTAATGAAAATGTAACAGTCATGATTTTGGCCCATATCTGAATATAATATACTTGACAGCTAGTTAAATGATATTCTACGACAACTTTTATAGACAAACTATGGAATTACTATTGGGATTCACCTAAACCCAAAGCAAGATGAAAAGTTATATTAGTTAATTAAACTAATCTAAATATTACTGGTATATTAAACAACAAGTATTAAATGACATTTCCTTAGGAAATTAACTTGTAGTCAAAACAAAATCAATACTTTACGAAAAGTTTATCCGAACGATTATCTAATGAAATGGAATCTTAATTGTCTGTTGAATTTTCTGGAATTGTATTTTAAATAGACATGCATATATCAGGTGCTTAACAAAAAATACCCAAAAGGTAACCAAATATAGCCCATTAGTTACAACCTGGGAAATTACTAGAAAATACTCGTATTTACTTAACCCGGTGTCTTCAAATGCAATAAATTATATGATATGAATTGTCAAAACCATTGCAGCGAAACGTCAAAATGATATCAATTGCAGGGTGGTGGAGAACACTTGACCATTTCATGGATAAGAAATATCATAGATTTTCGTCGAAAAACACCAAATTTTATGAAACATTAATGTTTACCGACAAATAATAAGAAACTAAACACTTTTCCATTCCTTCTTACCAAATTTTTTGTTGTTTTTCTATTACAAAATTAAAATGAAAACTAAAAGTGACATTTGATCTCTGGCATCATTGCAAGATCCGATGGCATGTCAGCGATATCATGATATTGCAATAAAATTGAAATTGAGTGTCTTCACTTGAGATGAGAACATTTTGACAATTGCTTGCTATCATTTTATTGCAAGTAAATTGTTGCAAGTTGAGAATACGTATTAGAGATTAATCAGAGCTAGGTCGATAACGACAACGACATGTGCTTTTTCATATATTTTGTATGGGAAGCTAAATTTTGCCATGTCGTCCGGCGATTTGTCGTCGTAAAGAATCTATTCTATTTTCGTGACGACACACTAATACACACTCAAAATATTTGTTAAATAGTTGCCATATTTTTAACTAATTAAGGAAACAGAGTTGCAGAAATTCGTATTAGAGTTGCAAAAATTCGTACTTTGTTTACAAAAAAATTATTTTTTTGACAGAAGAAATATAATTGAAAATAAAAATGCATAATTTACCGCAAAAAGCAAAATTAAATAGAAGAAAATGTAAAACAACAAGAATTAATGGAAAACCAATTGAATTGGTGAAGAATTGTGGCGAAAAAAATACAAACATAGTCTTGTTTTGCTTTAATTTTTTTCTAAACGTCAATAAATGTCGACGGTCGATTGTCGCTGAATTTAAATTATTCGCGACGACTTTTGCTGTCGTCGGTCGACAATAGACACAGTTGTGATTAACCTCTTATCTGCGAAAATTTCGAAAATTACCGAAAAAACATGAAAATTTTACATGTGTCTACACTACTTGCTGCAAGTTATTTTTAAAATGTCGTCAAAGGCAAAGGTTGGTCACTAAATAGGACTCCAGTATTGCCGAGTATTTAATATTCTAACAAAGCTAGGCAGGCGCGGATACAAGGGGCGGGGCTATGGGGGCTGAAGCCCCCCCCTTGAGTCCCAAAAATTTTTTTTTTTGGAAATAATGCTATAAGGGACAACATGATTAATTTTTTAAACAGATATTTTAGAATTTCACATTAAACAAGCATTTTAAATTTTGAGATTTTGTTTATATTCTTGGTTACAAGAAGGAATTTCTTTGTTCAGAAATTATGACAGATTCTACATTTTTTTAAGAGATAATTCTCAAAATTTTTTTTATAATGAGCTTGTTTTTATAGAATTATTATTAAAACTGTTAACCATTTTTTGGAATTTAACAAATTTTTTGATTCATTTTACTTAAGAATTAATATTTAGGGCCAGTTTTATTGTCAAAACAAAGATCGATCTCAAACGAAATTACTTACTTATGAAAACAATCGTGATTAGTTCTGACTATAGAACTGGCCCTTATATTTAAAGTTAAAACAAAAGTTTTTTGTTTTGAAATTTAAGTGCACTACTATTTAAAATCTCTTAAATGAACTTCCCTATGCCCTATGTTCATCTTTATGAACTTTTATTAATTATTTCATAAATACTGTATATAATTATTATAAATAAAGGCAAAAAAAAAAAATAAACTTCTTAATTAATTTTTTTAAATTTTATGGTCTTAGGATCACCATCACCAACCGTAAGTAATGCTCAAAAACACCTTAAAAAATCGGGAAAAATGTCACTTAAGTATTAAGTGTTTACTATAATATTAGCTCGCAGATTTTTTGATACATATTCATAAAAAATCACACATCTAAGCACAAATTACCCAATTTAAAATATTATTAATGCTTTTTCGTATTATTTCAAAGAAATTGCAGACAAATTGAATATCAATTGCATATTTTCTAGCGTTTTAAAAGTTTTTTTTATTCGAAATAAGCTGGTGTTTTTAACCCTTCTTTGCATGATTTTTTCTTTTTTTGTGAAAAAATCACTGTAATGTATTGGGTGACAAGTGACAACCTGCTAATTGATAATAAAGCTTACTTTAAGTTTTTGACAGATGTGCTCCAATTGAAACAATTAGACATGTAAATTGTTGCTATTTCCATCATCATGCAAAGAAAGGTTAAACAACTTTAGTTTTTGATTAAAAATTTGTATTGAATTTGACAAGCAAATGGAAGTAGTTTTTAAAAACTACTATTTTTTGGTTAATTGTAAATGTAGCATTAAAATAATAAGTGCCCTTTAGACCGTACCTCAAAAAAAAGTTCGCCGTACACCCTCCAGTATGAAGTATTTTTGAAAGGCAATTTCAAAAAATTTTTTTTTTTTTTTGGCCGAACGTAGGGGTCGCCTTTCACAATTTTTCGTTATAGCTTCGTCATTTAAAATCGGATTTTTAAGTGTGATATATCGATTTTTTTGCCTAGAAAAATTCAATGAAAAAAAATTTAAAAAGGCGACCCCTACGTTCGGCAACCAATATATAAAAAAAAATTCTACTGGGTTTATCGAAAAACTTCATTAGCAAAAGTTTAATGATTTTTTGCCAGCTTTAATTTTCTGACATTAGGGTGGTAGCAACTGAGATCTGGTGGCTAACTACTAGAACAGGATACTTGAGGTCAATGACCCTCTAGAGAAAAACACTGGTCTCTTCGACAGAAAAATATCGATGTATCATACTTTAAGATCCGACTGTAAATGCCAAAGATATTTTTTTTGCCTACGTTCGGCAAAAAAAATAAAAAAAATTTTTTTGAAGCCTGCTTGCAAAAATACTTCATATTAGAGGGTGTACGGCGAACTTTTTCTTTTTTTGCCTGTAAGGTGGTACGCTCTAGTGCCCTTGCTAAAATAATACGTTTTATAATAGAAATGTAAGAGGTTACATATCTTAGCTTCTTCTTACAAAACTTATTACCGGGTAATAGTAGGAGGTTTGTGACTTGGATTTATGGCGTCGTTTGCCGCAGAGCTCTACCAAATATCCAAATTTCATTAGGGTTGGAAGGAACCCATCGGGATAGTTTCCTCAATAGTTGTTTTAGTTTACTTTTGTAAAATTTAAAATATTTTTTTCAAGATGAAAACCTTTCAAATTTTAGGAAATTCTTCTTGAAAAATTATTTTATTATTTAAAGATTGCAATAATTATGGCCAGTTTTATAGTCAGAAAAAAGATTGATATTTTCTTATATATTTTGTTTCAGATGGTTTTTTTTTTCTTAAATATTTCTTAAATAAGAAATTTTAAAGGACCCTAGTTCTGACTATAAAACTGCCCCTTAAGCACTTCTTCTAAATTTAACCTATTAGATTAGGAAAAATTGTTGTATTCGAAAAGCTCTTTGACACTGAAACAATTTTTATATTCTAGGTTTGATATGAAGGTTGTAGTATTTGGAATAATTTTTCTTATAAAACTATAACAGGCACTGCAAAAAATTTTATAATTTAGGGCACATTCCTATTATTATATTCTGAGAATTTTTTCATATCAGAATCCCCATTGTGTTTCCTATTAAAATATTATTTAGGATGGGTGCGAACTGGCTAAATAAAATCTAAACTAAATCCAGGTTTCCAAAATTCTATGAAATTTGAAAAAGTTTTCAAAAAATTTTTAAATAAATTTTAAACCCTTTTGTCAATTTGTATTTCGTTTAGAATTTATTTAGCCACCTCGCACAGGTGGCTAAATAAATTAAATGATTTTTACACAACAGAACATTAAAATCTTGTAATTATTTCAGTAAAGAGAACTAACTAAACATTAAAAAATGTCGAAATGGTGTTGAGCAGATTTTCCCGAACCCCTTTTTTGGGACTTTTTGGAACAACATACAGAACATAATGGCGTTGTCAGACATTCGATCGAAAAATGCGAAAAAGTGAAAATAAATTGGCAGAAACTAAAAATTTTTATTTTGAGATATTTCATAAATTATTGCACTTTCTTAATTTCTGATATTACCAATATTTTTCTTATTTTTTTTCTCATAATTTAGAGATTTTTTAGCCTCTTTATTCACATTTAAAATTTTTTTTCTGCGAAAATTCCCTTATATTCGTGTTTGCTGCCATGGCATCATACCATAATTGACGGAATTGTTTTGTCCGATGTCCGGTTCGATGTGCGATCCGATAGCGATTGGAACCCTTCTTGCATCTAGTTCATAAAAATCTATAGATAGGACTACCGTATAAGATACGAAAAATGTTTAGCACCCCTCGCCCACCCTTGAGTGAATCCTGGATCCGCGCCTGAAGCTAGGAATATATCAATAATAAAAAATATAAACTAAACAAGAATTTTTAAAATTAAAAAAATTCAACAAAAGTTTTTATGTTTTAAATAATTACCAAAAACAACTGTATACTGTAAAATTAATGATATGTTAGTTGTTTATTAGGATATTATAAATAACTGATTTAAACAACTGTTACGATTATTAATTGATTTCTTAAATAAGCGTCATAACAGTTGTTTTGCATTTTCTATATAAAAACAACTGATATTACACTCAAAAAAAAAGTCAGTAAAGTCAGCAAAAAATGTTGCTGTGTCAGAAAATTTTTAGTCAGGAGCGTGCTTGCAAAAAAGTTGGTAATTTCAGCAAAAGGTTTGCTGAAAATCAGCGAGCTGATTTTTACAAAAAAAATTGTAATCGTCAGCAAAAGTTTTGCTAACATTTAGTCGACTGCAAATGAAAAAAATCCTTGCTAAAATCACTAAACTTTTTGCTGAATATTAGTAGACTGAAAAAAACTCAAAAAACTTGTAGCGAAATTTTACTTTAATTAATTTATTTGCTGAAAATTTAAATATAGAATATGTGTAGAGTTGTTTTTCTTTTTTTGTCATTTCCGTTTCCAGACAAGCTGCGACATCTACATCTTGTCTATCTTGTTGTCGTCCACGCTATGCATGCGGTTATCAGCACAATTTTTGTAGCAAAATAAATTAGTAAAACATTAGTTCAAAATTAGTTTAGTGCTAAAAAAATATAAAAATTGCTGAAAACTAGTACACTTGATATACAAGAACTTTTACTAATTTTTCTACTAACTTATTTTTTTGAGTGTACTGTTAAAAACAACAACTACTGATTAATATACAAATTACTGTCATGTAGTAACTGTCAAACTTTTTCGAGTGTATATTACCATGTATGATCATATGTGTTCATAGACGATATAAAATAAAACACAATTTATTTATATTTTTGTTTTGTAGTAAAATATATTTGTTTGTCATGTATTTTTTTGTTATTATAAGAATTTTTAGCGGCCGCCGCCACCGCCGTATTGGCCACCCCCGCCACCAACATATGGTCCACCTCCTCCAATAGGACCACCACCACCACCTCCTCCGATGGGACCACCTCCACCTCCATTATATTGGGCATTACATATTAGACTGCTAATTAGCAGTAAACAAAAAACTAACAACTTTATCATTATGAAAACTATTTGTAACTGAAAACTATCTGCAAATCTAGCTGCTTTTATACACCTCTTGCTGAATAGTTTCAGGTTAAATTTTTTAGAACAATCAAATTAGCAAAATTAATGTTTAGTATGTACTATTAAAGTAGGGATTTTTTTAACTGGGTAACTTAAAAACAATTACAGTAAAACCCGGACAAGACGAACTTTAAGAGTCAGGCCAGATTTTTTCGTTATATGTTAGGTTCGTTATAAGCACCAAAAGGACGTTAAATTTTTGTTTTCTTTTTTTTTTCTTATAAATATAAAAGTTGCGTATCAATTTGGAATGTGGCTATATGTGTATTAGCTACACAACTTTTCTTAAAATATTTTTTATGTCAAGACCGCTGCAAATTTTTTTAAAAGCAAATAAAATTTCACTTGAAAACAGGTTCACTGACATTTCATTAAATTGAACTTACATTTTATTTTGGTTTTGGTTAATAAAATGAACCACAGATTAGTGAAAACAATTAACAAAAATTACTTATATAATCTTTTTTTTTGGTTTATTTTTTTAACAAAATGACTGAATCAAATGAAAGTTACGAATTCTCAGTATTTTATGCAGTCTTTTTTTAATGACTTGGGAATGATGTTAAAATTTTCGTTGCATCCACAACCCAGGAAAGTTTTTTACAATCGGTAGCCAACCACACCTATTCTACAACTGGTTCCACTGCAACCGATTCCATGGAACTGGTTCCGGAACCAGTTCCTGGGATCTCATATAGCAGGAATGGCTGAAGTAGAATCAGTTCTAGAGCTAGTTCCATAACTTATTCTATGGCAACCGGTTCCACTTTGGAGCTATAGATGTGGATGCTTTTGGTACAATTTCAAACAAAAATAATCGGTGTTAGAATCGACAGTAGAAGGGGTGGTAAATGAAAAGTAGCTATTCTACAACCGATTCTTTGGAACATAAAATTTTCCTGGGAAATTATTCAGGCTATTTTTAGCTGTGGAAAAAGAAGCAGTTCATATGTGACAACGGGTACGATTAGCACAGAATTGAACATTAAAGAATGTTTGGAAAAGAGACTACTTTCATTTATACGACAGCACAAAGTACCCACGTTCTTTTGGCCTGATCTGGGGCCGAATTACGGCATTCGTGAACGAGCGAAATTGTTCGAAATCCGGTTTTTTCAATGTGTAAATACGTAAAAACTACCCAGCGTAGAAAATCATTACCAGATATGTGGTTATGTAACTACATACTTGGTAATGGTAACTAGTTACTTTTGTTATTACATTTCTTATTATCTTTATATGGCGATGTCGCGAAAAATAATGAGTTATGCTTACACAACAGCATACGAAAAATAAAAAAATATATCGTTACCCATGTGCTTATCAGTACTCACAAAAATAATGAGTCTAAAAATAGATTTTCAAAAAAATAAATTATATAAAAAAAATATTTTTTATTGTATTTCTTTTTTTAAATAAAATTTGCTGGTGCGGGAATCGAACCTGGTTCTACAGATTGCCAGTCAATAGCTCTACTGAGCTATATCGATATGTAATATTTAATAGATAAAACCATAATTGACCTGCTGCACACAAGTAAGCTTACTCGCCAACATACAAAAAATAAAAAAATAAGTGGTTACATATATCCTTACCAGTGTTTAAAAAATATTAAGTCTAAAAATAGATTTCAAAAAACTTTCAAAAAAATCTAGAAAATTATTTTCTATTTGAAATAATGATAAAAATAAGTCATTATTAGTAACTCATTATTATATGTTTTAAAATAATGCAGAAGGTAAGTGGGTGTCATTACTGGTAGTCCAAAAAATAATGATATGTCATTACCGTTTCTATACTGGGTAACAACGATAACACCATATTTTAACCTTATATCCAATCTAGGGACGATTTGTAGAATCCCTGGCTCAAAAAAACATAATTCGACCCCTGGCTTTGTGGCATTATAGCAAATCGGCCGTTGTATGGTACAAAAAGCATAATGTGCAAATTGTATAGAACTCAGGCCAGTTGAGAGATATTGGACATTGTTAAAAAGAGAGATGAAGAGCTCAACCCAATTTTCGACGATTTTCAAGCATAAATCGGCCGATACTGCTGCAATTTCACGTTCGATATTCGTACGAAGTTCATCATAGACCATAGATTTGACGTAGCCCCACGCTTAATTGTTGATCTGCTAGGACGATTATGACGACCATAAATTGGACGTAGCGCTCTTAACGTTGAGGCCACTGACTCCGAATTTCGGTAGTAAATTTTAATAATTTCGACTCGTTGTTGGCTCGTATATCTTTCCATCATGAAATGGCAAACCTTACTGAAGAGAAATGTCAAAAGAGCGGCAAGAAATATGGCGTCGTTTGCTGTCCCTGTCTTTCTACTTTTGTAGCGTCCCTGTTGAAGAACCCTTTATATGTACAAATAAAAATTAATAAAATAAAAATAAATAATAAATAAAAAAAGTAAAGCAAAAAAAATATTTTTTTCAATTAGTTTACATTTAATGAATACGTTTCGTTGATTTAATGAACGCGTTCTTTGTGGACTTTTCAATGAAAAAATCATTGGATTAATGAACAAATTCATTAATACTATGCACAAAATTCTATCAGTGTAGCTTACTCGCGACTACTTATTTATTTATAAAGATAATGTGAATTTGGTAACTACTTATTTTTTAACCACTAGTAAGTATATAAGTAAGTCGTATTATTTAACAACTTGTAACCACTTATTTTTTAACTACGTATAAGCTTATTTTGGTAACTACTTATTTTATATACTTTTGTAATGCAGCGGGTAAGCGAGTGCACAAATTTTGTGCGTTTTTTCATGCAGCGAATATGGACAACTACTTACAAAAACGACCTTGTCGAACAAAAATAATGAGTTTTGACACCGAATTATAAGCAGTAGACCCTAATTCTACTGCTTATTATTTAGATATTAGTAATGAGCACCCATTACTGAGATTTTGCTGGGTCGTTATTTCGTGCACAAACCTAATTATTTAGAAATTTCTTTTATTGATAATTTTAACAGGATAAATTGTCATTTTCAATTAACTAAAATTTTAGTCAAATGTACTAAAATTTTGTATATTAAACAGTTACTATAATTTAACAAAAAATATGCTAAAATCAACAGTTCATTCTGTAAGGTAATTTTTAGCTAATTTTTTTTATCTTTTTCTGCTATATTTACAGATTTATTCCATTGAGTGTACTATGTGTAGTTTGATTACAATAGTCGTTCATTTTATATGGACAGACGGACATCGCTAAATCGTGTCAGCAAGCGATTCTGAGGCGATCGGTAGTTGCAAACATAGGTACGAACTCAATATACTCTGTACTACGTAGTGGCGTGTGGGCATAATTAACACAGATTGCTTTGTCATCTTCCAAAATACTACTCTAGTGTTTGGCAGATCTAAACATTTTGTGTGTGGAATTGTCTTAAACAGTTCACTAAAACCGAGGGACCGTCTTTGACGTATTCGTATGACGAGATGCTTTTTATATGAACTACTGTTGCCAATATATCGGAAAATTTAAATTAGTTAATATTAACCGAGAATTCGTCTATGTAAATTCATTTAAAAAGAGTTTAACTGCACTCTAATAAAAATTCATGTAACTTTACCCCATTTATAGTAGGTATTTTTTCTCCTTCTATAATTTCAGTAAAAATACATTTTTGTGCCTAAATTCAAATACTTACATACATTGTGTGTACATTAATTAAGCATAAAGTATGTAATCATACCTATTTATGTGTTTAAAAAATGTTTAGGAACATACGAATTTCATGTAAAATTACAGAGTTTGTGCTTAAAATAGCATTCAAAAATATGTAAAGATACAGATAAAATGCCTACAACCACACGTAAAATATGTATATATACATTCTTGGTGCTTTATATTAAACAACCCAAAGGATTCCCATTTCCATTTAAAGGATATAAAAACAATAAGGGTTTTCACAAGGGGTGTACTATTTGTTGTATCGTTGTATCGTCCTAACAAAAAACAGAGTTGTTAAAAATTAAATTGAAAAAATACAACATTTGAGAATAGCACGATACAACATTTTTACGTATGTTTAGTGTCCTATGTTTGAGTGTGCTAACCGATAGAAAACTGAATAGAAAATCGTTGTTAAACACAAATAAAAATTTTAACAACTCTGTTTTTTGTTAGGACGATACAACGATACAACAGATAGCACACCCCTTATGAACAACCTATATAAATTTATTTTTAAAGGATATTTTATTAGAAATTGCAAATGTAAATTTTTAACAATTAAAAACAATAAAATAAGTAATATAAGTCAATTAAATAAAATAATAAGCTGTATTTTCGCTCATACCTATCAACGTTAAGTTTTTATAGCAAATCTACGTTGAAGAGATTAAAGTATAAAAATATAAACAGTTAACGTTTATAATCGTATGCCAGCAAAACTTTTTAGGACGTAAAGCAAAGAAGTTATGTTAGATGTGTAAACGTTGAGTATTCAACATTAATAATTATCCACAACGTTGATAATTATTCACATTAAGTTAACGTGCATACGAAAAGTAATGTGTTAGTTTTCGCTTCAAACACGTTTTTGTGTACTTTCAGTTTTGTTTTGTGAGTTAAAGCACCGTAAGTTGTTTGAGTTTCACGTGAAAACACTGTTATGCTCCATATAAAAAAAAATGATTTTTCACGACAATCAGTTTCACGTGAAAATTGTGTAGAGTTTGTTTTCACGCAAATTTAATGTACAAGACTATTATTTTTCTTGGGAAAAAGTGACATTTTGTGTTTATTTTGATTGTGTCTTTGTTATAAAATTTAAAAATTGTTCATTTGTTTAAATTAAATTGCAATTTGAGGCATTTAAATTTCGAGTGAAATTTTTCCACGTGAAAATCTACTTACGGTGCTTAACGGATATAGTTAAATCGAAAATACAGCTAATTGCGTATATGTAACATTAAAAATAAAATCATATCATTTAACAACTATTTAAATAACGCAATTTTTTTTTGTCAGCGTATTAATTTTTTGAAAAATTTTTGCATCATAATATTTGTTTGCAGAATTTCAATCGCTGATTGTGTGTTTTAGTTAATTTTTTCTACCATAAAACATTTTTCGGCGTTCCGCGATTATTTTGCGATTCTTTAAGTATTTATAATACTAATTTAGTACAACAAAGTGCGCGAAAAATAAAATTTGCAAAAAGGAAGATTTTATCATCATTACATTTGTCTGTAGAATGTTAATCGCTGATTGAGTTTTTTAAATAATTTTTTGTACTATAAAGCCTTTTCGCATTCCCTCATTATTTTGCAATTTTTTAAGTGTGGTTCTTTTAAATTCATAATCTATAAACATACTATACTACATATTTCATACAACAAAGTTTGGTGGCCAGTTGCAAAAAAAAAGCAAAACTCCGGCTCTTTCAAGAGCTCTTTCCATCCCTGGAAAAAGTTAATTAAAAGGGTTAATCAGCGATTTACATTATAAAAGGAATATATTGATGAAAGAACATTCCTTTTTGCAAAATTATTTTCGCAAACTTTTTTTTGCAAACCAATTAATCTTTGGATATCGGTATTACTTATAGACCCTAGATTACAAATTTTAAAAACCGCATTTAAATTATTGCAAAATAATAGCGTAACGCAAAAAAAGACTGTTAAAAATTTATTAAAAAACTTTAGGGTGATGCAAAAATTTTCCTTTTTGGAAAAGTTTTTTTAGCGATTTTTTTTGTTGCAAACTAAGTACATGAAATTGGTATTATAGTCCCAAAATTATTGCAAAATTTCAAGATAATAAAAAATAAAATCAGAAATTAACATTCTGCAAACGAATAAAATTATGCAAAAATTTTCCTTTTTAGAAAATTTTCTTCGCAAATTGTTTTTTGCAACTAGCCACCTCACTTTGATAAAAGATACGGGTATTACAGACTTAGTCAGAGATTAACATAACTAACTGAACAAATATATTGATTGAAAAATTTTACTTTTTGAAAAATGTTGTAAACTGACCGTCTTTGAAAATGGCCAGTACCTCAAAAACTAAATGAGAAAGCGCAAAACGGACAGAACTGTTCAATTGGATCATATTAAAAGCGGCTTCTTTTATACAGGCTCCGAGTTTCTTTTTACCAAAAAGAACAAAATTTTGGAAGATATTCCGTTAATAAAAGGCCCACGAGTGAACGCTCTATCGAAAATGTAAAAGAAGACTGTTAAAAGCAAATTTTGTATACCTTCTTTTATTACATCTACCAAACCATATTACATCATAAACGTTTTTTAGAATTTGCGGTCACTGCTCCAAACTTTACACAGGCATTTAGCCATAATTGTGGTTTATATTTATTTATTTCTTGAACACAGTCAGTCTCTTTCAACTGATTTTGTGGTAATTTCATTTCAAATATTTTGATGAACAAATTTTGTATGTATTTTAGAAATAAAATTTTGACAATTTTAACATTACTTCTTTAAATTAAGTACGATTACATACGTTGTGTCTAAAACTAATTTTACATACAATATATGTAAATATAAAGGGATAATGCTTATTCTAATAAAAACATGTTTGCCAACATGCAAAATACTATACTTTCTATGTACCTTTATTCACAAGAAAGCGTAATCAAATTTTAGAAGCACTTTGTGCTTAAAGTTACGCATTTCCTGTAATTTTACATGAAAATATACATATTTTATAATAGTAACTTTACAAGCATTTTTTAGAGTGTGTATTAGGAATTAATTGTAAAGGCCCACAACATATGATAAAATTCTAGAGTCTACGACAAATATAAAAACACAAGATCTGCTTGGCGGGCGTAAAGTAATTACATGTTTTTTTTTATGCTTAATCTTAATCGATTTTAAATTATTATTTCATAGTTTTACCCTAACATCACTTTTTAAATGTTGTTGGTTATACGTGAATGGATGTCACCTAGATCTGTCAAAACAACAGAGTAGTATATCGGAAGATGATGTTGTTTTTTCTTTGATATTTTAAATGTTTAATAACGCTTCTAGACGAGAACAAGAAATTCTCAATGAGTTTGTAATTTAACTTAACAAATATTTCTAGAAATTCTAAAAACGTCGTCTCCTGACGATTTTCTTAGGCAAGAATGAAATCCGGAGGGACATGCAACAGATTATTTTTGACAATTTGTTAAATAAGTTTGGGATTTTAGTATTGAAGCGAAGAATTGTTTCAACTTTTAATTGTTGAAAAAGAGTTACCTTTGCACTCGTTCAAAAAGTACTGAACAAATGTTAAAGTGGGAGTACTCCTCTCCGATGACAATTCAAAGTTAAAATCATTTTATGTTTAAAAAGAAGTACATGTAGATCATCAATTGATTATCAATTGTAGTGCTTTTTCTACTGCTTCGGCATCTCATTTTTTGCTGGGATGTTATATAATTTTTAGAGAATAAACACAATACAAATGGAAAAGGAATCTTAAATCGTGACGGAAAAAAAGTGAACAAAATAGCAACGGAAACGGAATCTCACTTTTACAACACAGAACACATAGAAAGTCAAGTTGGTTATGTTTTATATTTTTCTTTTTGCCACATTCCAACGTTTTGTTGTTTTACATTAGTTAGAATAAAAGGCTGTGAAAGTGTTATTGTGTTATTGCTGTTTTTTATATATTTTATAAATGTATAAAGTTAAATCCATTGATATTACTAATGCATGTGCATGTAGAAATCAACCATGTAATCGTACTATACTTGTACTGGGATTGAAATTGTGTGAAAATCTGGCAACATTAGTAAAAAAATCTGAGAGTAAAAACAGGAGAATAAGAAATTCCGTTGACAAAATAAAATAAGTTTTATCTCTCACGGAAATCGTTGCACGATTTTAATTGTCAAATTGTATGGAAAAAAACGGGGACCTTTGCATTGTGCTTATACTCTTAGCCGAATTTTTCATAAAAAATAAATGTAAAATTTAATATTCATAATCCTTAACACAGCGCTAAACTGGTAGAAGAAACATCATGTTCTCGAGTAATAAATACTAGTGTCCGACTGAACTCAAATTTTTAAGGCCGAACTTCGGCCAAAATTACTTAATTCGGCCGAAACCGAATACTTTTGTGTTTGAATAAAAATACAATTTCATGCAACTTTTTCAAATTCAAAAATGCGGAAACCAGAGCTTCGAAGAATTAATTCCCTAATTCCCTTTTTTTGAACTGAATTTATATTTTGGGAATGAATTCCCTGACCAAACTTAAGGAATTGAATGAATTCCTTTTTTTTCATTCGATTTATATTAAAGGAATTCATTCATTTTTTTCTAATGCCTTCATAAAATTTTATGAATTCATTCAACAAGGAATTCATTCAATTCTAGTTAATTCAACTTTTGGCTAAGGAATTCATTCAACACTTAATTCAACTTTTGATCAAGGAATTCATTCAATTCTAGTTAATTCAACTTTTGGTCAAGGAATTCATGCAATTCTAGTTAAATCAACTTTTGGTCAAGGAATTCATTTAAGTTCAACTTTTGGTCAAGGAATTCATTCATTTCTAGTTAATTCAACTTTCACCGAACTTGGCCGAACTCCGAAGCCGAATACTCGGTCGGACACTAATAAATACAATTCTTTAAAATCTACTAATTTAAAGTCATATTTTTAGCTTTAAATGTTTATTTATTAAGTTTTTAGTGCATATTTTTGGGGTTTTAGTGCATATTTTGAATTTTCACTGCATATTTGAAGCTCATATTTTCTATTTTTAAGTGCATGAAAGTCGCTGCCCTGGTTATAAGATTTTATATTTTTTATATAAAATCTAATGATCGAAGTATTCGTCAAATGTTTGGTATTTCGTGAATTGCTGAATACACTATTTGTGGCATCCCTTCTTATGATGTCAATTTTAAATAATTGCAAAATTTTTAATACAGTTTATTTAACCTGTTCGTCAAATCGAGATTTCACTGTCTTTCTAACTTTTACTTTGTTATACGTTTTTCAATGGAAATTATAATATTAGAATTCTTAATTATTTAAGAGGTTATCGGATTTGTTTATTTGTATTTTAATAATAAGGGCATTCAAGATAGTTCATGTAAATCTAGCACACTTGGGTAAATGATACACACAAAAAATACTAACCTGAATTATCTAATGAAAGATATGTTAAAATATTTTTTTTTAAATATTAGTGTCACAAATTCCATGGGATTTATTTAAAAAAAAATTTTACTGCGGTTCTTCCGATTTTTGTTGTATTTTGCATATACATACATACATAGATACTCTATGGAGCCGTTTGGACAAATTTTTTCCCCACAAAATTTCAAAAACACGCGATTTTATTCTTGATTTTCATTTCTAAAAACATCAAGAAAAGAATATTAGGAGTGAGATCATAAAAATGTTAACACACATTTTTGCCTATAACTTTGGTTTAAAGCTTCTTATATTTTTTTTCGGCAGTTTACATTTTAAAAATATGTCAGTTAATAAATCAATTTACATCATGAGTTTTAATTAGCAATTTTTAACAGAATGGACGATGAAAGAAAAGTGCGTTCAAAAATAATTAAATATTTTCAACAAAACCAAACATGGACATACAAAAAAATTGCCAAAGAAAAAGAACATGTATGCCGCCAAACAGTTTCAAAAGTGGTAAAAAGGTATCTGGAACACCTAACAATTGAAAGGAAGCCGGGAACAGGAACAACGACTGGTTATCGTAACATTGGTAAGGCATATAAAAAAAAAAAGGTCAAAATCAGAGCTCGAAAATTGAAATTAAATTTTATACAAAAATACAACTGTTGTGTAATGGACGACGAAACTTATGTCCTGGCTAATTTTTCGCAGCTTCCTGGTCAAGAATTTTATGTTTCCGATGTTCTAGGAAATGTTGCGGAAAAATTTAGGTCGAAAAAGCAAACGAAATTCCCTAAAAAAATTCCTAGTATGGCAAGCCATATGTAGCTGCGGCCAAAGAAGCCAGTCATTTGTGACATCTGGCTCTATAAACAGCGAAATTTATATCAAGGAGTGTTTGCAGAAGAGACTTCTTCCATGTTTGAGTCAGCACAATATATCCACTTACTTTTGGCCCGATTTAGCATCTTGTCACTACAGCAAGAAAGCGCTGGAATGGTATAATTATAATAATGAGGTTTTTGTACCAAGAGAGGCAAATCCACCAAACTGCCCGAAGCTCAGTCCAGTGTAGAGATATTGGGCTCTTTTTAAAAGAGAATTAAAGGGCACAAAAAAGGTCTCCCAGGACATGCAAGATTTCAAACGTAGATGGACCAGCTGCTCTAAAAAGGTTACAGAAACTACCATCAAAGCCTTAATGGGAGGGTTTCCGGAAAAAGTGGATAACTTTGTTCCTAGTGGTTAGAATTCCATGCGGTTTTTTTTTTGATTTTGTATTAAATTTCATTTCTTAATTTTGATTTGATTTTTTCTACCTTAAGTAATGTCTCGGTTGGTTTAGTAAGGCTATCATTTTCTTATTGCGGACAACTGAAGAGTTAGCGTGCTGGCTACGAAACAATTGTATTGTCTATCAGGAAAATGATCAACCTTTTTTGAAACAACAAATAAAAATCTAATAAGACAATATCATATTAGAATTTGGACTTGAGGTAGAAGAATATTCTCACTAAATATATGAAAATATAGAAAGTCGGAAAAATTTTTTTTTTGTATTTTTAATGCAAAAATTAGAATAATTGTTAAAAAAGTTATTTTTTGACTTTAATTTTTTTGAGAAAAAAAAGTTATTTTTTTGAAATTTAATTTAATCGGGCAGTACATTAATTGCATTCAAGGAATTAAATGTGCTAAATCCCAAAACTTATTTGACAAATTGTGAAAAATGGTCTGTTGAAGGCATGTTCTTATCCGGAATTTATTCTTGCCTAAGGAAATTGTCAGCGGACGACGCACAGAGGAGTATTTGACCCGAAAAGCTGGCCAAAATTATTAAACGTGTTTTTTGGACTAAAACTTCGGGGTTTTTTGATAGTTTTGAGTTTAATTTGTGCCTTTGCAACGCCCCCTAGTGGAAATATTTTGAACTAAAGCTTAAACTTTGACATGCTGTATCTTCGAAACTAATCAAGGTTTTTCCAAAACTAAAATTTTGTATTTTTTGTATAACAAATTTCTACATATTTTAAAGTTTTTTTTTAAATATATTTAAATTGATTTTTGATATTTATTAAAAAAATTGTTCAAATAGGGAAAAAGCTGCATACAGAGAGTTTTCTGCACAAATTTTAATGACCTTCACCATCGCAATAACTCTTTAATATCATGTAGATAAATCCCTCAATTTATCATTGCAGACCCTACCGTACAGCTAAGGGGCCTAGAGACCATTCTTTTGGTGGCCAGTTCCCTAGTTGGATCATCGACGATCTATGTTCTCCTAATAGTCCGCCAATACGGTAATCCTGTGGAAAGACAATTAGGGGAAAAAGCGCCCTAAAATATCAAACTTATCGGTTTTTCCATTCATCGCTACAACTTACCACCGAAAATGAAAACAAAACTCCCCCCCCCCCCCCCCCAGTTTTTTTGTGTTTTTGAATTTCTTGAAAAAAGGCATCTTTATACCTCATATAGTGGAATTTTTATTTCATATTCTCAGTTATTTGGCATCTTTTGCAGCGTGAAGCCGTGGCAGGCATGGCATATTGAAGGTAACCTTTTTTTCTTTGTTCACAAACTTTGAACGCGTTTATCTCGAAACCATATTTTTCGTACTGGTTGCGGCACTAGCGGGTTAATTTTTTGACGAAATTTTTTTTTTTTGTATTTTTTTAAACTTGATTCGCTATCGTATGACAAGAGCTTTTTTTAAATTTTTTTTTACGATTTTTTATGAATTTTTAAAGTCAATATTTTTTTCGAAAAAACACACTTTCAAATTTGGAACATCACCAAAAATTGAAAAAAAAAATTTAAAAAAAAAGCTCGTGTCATACGATAACCAATTTTGTTAAGATTTAAAAAAGTAATTTTTTTTTCCAGATCGCACAATTTTTGCGACTCCCAGCGCTGCAACCACGAGGCCCCGTTTTTTTCTCTGCCGCCAGTTTGGAGCTCTATAAAATCATGTTGGAGTGAAAAATATATTTTTGTGAATTTTTTTTCCTGTAATTTGTTCAATTCTCTACAATAATAAAAATGAAAATGTTGGAAAAATGTTTGTTTTTGACTGAGTTATGAATTTTTAAAAAAAGGTCTGTTTTCTCTGCCGCGAATGTAATGTCCCCCCTTAAATGCAAATAAAATCCGAGCCTTTTGAAAACAGCCGTTTACAATTTTTTTTCGCAAATATTTCTGCTAATATTTCTTATATTTTTAATGCATATTTTTCTTTTTTAGCCGCATATTTTCCAGTTTAAAGTGGTTCTAATTTTTGCTTCCCGCGAAGCATAACTATGAAGAAAGCATTGGGAAGTGCATATCTTCGTTCCACCAAAATATTGCAAAATCTTGCTTTTAGCTTGTCGTCCTTACAAAAAAAAAAACAAATTTACTAACATAAAATAATGTTAATTGTACTCCCCCAATGAATAAAATGGTTTTTAGAAATATTTTTAATTTGAGGTTATTTTTTATGGTACTTTGTTTACAAAAAAAAAATGCAGTTGTCAAATCGGAATGTCGCTATTGTCATAAAGTGCAAATGTAAACGGTCAAGATTTCGGGTCGAGTTTTCCATTGAAATCTCGGGATTCGAAAACAGATGTAAACTCAACTTTACGTTTTTTCATTATTTTGTTTTGCAAATATTTCCGGTTTTTTTAAATAATGATAGAAAGCTGAAAGCTGATTTTTTATATTTCATTTTAATTAGAAACTTTTAATTTTTAAAAATCTCTTGTTTGTGAATTATTTTTTTGAACTCTTTGCTTTCTAACATTTGGGAACCATTGCTGTATAACGTGTCCAAATTGATCTTCTATAAGAAAGTATGTACATAAAAAACTTTCTCCAGTAAAATGTTAAATTTGTTTCTTAAGATTAGGCCAATATTTCGATATGTTACAAACGGAATGACAAAGTGGTATATACCCTCACATATGTATGTATATGTAAAGGGTGAAAAAAAAACAATCCTACGAAATTTTTTTTCAGTATAAATGTCAATTCTCTTATCATGTGCCAAAAGCTAAGAATTTTATTAATAAATAAAATACTGTATTTATACTAAGAAAAATTTTTGACTCTTGTTAGTTTTTCATTTAGTCTAAATATAGTATAAGATTCTCAGAATCAATAAATAATCTACCCATAAAAAAACAACAATTAACTAATAAAAATAAGCTAATGTAACAAAACTAATAAAAATAAGTATTTACATAGTATCCCAGGAAAACCTTGGTAATAGGATATTACCTGTTCATGTATTATCAATTATGCGGTTTATATAGTACCCTATACACTAGGCCGGGTCGATTTGTGGGGAGGCAAAAAATCGCCCATGGCTCAGGGAAAATCGTATTCTACGGATCAAAATAAGAAACTTTGCCGAAGGAACCATACCTTTAAAACGAATTCTACTACCCCCCAACTGTTGACTTTTGTCCCGTAGGGTCAAGTTTTGAAAAATCACACTTTGACCCATTTAGAGTGCCCCAATCGAGTCCAAATGTATGACCGACCCCCACTAACTTTGGAGGGCCGATCCACCCATGCCAGTGGCACACCCCCTGGAACTCCCCTGGGGGGTTCCCCATACAAACATTTTAAAAAATCGCCATTTTTGGCACTTTATTTTATTATTTTTTATTTATTTTATTTATTTTTATTATTTTATTTATTTTTTCTCCTTAGAAATTTATTTAGTCAGAACATATGTAAATGAAAAAATTAATTTAACTTAGTAATAGAAAAGAAAAAATAAAAAATTACTGTTTGAAGTCTTTTTTGCTTTCAAGTCTGGGCAATTTCGCACGGCTCTCTAATGTCGTCGCCATAACAGCCTCTACATTTTCCGGTATAACTCGTTTGGAAACGCTAGCTAGCAATTGAACGTATCGTTCTGTTTCTTGTATGTGTGTGTATGTGTGTTTCCAAATCTTCTTGAACCGGTGGCGGTGCGTATGTTGAATCATCGGGATCTTGGTATGTTGGCATTGATGACATAGACGTTGCTCCTTGCTCTTCAATTTCCATCGCAAATCCATCCATTGTTAGACTTCTCTGATTATGTTGATCGTGCATAAACTCTTTGAGGCGTTCGGGAACCAAACCGCATGCACATGGAGCTGCCTTCAAATCGCATTTACATGTTCCAATGAAAAAAATTGTTTCCAGAGATTTTACATACTCTGGAAATTGTTGGGGTTTGTTTCTTCTCTTGATTTGCTCTTGATATTTGTCAAGCAATCTATTCAATTTATTACATACACTTTTTTTCAGCATTATTTCCATACCAAGTTTTTCCCAAATTCCAATCAACTTCTTTTGTACTTGAATAGTGAATGCTTTATAGGACAACTTTTTTTGTTCGCTCAAGTAAAAATAATATCTCAAGATATCCAGATGGGTTGGTAAATTAAGATCAGTCAAATCAGTAGACACACCAAAAACAGTAACATCATGCCTGGGTATATGACTCATTGGGTTTTCGATAGTTGTTGATGTTGTTATTGCTTCATCTTGCGGTGTAGAGGATGGTGGATTCATTGTAAACTTCTTGATTTGGAATGATTTTTTTTAAAATATTTTTTTATCTCAAATTAGCACTTCACACTTCGAGTTCTTCACAACGACTTAATGCATTCACAAAAACTGTTGCGTTATATATGGTCTAGGAGACGAGGTAATAAGAATGAAATGGTAATTTCAATTCTACCTGTAACCGATTTTGTTGTCAAAACTGCCCATAAAGTACTTACATGTAAATTAAACGTTAATCTGACTACAAATTCTGTTAAGCAAGTGCGCCTTTTATTACTTCTGGAAAATCCTTTATGATAATTTTATGCTCAATTCTACCTGTAACCGATTTAGCTTAAGTAAGTTTACGACATGCATCTGTGTCTTGTGGTGGCTTAACCCACACAACCTATTTTACGACCTGCAACAGAACGACACGTTCAATTGCTAGCTAGCGTTTCCAAACGAGTTATACCGGAAAATGTAGAGGCTGTTATGGTGACGACATTAGAGAGCCGTGCGAAATTGCCCAGACTTGAAAGCAAAAAAGACTTCAAACAGTAATTTTTTTTATTTTCTTTTCTATTACTAAGTTAAATTAATTTTTTCATTTACATATGTTCTGACTAAATAAATTTCTAAAGAGAAAAAATAAATAAAATAATAAAAATAAATAAAAAATAATAAAATAAAGTGCCAAAAATGGTGATTTTTTAAAATGTTTGTATGGGGAACCCCCCAGGGGAGTTCCAGGGGGTGTGCCACTGGCATGGGTGGATCGGCCCTCCAAAGTTAGTGGGGGTCGGTCATACATTTGGACTCGATTGGGGCACTCTAAATGGGTCAAAGTGGGATTTTTCAAAACTTGACCCTACGGGACAAAAGTCAACAGTTGGGGGGTAGTAGAATTCGTTTTAGAGGTATGGTTCCTTCGGCAAAGTTTCTTATTTTGATCCCTAGAATACGATTTTCACTGAGCCATGGGCGATTATTAAATCGACCCGCCCTACTATACACTCTACCTTACATTACCTCTTACTGGTACCCCTATACTCATTCACTTACAAAACCTATTACTAGTAAATACCGGGCATTTTAACATATTTCTTCCAATTACATCCCAATGTTAAAATGAAGTGTTATTCGACCAGAGTAATTACTATTAAGAAAGCAAAACGTGTAAGTAAATACTTACACTTTGGTAAAATAACGCCTTGTTATATGGGTAATATGAGAAACTGACCGGTATTTACCAGCAATATGTTTTGTAAGCAAATGGGTACCCTTTACTGGTAATAGCTAATGTAAGATAGAGGGTATAGGGTACTACATAAACCTCATTACTGATAATACGTAAACTTGTAATATCCCATTACCAAGGTTTTGCTGGGTTTATTAAGAAGAAAATATTTCTAACGTAAAATTATTATAGGAAAAGCCAAACAAATGCTAAAATCGTAATTGATGTTAGTATAAATGTCAACGATTTAGATGAAATTAACATCATTGTAGCACTGTTTCCTGCAAGATGAAATTCTACGCTTTATTTGCTTTTGTGTTGGCTATGTTGGCACTAGCCATGGGTAAGTTAAATTTGAGAAGGATTAAACATATAATTTATGAAAATTAATTAATTCTTTCTTACACTTTCATGTAGGCAATCCTAATCCTCAGCCTAAACCGTTACAAGGAGGTGGCGGTGGTGGGGGAGGTGCTACTTGGTACGGAGGTGGTGGAGGCGGAGGCGGTGGTGGCAAGTAAATCGCCCTCTACTTAGATGTCAAAATTGTGCTAAATTCGATAGAAATAAAAAAATTTAATTAAAAATAAAAAAACTGGTTTAGTTTAAAGGCTTTGATTGAACATAAATAACGAAAATAAAATGCGCACAGAATATTCTTTTAAATTCGACTTTATTTATCCACTGTATTCTCGACAATGACTAAAGTTAAAAGGGTATAATTTGCTTAGACTAAGAATGTTTAAGAGGAATGCCAAGAATGCAATCCCGTTAGAATTCAATATATTTATTTTAATACATAACGATACAAAAACAAGTTTAGTTTGTGACAAGAGCAACCAGGCGTTTACAAGACTGAATTGATTAGAAAAAACAGATTACAAAAAATAAATTATTCAAGGATGATTGACTGAGTATATTTTGACCGAACAGGCTTAAATTGATTAAACCAAAATTAATCTGCATCAATAACTGTAATTTTATAAATGTAAAGATTTTTGTATTAGAGGGAATACTGCACTACAGGGAATAAATATTATATTACGGGGAATAAATACTGTATTACAAATTTGAAATTTAAAAATTTGTTCATGTCTTATTTTTTTAATACTTATGGATCATTTATATTATACAAGCGGACTAAAGACTATGCTTGTCGTGGGTCACCGGGTGGCAAAGGATCACAATTATGCTGAAAATGCAAGTCTCCGTCATTGCGAATACTTATTGAAAGTTTATACGAAAATAAATAACTGAGAAAGTAATTATTTGTTATTAGGGTAAGGACATGAAGTACCTTTCAAATCAATAAATTTGTAGCAAAATTTACATCGATTTGTTAATGCATACTTTTACATGTTTTGCTATAAATGGAAAATTAAACAGTTAAGGGTTTCACTCTCTTTAGGAGTCAATAAATACAACAATATTTAAACAATTATAAAAAAATGAAGAATTGGTTTATTACCAAAAGTCTTTTTGTGATAAAAACGCACATTATTAAAACAAGTTTTCTAAATTAAAATTTATAAATCGGACAACAATGGCAGCCCTGGAGGCCATTTCATTAGAAACCTTTTTTTAAGGCACAATCGGGTACTACTGTGCAGCCATAAGCAATCATCTGAAAATAAAAAAAGAAGATTTAATTTGCATAAAATAGTACAAGTTCCGTATTAAAATTTGAAAAAACACCATAAAAAATCATGTTAAAAAAAAATAGGAAAAAATTTCTCTTTGTCAGAAACTTTATTTCTTAGTTCCCCGAGTAAAACTGATTAAGTTATATCTGTATGAATATACAGTTTCATCCGAAAAATGGCCCGATATAATTCTATCAATTGTTTATCAGTTTTTATCTAATTGTATCAGTTTAGATCTTAGCTGATTAAATTATATATTAATCAGATAAAATTGTAGCCAAGTTTTGACCTGATACAATTTTGTCGGTTTATATGTAATGGTATCTGTTTAGATCGTAACTGGTGCAATTTTATATAAATAGATATAATTGTATCCGACATTTACTGTATACAATTATAACAAATGGTGGATCCGAGTTTTAATCTGATATAATTATATCAGGTCAAAATTTGGATATAAATAGTTAAGTTTGTATAAAATCGTATCTATTTAAATCTAAACCGATACCATTAGATATTTACACCGTTTACGAGTAGAATATGAGTTTATATAAAAACCCCGAGAATAACAGTTGTATTGTGATTTTTTTCCTACATAAAAAATAAACTCCCCGGGTGAAAGTGGTCATATATGATGATATATGACTAAATATATGGGTTCATATATGATTCCATATATGCTCGGATCCGTAATTTGAAGGTATATGGCCGTATATGATCATATATGAACATATATGAGTTCATGCTCATATACCTACTTTCGCTCATATATAAAAATACGATTTTTTTTGTATTTTTCAACAAAAACTTTAGAGAAATTGACTTAATTTTTTTTTCAATCTTTGTTTTTGCATTCTTAGGCTTTTTCTGACAACTATCTAATTGCAAACAGAAAACAGATTCGTAGTTCCAACTAAAGTGTCCAAAACCGTAACTGAAAACCGGGTAACCGGTTTTTTTAATTTCCAAAAAACCGTCCAGTTTCGAATAATTTCTAAATTCGAATAAACCGAAAACCGGTTATTATTTGTCGGTTAACCGGTTCTTAAACATGTTTTTATCAAAACTATTGTTATGCTAATCGTTCGAAAATTCTATATTTCGACTGCATTTTGTTTTTAAAGTATTATTTTAACAAACGAAACTGCAGTTTAGTTCTCATTTATAAAAAAAATAATATTTTTTCATGTGTTTTCGAATAAATAAGATACGAAAATCCTTTGTAATCGTTTGGAATATTTATTAAATACAGGGTGACTGATGAATGTTGCTACAAAAAACCTAATTACTTTTTTCTGTGTAATTAATCCGTTCTATTTAAGAAAAATGTACGATTGGGATGATGAAACAAGAACTGCTAAATCTCCAAAAATTTTAGTTATATTTAAATAAATTTTAGTTGAATGCAAATAACATTCTATCCTGCAAAAATCAGTAGACGTTTTTGCTGAATAAAAGTAGACTTAAACTAGCGAAAATAAATAGTATTTCTGCTGTTTTCAGAAGAGTAGATTGTCTTCCCATTAAAAATATTTATAAATTAAATTTTGTAAATGTAATAGTGTAAAATGTCTTTTGCAATTAACTAAAATTTAATTGCATGTGATCGTGCTACTTTTAGCGCTTTTGTATCACCCAAATCTCGCATTATTTTCGGTTAGTACTTTTTATAAAAAGCCGCTAGTTTGACGTTTTTCTATTTTTTACTTAACACTCAGGGGATGCCCCCTACTAACGCAGTGCATTGTGTTGGTATTAGGAAAATAGGTTATGGGGAGGAGGAAAAAGGGAGTAGTATTTGTGAATATTTGATTTACATTTCTCTATATTATAAGTAACAGGGAAGACCTCTGCGGAGAATTTATTCCACATACGGCTGGTGCGACTGATAAACGAATTCTCTCTGTAATGTGCCGTGCGATCCACTGGACAATCGACTACAAACGGATGGGCTCTACTTGATAAGCGAGTATTACGAATAAATTCTTGGGCTTTGGGGATAAGTTCACTTATTTCAGAAGAGCACTTCCCATGGTAATATCGATAGAACAGGGCCACACAACCCACATTCCGACGATGCTCCAATGAGTCAATAGAGCTGGATACCCTACTGTCATTGATAAGCACACGGTCCAGAACCTCCAAAATAGACTTCGAAGCTCCTGCCCATATATGGGAGTTGTATTCCATCTTCGGTCGGATATAGGTGGTATAAATAGTGAGTAAATCGGATGGAGTGAAGTATTTCTTGCACCGACGAAAAAAACTTAGACACTTGAAAGCTTCTTTCGACACCTGAAAAACATGCTTATTCCATCGGACATCTCACTGAATTTTCATGCCCAGAACATCAAGAGTATCCGATTTCTCAATATCGATATCACCGATATGTACAGATGGCAGTGTTGACCCCGCAGCCCTATGGGTCAACATACAATATTGGGTCTTACGTGCATTAAAATCCACCTTATTCGCACGACCCCACTCAGAGATTGCAGAAAGGTCACGATTTAGTGTGTCATTCATAATCTGCTTTTTGTTTCCAATCTCCTCAGGGCTTGGCCTACGATTGAAGTAAAATGAATGACAAATGTTGCTGTCATCTGCGAAAGAGTAGATAGGATTGAAAGTTTGACCAAGAAGATCATTGAGAAATATAATAAATAGGAAAGGAGAGAGAACAGAACCCTGCGGTACCCCTGAATTACGCTGAAACTCGTCGGATGAGACCCTATCTACAACAACACGAATAGTGCGATCTCTGAGAAAGCTCGTAATAAAACGAGCGAAGTCATTACCCACACCAAAGTTAATAAGCTTTGATACAAGCGCCCCGTGCCATACACGATCAAAGGCCCTTGAAATATCCAGAGCAACCACTTTGCTCTCACCAAAACGGTGAATGGACCGACTCCAACGCACCCTTTTTAGGGATTAGCTGTACATTGGCAACCTTCCAGCACGAGGGGAAAACTCCCGCATGGTAAGAAGCACTGAAAAGGTTAGCCAACGGACGAGCTAGCGTCGAAGAGCACTGTTTCAGCACCAGTGCGGGTATACCATCCAGCCCCGATGACTTGTTTACGTTGAGGTCAACAATAACCCTTTCAACTGCTTGAGCTAGGAAGTGGTGGATCGCTTTCATGCAGGAATTTTGATACAATTTTATATAATTTAAGTGTTTTAAATTGATTATTTTGTTTTCATAGAAAACAAAACTTGTTTGTTCGAACTTTATTCACAAATTAGTGAGGGCAGATATTATTCAGCCTCTATGTTTTTATTTCGATGTTTTTATTTTTTATTTATTTAAATAAAAACTGTGCATATTAGTTTTTCAAAATTTTGTACTTGCAAACAAGATAGTCAGCTGTTTCGGAGGACGTTACTCCCCCTCATCAGTAGCAGCGCAAGGTTAACTATTAGCTAGAAATCTAGCGATGGTAGGCAATTTCAAGTTTCACTTAATCCTTAAATACGTGTTATTCCTTAACTCTTTGGTAAGCAATAGAGTTCTTATTTGATTTTAATAGAATTTACCTACAGCAATAAATACTTGAAATACATACTCTGGTTGTTGCAGTTTTATTATTTTATTATGTACACGGGCAAGATCGGGCAACAAATTTTAATTAAATTAAACCGATTCTTAAGTATAATATATATGTGACAGCGCATAGAGAAAGGGACCTAAGGGTAAAAAAATCAATTTTTTTTTTTTTTTTGTGGACAACATCTGAGCATCGAATGAGACCGATCCCATGCTCTCCTGACCTTAGGTCCCTTTCTATCCTTAGGTCCCTTTCTATTTTTCGCGTCACATATATTCATATAAATAATACTATTTTAATACTGAAAATACTAAAAATAACATTTAACTTCGACAGAAGAGGTTGATGGGCTAAGAACAATGTGTGAGTACCTACATCTTTTAATGCTTAAGGAATTATCTTTTAACCCTTAAATGCACGATCTCTTCGATTTTAAGCATTTTTTTTATTTTATATATGATTTCTAAAGGCGTGTATATTTCAAGAAAAATACCAAAAGTTTATTTTTCGAAAAAAGGTGTTTTTATTGAAATAGCTAAATTTGCCAAATAGCTAAATTGTGATTATTTTAACGTGTATGAAAAAAACAAAAAACCCAGTGTAGAAACGGTAATAACATATCATTATTTTTTGGACTACCAGTAATGACGCCCACTTAACTTCTTCATTATTTTAAAACATATAATAATGAGTTACTGATAATGACTTATTTGTATCATTATTTCAAATAGAAAATAATTTTCTAGATTTTTTTGAAAATGTTTTGAAATCTATTTTTAGACTCAATATTTTTAAAAACTTGTAAGGATATACATATGTAACCACATATTTTTTGTGTGTTGGCGAGTAAGCTTACTTGTGTGCAACAGGTCAATTATGTTTTTATCTATTAAATATTACATGTCGATATAGCTCAGATGGTAGATCTATTGACTGGCAGTCTGTAGACCCGGGTTCGATTCCCGCACCAGCAAATTTTATTTAAAAAAAAAATACAATAAAAAATATTTTTTTTGTATATAATTTATTTTTTTGAAAATCTATTTTTAGACTCAGTATTTTTGTCAGTACTGGTAAGCACATAGGTAACGATATATTTTTTGATTTTTCGTATGTTGGTGTTTAACCATAACTCACTATTTTAAATGGAAAAGGGTCTTTTAGCTTGCAACAAATATTTCTATAAGTGGAAAATCAAGATCAATCCCAACAAGACTCTAGCAATAGTTTTCCCGTATAATAAATCTCCCAAAAGAATACCAAGACGCAAATTAATCTTTGGGAATAAGAGCATAAATATTTGCAACGATGTGAAATATCTTGGAGTTACCTTAGACAAAAAGCTTCTTTTTAGAAAACATATTGATGAAACGTGTCAAAAACCGTTAAATATTTCAAAGCTTTATGGCCCTTTTTAAACAGACGATCTCATTTAAGCTTTAAAAACAAAAATCTTCTTTTTAAAAGTGTTATTAGGCCTACTTTAACGTATGCGTGCCCTATCTGGTACAGAGCTGCTAAATGCCATTTAAAGAAACTCCAAATCATTCAAAATAAATGTCTGAAAATGATTAACAACAAGCACTGGAGATACCCAACTGTTCTCTTACACCGTGAAACTGCCTATGAAACACTTTCTGATTTCATCACTCGACTTAATCTTAAATATTTTGACAAAATTGAAAATTCGACTTATCCATTGATAAGAGAATGTAGGGAAATAACGTAATCAACCCGGAAATTAGCAGATTGAAAATCATATGTTTATTGAGGATTATTTTCTGTAATAAACCTCATATAAACATGTAAATTTTCTACCAATATCTGAATTATATATCGTATATCGTATAAAGGTTTTTCCCCTATATTACCTTTAAGAAATCAAAACCAAAGAAATAATTTACCTTTAAGAAATCAAAACCAAAGAAATAACAAAACAATATCATATGATCCCAAATTACTATTTGTTGTAATATCTAGTTGATAAGATCTCAAATGTAAATATCATGTAAATAAAATTAGTAAATAAAAGATGAATTTTAAATATATATATAAACAAGAATTGTAAAAAATAAAAAAAAAAAATTAAATTAGTATATTTTTCTGCTAAATTTAGCACTCGGTTTTGAAAAATTAGTAAAATATTTTGTTGAAATCAGCAGCGTGAATTAGTAAAAAAGTAATTTGTAATAAGAGAATAACAAAAATAAGTACTAAAAAAAATTGTACTAAAAATCAGCATAAAAATAGTAAAGTGCGATTGGAAACTGTTTACAAAATTTTTTACTAACTTTTTTATCTGAGTCTAGACTTTTAAATGCTTACTGAAAGTGTTGCATACAATTTATTTTGAAAAGCGAACACTCACGTTTTAATTCTAAGTCGATTGTACGTGATAGCTCAGATGTCGTATATATTGAAATTAGGGCTTATATTGACAATAAAGATGATGCATTCTAAGAATATGTCAATTTATTAAAGTAACTTGAACTTAATCAATTAATTGCATTCGTTCGTTTATTACAATAACATAATTATAATGAAATAAAGATTTCATATGGGTATAAGTAAATTTCCAATAATGACAGCAGTCTGTAACTTTGTTTACTTATTACAATTTCCAAGAATCAACTAATAAAAAATGCCAAATAAATCTTGGTATAAATAATAGTTTTAGAAATTAAATTAACATCATTGTGGCATTAACTTCTACAAGATGAAATTCTACGCTTTGTTTATTTTTGTATTAGCTTTAATAGCTGTTGCTTTGGGTAAGAATGAACTTGGAAATTTATTTTGTCAGTTATCTTTATTTATCCTTTGTATAATTTTATAGGAAATCCTAATCCTCAGCCGAATCCTAAGCCGTTAGGTGGTGGAGGAGGTGGCGGCGGCGGCGGTGGTTCCTTCGGAGGTGGTGGTGGCGGCGGCGGCGGCGGTGGTGGAAAGTAGATGCCCATTCCCAGTTATCGATGAACACTTCGATATTCTAAAATGTTTGTCACAATTATGTACTACTGAATTGAATAAAATTTTTTTATAAATTAAAAAACGTTTTGTGTACTTTTAATTGCTATAAAATAGGGATTAATACTGCTAGTAGGAAGGAATATTGTAACATTTTAGGATCTGCAAAACTGTACTGCGATATCACAGTGAATAAGTGAAAAAGAACTTCCTAATCATTGATTCAAAGTTATATCATTTGTTTTTAAAAAGAACAACTTCCCTCCTATGACAAGGCAATGTCAAATTCATCGATGAAAAACCCAAATTAGAACAACTTCCTTTTCAACAGCTATAGTGTTTTATTACTTTTTTTCCTCACTTTTTTTGTTAAAACTCTACTTCTATTTTTAAAAACACATTCGCTTACACCTTACATTCTTTGTAATGTCTTGGTAAGGTGTTATTTGTCAACTTATTTACAAGGTGTGCGTAATGCATTCACTATTAACTTACATATAAGGTACAAAACAAACTTTTTATGTACAAAGAAAATAAAAAAAAACATGTAACACATTAAAGTTGACTAATATATATGCGACACAATAGCTCGGTGATAGAGCGTCCGACTATCGTCCCGAGGGTTGCGGGATCGCGGTCGGCTTTCCCGCATGTAGTAGTTTTGAGTATCGAGTACCCAAAAAAAGACAAATACTCGATACTCGATACCCACTACTCATATTTTTACCAACACTACTTGCTATAAAGCCATCAAATCATACCTTATGCAGTTGATTGTATTACAATCGCCTCCCCACACATGAAAAGTAATGCAGCACGCAATGTGTACAACTTCTTTGTAATGTATAAAAGCATATATTCTCAGTGCAATGCATTGCCTATTTTTTTCTGGGAGTATTTAAAAATTATGAAATTGTCTATATATGAACAAGTTTTTGTCAATAGCATGACCGAGAATCAAACCGACAACCCTTCAAATAGGCTTTAACTAATAGCATCATGCAAAAGAACAGGTCACAGAACTCATCCTAAGAGACATATACGGTATCACTTTTAAAGTAAACCATATGAGAGTGGGTCTAATACCAGGTGGTATTCGTCGCTCTCTTTGGAAGATTGACAATTTGTATCGAAAATGTTAGCCTTTGCAGGCGTGTGTAACTCTTAAGGCTGAATTTTCGATATAAATTAAGAAGAGAGTGATTTAACAGAGGTAGGGAGAGTTGGATAGTCTTTTAATTATATAGTCGTTGGTAAAATAAGAACAGCAAAATAAAACTGTTAAATTTAGAGAATTTTAATTATACCTATTTAAGTTAACTTTCAGTTAATTGAAAATAAAAATTTGTAGTAGACTAAAATTAGCAAAACCAAACTGTTATATCTACAAAATTTTTGTCACTTTTAAGCTAAATTTATTTGAATGCAAATATCAGTATATCCTGTTAATTTAACAGAAATATTTGCTATAAAAAATAGCAAACTGCTGTTTTGAAAAGGCTCTATTTTTATTTGCATTTAAAAAGAAAATTGAAAAAAAGCTTTCAAAATTTTAAATTTTTTCATGATTTTTTAAACTAGGCTATTAGTTAGGAATTTTTTTTTTCTGATTTAACAGGTTAATTTGCTATTTTCTATTAACAAAAATTTAACGCATTTTTAAAATAAAAATTAAAAACCAACATTTTGACAACACTCAAAGTACGAAGAAAAAATGTTTTTGCCTCTTCTTGTATTAACAAAGAATTAAGGTAAAAATAAAATTTTATATTTACTTATACCGACGGTATGAAATACAAAAACAAAAAATTTTCATAATATTTCTATTGTCGCCCAGTAGCAAAAAATGCTAGTTCAGAACCAGTTATGTACTAGTTTATTTGAACCAGGCAACTAGTACGAGTTCTACCGCCTCTCCATACAAACAACTGTAGAATTTAACATGGAGATGTCATAGGGATGGGGACAATTGTCGCCAAACTCCCACTTTGGTACTAGTTGTAGAACTAGTTTGAAAATTACAATTTAAGGACGAAAAATAGGGAGCAAAACTGGTACCAATGTGACACTCGCGGAACCAGTTCCGAAGTGACTCTTTGGAAATAGTACTGTACCAGTTGGTAAAGATCTAAATTATATACGTAGATAAAAAACAAACATTTTTTCTTTGATGAAATGTAGATTAGACCCAGGCTGGCCAGACTTGGGGTTTTGTCCCCAAATTAGGGGATTTTTTATTGGTCTTGGAGACAAAAATTTTCATTTGGGGATTTATAGGGAATTTTTTTGGGAATTTAAAAAATGTTTTGGGGATTTTTAAAATCCTTCATAAATTTTGAAGATTATATTAACTTTGTATAGTTTTCAGAAAATATCAGACAAGTTTGTTCGCATAATTTCAAAGAAAGTAACAAAGTTACCCTTTTATGGATTTTCTGTATTAATTTAAAGCTTTTTTAACACAAATAAATCCTTTTTGCCTGAGAGTTTTATATGATCTAAAATACTGTTTATACAAAAAACATCATATCGATTGTGGATAAAAGTCTGTTTTATTAAACAGACGAACTTCAAAAATTCAAATCTAAAAATTCTTTAAAAATGCCTTAAATCCTTGCAAATTTCAAAATAAAATATGTTTAGGGTTCGATGGTTTGTTTAAATAAGATAATAAAAATTTAAGTTTTTCTTCGTAAAAGTCCAAAATTCTGAACATTTTTCTAGACATTTATACAAAAGCAATCCAAGAATTTTTAAAAACAGTTATTTTTAGTGCTATTTTTTATATTTACTTGTAGTTTTTATGCGGATAATATTCATTTTAAACAAATTAAATAAGCTCTAATACCTTTTTCAAAATTTTTTCTAGTTTGGGATTTTTTGGGGATATCTTAAGATTTGTTTGGGGACAACGAAAAAAAGTATCTGGCAAGCCTGATTAGACCGATTGTTTCCTTACTGAAATAATTAGGTCCATTTAACAAACGAAATCTAAAATATTTTATGTTTATGATTTCTAATCACTATAAAAAATTTTAGTGTTTATTCGCAACTTCAGACTATATTACTAACAACAAATGTAAACAAAGCTAGAATTTCAAAACTTCTATTTAAATTTAATCTTTCAAAATAGTCTCGCATTGTTTCAATAAAACTAATAGGTACACAAATGGTTCAAAATTGTTTTAAGAATAAAAACAGGTAGCTGTACTGGTACTTATGCGAAATTTACCAAACTAGTTCCGGAGTGACTCTTCGGTAGCAGTACTGTACCAGTTGAGTTGCACCTAAAAGCAATTTACATAAAAAAAATTTGGGTGTTTATTTGCAAACTCTAAATACAAATATAAACGAAATGAGAATTTCAAATCAGGCATTTTAATTTCTTTTACAGTCCCTACATAGATCGTATTTAACTAGTACACAACTGCTTCAAAATGGTTATTTTGAGAACTAGTTTTGTAGTTTCTAGTCAAAAAACTAGTACTTTTTAGAACTAGTTCTACTATTTGCTACTGGGCGGTTATGCTTTGCAGAAGGCTTCGAAAACATATTTTATTGTTGCTGTTGTGTTGTTTTATTTGAATTGTTAAAATTCTTTTCTTCTTTGATTGATGTTTTTTTAATTATCAAACAAATTGAATTGAATTGTTTGCTCCATTCCCATTTTGTTGATGTAGCAGACTACATTTAATATGAGATTTTGATGCTTTTTATTTGCAATGCACTACGCCACCACTTTCTAAAGAAAACTGATGAAGGGGACCTGGAAAATCCCCGAAACGAACGTCTTTTCATTCCTGAAAGTGTAGAGGTTTTTGAAAGCAAAAACTCTGTGAAGTATTTGTCAGGAGAGTATCCTGATGAAGAAAAATAGCAGTTTTTGGGGAAAAAGTACTTATTATGTTAATTCATAATAAAGAAATTGGCCTCGAACTTAATTAATAAATTAAAAAGGTCGAAAAAAACAATTTTTATTTTTGAAATAAAAATTAAAAACCAACATTTTAATTTTCAATAGTTTTAACTAAATTTTTCACACACTTTTTTTGCATTAGTGTACAAAATTTTATGAATAGATCTAACTGTGCATTATGCTAAAATATCAAAATATTTGGTAAAAAATATTTGACTGTTGATTTCTGCTGCTGCGGTACCTCAATAATAAGTCGACGATTTGATACCGATATTAGAAAAAATACACTACTATGAAGTTAAAACGCTAGGCATGACCTAAAAGTACCACCCAACAAATTTAGAATTATTTTCGCCGTATTTAGCCCTTCAATACACGTTGAGTATTATAACTTGCACGGATTTGAAAGGATATACATTGCGGGATACTCTAGTCCCCTTTTACCTGAAAACATGAAAGTGAACGGATAAGATAAAATATTGGTTAGTTAGTTTGATCTCCAACCACATATCCAAATTTAAATACGCTTGGAGTTTTAATTTGGGAGAATTCCATTGTGAGTTAAATTGTTTAAAACGTAAGCAAATAGGATAGGTACATTCGGAACTGTCCTATTTGCACCAAACACAGAACAGGTCCTCGCATTCAACTGATCTCTTTTTTCCCTTAGGAAGCCTACACGATGTACGTTTTTGCAACCAGAAGACCCAGAATTAACATTTTAGTTGGGTACATTTTATATGGAATTAATCAGACAAATCAAAACTCAACCTTTCACTTTAAAAACTTGAAATGAAACTCAAAAATTTTTATAATTTTGTTATGAAAAAAATATATTTTGAATCATTTATACTTGTATGTTTATAAATATAATGCTTCTTAATTATTAACTTAACTAACTAAATTAAGTCTTTTCATTGTCTTATACTAAATTAATACACTCATATTAAATTTTAACTTAAAAATAAATATTTCCAGATATCGAAGCTATTAAATACTGAATTAAAATGTATATTATCAATTAACTGTGACATACAACTATTAAAATCCATAATAGCATTGATGAAATCATTTGAAACTTCTAAAGAGTTATCCATTTTAACTTTGTTAAATTAATTATAAGTTAAATTATACTCCTGTATTTATAAAGTAAATATTTTGAAAGTTATTTATACTTTTTATTTCATGACAAGAATGCCTAAATTTTATTACATTCCTGTTTTGCGTCA
This sequence comes from Leucophora obtusa, assembly GCA_949987735.1. NCBI lineage: Eukaryota > Metazoa > Arthropoda > Insecta > Diptera > Anthomyiidae > Leucophora > Leucophora obtusa. Next base: position 28,572,353 of record OX465297.1, read on the forward strand.
TAAAAATACAACTTTTTGGGGGAAAAAATTGTGAGGCAAGCTTTAAACAACTATTTATTTATTTAAAGAATTTCCTCAAGAACGAATAGCGGCAATTTTTCAGCAATTATTGAACACAAAGAATCTCTGCGAAATTATTGATTAATTCAACTGGATTTGAGATGTTGACAATTTTTTTGTATCATAATATGATACTATCGATATATTGTTTCATCAAAAAAATATTTAATTTAACTTGCATAAATTTATATTTTTTGCTTTTGTCTTTATTAATTTGTTTTCTTTAACTTTCACATTTGTTTGGATTTTTTAAAATTTTTGTTTTCGTTTTGTTGGTTTATTGCGCATGTGAAAAATACGTGAGCTTGCGCACAGAATTGTAAATAAACTGATAAGAATTCTACAATTGCCACCAAATTTGATACGTTTAAGTTTCTTAAGACGGAAACAACGAGATCGATCGCATCTTAGCTTCTGTCTGTTTGTATGTTCGTACTTTGTAAAAAAAATTTTACAAGGTAAGTTAACGGCAACAGATTCTTACAATCAACTTTACGAAAACTCAAAACTATATTACTGTAACAAGTAAATACGAGTATTTTTAGCGGTTAATCGTTTCAGTGTTACCAGATGGTGGTATGTGTTATTATTATTTCTTTTTTGGGAATCTATGGGAACTTGTTAAATTATCTCACAACTTGTTAAATTAGTCTGAAATGTCTTCAAAGTATTCGCAAGACCTAGGGAGAGTTAGAGGACAGCCCCCAAACTAACCAAATTTCTCCATAGTAAACTGTGGATCGAAAAAATGTCTCCGAAGTATGCGCTTTACATACATATATTTTTATACAATACGTTTGTTTTTTTCGAATTTTATATCTATATCTACAACTACTTGTAAACAGGGGTATGGCATCACCAAAAAAATAAGTTATAAAAATATCGTTATCACTAGTTGGCACTTTGTTCAAAAAATTGACAATTTTCTTTTTTTATTTAAATTTAAATAATAACAAACAACAAAGCACAAAAACAAACGGATGTCTCAAATTTTATTATTTGAGTATATTCCGGGCTTGTTTTTTCCTTATTTTGAGCATTTTTCAGCAGTTTTTGAGTTTTTAAATATAGGCTCAGCTAATACTAAACTGATACTAAATATTTGCTCAGGTAATACTAAATTTCAGCGCCCTCTATCGGTGAGTAGTGGAAGTTTTAATTTCAAATCTCTATAATTAATAGTATCTGCTTGTAAAAAAACTACTATCCGTACTTGCGTGACTTGTTCTTATTTTTTGTAAACAAATAAATTTTAAACATTTGGGGCCACCTTTGGACGAAATCTGTTTTCGTATATGGGCTTGCCCGGAACGTGAAATAGAGCAATTATCTTGAGTGGCATGCTCTCCCTTTAATAACAGCAACATAATTAATTTATTAGCATTTGTTGTTTTTAATATTTTATCAATTTTCAAATACTAAAATTTCCAAAAATTCTTTGGTGGAATAAGATATGGTTTGATACAATTTTATCCGGATTTTGTCCCCATCCAAATGTATCAAATATAATATAATCATATCCAACTAGATGTAATGGTATATAATTAGATACAGTTATACATTATTATATGAGGCATATATAACTATATATAGGTCTATATATAATTGGATATTGCAATATGTTGCACTATATATTGTGCAATATATAACAAGATATAGTTATATAGTTGGGATATAATTTCGTAAAATTTTATATAATTCTATCTCGGTATATATGTTCCAATATATTATTATACAACATTTTATATGATAATATATGACTATATCAAAACTTTTTTACTTGGGTACTTAAAATTTTTAAATTTGTTTGGAATATTTATATAAAATTCGAAAAAAACAAACCTAATATATAAATGGTAAGAGTAGAAACACAATAAAAGATAAAAGATTCTGGCCATTGGCGATTAATTATAATCAATTAAATAAAATATAAAAATTGGTAGATCGACGCGGTACCTGCCATCAGAAAGCAGTCGCTGTACTTAAAACAAAACTTTTTTGGTTAATTAGAAATTTATTAATTCAGTTCGAGGCCAATTACCTTATTATGAATTAACATAATGAGTACTTTTTTCAAAAACTGCTATTTTTCTTCATCAGGATACTCTCCTAACAAATACTTCACAGATTTTTTGCTTTTAAAAACCTCTACACTTCCAGAAATGAAAGGATTTTCCAGCTCCCCTTCATCAGTTTTCTTTAGAAAGTGGTGGCAGCAGTGCAATGCAATTTGAAGCATCAAAATCTCATATTAAATGTAGTCTGCTACATTAACAAAATGGGAATGGAACAAACAATAAAATATGTTTTCGAAGTCTTCTGCAAAGCATATAGCCAACAATAGAAATATTATGAAATTTTTTTGTTTTTGTATTTCATACCATCGGTATAAATAAATACAAATTTTATTTTTACCCTTCTTCTTTGCTAATACAAGAAAAGGCAAAAAAAATTTTCTTCGTAGTATGAGTGTTGTCAAAATGTTGGTTTTTAATTTTTATTTAAAAATAAAAATTGTTTTTTTCGACCTTTTTAATTGATTAATTATAAGTTTATTAATTCAGTTCGAGGCCAATTTCCTTATTACGAATTAACATAATAAGTACTTTTTTTCAAAAACTGCTATTTTTCTTTATCAGGATACTCTCCTGACAAATACTTTTTGCTTTCAAAAACCTTTACACTTTCAGGAATGAAAAGACGACCTGGAAAATCCCCGAAACGATGGGGAAGATTCTGAGAAATTATCACCCAGAGATTTTGACGACTATTTCCAATAAGAAAACTGTTAGTTAAGAATTTGTTCCTAAATAAAAGCTTTTAGATTCCGCCATGCGCGTTCCAGCAATTAATATAAGGGGAAAAATCATACGCCTCAGTGGCCAACTCAATATATTTGTCCACGGTGGCGTATGATTTTTCTCTTTATATTAATTGCTGGAACCGCGCATGGATTCCGCCAACTTCTTCTGAAAAAAAATTCTCATGATAATTTTTTACAAAAAAAAAACCATCCGATTTAGAGGACGTTTTGCAACATAAATCCCTCAGATTCCGGGGACTTTTCTTATGGCTCCGAGAACTTACTCCCATTTAAAACCCCATTGATTCTGACGACCTTTCCTACAGAAAACCCCGCCCCCTCCCAATTTTATAGAATATTTTCCAATATAAAAGCCTCACATTCCCATAGAAAAACCTGCAGCTTCTAAGGACTTTTTCCCGCAACTGAATCTGAGATATTTCTATATTTCCCCAAAATCTGAGGTTTTCTCCCTAGAAAAAAAATCCTCTGATTCCGACATTTTTCCATAAATAATTAATAAAATATTTTAAAAATGATTTGTGGTAAATTTACGCACAAAAAATGGTAAAATCACGCATAATTTCTGAATTTTTTTTACTTATTTTAATATAATTTTATGTGTAAATAATTTACGTATCATGTGTGTAATTTTTTTCATTTACGCATTCGGAGTAAATAGGAAAGTAGGAGTTCAGTTTCCTACTTCCATTCGGAGTAAATAGGAGTTCAGTTTCCTACTAGTTGTGTAAATTGAAACAAAAACGAGTAAAAAAGTTAAAGTCGGGTATGTCGACTAATGTTTGGACCCGAAATTGGAATGGGCTAAAATGGACTTGTGTCATAATTTTATATAAAATGATAAAAGAAGAGAAAATCAGAAATATAGCCCATTTGGACAATAGGTCCAAATATGGACCGTATTAACTAAATTTCATTGAAATATCTTCGTATTTGCGAACCGCAGCGTGTAAAGTAACCAATTTTGCGGGACCCTTACATGGGTACTAGGTCTAAACATGTAGCGATTTTAACCAAATTTAATAGGCTTTGTTCTTGGGGTGACATAGGTCGGTACGCAATTTCATCAAAATATTTTAATATTTGCGACCTGTACAGTGCGCACAAGTATGCATGGACAGTAGACCACCCATGAAATGTATGAGATTTTCAAAAGTGCTTTTTTTGTTCACTCCACCGGCAGTTTCCGATAGATTGGGCATACAAAATAATATGTGTATCAAAATTGGATCTCTCGGGGGCATACAGGCCAGTCAGTTTGAACTTTTGACCCTAAAAATTACCTAAAAACACTTCAAAGCTCTTTTGTGCCATAACTTCTAAATTTGACGTTTTTTCAAAATATACTACATATATAGGCATTTTTATGTAGAAAAAGAAGACAAACAGTTCCTTCATACTATACTTCTACCTAAGTATGAAGTATAGTGAAGTTTTAAGGGGAAAAAGTCAAAATTTGTGTGAAGACTTCATTTTAAACGACCCTCGTTAAAATTTCGACAGAGCCACTTAAGATTGGTTTTCATTATATTGTGTAGTAATATATATAGTTTTCATAAAGTAATTACATTTTTAACAAATATCGGTTATTCCGTGACAAATTGACCAAAATTTGACTTGAAGTATCGGTTTATTATTAATTAGACCGTACCTAAAAAAAAAAGTTCGCCGTACACCCTCCAATATGAAGTATTTTTGGAAGGTGATTTCAAAAAAAAAATTTTTTTTTGCCGAACGTAGGGGTAGCCTTTTTTAATTTTTCGTTATAGCTTTGGCATTTAAAGTCGGATTTTAAAGTGTGATATATCGATTTTTTTGCCTCGAGGAGACCAGTGTTTTGCTATATAGTAAAAATCCAATTAAAAAAAATTAAAAAAGCCTACCCCTACGTTCGGCAACCAATATATAAAAAAAATTTATACTGGGTTTATCGAAAAACTTCCTTAGCAAAAGTTTAATGATTTTTTGCGAGCTTTAATTTTCTGACATTAGGGTCGTACAATAGGGTGGTAGCAACTGAGATCTATTGGGTAACTACTAGAAGGGGATACTTGAGGTCAAAATGCCCTTAGAGCAAAACACTGGTCTCCTCGAGAGAAAAACATCGATGTATCACACTTTAAGATCCGACTGCAAATGCCAAAGATATAAGGAAAAATGTAAAATGGCGACCCCTACGTTCGGCAAAAAAAAATAAAAAAAGGTGGTACGCTCTATTATACATATATGTTGTATGGAAAACCTTAGTAACAAGATTTGGATACGCTAGATCCCCTAATTTTGTGAGGTTTGAAAAAAAGCATAAGCACAAAATGGGGGAGGTGGGGTGGGGACAAATGGCTCCTCATCGGGGTCAAAGGTGGTGGGGAAGGGTTAAAAATCCACAAAAAGCACCACAACTTCCCCAGAGTCTCCCCTAGAGCGGTAAAATGTAAGACCGACCCCCATTGATTTGTCCTTTTCAGCATTTTTTCAGAACATACCTATCCCCTATCTCCACTCTATAAGAGGGCTCCCATACAAATGACATTTTTATAAAATTTACTCTCACCGCTTTAACTATCCTAAGGGTGCCCCTAGAGAAGTCAAATCAATGGCTGACCCCCAATATTTTTTTAGTTTCAACATTTTCTGGGAACATATCTACCCTCTATCTTTAAGCCTTAAGGCGGTCCCCATACAATTTTTTTATTTTTTTATATTTTTTTTTATGAAATCAGCTCTTACCAGTCCCATGGTGCCTCCTAGAGGGGTGGAATGTAAGATCGATCCCCATTAAATTTTTCCCTCAAACATTTCTTCCGAACATACCTAGCACCTATCTCTAATCCGTAAGAGGGCTCCCATACAAATATGACATTTTTATAAAATTTCCTCCCACCGCTCTAACTGTGCCAAGGGTGCTCCTAGAGGAGTCAAATGTATGACTGACCCCCAATATTTTTTGAACCAGAATATTTTCTCGGAATATATCTACCCTCTATCTTCAACCCTTAAAGCGGTCCCCATACAAATTTTTTATATTTTTATAATTTTTTTTTATGAAATCAGCTCTTACCGCCCCATGGAGCCTCCTAGAGGGGTGGCATGTAAACCGATCCCCATTAATTTTCCCTCCTATTATTGTTTTCGAACATACCTACCCTCTGTCTGCACTCTCTAAGGGCGCTCCCATACAAAAATTAAATTTTTTCAAATTTGCTCCCACCGCTCTAACTGTCCCAAGGGTGCCCCTAGAGGAATCAAATGCATAACTGACCTCCAATATTTTTACAACCTTAACATTTTTTCAGAACATATCTACCCTTTATTTTCAACCCTTAAGGTGGTCCCCATACAAATGTTTTTAGTTTTTATAAATTTTTTTTATGAAATCGAGGAGGTATTTTTTTGCCAGGACTTGTTAAAGTGCCACGCTAGCGCTTTTCCGTTTGTATTTTTCTGGCTGGATATTTACTCTATTGATAAACCAAGAAATATAGGGAATTAATCGAATATGCTGCTCCATAGCACTACATTTGCATGTGCACAACGTATAATAAATAGGTACTTAAGTCCGATTTTGGTCTTTCTTTCGTGGAATAAGAGATTTATGTTGCAAATGTAATTGGTTTTTAAAAACAGCATATCTTACTCTACAAAAAAAATGATAACCGCTCCTAACTGTCTCTGTCAAAATTTTAACGAGGGCCGTTTAAAATGAAGTCTTAACAAAAATTTTGATTTTATCCGCTTAAAACGCCACGAGAAGTAATACTTAGACCAAAGATTAGTATGAAGACAGTGTTTGTCCTCTCATTCTGCATAAAAAGACTTATATGGTATTTTTTCGGAAAACCGCAAATTTAGGAGCTATGGCGCAAAAAAGCTTTGAACTGTTTTTAGGTAATTTTAAGGGTCAAAAGTCCAAACTGACTGGCCTATATGCGCCCGAGAGATCCAATTTTTGTACACATATTATTTGTTATGCCCAAGCTATCGGAAACTGCCGGTGGAGCGAACAAAAAAATACTTTTGCAAATTTGGGTGGTCTAATGGACAGACAGACAGACGGACGGACGGACATCGATAAATCGAAATAAGAAGTGATTCTGAGTCAATCGGTATACCAAAAGGTGGGTCTAGGCCCAATATTTTTTGGTGTTACAAATATCAGCACAAACTTATTATACCCTGTCCACGTAGTGGTGTAAGTTATAATTAATTAGAGTGTTGTTTAGAAGTCCCTTAAATTTGAAATTTTTTGATTTTTAATGGCAACACCCTACAGTTTTATTCCGGTTGAAACCAAATGAACAAATTAGTACAATTTTTTCTTTTGTGCGATATTTTAAAAAGCGTAGAACAATATTCGAACTAAATATATGAAAATATGTAGTCCGAAAAAACAATTTTTGTATTTTTTAATGCAAGTCTCATTCAAAATATTTATTTTGTTTTGGGATAAATCTCGTTGTTTTTACAAATGGTATTGATAACGAACATACATATAAAATTACTTTTATGAAATTTTTGCTTTCAAAAAGTGTTGATATTCAAAAGTACAAAATTCTCGTCCCGGGAAGAAAAAGCTATTTTCAGTGAAAATCAAATAGCAAAAATACAAAAACCCTCTGATCTATTTAAAAAAGTTTAAAATTAGCTGTATTTTCGGTCATTCCTATCAACGTTAAGTAGGAATATAGAAATCTTAAACCGATTGGAGTATGAAAAAAATTTTAAACTGTTAGTAGTTATGATAGTTTTGGTATTTTCGAACGGACGTCAGCACAACTTTTTAGGTAGTAACGCGAAGGAGTTACGCTAGGTCTGAAAATGTTTAAATGTTGAGTTTTCAACGAAGTTGAAAGTTAACGTGCATATGAATAGTAATAAGTTAGTTTTAGACTTAGTTAGTTTTAGTCAAACAAATTGATCTGGCTACACATTTTGCAATGCTATTAACAAATATAGTAAAACACGATTTTAATAAGAGAACAACGAACAAGTTTAACACATTTCAAAATCACCGTCTGTCTATATGATTTCATGTCTATTCTGTGCAATTTGACTGTAGCAACTGTCGTAGGTCGTTAGCTGTTAAAATATGTGCATTTATGAAATAAAATTTACTTCAAGTTTTCAAATTAAAAAAGCAAGATACAAGGTAGTTGCATTTAGTATTGTGTTACCTACAAATATGGGAGAAAAATTGCAAAATCTCTTAAAAAAATTATAGTTGCAATTTATGTTTTTTCTTAACCGGTAGATATTAAGATAGATGTGATAGCTGCTTGTTGTGTGTGCTTGTTTTATAACTACAAAATGCAGAACTTTAAAGATTGAGTTGCTTTTTTTATTAAATTGTAGTTAAACAGATTTGATTTGTCTCTGTATCAAAACAAAGAGTTGGACACAATTAGTAGTATGAATACACAGCAGATTTAAATATGTATTAATCCACCCACATCAGTAATTGATTAAGCAGTTAATCTGACTTTTCTGTGAAAATTGGGAATAAGTATCTTATGAACACTTCGTATACTTAGTGGAGTAATAAACCAAGAAGCATATATAACTAAAAGATACAATTGCTATCGGATCGGACAGAAAATTATGACCTTGTCAGAGAACATTATAGCGTTGTCTGACAAGCTTATAATTTTCTGTCCGATATCCGGTCGGATGTGCGATCCGATAGCAATTGTATCTCCTACACTGAACCAAAAATAGCGAAGAAATCAACTAAATATCATATTAAATTGATGACTGGGTGACCACTATACAACCAACAAAACCTATCCGTCAGTTTAACATATTGTTTAGTAAATTTACATTTTGACGTTTGACTATTTGATGTGGTGTTATTTTGATAAAATATCGTCAAATGTATTAACAAAAATTGGTTACGCCATCAGTTATATTTCATCAAATAGGATAACTATTTTGTTGTTTTACCAATTCATTTTATTCAATTGAACAATGCATTTTGTTCAATTAATTCATATTTTATCGATTCATTAATATTTTTGGATTTATATTTTTTATATTTATTATATTTATTTCAATGTAAATTCTAAACAAAATTAATTACTTTGTTAAAATATAAAAATAATGAAATATAAAATTGAAATAATAATACTTATGTACACACTCAAAACTTAATTCTTAAAACACATGAAACACATGGTCAAAAACATATAAATTTCTTAATTTATTTAGTATTTTTATATTTTTATATTGAAATAAAAAGTTTACTACACAATAAAAGAAAATATTTCAAAGACAAAGAATATAAAATGTAATTGCAGTATTTTATATTTACAATTCACAAATAGTCGTAACCATAAAATACTAAATTTATATTAATTAAAATGAATAAATATTCACTGAACAATTTACAACAAGTTAATTTTTTTTCTACAGATTTAATACGTTTTCTCAAATTGAAGAACAGTTTTATTAAATTAACTTTATAGTTTTATTAAATTAATTTCTTAGACTTAACAAATATAATTTTGTAAACTACTTGACAAAATATTGTCACAACAACAATTGCTTCATGGAGTATTTTTGATGACAATAAGTATGTGTATTTAAAAAAAACAGTTGATTTGAAATAAAAACATATGTTTATTTAAATAAAAAAGATATAGTTTTAACAACTTGTTTCATCAAAAAGTAACAAAATAAATATGTTGATTTCATTTACTACTTTTGGTTCAGTGTAGTTATATATGATTCTTGAATAAACTAACAAAAATAAAATCCGTTCAAAAAATGTTTGTAAGCTTACGCAAAATCCCAGCAAAATCTTTCATTACCAAATAAGTGGTTATATAATGAAACTAAAATATTTTAATACTCATAATTCGGTGTCAGTACTAGTTATTTTTGTTAGGCGAAGCCGTTTTTATAAGCAGTCTAGCTTACGCGCGACTACTTATTTATAAAGAAAATGTGAATTTGATAACTACTTATTTTTTAACCACTAGTAAGTATATAAGTAAGTCGTATTATTTAAAAACTTGTAACCACTTATTTTTTAACTGCGTATAAGCACACGAATAACTACTTATTTTGGTAACTACTTATTTTATATACTTTTGTCATGGATATTAGTAATGAGCACCAATTACTGAGATTTTGCTGGGATAGTACATTTATTTCAACATGCATCAATTTCGATTAAGTTGATAAACCCGGTCTCCAAAATTCATTGAAAACTTTTAATTAAATTAGCTTAGAATTTTGCTTAATTAACGAAATTGTTACCGAAATTTAATAACAATTTTTGCATTTGTAAACAACATTTGTTTGTGAGGTCGATTTATCATGAAAATTTGTTCAGTGTAAAATTTTTGTCATCACTAATGTAAATCGTTTTTGATAATTTTAAATTTTGATCACATTTGTTTTTGGAAATTTAGTTTGTCAGTGGAAGAAAATTTTCTTCATTTGAAAAATAGAATTTGATTGTGTTGGAGGCTAAGGTGCTGTGTACAATTTCAGTTTGGGTAACAAGGGAATTTTGGATATTTTTTTAAAAATCTTTAATTTGGATAATTGTGGTAAGAATTGCATGAATCTTGTGCAAATTTATATTTTTTTTACGGAGTCGTCTAATTTTTTTAGGATATTTTGGTAACCTCTAAACTTGCGGAAACAAAAATAGGAAATTTTAGACCATATTGGTGAGTCTTCTGCTATAATCTATAATCTCGGACGTCCTGGTATTATCTTTAACCTCATAGACGGAGATACAAGTTCAATAATATGTGAGAGGATATTCGTCGATTGTAAAGATTCCCTTAGTGTATTGACTAATTCCAGCTGTATTGTACGTCATCGAACGCTAATAGTGTCATCATTAATTTTATGGTGATATTTTGCTCAAGGGAAAAGTTTTGATAATTTTTTATGAAAATCTTGAAAGGAAAAACAAAAAGGAAAGGAAAAAAATCCTACCCTTAGTACGCATGTTCTGGCGGATTATACACATTTTTTCTGATTACTTCAATATAAATAGTTTATAATAACTTCAACTCCCTTAACTTTTCAAATTGTCCAAATATTTTGTATCTTAAATATTAATTTTTGTTAAATTATTACTTTTTAATTTTTTTTATATTTTTTTGTAAATTTTAAAGTGGCATGTATATGCCCTCCCCTAATAATATAAATTGTTATCCTCACTCTCGGCACTTATACCCTAATATACATACATATATCCACTCCATTTTCTCACATATTCGATATACTCAATTTGAAACTAATATTCAAATAATTATTGGTGCAAATAAGTACAATATACAGCTACTCGAGGTCATCCGGCGCCTGTTGACAACTTGGGACTATAATATAAGTTGTGCTTGTTTTCTTTTACTAAAAAACTTTTTTTTACACCTACATATATCTTATTTGCAAATTCAATTTAAAAAAAAGGAAGGAAACATAACCTGTATATTTAGAAATATTCAAATTCTTTTATATAATTTCGTAAGGGGTGTTATATAATGGAAATTGCAACTATGGTTGCCATATAAAAAAAAATTAGTTATCGGTATTCATGTTATGTTTTCTTTTTGAAATCAATATGTACGTTGTAAATAAATAATATAGTTAAATTACTACTATAAAATTTAACAACTCAATATTATATTTTTTTTGTTATATGTGTGTATCTTTTTTTACCACATTTCCTGATTTTTATTTATTTTCCTATAAATATCTTTCCAAATCTGTTATAAATTAATAAAAGCCTAAATATTTTTTTATTCCTATAATTCTTTTACACTTTAAATTTAACCAGAATATTTATCTGGTACCATTTATTCCAAAGAGGAATTAAGTCTGCCCATATATTATCTATCTACTTAAATTTGTTACATTCACTATTAAATTTTATTAAACTTTTATGTAAAATTGTTAGAATGGAATTTTGAACTCTCTTTTCAATTTTATTGCGAAAGGTGAAGTTTAAGATATGGGATAGGTAGGTGCAGAGACAATTAATTATAGAGATAGGAAATCAAAACTTACACTACTCACCGGTAGGGGGCGCTGAAATTTAGTATCACCTGAGCAACTATTTAGTATCACTTTAGTATAAGCTGAGCCTATATTTAAAAACTCAAAAATTGTTGAAAACTGCCATCTAGTGATAACGATGTCGTTATAACTTTTGTTTTTTGTGATGCCATACCCCTGGGTAGGTGAGTTCTATTATTATATTTTTTTTATTTTTCTTTTTTGGCTGATAACCAACGTTTACTAATGTCAGCATGGAGGGTGGGCTAAGGTTGTTGTTAGCAAATTACACCAAATGCTATATAAGGATCATCAGGACTTCGTATTCTTCGTCTTCTTCTGTTTCTTTTTTTTATATTCCTTTATGAATATTTTTTATTTTACTATCTAGCTACCTAAATTTAAAATCATTTGTAGCTGATTCTACGGACAATTTTTCTCGGAACTAATCACACCCTCCCCAACGATGAGCACGGCCGGGTTAATAGGTAGCCCCGTTCCCACATGTACAAGACCTCCATTCGAGAATAGTTACATGTTCTAAAATGTTTCCGTTTAAGTGATATACGAGAAAGCTAATCCACATAAGCACTTTCTTTTGACGTTTTGAGGAGAACGTTGAAAACGAGATTTGAAAGGAAATTCGCATAACTAGCCATACGCTATACACAATACTGGCTGACAGTTATTTGTTCGGTTATTCGAATTTGAAGTGGCTTGTGATCGGTGTATTAAAGTCCAGAGTCGCGCATAAAATAATTTTGAAAATCTTTGCACTACCCATACAATAACCCAGTGCAGAAAATCATTACCAGATATGTGGCAATATAACTACCTAGCAAAAAAAGAGAGGAGAAAGAAGTATTTAAAACACTGCAACTGTTGATAGGAATGAATTTAACATTGGCTTGTCATAAGAAGGAAGTTGATCTTTTTAAAAACAAATGATGTAAGTTCGAATCAAGGTTAGGGAAGTTCTTTTCACGTTTTTTTAATTTAATACAAAAAAAAAAAAAATTCATGCCGCGTGTGGGGTTCGAACCCATATTTGGTGACATTTCAAGCGTACGCTCTACACACTTTTCTATGGCTTGTTATACATGATAGATTGGTAAAATATATAAAAATTCTAGATAAGAAGTAAATAATATATAAATAAATATGTTTTCTATATATATTTGAAAAGATAACCAACAGTACACTCAAAATAATAAGTCTGTTGACTGAACTGAACAATTTGTTACTTTAACAAGATTTATTCCTGTCTTTTGGCTTAAAATAAAATTTGTCGATCTCGAAACATTTTTTGTTAAATTTAACAAATCTAAATTTAAGTAAAAAATTAGTCGCAAAATTTGTTTAAATTTAGGGTCTCGGGATTCGTCGACTTAGGTCCATCTGTCTTGGTTTTCGCGGTATGGGCCATTTTAAAAAATCGGGAGGAAAAGGAATAGCGCCATCTTTAAAACTTCGGATACACTTGTGGCGCCATCTACCGGGTAATAACAGAAACATAAAAATCCCAGCGAAAAAAGAGATGCCGAATCAGTAGAAAAAGCACTACAATTGATGATCAAGATGTACTTCATTTTTAACATAAACACTAATGATTTTAACATTGAGTTGTCATAGGAGAGGAGTACTCCGACTTTAACATTTTTTCAGTACTTTTTTCACCAATTAAAAGTTAAACAAAAATTCTTCACAAAAAAAAAATTATATTTTTTCTATTTTACAAAAGTTTTTTTTATTGACGCCACCGGGGATCGAACTTGCGACCTCACGATTGCTAGTCTAACGCTCTACCGCTGAGATATTCTTTGATATGAAAGTTGACTGGCATAAAAACACCACTTTGTTAATGCGAGATATTGTTCCTTATTCTCTTCATTAAAAGTACTTATTAAACAAGTGTAAAAGGTGCACTATAATTCAATATTGTTTTCAGCACTATTTTTACAGAGCAATTTCCCATCATTATACCCTACACCACTATGTGGTCAGGGTATTATAAGTTTGTGCTGATGTTTGTAACACCAAAAAATATTGGTCCTAGACCCACCTTATAGTATACCGATCGGCTTAGAATTTTTTTTTATTTCGTTTTAACGATGTCCGTCTGTCCGTCCGTCCGTCTGTCTGTCCATGCATTCTTGTGCGCACTCTACAGGTCGCAAATATTAAGATATTTTGACGAAACTTGGTACACCAACTTATGTCGGCCCAAGGACGACGCCTATTGATTTTGGTGAACATCGGTCCATGTTTAGACCTAGTGCCCATATAAGGGTCCTACCAAAATTATACTCTTTTTACGCTGCAGGTCGCAAATGTTAAGATATTTTGATGACATTTGGTACACCGACCTATGTCAGCCCGAGGATGAAGCCTATTGATTTTGGTTAACACCGGTCCATGTTTAGACCTAGTGCCCATATAAGGGTCCCACCAAAATTATATTGTTTATACGCTGCAGGTCGGAAATATTAAGATATTTTAATGAAATTTGGTACACAGACCTATGTTGGCCCAAGGACGAAGCCTATTGATTTTGGTGAATATCGGTCCATGTTTAGACCTAAAATTGGCTTGGTTACAAACTGCAGGTCGCAAATATAAAGATATTTTAATGAAATTTGGTTCGTTGACTCACATTATAGAAAATTTTGACACAAGTCCCATTTTAACCCTTTCGAATTTTGGATCCAAACATTAGTTGGCTTTTACCCAGACTGGTGTAGGGTATTGTATAGTCGGCATGCCCGACTTTAACCTTTTTACTCGTTTTTTTATATATTGTATATATATTTTTAAAAATTAAAAAAATATTGATTTTAAACAAATTAACTATAAACATTAAAAAAAAATTAATAAAATAACAAAAAATTAAAAAAAATAAAAATATGGAAATGACAAATGATGCCAAAATCTGTTTTTTAAAATTAAAAAATATTGAATTTAAACACATTAATTATAAATATTAAAAAACAAATTAATAGAATAAAAAAAAATTAAAAAAAATAAATAAAAAATTATTGGTCCCGCCGGGAATCGAACACGGGACCCTCTGTTTGAAAATGCCAAATGATACCAAAATCACTTTTTACGATCACTTTTAGAGCAATTACTCTTTAGAAGCAATACATAAGTGATTTTTTGGATGTGGCTTAGAAGTAATTCTAAAAAAGCTGTACAAATGTAATAACTGATACTTGGGAAGCAATGAAAGAAGTGATTTTTTGAAGTTGTTCAGCAGTAATTCTAAAAAAGCTGTAAAAATGTAATAACGGATACTTGGGAAGCAATGAAAGAAGTGATTTTTTGAAGTTGTTCAGAATAACTTCTAAAAAAGCAGTAAAAATACACTAACGGAAACTTGTGAAGCATTAAAAGAAGTAGTTTGTAAAGCACTACTTGTAATTTTTTTACAATAAATTTTGTAAAATTTAAAGAATGGGTTCTTAAAATTTAGTTATAAATAGTTTTGAAAATTAACACTCAAAACTAGTTAAAGTACTGAGGATTTTTAGTATAGCGTTAAAAGAAGATAACTAAAATCTTTGTTTAAATCAGTTTTTCAACTAAAAATTAGTCAAATCGATTTGAAACTCGTTTGACAGATTTTTCTACTAACGTATTATTTTAAGTATAGTAAAAATGTTTGAATTTATTTCTCCATTAGGTTTGTTTTTTTCGAATTTTATATCTACATAAGTATATCTATAACTCCCCAGCAAAAATAGACATTACCGAGTAATTAAGCGAGTAAGTAGCACACAAAGGGTTTCACTACTTACCAAGCTATTTACTCGCAACATTACTTTTGTTCGCGATGTCCAAAAATTCATGGGTGGTCATTACCCACTCGCTTACAAAAAAAGTGAGAATAATGAGTTACCCATAGTGAAAGAAAAAGTAGTTACTCACAAAGCTAGAATAAGTGGTTACTCAGAAGTTAGGAAATAAGTGGTTACCCTACATTGTAAAATAGTTGCTCATATTGGCAAAAAAAAACTTTTTACCTTGGAAAATTTCCTATTTAGTTCAAAACAAATTTATAAATAAAATTTTAATATAAAAAAATACCTAATCAGTACTTATTTAATCAATTACCAGTACGTCATTACTTTGCACGAATATATAAGTACTTCTATAACTTATTATCGGTAAGTCATTATTTTGTTTTTTAAAGTAATGTAAAAGGTAATGACCTATCTTTACTTGGTAATCCGTATGGTAATGACCTGTCATTACCATGTTTTTGCTGGGTCCTTGTAAAAAAACGACTAGCCCTACTTACGTGACTTTTATTTTATTTTTTGTAAACAAATGAAATTTAGAAATTTGGGCCGCCTTTGTACAAAATCCGTTTTCGTACACGGACATCTCCGGAACACGAAACAGAGCAATTATATTGTGTTCCTCCCCTATCTTTACACTCAGATAAAAAAGTTAGTAAAAAAATGTGTAAACAGTTTCCAATCGAACTTTACTATTTTTATACTGATTTTTAGTACAATTTTTTTTAGTAATCATTTTTGCTATTCTTTTATTACAAATTACGGATTTTTTTACTAACTCTCGCTGCTGATTTCAGCAAAACAAATTACTAAATTTTCAAAACTGAGTGCTAAATTTAGCAGAAAAATATACTAATTTAAAAAAGTTATTTTTTTATTTTTTACAATTCTTGTTTAGTTTATATTTGTTACTATTGATATATTCTCAGTTTGGAAATAACACTCAGAAAATTTTATTGTATCGCCAATGCATAAAAAGCTAATAACTGGAGAACCGTTTGCAATTTTGACTCCAAATTTCAAGTACGATGAAGTAATTATACGCTTTTTTTTAGATTTTACAGTTTTTTTATTTTTTAGTATACTTTTTTGCTAATTTCAGCAGATTGATTTTAAATTACAGTTTTCATAAATTTACAGAAATTTAGTAGCTGCAACTAATTATTTATACTAATTTCATTGTACTACAATTATGATTTAGTGATATTTAGTAAGTTTTTTAACTGATTTTAGCAAGTCGATTTTGAATTGCAGTTTACAACAATTTTGCTAAAATTTAGTAGCGACTACTAATTTTTTCTACTAATTTTGTTGTACTACAGATCAGCAGACATGTGTTGCTGCAAAAAATACCGCTGGGCTCAAAACAGTTAAATTTCCTGTAATAACATCAACATTTTCAGTAGCCATTACAGACTTTTTTGATTGAGTGTACTAATAAACATATAATTCATTTGTTGACATTTATTGTTATTGATATTTTGTCAAATTAAAAATACCAAAATTTCAAATATTTCCATGACAAATATTTTTGTTTACATTTAAAGAAGAAAAGCCCAGAATTTTCAGGACATGGCAGCATTTTTATAACTGCTTAATTTTTAAGAAGCTAAATTTATACCTACTTAAAATTTTTATAACTAATTAAATTTGTATGGAATATTTATATAAAATTCGAAAAAAACAAACCTATTCTTTTTTTCAAATTTATTTTTATTGGCATAAACAATAATTGCATTAAATGAATTAAAGGTGCTAAAATCCAAAAACTTATTTGGCAAATTGTGAAAAATAATCTGTTGCAGGCATCTCCCTCTCGGGATTTCATTTTTGCGTAAGAAAATCGTCAGGGGACGACGTTTTAGAATTTCTAGAAATATTTATTATTGTTTATCCCGATAAAAATAAATTTTAAATAACGAATATGTAAGTACATGTGCAAATTTAAGCGTAACTGTCAATTATAGAAAACATACGATTTTATTTATTGGTTATACATAGGGAATGCATCCCGGGATTTCCCGTCCCGGGATTCCCGGGAAATTAAGCATTTTTCAGTTCCCGCATTCCTGGGAATTTGGACCGGGAATCCCGGGATTTCAAAAATGCAGTTTACAATAATAAAGTTAATTATTTTTAATTTTCTTATGCAAAATTTTCCAACCTTTTGACAATAGTAAACATTTTATATTACAAAGAAAATATAATAGGCTACAACAATGGAATTTGTAAAAGCAATCACATTTTCTTTTAAATTTAAATTTTATTGCCAACAATTTTTTTGTTTGAAATATTTGTAACTCGTTTGTAAATTGTTATCTTTCATATAAAACTTATTTAAAAATAAAAATTCAAAGTTACAAAAACAAATTTTTTTTGTATTTACAACTTTCTTTTTTGGTGCCTTTTTAAAGTTTTTTTTTGTATTTACAAATTTGGTATGAGAAAGGTGTTTAAAAATTTAATTGAAATTTTGTCAATCCTTTCTGTGTATGCTTGTTCGTTTACTTACTACAATTTGTTACTTTTCCCACAACTGGAAAAATTCAAAGAGTAACCAAAACAATGATTGAGAAAAAGTAGCAAGATTTTCGAGTTAACGAACATACTGATCAATTTGTGTACTTGATCGAACTTTTTAAGTTCCTTTCAGAGCAGCCCAAACCACATCGTGAAAGTGCCAGTGGACAGTGGCAGTGCTGTCAAACTTTGTTCTTGAATTTCGCGAAGACGATTTAACATTTTTTAAAATTTCTTATTGTGACAAATAAAGAAAATACAAAAACTGCTTTATCGACAAAACGTCGCACTGCGGTCGACACTGCGCTTATGTAGTTTAGGCTTGCTTTTAAAATCACTCAAATTGTGTTTGTATAAAAAAATTTTAATCGCACTTATTCTGTACAGAATTAAAGACAAATTTGTCCATTGATTTTTAAAAATTTTCAAGTAAGTTAAAATTTGTTCCCATAATTTTAAATTTTTTTTCCAATTTTCTAAAATTATTTTCTATATTAACTTTTTTATTTTTTGATGGACAAGCTTTTTAGTTTAAAAATTAGTTTTAGTTTATTCAGTTTTTAAAAATATATAATTAGACTTATATAATTTCTAATATAAAATTAATTCTTTCTCACTAGGAAAATTCCAATAAAAACCACCTGAGCTTTTTCACAATCATGAAAATTTGAAATTTTTAAGATATTTAGTGGGTTATTTTGTAAAACGCAACGCCTTGCGTTTCGTTGATTTATGTATAAATTGTTATTGTTACAAAAATAAATTGTATAAAAAACAACGCAACGCAAGGCGTTGCGTATTACAAAATAACCCCCTTAATTTATAAAATTTTTTTAATTATTATGAAATATTTTCTAATTTATTTCCCTTGCGGGATACCGGGAATTCAAGATAAATTTCCCGCTTTCCCGGGAAATCAAAAAGTGCGGGATTTTGCATTCCCTACCCAGTGTAGAAAATCATTACCAGATATGTGGTTATGTAACTACATACTTGGTAATGGTAACTAGTTACTTTTGTTATTACATTTCTTATTACCTTTATATGGCGATGTCGTGAAAAATAATGAGTTGTCGTTACACACCAGCATACGAAAAATCAAAAAATATATCGTTACCTATGTGCTTACCAGTACTGACAAAAATAATGAGTCTAAAAATAGATTTTCTAAAAAATAAATTATATAAAAAAAAATATTTTTTATTTTATTTTTTTTTAATAAAATTTGCTGGTGCGGGAATCGAACCGGGGTCTACAGATTGCCAGTCAACAGCTCTACCATCTGAGCTATATCGATATGTAATATTTAATAGATAAAAACACAATTGACCTGCTGCAAACAAGTAAGCTTACTCGCCAACATACAAAAAATCAAAAAATATGTGGTTACATATATCATTACCAGTGTTTTAAAAATATTGAGTCTAAAAATAGATTTCGAAAAAATTATTTTCTATTTGAAATAATGATAAAAATAAGACATTATCAGTAACTCATTATTATATGTTTTAAAATAATACAGAAGGTAAGTAGGTGTCATTACTGGTAGTCCAAAAAATAATGATATGTCATTACCGTTTCTACACTGGGCAGCCTTGATATATATATTTGTCGATAGCGATATATATGTTTGCATGCAAATATATGTATGTATATTGTTTCTAGTAAAAACGCGGTGAATATGTTTAACAGTTTCTCCAAATATATATAGATTACCAGCAAAAATATTTTTGGGACAGGCCGTTTTTTTCAACGGTGCATGCCCCCTTTTAACCTAATTTTTATTAGCTTTTTCTGCTATTTGTACAGATTTATTTCTATGAGTGTAATATCTTACTATGATTAATAATAAAATTAATAAAAAATATATCGGTATTTTTAATTAATAAAAACAAACGAAATCGGGTTTAACCGGTTTTCTTAAAAAACCGAAATCGGTTTTTTTAGAATAGTAATTTTCAAACAAACCGAAACCCGGTTTTCTGACACTCTACAGCCAACCTAAAAAAAATAGATACCTACTTAATTCCTACTACATAATTTCTAAATTTAAAACAACCTGATTTATTCACATTTTCTTGTATTTAGAGGTAGGTGCAAAGCAATAACTTCATACATGCGCTATATAAAATTGACTGTATATTAAATGGGTTCCCATTTTAATTGTAAAAATAAAATATTTAGTAACTTTAGTCAAACATGTGTGTTGTATCTTAAACTTGAGCCAACTTGAGCGTTTAAATGTAGTTCAACCTCTACGAACGAGTATTTATTTCGCTTGGTTTTGTTGTAAATATTAGCATATGAATATTAGTATATGAATTAACTAATTTTTGTATTCATACTTTAAAGCAGGTACGTAAAAAAACAAGTTGTTGCTTTAATTTATTTTATTATTGCCATTTGTTTTTACTGCGATTTAAAAAAAATATCTATATAAACAGAAAACATTTAATTGTTTTTGTATCATTTACATCTTTTGCGATTTTTCGTTTAGTAAATATGAATTAAATTTTTATTAGACAGGCACGTTTTAATGACATATTACAATAAATTATATTTTTGGTCCCAAAGAACAAATTCATGCTTAAATTTTACCGGTAAATGAATAATTAAACAATTTTAACATATTTTTAACCCTAGGATGGACTTCTTGGTCTGGACGGACCAAAATTGAATTTCGGGTGCGATATTTTTTTTTTTTTTTTTAACTCTACTATTTTCTTGAGCTTAAGGTTTGGTTTTTATTTTTAAAAAGTTTTTTATTTTCGATATTTCGCTACTCCAATGTGTAGCATCTTCAGGAAATAACAATTAAATGAACAAATTATAAACAATTTTAAAGTTTGAAAAAATTTGAAAAGCATTTGTCAAATATAAATTGTATGTATACATTTATACCAGCAAACAAAGTTTTTGGTATAAAAGTATAACAAACAAAAATAACAATAGTTAACAATAAAAAATGTATAATATAATGTGTTATAAATTAATGTAATGTGTGCTATTTCTTTTGTATTAAATATCTATAATTCTGAGCTACATTTTCAATATCTGCCTTAAAGTTAATTCTATTTGTTGTTGGTGTATTAATTATCTGTAACATTTCTAATATATAACGACGTTTATAATTGTGTTCTGTATTTAAAACTGATACATTTTCAAAGTCAGGATAGTGATTTAAACTTGAACAATGAGAAGATAATGCTGTCTTTTGTGAATTAATATGTCTATATTTCTGATCTGATCTATGTCCAGCTATTTATTCTTTGTTGTACCTACTATATATATTTAGTAATCAAATGTAATGTTCAATAAATGTTTTATTTACATTTAAACTAATAACAAAACAAAAGTATCTTAACTCTAATTAACTTTAAAAAAAGGGAAAAAATGTAATTCGTTCGCGTATACGAAGTAATGCGCTGTTCTTGAAAAATCTTCTATATACAGTGCTGCCAGATTATTTTATAATCTTGCAGAGATGTAAAGTTGTAACCGCCACATTGGCCCCCCAGAAGGGTCGAGCACCTATTCACGGAATCGGGACGGGCATTGAATGACACGACCCGTTCTGGTGCGTTGAGCCTGATATTCAGATTGTGGTGGTGTGTTGCCATCAGCTGTTTCACTGTCACTAACGATTGTAACTGGCTCTGTCCGTTGATCCCGATCTTCTCTTTCCGATGGCTGCGATTGTCATAATTCCGAAGATTCCAGATATGCAGGTTTTAGACGATCTATGGATATTTTTACCTGTCTGGAGCGAACGTCCACCATAAAATACTTCTCAAATCGTTCCAATACCTTAAACGGTCCTTCATAGGGTGGAATACTTGTAGCCTTTATCGCATCATTTCGAATGAAGACATGGGAGGAACTATTTAAATCTTTGTGTACAAAAGGCTTTTCGCTAGTATGCCAAGCTGTTTGAGTGGGCATAAAGTCTTGCATTAATCCTCGCTGATGTTCTACAAAATCGGCATAAGATCGCTGTTGTTTCAAGGAAGTAAGCATATCCGCAGGCAGGCGGAGAACTGTTCCATACACAAGCTCCGCAGGTGACCTTCCAATGTCTTCTTTGATGGTGGAGCGTAGGCCGAGAAGAATAATTGGAAGTCGGTCAACCCAGTTTGTAGAATCAGTACAATTTATTGCGGCTTTTAACGTACGATGGAACCGTTCAATTATACCGTTGGATTGCGGGTGGTATGATGTAGTCATCGAATGTTTGACACCAAGAAATCTACACAGCTCCGAAAACAAAGATGATGTGAATTGACGTCCCTGATCAGATGTAATTTGTAGTGGTACACCAAATCGCGAAATCCATCCATTTATTAATGCAATAGCGCACGTTGTTGCTGTCATTTCAACCATAGGAATTGCCTCGGCCCATCTTGTGTAACGATCGATAATGGTAAGTAGATATCTAAAATTTTTTGATGGAGGAAATGGCCCTACGATATCGATATTTATGTGTGCAAATCTTTCGTCCGGTGCAAGGTATTGGTGGAGTCCGGATTTGGAATGTCGATGTACCTTACTCGTTTGACACGGAATGCAAGTTTTTGCGAAGTTTGCGCAGTCACGACGAATTGCTGGCCACACAAAGCGATCTACCATAAGGCGTACGGATGCACGTCGACCTGGGTGAGATAAACCATGTGTTGCATCAAAGAATATTTTACGTAAATCCTTTGTTATAAGTGGCCGTACTCGATCTTGAGATACGTCGCAGTAAATTGGCTTAGAGTATTCTGGAAAAGAGATTGGTTGGAGACTTAAAGAATGTGGGATCTCACCTGCTAACATTTTCTTTAATTCATTATCATTTTCCTGTGAACTTAGTAGCCTTTCATATAAACCGTCAATAGATACAGCATCGATGCGCGATAAGAGATCTGCAGCGTGATTATCTTCTCCTTTAATAAATCGTATATCCGTTGTAAACTGACTGATGAACGATAGGTAATTTGTCTGGCGAGGTGAAGATTTTTCAGATCGTTGTTTAAAGGCGAACGTCAGGGGTTTGTGATCGGTCTCGATGTAAAAATCTCTGCCTTCCAGCAAATCCCGAAAATGATGAACCGCGAGATACATCGCCGTGAGGTCACGATCGTAGGTTGAGTATCGCTGCTGAGTATCAGAAAATTTTTTAGAAAAAAATCCAAGGGGTTCGGCTTCATTTCCCACAATTTGGTGTAACACGCCACCAGCTGCTAAGTTTGAGGCATCCGTTACTAAAACAAGCCGAGCATCTGGTCTTGGGTGGCTCAAGGCTACTGCATTTTTTAACATCAATCGACATTCATCGAAAGCCTGCAATGCTATATCAGACCATGTTAAGGGCGTTTTATCGTTACATTTATTGCCGGGCGTCATTTTTAACAACGGTAATTGAACCTCAGCTGCGTGTGTAAGAAATTTCCTATAAAAGTTTACCATTGCCAGGAACCCTTTAAGCTCCTTCACTGTTTCAGGTCGTTTCGTTCTCGTGATAGCTTCAATGCGAGTACTTGATGGGGATATACCGGTTGGAGTTACCTGATGACCAAGGAAATCAATTTTTGATTTTCCAAGTACACACTTTGACACGTTGATCGAAAGATTATGCTTTTCAAGACGATCAAAGACTTCCCTCAAATGTTGTTTGTGTTGGTCGATGTTAACCGATGCTATACATATGTCATCCATATATGGAAAGACAAAGTCAAGTCCACGCAGCACTTCGTGAATTAGCCGCTGAAAGGTCTGCGCTGCGTTTCGTAACCCGAACGTCATGTGCGTGAACTCGTACAGTCCAAATGGTGTTGTTATCGCTGTTTTCGGTATGTCGTCCGGGTTTATGGGCACCTGATGGAAAGCTTTCTGGAGATCTATTTTCGAAAAAACATTTTTACCATGTAGAATTCCAGCGAAGTCGTGTAGGAATGGTAGCGGATACCTATCCGGTGTTGTTGTTGCGTTCAGCGCCCTGTAATCTCCGCAGGGACGCCAGGATCCGTCAGGTTTTTTTACCATGTGTAGCGGACTAGACCAATTTGATTTTGACGGGCGGCAAATGCCAGCTTGTAATAAAATATCAAATTCCTTCTTGGCCGCAGCTAATTTTTCAGGGGGTAGTCGTCGAACCCTGGCTGAACATGGCGGACCCCCTGTTTCGATAAAATGCAAGACTTTTGAATTCGTCGTAACACCTGGTGGGGCCAGCCGCAAAATATTGGGAAACGCTCGTATTATGTCGGCGAATGGCGTAGACTGATCTGTGAATTGTGGTGAAGGTTCATGGCTGGTGATGGCACTTAGTCTCTTAGATGGAGTCTGCGTGTTGGCATCAATTAGCCGTTGCCCGTTTACATCTACAAGCAAATTATAATGTCGAAGAAAGTCCTCACCAATAATTTGTGATGACACGTTAGCCACAAGGAAGGTCCAAATAAATTTTCGTGGAAGGCCGAGGTCGAGTTCTTTAATGACCTCACCATAGACATCGATTGGCGAACCATTAACAGCATATAATCTTTTATTTGTTGGGCGTAAATTTTTAAAATTTTTTGAGGGTGGTAAGCAGGATACTTCTGCGCCGGTGTCGATTAGGAATCTTGATTTCGTTAATCCCTCTTTAATGCACAGTCTGTTAATGTTCGCCGTAGATAGTCATTGTTGATTCTGTGAATTTTGGAACCGGCAAGGTGGTCTGCAGTTTGTTGCACGGCTTCCAAACCGGCGATGATACCAACAAGTATCAAATTGAGAGTCATCTTTACCTGGCCGCTGTTGGCCTTCATGTGACTGAGGACGGTTAACACCGCGGCGGTCAGGAATACGTCGTTGAGGAGCTGACGCAGCTATCCGTTGGACTTGTTGTTGTAAGTTGTTTATTGCTGTGCATAAATGATCTACATTTGGTTCGACGGTAGCTGAAGACACTAAATTAATATTGTTCAGTTCTACATTTTCAAATACAGAGTCAGCAATCTTCGTTTTTTCTTTTATAGAACCGCTGCACATAATCACGGCTGTCTGCACGGAAGCTGGCAATCGAGAAGTCCATAAATCAATTAAAGTTGATTCGGTAAAAATTCCTTCTGATTTTAAAAGCATTTCGTAGTAGAATTGGCCTGGACGTTTGTCACCAAGTTGCATCTCATGCAAAAGCTGACGAAGTCGTTTTTGTCGCGAAGCACCCATTAGTTTTTTGAGCTCCTCCTTAATGTATTCATACTTATCCTGCTGAGGAGCCTCATCAATGATCGGTCGGAATTCTGTGATGCGATCAGGTGGAAGTTGAGAGACTACGGTGTCAAACTTGCGGTCATCCTGAGCAATACCCACAGCACGAAAGTAGAAGTTAAGCAAATAAAACCAACTTTCCACGTCTGTCTCAATAAACTGTGGCATTTGTAGCCGAGCATAGCAGTTTGCGGCAACTTCCATAGCATTTGGATTGGCCTTAACATCATTTCCGTCAGAAGGTGGTCCTTTGTTCATTTTCTTTAGTCGCGCGCGCGGGGTCACCAATTTAGTAATCAAATGTAATGTTCAATAAATGTTTTATTTACATTTAAACTAATAACAAAACAAAAGTATCTTAACTCTAATTAACTTTAAAAAAAGGGAAAAAATGTAATTCGTTCGCGTATACGAAGTAATGCGCTGTTCTTGAAAAATCTTCTATATACAGTGCTGCCAGATT
The DNA here is from genome assembly GCA_949987735.1 of Leucophora obtusa. NCBI lineage: Eukaryota > Metazoa > Arthropoda > Insecta > Diptera > Anthomyiidae > Leucophora > Leucophora obtusa. The sequence continues at coordinate 28,598,265 of OX465297.1, forward strand.
ATTTTATAATCTTGCAGAGATGTAAAGTTGTAACCGCCACATATACTTTATCACAATTCTCTCCGTCATTTCCACTACATGGTATTTTATATACTATATTTGACATGTCCAATTTTTGTATCCTATCCTTTGTCTTACTGTATAATTTATTTACTGTATTGTATGATTTAAAAGCTATTTTATATCTATTAGTATCTATTATCTTTGATTTCTCTAAACGTTCTGATATTCCCGGTATATAGACCATAGACTTGTAAATCTTCTGTTCAATTAAATTCCCTGTGTTACTATTCCTCCTAAATTTATATTGATTTATCAATGAAGAAATTAATCCTATCGGAAAATCATTATCTCTTAATAAATTCCTAATTATTTCCTCATTCTTTCTATGAAATTTTCTGTCACTAATAGTCAATACTTTTTCTATCAAATTTTTTTTTTAGGCAAAAAATTAAAAAAACAAAGGACGTGGAATCTATGAACCACATCTGCTAAATCGAATGAAATTAATTTCAAGTTGACAGTTCGCCGTGAGTCGCCGAGGAAGAAGGTCGTCGTTTTATCCGTATTAATTTTTTTTTAATAGGAAGCAACGATTGTATTTTTTTGTTTTGCGATACTCTAAAGCGTGTCTCAGCATGCCGTTAGACTGTGGAGTCTAACCATATGCAAACCGTTCGAATTCCGTTGGAGACATCGTTTACGCTTCCATTGCTTACGGCAATGGTTGTTTGTGTGCGCGTGTTCGTCTTTCGGCATTCGTTCATTTTTAAAATTAATGGAAGTATCGCATATGGCGTCTATACAGACGCCATTTTAAATTTTTGAAATATTGGAAGCAACGCTTCGGAATTTGTATTGGCGTTTTAAAAGGCCAAATAATTTTCCATTATATATTAATGGAACCTTCATTGGTGGCTTGCTGTCAATGGAGTAACTTAAAATCAAACAAACAAACAACAACAACAATTTCAAGTTGATAGGAGAACGTTGAAGGTGCAGAATTCTAGTTTAAAGAAAAAGTACGATAAACTGACCTCTTGGTCTGGCTGGACCACAACGTGTTTTTTATGTTTGTAAACATGTTTTTGTAAATTTATGCATGCACGAACACGAACGAGCATGTACAAAACAATTATGTTACGTTGTTACAGTTAAGAGAAGTAGATAAATAATAGTTCTGCATACAAAGTGATTTTCAGTGCAATTATTTTTCAAATGGTGTTTATTTTTATATTTTTTATAAAAAAATGGCTTATGCAATTGACAATACTTCCGAAATTGGCAATATTTATATGGTTCTGAATAGGCCAACTAGATATCAGTGTCAATGAAAAGGAAGAAATATTAACTGCTGTAAATGCCGATCTTGCTACACGTGAGTATTATCGAAATAAAGCTGCCCGGCTGAAAATGTTCATATATGACAACATATATTAGCGCATATATGATTCCATGTATGGCTCCATATATGTTCGGATCCGTAAATTGAGGGTATATGGAAATATATGCTCATATATGGACATATATGAAATTCATATATGCTCACATATAAATATTTTTTGTGTACATTAAAAAACGTGTTTTTTTATTATTTTTATGAAAAACAAAGGTATTCCCAATTTGTCCTGTAAATGAGTACTTTGCCTTGTATTTTAGTAAAAAGTACTTAAAAAAAACAAATTCAAAATACAAGTAATTTGTTGTTGTTTTGAATAGAAGTACTTTTTTACCAGACCGTGTACTAGGCAGATTGTGAATACCACAATTGCTTATTTTATTAAACTTATTAATAAATATTTAAGTGAAATGAAGAAATCTTTCGATAGCTTTATTGTATAAAGGCCCCAACTTAATTATAAATTTCTTTAGCGAAGGACAAAACTTTATTAAATTTTAAAAGCTTTAGATATACAATTTCTTTAAATTAAATTTTTAATAAATTTTGACAATGAAAAAAAGAATGTCCATGTTATTAATCCAACGCTATTAATGTTATATTAAGAATTTTCTTTCTCATCTAAAGAAATAAAAAGTTGAGTTAGTGACTTTCTACATTAAGCACCCGATTTTAAAATAAAATAAATTATCTTACTTCAAGTAAGGCATATTCGACTCTCTTTGCAATTGTATCTAATATGTTTTCCGGAAGTGTTTATTTATATTAAGGTTGATTTACACGCTAACCATCCCTGTCCATCCTTATCCACTATTTCCCAGTATTGTGGATATGAAATAATATTCTCAAAAGAAAATTGATAAAAAAATTTTACAACACCAATACTAGGAAATATTCCGTAGTTAATTTCCAACGTTGACACCGCCTTGGGATTTTATTTTTTTTTTTGGTATATCCCATTACATTTAATAAAAAATGTAGGAGTTTGCTAGTACTATAATTACTATAATTTTAGTGCTCATAACAGATTTTCAATTTATTCTTTCCGAATTTCATAAAAAAACAATGGATATGTCTCCTTTACACATTTTAAATATTTAAAATATTTAAATATTTTCATTGATTATTTAAATATTTTTATTGATTAAATACAATTGCAGATGGACTAAAGAATATCCGATTTTTTCATTAAAGTGAAAAAGTACGAACATTGATAAAAATAAGTATATTTGTATCATAAAACAGTTTACTTTATTTCTAAATTTCAATCAATTGAGGAGATACACCCGCTTAAAGTGTTTTTCCTCCAGTAAACGTTGTACGATAAGAATTTCTGAAAAATTGTATTGGGGTTAAAGTCTATGTTCGTATTCCTCCCAAAATTCCTTCCAGGTTTGGGATAAGTCTTAAATTTAGAAAATTCTTTGCCTCCATATATGGACATATCTGACACTAAAATCAGAAAATTCGATTCATATATGGAATAATATATGAATTAATATATGAGGATATATGCCATATATGGAACAATACATGCAATATATTATCATATATGGTGTCACACATCTCCATATATGACCCTTAACTTTGAATATATTAGCCCATATATGTCAGATATGTTCATATATGACTCATATATGTTCATATATGCAACCATATATGCTAATATATGAACATATATGATAATTTTCAACCGGGTGGTGTAATGTGAATTTGGCAACAACTACTAACAGGTAGGCCACTAGCACATAATTTTCAAAGAAATTTTTACACCTGAAATGGTAGATATTATTGTTCGTGAAACCAACCGCAATACGCAAGAGGTATGTCTTGCATTAAATGCGAATTATCCAAGGCGACTACACAAAGAATAGGAGCCAAGGAACATACGCCTTCTTTGGCTTGTGTTTGTTTGCAGAAGTTTTCGAATGGAATGTTCAACACAGTCTATAAAAGAGCTGTGGGTACCATAATGGGCCATAATGTCACTAAAACGATTTACTTCATTGCTACGGTCATAATGGCCATAATGTCACTAAACCGATTTACTTTATTGCTACGGTTCATACGATTTGACATTGCTAATACTCGACCTATGCGACAAGATTTAAGCAAATCAGCTGCCATAGACTATCTCTGGTTGATGCTTGTTACGAACTTAGAGTCATACTCCAGGTGCAAATTTGGCTGTGGATGAACAGCTGTTTCCTTATCGTGGGAGTATATGCTTACACAGTACGTTCCCTCAAAACCAGCTAAATATGGTATAAAAATTTGGTGGATATGTGTAATATATTATACATGTAAGCTCTATTCTTCATATTAGAAAATATATTTTTTATAAATAGACTATTATTTTTTCCCCAGTTACAAACATCCCAATCTGATCCGGAACAAGCCCAACCTCAGGAGGAACAATTTGCTTTTCCATCATCCTCAAAAAATTACCGTCCACTATGCGTCAAGAGTAATTCAACAACAAAAAGTGAGCACAATACTCGATTTTACTGTGTTGCATGTGGCAAAGCTTCGTGCCTGCAACATGCCAAAGAAACTAAATCCTACCATTGTAATGACTGTAACACAGAATAATAGTAGAAAATTATTTTTTTTAATAAGAATTCCCAGATAGAAAAATACGAACGGCATAGTACTGGCTCAGCGTTGGAGACGGTAGTGCATGTACTGGCGATGTGTCGGATTTTTTGCGTTTCCAGTTCTGGTACGGTGTCGAAATGATAACAACAATATACGCTTGGCCGTAGGTATTTGCCCACATTGGCCCAGTGTTGGATTTTGTTACTTCCTGGTGTTTTCCCAGTATTATAAATTTAAAATATTCAGTAACTTGCCAGTACTTCAAATACAAAAAATCAGTGTAAGCCAGTACTATAAAAACAATTAAAAATCTGGTGGTGAATCATCCTAAATTTTAATAAAATAATAAAAAATATATATTTTTGTTTCAAATTAATTTTGTTGTTTTTTATTGTGTTATAAAATATTAACATGTTTATTCACAAAAAACTTTTTGTCTTATTAGAGGCTAATTGAACGATTTTTGTTGTTGTTTTGCACGTTAATTTGTTTTATTAAGCTCTAATAAAATTTAAAACATTTTTGTGAATACAAGCCTAAATAATTGCAAAACTAGAAAATAAAAAGCTTTTCTTAATATTATGAAAAAAGTTATATGAAATTCTATTAAAAATTAGGGTAAAATAAGTGTCAGAAAGAAAAATCTTGTTAAAATAGCAGAAGACAGTTGCTAAGCACATTTTATGTGGTACTGGCATAATAAAAAAAAAACAGTGCTCTCCCAGTACTATTTTTTTCTACCGTGGGCAATTTCCACCTGGGTTGTTATATTTTTTATTTCCCGTGTTAACCTCTCTAAAATAAAGAAAAATTTACTTTTCATTTGAAAAAAAAAGAAAATTTTGGCTTTTTTTTACTTAAAAATTTTTTTTTTTGTTGCCATTCTTCAGCTATTTTTCTCAGTGTAGCGATTCAGTTCCACTTTATATAGATATATATAAGTTCTACAAACAACTACTTATCGTATCAGGACACTTGTGTGGACAATATAGGATCTTTATAGACAAAATATCGGTCAATATCTTACTGTGGTCTGGCCAGACCAAGAGGTCAATTTAGTGGTACACATGTTACTGCCAATCCTTGGGTTAAAATACGCCTTATCAGAGTCGTAGCTAGGAATTTATAATGGGTTTGCCGAACATTTTTTTTTTGATAATTAAACCTCAAATAGTTCACATGTGCGAATTCGCTCCACGCTGTAAGTTTTTTAGTGTAACATTTATTGATTTTCTCTTTTACGCTAAATATTAGAGATGAGTGAAAAAATTACTACTCACACTCACTCACGCTCACGTGAGTAAATTGAACTTTCAGTTACACTCACGCGTGATTCACGTGAATCACGCAAATTCACGAACAAAAGCTTCCCAGAAAAAAATTATATTCAAAAATTTTAAAAATAAACTCGAAATTGCACCCTGTACAGGCCCAGTCAGAAAAATACAAACGGGAAAGCGGTGGCAAAGCACTTTAACAGGTGGTATAAGTACTGGCAAAAAGTGCTTTCCCATTCCAAAAATGATAACATCATTAGACAAAAGGACCGGCTGTTCAAAAAGTGCCGGAAAAGCACTGGAGGAACAAAATTTTCAAACGTTGGCAAAACCAATAAATAGGTGGTCTGGAAATATATTTTCCAAAATAAAATTAAAAAAAGTTCATATGTATTTTTTTTGGTCCTGCCGTGATTTGAACCCAGGCCGTCAGATTGGCAGACGATTGCTCTACCCACTGAGCTAACGAGACATGTAATATTTAATGGCTAAACACATAAATGAGTGATAATAGCTGGACAACTAGTGGCTGTGCCAAAATGCTAGTACTGGCAAACAATTTTTAGTAACTAGTATGCCAGTGTTGGGAGGGCAAAAAAAAAGTTGGTCTTGAAGGAGCTTTCCCACAAACAAAAAAATTGATTTTATAAAACAAAAAAAATTTTAAATTAAAAAAAATCCAAAAAAAAATTTTTGCTTGCAACCGGATTTGAACTCGGAACCTTCCGACTACAAACATTTTTTAACGAAGCGTCAGCATTTTTATAAAATCATTGGTTTTCCAGTGAATTGATTTTTGTACGCCTGGTAGCATTGGCTAGGTAGCACTGGATAACCACTGGTTGCAAACCTTGGCATATCACTCTAAGCCAATTCTTTGCCAGTGGTTGTTTTTATAAACCACCGAAATTTTTGTAAAAAAATACTGGTAAAACGCTTTTCGCAAACGCTGGCAAAGCGTCCCAAATGAGTGTTCTGCCAGTCATTTATTTTTAATACCGTGGTTACCCAGTGGTATGCCAGTGCTTGATTTTTTGTACCACTGGCGATTTCTGACTGGGGGGTTTCATGTTAGTGTCATTATTTAACCACTTATTGGGTAATGAAAGATTTTTGTGGTATATTTTTCCATAGAGCAGAGCATATTAATAGGTCCGTTAAGTATAAACTTTTCAGGCCTACTTTGGCATAAAGGTCAAAATTTGCATTTCGGGAATGCAATGACGTACTTAAATGCTTCTGTTTCAGCAAGATTGTCGTTACATACCCAGGAAAATTTTATGTTCCAAAGAATCGGTTGTAGAATAGATACTTTTCATTTACAACCCCTTCTACTGTCGATTCTACCACCGATTCTTTTTGTTTGAAATCGTCCCAAAAGCATCCACTTCCATAGCTCCAAAGTGGAACCCGTTGCCCTAGAATGAGATCTGGAACTAAATCTAGAACTGATTCTACTTCAGTCATACCTTCCATGGAATCGGTTGCAGTGGAACAAGTTGTAGAATAGGTGTGGTTGGCTACCGATTGCAAAAAATATTCGTGGGTAACTTTTGATACCAGTTTTGCGAAAAAATTCAAAACCATTTTGAATTTTTTTTAAGTAATCCCGCGGGATACCAATGTTGAGTACCCGAACACACCTAATATGTCTGTCTGTCAAAATAATATGTCTGTTCGCTGAACAGAAAAATTTGTTACTTTCACAAAATTTATTCCTGTCAACAGATTATTTTCCTCCAAACTAGAACAAGTTGCTTTAGAACCGGTTCTAGAACCAGTTATAGAACTGGTTTTGCGACAGTAGAACCTTACATTTTGACTCCCAGGAACCAGTTCCAGAACTTATTCCACGGAACCGGTGACAAAAACACCTATTCTAGAACAGATTCTGAAGTAACCAGATCAAAAAAATTTTGCTGGGAAAATTTGTTGATTTTTTATAAATTTAACACATCTAAATTTAAGTAAAAAATTAGTGAAACTACAGTTTTATTTGTAATTACACTGATTGCAAAATTTGTTCAAATTATAGGGTCTCGGGACCCTCTCCGGAACTGGTCCATATCATCTAAGGCTACGTAAGGATACTCCAAAGGAGCAAACATTTTGTCCGTTTTTCTCTAACTCCCTTAGTTTTCGAGATATGCGCCATTTTATTAAATGTAAATTTTTTTAAATTTCTAAGGGCCGAAGGCCTTACCAAGAGCCATTTTTGGATAGATATAAAATTTTCACGGAGCTATTACGTAGCAAGGGGTGGCCGAAATTTTCGTCAAATTTGCTCTATCTCTTAATTTTTGATATATGGGCCATTTAAAAAAAATCGAGTGGGAAAGAAATAGCGCCATCTTTAAAACTAGAGATACATTGGTTTCGCCATAGGTTCTTAAAAATTAGTTATAAATAATTTTGAAAATGAATACTCAAAATTAGTTAAACTACTGAGAGTTTTTAGGCTTGTGTTAAATGAAGATAACTTAAATCCTTGTTGAAATCTGTGTTTCAATTAAAAATTTGTTAAAAATTAGTCAAATCGATTCCAAACCCGTTTGGCAGCTTTTTCTATTATTATTTTAAGTGTAGGGAAGGAGTATAGAGATTGGCCGAAATCATTATCATTAATTTATGAAATGACAACCGATGTTTTTTCATCCATTTAATTTTCATATTAAAAAATATGATTGAGAACCACTATTGGGGCATTCGACATCTTCAGACCCCAAAATTTTGCCTTATTTGCTAGCGAATATAGACAAATAATAACAAAAACGATCTTGTCGAATAAAAAAATGAGTTTTGATACTGAATTATATGCAGTGGACAATAATTCTATTTACTGTTTATTATTTAGGTATTATAAATGAGCACACTCTCAGAACAATTCCATTGTGGCAACGGAATTTTTTGCCAACCGAATTGCTGCGGTTGCTGCAACCGAATTACGAGGTTGCAGCAACCGACTTCAGTTGTGGCAACCGAATTCGAATTCAATTCGGTTGGGGCAACCGAATTACGAGGTTGCAGCAACCGAGCCAATTCGGTTGGAAAAAATTCGGTTGTTCGGTTGCTGAGATTATGCGGGGTCTCGCTTCAAAACCATATGTTGTGCAACAAACGAAGAAAATTATGTTTTCTATTGACATAATTGATTTTATAAAAATTGTTATTTAGCCAGAAATTTTTTTTAGATCTGAAGACCGCTTTTTAGAGGCCTTGGGCATTAGAAAGATAATTTAGAAGTATTAACGGCATTGGCAATCGATAAATTGGGTATGTTTTAGATATGGCTATTGATATTTACGTGCTTATTCAAAGTTGTGACTATAATTGCAATATTATTAAAGTAAAAAACCTTGACGTTCGAGAAGAAATAACTTGATTTAAAAAAAAAATAATTTCACAAGCTATAAATTCTGAAAAAATAAAATTATTTATTTTGGTTTTTATATTAATAAAACAAATCAAAATACAAAAAAAATGTTACCAAAAAACTGATACTTTTCGATTTTCATTCCCGTTTCCCGGGAAACCCTAGACGAGTATTAAATTTTGCCATTTATTTTGTATTAAAAATACCTAAAAATATAAAGTCGCCTAAAACAATTACTGAAAATATGAATAAAAAGCCCAAGAAAAAGGCGTGAGTCGTTAAAATTCGACTCACGCACACTCACTCACGAACATTTTTAATGTTCACGTGAGTAAATTAAGGTTTTACTCACACTCACGCGTGATTCACGTGAATCACGCAAAATTCTGCTCCCGTGCCCATCTCTACTAAATATGTCTATATACATATGTGACAGCGCATAGAGAAAGGGACCTAAGGGTAAAAAAATAAATTTTTTTTTTTGATGTGGACAACATCTGAGCATCGAATGAGACCGATCCCATGCTCTCCTGAACCCTTAGGTCTCTTTCTATTTTGCGCGTCACATATATATACAGCTGGGAAAAAAAACAGCACCAATTAAAGTTTTTTCTAATTTTATCCCCGTTGCTTTTATTTTTAAAGATCAAAATAATGATTAAATTGTCCCCGAAGTACTGGAAGATGGTCCAGAAAATTGTAGAAAATTTTAGTGTAGCGTTTGTTTTTTAACTTTGCTACCCGTTCTAAGTAGGCGTGCCTTTTAATGAAAAATCATCGATATCGACCTTTCATCAAATTATATACTAGTAAATTTTAGCGAGTACTGATCTGATCTGCACAAACTGAATATTGTTGAAAATGCTATAAAATTTTCTTATATCTTGCATTATTTTTATTCACAAATAGCGGCCAGATTTAAAATGACACCGTTTTAAATATGAGAAATTTTTTGTGTTTTTAGTCATATGTAATTTAACATGTGTCTTTATACAATTTTATCCGAGAAATGGGCTAATATAATTACATACATAAGTTTGCATCAATTCAGTTACCATTTGATAATATCAGATATAAATGTATCCGAATAATGGCGCGATCCGATCTGAGCAGATATTATATAGTGGTATAATATTAAAGCTGGACTGATACGAACATATAGAGAATCATATATTGCTGTATCCGGTTTATGCACTACAAATTTCACTGCAATCCTGAATATTTGCAGAAATAATTACTTGAGGGTTTCGTCAGAGTTAAGTCAGTTGGGAAAAGTTCATGAATTTTTAGGTTTAACGTTAGTTAAACTTCATGATAACTATTAAACTTTTTTGGTTTTGGCAAAAGAACATTATACAGGAAAGCACAAACACCTCCACTGTTACTTAGAATTGTTTGTATACATTTTCTAACAAACTTTAAAAGCTTGTGTTATAAAAAAATTATAGAGAATTTCTTTCCATTGAAAATTTTATTTTTAACAGTCTCTGGAAAAATGACCTCCAAAAAAATAAATTGTTTGTCTTAAAAACATTTGAAAAAAAAGAAACTTTGAAACACTTTTCACAAAAAAAAGACCCACTAGGAAATTTACAGAATAACATTTATCAGATTTTTATTAAATTGGGATATTCGATAGAGCGTACAAAACTAACGAAAACGCGCAATTCTCTATCGCCCCAATCTTATTTTAAGGGTTAAAAAGGTGGGGTCAAAAGTATCCGTATACTAATAGCTCTTTTGGTTTTGTAATCGCATTAGATTCTAATTAAAAGCTTTTGTTTATTATGCATTTATTGCTCTCTATTTGGAGAGACGTTATTCTGACAATTTCCAAATCCATCAATTATACATAATAATAATTTTTATCAAGTGGAAAAAAGGTTTTTTTGATCCATTTGAAGTGATATTTTCCCGAAAATTATGAAAGGTGTTATTCTGTAAATTTCCTAGTGGGTCGGTTTTGGAAAAAGAGTAAAAATTAATCCTATATGGATCATGTTACATAAAATAATTATTTTTATCAAGTGAAAATTTTTTTATCGCATATCCCAATTTAATAAAAATTTGATAATTGTTATTCTGTAAATTTCCTAGTGAGTCTTTTTTTTGTGAAAAGTGAGAACATTAACCCTATATGGATCAAGTTACTCAAAATAAAATTTTTTGTCAAGTGGAAAACATTTTTTTCTTATTCATTTAAAGTGATTTCCTAGTGGGGTGTTTTTGGCCAAAAGTATAAAACTTAACCCCATATGGATCATGTTACATAAAATAATTATTTTTATCCAGTTGAGATTTTTGTTTATCCATTTAATGGCTTTACAATCTCGTAGTCATAATTAATATTAAGTTTCATGGTTCTTTTCTGACCCCAGGCCACTAAGGGTTAAATATTAAAGATAAAGATAATTATAGTCTAACCAAATTTAAATGATATTTTTCCGAAAACTATGTAAAATTTGATGAAAACATTCAAATTTTGTTAAATTTTCGACAAAATAAGCAATTTTTGAAAAATGTCCTGGAAAGCAGGTGCTCCAAATACAAACTCGAATTATCATTTTCCAATTTATTTTTTTTTTTGCTTTAATATCAACTATTATGTGGTACAACTAACAATCGACATCTCCAAATTAGGCATTTTAAAAAATCTTTAAAATTTATTAAAAAAAAAAAACACGTTTTTGCTTTTTTATCAAATTCGTGGGTCAATTTGGGTTCCAGGCTAAAGAGGGTTAATGATATCCGATGAAGTCAAAATTCCATGTCTGAATCATCTTGACTGTACTAAATGAATAAGTGATACAAAATACTAAATTTTTCGAAATTTCCAATTTTGGGAATTTTTAATAATAATACAATATTTTTTCCAAAATGGGCCATTTTCGGCCGCAACTCGGCACGAGTTAACGTTTTCCAAAAAACAATAAAAAAATCGATTTTGTTAAACTGGAAAAATTTTTAAAAAAAACTGGAGGGTATGCGTGTCGAAAATCGACCAAACAATTTATAAGGCACACCCTAATGACCAGGGCCAGGACTTTCATGCAAATGCATTTTTGTAGTCAGTGGCCCAAAAATGATTTTGACCAAATACTTTTCCGAATCAAAGAATTTGCAAAAAATGGCATCGATTTGTTGTTGAATATTTTGTTATAAATGCATATTTTTGCATATTTTGCTTTTAAGTGCATATTTTATTGCATATTTTATGATTTTTATTGCATATTTTTGCATATTTTGCACATTATTGCATATTTTTTAATATTTTTAAATATGAATTTCGATTTAAGAATTCATACTTTTAAATTAAAAAAAATTCTAAAGAATTAATTATTTGGAAGCTCTGTTGGTAATATAATACTACACTAGAAAGAGAAACACATAGTATACAATATGTTGTCATCCACTAACACATTTTTTATAGATGTTGAAAAATTTTATAAAAATTATTTTAAGGAAACTTGTCCCCGACCATTAATTTCTGCCACTTTTTTCTCTGAGTTACGAAAGTGAGTACGATTTTATAGTACACATATTTAAGTTCTATTTTGTAATAAAGTTTGTTTCAGGTAAAATGCCACACACCCTTAATATTTACAATCGACTGTATTTCTTTCTATTTTCACTGAATTTTCTAAAAATATATTTAACTACATATGTGTATTTGAAGACATATTCAGTGTGTTCGTTTACTCGAATTTCTTACTACTTTTACTACAATTGCAAAGTTTTGTTTACTTTTTGTATTGAATTTTTCCAGCTGTAGTAAATATAGTAACTTGTAGTAAGTAAACGAACAAGCTTATTGTAACCGATACCTGAATTTTTACGTTTATGTTAGTTTTTAATAAATGTAATTAAAAAAAACATTATTTTTAATTGCATATTTTTTGGTTTTTAGTCCATATTTCGTTATAAATGCTTATTTAAGTGCATATTTTCCATTTTATAGTGCATATTTTAAGCGCATATTTTCGATTTTTTAGTGCATGAAATTCCTTGCCCTGCTAATGACCATATATAATTATTTTTACTCGGGTAGAGCATTTTTTTAACAGGGAAATTGTTTTAAAAAATAATATATAAAATATATATATATAATGTGCAAAATATGCAAAAATATGCAATAAAAATCATAAAATAATCGCTTAAAAGCAAAATATGCAAAAATATGCATTTATAACAAAATATGCAAAAATATGCAACAACAAATCGATGCCATTTTTTTTTGCAAATTCTTGGATTCGGAAAAGTATTTGGTCAAAATCATTTTTGGGCCACTGACTACAAACATGCAATTGCATGAAAGTTGCATGAAACGGATAAGAAGGTCGTCACGTAGACAATAACAATTAATTTTGAATAACATTTTGCTGCGAAAATTATTAATGTGGTTCCTAGACAGACATTGGGTCGTATGACTAAAAATTATTAATAACTTAGAAGCAAAAACTTCAACCAAGGTATATTCTTGAAGTATTTGCTTAATTTCGTATGAATAAGAACTTACATTACTTTAATTATATCGAAAATTCAATACAGTATTTTCTAAAAATTATAAATGTCAAAACACAAATCAAAATTAAAAACAACATTTGTATCAAGAATTTTTTTTTTTTAAAACCGGCAAATAAGAAAGTTTTTCGTGGTTTATCGGGTTTTAAAAATATGGAATACCGTTCCTATGGTTTTTGTTTTTTTAATCGCAAAAGCCTAAAAGCCCAACTGTATTTAACGAAGTTGAATTAAGGGAAAGAGCGATACGATTAAAATACATAAAAGCACCCATATTTAGCTTAAATCAACTTTCGAAAAGTTCCATCTCTATTAATAAAAAATAAAACAAATAAAAAATATCAAATAAATTCCAAACAAACTTAACAAACGGTAAATTAGTTGTGGTTACAGCTTAAATGCGTTAAATTTCAAGTGTTCTTTTTTATCCTGTAGCAGTATTATAATATAATCCATAAAATAATATAATAAAAGCGACTGAAAATTTAATTAGAAGTGTTTTTAAAGGTGTTACAAGCCCCACCGCGGTTAGTGCCACATTTTTGCTATTACCGCGACTATACCTGCTTTTCCATTTTAGATTTTTCACACGTCTATATTAATTACCAAAAAATTAAATAAATTAATTTTAAATTGAAAAAAGCACACACAAATCGCGTAATCGCAAAAATGTGTCATTAACTTTGTAGCTGACTCACAGCGATTTTTTCAATCACGTATACGCACAACTAAGGCCCTAGTTTTTGGCATGTCAGTTAAACTTGGTTTAGTTAAACCGAATACGAATTTTGTCAGTTATTTCAAAGTTTATTAATAAAAATTTGCCAGAATAACATTTTCTCTTTTAGAATTTTAATCTTTATTAAAAAAAAAAACAAAATAACCCACTGTACAAAAGCAGTATTCCAGTTACAAACTACGCTTAACCAAGTTTAAAGATAATCTATATCCTAAAAACTCAGCCTTACTTGAATAACTTTAATTTCACTAACAGTCACACAGTTAAAACACATAACACTTCGCTTTTTAAAGAAAGTTAAAAGAAAAAGTATCAGACGCGGCACTACGAAATTAGCCCCAACGAAATAACCCCCAAGCAGAAAAATGCAAAAACCCCCAATGAAATAAGAGCCAAAAGAAATGAAATAATACCCAAAGGAAAAAAATGAATTAACTCCCAAAATAAATGAAATAACCCCTGAACGAAAAATGAAATTAAGGCCAAATATTGGTCTTTATTTCATAATGAAACAACTCCAAAAAAAAAAAAAAATATGAAATAACTCCCACTGAAATTGACCACAAAAAAATGAAATAAAGACCAAAAATATTTCTTCAGAAATTTATTTTATTTTATACGAATATACATACATATATGAATGCTTCAGTTGCCAAATCGATTATCTCCATAAAGAAAAATAAATGAGTCTCAAAGAAAAAAAAAATGCTATTTAGTAGTGTTAATATTTATTATTAGAGAAATATGTTTTGAATAGGGATGTGCGATTAATCGATTAATCAAACAGTATGATTAATCAGAACTTTGATTAATCAATTAATTGATTAATTGAAAATTTGCTTAATCAGAATTATGATTAATCGATTAATTTGAATTTTGATTAATCAAACTTGAATTTTAATTAATATTGATAAATTTAAAATAAATTTTAAAATAGAAAAATACGGAAATTTTATCCTTGTTTTGTGGCGATACTTTATATAGCTCCAAATAAAGAAAATAACAAAGGTTGTTTGCTCACTGGTCAGACTTGACCAACTCCATTCCTAAATTTAAAGTCTCTATATTGAACTGGCGTTAAAAAGCGTCGTCAATGGAGAAAAACAAGATATTATTCAATTATTCATAAATTTGATTAATAAAAATCATGATTAATCAATTAATCATTATTTTGAATAATCGAAATAACTGATTAATCGATTAATTATGTTTTTGATTAATCAAAATTATTGAATAATCGATTAATTGATTAATCAGAATTTTGATTAATCAGGAAGTTTGGTTAATCGATTAATCGCACATCCCTAGTTTTGAATATTCCAGAGTTTGGAGTCAAAAAAGTGTTTTCAAATTAAAGTTTTAGAAAATTCAGAAAGTAGAGTTAATCGATTTAACAACTGAAGCATTCATATAATAATTAATTAACATTAGTTAAACACTTGTATAGTTTTGTCAACAGTCTGACGGCACACTGGGCATGAGAAGTTCTCCATTAAATTATAAATTGCATCTGCTTGCAATTTTAAAATGTACAGTGAAGTTTGTTGTAGTGCTTCTTTAGATACCGGAAGTCACGTAATTTCAAATTAAGGAAAACCGTGCTGCAGGCTTTTAATTTTTTTATTCATATTTCTGAAAGCGCCGCGGCGAAATTTTACACCAAATTTTCGCCTCTGGCGCTTTCAGAAATATGAATAAAAAAAAATTATCCTGCGGCATTGATTTCGCGATTTTTTATACCAAATTTTCGCCTGTGGCGCTTTCAGAAATATGAATTAAAAAAATAAAAATCCTGCAGCACTGTTTCCTTTGATTTGAAATTATCTAACTTTCGGTATCTAAAAAAGCACTACAACAACTTCGCAGGCGAAAATTTTGTATAAAAAATCGATGCGATTTTTTATACCAAATTTTCCCCTGCGGCGCTTTCACAAATATGAATAAAAAAATAAAAAGCCTGCGCCACTGTTTTCTTTAATTTGAAACTTTCGGTATCTTAAGAAGCACTACAACAAACTTCACTTTACGTACACTATCCATATATTCCATGTTGAACAATAGCACACCGATAAAATTTTTCAGTAGCTCAGTCAAAGAATTTATTAGTTAAAATCGAAAAAAGTTAATTAACTGAAATACTCGTTATCAACTAATGTTTCAGTTAAATAAAACCGATTTTGTTTAGTTACCCTGTAAATACCAATTTCAGTTTTATTTTTGTTGTCAATTTATTTTAAAATAAATATAAAAACAACAATTTTATATTGAATAAAAATATTTTTTTTTGATCATTAGTCCCTGGAAAATATACATCTATTCATTGTGTGAAATATTCCTTAACATTTTAATTAAATGTATAAATTTTTTCCAGAACGCGATAGTCAAGTATCCATGTCGAGGGAAATGTGCGAATAATTATGAACATAAAGCCACATGAAGCAATGGTATTCGTTTGATTTGTTAATTTTTCCTTAAATAAATTCAAATTAAGATGAATTGCATAAGAGCATTGTTTTTATTTTTCAATACATAAAAAAATGCAAATTTGAATGGTTAATTGACGTAATATTAACTGACGCAAAGCTTTACACATAACAACTATGACTTTCGTTGTCTTTAACTGAGTGAATAGGGCTAAATAAATTCCATAAAATTAGTTACTTTCAATTAACTTTGTTAACTGAGGCTCAGTAAGGGGTATTTCACCTGAGACTCAGTTGAAAATTTAGTTGCCAGTAACTGAGAAATTTTTTCGGTGCAGCTGTTGAAAAACAACCCATCGGTACAACAGCAAAGTTACCGTCAATTAAAACTAATTATACCCTACACCACTATGTGGTCAGGGTATTATAAGTTTGTGCTGGTGTTTGTAACACCAAAAAATATTGGTCGTAGACCCACCTTATAGTATACCGATCGGCTCAGAATTTTTTTTTATTTCGATTTAACGATGTCCGTTTGTCCGTCCGTCCGTCCGTCTGTCTGTCTGTCCATGCATTCTTGTGCGCACTCTACAGGTCGCAAATATTAAGATATTTTGATGAAATTTCGTACGCAGACCTATGTTGGCCCAAGGACGAAGCCTATTGATTTTGGTGAACATCGGTCCATGTTTAGAACTAGTACCCATATAAGGGTCCACCCCCAAAATTGGCTTGGTTACAAACTGCAGGTCGCAAATATTAAGATATTTTAATGAAATTTGGTGCGCTTACTCACATTATAGAAAATTTTGACACAAGCCCCAATTTAACCCATTCGAATTTCGGATCCAAACAATACACCAGACTGGTGTAGGACTGGATGCCCGACTTTAACCTTTTTACTCGTTGTTATATAGATAAATAAAGTTATGATTTCAGGTAGCAATATTTGTAAATCTGAACGGTTTAAATTGTAGAAATATTCAGTAAAATCTGTTTGACAGAAACAAATTTTTAAAAATTTCAGAAATTAGAAAAATGAAATAACCCCCAAAAAAATAAAATTCTCCCCAAAAAGTAAGTGAATGCAAAAATCCCCAAATTAATATGTTTGGGAATTCTTTCATTTTGGGCTTATTTCATAATGAAAAAAACCCCAAAAATCATATACGAAACAATCCCAAAAATAAATAAAACAATCTCCAAACTAAATTTTTGTCATTTTTTGGGGCTTTTTTCGTTTTAAGGTTTGGGGGTTATTTCGTTGGGGCTAATTTCGTAGTGCCATAACAGACACCTAATGCATTTAATTAGAGATGGGCGCGTGACACAAAATTTTCGTGTCACGCGTGATTCAAAACCCTTTCAACAGACTATCGTTACCCCTAAAATACCGTTACCGAAATACCGCTATCTTTAAAATACCGTTACCGAAATAACTGAAATACCGCTATCTTTAAAATACCGATACCGAAATACATAAATTAAATAGACACCCTTAGAATACCCTTACCGATATAAATGAAATACCGTTACCCCTAAAATACCGTTACCGATTTTTTTAATTTTCTGTTTTTGGCAATTGCACTGGATTATTGAGTATTTTTCGTACATTAAGTTTGTAAATTGGTTTTGTTTTTAATCTCGTTTGTTTTTCGTAAAAAAATTGAGGGATGCATCGAAAAAACTGACTACCGTTATCCTTAAAATACCGTTTCCGAAATAACCGAAATACCGCTAACCTTAAAATACCGTTACCGAAATAATCAAAAAGCCGTTATCCTTAAAATACCGTTACCGAAATAACTCAAATAAATGAAATAGCGTTACCCTTAAAATACCGTTACCGAAATAATCCAAAATAGCGTTACCCTTACCGATAACCGCATCGTTTCGATTACCAACCATGGATAAAAATAAATTTTATATTTTTCGTGAGTATTTCGTGAGCGTGAGTACTTCGTGAGCGTGATTCAAGTTAAAATTATTCACGTGAGGATGAGTGAGCATGATTATAAAAAAATGTTCGTGCGTGAGTCGTGCGTGATTATTATTTTTCTTTCGTGAGCGTGCGTGAGCGTGAGTCAAAATTCACTCACGCGCCCATCTCTAGATTTAGGTCTAATACTTCCACACCCTCAGAACGGATTCGTTGTGACTACCGAATTTTAGTAGTCACATGTACTATCAAATTATTCGGTTGTAGCCAGGCACGTAGCTAGGGGGTGAGCTTGGGGGCTCGAGCCCCCTACGAAATTATTTGACAAATTTTAAAACGTAACAAAACATGTCGAAAGTAACAATGTTTTTTAAAAAATGTAGGGCCTGTTTATCTATTACGAAAATACTCAAAACGATAGCAATTGACTTTCGTCAAAAAATATATGGGAAACAAAAACAAATTTTCGTAACTTTGCTTTCGTTTAGATCATTTTCGTAATACATAAACAGCGGCGTAATAAAGAACATTTATTTTTTGTTGAAATCAAATAGCAAATGGCCAAGTTTCTGAAGTTTTCATGAATAAAATAGACTCTAAATCCAAATGCGAAAGCTGTATTCTAAAAAGATTTTAAGGTGTTTAGTGCCCATAGAAACTGTTTTTGTTTATTGGTATTTTTTGTAAAACTCCTGAAAAGTTTTGTGCTACACTTAGATAAAAAAGTTTGTAAAAAAATTTGTAAACAGTTTCCAATCGCACCATACTATTTTTAAACTGATTGTTAGTACAATTTTTATTTTTAGTAATCATTTTTGCTATTCTCTTATTACAAATTACGGATTTTTTTACTAATTTTCACTGCTGATTTCAGCAAAACATTTTAATAATTTTTCAAAACCGAGTGCTAAATTTAGCAGAAAAATATACTAATTTAAAAATATTTTTTTTTTTTTTGATTTTTTACAATTCTTGTTTAGTTTATATTTGTTACTATTGATATATTCTTAGTTTAGAAATAACACCCAGAAAATTTTATTGCATCTCCAATGCATAAAACGGCAATAACTGGAGAACCGTTTGCAATTTTGACTCCAAATTTCAAGTACGATGAAGTAATTATACGCTTGTTACAATCGAAAGAAATTTTTTTTTTTTTAGATTTTACAGTTTTTTTATTTTTTAGTACAATTTTTTGCTAATTTCAGCAGATTGATTTTAAATTACAGTTTACAGCAATTTTCTGAAATTTAGTAGCTGCAACTAATTATTTATACTAATTTCATTGTACTAAAATTATGATATTTAGTAAGTTTTTTTAACTGATTTTAGCAAATCGATTTTGAATTGCATTTTACATAAATTTTACTAAAATTTAGTAGCGGCTACTAATTTTTTCAACTAATTTTATTGTACTACAGATCAGCAGACATGTGTTGCTAAAATTAGCAAAAAATACCGCTGGCCTCAAAACAGTTAAATTTCCCGTAATAACAGTAATAAAGTACCGTTTTCCAAAAAAGTACCTTTTTCTAAAAAAATGTACCTTTCCAAAAAAAAAAAAAAATACCTTTTCCAAAAAAGTACCTTTTTCTAAAAACAGTACCTTTTTCCAAAAAAAGTACCGTCGACCCGTGTAGACGTCCGTTGGAAATTCTTATCGGGAGGAGCAAAAAGGGGACAAAAAAAGTACCTTTTTCCAAAAAAGTACCTTTTTCCAAAAAACTACCTTTATCCAAAAAAAAGTACCTTTCCAAAAAAAAATAGCTTTTCCAAAAAAGTACCTTTTTCTAAAAAAAGTACCTTTTTCCAAAAAAAGTACCGTCGACCCGTGTAGACGCCCGTTGGAAATTCTTATCGGGAGGAGCAAAAAGGGGACAAAAAAAGTACCTTTTTCCAAAAAAGTACCTTTTTCCAAAAAAAGTACCTTTTTCCAAAAAAGTACCTTTTTCCAAAAAAAGTACCGTTTTCCAAAAAGTTACCTTTTTCTAAAAAAAAGTACCTTTCCAAAAAAATACCTTTTCCAAAAAAGTACCTTTTTCTAAAAAAATGTAACTTTTCCGAAAAAGTACCTTTTCCAAAAAACATACATTTTTCAAAAAAAAAATACCTCTTCCAAAAAAGTACCTTTTTCCAAAAAAAATACATTTTTCGAAAAAATAGCTTTTTCAAAAAAAGGACAAATAAAGTACTTTGTAGAAACAAAGTATCTTTTACCAAAAAAAAAATCGCTTTTTCCAAAAAGTACCATTTAAAAAAAATACCATTTAAAAAAATATAATTTCAAAAGAAGTACTTTTTTTCCTCCCCCGACGGATATCTCCACTAAAACAAGGTTTCTTGATATTTGGCATAGACGTGCGCTAAGACGGGATTTTTGGAAATTCCTACCGGAACGGACAAAAAGGGAAAAGTCTCCCCATAAACAGTCTCACAAATTGGAAAACTGCCTGCCCAAACCACTGGATGTAAGAAGTTGAAATTTGGTATAAAGGTTCCTCCACTGTAGTAGACATCGACTAAGTTTGTAGTGGAAAGTCACGGACTTATTGATCCACCCTCGTACATTTATAACAAAAGTTTTCGTAACTTAAACAAACGAAAATGTTTTTTTCTGTGCTATTTTCGCTATATTTAAACTGTTCATCTGTATATTTTTAAATTTGGAAAAGGTGGTTTTATTTTATTAAAGGTTTTTTTTTATAAACTGTGCACGTTATCAATTTTCGTAGAAATAGTAAATAAATAGAATTTTCCATTAAAACGGCGTATATTTCTTAACTATAAAATCTCTAGTAATTCTACACTAGCAATTCAATAGTATAATTGACTTGGTATTACAAAGATGAATTATTTGTTAATTTTAACTTATTTGTGTGCTTTAATAGCATTTGCTAAAGGTTTGTAAATAATACAACGTTTGTTTGAAATTACCCTACGGGAAATTTTAACAAACTGTCACCGAACTGGCCCCTTTATATGAAATAGACTGGTCACTTTTACATGGCGTTGTCATAGGAGGGGGAAATTGACGCCTTGTGACATGTCACAAGACAAATCCCAGGACAGGTCCCTGAACTTTGTTTTTTATGAGAGTTCAGTAACCTGTCCTAGGATTTGTCTTGTGACATGTCACAAGGGGTCAATTTCCACCTTCTATGACAACGCCATGTAAAAGTGACCACTCTATTTCATATAAAGGGGCCAGTTCGGTGACAGTTTGTTAAAATTTCCCGTAGGGTAATTACTCGTACCAATACAAAAATTAATATACATTAATTATATATTTTTAGCTTCACCGTTGCCAGGAGGAGGCGGCGGGGGTGGAGGAGGTGGTGGTGGGCGTGGTTGCAATTGTGAGCCAGGGGGTGGTGGGGGAGGTGGCGGTGGCGGCGGTGGTGGTCCGGGAAATGGTCCTGGTGGACCAGGAGGTCCTAAAGGTCCTGATTGTGTACGCCCCTCTTGGATGCCGCCCTGTCCATAAGTAATTATTTACTTTATCTTTAAACACATAACAGTAAGATAATTATATGAAAATATTAGGTAGACCTGATAACTTATTATAAAATAACCAAAGTTTAGTGCTTAACCATAGTTAGGAATATCAAATTAATATGGGACTATCTAAGGTTAACGTTTAACTCTGTTTAGTTTTTAGATAAGTTAATCGCACTTGATGATTTTTTTGATTCTTATTTAAATTTATATCACATGGTATTTTTATTTACTTAAAAAATGTTTAACTACACACTGAATAGAAAACTAGAAAATACTATTGAGAATAAGTTTTATTAAATTTGAAATTAAAATTTTAAAAGGACCAAGCAAATTTTCTATGTACCCTTCGAGAATTGAGCCAAGGGTATGGCATCAGCAAATAACGTTATAACGAAATCTTTATAACTAGGGTCCTTGTTCTGTAAACTAAATCTTTTTTTAGTAAAGTGTTGTTTTTCTAAACTCGTCGTATAGACCAAATACAATTAATATTGTAACTAATATGTATTTTTATGAATTCTAATTTAGTAGGTTTGATGGTAAGAAGAAAAAACAATTTCTTTAAAAGTTATAAACACATTAAATTTGCAAATCAAAAGGTGACACGGAGGAAATGAGAAGATAAACAAAAAAATCTAAAGTAGAATGTTTATATATGTCTGTTTGATCACTTCTGAAAGTATTCATATAGAGACAATCTGACAATAAAAATATAAACAATAATCCAATTTAATGGAAAATCATTGATGAAGCCTGTCCATAGAAAAAGGCAGAAACTGGATCTAGTCTGATTTGCAAATTTAATGTGTTTATAACTTTTGAAGAAAATGTTTACCTCAAACCTACAAAAAAAAATCTATTTTTGTTGCAATTATATTTTAGTAATGGTAAACAAAAGAACAAAAAACAAAAGCATATCTCAAATTTTGTTATTCGAAGATATTTCGCTTTTTTATCAAAAATTTTTGAGTTTTATAATACAGGCTCAGCTTATATTAAACTAATAGTAAATAGGCGTGTTCGTTTACTTACTACAAGTTACTACTTTTACTACAGCTGGAAAAATTCAATACAAAAGGTAAACAAAACTTTCCAATTGTAGTAAGAAATTCAAGTAAAGGAACACACTGAATAATTGCTCATGAAATATTAAATTTTATCGCCCACTACCGATCACTAGTTCAGGTTGTGAAGTCTTATCTCTTTAAATACACAATCTCTGACTTGACCACTATGGGCTCGCAAAAATGTATGAACTGAAATTAAGTTTATACCTTACTAAAACAATGTAATGATTCCTTACTAAAAATAAATAAAAAATCTGGCTGAAGTTTACTTTTTCGGGCACCCCTCAAAAGGAAAAAAAGTATACCACCCCCTCTGTAATTAAAAACGAGTAAAAAGGTTAAAGTCGGGCATGCCGACTATACAATACCCTACACCAGTCTGGTTAAAAGCCAACTAAATGTTTGGATCCGAAATTCGAATGGGTTAAAATGGGACTTGTGTCAAAATTTTCTATAATGTGAGTCAGCGAACCAAATTTCATTAAAATATCTTAATATTTGCGACCTGCAGTTTGTAACCAAGCCAATTTTGGGGGGACCCTTATATGGGCACTAGGTCTAAACATGGACCAGTGTTAACCAAAATCAATAGGTTTCGTCCTTGGGCTGATATAAATCGGTCTATCAAATTTCATCAAAATATCTTAATATTTGCGACCTGCAGTGTATAAACAATATAATTTTGGGGGGACCCTTATATGGGCACTAGGTCTAAACATGGACCGATGTTCACCAAAATCAACAGGCTTCGTACTTGGGCCCACATAGGTCTGTGTATCAAATTTCATCAAAATATCTTTATATTTGCGACCTGCAGCGTATAAACAATATAATTTTGGTAGGACCCTTATATGGGCAATAGGTCTAAACATGGACCGATGTTCACCAAAATCAATAGGCTTCGTCCTTGGGCCAACATAGCATAGTCGACCCTTATATGGGCAACTAGGTCTAAACATCGACCTAATGCCCTAGTCCTTGGGCCGACAAAAGTCGGTGTACCAAGTTTCATCAAAATATCTTAATATTTGCGACCTGTAGAGTGCGCACAAGAATGCATGGACAGACAGACAGACGGACGGACGGACGGACGGACAGACGGATATCGTTAAATCGAAATAAAAAAAAATTCTGAGCCGATCGGTATACTATAATGTGGGTCTAGTACCAATATTTTTTGGTGTTACAAACATCAGCACAAACTTATAATACCCTGACCACAAAAATTTTTCTATACTGAAAGAAAAAGCTCATTTCCCATCGCTGGTGCTATCCACATATATACTAAATGTACACACACATATATGTAAAGAAAGCGTTAATGTATTTATAAAAACAACCGTCACCGCAGCCGCAGTCATTTAATTTATTTTTTCTCTCGGCAGCGGAATCCAAATGCAGTACACACCACCAAAAATATCAATAATGCCAACAGAGTATGATAATGAAAACCTGAGAGAATAATAAAAACCGCCATCAGAGAATAAGCGCAATAAAAAAGGAATTTGAATGCATTTGAAATGCAAAGGTCCCCGTTTTTTCCATATAATCTGACAATTAATTCCGTTCACCGGTTTCCTTGAGAGTTAAATCTTATTTTATTTTCTCAGATTATTTTATCAACGTTGCCATATTTTCACACAATCACTTCAATTTTGTAAACAAAAAAACATATGCCCTTTAGAAAAACGTGTAAGTCCACACGATGTAATCGATTTCGTGTTTGCATAACTAAATCAACCATGTAATCCTACTATATATACTTGTACTGTGATTGATCTCATGATTTCAATCACAGTATTACACAGTATTATCATAAGGAATTAAAAGGACAGTTTTATAGTCAGAACTAAGATCGATTTTTAAATTAAATATTTCTAAAATATAAAATGTTATTTGAAAACTTCTTACTTAAGAAATATTTAAGAAACAAATCGATCTTAGTTCTGATTATAAAACTGGCTCTAAGAGGTTTTATTTAAGAAAAATTATTAGAATCACAGAGTTATTCGATAAGCAGTGTTGCCAAAACTTATTTAGGAAAAAATGCTAGATTTTTTGCATAAAAATGCTAAAAAATGCTAAAAACTAAAAAAATATGCTAGAAAAAATATGCTAAAAAAATTTTATAAAAAAATGTTTCAATTTGTTTAAAAAAAACTATTTTAGTGACTTTTTACAATTAGACTGAAAATAAGTCATCTCTAATTATGAATTCAGTTAATTTTATTAACTAAAATTATATAAAAAAATAAATTAAAATGTTAACTCGAAAGTTAATTCTTGTAAAAATAGTACAAAAATCCTTTAAAATAAATTTATTATTATTTGATTTCCCAACTGCGTCACTGAAAATATGTTATGTCAAAAAGTTAAAGGCGGACAAACAAAAGTACCCCAAAATGTTTTATTTCTAAAATAGGTGGTAATGTGGAATACTTTGGCGGGTAATACGAATTTCGCATTCTGCCTTAATTTATCTAGGAAAACGCTATCCACATTACCCTCTATGACCCAACCTAAAAAAAAAATCAATAAAATTGCAAAGATTAAAAACGAACCTTATCAACATTTTGCAATTCTATTAATTCTATTTTAAACTATTCTTTAAATTATTATTATTATTTTTTTTTTACCAAAAATTGTATTATTTTTGTACAAAATCACTCCTTTACCATAACAAAAAAAAGGAAAACGAGTAAAAAAGTTAAAGCCGGGCATGCCGATTTAAAATTTTAATATTAAAGTACCATAAAGCAATATTTTTAATACTTTTGGGATCATTTTTGAATTTCAATCAATCCAACTCTGTTAAATACAATTTTTCGCTATTTTTTCCCCCAGAAATTTTTTTTTTTTTTTTCGCGATTTTTGTTTTTTTTTCGAAAGAAATTTTTTTTCTTAACTGTATTAAATATTTTTCTAAACCCTATTGAATATACACAAAATAACATATAACATACTTTTTTTCCAGAAAAAAATGTTATCGGAAAAAAATTTTGCGAAAAAAAAAATCCACAAAAAAAAATTTCGTGAAAAAAAATTAAAGCTTCCTTAATGTTGTACATATTTAATCAAATTTGATAAATTTATAATTAAAAATTATCCCAGAAGTATAAAAATAAAATTTTTTTGGTACCCGTTAAAATTTTTAATTGCAAATATCGTGAATACGAGCGCTAACTTTGAAAAACTGCTGTCACCACTGAATTCAGCGTACTCGAATTAGTATTACCAGTAGGGTTCCCAGCTTGTTCAAATCTTCGACTGCACAGTGTAATTAATGTGTACGTATAAAAATAGTTGCTGATACTTCTGTAAAAGTAAAAAAAAATTATCCTTTTTCATATTACATTTAAACTTAAATTGTAAAATAAGAGATAATTAAAATAAAAATAATTAATTAAAAGTACCACTTTTAACATGTTATTACAAAACTATAACAATCCCAGTTCAGTTGTTGAACGAGAACCGTGGAAAAAGGTTGATTTAATACTGTTTGTTGCGTTTTTATATCGGAAACAACATCAATAATATTTTTATAGCAAAAATTCAAATTAATGTAGAATATTCTAAAAAAAAAACAAAAAATAAAACTGTAAAAAATGCTAAAAATATGCTAAATTTTGTTGGAAAAATGCTGAAAAAAATGCCATATGCTAGATTCATTTTTTTCATGCTAAATGAATAAAAAAATGCTAAATCTAGCATTAAATATGCTAAATTGGCAACACTGTCGATAAGCAACTGAAGGCAATTGATTCGAAAGTGGAAAAGCATTTTTAATTGGAAAATGTAGCAGAATCTTTTTTGGTGAGATAAATATCTTAGATATAATAGTATTTTTAAAGGAATAATTAGTTAATATCTAACAAGGGAAACGTTAGATATTGCAAATTAAACGTTACTATTTTGACGAATTTTCAATATGTTGTAGAAACAAAAATGCTAAGATTTTTGATCACCTTGGTAATTTAAGTGGTCAAAATATGAGGTTAGAATGTGTTCGTCAGAGGTGGTAGAAAATATGAGACAGGCTAATGTTAGATTTCTTTTATCTATGAAATATCCAAACTTCATACTATTCTGAGCGTATAACATTTCCTGCACGAGGTTTTCGTGAGAAAAATGGATGCATTTTTCAGAGTTTTCTATAAAAACGTGGGGTCATAATGGGGCCCTTGCCCACCCCAGAAAAATGGTCTAGGTACGCCTATGGAAAAATGAATTCTATTTTGAATGAAGTCCCTAAAAATGCCATTCGATTTCTTTCTAAATCGATTGAATTCATTTTTAACTATTGGCAGAGACTTCATTCTTTGGAATTCATTGTATCGAATTCACGTTTAAGGAATTCAATCAATTTATCTCATTCGATTTTGTCAGTTTTTCGGGAAAAGCATTTGAATATCAAAAAAGTGCTTATATAATAGTATGATTTGTGCACATATAATTGTAGCTTAGATTACAAGCTTTAATTTGAGGTAATTTAATTTTAGCTTTAAACCACTATACGGGCAAAGTTGTAAGGGGTTATAGGTTACTTTTTTTTGTTAAGTAAAAATTCAAAAGTCTCTTGGAAAAATTCTTGTTTCTCAATGGATTCACTAGTCGGTCTTATTTTTGGTGCTAGTGAAAGATATTTCTATAACCTTATAACATGAATTTTTTTCCTTTAATATAAAAGAAAAAAAGTAAAAGTTTGACCCTTAACCCTTAAATGCATGATCTCTTCGATTTTAACCATTTTTTTATATATGATTTCTAAAGGCGTGTACATTTCAAGAAAAATACAAAAAAAAAATTTATTTTTAAAAAAAGGTGATTTTTATTGAAAAATATAGTTTTTTGCCAAATAGCTAAATTGTGCTTATTTTAACGTGTATAAAAAAAAAAAAACAAAAAAAATTCTATAAACTATAATTTACACAGTTATTGTCGCCAAAATGAATTTTATTGCGAGAATACCACTTTAACCCCTAAATTCATAAACGCTTTGTAAAATTATAGGAGGTTTATTGAACAAATTTTGTATGAAAATGACGTTTTGTAAACCTGCTATAACTTTACAAAGCATTTATGAATTGAGGGGTAAATATTTAAACAAATATTTTTGAATATTACACTTTTTGTAAAAAAAAAACGTGTGTTTTAGATTTTTCACAAATATATAGAGCAAAACCAAGATTTTTACTCTAACTGTTTAAAAATTCTGCGCTAAACTATAGGAACACTATGTAGAGAAGTTTCAGTTTTGTGCATCAAATGGTTTTTTTATTAAAAAACCGGTATGTTGTCAAATGGCTACACCATTCATTTAGGGGTTAATAACTGTGTTGTTTGATGGGTTAAAAGGTCAAGCTGTATCTTCTATGAAATGTATATGTATCGACAATAAATTAATAAGTACAAATCAACCTTCTAAAAATTTTAAACTGGGCCGTAATGGGTTAATTGATTTAAAAATTTTTAATGTCACATGAAAGATATTTTAAATACCTTTCCAATGGTGCACACACTATCTTAAGCAAGTCCAACTTCGAATTTGTACCGAAATAACTCCCGAGATAGGTCCGACCGACAAAAAAAATTGTTTGTAAATCCAAATAAAAAATTTTAACTGTGGTAAAAATATGTAGCCGAACGGAGCTCTGCAACTAAACTAAACACAACTTTACTTTCTATTTTGTGTATTCCTGTGCTTTACGACTGTATGGGAACGTTTTAAGCTGTTTTTTTATCCTTTCATAAAGACTAATAACGTAGTTGTTGTTTTCAAAATTATAAATCGAATGAAGAAAATCGAATGTCATTCCCAAATTGCTCAATCGAATGAATTCCCAACGATTGAATTCCGGGATTGAACAAATCGAATGAAGAAAAAATTATTGAAGTCTTTAAAATTGAATCGATTGAGACCAATCAAGAGTTCATTCGATGTACAGAATTGCGATTTAAGAATTCAATCATTCCATAGTTAATCAGAATTGAAAATAGAATGAGAGATTGAAGTCTTTAGAAGCTCTGTTCAGTACAACACATTATTTAAATATAACGTACAAATAATTAAAATAAAATAAAAACGAATTAAATTTTAATAGAAAACAACACAATAAAAGTAAAATAAAAGTTCGTGTTGATAGCAACAATTTTTAGTTAAGAGATTAATCAGAACTGGGTCGACAACGACAACGAGAGTTGCTTTTTTATATATTTTGTATGGGTAGCAAAATGTCGCCATGTCGTCCGGCGATTTGTCGTCGGAATAGAATCTATTCTATTTTCGTGACGACACACTAATACACACCTAAAATATTTGTCAAATTGTTGCCATATTTTTAACTAATTAAAGATTGCCATTAGAACAGAGTTGTTAGAAATTCGTATTAGAGCTGCAAAAGTTCGTACTTTGTTTACAAAAAATTTATTTTTTTGACAGAAGAAAAATTATTTAAATTTAAAATACATAATTTACGGCAAAAAAGCAAAATTAAATACAATAAAATATAAAACAACAAGAATTAGTGAAAGACCAATTGAATTGGTGAAGAATTGTGGTGAAACAAATACAACCATATTCTTGTTTTGCTTTCCTTTTTTTTTCTAAACGTCAACAATTGTCGACGGTCGATTGTCGCTGAATTTAAATTCATCGTGACGACTTTTGCTGTCGTCGGTCGACAATCGACCCAGTTGTGATTAACCTCTAACATGTTGCAATGAAATTTTTCTATGTGGAAAAATTTTTTCGTTTGCTTTCCCGAGCCACTGAAACAACAACAAAAAACGGTGAGTAAGAAAAATACTCTAGTAAGTCTATACACTCAAAAAAAAGCCAGTGCAAATAGTTGAAAATTCTGCTAAAATAACAAAAAATAGTACATGTATTTGTGCTAACAGAAATTTCTGTGATGTTGAGAATCATGATCTGCTAAATTTAGGTGAGATAAATTTTAGCTAAAAAGTTAGTTCAAATACAATAATGTGGAAGAAATGTTGTTTAATAGAAATGAAAATTATTCGGTTGAAATCAGCATGTTTCCTGCTAAATGTTAGTTAATTAAAAATAGGTAAAAAATTCAGTTTACATTCAAAAATTTAGAAGAATTTTCATTTAATAGATATGAAAGTGGGTCTGCAAACATGCTGCTGAAATTAAAATTATTTTTTTTTTATTATTAATTGAATAAAAACAAATTAATGTAAATATTGTAAATTTTATTTTCGAATAAATTACATAATCCAAAAACACTTTATCAGTTTTATTTTCTTGCAAATATGTGTGCCAGCGGAAGTTGTATTATTTGGTTCCTTTTTTTATCGTCTACTACAGGCTGAAATAAAAGAAAAACAATATTTAATAGTATTCACTTAAATAAATATAGTTTATATTATAAAGCAAACATCATTATTTTATTTCTTTAATAAAACTTTTAACTGTGAAATGTTAATGTACGAGTATACCTCCGTTTTCTTCAATGTTCCTTTGTTGACTAAAGAAACAAGATTTTTAACAAGAGAAAACATGTTCTTATGATATCATTTTATTTACCAGAAACTTCTTAACAAACTCCATGTTGTTTTTATTTGTATTGGTCGACAAACACACCAATGCACACCGAAATAGAACAAGCATCATCAATCACCAGTGTTGCCAACTCTTGAAGGCAGGAAAGCACCGCGAGCATCGTGAAAACGGGTAAAAAGGGTAAAACTTTGCCAAAAATGGGGTAAAAAAGCACGATATTAATTTTTTGAAAAATTTAAGTCCAGAATTTAAAAACACATTTTAGTTTTGTAAAATCGTGTAAAAAAGGTTCAAAAATAACTAAAAAAAGGGTAAAAAGCACCAAACTAATATTTAAAAATTTTTAAGTTTAAATATAATGAAGTTGCTATTTAAAATTGTGCTACAAACACTGGAAAAATGTATTTTTTGTATAGTTTGTATTATTTTTTCAACTTTGACAGAAAATTGAAGAAAAATTAAAAAAAAACGCGAACAAATACCAAAAATATAAATTGTACAAAAAGCACTGCCAAAAATTTGAAAAAGCACTGTAAATGCCCGCTTTTTTTAAACGGGTATTTGTAAAAAATCACCGGGTACGGAAAGGAAAAAAGCACCAAAAAATACCCGAAAAGCACTAAAATAGCAACACTGTCAATCACACACGTTTTCTTTTGAAAACACAAACATTAAAATAGTTGCCAACAGTGTTGCCAGAACTCTCTGTTGGAAATATGCTAGATCGCCAAAAAATTTCTGCTAAAATCTGCTAAATCCTAAAATAAAAAATATATGCTAAGTTAAAAAATCACAATTTTTTTATTTTATTCATTATGTTAAAATAATTTAATAAAAAAAAATATGTTGAAAATCTGCTAAATATTTTTGTTTTGTATTTTTTAATAAAGCTTATTAATGAAAATATACTTTTTTTAAACAATATTTACAAAAAATTTTCTTTTCATACTTCTTTAAAGTATCTTAGAATAAATGTAAAAGTTTACCCCTCAATTCATAAACGTTTTATAAAGTTATAGGAGGTTTATTGAACAAATTTTATGTGAAAAATTTGTTTTGTAAACCTTCTAGAAGTTTTCAAAGTTTTTATGAATTGATTAAAATATTCAGAGTTTTAAGTAAAAATTGTATTGCATTAATTTAAAATTTTTAAAAATTTTTACCAAAGTAAGAAATTTTGTTTAAAAAGTAAACAAAATTAAGTAAATAAAAATCGATTGAATTCACAAATAAAATATATTTGGCATAAACTAATTTAATGATTGAGTGAATTAAACGAGCTAAGTTATATTTTCGATTTAAAATGAAATTGAATCTGAATTTCAAGGATAAAATATATATATATATTCGTTCCTTTTACTCCTGCAAGGAGCATAGGGCCGCAGGGACAAAATATAAACCAAATTTATTCTATTCGAATTTATTATATCAAAACTGATTCTATTCAATTTCAGTTAGGAATTAATTTACTTTTTATCCGTTCGATTTATGAAATTGAAGGCGTTCACCAGTAAATTAATTCATTCGACTTAATAAAAAGAACTATAATGAAAAAAAATTTATTTATTCCAAACAATAATACAATTTAATGGAAATTCACTGATGAAGCCTGTCCATACAAAAGGCAGAAACTGGATCTAGTCTGATTTGCAAATTTAATGTGTTTATAACTTTATTATAACTAAATTAGAATTAATAAAAATACATATTAATTACAATATTAATTGTATTTGGTCTATACGACGAGTTTGGAAAAACAACACTTTATTATTTATTCTTGTTCGAGGCCAATTATTTCCTTATTATCAAATAATATAATAAGTACTTTATTCCAAAAATTGCCATTTTTCTTCATCAGGATATTCTCCTAACAAATATTTCACAGAGTTTTTGCCTTCGAAATATTCTACACCATCAGGAATGAAAAGACGATCGTTTTGGGGATTTTTTTTTTTTATAAAACATCAAAATTTCGTATTAAACATAATCTGATACACCAACTAGGTGAGAAGAGTAGAAAAAAATGTATAAATAAATTTATGTTATCACCATTACAAGTTTACTTTCCGCCTTAAGGGCGGATTATGGGACCGTAAACGTAAACGATGTAACTGTACCGTGCCGCAGCTAAAACGTACACTTATAGATTATCGTAAACGACATTACTATTTAGCATCTATTTCATGTGGTTTTATATTTTATTCTAAATTTTTCCATTTATTTGTTAATTTTTATTCCTTATTTGTTGTTTGAATCATTTTTCTTTATTTATTTCATATTTTTTCCGACTAAAATCAGTCAGCTGTTTCGATGCCGGATAGAAAATTCTGATTTCAACAGAATGATCCGGCAAGTTCGTTTACATTTACGTGTTAGTAACCATTCGTATACATTTCTTCTTGTGGTATCGAAATAGCTGATTCGTTACAGATACGTTTACGGTTGGGTAAGTCAGCCTTTATTTCTTTGTTAATACAATAAGAGGAAGAAAATACTCCGTACAATGAGTACACTTAAAATAATATGTCTATTGGCTGAACAGAAGAATTTGTTACTTTAACAAAATTTATTCCTGTTTTATGGCTTAAAATAAAATTAGTTGATATTAGAACATTTTATGTTAAATTTAAGAAATCTAAATTTAGGTGAAAACGAGTAAAAAAGTTGAAGTCGGGCATGCTGACTATATAATACCCTACACCAATCTGATTTAAAGCCAACTAATGTCTGGATCCGAAATTTGAATGTGTTAAAATAGACTTGTGTCAAAATTTTCAATAAAATCATAAAAGAAGAGAAAATCGAAAATATAGCCCATATGGGCGGTAGGTCCAAATATGGACCGATCCTATTTAGAATCAATAGGCTTTTTCCTTGGGACCATGTGAGTCAACGAACCAAATTTCATTGAAATATATTTGTATTTGCGACATACAGCGTGTAACCGAACCAATTTTGCGGGGACCCTTATATGGGCACTAGGTCTAAACATGGACCGATTTTAACCAAAATCAATAGGCTTCGTCTTTCGGCCAACATAGGTCTGTGTACCAAATTTCATTGAAATATCTTCGTATTTGCGATTTACAGCGTGTAAAAAAGAAAATTTTGGGGGGTACCCTTATATGGGCACTAGGTCTAAACATAGACCGATTTCAACCAAAATCAATAGGCGTCGTCCGTACACCGACATAAGTCGGTGTATCAAATTTCATCGAAATATCTTAATATTTGCGACCTGTAGAGTGTTCACAAAAATGCATGAACACACAGACGGACGGACGAACAGACGGACATCGTTAAATCGAAATATAAAAAAATTCTGAGCCGATCGGTATACTATAAAGGCTGAGTTACCCAACCGTAAACGTATCTGTAACGAATCAGCTGTTTCGAAACCACAAGAAGAAATGTATACGAATGGTTACTAACACGTAAATGTAAACGAACTTGTCGGATCATTCTGTTGAAATCAGAATTTTCTATCCGGCATCGAAACAGCTGAATGATTTTAGTCGAAAAAAATATGACATGAATAAAGAAAATTGATTCAAACAACAAATAAGGCATAAAAATTAACAAATAAATGGGAAAATTTAGAATAAAATATAAAACCACATGAAATAGATGCTAAATAGTAATGTCGTTTACGATAATCTATAAGTGTACTTTTTAGCTACGGCACGGTACAGTTACATCACATTTACGTTTACGGTCTCATAATCCACCCTTAAGGTGGGTCTAGAACCAATATTTTTGGTGTTACAAACATCAGCACAAACTTATAATACCCTCTCCACGTAGTGGTGTAGGGTATAATTAGTAAAACTACAGTTTTATTTGAAATTATACCGAGTCGTTAAATTTGTTCAAACCTAACGTCTAGGGACCCTCTCCAGGGCTAGTCCATATCATCTAAGGGCATGGAAGAACACTCCAAAGGAGCAAACATTTTGTCCTTTTTGCTCTATCTAGCTTAGTTTTCGAGACATGGGCCATTCTAGGAAGTGGACAATTTTGGTCAAAATCAAGGTCCATTTTTGGATAGATACAACCTTTTCACGTGGTTATTATATGGTTAGGGGTAGTCAAAATTTGCTCTATCTCTATTACTTTTCGAGATATGCGCCATTTTAAAAAATCGGAAGGGAAAGAAATATCGTCATCTTTAAAATTTCAGATATATTGGTCGGGCCATCTACCGGTTAATAACAGAAACATGAAAATATTATATTTTAACAATAAATTGTGTAACATTTAACGAATATATTCTTAAAATTTTGTTATAAATAATTTTGGAAATTAATTAAAAAACTGAGGATTTTTAGTATTGTGTTAAATGAAGTTAAAATCTGTTAAAAATTAGTCAAATTGATTTGAAACCCGTTTGACAGATTTTTTTACTAACGTATTATTTTAAGTGTACTTACAATTTAAAAAAGAAAATTTAATGGCTTTCTAGGAAAAAGTGGGAAACTTCTGGAAATATGCATACGTCATAGGGAAGCCTATGGTTCCTAGTTTCCAAAACTGTTTTCGTGTAAAAATTGGCTGAACAGATCTTTCAAAATATATGATGGACCAACATATATTTTGAAAGCTTATGATCTCTAGTTTGCAAAACTGTTTTCATGAAAATAATCGACCAGACAGATTTTTCCAAAATTTGACAAAGGAAAAAGTGGGAAACTTCTAAGAATATGTGATACGTCATAGGAAAGCTTATGGTCTTTAGTTTCCAAAACTGTTTTAGTGCAAAAAAAATAGATCTGGGAATTCATTTTGGAACAAGTTGAGTTTAGGGCTATATTACTTTTTGGGCTGAATTGAAAAAAAAAAAACATAAAGGCTTTTGCCTTTTTTGGTAGTAATTTCAGTTCAAAATTTAAACATATACTTGCCTATATCTCCGCCATATATAGTTGGATTTGAACAGTATGGCTACCATTGGGAAGGTAATTGAAATACCTTTCATATGCAGTATATTTGTTAACTTCAAAACTTGCATACAAATAAGACAAAGTATAGTGTGGATTAGCGGTTTTTCTGCATAACCGGAATTTGGCCGGGCTTAGGGGTTGTCTCCTATGCTATTGGTAGTTTAGTGGCTCCGTTAAGTAAAGTTTTCTGCATATCCATTTTTTTGTGAGACATCTGTACCCTAATACTGGGATAATGTATATGAAATAATTTAATATCATATGAATAATATTTAAATTGTCTTTCCAATGCTGTATATATTTTTTCAGAATCCGATTATTACCCCTAAACTCAACTTTAACCTAACTTTGTTGTTTGGTGGGTTAAAAGGTAAGCTATATCTTGAATGAAAGGTGTAAGTCCCCTGCGGGAAATTTTAACAAAGTGTCACCGAACTGGCCCCTTTATATGAAATAGACTGGTCACTTTTACATGGCGTTGTCATAGGAGGGGGAAATTGACCCCTTGTGACATGTCACAAGACAAATCCTAGGACAGGTTACTGAACTCTCATAAGAAACAAAGTTCACGGACCTGTCCTGGGATTTGTCTTGTGACATGTCACAAGGGGTCAATTTCCCCCTCCTATGGCAACGCCATGTAAAAGTGACCAGTCTATTTCATATAAAGGGGCCAGTTCGGTGACACTTTGTTAAAATTTCCCGTAGGGTCGCGACAATAAATTAATAAGTACAAAGTATATTGTTATATACACAATCTTCTGAAATAAA
Source organism: Leucophora obtusa (assembly GCA_949987735.1). Taxonomy (NCBI): domain Eukaryota; kingdom Metazoa; phylum Arthropoda; class Insecta; order Diptera; family Anthomyiidae; genus Leucophora; species Leucophora obtusa. The sequence continues at coordinate 28,634,338 of OX465297.1, forward strand.
ATCTTTTATTTTTTAAAGAACCTTTTAAAACATCAGATAATTGGTATAAAAATGTTTAAAGTGGTATAAAAAATATTTTAGATTCAAGTACAACTTCGAACTTTGGACCGAAATAACTTCCGAGATAGGTCCGATCAACAAAAACACAAAATTGTTTTAGAAGCCCAATAAAAAGTTTTACCTGTGGTAAAAATTTTGACCCGATGCTATGCGCCTAAACTCAATCTTAACCTTGATTTTTTAGCTTATGTATTTATTATTATTAAAAAATTATTATTTTAATTTTTGCATTAAAAATACAAAAGTTGTTTTTTTCCGCGTAGATGTAGCTAAAACTTATCAGAAATTTTAAGGTGTATATATGCAACCCTGTTTACTACTAAATAATTAGTACAAGACTTTGTTTTTACAACTCTGAAACAAAATGTAAAATATTAAGCATATAGTAAGTTTCGCTTTTCGAGAGAAAGTTTTGGTTACACTCCATATAAAAAAATAATTTACTGGTCTTGTATTGTTTTGGTGAAACAAAAAACAAAAAAAAAATTTTACTGAAGAAAGGTATGTATACTGATCTTTAAATTATTTTCAAATGTAAAGAAATATGATAAAAATTGTACAAGTAAATTACAAAAAATAAAAATTTTAAAAATTCGGTAACGATCATTTTTCCCAGATGTTTTTTCCTAGAAATATATATATTATATACCTTTTTTTACCTCCCAGTGGAGCGTAGGACCATATGGTTTCAGTAATCGCTTAAGTTTCGGACGAGATGGGCGATTGGCCCAGGTTGCCTAGTATGGTGGCAGGGCTGCTGCCTTGTTCATATTTCATGCTGTGGTCCTCCAGGATTTATACAACCCAGGACCAATGTGTGTTCTAAGTAATTTCTTACTGTGGACGGATTATGAGGTTATTTTTATTATTCTGTAAATTTCCAAGTGGGTATTTTTGCCGAAAAGTGAAAACATTAACTCCATATGGATCAAGTTACACAAAATAATAATTTTTATAAAGTGGAAAAAGATTTTTTTACTCATTTGAAGTGATATATTTCCGAAAATTATGAAAGGTGTAATTCTGTAAATTTCCTAGTGGATCGTTTTTGGCTAAAAGTGTAAAAAGCAACCCTATATGGATCATGTTACATAAAATAATTATTTTTATTAAGTGGCATTTTTTTTTATTAATTCAAAAGCTTTACAATCTTGTAGTCATAACTAATATTAAGATTCATGGATCTTTTTTGTCCCCAGGCCACTAAGGTTTAAAGATTTTCAAAATAAAATTGAGATAATTATAGTCTAATCAATGAATTGATAAAAAAAATTTCCACTTTTGATATTTTTCCGAAAATTATGATAGGTGTTATTCTGTAAATTTCCTAGTGGGTCGTTTTTGGCGAAAAGTATAAAAAAGAAACCCATATAGATCATGTTACATAAAATAATTATTTTTATCCAGTTGAGATTTTTTTTTTTATCAATTTAATAGCTTTACAATCTCATAGTCATAATTAGTATTAAATTTCATGGATCTTTTCTGACCCCAGGCCACTAAGGGTTAAAGATTTTTTAAACAAATGTAAAGATAATTATAGTCTAACCAAATTTAAGTGATATTTTTCCGAAAACTATTTAAAATTTGATGAAAACATTAAAATTTTATTAAATTTTTGACAAAATATGCAATTTATGTAAAATGACCTGGAAAGCAGTCGCTCCAAACACAAGCTCGAATTATCATTTTTGCAATTTAGTTTTTTTTTTCTTTAATATCAACTATTATCTGGTACAAATAGGTATCGACATCTCCAAATTAGGTATTTTTAAAAATCTTTAAAATTAATTTAAAAAACAAGTTTTTGCATTTTTATCAAATTTGTGGGTCATTTTTGATTCCAGGCTAAAGTGGGTTAATGATATCCGATGAAGTCAAAATTCCATATCTGAATTATTTTGACTATATTAAATGAATAAACGAAATAAAAAATATTTTTTTTTTCGAAATTTCAAATTTTAGTAATTTTTAATAGTACAGTAGACGCTCGCAAATTAGAACCGCTTTGTTTTTGAGGCAATTCTAATTTCTGAATTATTCTCATTTCTCGACGTTTTTTTTCGTTTCGTTTCCAATGATAAAGTGTTTTTTTACGTTTATTTAACATTTTAAATGATACACTTTCACTATTTAATAGAGACTGCCAAATAATATGTACACGCGTATCAAATTTCACAAATAAACTAGCCAAAAATGTACATAAATGCGACAAAAAAAAAACAAATAGGGAAAAACGTATATAATTTGGTGATTCCCCTTTTTAGTTTTACTTTATTCAAACAGAATAAAAATAAATTGGGGATTTCCTGTGTATTCAAATAACCAAAAAAAAAAAGCGCTCAGAAATTAGAATTTTAAATTCGAATTTCAGAGCGTTTAATGTATTGCAAACATTGATTCTAATTTCTGGACGTTCGAATTACTGAAAGCTCTAATTTGCGAGCGTCTACTGTAATATACTTTTTTCCAAAATGGGCCATTCTCATCCAACTTTTGGCACGGGTTAACGTTTTCCAAAAAAAAAATCTATTTCTTCCATTTGGGACCATTTCCAATAAAACTGGGGGTGTAATGACAAATCTATTTTTAAGGTGAAAGAATTATCCTTCATGATATTAATGATCCATAGAATTTTTTTAATAAATTAAATGAAGAATTTCATATATGCATATGTGACACCGCATAGAGAAAGGGACCTAAGGGTAAAAAAATCAATTTTTTTGTTTTTTTGTGGACAACATCTGATCATCGAATGAGACCGATCCCATGCTCTCCTGACCTTAGGTCCCTTTCTATCCTTAGGTCCCTTTCTATTTTGCGCGTCACATATATAGAGTCATATGCATAATCACTTTTTAAATTTATAAATTCATTTTATAAAGGTGTTATAAGATTTTTAAATTATTACGCATAAGCACTGTAATATTTAATTAATATTATGAAAGTTTTCAAAAAATTTCATAATTTCAATAAAAAAAAAAATCATTTAATTTCACAAATTACCTCTTCCTAAATTTAATGAAAATGGTCTTTATATTTATGTATGAAATTGTTCAATAGTATTTACTTTTTTATTTTTTCATAAAATTTGGTAGTTTCATTAATTTCCATAAATTTTCATACAATTGAAACTTTATATTAAAGCACTGTAAGTTGTTTTTATTTCACGTGAAAAACTGTTATACTCCATACAAAAAGACGATATTTTCACGATAATGAGTTTCACGTGAAAATCGTGTGGACTTTGGTTTCATGCAAATTTTATACACAAGAAAAAAGCGACATTTTGTGTTTATTATGATTGTGTCTATCTAATAAAATAAAAAAAAAATGTTAATTTTTAGAATTTAAAAGAACTTTTGAGGCATCTTAATTTTGAGTGAATTTTTTCACGTGAAAAACAACTTACGGTGCTTTAGAATGTGTGCGGTCTCGCTTAATTGGAACTAAACTATACTAATTTTCCAAAAATACATACCCTGGTTTAATAGTTTATAAAAAAATGTACGCGGTAACCACTCCTGATGTTGTATTTACTTTTATAAAAAGGACTTGCAAATTTCCCTTATTTTCACACAAACTAATGTTACTACAACAGCAAATATTCAAAACAAAATTGTTTGCACACAAATATTTAAAAAATATATTTAATTAGTAAATGAATGTTTTTTGACAGCTTTGAGATCATACAAGTAAACTAAAGAGAAAGAAAATTAAAAAAATTCGATAAAGCCAGCAGGATAGAATACGTATTTTCGGGTCCCGCTACAGACCCATGTTCAGTATCCATGCCTTTGTGGGTAAATAATTGATGATGGTCTACTTATATTGAATTCGAAACAAATGGCCGTGTTTTTTAATCACTGGATTTATTTTCGGATTTATTTTATTTTGTTAAAAAATCCAAATTTTGTTTTTTAATTTCCAAAATTTATAATTCTTATCAAAATCTAATGCTTATTCGCCAATATAATGTGAAAGAAAATCAATAAATTTTGTAAAAATGTGAACACAGGAATTGAAATAAGCTAAATCCAAAATGGATTTAAAAAATAAATAAATCCGTTTTGGATTTAGCTTAATTTCATTCCAGAAATTGCATTTTCGCAAAATTTAAATTTTAATCTTTCACATTATATTAGGGAATAAGTGTTACATTTGGACAAAAATATAAAATTTTGAAAATTAAAAAACAAAATATGGATTTTTTAACAAAATAAAATAAATCCAGAAATAAATCCAGTGATTAAAAAAAAAACGACCAATAAGATACCGTAACATACAACTCAATTAGACTAACATCAACGAATTTTTAACAATGCTATTTTTATCCTTTGGTATTACTATTTTTGATCTATGATCTAAACAAAGTTGTGGTCACACTTTTAATCTTAGAATTGTTGTAATAATATTTCAATAACACAGCTCTTCAAAATAAGACAATATTTATAACTACTTTGCAGTGGATTTAGGATAACTGGGGAGTGCTGATTTTGAACCTGCAATCAGTTTATCAAAATTGGCTCTAGATTTTGCACAATTTGCGATTTTCCATTTTTCCATTTTTCAATCGATTATTTCAATAAAAAATTTATAACGTAGTAACTAAAAAAGTTTCCAAAAAGGAAACCTTTTACACAGATTAAGCTTAGTTCAATGTCCTATTTTTCAAACCTAAGTGTGTATCAATATCTCAATAACTTTCGAAGTCAAAATTCCAAAATCTTTTAAGTTAAAAAAAAAAAAAAAATTGTACATGTCATATTCCACAAACAAATTATATGTATTTTTAGAAGGCACTACGAAATTAGCCCCAACGAAATAACCCCCAAACCGTAAAATGAAATAAACCCCAAAAAAGGACAACAAATTTGATTGGGGATTGTCTCATTTATTTGGGGGATTGTTTCATTAATAACTTTAGTGTTTTTTTTATTATGAAGTAATCCTCAAATGAAAGAATCCCCAAACATGTTAATTTGGGAGTTTTTGCATTTAAAAAGTTTTTGGGAAAAATTTCATATATTTTGGGGGTTATTTAATTTTTTAAATTTTAACGCTTAAAAGCATGAATTTGCTAAAGCATTCATTATTTCTTTATTAAAAAATTTTATTCAAAAACATACAAGAAAAGTTTATTAATTTTGTTCTTAATTCTGGCAACACTTTGTACATTCTCTCTTTTTATTGTTAGTGATACATGAATTTACTTTCATGCAAATTTGGGAAAACTTTCGAAAAAAAAGAGTTTAGTATTGGAATTTTTGCAGTTTTCTTGTTTCGGTTGGATACAAAATGTTGTATTCCATCTATTATTGGGTGAATGACTCTTAAACAACTCATTTAATCATTGCAAATTCACATTTTTTTAGTTTTTAACAGTGGTTTTCTTTTTCCAAACTTTATCAAAGAGATATTTTAGGCTATACCCTGCTTTAAGCGTTTAATAAATTTTCCTTTATTAATCATTTGTGAATATTCTTTTTGCCAAATTAGCTTAAAAATCTGTAATTAGACTATTTTAAAAGTTTTTGAATAACACACAAAAAGTTTGTTTTTTTCAAACATTTCTACAATATAAACCGTTAAGCGCGGTATTTTGTTGGTACATTTGCGAAAAAAGCTGTCAAACTCCATATAAAAAAAAAATGATTTTTCACTTGTGTGGAATTGTTGCGAAATTGCGGTGGAATTTTTTTCGCATCCAGTTAATAGACAGGATCATTTGAAAATGTAGCTAAAAAGTGACATTTGGATTAATTATGATTGTAACTTTTTATAGACCATAAAAAATTTGTGCATTTTAATGTTTTTATTATAGTTTTTGAGCCCCAAACATAGAGCGAAATTTTTTCGATCTTTTGAACAAAATACTGGGCTTTAGGATTTACAAATATTTCTATCTGAAATCATAACTTTATTTGACTATATAATAATTAGTTGTAATTATAGTGTTACACAATAAAGATCCAAATATATTTAGTGAAGAAATGGAATTTGAAATTTTGGTTGTGAAAAGAAGAAATAGCGAATTGCTTTATTCTCTTATTGAACAGCAACAGTAAGGTTTATTACGAGTTCTAGATGCAAATTGTAAATCGAGAGTTTTTGTGAAAAATTGTATACATATGTTCAAAATATTCCGATTTTATAGAACATAACCATGGTGTTCAAAAGGCATTGTATGACAAGTTAAATGCCCTAAATGCAATTAAAAGAAAGTGTTTGAAACTAACGCACTAGTGCAGAAGTGTGTGCAAAAGGTAAAGTATATTTGTGTTGAGATATCGAATATATGATTGATTGTACTTTATATTTAATTAAATAGCTCTCAGGAAGTAACGAAAAATATATCCTTTCCAAAAATTCAAAGAGGTTTACAATATCTGGCGAGCACAGCTTCATAACTTTCTCAAAAACTCTAGCCGATGTTCAGCAAGCCTTTCTAAAGGAATCAATATTTCTGAAGTCGCGGCAATTTTTTATACCAAATTTTCCCCTGTGGCGCCTTTTTAAACACAATGATTTCCTATATGTATCTATGTTACCCAGATATTCCCGTTTGTATTCGCTTTAATGACCAAAAAATCTGAGAAGTGCTTTACGCACTTATTTAACTATTTGGAGCATAATGTTTGCACTATGGAGGGTGCTAACTTTATCACAGATTATGAAATGGATCTTCGAAAAGCTATAAAAAACTCTTGCATAATTTGTGCTGCCGAAGAACCTAATATTTTATTTATGCCTTGTAGACATTTAAAAATATGCAACCAGTGCGTTTTAAAATTGCAAGCAGATCCAATTTCTAATTCCATGGAGGTCTTTCAATGTGTGGTCTCACACTGTTGACGAAACTATACAAGTGTTTAACTACTACATAAAGTAAATTTCTGAATAAATTTTTTGGGCTTTATTTAATTTTTTCGGGGTCAATCTCATTGGGAGTTATTTCATATTTTTTTTAGGAGTTCTTTCATTATGAAATAAAGGCCAATAATTATTTGGCCTTAATTTAATTTTGAGTTGTTATTTCATTTATTTTGGGAGTTGGTTCATTATTTTCCTTTGGGTATTATTTCATTTCTTTTGGCTCTTAGTTCATTGGAGATTGTTGCATTTTTCTGCTTGGGGGTTATTTCGTTGGGGCTAATTTCGTAGTGCCCTTTTAGAACTTTTTGCAACTAAGCTTAGACTTAAAAAAAATAATATTTTGCTCTACCAAAAATCTACTGGTACTTTTACTGGCTTCTTTTTTTCTAAAAACATCAGATTTTATTCACTTTTGATATTGTTGCGAAATTTTTGTGATTTTCAAAGTTTATATTTCTACAATTATTTCTTGACGTGTTGAATGTGTACGAAAATATTGTGTTTTTAATATAAACTTTGAAAAGCACAATAGCCTCGCAAAAAAATCAATAGTGAATGAAATCTAATGTTTTTAGAAAAACAAAGAATTCGGTAATAGTACAGTACGGGGTATGAGGGGTCAATTGCCCTGAAAGTACCTATCCTGTGAGTGGTTAAATCAAGACTTGACACAGGATTGGTATAATTTACCATTGCTGTGGGTTAAGCAGTGACAATTATACTTAAAGGACTAGTCCCATGACTGGTGAAACGGTAGCATACAATTTAATCGTCCTCAAAGTACCTATCCCGTGACTGGTAAAAAGAGGACATACCACTAAATTGCCCTCAAAGTACGTATCCCGTAACTGGTTAAAGAAGGACTTGCAGCAGGACTGATATAATTTACTATTGCTGTGGGTTAAGCAGTGTCAATTATACTTAAAGGACTGGTCTCGTGACTGGTGAAATGATGACATACCACTGAATTATCCTCAAAGTACCAATCCCGTGAGTGGTTAAAGATGGTCTTGTCGCAGGACTTGTATAATTTATTATTTCTATGGGTTAAGCTCTGTCAATTATACTTAAAGGACTGGCCCCAAGACAGGTGCAAAGAGGACATACCACTTAACTGGATAAGTGTGTTATAAAAAAATCCACAAGTAAGACTTTTTTTTTTTAAGAGAAGCAACACTCAGGAAATTCTTCCTATTAATTAACGTGTGAAACGTGAAAGATGGTGAAAGATGAAGGGCTTCAAATATGGCAACACTGTAATTGCGCGAGATGTTGAATTTTAGAACAGTTGTTGCGCTCCATCTGATGGTGATTTGGCGAACTTTGTTGAAGCTTTTTAGTTCATAGCCCTGTTATATTATTTTACTTCGGTGGGGTTAAGTGCTATGGGAACACCGAAGGAGGACACTGCGATATCTATGAGGGATAGAAAAACGTATACATATTTATATTTTTCATAAATTGATGTTGCCTTGGTTGGGGATCGGACCCGCAACCTCACGTGTAACGGTCCAACGCGAATGAATTTGTGAAAAATTACGATTTTTTGATAATTTTAGTTCTAGTTCTAGGCCCTATGCTCCAACTTGGAACGACGGGAATAAATATATATATATACTAACAAAGATTATATACTTTATAGATTGACTATGCTACTCACGGTTCTGTCGATAATTAGCGAACTCGGGCTAAACTCGGGCAAAGAGAAAAATGCATAAGAAAACCTATTTATAAAAAATGCCACTAAATAAATTGAACGAAGGTTGAGCGAGATAATGTGGATAGAAACCCACTGATTCTAAGCTCTTGGAGTTTTCTTTAAATTTTAGCATGAAGAACCCTGAGCTTATTGCTAACAACTTCAGCTCCAATATTTTGGAGGATTTTACAGGAATTTTAGAATCGGTAAAAGGTTCGACGCATATACATACATATATATCTTATATCTTGAAAGAACATCTTAAAAAAGGAATATGTATTTCATATTTTATTTCTGTGAAAAAACATACCCAAATTCTTCAAAAAAAAAACAAAATTTTATATTTTAATTTGTTGACAAATGAAAATATTTGCGCTTTTTTTACATAACAATTTTGTCAAGGTTTTGCTGTGACAATTTTACTTATAATACCAAAACCATAACAATTTCCATTCACCTCAGTTTTGTCACTGTTTTTGTCAGTTTTGTAATGGGACTGGTTCTGTATCAGTTCCTTTTAGGTTAGATGGGTGACATGTCACAAAATATACAAAGTGTGACTCATTCTTTGACGGATCCATTTGGGTTAGTTGCGTGACATGTCTCTTTAAGTCAGTTAGGCGACATGTCCTTTGGTGCTAGACCTGCGACATGTCGAAAGGTGTCTAATCTGTGGCAATACGTCATTTCCAATGCCAACGCCATGTTAAAGTGATATGCCTCTTTCAAAGAAAAAGACCGATCAACGACCTGTCTCTGCCCACTTGGGACCTATCCTGTGTGTCATCTGGGACCGGTCCCTTTCCCCGTAGGGCTTGTAGTATAGTAGAATATTTTTTTTAATCTAAATTTAATTATAAAATGCTATAAAGGTGCAGATAATTTGTTTATGCAATATAATGTATATGCAAATTTTGGACTTTTTTCTTTTCAAATTGGCTTTGATATTTAAATTCAGACATTGCCCAGCAAAATATCGGTAATGATACCTCATTACTATCTGCATTACCTAAAATGATATATCATTACCTTTTGCATTATTTTATAATATAAAATAATGACCTCCTAATAACGGCCTATTGTATTCATTGTTTCTAAATATAAAATAATGACTTACTCGTATTAGTTTAAATAAGTACTTTTTACACAGTTAAATTTTTTTATTATATGTTAATATGTTTTATGTTTAAATTTTTATGACGATTCCTAAAATTACACACTAGAGAAATTTTAAATTTTTCTGAATGTATTTCCTTAGGCTAATAGTATTTGCCTAACTCCTTATTTTTAAGAATCAAGTAATCAATCGGATAACCACTTATAATTAAACTTTTTGTAAGCATGTGTGTAACCACATATTATTCAAAATCTCATAACTACTTATTTCTCATTTTTTCGTAAGCGAGCGGGTAAGAGTGACTACTTATAAAAACGACCACGCCAAACATCAATAATGAGTTTAGACGCCAAAAAATAAGATGTGCGGAGCTATGAATTTCTATTATATAACCACTTATTTGGTAATGAAAGATTTTGCTGGGTGTCTTATATTTAAAATTTTTTTTTTTTAAAAAAACTTTAAAAAATTTTTAAGTTTTGATTTTGAGCGACTATATTTACAAAAGTTATTGAGATATTGATACACACTTAATTACACACAATTTAAGAAACTGGTTGCAGATTCGAAATCAGCAATCCCAGTTTATCCTAAATTCCCTACAATACCACCCACCTTTTTTTTGTAGAGCCGTGTATTCTAAACCAAATATTTTACCTAAACAGATTGAAGAACTTGGAAAATTTATAAAAAGGATCTGACTAGAGCTACACATGAAGAATTGGAACATACTTAGTATAGTTAATGTGACCCAAACATTGCATAATTCCCATCCTAGAATATATTTAGAGAAATAGGGAATTACAGTTTATAAGTTTAACATAAATTCGTTTAACAAAAGACTAATTTTTGAGTATGAACTTTAGTTTTGGAGTTGAAAAACAAAAATATTTTCTATGACGAATTAAAAGTGGTAACATTGAAATTTTTGATAGTTTGAATTATTTGAAAAATACAAATTTGTGACCACTCAATTTTTGGAGCAAACTGTACATAGATATATTTTTTCAAGTCGTTACTTGTACAATAAAAAAACAATACAACTGGTTTGAACGGTTACCGTTCACATTGTCCTAAACAATTATTGTTTTGCGCATGTTGTAATTTCATTCATAAACAAATCTACCCTGAAAACACAAACATTTTAGTACTTAGGTACTAAAAATCAATAAAACATAAAATATTCAATACCCTTTGTAGTAACTTGTAGTGGGCTAAAAATTTAAGGAACAGCATAATATAGTATACATATATTTTTATGATGTTTTAGTTACAGAAAAAAATAAAATACAACCCTCTTTAATCCCTGTCATCCCAGCAAAATCTTTGTAATGGCTGCTCATTACTAATATCTAAACAATAAGCAATCGAATTAGGGTCTACTAAATATAATTCAGTGTCAAAACTCATTGAAGCAATTCACAGTTTAAGTGCTAAGGTGCTAACGTTGTAAAACAGCATGATTATTGAAGTTTAACCTACATATATAAAGTTGTCAAATTTACGATAAATGGTAACTTACTACTTAAAATAGCAAGAAATGTAAATACAGTAGTCGCTCGGTTATATGAACTAATTCAAGCAGAGCCTATTCACTAAATGGAGAAGTTCACATAACCGAGAGAATATAAAATAAGTAATTCAAATGATTTTTATTACATTAAGTTTTTATTTTTAATAAGTTTTTTAATAATTAATGTACATGAAAGTAGTCGGTTATATTTTTTTGTACTTTTTTTGCTTCAAAGGATTTCTGTACTGCCTTGTCCCTGCATTTTCACAATGCCAAAATATCATTGCAGGTTGCAGGTACATACTTCACTTATTTCGGGGAAAAACACTTCTAATAAGACAAACATTAAAAAAAAATCAACGGTTGAAAACTGTTCACATAATAGAGATAGGCTGTGTTCACTCTTTAGAACCTCCCGTGTTTTAATTTTGTTGTTCACTATTCTGGAAGTTTACATAACTGGATATTCATATAACCGAGCGGCTACTGTACCTCCATTATTTTTATTCGACAAGGTCGTTTTTGTAATTAGTTGTCCATATGTGTAACATGAAAAAACGCACAAAATTTGAGCATCTGCTTACCCGCTGCATTACAAAAATATAAGAAAATATTTAATTATTCGTATGCTGATAAGCAGTTAAAAAATAAGTGTTTACAAGTTGTTAAATAATAAGGCTTATTCATATACGCATCACTAGTTAAAAAATAAGTAGTTACCAATATCACATTATTTTTGTAATAATATAATTAGTCGCGCGTTAGCTAGACTGGTTATAAAAACGACTTCGTCTAACAAAAATAACTGACGCCGAATTATAAGCAATCATAGTTTCATTATAGAGCCACTTATTTGGTGATAAAAGTTTTTGCTGGGATGCTTGTTAAAGAATACGAATAATCGTTTTGTTTCTTTATATATGATAAAGAAACACGAGTAAAAAAGTTAACGTCGGGCATGCCGACTATATAATAGCCTACCAACTAATGTTTGGATCCGAAAGTTGAATGAAAACGGACTTGTGTCAAAATTTTCTATAAAATCAGAAAAGAAGAGAATATCGAAAATATAGGCCATATGCCAAATATGGACCGATCCTATCTAGAATCAATAGGCTTTTTCCTTTGGACCATGTGAGTCAGCGAACCAAATTTCATTGAAATATCTTCGTATTTGCGACCTGCAGCGTGTAACTAAGCCAATTTTGGGGGGACACTTACATGGGCACTAGGTCTAAACATGTACCGATTTAAAACAAAATCAACAGGCTTCGTCCTTGGGCCGACATAGGTCTGTGTACCAAATTTCATTGATATATATTCGTATTTGCGACATGCAGCGTGTAAAAAAGACAATTTTGGGGGGTACCCTTATATGAGCACTAGGTCTAAACAGGGATCGATTTCAACCAAAATAAACAGGCGTCGTCCTTGGGCCGACGTAAGTCGGTGTACCAAATTTCATCAAAATATCTTAATATTTGCGACCTGTAGAGTGCGCACAAGAATGCATGGACAAACAGACGGACGGACATCGTTAAATCGAAATAAAAAAATTCTGAGCCGATCGGTTACTATAAGGTGGGTCTAGGTCCAATATGTTTTGGTGTTACAAACATCAGCACAAACTTATAATACCCTCTCCACGTAGTGGTGTAGGGTATAATGAACAGCTTTTTCACTACTACCACTGATTGCATTCACACCCCTAATCAATGTGAATATGTTGGAGAAGAAACGTCAGTAACCCGGGAAACACCCTCCGATACACACGTACGTATAATATTCACGGACAATTCTATGAAAAACAAGTAAATATAATTTTAAAAATAATAAGTATGAATCATTCCAAAGGGAACCGGTACAGTCATCGGAAGAAGGTCTCTGGAGTTGGACAAAACTCGGTTTGTAGATTCTCATGACTATCACGAAAATTGCTGTTTTTAAATTTTTGTAAAATTCGTCTTATTTCGCTTTTTTTTTGCTGTTTTTAGTTGATTTTTTTCAGTAAATTTGTGAAAAATACATGATGTTCAAATGATTACAACTTTTGAACGCGTTATCCGATTGTTATAAAATTTTTACATAGCACTATAGGTAATCTGACCTATTTTTGTGGCAAAAAGTCATTTTTCGCACATTCAAGAATGATTTTTTTTTTATGGTATTCAATTAAGAACACAGCAAAGCAAATAACGGCAAGTTTTGTTTTTGTAAAAAATTAACAACGACTGCTTAGCAAGTGGTCAAAGTCATTGTTTGTGAGCAAAAAGTTGAACGCAGTATACACAGTCAAATTTTTTAATTTCTTTAAATATTTAAAAAAAAACATAAATTTAAACTAAATAGTGAAAATAAAAGTGATAGTAAGTGCTTAATGGTTCAAGAGAAAGATTTTATTAAAAAAAAAATTTTTTTTGGCGAAAAAATTCATACTTCTTACATAACTTTTAATTCAAGTTTTTTTCTGAAAAACGAACTTTGGATAAGCTTAATATAAGTGTTTAAATAATCAGAAGCGTGTTAAATGAACAATTTTGAGTTTAACTTGTCAATTTCATGTTGCGATTTTTGCGTTTTTTGAGAAATATCATTTTTGGTAGACAGCCTCCGCTTGCAAAATAGCGAACTTGCGGAAATTTGGTTGGATGATCAAAAGAAAGAGGAGAAGAATACTACTGTTTACAATTTTATTGTTGGTAAAGCTAAAAGCGGCAATGTTTTGAATGAGGAATCGGCTTATGGGAAGGAGAAAGTGCGAATTTGTTGTAAGAATATCTCAGTTAGATGGGAGAGTTCTCATACGAAGATAAACATATTTAAGATGCAAAACGAACTCTGGCTATACGCTGAATTTATTTTGGCAATTAAAACTAAGCCAACTGCAGCTTCAATAGGAGAGTATCCTGAGAAATCTGAACGAACAAGGAGGAAATTTTAAATAGCTTTATTAAAAAAAAGAAAAATAGTTTCTACAAAAGTTTAAACTTGTTCAATTTTCTGCTATAATATGCTCCAGATTTAAAAAATATTTTTTTGTGTTCTTTTTCGGACAAAAAAATTTTGCATTTTAAACAGTTAACATTTTAACCCAAGCAAATCAGAAGAAATTTTAAAATTTACGCCGCCATATTGAATCCGCCATTTTGAATTTGAAAAATTTTACCTCAGATTTGAAATTAGCAACCTTGTAAACCCCCGTATACCAATTTTCATGCAAATCAGAAGAAATTTTAAAATTTACGCCGCCATATTGGATTCGCCATTTTGAAATCGAAAAATTTTACCTCAAATTCGAAATCAGCAACTTTGAAATCCGCCGTATACCGATTTTCATGTAAATCAGAAAAAATTTTTAAAATTTACGCCGCCATATTGGATTCGCCATTTTGAATTTGAAAAATTTTACCTCAAATTCGAAATCAGCAACCTCGAAAACCCCCGTATATAGATTTTCATCCTTATTCAGTGATTCCTTATAGTTTTGGCCAGAAAATGGGGTCAATTTACCTATAGTGCATAGTAATGCAATCTATTTACTTTCAAAATAAATTGCAACAATAAATTGTTGAATGCAAAATGGTTAATACAATTTGAAAAATATCCTTAGTTTGCAAATATCTCAAAAAACCCATCTTTAATTTTCTTTAAATTATTGAAGCAGATAACTCAATATTTCACCTACAGACTGTGCAAATTTCAAATTGGAACGCCAATGGGTTCAAAAGAAAAACGCTATTTTTAACAAAGTTTTTTGAATTTTCACAAATAAACATAACTTTACATGACAAAATCTTGACTTTTAAAAATTAATAGAGCTCTGATCATCAATTCTATATACTTTGGACATGCTGATTACAATGGCGTACTTTATTTTTCGATCTAAGGTACATATTTTCCGCGAAATACCTTTAAAGTTTAGCGGTTTTCCATTTAGTTTTTTATATGAACCATACTTGGGATTTTTTCATTGGCATTGAAATTTCATTATCATTGGTTGACTAATGCTAATGGCAAAACAATTTCATTACCATTTAATGGTACTGAAATTTTATGGCATTAGAATTTGTAATACTAATGCCAATGAAATCGCACTAATGCCTTGTAAACTAATAACAATTGAGCAAAAAAAAGCATTTGTTTACAAAAAAAAGGAGATGGATAGATTGCTTTCCATTGGCTGTTTTATAAATACGGAATCAATTGGGATCTCTGTCTGAAAAAATGCAATAAATACCTAATCAGCGATTTACATTCTGCAAATATCTATAGCCTTTTTGTAAAACAAAAAATTTTTTTTTGCAAACTAAACACCAAACTTTGTTGTATGGATTGGATATTATAGTCTCCAGATTATGATTTAAAAAAACCACACTTAAAAAATTGCAAAATAACGGCGGAACGCGAAAAGAGGGTTTATGGCACAAAAAATTAATTAAAAAACTTAATCAGCGATTTTCATTCTGCAAACAAATATACTGATGTAAGAATTTTCCTTTTTTGCTAAATTTTTTTCCGCGACATTTTTTCGCGCTTTTTTTTCAACTAGCCACCGAACTTTGTTCTATGAATTGGGTCTTATAGTCCCTAGATTATAGATTTTAAAAAACCGCACTTAAAAAATTGCAAAATATTCGCGGAACGCGAAAAAAGACTTTATGGTGCAACAATTGAATTAAAACACGTAATCAGCGATTTTCATTCTGCAAGCAAACATACTGATGTAAGAATTTTCCTTTTTGTAAATTTTTTTCCGCGACTTTTTTCGCGATTTCTTTTTTCAATTAATCACCGAACTTTGTTCTATGAATTGCGTCTTATAGTCCCTAGATTATAGATTTTAAAAAACCGCACTTAAAAAATTGCAAAATAATCGCGGAACGCGAAAAAAGACTTTATGGTGCAACAATTGAATTAAAACACTTAATCAGCGATTTTCATTCTGCAAGCAAACATACTGATGTAAAAATTTTCCTTTTTGTAAATTTTTTTCTGCGACTTTTTTCGCGATTTCTGTTTTCAATTAATCACCGAACTTTGTTCTATGAATTGGGTCTTATAGTCCCTAGATTATAGATATTACAAAACCGCACTTAAAAAATTGCAAAATAATCGCGGAACGCGAAAAAAGATCGTCAACCAATTTCGTGCGGCCCTTCATTAATTTTAAAACAATCAAAAAAAAATTTTTTTAATTAAAAAATATATCAATTAAATTAAAAAAAAAATTAACTAAACTAAAAAAAACTTAATTAAATTAAAAAAAAAAATTAAAATCAGAATTTAAAAATATAACATACATATTGTACTCCCAATAAGCACATAGGTCTTAAAAATTCAAGTGCTTTAAATTTAGCTTGAAGTAAAGTATATGTGACCTTCTCCGAGAAAAGGGACCTAGTGTGTCAAAAAACGGGAACTTGGGAAAATCGATAAAAATGAAAAATTTTAATGTTTTTCTCATTTTTATCGATTTTTCCAAGTTCCCGTTTTTTGACACACTAGGTCCCGTTCCTCGGAGAAAGTCACATATTTCAAATTCTAGCATTTGCATATTTAACAAAAATATTTCAAATTTGAATTTTTTTCCCTTTTGCTGGAGTATGGTATTGAAATAAAATGTAATAAAAGTTGTATTCAAGCCTTAAAACTGGAAAACAGGGCTGGAATTGAACTTGATTTCAACTGGAATTCCAGTGAAATTGTTTATACACTCAAAAAAAAAAGTCAGTAAAGTCAGCAAAAAATGTTGCTGTGTCAGCAAATTTTTAGTCAGGAGCGTGCTTGCAAAAAAGTTGGTAATTTCAGCAAAAGGTTTGCTGAAAATCAGCGAGCTGATTTTTACCAAAAAATAGTAATCTTCAGCAAAAGTTTTGCTAACACTTAGTCGACTGCAAATGAAAAAAATCCTTGCTAAAATCACTAAACTTTTTGATGAATATTAGTAGACTTAGAAAACTCAAAAAACTTGTAGCGAAATTTTACTTTAGTTAATTTATTTGCTGAAAATTTAAATATAGAATATGTGTAGAGTTGTTTTTCTTTTTTAGTCATTTCCATTTCCAGACAAGCTGCGACATCTACATCTTGTCTATCTGGTTGTCGTCCACGCTATGAATGCGGTTATCAGCACAATTTTTGTGGCCAAACAAATTAGTAAAACATTATTTCAAAATTAGTTTAGTGCTAAAAAAAATATAACTAAAATTTTTGCTAAAAACGGAATTTCAGCAAAAAAATTTGCTAAAAACTAGTACACTTGATAAACAAGACGTTTTACTTATTTTTCTACTAACTTATTTTTTTGAGTGTAATATATAGAAAACAGCGATAACAAAATAAACATCCAATGGAGCCTCAAAAAAAATTACACCGATCAAAAAGGCGATATTTCTTTTTTGCACAGACTTCCTCTTAAACTTTTTAAAGTATTTTGGCCTACATACGAATATTAAGTGAACAATTCCTTCTTCTTTATTTAAACCTTAAGCCTGGGAAAAATACTTTATGGCTCAATATGACACAGAAGTACTTAGAAGTATCTTATTTTTTATGAGTTTGAATTCCAAAAAATTACCTTTCATTTAAGGAAATGTTTAAGGCTGTTCTGCGGGCCTCGTAAGGATCTCTAAAATCTACTTCTGAGAATTGTCCTTCAAGCACTTAAATTTGGTAAAATACTTAGATACAATAAAATTTTATTCATACACTAATGGAAATAAACCTGGGAAAATAGCAAAACAATTAGTAGCTTTTTCTGCTATTTTTACAGGTTTATTATTTAAAAGTTACTTGCAGCAAAATTTTTGCGGGTTTTTGCTAAATGTTAGTAAGATTAGAAGAGCAAAAATAAACTGTTAAATATAATAATAGTCATCCTGCTAAAATCAACAGAAATATTGGTGAAAAGTAGTAGACTGCTGACTTCACAAATATATTTTTATTCTCTTAAAACAATTTAAAATTGTTTTGTGTTTTTGTATTCTACTAATATTAAGCAAAATTTGTTTCTGATTCTAGCAGAGTAAATTTTTATGTCAATTAACTAAACTTTGCTTCAAATAAATCCAAAATTCCGTGTATTTAACAGCTTTATTTTTGCTATTCTTATCTTAGCAAAGAAAATCTGCTTATTTCAGCAGTTTTCCATGCAAGGTAATTTTTATTTAATTTTTATCAGCTTTAGCAAAACTTTTTACAGGCTTTTTTCTATTAGTGTACTTAACCTGACCAACCACTCACTCCACTTTTGACGGGATTATACCGCTTTTTAAAGTCCTGTGCCGCCTCGAGTTTTTATCTCGCTTTTAAAACCAACAATTCCGCCTTATCCCAATTTTTTAATATAATATTAAACTTTTGAATAAAGTTTTTGTAATTTGTTTTTTCCAGAGTTCCCAGTCAACAAACGAGCCCAAAAATGAATCAGAAAAGAGCTCAAAATATATTATTAAACTTTCAGTTGTATGAAAGTGGTGCATCCAAAAGAGCCTTCTTTTCTAATTCAAAAATTGCTCAAAGAAATATTTGAAAAAATTCTTTGGGCTAAAAAATTAATCTTTTTTTAAGTCATTTTTGAATTGTTCACAAAATATTAAAATTTATTTACATTTCTGGAATCGTTTCTGAATCATCTTTGGATTTAAAAATTTGCTTAAAATGTTTGTGCCCTTTATGATTCATTTTACTAAGAATAATATTTTCATACAAAAAAATGCGTAATTTTTGAGAAAGAAGTTTAAAATATAAAAAATATGTGCTTTGCTTGAATAATTTTTGACTTACTAAATAAGAACCCTCATAAAAGTATCAAAACTTTTTGGCCGGTTTATCAGTCAAGGGATCAAAATCCATTAAGTAAATTTAAAAATATTGGTGAAAATCTTAAACCAAATTTTTTGAAATAACGAAAACTATATTTTCCAAGATTGGACAAAGTTTTCTGATTTCAGATTCGTATTATGGAGGGCAAAATATTTTTAAAAAATTTATTGAGTCTGTGCCTTATATTTTTAAATATATTTGGATAAAAACTATAAAAAATTATAAATATATAAAAGATTTTGATGTAGGTACTTCTCCGCAACATTGACCCATAAAGTATTTTCCTGGTTGAAAGGATAAAAAAAGAAAGACCCACAACTCGAAGGCTATTGAGTGGACCTTTTTTGACTTTAGATCCGGGCTTAGGAAACCAAAATACTCTAAAAAAAGATTTTAGCAGAAGGTTGTACAAAATATTAATTTTGTTCGAGTAATGTATTAATTGGTGCGGCCCTCCGTAAGTTTGTGAAATCCCAAATTTGGCCCTTCAAGCCATTTATGTGCGCATACCTGATATATAATATAAATTTAAAAGGTATTTAAATTGAAAAAAACTAGAGTTGTGTCGTTCATGAACGAACTAGTTCATTTGAACGGTTCAGTTCATTGAACGATATGACATCGTTCACCATTATTCGTTCTTTTCGTTCATTTCGTTCAATCGTTCATTTCGTTCGTTTTTTTTTAGTCATAGAAAATTTGTATCCCTTTCTTATTAATTTTATTACAGAATTAAATGTTTTTCTTAATAATTTCAAATTTTAAACAAAATTGTAATTTTCTGACACTATTAGTATATGTACAATAAAATTAATGTAAACATGTAACATGTAGTGCGCTAATAAATTGCCGAACGAACGACACCGTTCACGAATCACTGTTCAGATACAGCTCATGACAAAAAAGAACGATAACAAAAAAGAACGATTGAACGATTTGAACGAACTAGTTCAATGAATTTTATTGAACGATCTGACCGAGTCACCAAAAAGAACGAATAAGCCCAACTCTAAAAAAACCTATTATTTTTAACATACAGTGGAGCTATTAAAGAAATGTTGTGAAAAATGTTCTTTTATTTATTAAAAGTATCATACACTCAATGAAAAAGTTTCATAAAATATATATGAAGCTTTTTGATCAATTTTAAGAATTTTTTTTTTTATTTATTTTGTTAAGAAAGTTTTATAAGTTAAATGAAAAGTTTCATTTAAACTCGTTGAGCAAAACTCTCTCTGTGTAGGTTTAATGAGTGTTTTGTAGGGAGTTACCCTAATCGACATGTCCTTGCTAAAATAATACTTTTTATAATAGAAAATTAGGAGGTTACGTACCTTAACTTCTTCTTACAAAATCCATTACCGGGTAATAATTAAAGGTTTTATTAAGATTCGGATATTTGGCAAATTTTGTCGCAGAACTCTATCACATATCAGAATTTCATTAAGATCGGAAGGAACCCATCGAGTTAGTTTAATCGTTAGTTGTTTATTTTTTAAATTTAAATGTGTTGTTTCCAAATTTTAGGTAATTTTTCTTGTAAAATGATTTTTTTTATTCAAGAGTTCCAATAATTAGGGACAGTTTCATAGTCAGAAAAAGATTGATTTTTTCTTATATATTTTTTAGTAAGAAATTTAGTTTTTCTTAAATACTTCTTAATAAGAAATTTTCAAAGATGCTAGTTCTGACTATAAAACTGCTCGTTAGGCACTTCTTCTATATTAAACCTATTAGATTAGGAGACATTATTGTATTCGAAAAAAGTTGTAGGATTTGGAGTAATTTCTCTTATAAAGAATCACAAACACTGCAAAAAATTTTGAAACTTACGGAACATTCCTATTATCAAATTCTGAAAAAAAATTTCGTATCAGAATATCTCTTTTATTTTCTACGAAAATATTATTTCATTTTTAAATGATTTTTACATGTATTAAGTTTGCGATTTTAGAGATATTTTCTATTATAAATAGCTCGGATTCTGTACTGCGATTTCTTAACTTATTTATAACAAAATTCCATAGTTAACTAAAAAAATTGTTAAATATAGGAAAATATATCTTTAACTTATTACAATATCAAATTTTTCTAAGTTTGTGTTAAAATTTTTTTGGTTAAATCTTACATTTTCAAAACAAAATTACAGAATAATTTGACTCAACCGACAGTTATCTTAATTTAGAATCTAATTGATAAAATCGTTAGCGAAGAAAGAGGACCGCACTAATGAATCAGATTTTTACTGACAAAAACCTAACTGAACTTCAAAAAATGTCGAAATGGGTTTAAACAGATTTTCCCGAACCCTTGTTTGGTACATTTTGTAACAACTTGGCAAAGCCATGCTAAAACATGTATTAAAACTTCTACTTCTAGTTCATACAATATCTACACCCAGAAAACAGATTCGGTGCTGACAACCCCATTTGTTGCCAATCGAATGGTTCAGTTGCATGAAATGAATTTTTGGTTGTGGCTATCGAATTATTCTTGATACAACTGAAATTTTGTTACCATAGTCAAATTAGTCCTGTCTCAATTGGTTTTCTGTTGCCACAACTGAAAAATTCGGCTACCACAAACGAACCATTCGGTTGGCTACAAATTCGGTTATCAGAACTGAATCTGTTTTCTGGGTATATATGTAGATATGACTACCGTATATATATGTTCCCTCGGTTCCTATAAGGAGCATAGCATGACTACCGTATAAGATATAAAAAATGTTTGAAATCCCAAATTTTTATCGGATTTCAGTCGAAATCTATCGAAATCTACTTTTAACTCGATTTCGATTTAATGTAAATTCGCTGCATGAATTACATGACAAATGGAATTTTGATACAAAATGTGAAAAAATATTATTTTTGGAGAAAATCTGAATGTAAATGAAATTTAAAACTCAGGTCTACAACATTTTCGTATCGAAAATTTATAACAAATATTAACCTCTCTGATTGCATTAAATTAATTCTTTAATTTTAACCAGGGGTATGGCATCACCAAAAACAAAAGTTATAACGACATCGTTATCACTAGATGGCACTTTTTTAAAAAAATTGACAATTTTCTTTTTTTATTTAAATTGAAATAATAACAAACAAAAAAGCGAATCAAAAAAAGCAATTCTCAAATTTTATTACTTAAACATATTTTGAGCTTGATTTTTTCTTATTTTGCGCAGTTTTCAGCAATTTTTGAGTTTCTAAATATAGGCTCAGCTGATACTAAAGTGATACTAAATAGTTGCTCAGGTGATACTAAATTTCAGCGCCCCCTACCGGTGAGTAGTGTAAGTTTTGATTTCCTATCTCTATAATTAATAGTCTCTGATTTTAACCCCTCAATTCATAAATGCTTTGTAAAGTTATAGCAGGTTTACAAAACGTCATTTTCATACAAAATTTGTTCAATAAACCTCCTATAATTTTACAAAACGTTTATGAATTTAGGGGTAAAAATTCAATCACAAGACTGATAACCCAGCCAGAAAATTTGGATGCTTTCATTAGGGTTCTTACTGAATAAGAACCCTAATGAAAATTATTCAAACAAAAGACGCACTCTTTTGGATTCACCACTTTCATACAAGTGAAAGTTTAATAATATCTATATTTTGAACACTTTTCGGATTCATTCTTGGTCTCGTTTGCTGGCTGGGAAGTCTAGAAAAAGGAAATGAAAACTTTATTCAAAACTTTCATATCATATTAAAAAAATGGGATAAGGCGGTATTATTTGCTGTAAAAGCAGGATTCAATTCAAGGCGGCACAAGCCTTTAAAAAGCGGTATAATCCTGTCATAAGTGGGATGGTTGGTCAGATTAAGTACACTAAAAGGTTTGCTAAATCTGCTAAAAATTAGTTAAAAATTACCTTGCTTAAAAAACTGCTGAAATACATGTAAACAGATTTTCTTTGCTAAATATTAGTATATCAAAAAGAGAGCCGTTACATATACAGAATTTTTGTTGTATTTGAGCTAAGTTTTAGTTAATTAAAATAAAAATTTACTCTGCTAAAATCAGTAACAAATTTTGCGGAATATTAGCAGAATAAACGCGTAACAAAGTTAAAGTCGGGCATGCCGACTATATAATACTCTACACCAGTCTGATTTAAAGCCAACTAATGTTTGGATCCGAAATTTGAATGGGTTAAAACAGACTTGTGTCAAAATTTTCTATAAAATCTTAAAAGATGAGAAAATCGAAAATATAGCCCATATGGGTGATAGGTCCAAATATGGACCGATCCTATCTAGAATCAGTAGGCTTTTTCCATGGGATCATGTGAGTCAACGAACCAAATTTCATTGAAATATCTTCGTATTTGCGACATTCAGCGTGTAACCAGTCAATTTTGGGGGACACTTATATGGGCATTAGGTAAAAACATGGACCGATTTTAACCAAAATCAATAGGCTTCGTCCTTGGGCCGACATACATAGGTCTGTGTAATATCTTCGTATTTGCGACCTGCAGCGTGTAAAAAAGAAAATGTTGGGGGGTAGCCTTATATGGGCACTAGCTCTAAACATGGACCGATTTCAACCAAAATTAATAGGATGTCGTCCTTGGGCCGACGTAAGTCGGTGTACAAAATTTCATCAAAAAATCTTAATATTGCGACCTGTAGAGCGCGCAAAAAATGCATGAACAGACAGACAGGCACACGGACGGACGGACGGACAGACAGACGGACATCATTAAATCGAAACAAAAATTGATTCTGAGCCGATCGGTATACTATAAGGTGGCTCTAGGACCAATATTTTTTGGTGTTACAAACATCAGTACAAACTTATAATACCCTCTCCACGTAGTGGTGTAGGGTATAAAAACACATAAAAATTTTAAATTGCTTTAAGAGGATAAAAATCTATTTTTATGAGATCAGTAGTCTACTATTTTTATACCCTACACCACTATGTGGTGTAGGGTATATTTCGATTTAACAATGTCCGTCTGTCCGTCCGTCTGTCCGTCCGTCTGTCTGTCTGTCCATGCATTCTTGTGCGCACTCTACAGGTCGCAAATAAATATTAAGATATTTTGATGAAACTTGGTACACCGACTTATGTCGGCCCAAGGAAGAAGCCTATTGATTTTGGTTAAAATCGGTCCATGTTTAGACCTAGTGCCCATATAAGGGTCCCCTCAAAATTATATTGTTTATTCGCTGCAGGTCGCAAATATTAAGATATTTTAATGAAATTTGGTTCGCTGACTCACATTATAGAAAATTTTGACACAAGCCCCATTTTAACCCGAATTTCGAATTTCGGATCCAAACATTAGTTGGCTTTTAACCAGACTGGTGTAGGGTATTGTATAGTCGGCATGCCCGACTTTAACCTTTTTACTCGTTTTAATTTAATTTTGTTTAAAATTTTAAATTATTTTTTTTATTGTTTTACTCGTAAAATCTTCATTCGCACGAAATTGGTTGACGGGCCGCATTTGCCCATGTATGATATATACAATATAAGGATGCACTGTAGCGTGATCGTTGTCCCAATGAACACCTTAAATACTGTCTCGAAATATGAACGCTTAATTTTCCGAAAAATCGAATCGAATACTCGTATAATATGGGGTCACCTCTAAAAACTGTTCTTGCAAAATTTCAAGCGAAAAAGTTTCCATTTGCAAAAGTTATGACAATAAATACATTTTTTACTAAGGTTAGTATATTAAAATGTCTTTAGTACGATACTAACCTTAGTAAAAAATGTATTTATTGCGATAACTTTTGCAAATTGAAACTTTTTCGCTTTTTTTATAACAAAAAATATGAAATACAAAAATGTATAAAAATATTTCCATTTTTTAGAATAAAAAAAATAAGCTTTTTTTTAAAAAAATCATTAAAAATAGAAGACATGTTTGTCCCATAAAAATCAGCATTTGCATATTTAGCTAAGATTCCATGTTTTAGTAAACTGTATTTTTTTTTAAATCGTAGGGGGAGAAAGTTTTGAAAAATGCATTTTCATTACGTATGCACTTTTTTAACAATCATTTTGTTTAGAAATATCCAGTTATAAAGTAGACAAGTACATCTTCCAAATGTCGTTTAAATTAATAACATGCGATATACAGTTAAAAAGTTATGGCTCTCCAAAGTGAAGCACTTTCAGCATTTTCATGAACTTTATGAAAATTAAAAAGGCACATAAAAGGCGCGAATTTTTACAAATTTCGAGATCTGAAGAAGGCTGTGTGCAAGTGGGACTATACGGTATTCATGTACAAAATATAAACAAAATTGGAGAACCTAAGAAAAAAAATCGTCATTTTTCAGTGTTCTTTGATGGAATGAATGATTTATTTTTGTTTTTTTTTTAATATTTCCTTTTAATTGCTTCTTTACTAAGCAATATCATTTATTAAGACCGATTTTGCTTTCAGCGATTCAATTGGCTAAAACCTTAAAAAACCGTAAAACTCAATATAAAACGCGAACAGTGGTTTTAATATTAAGTTTTATGCATCAGATTTTAAACCTAAATATATATTGATTGCATGTGAAAATTTTTTTATATATAAAACTAAATGGAAAACCGCTAAACTTTAAAGGCATTTCGCGGAAAATATGTACTTTAGATCGAAAAATAAAGTATGCCATTGTAATCAGAAAGTCCAAGATACGATATATAGAATTGATGGTCAGAGCTCTATTAATTTTTAAAAGTCAAGATTGTGTCATGCAGTGTTATGTTTGTTTGTGAAAATTCAAAAAACTTTGTTAAAAAAATAGCGTTTTTCTTTTGAACCCCATTGGCGTTCCAATTTGAAATTTGCACAGTCTGTAGGTGAAATATTGAGTTATCTGCCTCAATATTTTTAAGAAAATTAAAGATGGGTTTTTTGAGATATTTGCAAATTAAAGATATCTTTCAAATTATATTATCCTTTTTCCACTACAAACTTTATTTTTGCAATTTATTTAAATTTTATAACAATCGGATAACGCGTTCAAAAGTTGTAATCATTTGAATATCATGTATTTTTCAAAAATTTACTGAAAAAAAAACAACTTAAAACAGCGATAGAACGCGCACCAAAATGAATTTGGAAAAAAATTTTACGTTGAATATCGTGACACTTAGCTGAATGTATGTACCAAGTTTTGGAAAAATCGAAAGGAGTCATGTCCAAAATCTATTTTTGTATCCATTTAATATGGAATGATACGTATTTATACAATTACATTTAGGTTGTTCATAAGGGGTGTGCTATCTGTTATATCGTTGTATCGTCCTAACAAAAAACAGAGTTGTTAAAATTTTTATTTGTGTTTAACAACGATTTTCTATTCAGTTTTCTATCGGTTAGCACACTCAAACATAGGACACTAAACATACGTAAAAATGTTGTATCGTGCTATTCTCAAATGTTGTATTTTTTCAATTTAATTTTTAACAACTCTGTTTTTTGTTAGGACGATACAACGATACAACAAATTGTACACCCCTTGTGAAAACCCTTATTTTATTTTATTGTTTGTATTTTGATCGTACACAGCATAAATTAATGAAATATAACAGTATTTTAAGTTAATATTTAGAATTATCAGTAAATTATACGCCCTGCCTTGAATTTATAGTTAAAAAAAAATAAACTAATGTATGTATTCATGTTACAGTTACATATACTGCTTGCTGTTTGGCTGCTTCTTCGCCATACTGCTGAATGCCCGTTATCGCTGCAAAACTATTCTGGTTCTGAACTTGAATTTAATATAACAGCAGCAAATTTAACACCAAAAGATATCAAGGGGGTCAAGGGAAATTATTTCCAAATGCCAACCTCACCCACAGTCCACCTTGGACATGGTGTCCCCTGTTAACGCTGACGAGGCTCTGACGACCGAGTATGGGCGGTATAACCCGGTTCCTACTGCAATTGGACTATGTGCCGGAACGATTTGGAAGTATTCGAATTTATCCGAGCAAGGATAAACGAGAATTACTAATTTTAAACGAGAATTACTTACTATAAATTCTCATTTTAAAGCCGTTACAACAACAAGAACAAAAGATATAATAAATATATTTCGACGTAATTGATTGAATCAACACCTCAAGCAGAGCCTAAAGACGTTTAGGGCGTAGTTCTTTAACAAAGCCAAAATCTGCCGCCACTGTTGTGGATTCAAGCAGTAAAGCAGTCAGTGGGCCGTCTCGACAGAATGGTGGTGTGCCACATAAAGCAGCTGGTAGCTCTGTATCAAGTGGCGCTACAGATATTGAAAAAACAACGGCACCTGTAGTTGCAACTAGTACATCAAGTAAAACCGAATTATTTCTGTGGTGGGAGCGGGTAGTATATGTCAAGAAACTAGCTGCTGGCCCTTCATCTAGAGGCAATTCATTGTCTCGCCTTTCTTCCGGTTCTCTTTAACACACAAGATGCCTGGCGTAACTGTAAAGGATATCGATCAACACCAATGTGTAAAAGCTGTTGCTGTTTTCTTAAAAAAGACTGGTAAATTGAAGGTGCCTGATCAAATGGACATCATCAAGACAGCTAAATTTAAGGAATTGGCTCCTTATGATCCCGATTGGTTCTACATTCGTTGTGCATCAATTTTGCGCCATTTGTACCACCGCAGTCCCGCTGGTGTCAGTTCAATCACCAAGATTTATGGTGGTCGTAAACGTAATGGTGTCCACCCATCTCACTTTTGCCGTGCTGCTGATGGTGCTGCACGCAAAGCTTTGCAATCTTTGGAACATGCCCGACTTATTGAGAAGCACCCTGACGGTGGTCGTAAATTAACCCCAATCGGTCAACGTGATTTAGATCGCATTGCAAATCAAATTGTCGCCAAGCAACGTGATGCTGCCAAACAAACTGGTCCCATCGTCATTTCCAAGTAAATCTTTGTTTTTACTAACATGTTTCTTGTTGGTGGAAATAAAGAACGATATTTTTTAAAATTTAGTTTCAAAATGTTTTTTTTTTAATTAAATAATGTACGATGTACATTACAATAAACAAAACAGAAAAAATTCAATTTAAAAAAAAAAAAAAAAAAAAAAAAAAAATATCACCGTCCCCCTCTGTAGCCAGTGATAAATACGAATCGGGTGCTGGTGGTCAGCCAAAACAGGGTATTGCGGAAGAGGAATGTAAGAAACGCATGCAGATTTATGTTTTCGTTTCGCATTCCATATCATATACTTTTAATACTAAACAACCTACCGACATGATAAAGAGACAGCGTAAAGTTAACAAAACATAACTAGATGCTATTACTCAACGATTTCAAGCCTTTCTCAAGGGCGAAACGCAAATTATGGCTGACGAAGCATTTCGAAATGCTGTTCAAAATTATCACGACGGTTTCTTAAAATCCGATTGCATATTAAAAATGGTACAGCAAGGCTCATGTTTAATGAAAGATTTCACCTAAGTTTTTCGTAAAAATATTGAAAAACGTGTTCGTTCTTTACCTGAAATCGATGGTCTCACTGAGGACACGGTACTTACTTCCTGGATAGCTAAATTTGATGTGTTACTTCAGGGCACGGGCGAGGAAGACTCCAAAAAAACCAGCTCGTCTCCAACAGTCATTTAATAGTGAATTGATCCTATCCAAAGAACAGTTTTACGATATGTTCCAGCAAATACTAAGTGTAAAAAAATTTGAACATCAAATTTTATTCAATGCCTTATTGTTAGATTCGGCCGATGAGTAAGCAGCTGCCATAAGACGTGAATTAGATGGTCGGTTATAGCGTGTTAATGAAATGGAAAAAAATTATAAACTTATGCCAAAATTTGTTTTAAAAGAAATGGAATCTCTGTATATGGAAGAGCTTAAATCGTCCATTAACTTGCTAATAGCAAACTTAGAAACCCTACCGGTTACTAAGGGTAACATGGACAGCAAATATGGCTTGCAAAAATAAAACGTTACAATCATAGTACGCCTTCGTTTTTGAAAATGATACTACGTTCTCATGGCCTTCTTTCCAAACTGGAAGGAGATTCTGAGGAGGGTGTTACACAGCTCTCCAAATTGGATGTTGTCTTAACCTTCCAATTGGAAGTTATTGTAATGGAGGTTAAGGGTCTAAAATCGTTGGCGAAGAACCGTATTGTTTATTGTACCATGGAAGTAGAAAATGGCGAAAAACTTCAGACGGATCAAGCTGAAGCCTCAAAACCTATGTGAAATACACAAGGTGATTTTACAACGACTCATCCTTTGCCCTTACTTAAGGTTAAATTATATACTGAAAATCCAGGTATGCTTGCTTTAAAATATAAAGAGCTGGGAAAGGTGATATTAAAACCCACGCCCTTGTCATCCAAAGTTCCCGAATGGCATCGAATGTAGGTAGCAAAAAATTTACCTGATCAAGATCTACGTATTAAAATAGCATGCCGTCTCGAAAAGCTACCCAATATGAAACACTGTGGCTATCTATATTCTATCGGCAAATCAGCGTGGAGGAAATGGAAGAAACGTTACTTCGTACTTGTTCAGGTATCTCAGTACACCTTCGACATATGTAGTTATAAAGAAAAAAAATCGAAACCTTCGGAAATGATGCAGTTAGATGGCCATACCGTAGACTTCGTTGAACGTGCAAGTGCGAGTGTTTGGCACCGATTTAAATGGTGTCCGTTTTTTCTTTAATGATGTGGGGGAAGATGGTATTATAGCCTTAGCTTGTGACGACGAAAATTAATGTAGTCTTTGGGTAATGCCCATGTATCCTGCTAATGGTTAATCTCATAAACACACACCGCTAGTAACTAAGGATAAAAATTTGGCCATATCGAAGATTCAAGGTGATGCGGATAAGGCACATAAATATGGCTTGAAAGATTATATTAGTGTTGATCCATGCACTTTAGATTATGCTTTGTTATTTAAAATGTTGCAGAATCTTGCTTTAGAATGTCGCTTTAATGATCAATATACTCCCTTAGGTTGGTTCAGTGCCGGACAAGTGTTTGTTTGGATGAATGTTATGGTGTCCGCGGCTGTTATCGTCACCTGTGTTATCTCCCAAATTTGTAAGATCGCGCAAATTTCATGGTCGATCCGACACTAATTCACTTGCATTTTGTGGTAACGACGTGCACGGTAATCGCCCAGATGGTGATGAAAATATTACACACGAAGAAAATGAAAAATTTACATAAATAAAAGAACGCTTAAGAGTTTTGACAGAATATCAAATTTCAAACTTTCGGTTTTGTTTTCCAATTGGACGACCTGAAGGTAATCTATAAGCAAAGTTATCTCTGATAGAAGGATATTGTAACACTAGTGCTTCCTAAGGAAGTTCGCCAAATGATTAAGAAAAACTTAGAATCCGCCGCCTTGGTAAATTTGTCATCGGAAGCGAAAATAGAAGAAAACTTAAGTTGCGAAGTTGTAGTGCCTCTGGGAAAAAAACTTGAAGATTTAATACATTTATCGGAACTGTGCGCAGATTTACAATAATAAAACGAAGAACTTTGCGCCAAGACGTACGCCTGGTACAGTGATTTACTTGTAGAGCACGCTGAAATATTTTGGTCGCTTTTCGCAGTCGATATGCACCAAGTTTTATTTGAGCAGCCACCACACATTTGGTACTCGTTTCCTCTATTACAAATTCTCAACGACATCTGCGAGTTGATGATAATCTCCGAAATGGTCGTTTCCACCAGCATCCACGTTTCCACCTCCGCTCGTTTAGTTGTACGTTATGTAGACCTAATAGAACCATCAGTAGCGCAATCTGTAAATAAAGGCTTTGAAAAGGAACGATGGGAAAGCAGAGGCAATGGTTGTGCCACATCTGAGGGCACCTTTTGGGAGCTTGATGTTTTACAATCTTTTATACGTGATCTCCATTGGCCACAGCCTGAGTTCCGCCAGCACTTGGAACAATGCCTCAATATGATGACATCAGAGATGATTCAACGGATGCGTCGTTGTAATCATGGCCATAGATGGAATTGATTTGCATAAATTTCATGCTAAAAGTAATGACAATTCGATAAAGCGAATGTAGGGATGACACAAGGCCTAAGCGGTAAACTTATGTCAGTGCTAGAGTCGACTTTGTAAAAATTGGACCAGTATCATACAAAAAAATAATTTTCATGTTTGAATAAAAAGAATTATTGAATTTCCTGTGAGGACGATTTTTGCCGAATTAATAATGAAAATTGTAAGCACGTTGTTGAAATTATTTTGTTTTTCGGTCTGTAAAGAAACTTGTTGATTTTATAAAAATGTCCATTGTAAATTAGGAACTAAAATTAAATAAAAAAAATTTTCAATTCGATAAAATGTATTTTTAAATTTTTAGTGAATTCTAATAAAAACTACGTGTTGATTTGATAAAAAGTGCTTGTTTTCTTAATAAAAAATATATAATAAAAAACATGTAGAGATTAATAAATTATTTAAATTTATTTTAAATTAATTTAAAAAAAATATATATAAACTGAATGAGGGGTATGTATAGTTGATCTTTAAAATTTCAAATTTTTTATTCTTTGTAATTTAATTGTAAAAATTGTATCATCTTTCTTTAATTTGAAAAATAATTTAAACAGAAAGAGATATTAATATATATGATCTAAAATCGAACGAAAAACATTCATTTAAAAAATATAAACTATAATTTATTTTCTTTTAAAAATAAATTAAACATATCCGTGTCCATTTCCGTCCATTCTGTCTATTGGGAAACATATTTACTAGACTCTAAAATGCAGAAAAATGGAGATTACTTTATTAAAAATATGTATGAAAGTAGCTTTTACATTTATCATATGATCTTGTATATTTATATAATTTTAAAAAATATTCCGATTCATAAACAACACGTGTAACATTAGTAGCATTCGGCAGAGAAACCTTAAACTGATACCGGTGACTTGTAGCGCTTTGTGATTACTTACTCTGCTGAACGATGATTTCTTTGTTTTGTTTTTGAAAACACTTTTTCTATAGTTTGCTTTCATTTTTTTAAATTTTTATTTTCGAATTATATTTGTATGTTTTTATTAGTCATTCATACAAAACAATTTTTATTGTAAATGAACAACAACAAATGTATCACTTATTGATCAAAAGTAGCAAACATTTTTTACACTACCAAAATATGACAGCGCTACCTGAGCGCTCAGACTGAGCTGTTAGTGATCAGGTCGTTCAGTAGATAGTTGTACAACTGTTGTAGAACTGTTGACTATTAAATTGTATCTGCCGAACGCACCCATTGTCAAAGTTCAAATCACAACTAAAATATTGTTACGTTTTTACTTTTTAAAACGTTGGTTTATTTCCCTTAAATAAACCGGATTCTTTTCTATTGCAATCAAAATAACCAGTTCCAACGCTGACACCAATTATTTATTACGTTTTACCTTACAAAACGTTTGTTTATCTCCCTTAGATAAACAGTCCTTGTGCTGTCACAGCGATATTAACAACCAATTAGCCAATAACCAAAACACGAATACACTTAAGTTTGAAATAGCTTAGACGCTCTTATTTATTTACACACTATTACTTATTTACAAACTCTCTCTATTATGACCATTACTAAAGCGCTACTAACTTTAAAACGATACTAACTCGCGGTCTTAACAGCACAACTGTTAATTATCAACTTCTTTTTTACTAATGTTAACGCGCACCTTATATAGTAACAGCCATACTTCTACAACACACTGGATAATTCTAGCATGATATACTTAACTCTACATACGCTTACAGACTATACATACAACCATTTATACATACAGTATTACTCTACATTAGTCTTAACACTATACACAAACACAAACTGTTATAATAAACACTTATCATTAACCAACTATACAATATAACTCTACATTAGACTTAACGCTATACAAACACACAAACACTTATAATAAGTCTACATCACGCTTAGAGACTATACAAACACACAAACATTTGTAATTAACCAAGTATACAATATAACTCTACATTAGGCTTGACATTATACATACACACAAACACTTATTATTAACCAACTATACAATTCTAATGCGTAATTGATCATAGCATATTCTTAGGTGTATAATTAAATGTAGTACTATGTTGCCAGATTGATGTATTTTGTCCATCCCGTCTCTTAGGCTATTTTCTTCTAGAAAAGTCCAGAGTTTTCTATACTAGGCCAGGCCATTTTCGTAACACTGCCGCCCACTTAAGCCTCTTCGTCCCGAATAGGCACATATGTTCCCTTTCCGTAATTGGCTAGTCTCTCCAGGTGTACCACCTTCATTTTAGATCTTGGGCTGTTGTACTTTTGGATTCTAAAAACCACGTCATTTAGCCTCTTGACTACTTTATAGGGGCCGTCCCAATGGGTTTGCAGTTTCGGTGACAATCCTTGCTTTCGTTGTGGGTTATAAAGTAGAACCAATTGCCCTTCGTTGAAACCTTCAGAGTTTGCAGCTCGGTCGTATCTGGCTTTCATTTTATCACTGGTCATTTTGATTCGGTTACGCACGAATTCATGAAGTTCTTCAAGGTCATTCATGGAGGGGTCTCCACCGTTTTCCTCTGTTGGTGTAGGCTTAACGCCAAACTCTAAGTCTCCAGGCAGTCTTAACTCAGTTCCAAATATAATCTTTGCAGGTGCTCGTGAGGTGGAGTCGTGCACGGCTGACCTATATGCCAACAGAAATTTTGGTATGTGCTCATCCCAGTCCTTTTGATGTCTGCTGACCACTTTTTTCAAATGTTCCTCCAGGGTGCGATTGAATCTTTCAACCATGCCATCAGATTGCGGATGTAGTGGCGTTGTTCTTGTCTTTCTTATTCCATATTTTTCACACATTTCCTTAAATATTGCAGACTCAAAATTCCTACCTTGGTCGGAATGCAGTTCTAAAGGAGCTCCATAACGGCACACCCAATTGTTAACAAATACGTCTGCTACCGTTCCAGCTTCCTGGTTCGGTATCGGATACACTTCTGGCCATTTGCTGAAATAATCTATGACCACTAGTATATATCGGTTTCCAGACTCACTGACAGGAAAAGGACCGGCTATATCCATTGCTACGCGCTCAAATGGGGCACCCGAATTGTATTGCTGAAGCTGCCCGCGGCTTCTTCTTATTGGACCTTTGGCTATAATGCATTGCGGGCAGTTGGCTATCCAATCGGCCACAGCTTGTCGACATCCAACCCAATAAAACCTTAGTTTCAACTTTTCTAGCGTTTTTGTCACACCAAGATGACCGCCACTAGGACCATTATGAAATTCTTTTATTACTTCGTTTATTTTGGAGGATGGTACAACAATTAAATCAGTTGCCGCTTTTCCGTCTGCATCTTCCCATGTCCGGTATAAGCAGCCATTTATCAGCCTAAGACTGTCCCATTGTGTCCAATATGATTTCATTATTGGGCTTTCTGAAGATATTTCGAGCCGAGCTGGTCTTCTGTCCCGTTCTTTAGCAGATATTATTTTTGACAATATGGGATCATTTCTCTGCGCCGTTGCCCAGTCCACACTGGAGTCTATATGCGTTATGCTACAATGTTTGCACTCCAGGTTGCAGGGCCGTCTTGAGAGAGCATCTGCATTATTATGCTTACCACCTTTCCTGTGCTCAATGCTGAAGTCGTAGCTTTGAAGACGTTCAATCCAACGAGCAAGTTGTCCTTCAGGGTTTTTAAATTGTAGTAACCACCTGAGTGCGGAATGGTCTGTCCTTAAGGTGAAATGCTGACCATATAGATACTTGTGGTAATGTTTTACGCACTCTAATACTGCCAGAAGTTCCCGTCGAGTTACGCAGTAGTTCCTCTCAGGCTTTGAGAGTGTTCGGCTATAGTAGCCTATGACTTTTTCTGCCCCATTGACTATCTGCGAGAGCACACCTCCTATTCCGTAACCGCTCGCATCACTATCTAGTACAAATTTCTCTCCAGAAATTGGATATGCCAGGACTGGTGCTGTACATAATAACCCTTTTAGCTCCTGGAATGCATGTTCTTGTGATTCACCCCATTGGTATGGCTGGGACTTTTGGGTCAGCTCATGTAAACTTGCAGCAACTCTGGCAAAATTCGGTACAAATCGTCTATAGTATGTGCAAAGACCTAAAAAACTGCGCAATTCATGAAGATTTTTCGGACGAGGCCAGTCTTTTACTGCTATTATTTTATCTTCATCGGTCGATACACCCTCTGTTGTTACGCGATGTCCTAAGTACTTAACTTCTTTCTGGAATAGTACACATTTCTTTGCATTTAGCTTTAGCCCAGCCGCTGATATACGATTAAGCACGTCTTCTAGGTTTTTCAGATGTTCGTCAAAAGTCTTTCCCGTGACTATAATGTCATCAAGGTACATCAAACAAGTCTTCCAGTGAAGTCCTTTTAACATCCGTTCCATCAAGCGCTCGAATGTAGCCGGAGCGTTGGAAAGCCCAAATGGCATCACGTTAAACTGCCATAAACCATCGCCCGCACTAAAGGCAGTTTTCTCTTTGTCTTTGTCTGCTATTTCAACCTGCCAGTATCCGTTTTGCAAATCTAATGTGGAGAACCATTTTGTTCCGGCTAGCGTGTCCAAAGTGTCGTCAATTCTGGGTAGCGGATAACTGTCTTTCTTGGTGACGTCGTTTAGCTTTCTATAATCGACACAAAATCTGGTGCTGCCATCTTTCTTCTTAACCAAAACCACTGGCGAGCTCCACGGACTTGTAGATGGTTCTATTATCCCATTTTGCTCCATTTCATTGATTAGATCTTTTACCTCACCTCGCTTTGCTAAGGGGATACTTCTAGGTGCTTGTTTAATTGGCCTCGCTTCGCCAGTATTTATTTCGTGTTTAACAATAGCCGTTCTCCCATGGCTTTGGCTCTTAAAGGCGAAGACGGAGGCATATTTCTTAAGCAGCTGTTTGGCTTTATTTCTATCAGGCGCCGCTAATCCTTCTACCCATTTCCTTGCATGTTCGGTTAACAACTCATGTTCTTTTGCTGACATATTAGCAGGTTCCGGTCTTCGCTCACAATTTATTATTGCCTCTGCTGGAGCACATTGACCTATGTCGGTGTTTTGTTTAACTAATTTTTCGCTGCTGGATAGATTTAATACTCTTACCGGGACTCTTCCATCGTTACAGGTTCTTACGAGGGCTTTTGCTGTTATAAGGTCACTCTTTACTTCTATGGGTTCTACTACCCACAGCCGATTGTCCACACAATTTCCCTCCATACGTGCCCACACAACGGTTTCTGACTGTGGTGGCAGTTTCTGGCGTCCAACAGTAGATAGCTTTCTTATTTGAGCTTTACTTTCATAACCAACATCAAGAGGTATTTCAACGTTGTGCCAAATCATTATTTGTTGCCCCATATGCAGTTTAACGTTATGGCTAATCATAAAATCTGCACCGATTATTACTTCGTCCACAATATCAGCAACAATAAATACATGATCTACGTTGATGTTGGCTATAGTTAATTTAGTTTTAACTTTACCATAGACAGTAGCAGAATCCCCAGTAGCTGTTCGCAGACTTACGTGGCTTAATGGTTCAATTGCCCCTTTCACTACATCGGGCCTAATAATTGACTGTGACGCCCCTGTGTCTATCGTAAAGATGTGCTTTTTGCCGTAGACGAACCCACAAATTGTAGTGCTAGCCCGTTTTAGTTTAACGGTGACTCCTGTGATGATTGTTGGTGGACTCTCTTATTGTTCCGCGGTGGCGAAGAAGATCTAGATCGTTTTCTTGGTGCTTTACAATTTCGTTGAAAATGGCCGGCTCTACCGCAGTTATAACATTTAGCTTGTGGCTTGTTTTGTTTCTCTTCTAGTGCTTGCATAACTGCCTCTCTTAAGTCGTTAACTATGTTTCTCTCTTTTTCAGCGATAACCTCCAAATTTCGCACCTTGTATGTTTGCGGCTTAGAAATTACTTTAGCCGTCTCCTGTGCCAGAGCAAATGAAACAGTTTCTGCAAAAGTTAATTTCTGTGTAGCGCATACCGCATATTTCACATCGGGATCGCGAATGCCATTTACAAACGCCTCAATCTTGAACTGGTCCAAGAATGGATGGTTTTCACCGGGGTATGTCATCTGCACCAATCTTTCAACCTCCATCGCGAAATCTTGCAGTGTTTCATTGACCTTCTGCACTCTGCCTCGCAATTCCATTCTGTAGATTTCCTTTTTATGTTCACCACCATACTTTCGTTGCAGTGCAGCCATAATGTCGTCATAATTATTCCTGCAGCTCATTGGTATGCTTTCAAGGACCTCTGCTGCGGTTCCTTTTAAGGCCAAAATCAACTCAATGGCTTTTTCTTCATTTGTCCACAAATTTCTGCCAGCCACAGTTTCAAACTGGAATTTGAATACGTTAAACGGTGTACTGCCATCGAAACATGGTGTCTTTATTCTACTAGAGACTTCTGGAATGACACGAACTGGTCCACCTTGGCATTGAAGATTATTAATTTTCGCCTCTATG
Organism: Leucophora obtusa; assembly: GCA_949987735.1. Lineage (NCBI taxonomy): Eukaryota > Metazoa > Arthropoda > Insecta > Diptera > Anthomyiidae > Leucophora > Leucophora obtusa. The sequence continues at coordinate 28,671,930 of OX465297.1, forward strand.
TCAATTTCCAGATTATTCATCTTACTCTCCAAATCGACAAGCTTCTCATCAAATTTGCTGACTTGTACCTCAACGCGATCCATTCTTTGGTTTATGGCCTCTGTCATTTCTGTCAGTTTCTCATTTGTGGCTCTAGTTTCTCTAGAGTTTTCTTCCATTTTCTCCATCATTTTTCTAGAATTTTCTTCCATTTTTCTAGAATTCTCTTCCATTTTGCTAGAGTTTCTTTCTTCCCTTTCTCTAGAGCTTTCTTCCATTTTTCTAGAATTCTCTTCCATTTTCTCCATCAAGGCTGTGAACACTGCATTAATGTCCATACTGCTTGCCGCTGAACGGGTACATACCTCCATTTCTTCTTTCCCGTCAAATACGTAAGTATTGATGTCCATGCCAAGCCGCATGAATTCATCTATCAGCCTTTTTTGAAGTTCTGCCTTATTACCTGTTGTCGGCAGCTCCAACTTACTCAATTCCTGCTTGAGCTGTTCCACTTTAAGCTCTTCAAACTTCATTGCTTTTAGTTATTTTTATTTGGCAATCTCCTGGTTACTTATTTTTCGCAATCCCACTTCTGACACCAATTGTTACGTTTTTACTTTTTAAAACGTTGGTTTATTTCCCTTAAATAAACCGGATTCTTTTCTATTGCAATCAAAATAACCAGTTCCAACGCTGACACCAATTATTTATTACGTTTTACCTTACAAAACGTTTGTTTATCTCCCTTAGATAAACAGTCCTGGTGCTGTCACAGCGATATTAACAACCAATTAGCCAATAACCAAAACACGAATACACTTAAGTTTGAAATAGCTTAGACGCTCTTATTTATTTACACACTATTACTTATTTACAAACTCTCTCTATTATGACCATTACTAAAGCGCTACTAACTTTAAAACGATACTAACTCGCGGTCTTAACAGCACAACTGTTAATTATCAACTTCTTTTTTACTAATGTTAACGCGCGCCTTATATAGTAACAGCCATACTTCTACAACACACTGGATAATTCTAGCATGATATACTTAACTCTACATACGCTTACAGACTATACATACAACCATTTATACATACAGTATTACTCTACATTAGTCTTAACACTATACACAAACACAAACTGTTATAATAAACACTTATCATTAACCAACTATACAATATAACTCTACATTAGACTTAACGCTATACAAACACACAAACACTTATAATAAGTCTACATCACGCTTAGAGACTATACAAACACACAAACATTTGTAATTAACCAAGTATACAATATAACTCTACATTAGGCTTGACATTATACATACACACAAACACTTATTATTAACCAACTATACAATTCTAATGCGTAATTGATCATAGCATATTCTTAGGTGTATAATTAAATGTAGTACTATGTTGCCAGATTGATGTATTTTGTCCATCCCGTCTCTTAGGCTATTTTCTTCTAGAAAAGTCCAGAGTTTTCTATACTAGGCCAGGCCATTTTCGTAACAATATGAACACTGCCAAAGATAAAAAACAATCAGAACAAAGAATATAAAACAAAGTCTAATATGACAAAAAAATTAAAATAACGGCAAAATTAAAAAAACGAGTAAAAAGGTTAAAGTCGGGCCGACTATACAATACCCTACACCAGTCTGGTTAAAAGCCAACTAATGTTTGGATCCGAAATTCATTCTTTCTATAATGTGAGTCAGCGAACCAAATTTCTTTAAAATATCTTAATATTTGCGACCTGCAGTTTGTAACCAAGCCAATTTTGGGGGGACCCTTATATGGGCACTAGGTCTAAACATGGACCAGTGTTAACCAAAATCAATAGGCTTCGTCTTTGGGCTGATATGGGTCGGTGTACCAAATTTCATCAAAATATCTTAGTATTTGCGACCTGCAGCGTATAAACAATATAATTTTGGTAGGACCTTTATATGGGCACTAGGTCTAAACATGGACCGATGTTCACCAAAATCAATAGGCTTCGTCCTTGGGCCAACATAGGTCTGTGCACCAAATTACATTAAAATATCTTAATATTTGCGACCTGCTGCGTATAAACAATATAATTTTGGGGGGACCCTTATATGGGCACTAGGTCAAAACATGGACCGCTGTTAACTGATATAGGTCGGTGTACCAAATTTCATCAAAATAATTAATATTTGCGACCTGCAGCGTATAAACAATATAATTTTGGTAAAACCCTTATATGGGCACTAGGTGTAAACATGGACCCGTGTTAACCAAAATCAATAGGCTTCTTCCTTGGGCTGACATAGGTCGGTGTACCAAATTTCATCAGAATATCTTAATATTTGCGACCTGCACCGTATAAACAATATAATTTTGGTAGGACCCTTATAGGGCACATGGACCGATGTGCACCAAAATCAATAGGCTTCGTCGTTGGGCCAACATAGGTCTATGTACCAAATTTCATCAAAATATCTTAATATTTGCGACCTGCAGCGTATAAACAATATAATTTTGGGAGGACCCTTATATGGGCACTAGGTCCAAACATGGACCGATTTTAACCAAAATCAATAGGCTTCGTCCCTTGGCCGACATAAGTCGGTGTACCAAATTTCATTAAAATATCTTAATATTTGCGACCTGTAGATTGCGCACAAATATGCATGACAGACAGACAGACTGACGGACGGACATCTTTAAATCGAAATAAAAACGAGTAAAAAGGTTAAAGTCGGGCATGCCGACTATACAATACCCTACACCAGTCTGGTTAAAAGCCAACTAATGTTTGGATCCGAAATTCGAATGGGTTAAAATGGGGCTTGTGTCAAAATTTTCTATAATGTGAGTCAGCGCACCAAATTTCATTAAAATATCTTCATATTTGCGACCTGCAGTTTGTAACCAAGCCAATTTCGGGGGGAACCTTATATGGGCACTAGGTCTAAACATGGACCGATGTTCACCAAAATCAATAGGCTTCGTCCTTGGGCCAACATAGGTCTGTGTACCAAATTTCATCAAAATATCTTAATATTTGCGATCTGCAGCGTATAAACAATATAATTTTGGGGGGACCCTTATATGGGCACAAGGTCTAAACATGGACCGGTGTTAAGCAAAATCAATAGGCTGCGTTATTGGGCCAACATAGGTCTGTGTACCAAATTTCATCAAAATATCTTAATATTTGCGACCTGCAGCGTATAAACAGTATAATTTTGGTAGGACCCTTATATGGGCACTAGGTCTAAACATGGACCGATGTTCACCAAAATCAATAGGCTTCTTCCTTGGGCTGACATAGGTCGGTGTACCAAATTTCATCAAAATATCTTAATATTTGCGACCTGCAGCGTATAAATAATATAATTTTGGGGGGACCCTTATATGGGCACTAGGTCTAAACATTGACCGATTTTAACCAAAATCAATAGGCTTCGTCCTTGGGCCGACATAAGTCGGTGTACTAAATTTCATTAAAATATCTTAATATTTGCGACCTGTAGAGTGCGCTCAAGAATGCATTGACAGACAGACAGACGGACGGACGGACAGACGGACATCGTTAAATCGAAATAAAAAAAATTCTGAGCCGATCGGTATACTATAAGGTGGGTCTAGGACCAATATTTTTTGGTGTTACAAACATCAGCACAAACTTATAATACCCTGACCACATAGTGGTGTAGGGTATAAAAATTATTTTACTGAGGGCAGATATTATTCAGCCTCTAGTTCGATGTTTTTATTTTTTATTTATTTAAATAAAAACCGTGCATATTAGTTTTCAAAATGTTGTTTTTGTAAACAGGATAGACAGCTGTTTCGGACAGCTTTTTAAACTTCGGAGAATACAGAATTCTCATTTATTTAAAGTGGGGATTAGTATAAACTCTAATGTTTTGCACATGAGCAATCAAACTAACCTTTTTCATAATATTTTATGGTTATGATCTTGCGCGGATACTGATGAGGGGGAGTAACTTCCTCCGAAACAGCTGTCTATCCTGTTTGCAAGAACAAAATTTTTGAAAACTAGTATGCACGGTTTTTATTTAAATAAATAAAAAATAAAAACATCGAACTAGAGTCTGAATAATATCAACGACTATATAATTAAAAGACTATCCAACTCTCCCTACCTCTGTTAAATCACTCTCTTCTTAATTTGTATCGAAAATTCAGCCATAAGAATTACACACGTCTGCAAAGGCTAACATTTTCGATACAAATTGTCAATGTTCGAAAGAGGCGATGAAAACCGCCTGGCAGAATAATCAATTTGAAAAATTATTTTACTTTAATTCAAATACTATGTTTACTGAAAAGGAAAATGTATACAAATGTTTGTTTTTGAAATGCATTTCATTGAGTCTTATTTTTAAAAGTTGCAATATTTGTAAACAAATTGTTTGATTAAACTACACAGAAAGAATTTACAAAATTCCAATTAAATTTTTAAACACCTTTCTCTTAAATTTTTAAATACAAAAAAAAAACTTTTTAAAAAGGCACCAACAAAAAAATTTGTAAATCATTTGTAAATTTTTTTTTAGCCCTGGGCCAAGCTTATGTTAAATTTTTCCGCAACAACAGGGAGCAGGTTCGTGGCAATGGCGATTTTGGCAAAGGTACGCGCAGCAAGTTAATGTGCTTTGTAATTGGCTTTCTGAGCGTTAGGATCACGTATTCCACTATGCTCATGTACAGGCATTATCACACATTGTTAAGAAAATTTACTCGGACTTCGAGTTGCAGGGTACGCTCGAAGAAAACCTTAATTCCAAAGTATATTAAACTGTTGCCACGAGAAGCGACTTGTGCTCTAACCATGCCTGAAGTTGCAGAAGGTGAAGGAACAGCAGAGGATGACAGAAAATTCGACAGCATTGAAGGGGAGGGTGCCGAAAAGGAAATCAGTGGCCACGCGTTAGAAACCAACGTTGTGGCCGGCCGTATTGGTAATCTTCTCGGTAAAGGCATTGGTGAATTGAGCTCAAAACTTGGTGGTGTCGGTTGGTTCTAAAGCAGATAATACTGGGGGCTATGATGATGGTGTTGGTGGTGATCGTGTTGGTTGAGATAAACGGAGTGATGCCTAAAGGCTACAGTGACACCATCAATAAGAAAACATAGCCCCATTTCTGGAACAATACATCAACAAATAGATTACAAAAAAAATTAAATTTTAAATTATAATTTATTTCTCTAATTCAGTATTTACCGCTTATGTGCACTCCGGTTATAAGCAATTATCGTTTAAATGCACCCCAAATTATCCAACACCTCACTGACAATGCATACAACGAGTTTCATTTAAATGCATTTCCCATTTATAAGCACTAAAAATCGTGCAAATTTATAAGTGCATATAAGCGGTAATTACTGTAAACAAAATTTTTTAAGACTACTGAATAGTAAAATCAGTTCTTAAATTTGTTGGACTTTATTTTTCTTTGATGTACCATCAATTTGAAACATCAGATGAAACCAATTTTTACTGGTCAGCCCCATATCCTGAAGTAAATAGCTACAAGTTTCTATATTTGAAGCCCTCTTTTTTTTGGGGGAAACATCGTAGGGTCGATAATCGGATTAAAGCATATTATTTTTATGTATATTATCTAAAAACACAACAACAGCGAAAAGGAAGCACAAACCATGAAAACTGTTGATATTTTCATTAAAATTTTGGGCGGCTTAATAAAAATGGGTTTCATACCATGTTTCAAATTGACGGTATATTGAAGAAAAAATAATACATTCGAATTAAAGGACAGAATTTACTGGCTACCGCAGCATTTTTTGTTAAAAATGTAGAATTTCGGCCAAATTTGCAGATTCAGAAAAACATATTATTTAATAGGGAAAGCTATCAAACTTTTTGAAATGGTCGGCTCTATCGTCGCAAAATATTTTTTTAGATTTTCTAAGAAATTCAGATTGACTAATATTGGCAGTAAACCTGAACCGACCTGAACAATAGTAAGGGTTTTCACAAGGGGTGTGCTATTTGTTGTATCGTCCTAACAAAAAACAGAGTTGTTAAAAATTAAATTGAAAAAATACAACATTTGAGAATAGCACGATACAACATTTTTACGCATGCTTAATGTCTTATGTTTGAGTGTGCTAACAGATAGAAAACTGAATAGCAAATCGTTGTTAAACACAAATAAAAATTTTAACAACTCTGTTTTTTGTTAGGACGATACAACGATACAACAGATAGCACACCCCTTATGAACAACCTAAGTAAAACATTTATTTAACACCTAATTTTTGATGATATAAATGCAATATTACAACAACTCACCCAAGTATTTGGAATAACAACAAAATATGATTTATAAGTTTATATTTATATTTGAAGAAAATTATCAAAAATTAACAGTGTACAAAAGTATAACATCCCTACGGGAAATTTTAACAAACTGTCGCCGAACTGGCCCCTTTATATGAAATAGACTGGTCACTTTTACATGGCGTTGTCATAGGAGGTAGAAATTGACCCCTTGTGACATGTCACAAGACAAATCGCAGGACAGGTCCCTGAACTTTGTTTTTTATGAGAGTTCAGTAACCTGTCCTAGGATTTGTCTTGTGACATGTCACAAGGGGTCAATTTCCACCTCCTATGACAACGCCATGTAAAAGTGACCAGTCTATTTCATATAAAGGGGCCAGTTCGGTGGCAGTTTGTTAAAATTTCCCGTAGGGATTTGTCTACAAAAAGAAAAATCTCACATTTTTCCTAGTCAAATAAAACAGTTAAATTTTTTTTCTTGATTTTTAATTAGGACAGGGTAATAAACAAAAACCGCTAGAAAGAATTTTATATCTTGATTTTAGCTCTCGTTAGGTGTCCTTAAGAGAAAATCTATTGGCGATAAGTTCAAATATGGACTGCTGATCCTATCTAAAATCAATAGGCTCCTTGGAACCATGTGAGTCAGTGTACCAAATTTTATTAAGATATCTTGTTACAAAAGGCTCTAAAAGCGCATATAATTTGTTTATACAATTTGACATACGTATATAGAAATTCTGGACTTTTTCTATCCAAACTGGCTTTGATATTTAAAGTCGGACTTCGACTTATATTTAAAATTTTTATTCTAAAAAAAACCTTAAAAAATTTTGATTTTGAGAAACTATGTTTACAAAAGTTATCGAGGGAATTCACAGATCAAGTGCTAAAGTTAGCGCCTTGTAAAATATCATGATTTTTTAAGTTTAACCCATATAAAGTTGTCAAATTTACGATAATTTTACTACTTAAAATAGCTCGAACTGTGAATTCCTTCACTGAGATATTTATACACTCTTAAGTTGCCAAAATAGGGCACGTAATTAAGCTATGTAAAGGGGTTTCTTTATGAAGCTATAGTTACTTAATTAAAAATTTTTAATTGAAAAAAATCTGTTGAAAAATGGAAAAAAGTAAAATCGTGAATTGTGCAAAATCTAGAGCCAATTTTCACAAACTGGTTGCAGAATCGAAATCAGCGCCCTCCAATTATCCTAAATCCGCTGCAACATCATTCACCTTTTTTTTGCTGACGGACTCTTTGTTCTGGGTGTGCATCCCATCCCTTCGACCTAGCCCAAGGACTGCCACAATTAAAATTCAAAAATTACAAACTCATAAAAAACGTTAATTTACAACAATTACCACACCTGGAGTGGGAGGTAGATGGCGTCCTCCAGCCGCCCAGACCCAACCTTGGTCACCAGGTTCTCCACCAGATCAACGGTGATCAAAATATTAATAAGTCGGATATAGTGATATGTTCCCATAATGACGATAATTGGGGCATAACAAATTCTCAATCTCCAACTGAAAGTGAAAAAGAGAACAAGTCCTTAAAAATTCGCAATTCCAGAAAATTTGAACTACTAATATTGTACAGAAATATGTACCTAAACATGTAATTTTCTTTAGGATTATAATGTTTAAAAAAGCCCTTTAAAGATTTTAAAGTCAATATATCATTACATTACTCAGGGAATTATGTAGGTAAAATCAACTGCATTTGCAGTTAAAAAGATGTATACTAGATTGGCATTTAAATCAACTGCAATATGCAGTTATTTTTAACTGTTAAATATCAACTGACATACATATGTAGTAAAAACAACTACAAATGCAGATAAAATAACATACGTGAAATTTTGCACTAACAATTACAAATGCAGTTAAAATGACATACACAAAAATTATTGTAAAACTGTAAAAACTAATGTTTTTGTTAAACTTGCTGCCTAAATTACTACAGTAAATTTTACTTAGCTGCACAACCAACTTTTGCAAGAATTTTTGTACAGGTAAGCCAAAAACGCAACTAAGTCAAATTGTTTACCTGCCTTAATGTGCAGGTATACCAATACAGACTGAAAATAAACAAAACAAATCAAGCTAATGATGACAACTTTGTGCTTTGCACCAGATCTTGCGATTTTTATGTTTAAAAAACGACTAAAGTAGGATATTTTTGTCACAAAAAAAGTTGACAACACATTTATTTTATGTGTGTTCTTTTTTTCTAGAATTGCAAAACACAAGAGGCAGCTAACCGTGATTTTTTAATGATAATAATGTAAAACTGCAAAAAATATGAGGCAGTTATCTTAAATGCGCAGTTACAAAAAGTGGACTTAAAGAATTGCGTACATAATTATGTAAAATAGAAACGAAATCAAAATTTTGTGCAGTTATAGCAAATGGGCAGTTAAATCAAAACTACTGTAACACCAATTATTAATTTAATAAAAACAAATTCATGTAAATACACTTAATTTGATTTTATTCGCGAATAAATTTAAAATTGATGAAACAAAATATATATTTTATATTATAAAACTAATCTTACTATTTCAATTATTTAATAAAATTTATAATCTCTTTCCTTATAACGCCTCTTTGTTTTAATGTCTAAAGACAAGAGAAAATAAGTTCTTTTCATAATCTGTCACTTGAAATTTCTAAGCGCCATATTATTTTTGTGTGGGAAATATTTGAACGAAGTGCACATACTCTCGCAAATTGAAGTAGCAGAAACTTATATTCATCTAAACCTATTCCATTCTGAAATGCGAAAAACTACATATTACTTATTAATTACAAATATGAATTTATATAAGTTTTACCTTCATCATATGAGTTTGAATAATTTTATAATTTCAATTTCCAATTTTTATATACAGTAGTTATATCCGAAAAATCGGATAAATGCGCAATAACACATTTAGGAAAATGTTAAACAAATGCGTAATAACGCATTAACCGAAATAATTTTTCTTTTGGTGGAAGTTTTTCACGCGATCTATTGACACAACACCAAGTTCTTTTCTTTAAAGCAAACTGTTCCTTACAATTTTAAGTTTTATATCATATTTTTAATTTCACAATTTTCTTGGGCGTAAGGTTTGTTTTTTTATTATAAAAAAGTTTTTTATTTTCGATATTTCGCAACTCCATTGTGTAGCATCTTCAGGAAATAAGAAAGTTTGAAAAAGTTGAAAAATATTTGTCAAATATAAATTCCTTGTATGTATACATTTATTCCTGCAAACAAAATTTTTGGTATAAAAGTATAACAAACAAAAATAATAATAATTAACAATAAAAAATGTATTAATATAATACTTATGTTTTATAAATGAATGTAATGTGTGCTATTTCTTTTGTATTAAATATCTGTAATTCTGAGCTACATTTTCAATATCTGCCTTAAAGTTAATTCTATTTGTTGTTGGTTTATTAATTATCTGTCACATTTCTAATATATAATGACGTTTATAATTATGTTCTGTATTTAAAACTGATACATTTTCAAAGTCAGGATAGTGTTTTAAACTTGAACAATGAGAAGATAATGCTGTCTTTTGTGAATTAATATGTCTATATTTCTGATCTGATCTATGTCCAGCTGTTCTAGTTCTCAATGTATTCTTCGTTGTACCTATATATACCTTATCACAATTATCTCCGTCATTTCCACTACATGGTATTTTATATACTATATTTGACATGTCCAATTTCTGTATCCTAACCTTTGTCTTACTGTATAATTTATTTACGATACAAAGAAATACAAAGCAAAGAATTAGGAATTAGATTTAATAAGAAATGGTTTATTAATAAGACTGACTTAGATATTCCGACAGACGTACAGTGGATACTCTCATTAGGACACAAATATGCATTACCAGTTAGAAGAGAAGATTTTCCTAAGTTGAATATGATAACTGATGCAGAGGATTGTATACAGACAATACCGGATAGAATAACACTGACAAATAGAGATAGATACATTTTGGATAAAGTAAAGGAAGCCGAAATTTTCTTAAAGAAGAACAGGGACGCATTTATATTGGGATCTGATAAAGGAAATACAACTGTAGCTATAGAGAGAAAAGAGTATGATATGAGAATGAACAATATAGTAGGAGATATTACAAAATATAGTTTGAAAAATAGGGATCCAACGAGTAAATTACAAAAGATTAATAATAATTTAGTTGATGAACTTTTTGAAAAGAAAATTATTGTGTATACAGAGAAAATTAAACTTAAGACTAATATTGCTACTGCATCTAGATTATATGGACTACCTAAAATTCATAAAGAGGAATTTCCATTGAGACCAATTTGTTCTTTTATTAATTCTCCATCATATGAACTCTGTAAATACATTACTAACATTTTAAAGCAGATTACAGAATAATCTAAGTATGTACAATGTAAATAACTCACTTGAATTTAAGAATAGATTATTCAACAAACAAATACGAAGTGATGAAAAATTAGTTTCTTTTGATGTAATTTCTTTATACCTAAGTATTCCTGTTGATTTGGCAATGAATATTATAAGGGATAAATGGAATGTTATTGAGGAATATACAACTATTGAAAAAGGCTTGTTTTGGCGTATTTTGAAATTTTGTATAGAGGATAATAGATACTTTAAATACAGTGAGAAGATATATTTATAACAGAAGGGACTTCCAATGGGATCCCCTGCTTCTCCAATTGTGGCTGATATAGTTATGGAAGAATTATTAGACACTTGTATTTGAAAACTTGATGTTAGGCCAAAGATAATGACTAAATATGTGCATGATCTATTTTGTGTCATTTCTGAAAATGCAGTTGATAATATGTTATTAGCATTAAATGAATTTAGAGGAATGTGATTCTAAACTTTCTTATTTAGATACTTTGATAATAAGAAGGGGTAATAATTTGATAATGGATTGGTGTCAGAAACCAACAGCGTCAGGTAGAATTATTAATTTTTATTCAAAACATAATAAGAAAATCATTATTAACACTGCGAAGAATTTGATAGAAAAAGTACTGACTATGAGTGACAGAGAATTTCATAGAAAGAATGAGGAAATAATTAAGAATTTATTAAGGGATAATGATTTTCCTATAGGATTAATTTGTTCATTAATAAATCAATATAAATTTAGGAGGAATAATAACACAGGGAACTTAATTGAACAGAAGATTTACAAGTCTTTGGTCTATGTACCGGGAGTATCAGAACGTTTAGAGAAATCAGATAATCAAGAATCAAGATAATCGATACTAATAGATATAGAATAGCTTTTAAATCATACAATACAGTAAATAAATTATACAGTAAGACAAAGGATAGGATATAGAAATTGGACATGTCAAATATAGTATATAAAATACCATGTAGTGGAAATGATGGAGAGAATTGTGATAAGGTATATATAGGTACAACGAAGAATAAATTGAGAACTAGAATAGCTGGAGATAGATCAGATCAGAAATATAGGCATATTAATTCACAAAAGACATCATTATCTTCTCATTGTTCAAATTTTAATCACTATCCTGACTTTGAAAATGTATCAGTTTTAAATACAGAACATAATTATAAACGTCGTTATATATTAGAAATGTTACAGATAATTAATACACCAACAACAAATAGAATTAACTTTAAGGCAGATATTGAAAATGTAGCTCAGAATTACAGATATTTAATACAAAAGAAATAGCACACATTACATTAATTTATAACACATAAGTATTATATTAATACATTTTTTATTGTTAATTATTATTATTTTTGTTTGTTATATGTATATAATTTTATACCAAAAATTTTGTTTGCTGGAATAAATGTATCAATTTTTTCAAACTTTCAAATTGTTCATAATTTGTTAATTTCTTATTTCCTGAAGATGCTACACAATGGAGTAGCGAAATATCGAAAATAAAAAACTTTTTTATAATAAAAAACAAAACTTACGCTCAAGAAAATTGTGAAATTAAAAATATAAAAAGAAGGTTAAATAAACGAGAAGAGTTTTATAGTATATTTAGTTAGAATATTTTTCTACCTCAAGTAAAAAATCTAAGATGGTATTGTCATATAAGAATATATTTCGTCATATGAAATCAAAAAAGCCGTAAGTTACAAAAAATTCAAAATCGACTTTTTGATCGATTATGATGCACCGTATCAAAGTACATATTCCTGCAAAATTTTACACTCCTACGACTAAACACGACGACTTTATTAACAAAATTCTAAACAGCCGCAAGGGTAAGCCCAAACAATTTTAAAAAGTTTTTTGCTTCTCCTGTAAAATTTTTTAAATGTAACTTACGGCTTTTTTGATTTTATATGACGATTAGTTGTTTCAATGTTATGTAATGTTTCGGTTTGGGTTTTCCAATCATCATTATACCCTACACCACTACGTGGAGAGGGTATTATAACCCAACAAACAATTCGTTCCGTTTACGCACCGTTTTCGGTCCGTCATAAACGGAATCCAACTCCGTATACGTACCGTTTTCTGGATCCGTATACGGACTAGAAAACGGAACATAAGGAACATCGAAACTGATTCGAATCCGTTGAAAATCCGTCAATGACGGACCGTTTACGGACCGGTATGTCGTGTTAAATGACGATTAGTTGTTTCAATGTTATGTAATGTTTCGGTTTGGGTTTTCCAATCATCATTATACCCTACACCACTACGTGGAGAGGGTATTATAACCCAACAAACAATTCGTTCCGTTTACGCACGTTTTTCATGAATCCGTACGTGCCGGAGAGTCCGTAAAAATGTTTCTTGGGAAGTTTGTGCTGATATTTGTAACACCAAAAAATATTGGTCCTAGACCCACCTTATAGTATACCAATCGGCTCAGATTTTCTTTTTATTTCGATTTAACGATGTCCGTCCGTCTGCCCATGCATTCTTGTACGCACTCTACAGGTCGCAAATATTAATATATTTTGATGAAATTTGGTACACCGACTTATGTCGGCCCAAGGACGACGCCTATTGATTTTGGTTGAAATCGGTCCATATTTAGACCTAGTACCCATATTAGGGTCCCCCCAAAATTATATTGTTTATACACTGCAGGTGGCAAATATTAAGATATTTTGATGAAATTTGGCCCAAGGACGAAGCCTATTGATTTTGGTTAACATCGGTCCATGTTTAGACCTAGTGCCCATATAAGGGTCCCCCCAAAATTATATTGTTTATCCGCTGCAGGTCGCAAATATTAAGAAATTTTGATGAAATTTGGTACACCGACCTATGTCGGCCCAAGCACGAAGCCTATTGATTTTGGTTAACACCGGTCCATGTTTAGACCTAGTGCCCATATAAGGGTCCCCCCAAAATTGGCTTGTTTACACGCTGCAAGTCGCAAATATTAAGATATTTTAACGAAATTTGGTGTGCTGACTCACATGGTCCAGAGAAAAAAGCCGATAGATTCTAAATAGAATCGGTCCATATTTTGACCTATCGCCCATATGGGCTATATTTGCGATTTTCTCTTCTTTTATAATTTTATAGAAAATTTTGACACAAGTCCCATTTTAATCCATTCGAATTTCGGATCCAAACATTAGTTGGCTCTTAACCAGACTGGTGTAGGATATTGTATAGTCGGCATGCCCGACTTTAACCTTTTTTTTTACTCGTTTTTCTTTCGATTTAACGATGTCCGTCCGTCTGTCTGTCCATGCATTTTTGTGCGCACTCTACAGGTCGCAAATATTAAGATATTTTGACGAAATTTGGTACACCGACTTAAGTCGGCCCAAGGACGACGCCTGTTTAGACCTAGATAAGGGTACCCCCCAAAATTTTCTTTTTTACACGCTGCAGGTCGCAAATACGAAGATATTTCAATGAAATTTGGTATACACACCTATGTCGGCCCAAGAACGGAGCCTATTAATTTTGGTTGCAATCGGTCCATGTTTAGACCTAGTGCCCATATAAGGCTACCCCCCAAAATTGTCTTTTTTACACGCTGCAGATCGCAAATACGAAGATATTTGGACCTCTCTTTTATGTTTTTATAGAAAATTTTGACACAAGTCCGTTTTAACCCATTCAACTTTCGGATCCAAACATTAGTTGGCTTTAGGTCAGACTGGTGTAGGGTATTATATAGTCGGCATGCAACCTTTTTGGAACAACAAATAAAATCTAACATGACTATCATATTCTAACTAAATGTATGAAAATAGAGAAAGCCAGAAAAAAATTTTGTACTTTTCAAAAACAAAAATTAAAATATTTTTTTAAAAAATAGTAACATTAAAATATATATGAAAATATAGAAAGTCGGAAAAATTTTTTTTTCCAAAAACTTAAATTTTTTTTTAAGTTTTAGTTAAAAATAAATTTAGTTTTTAAGATACTATTGTAATGAACAAAAAAAAATTTTTTATATTATTTTTTTAGGTAAAAAAAAATATTTTTTTTAATATTATTTTTTAAAAACGCAGTTAAGCGACAAATTTCGTTGTTATTTTACTAATTTAATTCAGCCTTAGGGAATGAATCATTTAAGCGGGGAAGGCATTTAAACGGGAAGCATTTATAGGGAATTATTCCCATGCAATTTGTATGAAATGCATTTTTGCCAGCATTTTTAGCGCATTTAAGCGAGGAGCATTTAAGCGGGAACCCATAACACTTTTAACCGCATCAAATTTCAAAGAACAACTAAAATAAGTAACTTCACAAGTAAAAAGACAAATAAAACATATTTCGAAATATTTGTTTTAGTCAAAAAACGTTAATTTTAAAAACAAAAATAAATAAAGCATCGGGTCACAATTTATTTTTTTAATTTCACAATAACTATTTCTTAACCCTTCTTGGTTTGGCCAGACACCACTTGTTGGACGTTTTTGGTCTCCGCAGCGCAAGGGTTAATGAGTTTTTGAGGAAAAAACATTGTGGAAAAATCCTCAAAAATTTTTATTGAATAATCAGGAAAATTTTTTTTTTGGCGATTTTCGCTAAATATTAGTAAGATTAGAAGAGCAAAAACAAACTGTTAAATGTAATAATAGTCATCCTGCTAAAATCAACAGAAATGTATGACGAAAAATAGTAGACTGCTGATTTCACAAAAATAGATTTTTATTCTCTTAAAACAATTTAAAATATTTTTCAGTTTGTTAATTATACAAATATACAGCAAAATTTGTTGATGATTCTAGCAGAATAATTTTTTTTTATTTCAATTAACTAAAATTTAGCTCAAATATAACTAAAATTCTGTATATTTAACAGCTTTATTTTTGCTATTTTTATCTCATTAATATATAGCACAGAAAATCTGCTACTTTCTGCAGTTTTTTATGCTACGTAATTTTTAACTAATTTTTCGCAGCTTAAGCAAAACTTTCTACAGGCTTTTTTTCTATTAATGCACTTAACATGACCAACCAATCCGCTCTTTTTAGAGTTCCCAGCCAGCAAACGAGTCCAAAAAGGAATCAGAAAAGTGCTCAAAATATATTACTAAACTTTCACTTGTATGAATGTGCTGCATTAAAAAAGAGTTTTTTTTTTATATTAAATAATTACTCAAAGAAATATTTAAAAAAAATTCTTTAGGCAAAAAAATTAATTTTTTTATCACAAAATGTTCAAATTAATTTACATTTCTGAGTCGTTTCTGAATCACCTTTGGATTTAAAAATTTGCCTCAACTGTTTGTGCCTTTTATGATTCCTTTTACTAAGACTAACTAATGCGCAATTTTTGACAAACAATTTTAAAATTTAAAAAATATGTGCTTTTTTGAATAATTTTTGATTTACAGAACCCTCATTTATAAGAACCCTCATAAAAGTATCCAAATTTTTAAGCTAGGTCAACGACTATATAATTAAAAGACTATCCAACTCTCCCTACCTGTGTTAAATGGCTAGGTTATGAGTTTTGTGATTGAAATTTTAAAATTTAAGAATTAGCCCTGGTTTATGTGTCACGAAAATGGTCTAAACGAAAGCAAAATAACGAAATTTTTTTTTGTTTCCCATGTAATTTTGTCGAAAGTAATTGTCAATTTCTATCGTTTAGCCTTAGACAAGACCTTAATTTAATGCAATTAGAGCCTGAGAGGTTTAATATTTGCTATAAATTTTCGATACGAAAATGTTGTAGACCTATGAGTTTTAAATTTCATTTACATTCAGATTTTCGACAAAAATTATATTTTTCCACGTTTTGTATCAAAATTATATTCGTCACGTAATTCATGTTACACATTTCAATAAATAAAACAAGGGATCAAAATTCATTAAGTAAATTTAAAAGTATTAAAAAATTGGTGAAAACTTTAAACCAAATTTTTTTAAATAACGGAAACTATATTTTCGAAGATCAATTCGACAAAGTTTTTTGACTTCAGATTCGTATTAAGAAGGACCAAAAATCAAAAAAATATAAAAGATTTGATGTACTTCTCCGCAATATTGACTCATAAAGTATTTCCCTGGGTGCCACATATTTGTGGGCGATAATGATGAAAGCCACCTATGGCGATAACTTATGGTTGCAAGAAATCTCCATAGAGGCACGGCCAATTTAATATAAGTATAGTCAGTATGACTAAACTTAACGTCACTAATTCAATGACGAACAGTTTTCAACCAACGTCACTAATATGACGAACATTTAAAAACCACTCGTCACTAAATATGACGAGGCAGTTGGTAACCTTATAAGCGAAATTTATGCCTGAATAGGCAGCACGTATAAATTACTAATCCCTTCTAAAAATATTAACATTCTTCGCACCTTCATCCAATACCGGACAGCTCACGCGGACCACGGAACCTACGATGACATATGACACTACCTATCATGATCCTAGTGCTGATAACAACTAAATCTCTTTTCGTCAGTATCCCTAACCTAAGTAATGACTCCGCAGATTCCCTACACCAAACTCCTCTCCAGTTCAGAATAATTGCATGGATGTGCAATTGGTCCGTCTCGTACTTGTCCTGTAATGCCCTAACCATACAGCAAAATTTGTTGATGATTCTAGCAGAATAATTTTTTTTTATTTCAATTAACTAAAATTTAGCTCAAATATAACTAAAATTCTGTATATTTAACAGCTTTATTTTTGCTATTTTTATCTCATTAATATATAGCACAGAAAATCTGCTACTTTCTGCAGTTTTTTATGCTACGTAATTTTTAACTAATTTTTCGCAGCTTAAGCAAAACTTTCTACAGGCTTTTTTTCTATTAATGCACTTAACATGACCAACCAATCCGCTCTTTTTAGAGTTCCCAGCCAGCAAACGAGTCCAAAAAGGAATCAGAAAAGTGCTCAAAATATATTACTAAACTTTCACTTGTATGAATGTGCTGCATTAAAAAAGAGTTTTTTTTTTATATTAAATAATTACTCAAAGAAATATTTAAAAAAAATTCTTTAGGCAAAAAAATTAATTTTTTTATCACAAAATGTTCAAATTAATTTACATTTCTGAGTCGTTTCTGAATCACCTTTGGATTTAAAAATTTGCCTCAACTGTTTGTGCCTTTTATGATTCCTTTTACTAAGACTAACTAATGCGCAATTTTTGACAAACAATTTTAAAATTTAAAAAATATGTGCTTTTTTGAATAATTTTTGATTTACAGAACCCTCATTTATAAGAACCCTCATAAAAGTATCCAAATTTTTAAGCTAGGTCAACGACTATATAATTAAAAGACTACCCAACTCTCCCTACCTGTGTTAAATGGCTAGGTTATGAGTTTTGTGATTGAAATTTTAAAATTTAAGAATTAGCCCTGGTTTATGTGTCACGAAAATGGTCTAAACGAAAGCAAAATAACGAAATTTTTTTTTGTTTCCCATGTAATTTTGTCGAAAGTAATTGTCAATTTCTATCGTTTAGCCTTAGACAAGACCTTAATTTAATGCAATTAGAGCCTGAGAGGTTTAATATTTGCTATAAATTTTCGATACGAAAATGTTGTAGACCTATGAGTTTTAAATTTCATTTACATTCAGATTTTCGACAAAAATTATATTTTTCCACGTTTTGTATCAAAATTATATTCGTCACGTAATTCATGTTACACATTTCAATAAATAAAACAAGGGATCAAAATTCATTAAGTAAATTTAAAAGTATTAAAAAATTGGTGAAAACTTTAAACCAAATTTTTTTAAATAACGGAAACTATATTTTCGAAGATCAATTCGACAAAGTTTTTTGACTTCAGATTCGTATTAAGAAGGACCAAAAATCAAAAAAATATAAAAGATTTGATGTACTTCTCCGCAATATTGACTCATAAAGTATTTCCCTGGGTGCCACATATTTGTGGGCGATAATGATGAAAGCCACCTATGGCGATAACTTATGGTTGCAAGAAATCTCCATAGAGGCACGGCCAATTTAATATAAGTATAGTCAGTATGACTAAACTCACGCGGACCACGGAACCTACGATGACATATGACACTACCTATCATGATCCTAGTGCTGATAACAACTAAATCTCTTTTCGTCAGTATCCCTAACCTAAGTAATGACTCCGCAGATTCCCTACACCAAACTCCTCTCCAGTTCAGAATAATTGCATGGATGTGCAATTGGTCCGTCTCGTACTTGTCCTGTAATGCCCTAACCACGCCCGGACTCTTGTATTTTCCGTCTTTTCCCTGTGCATATCAGAAATGCTACGACCATCAGTTACGACCTGTGCATCCAGCACATAGACCTCATTCCCTCCAAAAGCCACTATATCAGGTTTCCTGATACCATCGATTGTTTGCAATCTGTCCTCTAAAACTACAGTCCAGCGTTTGTCCCGCAGTCTCTCGTCAATATAAGAAACGATATTATGTCTATTCGTCCTGTCGGCCCTAGTCCGATAGCATCTTTGAACTATATGATTTAAGGTTTCTTGAGCTTCACAACCTGCACGACAGCGCCGATCCATTTCAGCCCTCCCGCGGGAAGATCTGGACCGAGTAGGGAGTGCGTTTATACGCAACTTTATACAATTGATAAAGTCCCTGCCAGTTAAGAAACTGGTGGGCTCCACTAACTAACGGTGGGCTTGTGTGTGGTGATTACTGTGTATCAATCCACGCCCATCGACGGTGCTGTGCAGGCGATCCGACCAATACTTGCTTAAATCCCTCCGACTCAGGATCCTACCTCTATCACTCACTAAACGTCTTTCTACATTGGCGACCTCTGAAGCGATAAACGTATCTGCGGTAGAAGCTCCACTCGGGAGTGGAAGCTGCAAATTACGCAGACGGTTTAATCTCAACAGAGGTGCCTGCCACCTGAGTGCGACTATTCCCAAACCACCATCCTCCACTTAAGCGTGGAAGTAGGCGGTAGGGACATCGTCTTGCAGACTAAGCCATTTACGTACGTATTTCCTAATCGTACGGTCAATCCTGTTCAGACATCCAATCATGACTTTCCCGAGGGTTAGAACATGATAGAGCTGAGGGATTAGTGTCGTACGTAAGGCAAACAATCTTTGTTGTAGCTTTAAGGTGAGCCGATCTAGCTTCTGACAAAGTTCATTCATCAGATCCACCTTGGTTAATCCATCTGCGGTGAATGTCACACCTAGGTACTTCCAAGTGTAGGTTCTTTTAAGAGCTGGAATAGTCCTTCCTGATGCGGTGAACTCCTCTTGTATAATTACGGAACGCTTCTGTTTTGGTTGTCCTTTGATGGACACAGAAAGACATTTAGAACTGTTCAAGCGAAGTCCAACCGTCTCTAGGAAATTACAGACTATATCCAGAAATTTCTGGAGACCTTGCTTAGTTGAAGCCCAGATGACCAAGTCGTCAGCGTAAGCAGCTTATTAGTATTATGATTGCCGATTTTACACCCAATTTCGGATGGAAGTCTTCGGATAAGTCGGTCCATAATCAAACTGAAAAGGACCGGGGAGAGCAGATCTCCCTGTTTAACACCCCTTCCTGGTGTAACCACCTCTTCAGACTCCCATGTATAGGCTTTGCTCTTGGGATCATGTGAGTCAGCGTACCGAATTTCAATAAAATATCTTGGTAACGTGCGAAAAATTTGATTTTTGGGAGACCTTCATATGTGCACTACGTCTAATTATGTAGCGACTTTAACCATAACCCACAGGCTTCATCTTTGAGCCGATATAGGTCTGTGAACCAAATTTCGTCACAATATCTTAATATTTGCAAACTACGAATATGCAAATATTTTGTGGGACCTTTATACAGGCACTAGGTCTAAACAAGGAACAATTAAAAAAAAATTAATAGGCTTTGTCTATGGGCCGATCTGAATCAGTGTACAAAATTTAATTGAAATATATTCGCATTTGAGACCTGTAGCGTACGAAAAAGGCAACTTTGGGAGGGAACTTTATAACTAACTCCAAACATGGACCGATTTTAACCATACCAGAATTTCATTAAAATATCTTCGTATTTCTCACTTGTACCGTGGGCAAAAGCTAATTTTGGGCGGACCTTTGTATGGGCGCTTGGTCCAAACATGGGCCGATTTCAACCAAATTCAATTGGCTTCGTCCTTGGCCCGAGGTAAGTCAGGCTGCCACATTTCATCAAAATATCTTAATACTTGCAACCTATACCTCGCCAATTTTTGGCGGACCTTTATACGGGCACTGGGTCTAAACATGGACCGATTCCATACTAGACTTACCCGTGTAGTGTACCAAATTTTATTAAAATATCTTCGTATTTGCGACCTTTAGCATGCAAACAATATAATTTTGGGGAAACCTTTATATGGGCCCTGGGTCTAAACATGTGCCGATGTTTACCAAAATCAATAGGCTTCGTCCTTGGGCCGATATAAGTGATTGTAGCAAAGTTTATCAAAATATCTTAATATTTGCAACCTCTACCCCGCGAATATGCCTATTTTTGGAGGACCTTTATACGGGCTCTGGGTCTAAACATGGACCGAATCCATATAAAATCAACAAGCTTTTTTAATAAGCAGAGGTGAAGGCGTGTACAGTAGTTCCCGCTTAAATGCACCCTCCTTAAATGAATACCCTGTTATAAAATGCATGGGAATAATCTAGTATAAATTCGTCACGCTTCAATGTGTTCCCCGCTTAAATGCTCCTCTTAGGCTGAGTTTAATTAGTAAAATAAGAACGAAAGTTAATGCTTAAATGCGTTTCTAAAAGTATGAATTTTTTAGCTAAAAACAAAAATCTATATAATAAAAAATTATTAAAAAATTTTTATTAAACTGGAAATTCTGTTAAAACTAAACCTATTTTTAAATAAAAACCGTTTTTTGTGATCAGAATGTGTAAAAAAAACCTTTCATTGAAAAAAATATAAATTCGTTTAATGCGTTTTTACGCATTTGTGCTATAATTTTATAAATGCGTTATTGCGCATTTATCCGAATTTAAGGATAAATAATTCCCCGTTTAAATGCGCAGAAAATCCTGCATGTTTGGACGCGCATTTAAGCGGGGACCATTGTTCCAAATTTTATTAAAATATCTTCGTATTTGCGACCTGTAGCTTGCGAACAAGCCAATTTTGGGGGGACCTTTATATGGGCACTAGGTATAAACATGGGCCGATTTTTACCAAAATCAATAGGATTCGTGCTTGGGTCGATATAAGTCAGTGTACCGAATTTAATCAAAATGTCTTAATATTTGCGACCTGTGGCGTGCGAATATGCCCATTTTTGGGGGGACCTTTATACGAGCTCAGGGTCTGAACATGGACTGATTCCATATAAAATGAACAGGCTTTTTCTATGAGCCCATGTGAATCCGTGTACCAAATTTAATTAAAATATCTTCGTATTTGCGACCGGTAGCATGCGAACAATATAATTTTGGGGAAACTTTTATATGGGCACTAGGCCTAAACATGGACCGATTTTAACCAAAATTAATTGGGCCGAAATAGGTGAGTGTACCAAAGTTCATCAAAATATCTTAATATTTGCGACCTGTACCGTGCGCACAAGAATACATGGACAGACAGACGGACATCGTTAAATCGAAACGAGTAAAAAGGTTAAAGTCGGGCATGCCGACTATACAATACCCTACACCAGTCTGGTTAAAAGCCAACTAATGTTTGGATCCGAAATTTGAATGGGTTAAAATGGGACTTGTGTCAAAGTTTTCTATAATGTGAGTCAGCGAACCAAATTTCATTAAAATATCTTAATATTTGCGACCTGCAGTTTGTAACCAAGCCAATTTTGGGGGGACCCTTATATGGGCACTAGGTCTAAGCATGGACCAGTATTAACCAAAATCATTCTTGGGCTGATATAAATCGGTGTACAAAATTTCATCAAAATATCTTAATATTTGCGACCTGCAGCGTATAAACAATATCATTTTGGGGGGACCCTTATATGAGCACTAGGTGTAAACATGGACTGGTGTTAACCAAAATCAATAGGCTTCGTCCTTGGGCTGACATAGGTCGGTGTACCAAATTTCATCTAAATATCTTAATATTTGCGACCTGCAGCGTATAAACAATATAATTTTGGGGGGGACCCTTATATGGGCACTAGGTCTAAACATGGACCGATTTTAACCAAAATCAATAGGCTTCGTCCTTGGGCCGACATAAGTGGGTGTACCAAGTTTCATCAAAATATCTTAATATTTGCGACCTGTAGAGTGCGCACAAGAATGCATGGACAGACAGACAGACGGACGGACGGACGGAAAAAAAAATCTGAGTCGATCGGTATACTATAAGGTGGGTCTGGGACCAATATTTTTTGGTGTTACAAACATCAGCACAAACTTATATTACCCTGACCACATAGTGGTGTAGGGTATAACAAAAAGTGATTCTGTGTCGATCGGTATACATCGATCAGTGTTACACACATCAGCGCAAACTTTTTATACCCTGTCCACTATACCGTACCGCATTAACATTGATTTTTACCGGTAAAACTGTTGAGTATATAGAAAAACGTTATATGAACAGATTAAAGGAATTGTAATTTTTAATTTTTTTTTAAATTGTTTGAGCAAAATCGGACTAGTGGTTCTCGAGTTATGTCAAAAAAAAGATATATCTCGATTCCTAGGGGTGATCCAGCGAAACGCCGGGACACGTATAACTTATTTTTGACCGATATAACATTTCCCGTTGGTTTCATCCCATCCCGATTTTGACTGTCGCATAGTGTAATTAAACCATACGCGTTATTTGAAAATTTTTATTATTCGTAATAAAGGCTGACTTCATAAACGCAGTAATGTAAAGCAACACTGCAAATATATGCGTTTACAATGCAAAGCAATACTGCATGGCAACACTGCTTTGTCAAATAATGCGATGACATTTTGAAACGTTTATGAACGCTAATACTGCTTTTCGTCTATTTTTCACTATATAAATACATAAAGTCACATGTTTATTTCTATGAGTGTGTAAATAAAGTTTTACCAAACTTTTACTAACTGTTTTACCAAATTAAAGTGCTTCAAGGACAATTCTCCAAAGTAGATTGTAGATTTAAACATTTCGTAAAATGAAAGGCAATCTTTTTGAATTCAAACTAATAAAAAATAAGAGACTCCTAATTATTTCTACGTCATATTAAACCATAAAGTATTTTTCCCAGGCTTAATGAATTAAATAAAGACGAAGGAATTTTTCACTTAATATTTGTATGTAGAAAGCGAAAATACTTTAAAAAGTTTTAGAGAAAGTCTGTGCAAAAATGTCGATATTTGTTGATCGGTGTAATTTTTTGAGGCTCCATTAGATGTTTATTTTGTTATTGCTGTTTTCTATATTATGTATATTAATTTTAATTTAATTTACATTTTTTTAATTTTGTTTAAAATTTTTTTAATTGTTTTAAAATTAATGAAGGGCCCCACGCAATTGGTTCAATCGCCGCATTTGCCCATGTATGCTCTATACTAAAGGGTTAATTTAATCAAGGATTACAAACTTAAAGATTTTTTTTTTTTCAGTAGTTTGAGTACTGTTTGATTAACTAAAATGCCAAGTTTTTCATAAAGTTCTAAATTTAAGATCAATGAGATCCAGTATTATTGTCAACACTAACAAGTAAGGTATCCCAATGGGTTCTCTCCGATTTTAATGAGATTCGGATATGTGATAGAGAAGAAAAAGAGTAATGTAGACGTATTTTTTTCATAGCGCCCCAATCTGAATTGGGCAGTTAAAAATTTTAGTCAAAAGTTACTTAATTTTAGTGTTTTTAATTTATTTCTTATATAGTTTTAAAGAAATAGAAAAATTGGGTATCAAATGAAAGCTTTTCTGTACACATCTACCTGTATACAAAACTTATACGAACAGGTGCAAATTAGCACAGTTTGTATGGGAAATTGCTTTTTCTTTTCTCGAGTACTTTAACGCTGTGTACAAATATAAAAAAATTTCGCAAATTTCAGATGTTTTCCATAAAATTAGGTTAGTTTTTTATCCCACTTTTTAACTCTTAAACATGAGATTGCGCCACTAAAAAAATACGTGTCTCCTATTTGGTTCTCCTCTATCACATATCTGATAGATACAGCTGATTAAAACATTTCATTAAAATTGCAGAGTACCCACTGAGTACTTAAGTAAAATTTCAGTATAAAATCGATTCATTTCTTAAACATTTCTTAAGAACAAGAAATTTTGAAACGGATCTTTCTTAGTTGCGATTAAAAAATGGCACTAATTTTTTATACAAAAATTTTAGAAATAAGAAAATTGTGAAAAAATAAAAGAAATTTTAATAACGAAATTTGAATTTGAACAAAGGCCGCACTAAATTCAATAAAAGTCCGCATTTGCTCCTTTTCAATAAATATAATATTTGAATTAAAGTAAAAGACAATTTTTTTAAATTTTGCCGCTATTTTAATTTTTTGCCATATTAGACTTTATTCTGCTTGTTTTTTATCTTTCGCAGTGTTTCTTTTTTAGTTGCGATTTGAACGTTGATAATGTTAAACGTGTTGTGAATGAATCGGAAGATTTTTGAAAATTATACAAATAAACAGAATCATATGATAGATGCAAAACCCACTTTCATACATATTTTTAAGAAAATAATCTCTATTTTTTTTGCATTTTAGAGTCTAGTAAATATTTTTCCCAATTAAAGATAGAGAGAATGGACGGAAATGGGTATGGATAATATAGAGCCATATTTTTAATTTATTTTTAAAAGAAAAGAAATTATAGTTTATATTTTTTAAATTAATGTTTTTCGTTCGATTTTAGATCATACCCAGCAAAATCTTTCATTACCAAATAAGTGGTTATATAATAGAAATTCATAGCTCCGCACAACTTATTTTTTGGCGTCTGAACTCATTATTTTTGTTTGGCGTGGTCGTTTTTATAAGTAGTCACGCTTACCCGCTCGCTTACGAAAAAATGAGAAATAAGTAGTTATGAGACTTTGAATAATAAGTGGTTACACACATGCTTACAAAAAGTTGAATTATAAGTGGTTATCCGATGGCTTACTTGATTCTTAAAAATAAGGAGTTAAGCAAATACTATTAGCTTAAAGAAGTACATTCAGAAAAATTTAAGTTTTCTCTAGTGTGTAATTTGAGACTCGTCATAAAAATTTTAACATATTTACATATACAGTGTGTTCCCGTACGTTCCCAATGTTACCGAAATTTACCCAAAGTTACCGAAATTTACCCAAAAGCGTTCCCGTACTCGAGAATTGGGTAAATGAGAGCGCTAATGAGAGTGTATTAGTGCTTCTCTTTTTACCAAAATTTACCCAGACTTTTTCTTCGGGTAAACTTTGGTAAAACAGCTGATGCAAATATAAACAAAAAACAATTGTGAAATTAAATTAAAAATTGTAATTAAATAAAGAAATAAGCAAAAGAAACTTGGTTTTTTGTTAAAATTAATTGAATAAAATCAAAAACAACTTTTAAATACGAATAAATATGTCTATTTGTGCCGATTTGCAAACTGAAATTATACGTATTTAGACATCAGTGATGGGATTTTTGGCACAATCTAAGATTGATTGGTACAATGGCACAACCGATACTATTTTGGCACATTTTGGTTATCTACAATATTTAATAGAAAATGAGTTTAAAAAATAATTCTTTAATTTTTAGTTTCTAAGCATTTATTGGTATTAAAATACCTTTTCGAATAAAGCAAAACTAAAAAATGGCATCGAAGATATTACCGAATAAAGCACCGTAAGTTGTGAAAAAATTTCTCTCAGACTTTAAATGCTTTAAATTGCAATTTAAGTTAAAAAATTAACAATATTTTAATTTTATAACAAAGCCACAATCACAATTAACACAAAATGTCACTTTTTCACCAGAAAAATTATAGTCTTGTACATTAAATTTGCGTGAAAACTAAGTTTGCACAATTTTCACGTGAAACCCATTGTCGTGAAAAATAATTTTTTTTTATATGGAGTATAACAGTTTTTTCACGTGAAAACTGAATAACTTACGGTGCTTAATCCATAGAATTTCAAAAATTCAAATGCTATAAATTTATCTCAGAGCTTCGAAAGAATTAATTTAAGTTTAATTCATAAAAAAATTAATTCAGTTTTCGAAAATGTTTATATGTATACCATTCCGTGCAACCATTCCTAAAGAATTCATTCATTGGCTGCATTCCCAAATCTTTAATAAGTATCGGATGAATTTAATTTATCATTCACCTTTTAATTGAAAGAAAATTTTAATTCATTCAAATATAATTAATTCCATAAGAATTCAAAATAATTCCATAAGAATGCATTGAAAACACGGTTTCTAAGTGAAAATTGAGTTTTGGCACAATAAAGGCCCATTTGGCACATTTTAGTCATACACTTGGCACAAAACAAAATTTTTCAAGTCCCATCACTGTTTAACATTATTCTTTGAAATAAGTTTTTGGGCTAGAAAAGTGGTTTTTTGCGTTCCTGTACTATTGGGTAATTTTGTCATTTTGTGAGAGGATTTTGTGCTTACTCTCATTTTACCGAACTTTACCCAAAAAGTAAAGAAACACACCTATAATAAATAAAAATTTATAAAATTTAACTGTGTAAAAAGTACTTATTTAAACTATTACGTGTAAGTCATTATTTTATATTTAGAAACAATGAATACAATAGGCCGTTATTAGGAAGTCATTATTTTATAGTACAAAATAATGCAAAAGGTAATGATATATCATTATTGGTAATGCAGACAGCAATGAGGTGTCATTACCAATATTTTGCTGGGTATATACTAATATCTCATTCTGATTAAATTATTTTTCAAATTAAAGAAAGATGATACAATTTTTACCAGAAAATTACAAAGAATTTGAAATTTTAAAGATCAACTATACATACCCCTCATTCAGTTTATACTTTTTTAATAAAATTAATTTAAAATAAATTTAAATAAATAACTAATCCCTACATATTTTTTATTATATATTTTTTATTAAGAAAAAAAAAAACACTTTTTATCAAATCGACACATAATTTTTATTAGAATTCACTAAAAATTAAAAAAAAAAAACATTTTATCGAATTGAAAATTTTTTTATTTAATTTTAGTTCCTAATTTACAATAGATTTTTTTACCAAATCAACAACTTTCTTTACTGACCGAAAAACAAAATAATTTCAACAACGTGCTTACAATTTTCATTATCAATTCGGCAAAAATCGTCCTCACCGGAAATTCAATAATTCTTTTTATTGAATCTGTATTTTCCTATTCAAATATGAAAATTATTTTTTTGTATGTAGCGGTCCAATTTTTACAAAGTCGACTCTAGCACTGACATAAGTTTACCGCTTAGGCCTTGTGTCATCCCTACATTCGCTTTATCGAATTGATCATTAATTTTAGCATGAAATTTATGCAAACCAATTCCATCTATGGTGGTTAATTTAAAGTTTTGATTTTTAGCCTTTAATATCACATTTACCATGGAAAGCGATGTTTTTCTTTAGCCATGATTACAACGATGCATCCGTTGAATCATCTGTGATGTCATCATATTGAGGCATCGTTCCAAGTGCTGGCGGAATTAAGGCTGTGGCCAATGAAGGGGCCCTCAGATGTGG
This sequence comes from Leucophora obtusa, assembly GCA_949987735.1. NCBI lineage: Eukaryota > Metazoa > Arthropoda > Insecta > Diptera > Anthomyiidae > Leucophora > Leucophora obtusa. Next base: position 28,700,365 of record OX465297.1, read on the forward strand.
CACAAACATTGCCTTTGCTTTCCCATCGTTGCTTTTCAAAGCATTTATTTACAGCTTGAGCTACTGAGGATTCAATTAGGTCTACATAACGTACAACTAAAGGAGCGGAGGTGGAAACGTGGATACTGGTGGAAACGACCATTTCGGAGATTATTATCAACACGCAGATAATCGTTGATAATTTGGAATAGAGGGAATGAGTCCCAAGTGTCTGGTGGCTGCTCAGATAAAACTCGGTCCATATGGACAGGGGAAAAAGACCAAAATATTTCAGAATGTTCTGCAATTAAATCGCTAAACTAAGCGTACGCTTAGTAAATCTACACATGGTTGTGATAAATGTATTATATCTTCAAGTTTTCTTGCCGGACGCACTGCAACTTCGCCACTTAAGTTTTCTTCTATTTTCGATTCCGATGACAAATTTACCAAGGCGGCGGATTCTAAGCTCTTCTTAATCATTTGGAAAACGTCCTCAGCAAGCACTAGTGTTATGATATCCTTTATAAGAACACCTTCTATCAGAGATAACTTTGCTTTTAGAGCACCTTCAGGTCGTCCAATTGGAAAACAAAACCGAAAGTTTGAAATTTGATATTCTAGAAAAACTCTTAAGTGTTCTTTTTTTTTATTTAGGTAAATTTTTCCTTTTCTTCGTGTGTAATACTTTCAACACCATCTGGAGGATTACCGTGCACGTGACTAGCACAAAAGGCAAATTAATAAGTGTCGGATCGATCATGAAATCCTCCTCTGCGCCTTCTTGCAAATCTCCTAAGGAAGCATATTGATCATTAAGACGATATCCTAAAGCAAGATTCTGAAACATTTTAAAGAACAAATCATGATCTAAAGTGCATGGATCAGCACTAATATAACCTTCCGTGCCATGTTTACGTGCCTTATGTGCCAAAAACCGCCACCATTTAAGTCGATGCAAACATCAAACTCGCACTTGCACATTTAATATAGTCTGCGGTATAGCCATCTAACCGCATCATTTCCGAAAGTTTAGATTTTTTCTTTATAACTACACATAACGAAGGTGTACTGAACAAGTATAAAGTAACGTTTCTTCCATTTCTTTTCGAGACGGCATGCTATTTTATTACGTAGATATTTATCTGGTAAATTTTTCGCTACCGATATACGATAGCATTCGGAAACTTTGGATGACAAGGGTGTGGGTTTTAATATCACTTTTCAAAGCTATTTATCTTCTAAAGCAATCATACCAGGATTCTCAGTATATAATTTAACCTTAAAAAGGATGAGTCGTTGTAAAATCAACTTGTGTATCCCACATAAGTTTTGTAGCTTCAGCTTGATCTGTCTGAAGTTTTTCGCCATTCTCTAATTCCAATAAATAAAATAATAAACAATATTGTTCTGAGCCAACGATTTAAGACCCTTAACTTCCATTACAATTACTTATAATTGGAAGGTTAAGACAACATCCAATTTGGAGAGCTGTGTAATACCCTCCTCAGAGTCTCCTTCCAGTTTGGAAAGAGATCCATGAGAACGTAAGATCATTTTCGAAAACGAAGGCGTAGTATGATTGTAACGTTTTAGTTTTTGTAAGCCATATTTGCGGTCCATGTCCCCTTAATAACCCGTAGGGATCCTAAGTTTGCCATTAGTAAGTTGGTGGACGATTTAAGCACTTCAGTGTACAGAGATTCCATTTCTTTTAAAACAAATTTTGGTATTAGATTACTATTTATTTCCACTTCATTAACACGTTGCATCCGACCATCTAATTCACGTCTTATGGCAGCTGCTTACTCATCGGCCGAATCTAACATTAAGGCATTGAATAAGATTTGATATTTAAATTTTTTTTTTACATTTAGTATTTGCTGGAGCATATCATACAACTGTTCTTTGGATAAGACCAATTCAATATTTAATGACCGTTGGAGACGATCTGGTTTTTTTTTAGTTTCTTCGCCCGTGCCCTTAAGTATCACATCAAGTTTAGCCATCGAGGAAGTAGTACCGTAGGCTTACTGAGACAATCGATTTCAGGTAAAGAACGAACACGTTTTTTAATTTTTTTACGAAAAACTTCGGTGAAATCTTACATTGAACATGAGCCTTGCTGTCGTGATAACTATGAACTGCATTGCTTCGTCGGCCATAATTTGCATTTCGCCCTTAAGGAAGGCTTGAAATCGTTGGATAATAGCATCTAGTTGTGTTTTGTTAACTTTACGCTGTATCTTTGTCATGTCGGTAGGTTGTTTAGCATTAAAAGGATATGATATGCAAAGCGGAACAAAACCAAAAAGCTGTATGCGTTTCTTTCATTCCTGTTTTAGCTGACCACAAGCACCCGATTCGTATTTATTACTGGCTACAGAAAGAGACGGTGATATTGGGCGAGGCTATGAATTTCCTTTGGATGAAGAGCCAGCACATTGATTGCGCGTTTCTTGAGATATACTGGCCGCTTCTGCCACAAAATCATTTGCGGTTAATTCGTTTTTACTGAATGTACAGGTGCTGTTGTTTTTTCACTATCTGTAGCGCCACTTGATACTAAGTTATCAACTGCTTTATGAGGGACACCAGCATTATATAGAGCCGGCCCACTGATTGCTTTACTGCTTGAATCGACAGCATTGGTAGCAGATTTTTGCTTTGCTAATGATGCACGATTCATGGTCACCTTTTTCTTCATTGGAATTGGGATCAATCACGTCGAATTATATTTATTATATCTTTTGTTGTTGTTGTTGTAACGGCTTTAAAAGCCGGAGTAGCAATTCTTGCTCGGATAAATTCGATTACTTTCGAATCGTTCCGGCACATAGTCCGATTGCAGTAGGAACCGGGTTATACCGCCCATACTCGGTCGTCAGAGCCTCGTCAGCGTTAACAGGGAACACCATGTCCAAGATGGACTGTGGGTGAGGTTGGCATTTGGAAATAATTTCCCTTGACCCCCTTGATATCTTTTGTTTGTTGTCAACTTTGCTGCTGTTGTATTAAAGTCACGTTCGAAACCAAAAGAGTTTTACAGCGATAACGGGCATTCAGCAGTGTGGCAAAGAAGCAGCCAAACAGCACGCTGTACATGTAACTGTAATATGAATACATATATTAGTTTTCTTTTTCTTTTTTCAACTATAAATTCAAGGCAAGTCAGTTATTTTACTGATAAATCTAAATATTAACTTAAAATACTGTTATATTTTGTTAATTTATGCTGGATACAAACAAAATACAAACAATAAAATGTAATTGTATACTTATTATTTTTTAAAATTATATTTACTTGTTTTTCTTAGAATTTTCCGTGAATATTATTGTACGTGTGTTTCAGAGTATGTTTCCCGGCTTACTGATGTTTCTTCTCCAATGTATTCACATTGATTAGGGGTGTGAATGCAATCAGTGGTAGTTGTGAAAAACCTGTTAATTTTTCGCCCTCATACACATAAAGAAACAAAAAGACTATTCGTATTCTTTAACAAGGAGCCCAGCAAAATCTTTCATTACCAAATAAGTGGCTATATAATGAAACTATTACTGCTTACAATTCGGCGTCAGTACTAGTTATATTAGTTGGACGAAGTCGTTTTTATAAACAGTCTAGCTAACGCGCGACTAATTATTTAATTACAAAAATAATGTGATATTGGTAACTACTTATTTTCTAACTACTAATAAGTATACGAGTAAGGCTTATTATTAGGGTATTCAATTAATCGGCTTTTTATTTTAATCGATTAATCGTGCAAATAATTATTTGGGTTTTTTTCCTAACCGGTTAATCGAACAAAATTTTAAAATTAATCGATTAATCGAAAAAAATTTATGTAAAATAATCTACATAATATAATATAAAAATAAAAAAATGTAATAATTGAGATCACATTTTGTCAATATTTTTATTTTTTCTATCCCCGCTTTCACATATTAAAATTTTATCCAAATTGGGGAGAACCCCACCCGAAAGAAGAATATAAGACCCCGTACATTAATTTGTATCTCTTTCGTATGCATTGAATAAATAAAAACGTAAATGTAGTGAGGATTTTTGTTGAGAATTTATTTTCCCTCTACGTTTCTGTATCTCCATCCCTTTATTTTATTAATTCAAAGTGCTCACTAAACAAGTTTTATTATATTGAGCATTAATTATAATTAGGGCAACCAAAAAAAAACTCTAAAAGCAATGTTTTAAGCTCTTAAAAAAAGCTCGAAAAAACAGTAAAATAAGCAGTTAAAATACAAAAATAAGCCCTTAAACTTCATCACTTCTTTATTAAAATCCTCATAAAATTTAAATTTTTTTATTTATTACAATGCTACATTTCTTGGAACTTCAGGAATCAGACAAAGTTGTGACATTCTTAAATTTATTTTCATCGGGAAATGCATTAAAGAATTAAATGTGCTAAAATCATTCTTGCCTAAGAAAATCGTCATTGTCATATTTTTACTACTAGAATTCAGGTTGGAAAAATAAAAAGTTTATTTTAACAAGAGATTTTTTATTTTAAAATAAATTTAAAAAAATAAATTTTAAATAAAAAAATTTATTTCGACTTAAAATAATTTTAAAAATTACTGATTTTATGAAAAAAAAAGCAAAAATATGCTCCATTTTCGTATAAAAAAGTTAAAATAAGCTTATTTTTCAAAGAAAATAGCAAAAATAAGCCAATATTTACAAAATAAGCAAAAAAAAGCAAAATTGGATAAAATAAGCAAAAAAAACGCTCTAACAAATATAGCTTAAAAGTCTTATATTTTTAAGATCAGAACTTGTATTTAATCTAAACTGTTCTATCTCTTCAAATAAAAAACATGCCCTGGCTTCTTTTTGGTTGGCCTAATTATAATTAATAATTCTAATAATCATTAATTACAATAAATATTAATGCTTTCATTAAATATAAACATTTAAAAAGTCGTAAAAAATAATTAAAAATTTATTATACATAAATAAATACCACTGCTTTACTAGCTAAGTCACAAAAACAGGGTAGTAATTCGGAAGATGACAAAGCAAACTGTGATAATTTTATGTTGTTTCTATTTTTTCTTTGGGAATGAAGATGTTTATTAATTCTTCTACTTAGAACATGAAATTCTTATTGAGTTGAATTTAACAAATATTTCAAGAAATTCTAAAAAGTCGTCCCTTAATTATTTTCTTAGGGCAGAATGAAATCCGGATAGGCATAAAGCCCCCATACATTTGCAATATTATGTCCAAAATAATGGCACAGTATTTTTCTCGTTTTGCCACAATATTTCATGCAATATATGAATTCAACATAACCTCAAAATGCACACAAACCTAAACAGCGCAAAATTAAAATTTCACAGTGTTGCCAATAGATTATGCAATATTTCAAGTTGTCCAATAAAAATCAAAACTGTTTTGATTCACTATATAATATTGCTCAACCTTCAATTTAATACATACACGGTCAATATGCTTGTAGCACTTGGAAAGTTGTACCATAATATTGCAGATGTATGGCCTGCTTAAGCAAACAGCAAATTATTTATCACAATTTTTGAAAAAAATTTTGAATTTTTGCAGATTTACTTTAATAAAAAATTTATATTTTTTAAATATTTTTATAATTTTCTACCAATTTTGATTAATCGATTAATCGTATGAAATTATTCGTTATTGGAAATTTGGACATTTTAAATTATTGTAACAATTTTTGAGAAAAACGATTAATCGTTTGAATACCCTACTTATTATATAACAACTTGTAATCACTTATTATACCCTACACCACTACGTGGAGAGGGTATTATAAGTTTGTGCTGATGTTTGTAACACCAAAAAATATTAGTCCTAGACCCACCTTATAGTATACCGATCGGCTCAGAATTTTTTTTATTTCGATTTAACGATGTCCGTCTGTCCGTCCTTCCGTCTGTTCTGTCTGTCCATGCAATCTTATGAACACTCTACAGGTCGGAAATATTAAGATATTTTGATGAAATTTGGTACACCGACTTATGTCGGCCCAAGGACGAAATCGGTCCATGTTTAGACCTAGTGCCCATATAAGAGTACAACCCAAAATTTTCTTTTTTACACGCTGCAGGTCGCAAATACGAAGATATTTCAATGAAATTTGGTACACAGACCTATATCGGCCCAAGGACAACGCGTATTGATTTTGGTTGATATCGGTCCATGTTTAGACCTAGTGCCCATATAAGGGTACCCCGCAAACTTTACTTTTTTACACGCTGCAAGTCGCAAATACGACCTATGTTAGCCCTAGGAAGAAGCCTCTTGATTTTGGTTAAAATCGGTCCATATTTAGACCTAGTGCCCATATAAGGGTCGCCCCAAAATTGGCTTGGTTACACGCTGCATTTCGCAAATACGAAGATATTTCAATGAAATTTGGTTCGTTGACTCACATGGTCCCAAGGAAAAAGCCTATTGATTCTAAATAGGATCGGTCCATATTTGGACCTATCGCCCATATGGGCTACATTTTCGATTTTCTCTTCTTTTATGATTTTATAAAAAATTTTGACACAAGTCTGTTTTAACCCATTCAAATTTCGGATCCAAACATTAGTTGGCTTTAAATCAGACTGGTGTAGGGTATTATATAGTCGGCATGCCCGACTTTAACCTTTTTAGTCGTTTTTTAACTGCTTATTAGCATTCGAATAACTACATATTTTCGTAACCACTTATTTCTTATGTTTTTATAATGCAGCGCGCTGGATAATGCAGCTGGGTAATGCAGCGGATAATGCAGCGCGCGGGTAAGCACGCTGCATATTTTGTGCGTTTTTTCATGCAGCGCGTATTGACAACTAATTAAAAAAACGATCTTATCGAATAAAAATAATGTGTTTTGACACTGAAGTATATGGAATCTAATTCGACTGGGTATTATTTAGATATTAGTAATGAGCACCCCCATTACTGAGACTTTGCTGGGATGACAGGGATTCAAGAGGGTTGTATTTTTTTCTGTAACTAAAACGTTATAAAGTAATGTACTACATACATGTTTTCCTTTATTTTTTAGCCCACTACAATTTACAATTTACTACAAAGGGTGATAAATATTTTATGTTTTATTGATTTTTCGTTAGTACTAAAATATTTGTGTTTTCAGCTGTGTAACCCCCTTTCGAGCAGGGTAGATTTGTATATGAATAAAATACAACATGCTCAAAACAATGCTCATGAAAATTTTATAGTTGTTTAACGTAAACGGTAACCATTCAAACAAGTTGTATTGATTTTTTTTATTGTACAAGTAAAGCCAGATTCACTCTATAGACAATGTTGCCAGTTTTGACGATTTATCGTCATTTTGACGATTTTTACTATAAAAAATAGCCAAATGGCGATTTGACGATTTTTTTCCTAAAAATGACGATTTTTAATCCGAAACACAGCAAAAAAAAATACGATATTGTTTCAATTTCTAATTCAAGTTTTTAGTTTTTAAAATTACGCAGAAACGCAAAAAAACTTAAAAAAAACTGCTGTAAAATCAGAAAATTAATCTTATTCTGTACAATTTTTGAAAAATATTTCAGAATTTGAGATAAAAGTATCGATATTGAACGTCTAATTAAAATTGTATTTACAAAATATACAAAAATCCATTCTAGTTTTAATTTCTTGCAAAAATGTCAATTTTGCTTTAAGATTCCTGGAATCCCATATGGAAGGTATGACTGAAGTAGGATCAGTTCTAGAACTAGTTCCAGAACTGATTCTAGGGCAACCGGTTCCACTTTGGAGCTATAGAAGTGGTTGCTTTTGAGACAATTTCAAACAAAAATAATCGGTGTTAGAATCGACAGTAGGAGGGGTTGTAAATGAAAAGTAGCTATTCTACAACCGATTCTTCGAAACAGAAAATTTTCCTGGGAAGTTATGCATCGGAACATAATAAATATATATTTACTACTAGAAATGAACTTAATTCGTAATTTCCTATGATATGGTTTTACGCAAATTTCATGCATTCTTTTTTCGCATGTTACACATTGGATTATTGTTTCGTTTCTTTTTATAATAGATTTTCTCTTTTCAAAAGTTCTTGCACAAAAAATCAGACAAACATTCTGAAAATTCTAGAACCTCTTTAGCTAACTCTAACCGGTTTTCGGGACGTCAGATCTAATGCAGTGGGGCTAGATGACATACATCCCAGATTCGTGAAAATGATTTTACCTTGGATAATTCGCTTTGTTATGCACTTATTTAACACCATTATTACAACTAGTACTTTCCCTGTTGAGTGGAAACTTTCCAAAATTATCCCGGTACCGAAAACTGATAAGGACTATCGACCAATTGCGATCCTTCCTTACCTTTCTAAAGTCTTTGAACGCCTGTTACATAAACAAATTTCTAAATACGTATACGATGGAAATCTATTAACTGATCGACAATCCGGGTTTAGATCTAAGCATAGTTGTATAACAGCATTAACAGATGTTGTCGAAGATATCAGAAACAATCTGGATCATAATAAAATTTCGTTTTTAATATTACTTGATCACTCTAAAGCTTTTGACACCGTTGAGCATCAAATACTCAGTTTAAAATTAGACAAAATGTTCAATTTTTCACCAGCGGCTGTAAGACTGATATTGTCTTATCTCACTGATAGGACGCAATATGTTTTCAATAATGGAATTATCTCTAGTCCATTACCTGTTTCCAGAGGAGTACCACAGGGTTCAATACTTGGGCCACTGCTGTACTCTTTATATGCCAACGATCTTCCAAAACAAATACAATATTCTAAAATACAAATGTATGCAGATGATGTACAACTATACCTGAGTTGTACCAGATCTTCAATTTGTAATAAAGTTGCTGAACTTAACAACGATCTTAACAAAATTCTTTTTTGGGCTTCGTCAAACGGTTTGTGCCTTAATCCGAAGAAGTCAAAGTGCTTAATAATATGTAAGAAGTCCGTTAAAATTAATTATGATATAAATATATATCTTGGTGACTCTATAATTGAAATTGTAGATACTGCTAAGAATTTGGGTGTTGTTTTTAATCGAACACTTACTTGGTCGGACCATATTAGTCAAACATGTGGAAAAATATATGGCATGCTTAGAGGCTTATGGACAACTCAGCACTTTACACCACCAAAGATAAGAATGCTGTTGGCAAAAACATATTTAGTGCCAAATCTCTTGTATTCATCTGAGATTTTCGCAGGCTGTAATGCGGATGACAAAAGGAAGCTCAACACTACCTTCAATAACATCGCACGATATATATTCGGTCTATCTAGGTTTGATCATGTATCCCAATACTCCCGTCGCATTTTAGGAATCTCCCTTAATGATTACCTAACATTCAAAAACCTAGTCTTTTTACATAAGGTTAATTATACCAAGGAACCGGAATATCTATTTCACCGGCTGATACCCACAAGATCGCCAAGAAACAGTAGCTTTAAACAATTTAAATATCGTGACACAGCTTCTAAACAACAATTTTTCATTTATACCATCCATCTCTGGAACCATCTTCCAACCGACATTCAATACACCAGCAACGCAATAAAATTTAAAAAATTACTAATGCAATATTATACCTAAACTTACTACTTCATTATCTATTACTAATCACATTGTTTTTTTTGTTTTTTTTTTTCATTTTAAATATTTTATATAAATTTTTATCTTATGTTATAAATCCTGCATATTTAGTTCATATTCAATTTTATATTTTATATTTTGTCAATGTTTAATTTTTAATTGATTTGTTCGATAATTTATATAATAAGTAAGATGATATTGTACTAGATAAATGTTAACATATCAGATTCTAATACTTTAATTCATAAGATATTGTATCTTGTTGTGTTAGAAAGGCAAATATTTAATAAAAATACAAATACAAATACAAATACAAATTAAGAGGTTCAAAAAATGCCACATTTACATTTTTGTCTTTTATAAAGTGTTCAACATAAGCTGTGTTTGTGCGGCAAGTTATCAATGTTGGCTTATGTCATTCCCATATAAATTTGACATTAGCCAACATTTAGTGTTAACTCTCAAAGTTACTAATGTCAAATTTGTATAGGAATGACATAAGCCAACGTTTATAGCTTCCCGCACAAACACAGCTATAATTTAAAATCATATCAGACTGTATTATATGACATTTAATTGTTTTCAGTTCCCACTGATCGTAAGAAAATTCTTCTGCAAATTTATTATAACTAACAACTTTTCCTTAAACTGTTGAAAGAACCTATGTCCTGTTCTCATATGTTGTGGATCATGAAATTCTAATATTGATGTGTTTTTATGAATCAATGCTAAACACCAGTGGTCCCGATTACCATTAATAGGCATAATTGTTGCCTCTTTAAGCTGATGATTAAAGAAAAAAGGTGTTATAGGTCATTCACATGAACGAGATAACTAAATCTCATTTTTGTTATTTATTCTATTACCATATAACATCATACTGTGACATTATATGGTAATAGAATAAAGAACCAAAAACGTGGAGATTAGTAATCTCGTTTATGTGAATGACCCATTTAATAAGTAACGCTGTCGCAATACCCAACATTTTCAGAAATTTTTAGAAATATGTCCAATAAATAAGTTATTGTGTTTTGGGTTAGCCATTTTGAGCAACTTTCATTACACAATGACTTAAAGTCACTATATTTTATGAAAAGATCATTTCGTTTTGCTAGTAAATAATCTATAACTCGATTCTTTTTTAGAAGATAATATTGATAATTCTTTATAGTAATTATCGAAATATCTGATATTATAAACTTATCATACACTCCAGGTATACCACTTTTATTTAATTCTATCGCTTTGAATGTATCCGTACTGCTATTTTTATTGCAATCGTTTGATATTTCTATATTTTTCACTTTAGCCTTCTTTTTCTGGCTACATAGGTTTCGATGGATTTCAATGGACTGAATTCTTCTAAAATTGGGGATAAAATGTGTTTTCTTATATTATAATGTTTTGGTGTTACATTCAGAGATGAATTTGTCCTGAGGGAACTACCATCTGACTTAGGACTAATTTGAAACAATACATATGGTTTTGCCTTCGTTGCAAATAAATTAGATGTAATAGTTTTAACTAAACTTTCGCTTGAATGTGGACTTAATTCGAAAAGAGAAAACTTTCCTTTTGAACTTTTAGATATACTAGTTTTAAAAGAAATTTGCTTTAAATTTGTACATTCCCAGTGTAGAAATGGTAATGACATATTATTATTTTTTGGACTACCAGTAATGACACTCATTTACCTTCTGCATTATTTTAAAACATATAATAATGAGTTACTGATAATGACTTATTTTCATCATTATTTTAAATAAAAAATAATTTTCTAGATTTTTTTTTAAATTTTTTGAAATCTATTTTTAGACTCAATATTTTTTAAACAATGGTAAGGATATATGTAACCACATATTTCTTGAATTTTTGTATGTTGGCGAGTAAGCTTACTTGTGTGCAGCAGGTCACGCAGCAGGTTTTTATCTATTGAATATTACATGTCGATATAGCTCAGATGGTAAAGCTATTGACTGGCAATATGTAGACCCAGGTTCGATTCCCGCACCAGCAAATTTTATTTAAAAAAAATACAATAAAAAATATTTTTTTTTATATAATTTATTTTTCTGAAAATTTATTTTTAGACTCATTATTTTTGTCAGTACTGGTAAGCACATGGGTAACGATATATTTTTTGATTTTTCGTATGCTGGTGTGTAACTATAACTCATTATTTTTTGTGACATCGCCATATAAAGGTAATAAGAAATGTAATAACAAAAGTAACTAGTTACCATTACCAAGTATACTCATAGAAAAAAGTTTGTAGAAAAGTTAGTAAAACTGTTAGTACTTCAACTTAACAAATTTTTAACTAATTTTTAGTTAAAATTTAATTTTTAGTTAATTTTTTTGCTACCTCCACATTACTAACTTAAAAATTTTTTTGCTATTTTTTTTTTGCTGAATTTAGTTACTAATGTTTAACAATAAATTTGCTAACTTTACAGTATTTTCCTGAATTTTAGTTACTAATTTTTAACAGAAGATTTGCTAATTTTACAAATTTTTTTGTAAACTAAACCACCAATTTATAAACAAAATGTTAAATGACTCTAAAAATTACTGCATATTTTTAACTCGCCAAAAATAATGCAAAAAGTTTTTAAATAAAGCTAAATTGAAATGGTTGAAAATTTGTCCTACTCATAAAATATCTAAATTATTAAAATTTATGAGAAAATTTTCTATTTATCGTAATACATTAATTTTGAAAGATCAAGGTTTATTTTGGACGAACCATTTTCATATGAATTTTTTTCCTCCCAATATTGTACTTTTTAAGCTTATTTAAAGAATACGATATTTTTAATCGGGCACACCTTTCCTGTGGGTGGAGCTTTAGAGGTGAAAATGGAAACTCAAATAAATTCGGAAGTACATATCCGATCAGCAAACAATGAAAATCAAAAGAAGGGTCTCTGAAATACATTTTGTTATGGTTAACATATTATTGTCTATAAATATTACCACTTTTACAAAAAAACATTCTTGGGAAATTTTCATTCTCAATGTCAATGCCACCAAATTTCATCACCATTCAATGCCAATGAAATTTTTTTTAATTTGCATTGATGAAAACAATAGTAATGAAATGTACACATAATTGAAGAAAAAGCATTGTAATATAAAAAAAATATGAGAAATACGTGAATTTTTAATTTTTTTTCTTAATTTATTCTTTTATTAAAACATTAAAACAGATACTTCTTTCATCAATTATTGGGCATTTAGGCATTGAACAATGCTAATTGAAAAAATTTCAATTAATTGACACATTCAATAAACTGGTCCCAAGTATGTTTTTAAATACACATTTATTTTTTATTTATTAATTTTCATTTCATTTGCTCCTTTTTTACCTTTTTCCAGTCCACTAGTAATCTGCAAAAGTTTTGTTGATTTCAGAAAATTTTAGCAAAAATTTTGTAGATTTAACAGTTTTTTCTTTGCTATTTTCATTCTACTATTATTTAGCAATTTTTTTGCTGATTTCAGCAAGTTAAATTGTTATTTGCAATTAACAAAAATTTAGCCCAAATATTACTAAAATTCTGTAAATTTAACAGTTTTTTTGCTATTTTTATTAAACTACTATTCAGCAATTTTTTTGCTAATTTTAGCAGGTTAAATTGTTATTTGAAATTAACAATTTAGCTCAAATATTACTAAAATTCTGTAAATTTAACAGTTTTTTTTTGCTGTTTTCATTTTATTAATATTTAGCAAACTGATTCTGCTAATATTAGTAGTTTTTTCTGCAGCATCATTTTTAACTAATTTTTAGTAACTTTTTCTGATATTTTTACGGACTTATTTGTATGAGTGTATGTAGTTACATAACCACATATCTGGTAATGCTTTTCTACACTGGGTTGTAAACTATTCATATCAATTTTTAATTGGTTTCCTTTTTGATGTTTTGTTAGGTTTGAATTAGTTGATGGAATTTTATATAAAACTTGTGTTTTTTCGCTCCTAATGCTTTCGCACAAAAATAGATTTTTGTCTAACCAAATTTAATTTTTTTCGTGTTTTTTTATTCTACTAATATTTAGCAAAATTTGTGGCTGATTCTAGCAGGGTAAATTTTTATTTCAATTAACAAAAATTTAGCTCAAATAATACTAAAATTCTGTATCTTAACTGCTTATTTCAGCATTTCTGTATGCAAGGTAATTTTTAACTAATTTTTAGCAACTTTTTACAGGATTTTTTCTATTATTATACCGCTTTTTAAAGGCTTCTGCCGCCTTGAATTTTTATCTCGCTTTTAAATCAAACAATTCCGCCTTATCCCATTTTTCAACTTTTAGATAAGGTTTTCATAATTTTTTTTTACAGTTCCCAATTTTTTTTTCTACGAGCCCAAAAATTAATCAGAAAAGTGCTCAAAATTTATTATTAAACTTTCACTTGTATGAAAGTGGTGCATCCAAAAGAGCCTTCTTTTTTATTCAAAAATCACGCAAAGAATTACTTTAAAAAGTTCTTTAGTCTAAAAAATTTATCTTTTTTTAAGTAATTTTTGAATTGTTCACAAAATATTAAAATTTACTTAAATTTCTGAGTCGTTTCTGAATCATCTTTGTATTTAAAAATTTGCCTCAAATGTTTGTTCTTTTTATGACTTATTTTACTAGGACTAATATTTGCATCGAAAAAATGCGTAATTTTTGACAAAAAAGTATAAAATATGTACTTTGAATAGTTTTTGACTTACTGAACAGGGTTTAAAAAACTACGATTCAAAAAATATTTTTGCTTTTTACTACTGCTACTACTACAAACAATTCATGTAGCTTTAGTAAAAGCATCTGCCTGCTACTTAGTTTATACAAAGTAAGCAGTCATTGTTTTTGATCAACTTGATTTTTGTTCTTGTGCTACTGCTACTACTACAAACAAAACACGGAGCATTTGTAAACAGTAAGAGCAGAAAAACGAAATGAACAACTACTACTGCTACTGCTACAACTACTACTGCTACTGCTACAACTACTACTGCTACAAAAAAAAAACAGCAAGAGCAGAAAACGAAAAAAAACAAAGTAGTAAAACATAAAAAAACGAAATATGACTCTTTTGATGCTGAGTAGTTTTTTTTAGCGAAAGAATAAATGATTTTGGTTTATCTAATGTGTATTGGGCGCATACAAAATTACATAATAAACTTGAAATGTTTTAATTAAAAAAGCGGCTTATAAATTAATAAAGGTTTATGAGTTCATATTTGAATATGTTTGACCCTTTGTATGCAATATGATTATAATCAGCACCAGTACACTCACAAAAAAAGCCCGTACAAATAGTTTAAAATTTTACTAAAATAACAGAATATACTCGTATTTTCGATGAAGTTGAGCATCACGGCCTGCTAAATTTATAAAAATACAATAATTTAAAAAAAACTTTGTTTAATGGAAATTAAATTATTCAGTTGAAATCAGCATATCGTTGCTGCGCCTAAGAAAATAGCTATTTGTTTTCAAAAATTATTTGTGGAATACCTAAATTAGGTCTGTGTTGTGTGTAGGGTTTGGGGTTCGGGAATTCCCGGGAAATCCCGGGAAAATTTTGCCGGGAATTCCAGGGAAAATAATATATTTTTCCCGGGAAAACGGGAAATTTTAAAAATATTAAATTTTTTAAATTGTTTTTGTTTCGAATAGGATTTTTTAATTTTAGTCATAAAAAACATTTTAAATACCAAAACAAAAATGTCATTGTTAAAATCTTTTAAAAGGGAATACATTTATTTGACACACATAAAAAATCTTTGCCAAGTAATAAGGAGCATTTCAACTAATAAAGATTTTTCGCATAACTTATTCAATATTTAAGTAGTAAAACCTAAAAACTTGGTAAAATGTTTTAAAGAAATATGAAAAAGAAGCTTTGTTTCTTACAAATAATCGCTCTTACTATCTAAATTTTTCAAATGTATAATTTAGGTAAAGTCGACTTTAGTTAAAATATTGGGTGGCAGTATACCTTGACTTGGTTTATTTTTGGAGCATTCTGATTGGTTAATTTATTTTCAACCAATAAAAATATTTGAAAATATAAATATTTTTGTAAGGTTTTCATACACAAAATGAACAAAACCGTTTGATTAAAAATAAAGTCGACTTTAAATTTAAAATACGCCTTTATATTAAGGGTCAATAATTTTATAAGTAACGTTTACATTAATAAATGTGAAAAGAAAAGACTAATGGATAACGGTGGTATCTAAATTTGGTTATCCGACATCTAAATTTGGTTCACAAAAAAAAAAAAAAAAATTGATGGTCATGCAACTTCTCTTGAAGAAAACAACAAGAATAACGTTTCAGCTAAAATTAGCAAAGTAACTGAAGAAAAAAGTGTAAGCTGAATAGGCATTAAAGGTTTTATGGTAGGGCAAACATTTCCTGAAATGGTATCTAAATTAGCTGCAGTCAATCCGCACCATAACTAGATCTTCGTTTATTCGAGAAAGTTTTTATAATAAAAACCTGGCATTGCAAAAAAATGAAACCGATGTAAAGAACATTATATTAAATTACTACAATCATGTAAAAGATATCATGATAAAAGAAATATCGAGCAATATTTCTAACAATAGGAGATTTACTATAGTCTTAGATGAATGGACAAGAATATCACAAAAGAGATATTCGAACATATGTATAATCGGAAATAATTCATTTTATAACCTGGGGTTGGTTTATATATCAAGAAGATGTAATGCTGATGAAATAAGAAGAATTGTAGAAATAAGACTAGAAGAGTTTTATTTGTCTTTGGAAAATAACATTGTGGCCACCATATCTAATGGGCCAAATGTGATGAAACCGTTTGTTTCCGACAGTGCAGTAGTAGGTGCCTGCTGGAATCATGCAATACATTTGGCAGTGCTGCGAGTAATTTATGTGAAATCAAATGTTCAACATTCTGATGTTTTTTACTTTGAATTCTCACTACACAGACTACATTTGTACTGAAATAGTGTTTTTTTTTTTAACAAAAATTACTTATATAGGTGGTTTTCATTAACAATTTTGTTCAGAAATATTTCCCGGGAATCAAATTTTTTCATTCCCGTTTCCCGGGAAACCCTAGTTGTGTGCCTTGGCCATTTTTTTGGAAGTAATTCTTTTATAAATGAAAGGCTTGAAGTTTGGTTTATATGTGTGTAAAAAAATAATTTCCAAAAAGTTCCGCAAAACGCTGAAATCACAAAAAAGTTTATCGACAAATAGCTAGTTTCTTAGTAGCAGCGACGAATATGTTTGTTGATTAAAAACAAGTAAAAATTCAGTTTTATGTTTGATGTTCCTATCTTACGGATATATAACAAAAATAATATGCTACTGTCAGTAGTATTTTCTACATGGTCATTTTAAAGTAGTTTTTAGTACACTCATATAAAAAAGTTAGTGCAAAATTTAAACCCGTTCTGATTCAATTAAACTAATTTTTCTTTTGTCTTTAAATTTAACTCAGTTCTAGAGTTCTTAAGCCTAAACCAGATAAACGCAGTGTATTTTATTTTAGGACTTCGGTTAACGATTTTTGTCGAAACTTTATAAAAATTATATTTAATAATCTGGCTAATTATGGGATAATCTTCAATGTGAAAAATAAAAAACGCTAAATGTGACGTGACTTCGTATTTTTAAAACAAAAATCCGCAAAATTGTTTTCATTAGCACCAAATAATAATAAAAATATTATCTTTTCAATCAAAGATAGGGATTATATAAAAGGTTAAAATCATAATCTGTGAGATTAGATACTGAGTGTAAAAAAATCCATAAAAATCTCCAACCACTTCCTAAATGAGCGTAAAAACCGTCCGTCGCCATTTCAAGAATAAAATCTCCAAATGTGTTTGTTAATCGCCACGTTTGGCAAGAAATCGCTATATCTGACAACCCTAACAACAAATACTGATCTACGTATGAATTTTGTGTGTATCCTTATTTTGCGACAACCCTAACAACAAATACTGATCTACGTATGCATTTTGTGTGTATCCTTATTTTGTTCTCGCCCACCACTTGTTAACAATTTACCGTTGAAACAGTGCTGTCAAATTGTGACGTAAATTTATGTAACCTAATTCTATTATTATGTGTCTTACAACTGTTAATTTTTAAAACAATAAATAAAATATTGAAAAGTGAATTGGTACCACGGGTGGGTGCGGCTGGCTAAACTAATTCCAAACTAAATTCAGGTTTAAGAGTTTCTTTGAATGTAGAAAATTTTTTAAAACAATTTTTAAAGAAATTTTAAACCCTTTTCTCTATTTGTATTTAGTTTAGAACAAATTTAGCCACCTCGCACAGGGCCTACGTAATAAAAAGAAATTTCAAATTATTCATAATTAGGGGTGATTTAAAAATTATATAATATATTATAAAATAAAAAATTTAAAATACAAAATATAAATCATAAAATCAATCGAATATTCCAAAACGGCAAATTAGCATCTTCATGCTTTGTTCTGTTTAACAAAAACAATATAAAATACATACATACACACACACACAGTACTGGAAAATCCAAACAAATAATTCATTTTTAACCAACGAAAAATATTTATATGACTACTCTGCTGAGTAGTAATTTGGGAGTCATGTATGTTTGGCTGCTACTGCTCTTGCTTAATTTGTAAGTAGACGATTGGTGCTGCGGTAGTTTTCAATTTCAAAACAAAGATGTGTGCTACTGCTTAGCTAATAAAATTTTTGTGTAGTGGTAGTAGTAGCTGAGTAGTAATTTGGGAGTCTTGTCTATTTGGCTGCTACTGCTACTTGTTGAATTTAGTAGCAGACACATCGATTGATGCTGTGGTGGTTTTCAATTTCAAAACAAAGCTATGTGCTACTGCTGTGCTACAGAAAAGTTTGCATAGTGGTAGTAGTAGCGATGTGATGACTTTTAGTTTTGTTGTTTTTTTTACTACAATAATCGTCATTTTTAGTTACTACTGCTACTTTAGTAGTAGCTTTTTCAACCCTGTTACTGAATAAGAATCCTCATAAAAGTATCCAAATTTTCTGGCTGGGTTATCAGTAAAGGGATCAAAATCCATTAAGTGTATTTAAAAATATTTGTTTTCACCAAACCTTAAACAAATTTTTTGAAATAACGATTCGTGTTAAGGAAGGCAAAATATTTTAAAAACATTTATTGAATCTGTGCCTATATTTTTAAATATATTTGGATCAAAAATATACAAAGTCATAAAAATATAAAAGATTTTGATGTACTTCTCTGCAATCTTGACTCATAAAGACCCACAACTCGAAGGCTATTCGGTGGACCTTTTTTGACTTTAGATCCGGGTTTAGAAAACCAAAATACTCAAAAAAATATTTTAGCAGAAGGCTATACAAAAAATTCATTTTTGTGGTGCGGTCCTCCGTAAGTCTTTGAAATCCTAAATTTGGCCCTTCAAGCCGTTTATACATACCTGGCATATAATATAAAAAAGGGTGTGAAAAAAGGTTGTTTCTGTACTTTCTTCAGCATTTCTGTAAGTAAAATTGCAAAAAATTCAAATTCCAAAAAATCATGATAAAAATATAATTTTTTATAAGACGATTTACCTTTTGCTTGTCTTCTGTATCTTGTGAAAGAAGTTAGTAATCATTAAAATTTTCTATGAGTTCTGCTTCATTATCTGAAAAATTTTCAAATTTTCAAAATATCATTATTGTTTTTAGGAATTAAAGTATTTTTCGACATTTCATTTAATTACCACAACTATTACTAGAGTTTGCTTTTCGGTTTGATTCGAAACCGAAACCGCGGTTTTTCAATCCTCAAAACAGAAAACCGACAAAAATAAGTCGGTTTTTAACAAATACTTTAATCAGTTAAAATTTTAATTTTACATATTATTGAATCTTTAGTTTCGAAAATGGCTCATTTCGTATTTTACAAAATTGTGTTTTTAATTGTAATTAACATTTTCTCCATTAAATATGACTTCAAAGATTTTTATTGTTTCTGTTATTACGGAAACAGTTTATAACATAAACTGAGGCTTATAATTTTAGAAAAATAAAAACAAAATTGCACCCAAAAGTCAAATGGTTTAAGAGATATTGAGTTTCACATATTCAGTTTAGATTTTCACCGCGTATTTTTGAAAAAGATTCGTTGAATTATAATTTTAACTTTATATTGTTTTAAACAGGGGTCTCCCATGGTCCTGATGAATGGCAACACCGGTTTTTAATGCAACAGATGGCGCTGACTGCTGTTTTGTGGCAATACTGTTTCATTTTATTGGTTAGCAGTGTTAGTTAGCATCGCTCTTAAGTTCAGAAAATTATTAAGAAATGAATGAGCAAATTAAATAAAATTGAATATTTTACGAAGAAATATTTACGCTTTCACTCGAACTTTAAAGGCCTCAAATCTTTGTTAAAATTGTGAAACTAAAAAAATTTTATTATACGAAAGACAAATCACAATTACGCTGAAATATCACTGTTTCAAAATAAAAGTCATACATTAAATTTTCGAGAGAAAATTCTACACAATTTTTACACCAAACTCATTATGGTGAAAAGTCTTTTTTTCTAAAATTTGTAAATTTAGTAAGGTGTAAATTCTAGGACTCGTAAACTCTTTTGAACATTAAGTTTGCATAAGCCGAGTTGACACGATTTAGAAAGTACATAAGAGGTTATAGGAAAACCCCTGGTACTTTTTGAGCCTACACAAAATATATTTTTTCTGAGTACTTTGCATGTAACAATTTCAGTATTTGGAAAATAGAAAATTTTTTGATGAATTATTGAGCTTGGTTGCTTTTTGTTATTTCAAGATTTATAAATATTTTGAGAACATTTCTTCAATAATTCAAATATTTTGTAAAAATTTTGAATTCTTTAACCGACCTAATTTTATCGACTTTAATTTGAAATAATACGCACATAATTTACACCAAAATTCTTCTTATTTTGGTCCTAAAACTAAATCTTTTAAAATTTACAAATTTTTTAATCTGTCCCCAAAACGAAGTCGAAATCCCTAATTTGGGCCCAAATCCCCTTACCTAACAACTCTGTAAAACCTCAGTTTGTTTAAAATTATCGATGTTGTATCTCTATATTATATGTCTCTGGTTTTAAACAAATTGCTAAAATTTAAACTCTTTAAAATATAGCTTTAGTTGCCGAAAAAAGAACAACAAATTTTCATTTATAATGGTTTTCCGCGTTTTCTCCCGGAAATGGCGTTATTGCCTTTATTCGAGTGAGAAATAGAATTTTAATAAATATCTTGAACGTGTTAAGCTATTTAATTTTTATACATACCCAGCCAGCAAACAAGCCAAAAAATTAATAAAAAAAAAGCTCAAAAAATATTATTAAAAGTTAAAATTTTTGTATAAAACTGGTTCATCGAAGGGAGCCTTCATTTTTGTTTAAAAAATTACTTCAAAAAACAGTTTAAAAAAATTCGAAAGGCTAAAAATTAATCTTTTTTCTAGTCTTTTTCGAATTGTTCACAAAATATTCAAAATTTGTTTACATTTTTGAGTCATTTCTGAACCGTCTTTTGGATTTAGTAATTGGGCTCAAAGTTTTGTGTCTTTTATGATTCATTTTAGAAGGCATGAGCAATTTTTGACAAAAAGGTTTAAAATTTCAAAATAATGTGTTTTGTTTGAGTAAGTTTTGATTTATAGAATAAGAACCCTCAAAAAAGTATCCAAATTTTTTTCTGGCTGGATATTTAATTATTTTAAAACGATTCTATTAATATCACAAGAAAACCGAAAAATAACAGAAACCGCGGTTTTTATAATTTGGAAAACCCAAAACTGCGGTTTTCAAATTTTTCGGCTTTTAGCAAATTCTAACTATCATACATGATAACAACTCATTAAAGCCTAAACTTCAGAGCCTTGGTTTACGAAATATGACGTCACGAAAATTGGAAAAAATGGTAAAATTTTACTAAAGTATTTTATGTAAAGTACACTCAACTAAAAAAGTCTGTAATGGCTACTGAAAATTTTGCTGTTATTACGGGAAATTTAACTGTTTTGAGGCCAGCCGTATTTTTTTTTTTTTTTGCTAATTTTAGCAACACATGTCTGCTGATCTGTAGTACAATAAAATTAGTATAAAAAATTAGTAGTCCTTACTAAATTTTAGTAAAATTTATGTAAAATGCAATTCAAAAACGATTTGCTAAAATCAGTTAAAAAACTTACTAAATATCATAATCTTAGTACAATGAAATTAGTATAAATAATTAGTTGCAGCTACTAAATTTCAGTAAATTGATGTAAACTGTAATTTAAAATCAATCTGAAATTAGCAAAAAATTGTACTAAAAAATAAAAAAACTGTAAAATCTAAAAAAAATTTTTTTTCTTTCGATTGTAACAAGCGAAATTTGGAGTCAAAATTGGAGACGGTTCTCCAGTTATTGCCGTTTTATGCATTGGAGATGCAAAAAATTTTCTGGGTGTTAAATCTAAACTAAGAATATATCAATAGTAACAAATATAAACTAAACAAGAATTGTAAAAAATGAAAAAAAAATATTTTTAAATTAGTATATTTTTCTGCTACATTTAGCACTCGGTTTTGAAAAATTAGTAAAATGTTTTGCTGAAATCAGCAGCGAAAATTAGTAAAAAAAAAATCCGTAATTTGTAATAAGAGAATAGCAAAAATGATTACTAAAAATAAAAATTGTATTAATAATCAGTATAAAAATAGTATAGTGCGATTGGAAACGGTTTACAAATTTTTTTACAAACTTTTTTATTTGAGTGTACATATTAAAATGATAGCCATATTGATTTATTTTATGAAAGTGTCAAAGGTAATTTTTTGGGGTCTTGAGTTCAAATTTTCATTGCTCGAAATGCACATTTTTTAAAACTCTTAAAAAAATATATGATTATTGCTAAACTCTCTTCTACATTTGTGTGAAGAGAGTAAGGTGTTATCTCGATTCGTCTCTGAGTTATAGCCAAATAGCATTTTCGTAGGTATGGATTTTTGTGAATTAATATTTACATACCTACATTAGTATATACCACAATAGCATGTACCATAATGTTTGGTATTATTAAAAATTAATTAAGAAACGAGTAAAAAAGTTAAAATCGGGCATGCCGACTGTTTGTATCCGAAATTCAATTGGGTTAATATGGACTTGTGTCAAAATTTTATATAAAATGATAAAAGAAGAGAATATCGGAAATATAGCACATATGGGCGATAGGTTTCTAACTATTTCGATTTTAATCGTATTTATAAATTTTTATTTGCTTTAAGGAAATTTTCCTAAATTTTAGTAAAATTTTACTTGAAAAGAGGAAAATTTTCGAACTATTTTGAAGCTAATTTTTTATTAAATTTTAGTTCATGTCTTTTTTTTTGCAAATTTTTTAAAAAAACAATCCCATCTCTGGCCATACCTGGGACTAGGTTATCATAAGCCAAGAGATTTGTATCGGAATATTTGCGAATCTTAGAAATGAAACTAGGGTATAACATTGTAAGTTTTGATTTTTTACGATTTTCATGATTTATCTCATTTTAACCCTACAATGGTCTGAGGAAATTGCAATTACGGAAATATTTTACAACCGAATTTGGATTTTTGTACGTTACCGGAAAGATAATTCAGTCTGGATAATGATTCTATTTACACTTTTCAAAATTACAGTTACTTAAGAGCCAGTATTTTCAAAAAATCCAAAAAAGTGATTTTTTCGCCTTGTAAATCGTATTTCAAACTTCAGCGCCAATGCGGTACGTGTTCTCGTTATGCGATCACCTTAATTTTTTGCATGCTGCATTCCTATATCCACATTTCTAGGGATGGGACGGCTTCAAATCGCAAGTTGAAAAATAAGGTCCCCCCTAATTTACATACACTAGGGCAGGGCTGACAAGACTTTTTCGCTGCGTGCCAGAAACGGAAAAAAATTTTTTCTAAAAATTTCTCGCGTGCCACCTTAATTTTAGTTGTCTTTTAAGTCCTTTTTTAAAAATTTTTAAAATTTGGAACATTTCTCCAAAAAATTTCATCGCAGATGTACATATTTATCAGCGCTATGGAAAACCCCCATGAAATAACCCCCAAAAAGAAAAATTAAATAATACACCGAAAAAATTGTTTCCCAAATACTAGTCATTTGAACTAAATTTAAAGAAATTTGGGAATGATTTGGCTCCAAGGAAATTTTAACTTAAATCGAGTACACAATTTTCTTAAAAACAAGTTAAAACAATTGACTTAAATTAAGTACATTTTTTCTGAAATTTAGTAAATACTGTTTTCATTTTTCTGAAATTTTTACTAAAATTTAGTATGTATTTTACTTAAATTTAGTATAAACTTGTTCTTAAATTTAGTAATCATGTCTTAAAATCAAGTCAATTGTTCTTAAATTTAAAGATGCTTTGAACTTGTGCTAACGCAGAATAAACTTATTTTTAGTTCATATGTTTTGCTGGTATTAAGTAAGAATATCCAAAAAAACATGCAAAAAATTGCAGGTATTTATTAATTTTTAATTCTCATTAGGCATAAATATTCAAATATATAAGTATTTTAGTTTCACTACCAATAATCTAAGTAATCAATTTCATATATTTTTTTATGAAAGTATTGACGAAAATAATTTTAATATTTTTTTTCGTTAATATAAATTTGTGTGAAATTTATTACTTAAATTTTCTTCACAACACTAAAATACTTATATAATACAAACTACAAACCAAATAAGAATTCCATAGGTTATAAAATATTTTCAGGAATGTGAAAGAAAATTTTTACTAGAATTTAAGCATTATGCATTAAACACATAGACGACTGCAGCTACACGACTACACGACTACAAATGCTGCTGGCTGCAATTGTAGTCGTGTAGTCAGCTACTTAATTTTTTTGAAAACGACAGCAACATGTAAACAGATAATCCTAAATATTTGACATTTTGATAAATATTAATCTTTTTTGGTTTGTGCTTCTAAAATAATGGCTGAGGAATATTTTGTTAATTTTGTAAGATCCATTTTTTTTTTACAAAACATCACAATAAAGTTATTTCCAAATATAAATTAATGAAACCTTCAAACAATTGTAAAATATAAACAGTGTTCCCAAAACGGTGATTTTCTAGTCAGAACTAGCGATTCTATTTCGCCTCTAGCGGGAAAAATTGTCCTGTTTTACATATTTTGTTATATTGTCAACACTATTTTTGTTTTGTAGCCAACAAAAATAGAAATTATCCTAAGTTGACTACAGCGGCAAAAGTAGTCGTGTAGCCGTGTAGCTGTGTTGGTGTCAAAATAATCGTTTTCATATAAACGTGTGTATTTTATTTTTGACAGGCTGTAGTCGTGTAGCTGCAGTCGTCTATGTGTTTAAAGCATTAAAATAAAATACACACGTTTATATGAAAACGATTATTTTGACACCAACACAGCTACACGGCTACACGACTACTTTTGCCGCTGTAGTCAACTTAGGATAATTTCTATTTTTGTTGGCTACAAAACAAAAATAGTGTTGACAATATAACAAAATATGTAAAACAGGACAATTTTTCCCGCTAGAGGCGAAATAATATCGCTAGTTCTGACTAGAAAATCACCGTTTTGGGAACACTGAAGAAACAGCTGTTTATATTTTACAATTGTTTGAAGGTTTCATTAATTTATATTTGGAAATAACTTTATTGTGATGTTTTGTAAAAAAAAAATGGATCTTACAAAATTAACAAAATATTCCTCAGCACAAACCAAAAAAGATTAATATTTATCAAAATGTCAAATATTTAGGATTATCTGTTTACATGTTGCTGTCGTTTTCAAAAAAATTAAGTAGCTGACTACACGACTACAATTGCAGCCAGCAGCATTTGTAGTCGTGTAGCTGCAGTCGTCTATGTGTTTAATGCATAAGAAGTTTATACTTGGTTTAAAGAAGTTAAAATGTTTAAACTAAATTTAAGGAAGTTCATTATTTGAATTTAGTTTTTCATACAATTTTAAATTTCATAATTTTTAGTTCAACCAAATTCTTCACATTTAAGATTTTTAACTAAAAATAAATACATTTTTCAAGAGTTTTAAGAAATTTTAACCTAATTCAAGAAAATAAATTTAAGGAAAACGTTTTATTATTTTTGAGTTAATACGAATTTTGGATAAACTAAAAGCAAATAAAAATTGCATTATTTGAAAGCAATTTTACTTATGGGAAAGAAATTTAACTTATTTTTATTAATAACTCATATACATTGTTTTAGTAAAGTGAAACCTTAATTTTAGTTCATACAATTTTTTGAGTGTATCCAAGAAATGACGTAATAATGTTTGACGGTTATTTAATTTTTGGGGGTTTATTTAATCTTTAAATATTGCAATTATTTCATTATGAAGAAATCCCCAATGAAATAAAATTAAAACAGTTTGAACATTATTGGCTTTTCATTTTTTTGGGGGGTTATTCCATTTTTGCTTGTTATTTCATATTGCTAAAAAAAATTATTGGGCGCCATCAATTATTTAAGTACATAAGAAACTAGTTGAAAAATGTGCTTCGGGCAAAAATTTGATTTTGTTTAAATAAATCGCGCGGTGTTTATCATCATAATAATGAATAAAAAGCCAATATTATGGATTTAAACAGAGAAATTTCTATTTCAGGTGAAATGGCTCTGCGAAACACGATCAAAACCCAATTTCGAATTCCAACAAAGGGGGTTATTTCATTATCAAACTTATTTTCAGCCTTTATTTCATTGAGGCTTATTTCATATCACCTATTTTGCCTTTAAAAAAAATTAATTTTTTAGATCCAATTTTATTACAAGTTGTTTTCCATTTTTGGTCAATATTCTGGTACTTTTTATTTCTCCGATTATGAGGCATTTTCTTATCGAAACATTTAAACTTCTTTCAATCTAGAATTTGAGAAATTTTCCCAGAATTTTCTGATAATCGAATTTGAGAGTTCTATTTTACAAAACATTCTCCTGCATGCGCTGATGAGAGATTTGACGATTTTTAATACTAAATATAACAAAAATTTACCATTTTACTTATTTGTAGTTATTTACAAGATATTAAATTTTAGATCATTACAAAAAAAAATAAATGAAACAGAAAACAAAAAAAAAATATTTTGGTGTTGTATAAGAAAATGTTTTGTGAATGTTTTGCAAAACATTCATACTGGCCTCTAGTATTAACCATATCTCTTTAAACAAAAAATGGTGGCAATACAATTTATGAAAAATTTCACCATTATGGAGTTAAACCACACATTTTTCTAACGAAATTTAACATTTAACTGAATTTTTGCTGGTCTTGTAATAGTTTAAATTTTTTGAAAACATCCAACAAAATGTCGCGTGCCGCCTAAAATCCACTCGCGTGGCACTACTGACACGCGTGTCATAGTTTTGTTAGCCCTGCACTAGGGCAACAAATGATACTTAGGGACACGGTTTTGGCTATATCTCAGAGACGAATCGAGATACCACCTTAACACAAATGTAGAAGAGAGTTAAACAATAATCATATATTTTTTTAAGAATTTTAAAAAAATGCGCATTTCGAGCAATGGATCTCTTATTCCACGAAAGAAATGCCAAAATCGGACTGAAGTATCTATTTTGTATACGTTGTGCAAATGCAGTGCTATAGATAGGGTTGCACTTGCCTGGATTGTCCAGCTTTTTTATGCTTGTCCAGTGTCCAGCTAATATAAAATTTGGCCACACCCATAAAATTTCATAGTTACGTAGTTAACGAAATCCGTAGTTGAATGGAAATATTTTTAAAATGACTATTATAATTATTATCACCTATGGGTTGAGTTAGCAAATACTAGTTTTGTATTACCCTGTGAACAACATGTCAATTTTTTCAAATTGGCAAACATTTTTTAAAAACAATTGACTTAACATATCGATTTCAATTATTTTTACTTAAATCTACACCCTAAAAATTACATAGTTGATGATCACTATTTTTTCAACTATGTCATAGCTGAAATAAACCTCACTATGACATAGTCAATACGAAGTAGTGAACCGCAACTACGTTTAATTAAAATCCTAAAATCAACCATGGAAAAAGTTATTGATAACGATTTTCTGGTAGAAATCTCACAAAACCTAAACATAGTAGATATTTAATAAATTTGAATAAAAAATAGTCAAAAGAGACCACGGATTTTACCATTTTACTCCCTAATCAAAATCTGCAATAAAAACTTTTATTTACTACATTCAGTTCACTTCTTTATTTATTTTTGTCAATCTTTACATTGCAATTTTCACCGATATTTTTCATGTGTTGAAGTTGTTGCAGAGCTTCGTTGGATTGGCGATATTTCGCAGGTTGAACAACCTGAAAAACATAAATTAAGATTAATATGAATATTTATTATTACAATAAAAATAACTAAATATAAAAACTTACCAACAAATAATGAAATTTTGATTAGCGTTGTATAATTGTTAGAGATTTTACATCTGGTACTTAAACCTGGTACTCATTAATTTTGTTAGTATTTGATCTGCAAAATATGATTATCAATTGAATATTTACTTTACAGCTGAAATAATAAAAAATAGCTTACCAAAATTTTATTTTTAAGTATTTTTTTTAAAGAATTTGATTTTTAAAATTCATTTTTTGAAATGTTTATTAACAGGGTAACTAAAATATTTTTAAAATTAATGACACCCATAGTTGTTCTTGATTATTGTAGTTATTTTAATAAATTTTTAAATTGCCCATGTATTTCTTTCACTATCCCACTATGAACTTTTATGGGTGTAACAAATGAATTTTCATAAATGTTTTAAATAAATGAACATTCCGAGTTTCTAGGAGTAAGTAGATACAAATTGCTGTTTTAAATTTTAATTCGAAAACAATGAAATGCATTTTATTAATTTTACTTTTCAGAAGACAGACAATTGGCAAAAAATGGGATCAATAAATATCAAGCAATTCGTTAAATCTACAATAAGTGAAGTGAAGAAAGGGTTAGATGCAAAATTAGGACAAAAAATTATGGGTCAGATTTACAAAAATTATACAAAAATTAATATCCTCTGCATTAAAATTGCAAGTACAAATATTAATAGTATATAAATGTACATAAATATATTGTTTAAATAAAGTTAAGAAAAAATGGTTAGCAGTTTCCTTTTTTTACTAAAAAATAAAACGAGATAAAAAATTGGTCAGGAACCACCAAAAATGTTTCAAATGTACGTCGTTGATATTTACTACCTTTAAAACTTTGATACTTTTAACTACCCAATCGTTTCCAATTACTTTGCTTTAGTTGATTTTTAGATTTTTAACAAATGTAGTTACCTTTCACTATTTCATATCCACTATGCCATAGTGACGGTTATTTCACCTATGACATAGTTGAAAATATAGTGATCAGCAACTACGTAGTTTTAAGGGTGCAGCTAAATATAAATTTTCGGAAAAAAACAAACAAAATCATTTTTAGTTATAAATACCCTTATTAGTACATTTAACACAATAACTTTTCAAAAAGTGCCTGCTGTTTTTAGCTTATCGTTGACATTTTTAGTGTCGCAATGTTAAAGTTGAGGGTAAATGATTATAAATAACACAAATTCGATGATATTTCACAAAAAAAAAAGATTATAATACACTGAAATTTGTTAAATTTCATTTGTTACCGATTTTCATTGAACCGTGCTTCTATTAAACAAGATTTTTCTACAATTTTGTGTTTCGTTAAGTGGACGTTAAGTGTCATTTATCAATTTCAACAATCATTATTTTGTGCATAACAATAAAAATATTTAAATTTATATGAAAGTACGAAAATTAAAGGGTAATTTTTTTAGTTCAATGAAAAATCCGGTTACTTTAAGGTTTTGATTGTTTGAGAGAGCCTTTAACATAGGCTTTCCGAAAAGCCAATATTTTTTTAAATCAAATAATTTTTACGGAACTAATAACAAATTGAAAATTATATATATATATGAATATTAATTACCCAGCAAAAAAAAATTGCAAGTAGTGCTTTACAAACTACTTCTTTCAATGCTTCACAAGTATCCGTTAGTGTATTTTTACTGCTTTTTTAGAAGTTATTCTGAACAACTTCAAAAAATCACTTCTTTCATTGCTTCCCAAGTATCCGTTATTACAATTTTACAGCTTTTTTAGAATTACTTCTGAACCACATCCAAAAAATCACTTAAGTATTGCTTCTAAAGAGTAATTGCTCTGAAAGTGATCGTAAAAAGTGATTTTGGTATCATTTGGCATTTCCAAACAGAGGGTCCCTGGTTCGATTCCCGGCGGGACCAATATTTTTTTTTTTTTAATTTTTTTTTTAATTTTTTTTTATTCTATTAATTTTTTTTTTAATATTTATGACTAATTTCTCTAAATTCAATATTTTTTTAATTTAAAATTTTTTAAAAATATGTATACCCGGTGAAAAATGTCCATATATGAACATTTATGGTTCAACCATATATGTATGGATCCGAAAAATGAGGTAACACCTAAGTATATGTTCATATATTGTCATATATGAACATATATATTTATTAAATATATGCGAATACATGCGAACGTTGCTGTCCTTTATTATAAGGTTGTACGATAGATATAAATTTATGTATGACATTCAAATTAGGCGCTACATATGTTCCTTTTTTTATTCATGGCATTAAATATAATTCCATATTTATCCAAATATGAGTTCCTTTTACATATATGGAAAAATGTATTCTTCGAAATATGTTCATATACAAGTCCCTTTTGCATACAATGAATAACATATACTTTCATATTTGTCCATATATGAGTGCCATTTCCATATATGAAATAACAAATGCTTCCATATATGTCTGTATATGAAATTTTTTCCATATATGGAATCACATATACTTCCATATATGTTCATATAAAATCCATATATGTTAATAAAAAATCCATATTTGTTCATATGTGTCCATACATAAACCATATATATGAACATGTTTGAGCGTATATGAACATTTTTCACCGGGTATATAAAAAAAATGGTGAGAAATTAATTTTTATGTACCTGTAAAAATAGTACTGAAACCAATATTGAATTGGTGTGCACCTTTTGCACTTGTTTAAGCCCCGTTCACATTTTCACACAAGCGCTTATACTTCACACAAGTATGACAAAAAGTATGCTGAAATTGTCGGGTTGTCAAAAAAGTATAAAAGAAAATCTTTTCAGTGTTCAGACTGTTATCGACACACACAACAAATAAATTAAAACAGCTATTTTTCCTTCTATTATTACTTTTGTTCACCACTATTTGTTTTTAAACTTTGTTTAACATTTATTTGTGAATAACACAACACTTGGGTTGAGACAAGTGGTAACTTTATGAAATATTTCAAAAAATAAATCTTGTCAAAAAAGTGTGACCGTATTTTAAAATGTGTGCACCAATTTTGACATGTGTGTATCGAACAGTGTTCACACTATTATACATTTTCGTTATACAACACATTTCTGACATGTATAACACACTTGTGTGATAATCTAAAGGGGGCTTTAATAAGTACTTTTATTGAAGAGAATAAGGAACCATATCTCGCATTAACAAAATGGTGTTTTTTTGCCAGTCAACTTTCATATTAAAGAATAGCTCAGTGGTAGATCGCTAGACTAGCAATCGTGAGGTCGCAAGTTCGATCCCCGGTGGCGGCAATAAAAAAACTTTTGTGAAATAAAAAAAAAATATAAATTTTTAATTGCACTCGTTCAAAAAGTACTGAAAAAATGTTGAAGTCGGAGTACTCCTCTCCTATGACAACTCAATGTTAAAATCATTAGTGTTTATGTTAAAAAAGAAGTACATCTAGATCATCAATTGTAGTGCTTTTTCTACTGCTTCGGCATCTCTTTTTTTGCTGGGTACCTGTACGAACATAAACTACTAGATTGAATTGCTATTTGTTCTTTTAATTTTTGTTTGTTTTTTTCAGTATTGCTTTTTGTTAATTTTTTTTTGTTTTTAGTATTAGTTTTAATTCTCACAAATTTAAGAGACTGAATGTTAAAATTTTAAGTATTATTTTTTAGTGTATTATTTTAAATCATACATATTTAAAAGACTGTATAATTTTTTTTAAGTTTTATTGTACATATTTTAATACTTTATGTTCCTAGCAATGTGCAAAACTATTTTTTAAATACAAATTCTCAATACAAAACAAAACTCGACAACTTTTTTTTCGTTAAAACATGTTTTGAAAATGTCCAGTTTTTTTTGCAAAATCCAGCTTTTTAATCCGAATGTCCAGCTTTTTGCGAATCTGGATCTGGCAACCCTAGGTATAGAGCAGCATGTTCGATTAATTCCCTATATTTCTTGGTTTATCAATGGAGTAAATACCCAGCCAGAAAAATACAAACGGAAAAGCGCTGGCGTGGCACTTTAACAAGTCCTGGCAAAAAGTGGTTTCCCAATCCCTTCTTGATTTCATAAAAAAATTTATAAAAACTAAAAAATTTGTATGGGGACCACCTTAAAGGTTGAAGATAGAGGGTAGATATGTTCCGAGAAAATATTGGAATTAAAAAAATATTTGGGGTCAGTCATACATTTGACTTTTCTAGGGGCACCGTTAGGACAGTTAAAGCGGTGAGAGTAAATTTTATAACAATGTCATTTGTATGGGAGCTCTCTTAGGGAGTGTTACGGTCTTACATTTTACCGCTCTCGGGTAAAAAGCATTTTTTTTTCAAACCTCACAAAATTAGGGGTTCTAGCGTACCCAAATCTTGTTACTAAGGACTTAAATACAACATATGTTATATGTATAATAAACCGAAACTTCAAAGTCAAATTTTGGTCAATTTGTAATGGAATAACCGATATATATTCCAAATGTAATTACTAGGGCAAGGAATTTCATGCACTTAAAAATGGAAAATATGCGCCTAAAATATGCGGTTAAAAAAGAAAAATATGCATTAAAAATATAAGAAATATGCACTAAAAACTATTATTATTATTATATTATTATTATTATAGCTTACTTTAATTTTTGGACAGATGTGCTCCAATTGAAACAATTAGTAATGTAAATTGTTGCTAACAACAAAAAATTACAAATTACGTGTTTGTGGGCATTTTTTCTTCAATAAATGTTATGATTAGGGTTTGGGGTTCGGGAATTCCCGGGAAATCCCGGGAAATGTTTGCCGGGAAATTTTAAAAATATTAACTTTTTTAAATTGTTTTTATTTGGAATAGGATTTTTAAAATTTTTCAAATGTATATTTTAGTTAAAGTCGACTTTAGTTAAAATATTGGGTGGCAGTA
This sequence comes from Leucophora obtusa, assembly GCA_949987735.1. Taxonomy (NCBI): domain Eukaryota; kingdom Metazoa; phylum Arthropoda; class Insecta; order Diptera; family Anthomyiidae; genus Leucophora; species Leucophora obtusa. Next base: position 28,733,360 of record OX465297.1, read on the forward strand.
TACCTTGACTTGGTTTATTTTTGGAGCATTCTGATTGGTTAATTTATTTTCAACCAATCAAAATGTTTGAAATTATAAATGTATTTTTAAGGTTTTCATACACAAAATGAACAAAACCGTATGATTAAAAATAAAGTCGACTTTAAATTTAAAATACTCCTTTATATTAAGGGCCAATAATTTTATAAGTAACGTTTTCATTAATAAATGTGATATTTTCAAGTAAGTTTACTTTGTTTTAATACACCTGCTTTCAAACTAATATATTCTTTTATATTAAATAATAAAATGTCCGGAGTATGGAAATACTTCACAAAAAAGCACAATGCAGCGCAGTGCAATATTTTCCCTAAAAGACTAATGGTTAACGGAGGTATCTAAATTTGGTTATCCGACATCTAAATTTGGTTCACAAAAAAAAACTGGTGGTCATGCAACTTTTCTTGAAGAAAACAACAACAAGAATAACGTTCCAGCTAAAATTAGCAAAGTACCCGAAAAAAAGTGTAAGCTGAATAGGCATTGAACGTTTTATGGTAGGGCAAACATTTCCTGAAGTGGTATCCAAATTAGCCGCAGTCGACGGAATGTCAATCCGCATCATAACTAGATCTTCGTTTATTCGATAAAATTTTTATAATAAAAACCTGGCATTGCCAAAAAATTGTACAATCATCTGAGTAAAAGATATCATGATAAAAGAAATATCGAGCAATATTTCTGACAATAGGAGATTTACTATAATCTTAGATGAATGAACAAGAATATCACAAAAGAGATATTTGAACATATGTATAAACGGAAATAATTCATTTTATAATCTGGGGTTGGTTTATATATCAGGAAGATGTAATGCCGATGAAATAAGAAGAATTGTAGAAATAAGCCTAGAAGAGTTTTATTTGTCTTTGGAAAATAACATTGTGGCCACAATATCTAATGGGCCAAATGTGATAAAACGGTTTGTTTCCGACAGTCCAGTAGTGGGTGCTTTCTGCTGGAATCATGTAATTCATTTGGCAGTGCTTAGAGTAATTTATGTGAAATAAAATGTTCAACATTCTGATAATTTTCTTTGAATTCTCACTACACAGACTGAATTTGTACTGAAATAGTGTTTTTTTTAACAAAAATTACTTATATAGGTGGTTTTCATTAACAATTTTGTTCAAAAATATTTCCCGAGATTCCCGGGAATCAAATTTTTTTATTCCCGTTTCCCGGGAAATAAAAAAGTCCGGGAAATCCCAAACCCTAGTTATGATGGAAATTTGGATCATCATGGAAAGAAGGGTTAAGAATGTTTATTTTGATTGAATCAAAATATGAAAACGTATCAATTTTTTATATTTTTTTACAAAATAAAAAATGCTCCTAAAAATTAGAAATATGCTCCTAAAAATTATAAATTCAGTATTGCTCCTGCTTGATTTAATTTTTTTTTTTGTGTGTACATATGATATTAGGGGACATTTTTTCGATCTACAGTTTAGTCTGGAGACATTTGGTTAGTTTGGGGACTGTCCTCAAACTCTTTCTAGGTCTAGCGAATAGAACGAAGACATTTTTGACTAATATATTGCATAGTTTGGGCAAACTATGCGCTTTACATACATATATATAAATATTTTTTTTTAATAAGCAATTTTTATTTAATTTTTGGTATAATTTTTTAAAATTAAATATTATTAGTAATATGTATATTTAGAAGTTACTTTTAAATGTAAGCGTGGCCCGCTATTTTCCTCTTCGGCACCCTCCTTTTCAGAACCGTCGAGTTCTCTACTATTCTCTGCTGTTTCTTCACCTTCTCCAACATCAGGCATGGTTAGAGCACAAGTCGCTTCTTCGGTTGCCATTCGTGTGGCAACAGTTTTGATATGCTTTGGAATTAAGATTTTCTTCGATAATACCCTGCAACTCAAAGTCCGAGTAAATTTTCTACAAAATGTGCGATAATGCCTGTACCTGATCATAGTGGAGTGCGTGATCCAAACACTCAGGAAGCCAATTATAATACATATTAACTTGCTGCGCGTACCATTGTTCAAAGTTGTTTAATATCCACAAGTCATCACCGATTTTGCCACGAACCTGGTCCATATTGTTGCGGAAAATATAACATAAGCTTGGCCCAGTTCTTTTCCCGAACTGGAGACATTTGTAAAACTAATTATAGAACCAATTAGGCTACTTTGACCGTAGCGAACCAATTTTTACAAAATTGTGTTATCCCTACATTCGATTTATCGAGTTGTTCATCAATTTTAGAATGAAATTTATGTATTCTAAATAAATTCCATCTATGGTGGTTAATTTAAAGTTTTAATTTTTAGTATTTAATATCGCATTTACCATTGCGCTGATCTCCGAGGGAACATCGGTATGAAAGCGATGTTTTTCTTTAGCCATGATTACAAAGATGCATCTGTTGAATCATCTCTGATGCCATCATCTTGAGGCGTTATTCCAAGTGCTGGCGGAATTCAGGCTCTGGCCAATGGAGATCGATTATAAAAGATTGTAAAACATCAAGCTCCCAAAAGAAGTCTTCAGTGAATTTGCTTTCCCAGCGTACCTTTTCAAAGCCTATATTTATAGATTGAGCTATTATGGATTCCACTGTAATCTCTACTAAAGGAGCGAATGTATCTTATAGGTGTTGGTGGAAACGATCATTTCGGAGATTATCATCAACACGCAGGTAATCGTTGAGAATTTGGAATAGAGGGAATGAGTCCCAAGTGGCTAGTGGCTGCTTAATTAAAACTCGGTCCATATCGACAACGAAAAGAGACCAAAAGATTTCAGAATGTCCTACAAGTAAATCACTGACAGAATGTTCTACAAGTAAATCACCTCGGCGTAATGTTCTTTGTTTCATTGTTGTAAATCGATAAATGTATCGAATCTTACCGGATGACAAATTTAGCAAGGCGGCGGATTCTAAGCTTTTCTTAATCATTTGTCGAACTTCCTCAGGAGGCACTGGTGTTACAATATCCTTCATAGGAATATCTTCTAGCGGAGATAACATTGTTTTTAGAGTACCTTCAGGTCATCCGAATGGATAATAAAACCAAAAGTGTGAAATTTGATATTCTAGCAAATCTTTTAAGCGTTCTTTTATTTCGGTAAATTTTTCCTTGTCTTCGTGTGTAATACTTCCAACACCATTTGGAGATTACCGTCCACGTGGGTAGTACAAAAGGTAAATCTGCGCGATCGAACAAATCTGTGAGATAACACAGGTGATGATAACAGCCACAGACACCTTAAAGTGCACAATGTTCATCCGATACAACATTTGTCCGCGACTGAACCAACCTATGGAAGCATATTGATCATTAAGGCGATATTCTAAGGCAAGATTTTGCAACATTTTAAAGAACAAATCATGATATAAAGTGCATAGATCAACACTAATATAATCTTCTGCCATGTTTACGTGCGTTATATGGCCAAATTTTTATCCTGAATTACTGGCGATGTGTGTTTATGTGATTAACCAGTAGCACGATACATGGCCATTGTCCAAAGACTACATTCATTTTCGTCGACACAAGCTAAGGCTATACTATCAACTTTCTCCACATTATTGAAGAAAAAACGGCCACCATTTAAGTCGGTGCCAAACATCAAACTCGCACTTTCACCTTCAATATAGTCTACGCTATATCCATCTAACTGCATCATTTCCCAAGGTTTAGATTTTTTTCTTTATAACTACACATGGCGTAGGTGTACTGAGATACCTGAACGTTTTTTCCACACAGATTTGCCAATGGCATATAGATAGCCTCAGTGTTTCATATTAGGTGGCTTTCCAAGACGGTAAGCTATTTTAATACGTAGATATTGATCGGGGAAAATCTTTCGCTACCGACATATGATGTCAGTCGGGAACTTTAGATGACAAGGGCGTGGGTTTTAATATCACCTTTCAAAGCTGTTTATCTCCTAAAGCAAGCATACCAAGATTATCAGTACATAATTTAACCTTAATTACGGGAATTTGATGAGTCGCTGTAAAATCACCTTGTGTATCCCACATAGGTTTTGAGGCTTCGATTTAAGGCCCTTAACTTCCATTACAATAACTTATAATTGGAAGGTTAAGACAACATGCAATTTGGAGAGCTGTGTAACACCCTCCTCAGACTCTGCTTACAGTTTGGAAAGAGGGCCATGAGAACGTAAGATTATTTTCAAAAACGAAGGCGTACTATGATTGTAACGTTTTAGTTTTTGCAAGCCATATTTGCGGTCCATGTTAGCCTTTTTAACCGGTAGGGATTCTAAGTTTGCCATTAGCAAGTTAGTGGACGATTTAACCTCTCCAGTGTACAGAGATTCCACTTCTTTTAAAACAAATTTTGTTATTAGTTTACGAGTTTTTTTTTTCTATTTCATTAACACGCTGCATCCGACCATCTAATTCACGTCTTATGGCAGCTGCTTGCTCATCGGCCGAATCTAACATTAAGGCATTGAATAAGATTTGATGTTCAAATTTTTTTACACTTAGTATTTGCTGGAACATATCGTACAACTGTTCTTTGGATAAGATCAATTAACTTTTTAATGACTGTTGGAGACGACCTGTTTTTTTTTTTTAGTTTTCCTCGCCCGTGCCCGCAAGTATGACATCAAATTTAGCCATCTAGGAAGTAAGTACCGTGTGCTTATTGAGACCATCGATTTCAGGTAAAGAACGAACACGTTTTTCATAATTTTTACGAAAAACTACGGTGAAATCTTGCATTGAACATGAGCCCCTCTGTCGTGATAACTTTGAACTGCATTGCGAAACGTTTCGTTGGCCATAATTTGCGTTTCGCCCTTGAGTAAGGCTTGAAATCTTTGAATAGTAGCATATAGTTGTGTTTTGCTAACTTTACGCTGTCTCTTTATCATGTCGGTAGGTTGTTTAGTATTAAAAGGATATGATATGCAAAGCGAAACGAAAACATAAAGCTGTATGCATTACTTACGTTCCTCTTTCTCAATACCCTGTTTTGGCTGACCACCAGCACCCGATTTGTAACTATCACTGGCTACTGAGGGGGATGGTGATATTGGGCGAGACACGAATTTCCTCTGGATGTATATCCAGCACTTTGATTGCGCGTTTCTTGAGATATACTGACCGCTCCCGTTACAGAATAATTTTAATTCGTCCTTATTGGGTGTACTAGTTGTGGCCACAGACGCTTTTGTTTTTTCACTATCTATTGTGCCGCTTGATACTGAGCTACCAGCTGCTTTATGTGGGACATCAACATTATGTCGAGCCGCCCCACTGATTGCTTGAATCGACAGCAGCCCCCTAAACGTCCTTAAGGCTCTGCTTGAGGTGTCGATTCATCGTCACCGTCTTCTTCACTGGAACTGGGATTACATATTACATATTTTGTTGTTATTGTTGCTTATTAAATATTTTGTTGTTGTAACGGCTTTAAAAAGAGAATTTATAGCAATTCTCGTTTAAAGCCGGAGTGGCAATCTTTGCTCGGATATATTCGAATACCTCCGAATCGTTCCGGCACATAGACCGATTGCCATAGGAACCGGGTTATACCGCCCATACTCGGTCGTCAGAGCCTCGTCAGCGTTAACAGGGGACACCATATCCAAGGTGGACTGTGGGTGAGGTTGGCATTTGGAAATAATTTCCCTTGACCCCCTTGATATCTTTTGTTCTCAACTTTGCTGCTGTTGCATTAAAGTCACGTTCAAAACCAAAAGTGTTTTACAGCGATAACGGGCATTCAGCAGTGTGGCGAAGAAGTATATGTAACTGTAATATGAATACATACATTAGTTTTTTCTTTTTTTTTTCAACTATAAATACAAGGCAAGGCATATATTTTACTGATAATTCTAAATATTAACTTAAAATACTGTTATATTTCGTTAACTTATAATTATGCTGGGTACGATCAAAGTACAAACAATAAAATATAATTGTATAATTATTATTTTTTAAAATTATATTTACTTGTTTTTCATAGAATTTTCCGTGAATATTATACGTACGTGTGTTTCAGAGTATGTTTCCCGGCCTACTGATGTTTCTTCTCCAATGTATTCACATTGATTAGGGGTGTGAATGCAATCAGTGGTAGTTGTGAAAAACCTGTTAATTTTTCGCCCTCATACACATATAAAGAAACAAAACGATTATTTGTATTCTTTAACAAGGATCCCAGCAAAATCTTTAATTACCAAATAAGTGAATATATAATGAAACTATTACTGCTTATAATTCGGCGTCAGTATTAGTTATTTTTGTTAGTCGTTTTTAAAGAGCAGTCTGGCTTATGCGAGACTACATATTTAATTACAAAAATAATGTAATATTGGTAACTACTTATTTTTTAACTATTAATAAGTTTATGAGTAAGCCTTATTATTTAACAACTTGAAAACACTTATGTAATAATACATAACAAAAATGTATTTGGCCTCTGAAGCTTAAACCCATTGTTGTGCAGAATTATTTATTTGTGGTGGCTGGGTGAAGGCTTTTATTATAAAAACTGTACTTTAAATAAAAAAACGAATTTAAAAAAACTGCGCCCCCCCCCTCCCTAAACTTTAAGGCACGCTAACAACGTAGCGGGCTGCGCCTTGATTCATAATCGTACTTTAACTATAAATTAATTTTTCGATTTGATACTGGTAACACTATTTTTTATTTTCTCTCTTCACCCAAATTACGTCGTAATTGATGTACAAACTTAGTAAACTATTGACTCGGTAATCGAAAGTGAAAATAAATTTTTTTAAATTAGAGAACTAATAATGTGTTAAGGTAAATTTAAAATCCATTAAAAATATTTTTTTGGTATTTATAAAGCAAATCAGTGGAAATGTGTGCAAGAAAGCAATTTCTTACAACAAATTATTCGAAGCATACTAAAAGTAATCGAATGTCGAATAATGTTTTGATAGTCTGTACATCACTACCCAGCAAAATATTGGTAATGACACCTCATTTGCATTACCCAAAATGATGAATCATTACCTTTTGCATTATTTTATAATTTAAAATAATGACTTCCTAATAAGGGCCTATTGTATTCATTGTTTCTAAATATAAAATAATGACTTACTCGTAATAGTTTAAATAAGTACTTTTTACACATTTAAATTTTATAAAAATTTTATTTATTATATGTAAATATGTTTTATGTTTAAATTTGTATGACGTGTCCTAAAACTAAAACTTAAATTTTTCTGAATTTATTTCCTTAAGCTAATGAGCAATTCCATTTTATTTCAACGAACATTTTTTCGGTAGTGTCCGATTTTGATAAAACTTGGTGAATGTGTGTAGTAGTGTATGTATGTTCACAAAACGATTTTTAATTTTTTTGTTTTCGAAAACTGTGGCAACCTTGCAGCTTTGAAATACTGAAAATTGCAGGGTAGGCACTACACTTAAAATTTCATAACTTTTGTTGTGAGCAAGATATTGAAAAAATTCTTTTTGCGTGGGATTAGTGAAGTTGTTAGGTTTAAGAAATTTATTATTTTTTTTTTTTTTTAAATTTTTAAAATTTAAAAAAAAAAAAAATTAAAATTTATTTTTTGAAAAAAACCCATTTTTTAAAATTTTTATATTTTTTGCACAAAATGCCACATATGTGTTCTAAACATCCTAAAAATTTCAGAGTGGAATGCCTCCTACTTTTTGAGATATATTAAAAAATGTAAACAAAAATATAATTAATTTTTTGGAAAAAAAAAGTTTTTCTTATAAAAATAGCCACATGTACGTTCTAAATACCTTGAAAATTGCGGAATCCTTTTGAGATATGAGAAAAAATATAAAAGTATTTATAAGTATTTTATTATCTTAATAGGTTTTGGAGTTTCAACTGAATTTGAAAAGGTTTTGGCAGCTATTTCTGTTCTCGAAATAGGTACGAATGAATGGAGTTTTTGTGTTCCTTTAATTGCAACAGATTTTTTAAATCTAGTGTTTAGTTTTATTTCCTCTTCTTCATATTCATTTTTTGTGCAGAATGTTACATTGATATTAGGCAAACCCTTAGCGTATTCAAATAAATCTGTAGCATTTACAATTTGAGTTTCTATTGGACGCTGAAGACTGCTGCTCTTTTTAGTGAACCTCCAACTCCATCACAAGGGCCTTTCCCATGTGATGTCGCAAAAAAGTGCCATTCAGCATCACAATCAAAATCGGTTTTATGGTATAGTAAATTTACAAAATTTTTTCGATTTTTATACTGAGCTGCGCAACCGTCAGAAAAATATATTATTTTGTCAATGTTTTCATTAACATGTTCTTTTATAAATTGTACAAATTTCCTTTGAAATAAATGAACAGCGACTGTGTTGTGCTCCAAAATATCGGAAATGACAACAAAGCTTATGTAATCTATTTTTCCATCTGCATTTCGGAAATATGTCACAAAGGGGTGTATAGTGGCTTGAGAATTTGTCCAATGATAGCTCTGTATACAATCTTGGATAACAAATGTGTAATTTTCGGCAAAATCACAGATAGTCAAAAATTCTCCAATTTTTAAATTGGATTTTACCTCATCAAGAAACTTGTTCTGTTCTTTTGCCAAAAAACTATGAAAAATTAATTTTATCATTTCTTCAGAAAGTTTGTCCACAAAGTCGTCAGATGGAGATGTTATGGTCAAAAGATTGGATCTGTCTACTTGAACCCATTGTTTGTATGTTATGTTTTCTGGACAAAGTGAACAATTTCCCATATAGCATTGTACAGTTGCTGGATTACAAATAGATTGAGCAATCCAATGCTTGTAAGTGGGAAAACCTATAACTTCCTCTTCAGCCAATTCCTTGATTTTCCCCCCAATAAACATAAGTTTGGAATTTTGGTGAATAGCACACACGCAAACTGTATGAGTGCCACTTCCCCCAATCAAAATACATTCTTGTGGTCTCAGCTCTGAAAATTTTGAAAATCCAATTTTTACTGTTGGATAAACTTCTTGAAAGGAATTATGCAATTCTTTCAGATTACAAAGCATCAATCTCTTCTGTTTTTTTTCTTTCTCCCCATTACAACTCTTAACAGACTTATAGTCTTTTTTCCCGGGCATAACGCGACTGTTTTTGTCGTTTCTATAAAAATCTTCAACTATAGATTTTGTCTCTGTCGAGAGGCCGGATCGTCTTTTTGGATGCGAAGAAAAATAATAATCGCCATTTTGAATTAGTTTTTTAGCTTTACGAGCCATATAGTTTGTAGTTGAAAAGGTTTTTTCTATTTTACCAACACTCCAAGAATGTGGCAAAGATGTTAATATTTTAATTTGTCTATCTTTATCATCTTCAGAAGTATTGTAAATCTCTTTTAAGTGGTTTAAAATATCTTCACCATCGCAGGATATATTTCCTAAACTAAAAAGGTTTTTCCTAAATATGGAATTTATATTGCCTAAAATTTCTTCCTGTTTATATTTAGAATAGTTATTTTTAAACTCAATGGGAGATTCATTTAGCGCTTCTAAGCACTTATTCAAATAAAAAAAGCTGTGTTCTTCTTTTCATTGAAAGGCTTTTCGGTTGTTTCTTCCGAAAGTGAGCCAATATCACTTTCAGACAAACTTTCATCAGCATTGGCAACTTTTAAAGCTGATGTAGAAGTTCCTGCAACCGTGTCAATTTCAAAATCTTCGAAATTGTTTTCGTTTTTCTTTTTCTTTATCAATGACTTCGCTTGATCTAATAGAGCCATTTTACATGAAGCACAGATATATTGACCATGCAAATATTGTGGAAAACGCTCCCTAAGACTTTGCGAAACGTTACGAACACATTTTATTTTGTTTGTTTTATGCTTGAGTTTTCGGAAAGGATTACAACAAACTTTTCCAAAAGGCATTTTAAGCAAATTAAAAATCTGTGAACAAATGTGTACTGCTTGAAATAAAATAGTTTTTGAAAATTATTATCAGAGAATAAAACTACTACGATGTTGATTTGTCAAAAATCTATAAACAATTAAAAAGCTACTCAACAACGCAAAGACATTAAAGAAATCTAAATCGTTTTCATCGTTTTGTTTTTGAAATAACGGAACTTCTTAAGCATCAGCAAAAACAATTTTCAATGAACACAAACAATGCTTCCAATGAATTGCATACAAGCAAACTTAACTTATTAACTCAGTGGCACGTAGCAACTAGTAAAAGAGAGTATTTCTTATAAACATACCAGTACATTTTTTAATATATCTCAAAAAGTAGGAGGCATTCCACTCTGAAATTTTTAGGATGTTTAGAACACATATGTGGCATTTTGTGCAAAAAATATAAAAATTTTAAAAAATGGGTTTTTCTCAAAAAATAAATTTTAATTTTTTTTTTTAAAAATTTTAAAAATTAAAAAAAAAAAAAAATAATAATTAATTTCTTAAACCTAAAAACTTTACTAATCCCACGCAAAAAGAATTTTTTTCAATATCTTGCTCACAACAAAAGTTATGAAATTTTAAGTGTAGTGCCTACCCTGCAATTTTCAGTATTTCAAAGCTGCAGGGTTGCCACAGTTTTCGAAAACAAAAAAATTAAAAATCGTTTTGTGAACATACATACACTACTACACACATTCACCAAGTTTTATCAAAATCGGACACTACCGAAAAAATGTTCGTTGAAATAAAATGGAATTGCTCTAATAGTATTTGCCTAACTCCTTATTTTTATGAATCAAGTAAGCAATCTGATAACCACTTATAATTCAACTTTTTGTAAGCATGTGTGTAACCACTTATTATTCAAAACCTCATAACTACTTATTTCTCATTTTTTTCGTAAGCGAGCGGGTAAGCATGACTACTTATAAAAACGACCACGCCAAACAAAAATAATGAGTTTAGACGCCAAAAAATAAGTTGTGCGGAGCTATGAATTTCTATTATATAACCACTTATTTGGTAATGAAAGATTTTGCTAGGTATGTTTTGTTTTTCTTTTTAATTTTATTTTTACATTTTTTTTTTTTTTTTGAATTTTTTCGAAAAAGGACTTTAGATCCGCAATTGTTGGAGCGTTTTTTAATTTGATGGATGAAGGTTGTTGGAATTCACACATTCTATAAATTATTTAATGCCTGAAAATTAAAAAATTAACAATTAAATAGTGACCTCCTCACTTCAAACCTTATTAAATGTGTAAAGTTAATGAGTACCAACTATAAACCTTGATTTTTTTCGTTATTAAGCAAATATAAATAACGTTTTTCTCAAATTAGATAAAAATGCTGCAATAAGACTGTTGTAAAAGTTTATGAATTACGCTGTTATTTTTTAACTGCTTATCAGCATACGAATAACATAACATATGTTCGTTACCACTTATTTCTAATATTTTTGTAATGCACCGGGAAAGCAGATGCACAAATTTTGTGAGTTTTTTCATGCAGCGCGCATGGCCAACTAATTACAAAAACGACCTTGTCGAACAAAAATAATGAGTTTTGACACTGTATTATATACAGAAGACCCTAATTCGATTGCTTATTATTGAGGTTTTAGTTATGAGCACCCATTACTGAGATTTTGCTGGGATGACTGGGATGAAATAGGGTTGATTTTTTTTTCTTTAACTAAAACATTAAATAATATACTACATACATATTTTTCCCTAAATTTTTTGGTATACTACAATTTACTACAAAGGGTGATAAATATTTTTTTTTATTGATTTTTCGTTAGTACTAAAATATTTGTGTTTTCAGCTGTGTAACCCCCTTTCAAGCAGGGTTGATTTGTATATGAATCAAATTACAATACAACATGCGCAAAACAATGCTCATGAGTATTTCATAGTTATTTAACGTAAACGGTAACCATTCAAACAAGTTGTATTGATTTTTTTTATTGTACAAGTAACTACTTGAAAAGGTATATATCTACACGCAAAAAAAAAACTAGTGGAAAAATATCGAAGTCAACTTTGTATTTTTCTTTTTTTTTGGAGTTGATAAAAATGCAAAAGCGTGTTTTTTTAAATTAATTTTAAAGATTATTTAAAATGCCTGATTTGGAGCTGTCGATTGCTATTTGTACCATATAATAGTTGATATTAAAGAAAGAAAAAAAATAAATTGGAAAAACGATAATTCGAGTTTATGTTTGGAGTAACTTCTTTCCAGGACATTTTATGCAAATTGGTTATTTTCCCAATAATTGAACAAAATTTTAAAGTTTTCATCAAAGTGTGCATAATTTTCGGGAAAATATCACTTAAATTTAATTAGTCTATAATTACCTTTACTTTTATTTAAAAAATCTTTAACCGTTAGTGGCCTGGGGACAAAAAAGTCCCATGAAATCTAATACTAATTATGACTACACTCAAAAAAAAAATAAGTTAGTAGAAAATTTAGTAAAACGTCTTGTATATCAAGTGTACTAGTTTTCAGCAATTTTTTTGCTGAAATTCCGTTTTCAGCAAAAATTTTAGTTATATATTTTTAGCACTAAACTAATTTTGAACTAATGTTTTACTAATTTATTTTGCTACAAAAATTGTGCTGATAACATGCATAGCGTGGACGACAACCAGATAGACAAGATGTAGATGTCGCAGCTTGTCTGGAAACGGAAATGACAAAAAAAGAAAAGCAACTCTACACATATTCTATATTTAAATTTTCAGCAAACAAATTAACTAAAGTAAAATTTCGCTACAAGTTTTTTTTAGTTTTTTTCAGTCTACTAATATTCAGCAAAAAGTTTAGTGATGTTAGCAAGGATTTTTTCATTTGCAGTCGACTAAATGTTAGCAAAACTTTTGCTGAAGATTACTATTTTTTTTTGGTAAAAATCAGCTGGCTGATTTTCAGCAAACCTTTTGCTGAAATTACCAACTTTTTTGCAAGCACGCTCCTGACGAAAAATTTGCTGACACAGCAACATTTTTTGCTGACTTTACTGACTTTTTTTTGAGTGTACAAGATTGTAAAGATTTTAAATTGATAAAAAAAAATCTCCACTTGTTAAAATTAATTATTTTATGTAACATGATCCATATAGGGTTAATGTTTACACTTTCAACAAAAAGAGACCCACTAGGAAATTTACTGAATAACGCCTTTCACAATTTTCGGGAATACATCACTTTAAATGGATAAAAAAAATGTTTTCACCAGACAAGGAAAAATTCTGAATTTTATTTAAAAATCCATGAATATTTGAAATTTTATTTTTGTTTAAAATAAAAATACCAAAAATGTGTGAATTTAAATTTGGAAAATAAAAATCTCAAAATTTAGAGAATTTTATTTTTAACAAATGTTTGAATAATTCTTTGAATAGTTATTTAAAAAATTCAAAATGAAAAAATAAAAACCCAAACACCTACAATAAAAAATATTAAATACACAAAACTTGAAATCAAACCAGCACCATAATTTTTTCGGTGTTTGCAAATTTTATCAATAAATTAATATTTTTATATGGCGTCTTATATGAAAATTTCGCAAAATAGCTCTTTGAATAATCGTTTGTTGGATAAACTGAATAAGAAATAAAGTACAATAAAAAACTAAATATACAAAGTATATAACTAAATCCGCTATTTCGAGTTCTTTAGTTTTGATGCTGTTCGCAGATTTGATCGATAAATTAATACCTTATATTCATAACGCGCAATTGTGGAAAATTGTATTTGCTACAAAAAATTAATTAAAAAACTTAATCAACGCCAACGAATATATTTATTCAAAAATTTTCTTTTTTGCGAAATATTTTTTTGCGAATTATTTTTGCAAACTAACCACTAAACTTTTTTATAAAAAATGGGTATTATTATTCCTAGATTATATGTATATTCCTCTAACTCCCACTAGAGCATATGGCGCCTAGATTATGAATTTAAAATAACCGCACTTGAAAAAATGCAAAATAATAGCGGAACGCGAAAAAACTCTTTATGGTACAAAATATTTGCTAAAAGGCTTATTCAGTGATTTACATTCTGCAAACGAATATATTGATACAAACATTTTCCTTTTTGCAAAAATTTTTTTGCAAATTTTTTTGCAAACTAACCACCAAGTTTTTTGATAAGAAATGAGTATTAAAGTTAATAGATTATAAATTAAAAAACCGCACTTAAAAAATTTCAAAATAATGGCTGAACGCGAAAAAAGCATTTATGGTACAAAATACTCATTAACAAGCTTAGTCAGCTTACATTCTGCAAACGAATATATTGATGCAAACATTTTCCTTTTTGCGAAATATTTTTTTGCGAATTTTTTATTGTAAACGAACTTCCAAACTTTGGTATAAGAAATTGGTATTTTGGTCCCTAGATTATAAATTAAAAAAAAACCGCACCTAAAAAATTGAAAAATTATAGCGGAACACGAAAAAAAGACTTTATGGTACAAGAGATTAATTTGAAAACTTAATCAGCGATTTACATTCTGCAAACTAATGTATTGATGCTAATATTTTACTTTTTCCAAGTTTTTTTTTCGCGAATTTTTTTGCAAACTAATTACCAAACTTTGGTATAAGGTATTATGGTCTCTTGATTATAAATTTTAAATAACCTCACTTAAAAAATTCAAAAATAATGGCTAAATGCGAAAAAGCATGTCGTGATATTATTATATGAAAGGAACAAAATGTTCAGAACTACTCTTAATATAAAATTTTGTTAACTCCATGCTAATCTTTATCACAAATTTAAAATTTTACCAATTTTAAATACATTTATGTATATTTTTTTATAGGAAAATAAAACTCCATAAAATTCAAAATACTATTCAATAGAGAATTTTTCCTTTAAAACTCTTTACTGAATTTAAAAAAATATCATAAAGAATTTTATTTAAAAGTTATGAAGTATTTTTTTCAAGAAAGTACTTGAAGAATTTTATCACTAAAGAATTTTAAATTTTAAGATTTTCTGTTGTCTGGTTTTCACTTGATAAAAATTATTATTTTGTGTAACTTGATCCATATAGGGTTAATTTTTTCACTTTTCAGAAAAATAATACCCACTTGGAAATTTACAGAAATTTATAGCGCATAGTCCGGCAGATTTTTTCGATCCACAGCTTACTATGGAGACATTTGGTTAGTTTTAGGACTGTCCTCAAACTCTTACATACATATATAATATTATATAATATACCGCATATTAGTCAAAAATGTTTTCAAAAGACCTAGGAAGAGTTTGACGACAGTCCCCAAACTAACCAAATGTCTCCATAGTAAACTGTGTATCGAAAAAATGTCACCGGAGTATGCGCTGTGCATACATGTACCATTTTTTTTTTTTTTTTTTTTTTTTTTTAATAATAAATACAGCATTTATTTACTTCAAATTACATAACCAAAGCCCTGGGGCCATATATGATTAATAAAAGCTACTACAAAAAAATAATTTAAATAAAGATAATAAAAAAAAAAATAATAATAAAAATAAATAATAATAAAAATAAATAATAAAAAAAATAAGTTAAAAATACAGTAAAACTATCATATAAAAAAAATACTGAAAACATTATCTTGAATAATATAAATAGATATTTAAAAAAAATAATACAATCACCAGATTTTCCTAAGTGCAGCGATAAAAAAAAAGAAAAGATCGAGAGAGATAAAAATAGTAGCACAAATAAAAAGCTATAACTCTTGAATAGCTACATAATCCTTAAGCTTTCGCCTAAAGACCTGGGGTGAAAAAGCAAAACCTCTCAGGTATAGAGGTAGATCGTTCCATATTCTTGAAAGCCTAATCTGAAATGATCGCTCGTACATAGTAGTATGATGTGTTGGATAAACCAGTTGGGGGTTTCTTTCCGAGTTGGACAAAAGAAAGTTGTCAACTATATAGTCCGGAAACCCATTAACCATTGCTTTGTAAAAAAATATCAATAACCTCATACCTACATAATTAACAAAAGAGCACCCAAGAAATTGGATTACGTACGGAGTCACATGAGAGCGAAGTCTTATGCCAAAAACATATCTAATAATTCTATTGAAAATCTTGGTAAACCTATTAAATTCACCGCCTGTGGTACCAGAAAATACCTCTACACAATATAATATATGAGGCATCAACAAGGCATGTGCCACACGCATCCTAATTGAGAGAGGCAGATATAAGTCAAGACAATACAACCTTCTCAACAAGAATGATATTTTCGAAGAAACGTTATTAATATGCGATGAGAAATTTAAATGATTGTCAATTAAAACTCCAAGGCATTTAATCTTATCCACAAATTCAACTCTCATGCCATCGAGAGTAACCATTATATTATCAGTATCGAAACCAAAACCCATTAACTTCGTCGTTCTTGGATTGACAACAAAACCATTGCCAGAAGACCAAGATATAACCTCATGTATGATGAAATTTACACCCTCTTCCAAGACATCTACAAATTGCGAATCGGCATAGCAAAGAAACTGAACATCATCCGCATAAACGTAAGACTGACATGATAGACCATTCCCAAATGTAAGAAGATCATTCAAGTAAATCATGAACAGTAGTGGGCCAATAACAGACCCCTGAGGTACACCACTGGTTATTGGTTTCGTTAATGAAAAAGAATCGCCAATCGAAACAAACTGACTTCTACAACTCAGATAAGAGGATATAAGTTTACAAGCTTGTGATGAAAAATCAAACAAATTAAACAGTTTGCCCACAAGTTTCGAATGTATCACTCGGTCAAAAGCTTTAGATAAATCCAGTGAAAGAAGAACTACATTTTTACCATTATCCAAAAATTTTCTAATCGAATCCGTTAGACCAAGAAGAAGGGCACCAGTACTATACCCACGACGAAAGCCTGACTGAGATGAGTGTATTAAAGAGTTACTATCAAGGTGTAGGATCATTTGATCCTTTACAATATGCTCAACCACCTTCGAGAGAATCGGAAGGACAGATATCGGACGCAAATTATCCAAAGAGTTGGAAAGACCTTCCTTTTTTATGGGTATCACCCTAGCTTTCTTCCAATCGTTAGGAAAGACGGAAGTAGTAAAAATAGAATTAACCAACCGAAGAATATGGGAAGACACAAACGGAAAAACTAAATTAATAAATTTCAATGGTAAATAATCATTGCCTGCAGCATTAGATTTAATCTTCCCCAATGCTGCGCGCAATTCTCCCAGATTCACACAACGAAACGAAAAACCACCACCTAAAGTACCCCCTGAAAAATCCATTGAATTGGGATTATCATCTATCTGACACGAAATAAAATAGTCATTTACCTCGTCAGCATTAGCAGAGATAAACTGATTATCAGTCTCCAAACAACCATTTCCCCTTAAATAGCTCCACATTTGTCTAGGACTAAGATCCCTAAACATGCTTGAATAGGCACGCCTCTTAGCTACCCTAATAACTCTCTTTGCACGATTTCTGTGCTCACAATAAACAGCCCAATTCAGTGAACTTCTGTTCAGAAGGTAATATTTGTAGGCTAAGTCTCGTAAAGATATATGATAGACAATATTAGGGGAGTTAAACCAGTCAACAGATTTAAAAACTATCTTACGCCGTACGACAGGCACTAAGGAGTGTAAAACATAGAGGTTAGCCATAAAAACCTCCAATTGAAGATTTACATTATCCGTTGCATACATTCCACTAAAATCAAGAGAATGAACAGTTCGTTCTAAAACTTCCATATTCACAGAATTATAGTCCAAGTAGGACACATATTGTTGGGAAGTAGGTTTCGGAATATCGACAGCAATAAAAATTAGTGAATGGTGCGATACTCCTAGACACTGCATTTGACCAGAAGTACTCACAACAAGAGAGGGACTCATTAGAAAATAATCAATAAGGGACGTAGAATCGTTATTAATATCATAATGAGTGGGGGCTGAGTTATGATGGCACACTAAGTCCAACCTACTACACATTAGCCGAACCAAATTAGATTTCCTACGTGTCTTAACAAATTTGTCGTTAATTTTTTGTACTTGTTAGAATTTTTGTAACTTTTCAGAATTAATTGATTATATTTCAGAATTTATTGGTTGTATTTCATAGTTAATAGGGAATAATTTCTGAACTACATTTGATCATTTCTGAAATACTAAATCGTATTCTACTATATCGTATAATACTATTTCCAAAATACGTTTGATAATTTCTGAAATACAATTAACGATTTCTGAAATAATTTCTAAAATACAATTGGAAATGGTGTAATAAAAAAATAGCATATTTTTAATTTTAAGAGTTATACTGAATTTAGACTGAGCAAAAACCAGTTGGTTGTTGTACAAAACTAAATTACAAAAGCCAAGAAATTTACACTGGATATTATGTTTTTCTTTGTCATATAACTTTGTTATTAAACACTTTTCTTTATGTTTTAATGGTTAAATTAAATTATAAAAATTATTAACACATTTATAAATATATAACACACAATTTTAAACCAAAACTACTAGTTTTTGTCCAGTCTAAATATACTATTAAAAATACAGAAATTTTATAGTGAAATTATTATCAATTTTTTTTTTGTAACAAAAACTCAAGAATATCATAAAAAACTTAACTAAATTTTTTTTTAATTTCAAATTATTGATTTAAAGTAATTATGTATCATTCACTGATTTTTCTACTTACATTGCCACCATACGCGCCATGCGCCATTTTGGCTGTAATCAGGGCTTTGAAAATTATAACCATAATCTGGATTAAGTGAACTATCTCGGTTATAATAATCCGGATTATTGCTATAATTGCTCCTCCACCGTACTCATGGGCAATGTTGCCTCCACTGCCATAATACCCGTACCCACCTCTATCGCAGTACTACACTCTGCCACGCTACCCTCCTCTGCCACGTTCTTCCTCATAAGATACCTGAAAAAATTCTAAAAAAAATTAAATAAAAAGCTTAAAAATATATTTAAAAACAAAAAACTTACCTCCGTCTCATGATCCATTTGAACGAATGCCACAACACTAAATTAAAAATATTTAAAAATGCTACTTTAAAATACTTTTTTGAAAGGGTTGATAAAATAAGTATTAAAAGTTTTTGTTAGAATATACACTGAACCAAAAGTCGTAAGTAAAATCAACATAAAAATATTGTCACTTTTTGATGAAACGCAATCAGAGGATTGTGGGTTCGAATCGTGGTAGGTCGAAAAAAAATTTTTTTCCATTTTTTTTGAAACGATTAAATTTTTTTTAAATTACCTGTTAATTTATATTAAATTTTATGAAAATATAAAATTTCAAATAAAAATGTAATTTTTCAAATATTTTATGTTAAAATACAAAAAAGGTAAATATTAAAATTTTGTTTGTATTAAAAAATTCCAATTTAAAAATCATTTTCATAAAATTCTTACTAAATATATTTATTCTTATTTCACTAGTGTTTAGGAAAAAAAAACTCCTAATATCAGCAGTTTTTTCTGCAAAGTCCTTTTTAATTAATTTTTAAAGCTTTTTCTGTTATTTTTACAGCTTTATTTCTATGAAAAATAATAATAATAATATAAAAAATAACACTTTAGAAAAAAAAACAACTTTATATATTTTTCCAATATTTTCTATATTTTTGTTAAATAAAAATGAAAGAAATGAAGATAACAACAGTTTACTGAACAAGGCTGCTAAACGTCAGATATTATGTATAGCAAGCGATAGCGTCTGCTTGAAATGACAACAAGTCTGGGTTCAAACCCCACACGCTGCATGACGTGTATTAAAACTAAAGCCCAAATTAGTTTGGAAGTATCGTAAAAAAAGTAACGTATCATTCTCATAATGAATAAAAAGAGTATAAAAAATAAAAATATTGTATTTTTTATCTTTTTCTTGTGCATAGAATTAAATGTCAAGTAATAAAATAGAAAATTTCTATTTTCAACAGAACTTTTTTACGATTTTACTTGACAACAGTTTCAATGCATAAAATAAAGATAAAAATATATTTCTATATTATTTTAACACATTGAATTAATTACAGATACGTTTTTTTACTTTACGATTAGAATAATGAAGCCTTAAAGGTATAATTAATTTGTACGTAATGTGGCGTGAGGAATCAGCTGATTTGTTTTTGTTCTATGAAAAAGCATTTGAGTCGTTAGTTTGTCTGTAATGTAACGTACCGTGCCGGATGAAGCTGTTGAAAACAGAATTTTTGTTATCCGTTAAGTGACAGCGAGATGACAGCTGGAATTTTGAGATCTGCGATGAATTCCATAAACCGGCTAAGCTTAGCCGCCGTCTAATTTCAGTCACCGCCGCCCTCGAAAGTTTTTTTACACGATAAAAACCTAAAAATAGTATATATTTTTTTAATTTTCTTTTTTTACCGTTAAGCCGATGTTTTGTATGTGTCAACTTAAAGTTGGCTAGCCGATCAGCTTTTGGCTCACAGCCAGCTTTAAGCCGCCGCTGCAATTTTTTTATTTAGCCATCGCAACCGATTAATCTGGTTGGCGCAGATCTCTGCTAAGAAAGACAAAAATAAACAGCTGATACGATGTTACGGAAAAGACTAACTACACGAAAGAGCCATCCGGCACGGCACATTACAGAAACGTCACGGAACGCAAAGACTAATGGAGCCTTAACTGTCGATTGTTATAAAATAAAAACAAAAATATTACAAGAAAGAAAAAAAGACAATAGAAATAAAAAGTGCGTGGCAAACAAAAATATTAACTGTAGTACAAGAGTACAATGAATGCTAACAAACGTAAAACATTTTGGGGAAGTGCCCCAAAAAACAAATTCAGTAAAACCCTAAGCGATTTAAAGATTTAGAGAACATAGATGATGATAATGCATATAGTGAAGGAGAAATAGAAAAGGAGTTTAAAACAGTAATACCTCCAATAGTTGTTGATCCCGAACATTGATTTTTGAAAGTATACAATAAACTTGGAACAACATATCAATATAAGCGTATGTCGATAGGTACAAAAGAATTGCATCAACAAAAGCCTGCACTTGTACGTACAAACCATACGTCAATGTGGCAATATTTGTGAAAAGGTGACACGGAGGAAATAAGAAGATAAACAAAAAATCTGAAGTAGAATGTTTGTATATGTCTGTTTGATCACTTCTGAAATTATTCATATAGAGACAATCTGACAATAAAAATATAAACAATAATACAATTTAATGGAAAATCACTGATGAAGCCTGTCCATAAAAAGGCAGAAACTAGATCTAGTCTGATTTGCAAATTTAATGTGTTTATAACTTTTGAGGAAAATGTTTATTCTTCTTCTTAACCTCAAACCTACTAAATTGGAATTAATAAAAATACATTTAATGACAGTATTAATTGTATTTAGCCTATACGACGCGTTTGAAAAAACAACACTTTACTATAGGAAATAAAAATGCCCTGTTGGCTGTCCGTCTCCAATATACACAAATTGCCTGCCTGCACTTGTACGTACAAATCATACGTCAATGTGGCAATATTTGTGAAAAGGTTACACGGAGGAAATAAGAAGATAAACAAAAAATCTGAAGTAGAATGTTTGTATATGTCTGTTTGATCACTTCTGAAATTATTCATATAGAGACAATCTGACAATAAAAATATAAACAATAATACAATTTAATGGAAAATCACTGATGAAGCCTGTCCATAAAAATGCAGAAACTAGATCTAGTCTGATTTGCAAATTTAATGTGTTTATAACTTTTGAGGAAAATGTTTATTCTTCTTCTTAACCTCAAACCTACTAAAAAAGCCGACTTCATTGCTGCTAAATCAACACTTGTAAAAGAAAAGTATAAATTTTATACACACGATGTAGTTGGTCCTTTGTTCCCCCTAGAGAAATCTATCTAAGGGGAACAAAGGACCAACTTTTTGCACTAAATGTGCAATGTACGGTTATGGAACTAGCAATTGTTTTCGTAATAATAAATGCATTGCCTGTGGTGGAGGGCATGATTACTCCATGTGTATCGTTGACAAAACTCAACAAGATGGTGCAGTTACTTTTAAGTGTTTCAACTACTCTAACAAGAATCTAAAAAATGTTAATCATAGAGCGGATGACCCTCGTTGTCCTAGCCGCAAAGAATATATTACTATGCGCCAAAACATAAGCAATAAAAATCGTAACAAAAAACAATTTCTTTAAAAAAACACGTTTAGCATCGGATGCCAGTCCCATAAACACTGAAGTTGTAAGTGCTAAACAACCTAATCTCAACATTAGCTACGCAGAGGCCTTGAAGTTTTCAAACGAACAAACTACTTGTCATGATCTGTTTACCGTCGACGAATTATTTAACATATTCACTGGAGCTATAGCAGACCTTCGTAGGTGTACAACAAAAGCAGAACAACTGAATGTTATAATGTCATTACCAGGGTTTGGGGTTCGGGAATTCCCGGGATATCCCGGGAAAAGTTTGCCGGGAATTCCCGGGAAAATAATATATTTTTCCCGGGAAAACGGGAAATTTTAAAAATACTAAATTCTTTAAATTGTTTTTGTTTGGAATAGGATTTTTTAATTTTAGTCATAAAAAAAATTTTAAATACCAACACAAAATGTTATGGCTAAAATATTTTAAAAGGGAATTAATTTCTTTGAAATACAAAAAATCTTTGCCAAGTAATTAGGAGCATTTCAACTAATAAAGATTTTTTGCATAATGCAGCGCAGTGCAATATTTGCCCTAAAAGACTAATGGTTAATGAAGGTATTATCCGACATCTAAATTTGGTTCACAAAAAAAAAAAAAAATGAGAGTCATGCAACTTCTCTTGAAGAAAACAACAACAAGAATAACGTTCCAGCTAAAATTAGCAAAGTACCCGAAGAAAAAAGTGTAAGCTGAATAGGCATTGAACGTTTTATGGTAGGGCAAACATTTCCTGAAATGGTATCCAAATTAGCCGCAGTCTACGGAATATCAATCCGCACCATAACTAGATCTTCGTTTAATCGAGAAAGTTTTTATAATAAAAACCTGGCATTGCCAAAAAACGAAACCGATGTAAAGAACATTATATTAAATTACTACAATCATGTAAAAGATATCATGATAAAAGAAACATTGAGCAATATTTCTAACAAGAGGAGATTTACTATAATCTTAGATGAATGGACAAGAATATCACAAAAGAGATATTTAAACATATGTATAAACGGAAATAATTAATTTTATAACCTGCGGTTGGTTTATGTACCAGGAAGATGTAATGCTGATGAAATAAGAAGAATTGTGGAAATAAGGCTAGAATAGTTTTATTTGTATTTGGAAAATAACATTGTGGCCACCATATCTAATGGGCCGGATGTGATGAAACGGTTTGTTTCCGACAATCCAGTAGTGGGTGCTTTCTGCTGGAATCATGCAATTTATTTGGCAGTGCTTAGAGTAATTTATGTGAAACCAAATGTTCAACATTCTGATATTTTTTACTTTGAATCCTCACTACACAGACTGAATTTGTACTGAAATAGTGTTTTTTTTTTAAACAAATATTACTTATATAGGTAGTTTTCATTAACAATTTTGTTCAAAAATATTTACCGGGATTCCCGGTATTCCCGGGAATCAAATTTTTTTATTCCCGTTTCCCGGGAAATGAAAACGTCCGGGAAATCCCAAACCCTAGTCATTACTCAAATATGAAATATAAATCAAATCTTATAAAATGTCTTAGAGTAATGCATTGGAACTGTCAGGGCATTACCAACTTTTCTGAGTCCGTACAATTCCATCTCTTTATTAAAGACGTAGATATACTTATGTTAAATGAAACTTTTCTCACTAGTGAACACAAATTGTCATTACTTGGATACAAAATATATAGAAATGATAGAGACACTCATGGGGGAGGTATTGCAATTGCAATTAGGTCGTCAATAAAACATAAATTTCAGTGCCCGTTACCAACAAAGCTGTTCGAAAATATATGTGTGTTACTGACGATCAACAATAAAGAAGTTTTGTTTATCTCAGATTATTGCCCAAAATACACCAACGACTTCGTAGGAGATATGAATATATTAACAACTTCTTCCGCTGAATTTTTCATCCTAGGCGATTTCAACGCTCATCACTACAACTGGAACTGTTCAAAAATAAATAATGCAGGTCGTGAGCTGTTCAATCATCAGTTATCATCTAATTACTATATTTATTATCCATTAAGTCCAACTAGAATCCCTGCAAACCGAGTATATAGAAAGGCGTCGACCGTCGACCATTGACCTTTTAATAACAAATACATCCCTTTCATTTTCGGATATAGATACCCATTCTTTTAAACTAAATTCTGACTACACGCCTATCTCTTTTAGCATAAATGAGAATATTATCGAGGTTGAAAAATTATTTTATGATTACGCACGGGCTGATTGAGGAAGTTTTCGTAGATCAATAGAAAGCAAAATAATTGCATCTCCGGTACTAAATTCGGACATTTCTCTATCGAACGTGGATTTAATTTTACAGGTTTTTACAGACCTAGTAATTAATATATGCTCTGAAACTATACCACAGAGAATTATTAAACCAAATTTTTTACAAGTATCTTCACTTTGTAAGCAATTAATAAAAACCAGAAATAATCATAGACGACAGTATCAAAGATGTTCAGACCCGAACTTTAAAAATACCTTAGGAGCTATAGTGCGTGAGCTTAACAAATTAATATCAATTCACATCAGTAATGCTAGGAATAAAAAATGGACAGATATGCTTTCTAAACTTCCTGCTAGGAATAAGAAATTCTGGAAATTAACTAAATATATTAAAGGGAAAAACAAATCTATCTGTTCCATAGAAGGTAACAATGGTCTCATTACAGAGAATACTGAAAAGGCTAATGCCATAGCTGAACATTTCTCCAATGCACATCTCACGACAATAATATGAGTGGATAGGAAAGTGAATCTGGTAATTAACTCACTTAAACGAACACAAAATGACGATAACTCAGAAGCTTTGACAAACAGGGAAGAAGTAGAAATTTATATTAGGAGGCTAAAAAATTCGAAAGCCCCTGGTCCAGACGAAAGCCCCTGGTCCTGGAATTCAGAACATATTACTCAAAAACTTTCCTAACGCAGCTATAGAAATGCTGGTTAAAATATTTAACTTTTGCATTCAAAATTGGTATTTTCCAAAACACTTTAAGCGAGCAAAAGTTATTCCAATTGTAAAGAGTGGTAAAAACCCAAAGCTTTGCAGTAGTTATCGTCCAATCAGCCTGCTTAGTTGCATAGACAAGGTATTTGAGAAAATTATTTTCAGTCGATTAAAAGTTTTTGTTGATGAGAATAATCTAATTAATGAACGCCAATATGGATTTAGGTCCCAACACTCCACAACCCATCAAATTAAAAGAGTTGTCAATATGATAAATTACAACAAGAGCAAACGACACTCAACAGGTGTTCTATTTCTGGATATAGAGAAAGCTTTTGACCCAATCTGGCATGCAGGATTGGTTTATAAGCTTCATAAAATGAAATTCCTCTTGTACTTAGTTAAGCTAATTATGAGCTTCCTTAGTGATATTGAGGGTAGTCAGTCTGATGAAATGATTATTCCTGCTGGAGTTCCACAGGGCTCTGTACTATCGCCAATATTGTATTCACTGTTTATATCAGATTTCAAATCTCTCAGTGGCAGTGACGTAGCTTTCTATGCAGATGATAGCGCATTTGTAAGCCATGGCAAGGTTTCTAATGCAGTTGTAAAAACGATCTCTCACATCGGCACAAAAGTTCTTTACTAGATGGAAAATTAAAATAAATGAAGATAAATCACAGGCCATCATTTTCCCTTTCAATAAATCACCTAAGAGAATTCCAACTCGTGTATTATCAATCCGAAACAAAATAATACCTTTTACGAATTCTATAAAATATCTCGGCGTAACACTTGATCGCACTGTAGCTCAAAAGCAATAACATGTGGTAGATCTTTGTATCCACTTCTAAATAGAAAGAGTTAACTTAACACTAAAAACAACCTTCTTTTATATAAAATGTGCATTAGGCCTATTCTAACATATGCTTGCCCAATATGGTACACCTGTGCAAAAACGCACAAAAAAAGGTTACAAATCATACATGGGAATTTTTCATTACCATTGAATTTTCATTACCATTAGTTCATACTAATGACAATGAAAAAAATTCCATTACCATTTAATGGTAATGAAATATTTTTCATTAGAAAAATCATTACTAATGGTAATGAAATTACACTAATGTATAAAAAAACTAATTACAATTGATTAAAAACCATTTGTTTACAAAAAATTCAGACAAATGAAAACGAACAACTGGTTTGGCCAGGGAAGTTATAAAACATAATTTATTAAGGATGATCCATTTAATTCCGTTAAACTTTACCTGTACCGCTGTTCTGTAACTATGTGAGAAGTTACTCACATAAAAATTGCAACCCTACGATGTGTCTACGATATTTAAAACAGGGTGAGTCACAAAATTTCAAACTGAAAATAAGTAAATTTTTTTACATACCTCTGGCTATATTTAACATTATGATACTCACTCTGTTTTAAATATGGCAGACTTGCAATTTTTATGTGAGAAACTTCTCACATATTTACAGAACACCGGTACTGGATACAAATAACAACGGAATGGAAAGTAATATTTAATTTCAAATGAGCATGAGCCTGAATGAGCATATTCCATCTTCGATTTCAGCGAGTTTTACTCCATTTTTACGTTTTTCTGTCAATGGCAATTATTTTTTTTAATTTATTCATTATCAATGGTAATGAAATTTAAAATCATTGTCATTAATCAATGAAATTAAATTTTAGAATCATTACCATTAATTAAAAAAATGGTAATGAAAATAATTTCATTACAATTGATATCAATGTAATGGTAATGAAATCATCAATTAATTAGTCCACCTAATTAATTAGTCCCATGTATGTTACAAATCATACAGAATAAGAACCTCAAGATTATATAATCTTCCTAGAAGATCCTCTACTGTAGATTTACACACATTGTCAAAACAGAAATTAGCAGAGATTCAAATTACTCGCACTTAAGGAGACTGACCACTAGTGACTAACTTACATATTTAAATATATATTTAATTAGTTACTCTAATGTCATTTACTCCACAACTACATATGTGATATAAAGTATAGGTTTTTTACTATCTTTTTCCGATAAGTTAGGCATTACCTTTTTTTTTAACTTTAGTAACACATTTTTAAGTATTAGTTCATATTTGCTGTAATATCTTAAGATAAAATCTCAAAAATGTTAATTTTTTAGTGTAATTACTTTGTAAATATGATAGAAAATAAAAATAACGAATAACAATAACAAAGTGAAAATAACTTCCTTATCATTGGTTCAAATATACATCAATTGTTTTTAAAAAAGGACAACTTCCTTCCTATAACAAGCCAAATTAAATTCATCGGTGAAAAACCCGAAAAAACAACTTCCTATTCGATAGTTGCAGTGCTTTAACGACTTCTATTTCCTCACTTTTTTTACTGCGATATTTTCCATTTGAAAAACGTCAATTTTATTAAAAGTTGTTTTAGTTTTTGTCCAAATATCTGGCACTTTTTTATTTCTCTGATTATCAGGCTTTTTCTCTTCGAATTCCAAAAAATTTTCCCCAATTTTTTTTAACAAAAAATTTTAGATGTTTTCAATTTGCACACTAATCGCAGGGCCATTTCCTTAAGAATGAATTTGCGTCAGTGGCTAAGCTCTGGTTATTTTAAAATCATTGAACCGTCATAAATAATATTAGCCAAATGCATAAACATTTTGTTGATTTTTATAACAGTCTTATAAATCAAATTAACATAAAACAACAAATCTTACTTATAAGGCTGTTATAAGAATCAACAAAACGTCCATGCATTTGTCTATAAAAATATGGGAACTATTTATTTGCCATACGTTTCAGATTTAATAGCAAGTTTTACTATTTATGTTATTAATGTTATTTTATAAATAAGATTTACAAGTGGTTCCCTCACAGGATATTTTTGGTCAATAATTGGGGTTATTTGTAAATAAAAATCAATTTATGTATTTCACATTTTTGCTAAAAAAAAATTTTTCTACTTTTTTTTATAAATTTGATAACAAATTGCATAGTATTTGAATGGACCAATTTGAACGGAATTGTCTGCACAAAAGGATTCAGTTATTTGCTGACCGGCCGATTCTTACAATATGCTTTGGTAATTTTTACAGAATATTTTTATATTAAGGGGACAGCCTGCATTAGAACCTTAAATGATTAATATTTTTTTTCACAAATATCATACTACCATTTCAGGATGAAATTCAAAGTATTGCAAAAACCGGTAACATTGGGTGCGTTCGGCAGATACAATTTAATAGTCAACAGTTCTGCATTAGTTGTACTACTGTCTGCTGAATGACCTGACCAGGAACCGCTCAGTTTGAGCGCTCAGGTAGCGCTGTCATATTTTGGTAGAGTAATAAATGTTTGCTACTTTTGATCAATAAGTGATACATTGGTTGTTGTTCATTTACAAATTGTTTTGTAAGAATGACAAAAGAAAACATACAAATTTAATTCGAAAACAAAAATTAAAAAAAAAAATAAAAGGAAACTATAGAAAACGTGTATTTAAAAACAAAACAAAGAAAACATCGTTCAGCAGAGTAAGTAATCACAAAGCGCTACAAGTCACCGGTATCAGCTTAAGGGTTCTCTGCTACCAATGTTTTATTCTCATGATTTTTTGTTATAGGAACGACGAGGCTTGTCAGAACTTGTCCGAATTGAAAATAAGTGATTGTTGAGAGCTCAAGAGCAACAAATTTCGTTTTCTTTGAAAAAAAAATAATCAATTTAAAAGTAAATAATTGTATAAAAAAAATTTTAATTTTTTTTCCGTCAGGATTTGAACACTGTGATTTCTGTGCCAGCACGTTCCCATACAACCCCATACAAAATATTAACTTCTTATCACTTATAAAAAAGAACTTCTGAGTAGCATATATGAGGGGTACTATTTATATTTCGGGAATAGCAAACAAACATTTTCAAATGAAAATGGCTTAATTGTTTTTCAAAATATTCCCCTTGATGATCAATACACTTTTGCATTCGTTCAAACCATTTTTAATCATTCCTTTACACCAATCGACGCAAAGTCGAACTAATGTGCAAGGATGCCTCTATCTCACGATATGTCAAATGACGATCTTGCATTATTAGTTCACGCACTGCATCGATGTTTTGTGGAACAACAACCGATTTTGGACGACCTTCACGAAATTCGTCGTCGACCGAACTACGACCACGATTGGATTCACTATACCAGCGATATACTGTAGTTTTGGATGGTGTTTATCGCCATACAGTTCATCGACATATATAACCCACGTCGAAAGTTGTGCAAAATAATCCATCGAAAACCTCTTGAAATTTCCATTTTTTGGCTAAACTTATTTTCCTTACTCACTGTAAACAAAACAAATACCACTTGTACATCAAAACCTTATGAGTACGTTTATGCTAAAAAATGTCAAATTTTATTATGAGGTTGCCAGATTTTAGCTATTGACATTAGTGTTGCCAGTTCCCGAAATATAAATAGTACCCCTCGTATTTATTACAACTTTGGAAAGGTTCACCATGATCGAAAAATTAAAAGCTTTAGACGGCTTTTGTATTAATAAAAAAAATACTTAAATATTTAAGGAGACCAAAGCTTTTCTTATGTTATAAAACGGACTACAAAGTTGCGTTTAGGTTTTGTTCACCTTTTTCGTTTTTAATACCATTTTTCCTTGATATTTACTTGTTTTAGAGTGATGATTAAAGTGTGCTCTTATAACAAAATATTTATTTTGACAACAATTAACTTCAAAAAAATTCAAGGGTAGTAGCCAGAGACTATTAATTATAGAGATAGGAAATCAAAACTTACACTACTCACAGATAGTATTACCTGAGCACAGAGTACGTATTTGGTGAATTTTGTTTTTTCATTTTCATGAACAAGATTATTTGTGTTTGGCTTTCTTGTATCAACGTTCATGAAAGAACAAATGTGGTATGTTTCTTTTTATTTTCATATTTCATTTCTTTTACAACACACATCTCATTTTCATGATAGTGTTAGTGAGTAACTGATGCCTTCCCTTCTCGTTCATGATATGAAATAAGAAACTTAAACAACTTGAAAAGAAAGAAAAAAAAATGAAAATAAAATGAATGAAGGTTGATATAATACTACTTATGAAAAGAAAAAACTGTGAATGAAGAAAAGTCAAAGAATGTTTAAATGAGACTTTCTCATGAGACTTTCTCTCTTTCATGATACAGTTTATGATACATATATTTTTTCACAATTCTTTCAAGAAATCTTCGTGAAGGAAATATTTGATATTTTTGTTATAATAGGAATTCTAACTTAATAAAAATTGTAAAGTGATAACAAAAATGTATAGAATTATAATTTTTTGTAAAGAAATAATTAATACAAGTTAAAGAAAGCCTTTATGGATGACAGTAGTTTTTTCCAGGGCTGGCAGGCAGTACCGCTAAAATACCGTTATCGATTCAAAACCATTTCAAGTGACTACCGTTAAACCCTACAATACCGTTACCGGAATACCGTTATCCTTCAAATACCATTACCGAAATAACAGAAATACCGTTATCCTTAAAATACCGATGCCGAAATAAATGAAATATCAATACCATTAAAACAACGTTACCGAAACAAATGAAATACCGTTATCCCTAAAATACCGTTATTTTAAATTTTCTGCTTTTGGTACTTTCATTGAGTTATTGAGTATTTTTTGTAGATTAAGTTGATAAATTGGTTCTGTTTTTAATCTCGTTTGTTTTTTGTAAAAAAAAGTAAAAAACCGTTACTGATATAACTGAAATACCGTTAACCTTAAAATACCGTTACCGAAATAACCCAAATATCGTTATCTTTAAAATACCGTCACCGAAATAACTGATATACCGTTATCCTTAAAATACCGATACCGAAATAAAGGAAATAGCGTTACCCTTAAAGCTGCATACACACTAGGGAACATACTTAAAAAAGAGAGCATTTTTTGTGAATGTGTGAGTGCGTTTGTGTGTGTGTGCATGTTGAGAGCGTGCATTTCGTGTTTACAAAATTTTTTGATATTTTTTGTTCCCTCAACCATGTTCCCTAGTGTGTAGGCAGCTTAAAATACCATTACCGAAATAACCTAAAATATCGTTACCCTAACGATAACCGCATTCGTTTCGATTACCATCCATGGTTTTTTTAATTTATTTATTAAGTCACATTCACAATGATGGAGTACTCCACTCCACTGTTGGTAAAAGAGGCACAAAAGTGCCATTTGTGGCACTATTGAATGTTGAATGGCACCATGGCACTCTTTATAGAATTTTGGCACTTTTTAAGAAAATTTCTATATAATTTGATAAAAGGTCGATATCGCTGGTTTTTCATTAAAAGCCATGCCTACTTAGAACGGGTAGCAAAATTTAAAACAATCGCTACACTAAAAATTTCTACAATTTTCTGGACCAGCTTCCAGTTCTTCGGGGACAATTTAATCATTATTTTGATCTTTAAAAATAAAAGCAATGGGGATAAAATTAGAAAAACTTGAATTGATTCTATTGTTGTCACTGGAATTTTTCAAAAATTTGTTATGGTATTCTAGTTTTTTTATGACAAGCAAAAGTTTTAAAAATATCACCATACAATGGTGAAAGCTTTTTCTGCCAAAAATAAAATTAAATTATCAAAAAATTGTAATTTTATGAAATCTTAAATGAAATGAGAACTTAAAAAAATGTCCAGGAACCGCAGAACACAAGAGAACTAGTTCTAATCACTTGGAGTTTCCTTTAAATTTTAGCATCAAGCACCCTGAGCTTATTCCTAACAACTTTGCCCCAAAAATCCAATGTTAATACCTAATCTTTTGGAGGAATTTTAGAATCGGTAAAAGGTTCGATGCATCTTAAAATAATATCTCAAAATATGAATTAGGTATTTCGTATTTTATTTCTATGAAGAAACATTATAACATAATTGTTGACAAATGAAAATATTTGTTTGTTATGTGCTTTTTTTACATGATAATTTTGTCAAGGTTTTGCTGTGACAATTTTTCTCAGAATACCAAAATTATAATAATTTCCATTCACACCAGTTTTGTGACAATTTTGTTATTGTTAAAAAGTTTAGAATAAGGGTGCAAATGTATAAATATTTGAAATAAAAGCTGAACATAATTTTTGAAACATTTGCATGTTGCTTAATTTTTTTTTGCACTTTTAAAGCTTTTTTGGCACTTTTTTGGCATCATTTAGGCACCAAACAAAAATTCTCAAATACCATCACTGCTCCACTCTGCAGAGTGGAGTGTACTAAAATAGAGATGGCATGATACAAAAAATATGTAAATGCGAAAAAGAAAGCAACAAAATCCACTCTGCAGAGTGGAATACTCCATCATTGTGAATCTGCCTTTAAGCTTTTATTTACGGTGGGTCTCATATTTCAGGTTTAAACTTTAGTTAATAGTTAACCCAAAAAATTTTTGTTGTTTTGTGTACATTTTTTGACATTTTCTTTTGTTTATAGTTAAGTTAAAGTTAAACCTGCAGTATGAGACCCGCCGTTAGTGTTTTGCAATAATAAAAAACTACAGGGTAAACATACATATCGTCACCTTAAATGCAAACGGACGTAACTACACTTTTATTTTTTTTACAGGAGAAGCAAAAAACGTTATAAAATCAATAATAATAAAGTATTCTTTGCAGTTTTTTCAAATTTTACTTATGGTATAGAGATTTATTTATTTTTTAACAACTTTTGTTTTATTTTCATATATTTAAGTTTTTAAGTTAGTTACGTGCTTTTGACTCGCTTTTTTCTGAAACAAGAAGACTTACACAATTAAAAAAGAATTCAATGCATGAATTGGATAAATGATATTTTCAGATTTTTTAGTTAGTTGAATAAAGTAAAACTAACTCCGACAGTTCCAATTCAAATGAAGTGAATTTGATTTTTCAGATAATTCTTTAAAAAAAATTAGAAGTTCTGCTGTAATTTATTATACACAGAGAAAACCAATTCATTGTGACAACCGAATTTCTTGCCAACTGAATGGTTTGGTGGCAGTAACCGAATTATTGGCTGTTGCAATCAAATGTATTCCTGACATAATTTAAATATATTGTTTCAACCGAAATTCTATTGTATTCACCGAATTTCTGTTGCCACAAACAAATATGTCGGTAGATCCATCTCTTTTCTCTGTGTAGTCCTTTAATATTTTCTTAAATTTGTGAAAACGTCTGCCAATCTCCATTAAAAATTATAAATTTTCAAATGTGCTATTTTGTAGGAAATAAAAAGAATTTTATTGAAAAATTTAACAGACTCGGGGGAAATAACGGCTTTAATCAGTAAAATATTTCTAAGCGCACATAAATTATGATATTATAATTTTTATATCCTTCATATTTTGAAATCATAATTTATTCTTATTAGAGAACTTTTTAAGTTCCAAAAGGACTATTCTCTTTCAAAATATATATCTTTTAGCAGAAAATAACGCCTCTAAAAATGGGAGAGTTGTAATAACCAAAAAAGTTCTCTTCAATAAGTTTTTATATGATGTGGCTCTTGGCCTTCAAAGAGAAATCATTATATGTATAAGCAGTTCAACATAGCAATATAGTCGTGGTATTTGTTAATGAAGTCTAATTTTTTTTAATACATCATAATCTCCCAGAAAAGGGGGTTTTGGTTTTTCTCATAAACTAATGAAGATAGACAATTGAAATTTGCTTCGTTTTATGACGAAAAGAAAATCAACCAAATGATTTTTGGCTATTCGAATGTTTAAGGAGCAAAACGGGGATGAGAAGTTCCAAAAAATCGATTTTCGATCGTCATTTTTGGTGGATAGGAGGGGGAGGGGGCAAATATGTTACATATTTTTTCTAATTTGAGGACCCTTAACAAGAATCTGAAGTCAAAATAACGGTAATATCCGCAAACAAAAAGTCGGTAGTGAAAACGTTAAAATTTAAAAAAATATAAGAAAAACTCTATAAAAGAGGCCCTGCAGAAAAAACTGCCAAAACCAGCAGAATTGGTTTGCTAAATATTAGTAAGATAAAAACAGCAAGAACAAAATTCTAGCTATGTTTTAGTTAACTGAAAATAACAATTCACCCTGCTAAAATCAGCAACAACTTTTGCTTAGTTTTAGTCGACTGAAAACATCATAAATTTTTTAGTTTTCTAACATATGTAGATTTTTTTAATATGAATAACGATTTAACTCACTGAAATTAGGACTCTACTATTGTTAAGCAATTATTTTTATTTTTTTTGTTATTTTAACTGGAGAATTGTTACTTTCATTCAACTAAATTTAACTTAAATATAACTAAAATTTAGAGATATAACAGCATTTTGTTGCTGTTTTTTATCTACTAATATTCACAGAAGGTTTTTCTGAATTAAGCAGGGTAAATTGTCATTTGTATTGTACTAAAATATAACCAAAATTTTGTAGATTTTGAATTCCCATTGTGGCAACGCTGACACAAGCTTACACACTACATGTGTTTGTATGTTTTTCATTCAAGAGTGTAGTTACGTCTTTTTGCATTAAGAAATACATGCACTTGTAGTTACGTCCGTTTGAATTTCTTTAATAAAGTCGCCATTTTTGATCGTAGAAGCCTAAAATTTTGTGTAAACATGTAGTTTGATAAAACGAATAATCAACAAAAAACTCGATTTCGAATTTTTGTGTAGTTAAGTCCTTTTGCATTTAAGGTGACGATATGCAAATATGCGGTCATTTGTTGCGTTACAAACAATCGCTTTAGAACTAAAGGCTTTCTTAACCCTTTCACATTCCATATCATTCATAAAAAAACCCAAATGCAACAAAATTCGCGGAAAATAATTGCATTTTTTGGTTTTTCCAATCATTATGCATTTATTGCTATTGTTGTAATGTGTGTGTCTATTTGAAAACTGTTTGCGTCTTCTAAACGTAAACAAGTAGAGTAACGGAATGTGTGCAAAACAGAGCTTTGAAGAATTAATTCCTTAATTCAATTTTTCAATTCTGAATTAAAAATTCGATGAATTAATTCACTAAGCAATATATATTGAATGGAATTACTTCATATTTGCTTTCGTTCGATTTATTTTGTTACGAATTAATTCAATTGCAATAGTTCTTTTTATTAAATCAAATGAATTATTTCACTGGTGAATTAATTCCTTATTGAATTAATTCACTACTGAATTCGTTCAATTTCATTTTCGTTCAGTGAATTAAAAAAAATAAAATTACGTTCAGTGAATTTAAAAAAAATAAAATTACGTTCAGTGAATTAAAAAAATAATAAGTTCACTGAATTGAAAAAAAAATAAAATAAGTTCACTGAATTGAAAAAAAATAAAATAAGTTCACTGAATTCAAAGCCTGTTTTCTGCCGTTCAGTAGAAGAAAACAATAATCTACAAATAAATTTTTTAAATAAGCAATTTTACAGCGTGTGCTAGTAAAAATAAACAAAATAGAAACCGGATGCTGTTTATCAACCTACATGATTCAAAAATAAATCCTTTTACTATTAAAAATAAAAACTTTACAGATATAGATAAATTTGGAAAAAAATATAACTATTAATTTTTCAAACTAGTTATATAGTTATATTTTTTTTCCAAATTTATCTATATCTGTAAAGTTTTTATTTTTAATATTAAAAGGCTTTATTTTTGAATCATGTAGGTTGGTAAACAGCATCCGGTTTCTAATTTGTTAATTTTTACTAGCACACGCTGTAAAATTGCTTATTTAAAAATTTTATTTGTACATTATTGTTTTCTTCTACTGAACGGCAGAAAACAGGCTTTGAATTCAGTGAACTTATTTTATTTTTTTTTAATTCAGTGAACTTATTTTATTTTTTTTCAATTCAGTGAACTTATTATTTTTTTTTTAATTCACTGAACGTAATTTTATTTTTTTTAATTCACTGAACGAAAATGAAATTGAACGAATTCAGTAGTGAATTAATTCAGTAAGGAATTAATTCACTTTTTTTCCGTTCGATTTATAAAATTGAACGCGTTCACCGGTGAATTAATTCATTTGATTTAATAAAAAGAACTATTGCAATTGAATTAATTCTTTGAATTTGTTGTTTGATGAACGCATTCAGTTGAACGAATTCAGTGAATTACTTAAGAAAAGGAATTCATTCAATTGTAGAGAAAATTGAATTCGATTGGTAGTGAATTCATTCAAAAAGGAATTAATTCTTCAAAGCTCTGGTGCAAAAAAACAAATATGTGAAGAATTTTTTCTTGGAATACTTAAATGAAGATAACAAAAATGCTTGAATTTTTATGATTTTAAAAATTTTAGTGCAAAATTTTCAATTTTTGAAACATTTATTTGGGTTTACAGACACATGTAATTTTTACATTCGATTTAAAATCATATTTTTTGTAAAATTTTAATGAACATATTTTAGAAATTCGGAAAACATTAAAATTTAAAGGCCACTTTTATGAAAGTCGAGTTAAAACTCTTTATTATCACTGATTTATTTTAAAATTATTAGGTTTTAGCATTATTTTCCAATTTTAGCCATTTCTATCCATTTTTTCTCCGTAATCTAGCCACTTCTTCAGTTCAAGCGTTGGCAACCTTGAGTGATACTAACATTAATAAAATATTGTTTATATTAGAATTTACATCAATTGTAGCAAAATTTTTGTAATACTTTCATTGTACTACAAAACAGTACATATTCGTTGGTAAAATTAGCAAAAAAAAATACCGCAAGGCTCAAAGTAATTAAATTTACCATAATAACAGCAACGTTTTCAGTACCCATTACTGACGTTTTTTATTGAGTGTAGTATCTTCAAATGCTATAAAATTTTGCAAATTATACACAAAGCAGCAATAAAATCATTATTTTAAAATTTCATTTTTACACACTAACCTACCCAACAAACAATTCGTTCCGTTTACGCACCGTTTTCGGTCCGTCATAAACGGAATCCAACTCCGTTTACGTACCGTTTTCTGGATCCGTATACGGACCAGAAAACGGAACTTAAGGAACATCGAAACTGATTCGAATCCGTTGAAAGTCCGTCAATGACGGACCGTTTACGGACCGTTGTGTCGTGTGAAAAACGGACAAGTCCGTTGAAAGTCCGTCAATGACGGACCGTTTACGGACCGTTACGTCGTGTAAAAAACGGACAGGTCCGTTGAAAGTCCGTCAATGACGGACCATTTACGGACCGTTATGTCATGTATAAACGGAGTAACTCCGGACTTATATATCTACCTAAATTGACCATATGTTTACTAATGTTGAGCAGTAATTTTTATGCTTTTTTATAAATTTATTGATAACGAAATATTGAGAATATATTTTTAAAAAAATAAAGAATTAATGAAAACAGACCTCGAGCTTGAAGAATTATTTAATTAAATCTACAATATATATTAGTACATCCCGCTCAGTTTACCTCTATCCAGCGAATCAATACGCAATAGGGTCCCATAATAAAATCGATCATCTACATGCAAAGGGAAAAATAAATTAGCTATGGTTTAACTGATTGTATTTAAAATGGTATTTTGCATACGATTCAAATTCGCACACTTTAGGCTTGTTCCACGTCGTTACCGCGGGTTCCCAATTTACTCGAAACAACAACAATTTACGCATAATTTTGACAATGGAAACGCTTTTTGGAAAAATTGGGTAGACGCGTTAATGTACGTGGAACAGAGCTTTTGTTACAAAAACAAACCATCTTACGAAATTTAGTGCATTGTGAAACATGCACTAAATTTCATAAATCTTACCATCTAATGTATCTATGCGACTTGAAGTTATTTGGCTGATGATGTGCTGCATATATTCCCGCCATCGCGACTAATTTCTCGCCACAAAAATACTTTTATATCGACTGAAGGGTTGAGATTCATATTTTTTTAAAAATTTAATTGTTTTTTTTTTTTTTGAACACAAATTAAAATCAACTCAGTCCGTATTTTACGGTACGGAAACGGAGTTAAAACGTATTATGTTCGAAAATCCGATTACACGGTCCGTTAATGTTCCGTATACGTACAAGCTTTGACGGATACTTGTATTACGGACCGTTAATGTGCCGTAAAAGCCGGATTCATGATTCCGTACGTGCCGGAGAGTCCGTAAAAATGTTTCTTGGGTAGTGTTATAAAAATATCAAATATTTTCTTCGCGAAGGTGTCTGCAAAGAATTGTGAAAAATAAAAAATATAATAAAAGTATCACCATAAGTCTCATGAGAAGTATCTTTTGAATGTTTAATTTTTTTCTCATTCACATTTCTTTCATGAGACTATTAAAGAGTATCGTTTGAACCTTCATTATCATTTTTAATTCTTATTTCTTTCTTTTCATGAAAAGAAAAGAAAAAAACTTCATCGCTTCATATTCAAAATGTGAGCAAATAGTTTACATTTCGTTTTTCAAATCATGAAAATAAACAAAGCCACCACACACTCACTAACACCATTATGAAAATGAGATAGGTAATATAAAAGAAATGAACATAAATAAGAAAGAAACAAATTCTTAGTTTTTCTTTCGTGTACGTTGATACAAGAAAGAATAAAAATGAATACTTCATGGTGTGCAAATACGAACTCTGCCTGAGCAGCTATTTAGTATCAGTTTAGTATCAGCTGAGCCTATATTTAAGAATTGAAAAACTGCTGAAAACTGCTCAAAATAAGAAAAAAACAAACGCGGAATATATTCAAATAATAAAATTTGAGATATCCGTTTGTTTTATTGCTTTGTTGTCTGTTATTATATAAATTGAAATAAAAAAAGAAAATTGTCAATTTTTTGAACAAAGTGCCATCTAGTGATAGCAATGTTTTTATAACTTATTTCTTTGGTGATGCCATACCCCTAGTAGTAGCTTAAGATCAGTAAACGTTGAATTTTTGATTTTTTTTTTTCATTGACATTCTATTGTCACATTCACATGTATCAAACAAGAAATTTATGTCACAGACGCTATGTAACGTCACGTTCCACACTATGGGTTATCAAAAGAATAAAAAAGAGTTTTATTAATTCAGCAAATTGTTAAATAAACTAATAATACTCCTAATCATATTAAAAAAAGTTTTATCAAAAAAGCCCGGCGCAATGTGCAGACTTTTGCGTTTTTGTAAAAAAAGAAAAAAGTAACTTCTACTTTTGTCACGTTGCATCACCCTCTCTAATTGCTTAAATTTAAGGACCATGCAATTCGATTGTTTTCTTATCAGTTACTAAATATAGATCTGCTTACCTACTATGCTAAAATATAAGTTAAAAATAAAAATAAGTTTTCCTCGTTTTTCATCTTATTGAAACGTACAACTGTCACGTATGTTTGTGACCATGGAAGTGCCCATTGTTGTAGAGGAAAAAAATTTAAAGGGCACGTATTTTTTTGCTGCCCAATCTCATATTTAACGGTTAAAAATGTGGTCAATGGTTATCGGTGTGTAAAACATGCTTACTTGTTTATGGCATAACACAAAACATCGTAATGTTAGGTGGTTTTGTATGGGGATGTATACAGGGTTAAGGGCCAAATTCACATATGGGTATTTCCAGGGTCCCCAACGCAACATTCGTACGCTTTTGAAGTGAAAAAATAAAGAAATCTTAACAATTTTTTTCGATAGCATTTTAGGAGCACTATGTTTAGTGAAAAAGGTAGATTTTGTCGATTTGTTGTTTCCAATATATTAGCAATAAACATATAATTCCCAACGCGACAAAAAATAGAAGCCGTTTCCGACTGCATCTAGAAAATTTCCAAAATCTCCGAATGGCAACAACATTTTTTAAATCCATTTTATTTTTTTAACTAAAATGGAATAATGTGGCTTTCTATTGATAGTTGTCATATTGAAATAGTTGCATTCGTTTTTTTTACAACCTTTTGTATGATTCCACACGTGACATTCCCCACGCGACATATTTTCCCGTCACTTTATGTGAATG
Organism: Leucophora obtusa; assembly: GCA_949987735.1. Taxonomy (NCBI): domain Eukaryota; kingdom Metazoa; phylum Arthropoda; class Insecta; order Diptera; family Anthomyiidae; genus Leucophora; species Leucophora obtusa. Next base: position 28,773,505 of record OX465297.1, read on the forward strand.
TGACAATAGAATATCAATGAAAGGAAATAAAAATTCACCGTTTACTGATCTTTAATTACCACCCTTTCATTTGTTTGAAGTTAATTGTTGTTGTAACAAATATTTCGCTACGAGAGTGTACTTAATCATCACTCTAAAACAAGTATAAATAGGGAGAAAATATGATTAAAAACGAAAAGGTTACCAAAACCTGAACGCAACTTTGCAGTACGTTTTATAATATAGGCCCTGTTTATCTATTACGAAAATACTCTAAACGATAGCAATTGACATTTACTTTCGTCAAAAATATATGGGAAACAAAAACAAATTTTCGTTACTTTGCTTTCGTTAAGATCATTTTCGTAATACATAAACAGGGGCATAAAATAGCCTTTGGACACTTTAATATATTTATATTTAAGTACTTTTTTATTAATACAATTCAGAAGTGATTTTTAGTCGGCTTTTAATTTTTCGGTCACGGTGGACCTATCTGTGGAAATCCTCGTAATGTTTAACTTTCGCACTCTTGAAACCCACCCGGGTGGGTTTTTTAGATTTTCAATAATCGATAACTTTACAATTTTTGGTCAAAACAAAAAAATGCTTTCGAATCAGTGACTAATTTTTTTACTTTTATCAGAAACTGTTAAATTATTCAAAACTCGAATATTCTTTATAATTTTTTTCGTTAGTTTTTTAATTTTTCTACATTGTCGCCTGAAACCCACCCAGGGGACTTGTTTCAGAATATTGGGTTTTTTATCTCTATTTAGTATAAAAATAGTACAGAAAGCATAATTACTTTTTAAAAATATTGTTTTTATTCATTTATTATTCAAAATACAATAATATTTTGACAAATTTATATAAAATTTATTATTCATTGTTAGTCCTTTTTTTAAATACATTGTTGATACAAATTACCAGAAGTTTGAACAAGAAATTATGCATATTTAAGGTGCGTTTACAATGCTGGAGTACTCAAATCTGTAGCAAATTAAGTACTTTTCTCTTTCTTACTAATACGTTTTTATATTTTGCTATCTCTTTTTATTCCACTCCAGAGTCAAAGTTGTTTGACTCTGGATTACGGATTTGTTCCACTCTAGAGTTAACATTGATCTGTTAAATATTTAACATGACAAATATACCTTTAAAACACATCACTAATTTGTTCACATCTCTAATTGTCAACAAATTAGAAAAAAAAATATTAAAAATCATAAAACCAATACAAAATAATTGTGTTGGAAATTTTAAATTTAAATAAAAAATTATTTTAAAATGAAGGCAATGAATATAAAGCCTAGACATTCGCGAAAGGAAATGTAAGTATTGAAGTGTCAAATATTTTGTGAAGTAATTCTACTCTACATTTTGAACAGTTAACATTTCAATATGGGCTGCAGAGTAGAGTCCCTCCATCATTGTGAAAGCACCTTTATGCTTATGCTTCACGGCATAGTATACACTCTAAAAAATGTTTGTAAATTTACTACTATAAAATGGGTAAAATTTTGTTTAATTTTACGAAAATTCGGTAAATATAAACAAAAAATGCGTAAACTTTTTTCATACACACTTCCATACACAGTAATACACACACAAAGTATTTTTAGACATTATGTGTTTATAAATAAACACATTGCGCCTAAAATTACTATTGTTTTGTTAAATAAAATTTTTACGCTCAAAGTGGGTAAATATACTATCCTATAATAGTAATAAATACTCTGACATTTCAAATTGGAAAAAATTATAAATAATAAAAAGAAAAAGCGAAAACGGATTATTTTTTGTGAATTACAACATTTCCACAAACACATTAGAGTCTGGGAATAGCAACATAAGAATGAAATTGTTTTTGGTAATTATTGTGAACGCATGTGATAGTCTAAACCTCATTTCAAAATTGAAAACGCCGTAAGAGATACACGGCCTACGCAGGAACAACTGGGTGCAATGACTCCTGCTCAACAAAATGCCTTCTTTGCAAGAGAGGCAGTAAACCAACAACCTTCAACAATAACGGGGGAAAATGCCGTAAGAGAGATACGGCCTTGGTAAAACAACTGGGTGCAATGACTCCTGCTCAACAAAGTCAGTATTCCTTGAGTACTGCCTAACTTGCAAAGAAAGCATTTTGTTGAGCAGGAGTCATTGCACTCAGTTGTTCCTGCGTAGGCTATATCTCTCTTAAGGCGTTTTCTCCCGTTATTGTTGACGGTTACTGCCTCCCTTTCAAAGAAGGCATTTTGTTGAGCAGGAGTCATCGCACCCATTCAATAGTTATAACAAATTTTTATATGAATTTTATACAAATGCATAAAGATCCCAAAGCGACTAATTTGGACATAAACGATTATGAGAGAATGACTCGGATATTATTATTAATAAAATACGTAATAAAAATTAATTTGGTATTTTATTTAAAAAAAAATGTTGGGTGGTGCTTAAAGTTAGCACAACTGTTGTAAATGTACGCATTATATTGGATTTTTACGCACTTTCTGTGGATTTTTGCGCATTTTTTTGGATTTTTACTCATTTTATGCGTACATTTACACGTGAAACGTGCTTTTTTACACACAAATTTAGTAAATTAACACACTAATTTAAAAATTTCATTTAATTTTTATGCACTTTCATTGTAAAATTACAAATTATTTGTACACCAACTTAAACACAATGTGCGTATTTTTTTTCAATTACGCACATAGAGTAAATTTACCCAATTTATAGTAGGAGTTCAGTTTCTTACTATAAGTTGGGTAAATTTCAACAGAATTTAATTAGAGTGTACTATAGTAGCCCCACTTATTAAAAAATTGAGAGCTTGTTCCTATCTCATGTAGTTGTAGTGGTAATAAGAATCATATGTACAAGTAAAATTACAAACACTACTTCATTTTTTCAAATGACAGAAAATGAGTAAAGCTACTATATTATAGTATGCTCCACGGTATGTATTCCCAGCAAAATATTGGTAATGACACCTCATTACTATCTGCATTACCAAAAATGATATATCATTACCTTTTGCATTATTTTATAATATAAAATAATGACTTCCTAATAACGGCCTATTGTATTCATTGTTTCTAAATATAAAATAATGACTTACTCGTATTAGTTTAAATAAGTACTTTTTACACAGTTAAATTTTTTTATTATATGTAAATATGTTTTATGTTTAAATTTTTATGACGAGTCCTAAAATTACACACTAGAGAAAACTTAAATTTTTCTGAATGTATTTCCTTAATCAAGTAAGCAATCGGATAACCACTTATAATTAAACTTTTTGTAAGCATATGTGTAACCACTTATTATTCAAAATCTCATAACTACTTATTTTTCATTTTTTCGTAAGCGAGCGGGTAAGCGTGACTACTTATAAAAACGACCACGCCAAACAAAAATAATGAGATTAGACGCCAAAAAATAAGTTGTGTGGAGCTATGAATTTCTATTATATAACCACTTATTTGGTAATGAAAGATTTTGCTGGGATTGTTAGCCATACTTTCTATAGTTTTTTGTTATTATTCTTTTTTTCATCTCTTATTCATTAACCCATTATGTAACCCATTATATGTTGGAGTAAATGCATTTTTTTTATTTAAAATGTGTGTAAAATATGAAGAATCCACCCGGGTGGGTTTCAGTATACTACGTATGTAAAAAGCTTTAGGAGTGTGAAGGTTAAGTGAGGGGGTATTTCCGCTTTTTCGATATTCGGCCAACTTTCGGCATGCATCAAAATTTACTTTCAAAAACACTAGTTAATCTTCTGTTTTTAGATTATTTAACGACTTATTTTCGCTAGGGGTATACTCAGCCTCTGTCCAGTGTTCGTTACAAGAAATAAATATACGCAGCTTTGTTAAATTTTAATACACAAACGTTTTTCTCCTTATTTGTTTTAAATTTCCATGAGTAGTTTACAAAGTTTATTGTTCGTGTCCCCTTCGTATCCTCTCGGGTACGCCTAGATAATTGCCTGCTTGGCGTGAATTTGCGTTTTATCCCTTCTGTACACTTCGGCTTCACTCGGCTCGACTTCGGATTTTTATATTGCCTGCCTTCAATATCACAAATTATTTAATTCAGTGTTACCAAAAACCCACAAAGTGATCGGAAAACATCAAGTGTGCTTTTGGCTTAGTATCCCTGTAACTTCGTCAGGTGATTGGTAAACACAATCCGAAGTTCACTGGTGCTCGGTAACCACCAATGGAGATATATACGGTATTACTACCCACCACCAAATTTTTATTGAAGTGATCGCTAACCAGCCGGAGAAATATTTCACTACTTTAATCTTACTCTAACTTCGTGTGGTGATCGCTAAACACCACCCGAAATTATCATTCGCACTCACTCTATTACTCCAGCTTCACAGGTTTCAAACTTCGTCCTGCGATCGCTAAACACCATCCGAAATTATCAACGACATTCGCTAATCTTGCCTGGTGATCGCTAAACACCAGTCAAAGTGTTCCCACTCTCATATGACTCACACTTGTCTGAACTGAACTGAAAAATTTCGCCCCTAGCGGTAAAAATTGTCCTGTAGCTATTAGCCAAAAATCTAGCGATTTTTTATCAGACGTAATATAACTTTTAAAAATCAGTTTTATGTCGAAAAGTGTTATAAAATTCGCATATTGATATTCTCTTATTATAAAAAAACAACTTCTTAAACGATTTTAGTAAACAATTTTCTAAAAAATACACATTTCGAAAAAATATGGGTATGTAGTTTTTCACCATAGAATGCCCTCTTTTGATTATTTTCAATATTAACATTGATTCAATGAAAATCGGGATTCATTATTTGCAGCTTAATCGTAAACGTTTTTAATATTTACAAGTTTATAACACTTCTTATGAACATTTTAAATAAATTTTTGAGTAAAAAGCTCCTTTAAGTACCATTTTTCAACAATCTAGCGATAAAATCGCTAAATTCTTGCACGGTTTATAAATCTAGTGATTTTCTAGCGATTTTTGGGTCTGAACTAACCATTTATTTTGAAAATTTGTTGGCAACACTGCTTGTCTGTAACTTCGTCAGGTGATCTCTAAACACCATCAGAAGTTATCAAACCACGCTCACTAACTTTGCCTGGTGATCGGTAAACACCAGTCAAAGTGTCTCTAACCTTGGATAATTCACACTCGTCTCTACACTTCGTCACACTTGTTTCTAAATTTCATCAGGTGATCGCTAAACACCATCTGAAGTATATCTTTCACATTCACCAGCTTTTCCTGGTAATCGCTAAACATCAGTTATAGCGTCTACTTAGCCTACTACGTTATATCGGGTATTTACTCAGCGCTGGATCGCTGCTAAACGAATGAGCTCTTTCTATTTTCTATGCAGCCCTTTTATACTCATCGACAAACAAATAAATGCTACCAACAAAATAATTGTCCATGTTATATTGCTATTGAATTCTTTAATTCTTTAATTTTGTAAACAAATTTAATTAAATTTTCAGCAAATAAATTAACTAAAGTAAAATTCCTCTACAAATTTTTTGAGTTTTTTTCAGTCTACTAATATTCAGCAAAAAGTTTAGTGATTTTAGCAAGGATTTTTTTCATTTGCAATCGACTGTGTTAACAAAAATTTTGCTGAGATTACTATTTTTTTTGGTAAAAATCAGCTCGCTGATTTTTAGCAAACAGTTTTGCTGATTTTACCAAATTTTTTGCAAGCACGCTCCTGACAAAAAATTTGCTGACACAGCAACATTTTTTGCTGACTTTACTGACTTTTTTTTGAGTGTAGTTGCAAATTTAAAATATCCCAAATTTTGGTGAATTTTTTCATTATACGGTAATGCATGTTTGTCAAACCGAATCTAGGCGAAAAAAAGCGGTTAACCGGTTTTCGGTTTTTAAGATTCTATTGCCATGATAATTAGAGAAAATTGCGATTTCATAATAAATTATTTTCTTAATTTATTTTACAATTTGGTTTATTATTTTAGTTAATGTTTTTAGTAGAAATTTATACCCGAATATAGTAATTATTAACAATGTATCAATCTCTGCCTACTCTCTCACAGTAATAGGATGATTAGCGACCATATCCACCGCCTCTCATTTGCTGTCCACCATAACCGCCCCCTTGTTGACCACCGTACGTTCCTTGTTGCCCTCCTCCATAGCCACCTCCCTGCTGCCCCCCTCCATAGCCACCTCCCTGCTGCCCCCCTCCGAAACCACCTCCTTGTTGTCCCCATCCTAAACCATCTCCCTGTTGTCCCCCTCCGAAACCGCCTCCTTGCTGCTGTTGCCCACCGTAGCCCCCTTGTTGTCCCCCACCGCCTTGTGGGCCACCGTATCCCCCTGGTTGTCCTCCATAACCACCACCGTGTTGGCCCCCTCCGAATCCACCTCCTCCGCCTCCAAATCCACCTTGGCCACTTACTAAAAACGAAAAAATTAAACAATTACATCAGTTTGAAAATAATTTAGATTATCTTAAAAAACACAATACCTTTACACAATATAACCACAAAAATGGTTAAACAACATGCGATTGAATACTTCATATTTCACTGAATTTACTGGAAGCTATGTTTTTAATATTTTTAAATAAATATTAGGTACTATTACCATGTGATTGAGTATGTAAAACTTCACTCGAACTGTAAAATGATTGACAACTGTCTGGGGTTTTATATCTTGTTTTTTTGTTGTTGTTTCCACACTTACGATTTTCAAATAATTTAAAATCTATTTTATTTAAATGCAGTGTTATTTTACGTATAATTAAAAAAATATTAATTATAACTTAAATAAGCACATTGTTTTTATTTTTCACAAAAACAAATGTATATAATATATCGCCCCCTAAATACAAAAGTGACACAACTAAAAATTCTTAAATTTTCAGGAGAGGCAAAAAATTGTTTATGTAAATATTATCGTAATATTTAAAAAAAATTTTAATTTCATTTGAAGAAAGTTTTGCCATACATTTTTTAATAAATTAGGGAAAAGTTTTTAGTTGATCTGTTATTTTAAGTAAATGAATGTTATTTTAGTTTGACTCAAGATCATAAATTAATATCACTTTCTGTTTAAATTATTTTCAAATCAAAGAAAGATGATACAATTTGTACAAGTAAATTACAAAGAATAAAAATTATTGAAAAAATTCGATAAGACAGCAAGGCAGAATGCGCATTTTCGGCTTTCGCTACAAAGCCATCATCAGTGTCTTTCGCCTTTGTGTGGGTTAATATTTGATAATCGTCTACTTTTTTTTAATTTTATTTTTTGTTATGTGGACATTTTTGAATTTTCATTTTTCATATTTTTTATTTATGACCCTTTAACTAAAAAGTCACATAACAAATAATACAGTCAACTGAGCTCACTTTGTTCAACTAAAGAAGCACAATGCAAAATAATACATCACAAAGTTTATCACTTTTTACAGTAAAAGCGACAAAACTCAAAATAATACTCTTTAAATGTAACAAAAGTGATCACAGAAGCAAAGCAATTAACATAAAAACAGACATAAAGAGATTTTTTTCCAGTTAAAGAAGATAGTAACGAAAGAGAAGAGATGTGTACTGTATATTCATTTATGCAAAAGAGTAAATTTTGGAAAATTTTGAGTTGTGTCAGTTTTGTATTTAGGGTGAGATATGTAAGTATTATTAACAACCACCATTTGTTTACATTTTTTTAATTATTTGGATATGAAACGAAATTTCATTTGATAAACGGACCGTCACAATAGTCAGAATTTCTACACCGAAAAAATTTCTCAGTTACTACTAAATTATCAACTGAGTCTCAGGTGAAATACCCCCTACTGAAGCTCAGTTATTAAAATTAATTGAAAATAACTAATATTTTTTCAAATAAATAAAAATAATAGCTCAGTTAAAACCAACGAAGTTGTTAATTATTTTGAAATATCCATTGAATTTAGTCAACAATAACCGACTTGAAATTTTAATAGAAATCCAATGTCATACCTCCATCTAAATTTTTATTTTTGCAACACTTTTTTAGACTTTAATTTTATAATTTATTTACACATTTGAAACAAATTCAAATTTTAATTTATTGTTTTGATTAATTGGATTCTTCCATCACACATATTTACTTTCATTATTATTAAATCCTTCATAAAAATCTCCAGATAGTTCCACGTGCAAGAACTTATGGACCACATTCTCGATCTAAACAATAGTGAATACGTTTTACTACATTATAGAAAATCTTAAACAAATTGACTTACCTTGGACTAAACAAAATAAATAAACCAAAAAATTTAAATATATAAATTTTTTGTCTCTTCTTTTAATTTAAAAATATTATTTTAAAAGTTCTTAACAATTTTGAATTTGTTTATTTGTATTTACAGGGTAATAGAAAATTAATTTTATATAACAGAAATATTAGTTGATAGGTATTATTTCAGTTAATTTTTTTTATCCATTTTAAGGAGGAATTCTTTAACTAAGAACTGAGAAATTTTATCGGTTTAATAAAAATATGCTAGCTCTTTCGGGTAGACTCAAAAACTAACCTGACCATTCACTTAAAAAAAGTTTTTCGAAAACATATTAAGGTACTGGTTCTAGAATTCATTGTTTACTTTTTCAGCAGGCGCAGTTTTACACACAGAGAAAAAATATGTCATTTTCCAACTGAAATTCGGTTGCATCTACTAAAATAGGTTGGTTAAACTAAATATTGGTTATCACAACAAAATTCGGCTTATACAACTGAATTTTAGTTGCAATACCCAAAATATTTAGGAATCACATTCCAATATGGTTTCACCAACCGAATTTGTTGGTTGTAGCAACCAAAATAGGCTAAGCAATTCGGTTGGCAATTTTTTTACCTGTGTGTACAAACACACTAGTGGTATTCATTAAACGTCGTATCTTCCTGTTATATAGCGTAAACACAATAAATGTCAAAAATAGTTTATAAGCTTTGGTAAATGTATACACCTATTTTTATGTGTAAACTTTTTGGTATTTATATACATATTTGAAAATTGTCAAATATGAAATTTATTTGATTTTCTTTTATTTGTTTTTATAAATTTTATTTTAGAATGAAGAGGAAAATATCAATATAAATAAATCCATGTGTTATATTTAGAAATTACCAAAAATTTGATTGTAAAAAAACAATTTAGTACAATGTGCGTTCATCTTAATATTCGTGTAAACTCATAAAATTACCACTTGTGTAAAAAAGTGCGGTTTAATGAATACCACTACTATATTTTTGTAATTTTTCCGAATTTATTGGAATAGAACTAAAAAAGCTACGATTTGTTACTTTGAGATATTACCTAAAGATGATTTATTATTTAATACTATAACCAATTCAATTAAAATTGGCTGCCCGACCTTGCCCGTTTACATGCAAAAGCAATAAAAATGTAACAACCTCGCAATGAAAACCGAAATACGTATACGTGATATATCACGTATACGTATGACTTTTAGTTACAAAAACCATAATTTGTGAAGTAATAGAAATATTTTCAAAATTTAAAAAGAATTTGAAAGATAATTCCTTAAGGTTTAAAAGAACTCACACATAGTTCTTAGCCCATCAACCTCTTTTGTTAAAGTTCAATGTTATTTATACTACATCAAAAAAATTTCTCAGTTATAGGCAACTAAATTTTCAACTGAGGTTCAGGTGAAATACCCCTTACTGAGCTTCAGTTGAAGTTAACCAATTTGATTTTGAAAATTTAATTTAACTGAGCCTTCAGTTAAAATGAAACAAAATTTTAAATTAGTAGCTAATAACCGATTCAACAATTTAAAATAACAAATTTAGCAGAAAACAATACTAACTTAAAAATATTTTTTTTTGATTTTTTACAATTCTTGTTTAGTTTATATTTGTTACTATTGATATATTCTTAGTTTAGAAATAACACCCAGAAAATTTTATTGCATCTCCAATGCATAAAACGGCAACAACTGGAGAACCGTTTGCAATTTTGACTCCAAATTTCAAGTACGATGAAGTAATTATACGTTTGTTACAATCGAAAGAAGAAAAATTTTCTTTAGATTTTTTTTTTTTATTTTTTAGTACAATTTTTTGCTAATTTCAGCAGATTGATTTTAAATTACAGTTTACAGCAATTTACTGAAATTTAGTAGCTGCAACTAATTATTTATACTAATTTCATTGTACTGAAATTATGATATTTAGTAAGTTTTTTAACTGATTTTAGCAAATCGATTTTGAATTGCATTTTACATAAATTTTACTAAAATTTAGTAGCGGCTACTAATTTTTTCTACTAATTTTATTGTACTACAGATCAGCAGACATGTGTTGCTAAAATTAGAAAAAAAATGCCAGCGGTATTTCAAAACAGTTAAATTTCCCGTAATAACAGCAACATTTTCAGTAGCCATTACAGACTTTTTTGGTTGAGTGTAGTTAGCAAATTCCATTTGAAAATATATTTACATTGTTTTTCTTTTAAATTTTTGCAATTATTGCAAAAAAATCTATTTTTTGAGTTAATACCATTTTTCTGATACTTTTTGTTGATATAAAGGTAGTCACTACACTATCACGAAAATGGTCTCAAATGTGGTTTTCGAGATGAAAGAGTAATCGGAATACGTTGAAATTTTTACAGTAGATAGATATTGATGTTGTTAGTTGATTTCTTGCAAAAAGAGAAATTTTAAAAATTTTGAGTTAATACTAGGGTATTCAATTAATCGGCTTTTCATTTTAATCGATTAATCGTGCAAATAATTATTTGGGTTTTTTTCTTAACCGGTTAATCGAACAAAATTTTAAAATTAATCGATTAATCGAAAAAAATTTATGTAAAATAATCTACAATACACTTGTATTTTTAATAATTTTATTTAAATAAAGGAACAAAAATAAATTCAGTAACTCTTCTGAAATTTATAAAAAAATAAAAAAAATGAAATAATTGAGATCAGATTTAGTCAATATTTTTATTTTTTCTGTTCCCGCTTTCACATTTTTTTTTTTTTTTTTTTTATAGACCAACACTCATGGGATGCCTCCTACTAATGCAGTGCATTGTGTTGATATCAGGAAAATAGGTTGTGGGAAGGAGGAAAGAGGGAGTAGTGTTTGTGGACATTTGATTTGAATTTCCCTACATTGAAAGTATCAGGAAAGACATTCGCGGGGAGTTTATTCCACATACGGGATGTTCGACTAATGAACGAATTTTCCCTGTAATGCGTTGTGCGATCCACTGGACAATCGATTACAACCGGATGAGATCTACTAGATAAGCGTGTGTTCCGAGCAAAAACATGGGACCTAGGAATAAGTTCACTTATTTCGTTAGAACACTTCCCATGGTAATATCGATAGAACAGTGTTACACAACCCACATTCCGTCGATGCTCCAATGAATCAATAGAGCTGGATATCCTACTGTCATTGATAAGCGCCTTCGCCCTCCTTTGGACACGGTCCAGAAGCTCCAAAATAGACTTTGAAGCTCCTGCCCATATGTGGGAGTTGTATTCCATCTTCGGTCGGATAAAGGTGGTATAAATAGTAAGGAGATCAGAGGAAGTGAAATATTTACGACACCGATTAAGAAAACCAAGACACTTGAATGCTTCTTTCGACACTTGTACAACATGATTTTTCCAGCGGACATCACGTTGGATTCTGATGCCCAGAACATCAAGAGCTCCAGATTCCTCAATATTGATACCACCCATGTGGACAGCAGACGATGATTATGCCACGGCCCTATGGGTCAGCAAACAACATTGGGTCTTGCGTGCATTAAAATCGACCCTATTCACGCGACCCCACTGGGAGATTGTCAATAGATCATGACTGAGTGTGTCATTCATAATCTGCCTTTTGCCCCCAACCTCCGCAAGGCATGGCCTATGATCGAAGGAATATGAATGACAAATGTTGCTGTCATCTGCGAAAGAGTAGATAGGATTTGAAGTTCGAACAAGAAAGTCGTTTAGAAAGATAAGAAAGAGAGTAGGAGAAAGAACGGAGCCTTGCGGTACCCCTGCATTTAACTGAAACTCGTTGGATGAGACCCCATCTATAACAACTCTTATAGTACGATCCCTGAGAAAGCTCGATATGAATCGAGAGAAGTCATTACCAACACCAAAAGCAATAAGCTTTGACACTAGTGCTTTATGCCACACACGATCGAACGCCTTGGAAATATCCAAAGCAACTACTTTACTTTCACCAAACCTGTGAATGGACCGACTCCAACGCTCCGAAAGAAGCGCCATCAGATCTCCCGTAGAGCGGCTTCTACGAAAACCATACTGTCGATCGTTGAGAAGTGAGTTTAACTCCAGATAATTAACAATATGGTAGTTAACCATGCTCTCCATAACCTTGGAGAGCGCAGAGCAGATTGCAATTGGGCGGTAATTTTCAGGGTTGGTAGCCGCACCCTTTTTTGGAATTGCCTGAACATTGGCAATCTTCCAACACGATGGAAAGATACCCGTACGGTATGACGTGCTAAAGAGGGTTGCCAATGGACGCGATAGCGTCGAAGAGCACTGTTGCAGTACCAGTGCTGGAATGCCATCCGGGCCCGCTGACTTACTTACGTCGAGATTCGTGAGAACCTTTTTAACGGCACGAGAACGAAAGAAAATCTTTGGCATAGTATGTGATACTCTTTCGAGCTCGGGCAGTGGTTGATCGCTTTCCGGCAGAAACGAATTTTCTGCAAATAATTCAGCCAGAAGGTTGGCCTTATCAACCGGTTCAGTGAATATTTGGTCATTCTTTATAAGAGTTGGAATAGAGGAACTAGCATTATCCCTTACTCTTTTAACAAATGACCAAAAGGTCTTACTGCCCCGAGGAGCAGCAAGAACTTTAGCACGTAGACGCTGTTCGTGTAGAAACTTTTTACGTCTTAGTACTTTGGCACATTCAGTTCTCGCCTGCTTGCGCAGAATGTCAGTAATGTTGTTTTTATTCAAACGCCAATATTAAATTTTATCCAAATTGGGGAGAACCACACCCGAAAGAAGAATATAAGACCCCGTACATTAATTTGTGTCTCTTTCGTATGCAATGAATAAATAAAAACGTAAATGTAGTGAGGAATTTTGTTGAGAATTTATTTTCCCTCTACGTTTCTGTATCTCCATCCCTTTATTTTATTAATTCAGAGTGCTCACTAAACAAGCTTTATTACATTGAGCATTAATTATAATTAATAATTCTAATAATCAGTAATTACAATAAATATTAAAGCTTTCATTTAATATAAACATTTAAAAAGTCGTAAAAAATAATTAAAAATTTATTATACATAAATAGATACCACAACTTTACTAGATAAATCACAAAAACAGGGTAGTAATTCTATTTTTTCTTTGGGAATGAAGATGTTTATTAACCCTTCTACTTAGAACATGAAAGTCTCATTGAGTTGAATTTAACAAATATTTCTAGAAATTCTAAAAGGTCGTCCCTTAATTATTTTCTTAGGCCAGAATGAAATCCGGATAGGTATAAGCAAACAGCAAATTATTTATCACAATTTTTGAAAAAAAAATTTTGAATTTTTGCAGATTTACTTTAATAAAAAATTTATATTTTTTAAACATTTTGTAATTTTCTACCAATTTCAATTAATCATATGAAATTAATCGAATTATTCGTTATTCGAAATTTGGACATTTTAAATTATTCGAACAATTTTTGAGAAAAATTTTTCGATTAATCGAATAACGATTAATCGATTGAATACCCTAGTTAATAGCCTCTTGTTGATCAAGTGCGATATACATATATTACTTAAGAATCGGTTTGATACAGAATATTTTACTTAAAAACGGTTTATTATTCAATACTCTATCTAATTTAATTAAATAAGCTCTCTTATTTCCGTCGAAATTTTTAATTGGTTGGTTTTAATAATGTTGTGCAAAGGCGTAGACAAATAGCCTGCTTCATGTATAAGTGTAGTGAAACTTTCTACTGCTTCATAAACTTCATTTCCAGTTTTTATTCTTATATTTAAGTTTAAATTTTGATCAAGCCAAGATTGAAAGCTTTTTATATCAGAATGTGATGTCAGAATATGCTGATTAGGTGCTTTAATATTAGCTGTTGTACTAAAATTAATTATAAGCGGTGTGTGATCGGAACTCAATTCGTTACAGTGATGTATTTCTAGACAGTGGTACGAAATCCCAGATTAGACAGGGAAATCCAAAACGTCAGGCAGCCTTCTGGGATCTGTTGACCAGTACGTTGGTGTACCTGTAGATAATGTTGCATAATTGTTTTTCCTTACACACTTATAAAGTTCGTTTCCTTTTGGGTTTGATAGTCTAGAGCCCCACCACGGATGTTTCGCGTTATAGTCACCCCCTACAATGAATTTATGACCCAGTGATTTGAAAAATTGTTCGTAGTCATTAAGTACTAATTTGTGCCTCGGAGGAAAGTATACAGAGGACAGAAGAAAACAAAATAAAAGAGAAGGCTGAGAAAAAATTGGCAGCAAAATAGGAATCCAGATGATAGAAGATTATTTAACAAAGACTTTCTTAACCAACAAAGAAATCAGTCAACAACAAAATTTATTGATTAAATAAACAACTCTAAGTACGATGAGCATCTTTTGTGGAAAGCAACTACATTTTTAAAAAATGCCAACTAGGCGCAATATTTGTGTCAAAAATACAGACGGATCTTGGTGTCGTTCGGACAATGATTTATCTGAAGCATTTGCTAAACATTTAGAGAATATATTTCAACCTTTAGAACTTAACACTATTGCTGATCAGGAAGAAATTTGTAATTTTTTGGAATCACCCTGTCAATTTGTAATTTTTTGGAATCACCCTTTCCTATAAGACATATTACACCTAATGAAGTCAAAACTGAAATTAAATTATTGAACGCCAAAAAATCTCTCTGGCTATGACTTGATAAGCAGAAATGTAATTAAAAATCTTACTAGAAAAAGCATAATATTTTTAACTCTTATATAAAATTCAATATTAAGACTTAATCATTTTTCATCACAGTGGAAATGCGCCGAAATTATACTGATCCCAAATAAACCTGAAAAGCAGTTGTCGTCATATAGGCCGATAAGTCTACTGGCACCATTTTCCAAAATATTTGAAAAACTATTTCTAAAGAGACTATAACCATTACTAGATGTATATAACATAATTCCAGACCACCAGTTTGGTTTTAGGATCAAACATGGAATGCCAGAGCAGTGTTATCGACTCGTGAGCGTTATAACAGAATGTCTTGAGAAAAAACATTATTGTTCTGCGGTTTTTCTGGACGTACAGCAGGCATTTGATAGAGTATGGCATCAAGGTTTACTATACAAAATCAAAAAACGTTACCTGCATCGTACTTTTTATTTTTCAAAAATTATCTAACTAGTCGACATTTCTACGTCAAAAGTAAAGATGAAAGGTCAAATATCTTCCAAATCAATGCTGGAATTCCACAGGGTAGCGTACTCGGTCCAGTATTATACACAATATATACAGCTGATATGCCAACAACCCCGAATACTATGGTAGCCACTTACGCGGACGATTGCTATTATTGCTACCAGTGACTCAGAAACCGAAGCATCTTTATTTGTTCAAAATGCACTCAATTTGTTAGAAAAATGGCTCTTAAAATGGAATATTAAAGTGAATTCAGAAAAATCAACCCATACTATATTTACGTTAAGACGAAAAGACTGCCCTGCTGTTACCATTTATCAAGAAGAAATACCTAGAAGAGAAACAGTCAAATATTTGGAAATGACAATAGATAGGCAGTTTCTTACATGGAAACCGCACATCAAAGCAAAGCATGAACATCTAAAATTAAAATGCAAGAAACTTTATTGGCTACTAGGACCAAGATCCCAACTCAATTTAAATAACAAATTGCGCATCTACAAAGTTATACTAAAACCGGTTTGGACCTATGGTATACAAATATGGGGTACTGCAAGCAAATCCAATACAGATATCTTTGAAAGGTTTCAATCAAAAACACTTAGGTTAATTACGAATGCACCCTGGTTTATAACCAATAAACCTATCCGTCTTGATTTGAAGATGTCAACGGTAAAGCAAGAAATTCAAGCGTATAGTGAAAAATATCTGCAGAGACTGAGTGATCATACTAACCCTTTGGCTATATCGCTCCTTGATGACAGCAATGAAACAAGTCGTTTAAAACGAACTCATATACTGGACTTGCCGTTCAGAAACTAATTTTGTTATTATGAAAGATAAATATACCAGTGTTGCCACTTTTTGAATAATAATCCAAAAACGGGACTGCTTACACATAACTTGGATAATTTTTGAATAATGACATTTTTGTGTAATTTCAGTTTAAACTTAAAATTTTACTAAATTCCATGCTTCTAAGTCCCATAGCAGATAAATTCAGTTTGTTTGTGTAACATCTAGCACAAATTTCCAGTTTCTGGTGAATTATTTTTGTAAATTTGTTCAACACGAAGCCCAGCTCAGTTAGAGGAAGTCAAAAATGTTGTTTTACACTTTTTTTGTATAGTAACCCCATATTTTGTTCTTTCTTTTAGCAGCACAGTGGGGCAGACCAAAATATCTTTTAAGTAATTTGTTAATTCAGTCTTTTTTAAATGGCACCCTATAATTGCTTTAGAATGGAATTCAAACACCATTTGCCAACTTGTAAGGTCGTGCTCATCAATTCAGTATTTTAAACTTCTGGATAATTTTACTGTACAAATTCACTACAAATAAAATTTTCAAATAACAAAAATACAAAGGAAGTTATGTTTAAAAATTGTCAGAAATTTTTATTTCAATCGGAATTTTCAATTTGAAAAGAACAAAAGAATTTTGGGGATAATTAAAATTCTTTTTCTGTGGGAAAGGAAAATAGGAAGCCCTTAACTTTTTGCCTTGGAATACATTTTTTTGCTAAAACTTTGGAATAATAATAGAGGAGGTAATATTGTAAATTGCGCACAATAATGGTCAATATTTATTGATTTTAATTAATTTTAATTTAGACGGTTAGTTGTTGAAGTTTCACCGAAAGCTTGAGATTGGAAAGCGAAAAGGGAATTGGTATTCATCCGTCTCCTTATATATATAATTTTATCATCATTTAAAGTTCGTTACTTCAACGCTTTGGTTCCAAGCAATTGTTGACCAATCGGACGCAATTATTACGTAGGCGCCGCCAAGAATAATATACATATTAAAATCAGTTGCTCATTCTTGAGTTGTTAAAAGTATATTGTACAGCATCTTGAAGCACAATACCAAATTTATTTAATATATATGTGTTGGGATAGCATTGCTCGGGTATTATAAAACTTCGATCCTGGTAAAACAAATCCCGATAACACATATAAAATCATCTCAAAGGAATGTTTCAAATTTTTATGACAGTTTAATGACAATATCCACATCATACATTGAACGCATATCATATAATCAATTGTCCGTCGTGAAATTCAAACATATAGCAATTGCATACCATACAAGTAGTTAAAAAAAAAAAATCCGTTAAATTTTTTTTATCGATAACTTTAAATTTTTATCGATAATTTTAAATTTTATTCGATATTTAAATTTTGTTATCGATTTTTCTCTCTTTGTGTTGACATTTTAATTTTATTTTATATTAATCGGTTTTTTTTGTTGGTGTTAATTTTTTTTTGTTTCATTCCAAATCGTTTTATATTACACATACACATTTATATCCATACACATATACCTTTACATTACACAACCGGATATTGAAATTTAAATTACGCCCATAAAGCTACCAGCAAGCGACATCAGGCCTGAAGTCGTCGTTGGACCTAAAAGGTGAGTTTTCTGTTTTATATTAAATTTCAAGCCACTCATTTATTTCATCTTACAACTTTGCAATTGGAACATGATTTAGATTATACTATAGTTTTGTTTTTAAATTAAATATTTCCTTTCTGTCATTTTGGTTCACGTTCATGTTCAATTTTAAATTTTGATTAAATCTTAATATTAAATTTCAATTCATATTCTAAATGTATCCGTTCAGTGGTATTATAATTAAATTTTTTTTTTTTGAAATATAGACACTTTCAACTTCGCTACACTCAAAGTAATTTATTAGTTTTAGTATAAACATTTTTTTTGTTATTTCTTTTTGTGGGACCTTATATGTTAAACTTATAATAATATGTTAGGAATTTTGTTTCATTTCATTAAATTCTTTTGCCTTGTTATTGTTTTTCTATAAATTAATAAATATAGACATGAAATTTTAATTTTTCTTTTAATGCCACGAAAAGTTTAGACGGAGTAGAGTAGGTAAAGATGGGTTATCTATTAAATAGTTTTGAGGATAACAGGTAGGGAGGGTAGAGAATAGGAAGGGGCAAATACATCTGGTACCTCTTCCACTGAAATTATTTTCCTTGTTCTTCTGTTTATTTTTTTTTTTCTAGTTTTATTTTTTGAATACATCGATATTAGGGTATTAGCTACCTATAATTTAAGTTTATGGCAATAGGCAAATAAACTACTTCAAAGGAGACAAGATTCCACCCCATTTCCCTGAGCACGGCCGGATAGATAAGTAGCGTGGTCTCCTGAAAGGTAGTGTAAAGTGAAGTAAAAATCAGCCGTTACAAACTTTCTACCAAATGCAATTTTTTGTTAAAAATATGTTGATAAATCGAAAAGCTTTAAAAATTTTACGTTTTAGAGGTGTCTTTCTTTGGAGCTGAATGACACAGCTGCCGTTGGGTCCGTGTGTTCGGGCCTCAAAATTTAAGCAAAACTGACAGTGTAAAATTTCATAGCAATCCCACCAGCCGGTAAGAAGTAGGTACATTATTTCGAAATTATTTCGATTCTGCCCACTGTGTGCAGGAGAGTCCAAAGGACATATATAATTTTTTTTTTATAAAAATAACGATTATTTTAAATTTATAAAAAAATATTAATTCTTTGTGTAATTTCATACGGTTTTGGATAATTTTTCTGGTGGCAACACTGAAATATACATACATATTATGGGTCATATGCATAATCACTGTTTAAATTTCGAAATGGTTTATAAAACAAATTTTTCATACAAAATTCATTTTATAAACGTGTTATAAGATTTTCAAATTATTATGCATAAGCACTAATTACATTACATTAATATTATCGTTTTTGTCTATACATATATATTTAACCCTATAACCATTTATTTTATTTAAAATTGTAAATATGTATATGGGTGATATCAAAAAATGTGATAAAAACCGTGTAACCACCGAATTTCTAATGCATGGATTACATTTGAGTTACATATTTCGATATATATCAACGCATTGTCACCTGTTTTACAAAATTTATAACAATGTGACCAATTTTTGGTTAATACATAAAATTTGTGACCAATTTTATAGGCCAAATGTAAACTCCGTAACAAGTAACTCATAAGGTTTTTTAACTTTAATAGCTTATATTTTAATAACCAATAAAGCTAAACACTAACTGCAAGAATTTTTATGAAGAGGAAAAGTGCCGTTTTTAATAAAAATTAATACATTTTACAAACTTTTTCGTATATCTTAGCTATCACGACTTCAACTCTGTAACGATTTTTCGTCATAATTTTTGATAAAAATGCACACACCAGAATTTTGGAGTTATTTATTATTTATATTGCGAAAAGTATAATGTTATTTATACTCAAATGAGCGTTGGACTGTAAGTAATCATCCAGTATAACAGACTTGAAGTTTTTCTGCAGCATGTAACATTCTCGAGATGAAAAAGGATGTCTTTAATAAGATTTTAAAAAATGTTGTAAACTCCGTTCCTAATTTTTACACCAAAATATTTAACGAGTAATAAAAACAATCTCATATTTGGATTCATCTTGTAGGTATCATGCGATTTTGTTTCGGAAAAAAATTCTGACAAAGCGTTTCTGAAAGAAAACGAAAAAAGTAACCAAATGTTAACTCCGTAACTGTAAACTCCGTAACCACAATTGTTTGCATCAGGTTTCATTCAAATAAATGTAGATAAATGTTTAAAATATTTTAAAATAACCATAAACAGAGGTGATTCAACTAATATTTATGCGTCAAAAGACGATTCATCTAATAAATTTGCGTCAAATCAAAAAAAGTTATCAGTTTTTTACCCTAAGCTGCTGGAGCGAAAAACGATTGATTTTGCATTTCATTGGTTTTGAATCGATATTTCGAGTCATTACTGACATTAGTTTGACAAATTAAATTTGTTTCACACAATTTAAAAATTTTTTTGATCGTGAAATGTTATGTTTTTAATATATTATTTTTTAACTGCGCAACCGCTGTTTGGATTTTAAAAAATTTTATATTTTTGAAAAGTATTTAAAAGGACCAAAAATACAAAATTAAAAAAAAAAAAAAAAATTTCACAAATTTGGCCAAAAATTTATCACATTTTTTGATTTCACCCATATATGTATATTATAGAAAAATTATAAAATGACTGATTGTTTATTGTATAAAGTTATGTAATTCAATGGAATTACATAGCACATGTTAAGTAATATATAGTTAGCAAATTTTCTGATTGTCCTCGGACAGATTGTAAATAAAGAACCATTAAAAAAAAATTTTTTTTATTAAAATTTGCTGCCCGATCTTGCCCGTGTACATGATAAAACAATAAAACTGCAACAACCAGAGTACCTATTTCGTGTTTTTATTGCTGTAGATAAATTCTATTAAAATCAATTAAGAACTCTATTGCTTACCAAAGAGTTAAGGGATAACATGTATTTTAAGATTAAGTGAAACTTTAAATTACCTACCATCGCTAGATTCCCAGCTAGGCTTGTTTTCAGCAGTACGCGTACTTCTTTTTACTAATTGTACTACTTTCTGCATAACTCCCAAAGAAGTACGCAAATGTACTTTTTTTTAACCTGAGTACTTCTTTTTGTACTTTTTTTTTTGTTAAAAAAATTAAATAATACTAAAATGTTCGTTATTTGATAACACTATTAGGAAAATTTATATTTTTTGAAATTCCTGCACTTGGAATACATCTTAAGTTGCGTTTACAATTATGGAGTACTCCAATCTCTAGCAACTTTATTTCTTTTCTCTTTCATACCAACAAATTTTTTTATTTTGTTATCTCTTTTTATTCCACTCCAGAGTAAAACTTGTTTGACTCTGGAGTACAGATTTGCTCAACTCTGGGATTAACATTGGTCTGTTAACTGTTTAACATGACAAATATACCTAAAAAAGCACATCACTAATTTTTTCCCATCTCTAACTGTCAACAAATTAAAAATAAATATTAAAGAAAACAAAATGCGTGTTCGTTTACTTACTACAAGTTACTACTTTTACTACAGCTGGAAAAATTCAATACAAAAAGTAAACAAACTGTGTGTTCGTTTACTCGAAATTCTTACTACTTTTGCTACAATTGGTAAGTTTTGTTTACTTTTTGTATTGAATTTTTCCAGCTGTAGTAAAAGTAGTAACTTAAAGTAAGTAAACGAACACGCCTAAAACTTTCCATTTGTAGTAAAAGTAGTAAGAATTTCGAGTAAACGAACACACTGAAAAATAGTAACAAAATATTTAAATTTCAAACAATATATAAAATAAAAAAGTATTTCAAATTTAAAGCAGCGAAACTAGTGGCAAAAAATTCTCGAAAACTGTGTAAGTATTCAAATGTCAAATATTATTTTGAAGTAACTCTACTCTGCATTTTGAACAGTTAACATTTCAATCTGTTCTGCAGAGTAGAGTCACTCTACCATTGTAAACGCGCCTTTATATGTTTATAATATTGACGCGTCAAACACAAATTGGCAAAAAAAATTGAATGGGGCGAGCAGTTTTCAAAATTTTTTTGATTTCATTTTTTCAGCGGTTTTGGTTCAATTTTTTTACGTTTTTGAAATCAATGGAAGTTTGAAGCTTGATTAAAGATGTTTCCTGAATTTTGTAAGAATTCAGAAAATTCTATTTTTTGGTTTATTCCATACAACAGTTAATTGATTTCGTTGTTTTGTATTAATATAAAGCTACACACTTTGATGTACTACACAGCGAAATTGTCGGGATACCAACACAGCTACACGGCTACACGACACTTTTGCCGCTGTAGACAACTTAGGATAATTTCTATTTTTGTTGGCTACAAAACAAAAATAGTGTTGACAATATAACAAAATATGTAAAACAGGACAATTTTTCCCGCTAGAGGCGAAATAAAATCGCTAGTTCTGACTAAAAAATCACCGTTATGGGAACACTAAAGAAACAGCTGTTTATATTTTACAATTGTTTGAAGGTTTCATTAATTTATATTTGGAACTAATTTTATTGTGATGTTTTGTAAAAAAATGGATCTTACAAAATTAACAAAATATTCCTCAGCCATTATTTTAGAAGCACAAACCAAAAAAGATTAACATTTATCAAAACGTCAAATTTTTTGCATCAGCTGTTTACTATGTTGCTGTCGTTTTCAAAAAAATTAAGTAGCTGACTACATGACTACAATTGCAGCCAGCAGCATTTGTAGTCGTGTAGTCATGTAGCCGCAGTCGTCTATGTGTTTAATGCATGAGAAATGAAATTTGAGAGCATTTCAAAAGTCCTCGCCCTTCATCAGTTCATTTTTGCCGTCCAATGTTATAACAAGAGCCAAAGGAGTCTTTAGAAATAATCAAAGCTACAATAATCGATATAAAAGATCAAAATGATAACCTGAAGCCTTCTGTTATTGAAGTGAAGAATGAAAAAACTGTTGTTATTAAATAAGAATATTCTCTTACAATATTTAATGGCAAAGTCTTAAATGAAATCACAAATACCTCATCAACTTTGAAATGTGGAATTTGTAACAAGGTTAAGAAAGACTTTCAAAATTTTTATGATTCAACAAGTGCTGAAGATAACTATGAATATGGAATTTTGGACTAAAAGTAGACTGCCCAAAGCATGGATACCGAAATACGAATGATGGTAATACGTCCACACAGAAAAAATTAAAATCGAGTTTCAATTAAAGTATTTGTAAATACAATTAAAAATTTAATTGAATTCGGACCAATTAAGAAAATCGTTATATCAATTAATTTTTTTTTCTAAAGTTTTAATTGAAAAATTTTCAATTAAAGATTTTATCATATCAATTAAAAATTTTGCTTTTTTCTGTCTTTTCGGATAATAACATACAAAATATTAACAAAAATTATCAAAATATTTCTATTGTTGGTTATGCCCGCAAAAACTTCGAAAACATATTTGCACATTTCTGCTGCTCTCATCTTGTTGGTTGGTGTCTTCAAAGACAATGAAATGTGCAAAGAAATTTGAAAAAAAAACACACAAAACAACAACAACGAAAATAATTTTGTGTTGCTTTGTGTGTTATTTTCAAATTTCTTTGAACCTTTCATTGCATTTGAAGACACTTTTTTCAAAAAGCTCCATTTTTCCTAACAAATATTTCACAGAGTTTTTGCTTTCAAAATATTCTACACCTTCAAGAATGAAAAGACGATCACTTCGGGAATTTTCCAGTTCCCCGTCATTAGTTTAGAAAGTGGTGGCAACATCAAATTTCATATCTCTATATATAAAAGAATAACGTGACTGACTGACTGACTGACTGACTGACTCAACATCGCCCAGCCCAAACCGCTGAAGCTAGGAAGTTGAAATTTGGTATGTAGGTTCCTCTTTCAGGGTAGACGTCCACTAAGACGGGATTTTTGGAAATTCCTACCGGAACGGGCAAAAAGGGGGAAAGTGTCCCCCTTGACGGCCTGCCAAAACCCCTTTGGCTAGAAAGCTGAAATTTAAGATATGTGTTCCTTGGAGTAGGGGCTAACTTTTCTGGAAAGTACTTTCTAGAATTTTGGACAGGGACGTTGTAAAAATGGGGGGAAAAAGGCCCCCCTTGACGGCCTGCCCAAACCGCTGGAGGTAGGAAGTTGAAATTTGGTATAAAGGTTCCTCCACTATCGTAGACATCCGCCAAGACGGGAGTTTTGGAAATTTTTACAGGGACGGGAAAAAAGGGGAAAAAGTCTCCCCCTTGAGGGCCTGCTCAAACTGCTGGAGCTATGAAGTTGAAATTTGGTATGTAGATTCCAAGACCGGTGTAGACGTCCGTTGAGACGGCATTTTTGGAAATTCTTATCGGGAGGGGCAAAAAGGGGACAAAAAAAGTACCATTTTCCCAAAAAAGTACCTTTTTCCAAAAAAAGTACCTTTTTCTAATAAAAGTACCTTTTTTCCAAAAAAAGTACCTTTTTCCAAAAAAAGTACCTTTTTCCAAAAAAAGTACCTTTTTCCGAAAAAAAGTACCTTTTTCCAAAAAAAAAAGTACCTTTTTCCAAAAAAAGTACCTTATTCCAAAAAAAGTACCTCTTTCCAAAAAAAGTACCTTTTTCCAAAAAAAGTACCTTTTTCCAAAAAAAGTACCTTTTTCCAAAAAAAGTACCTTTTTCCAAAAAAAGTACCTTTTTCCAAAAAAAGTACCTTTTTCCAAAAAAAGTACCTTATTCCAAAAAAAGTACCTCTTTCCAAAAAAAGTACCTTTTTCCAAAAAAAAGTACCTTTTTCCAAAAAAAATTCCTTTTTCCAAAAAAAGTACCTTTTTCCAAAAAAAGTACCTTTTTCCAAAAAAAAGTACCTTTTTCCAAAAAAAGTACCTTTTTCCAAAAAAAGTACCTTTTTCCAAAAAAAAGTACCTTTTTCCAAAAAAAGTACCTTTTTCCAAAAAAAGTACCTTTTCCAAAAAAAGTACCTTTTTCCAAAAAAAGTACCTTTTTCCGAAAAAAGTACCTTTTTCCAAAAAAAGTACCTTTTTCCAAAAAAAGTACCTTATTCCAAAAAAAGTACCTTTTTCCAAAAAAAGTACCTTTTTCCAAAAAAAGTATCTTTTTCCAAAGAGCCAAAGGAGTCTTTAGAAATAATCAAAGCTACAATAATCGATATAAAAGATCAAAATGATAACCTGAAGCCTTCTGTTATTGAAGTGAAGAATGAAAAAACTGTTGTTATTAAATAAGAATATTCTCTTACAATATTTAATGGCAAAGTCTTAAATGAAATCACAAATACCTCATCAACTTTGAAATGTGGAATTTGTAACAAGGTTAAGAAAGACTTTCAAAATTTTTATGATTCAACAAGTGCTGAAGATAACTATGAATATGGAATTTTGGACTAAAAGTAGACTGCCCAAAGCATGGATACCGAAATACGAATGATGGTAATACGTCCACACAGAAAAAATTAAAATCGAGTTTCAATTAAAGTATTTGTAAATACAATTAAAAATTTAATTGAATTCGGACCAATTAAGAAAATCGTTATATCAATTAATTTTTTTTTCTAAAGTTTTAATTGAAAAATTTTCAATTAAAGATTTTATCATATCAATTAAAAATTTTGCTTTTTTCTGTCTTTTCGGATAATAACATACAAAATATTAACAAAAATTATCAAAATATTTCTATTGTTGGTTATGCCCGCAAAAACTTCGAAAACATATTTGCACATTTCTGCTGCTCTCATCTTGTTGGTTGGTGTCTTCAAAGACAATGAAATGTGCAAAGAAATTTGAAAAAAAAACACACAAAACAACAACAACGAAAATAATTTTGTGTTGCTTTGTGTGTTATTTTCAAATTTCTTTGAACCTTTCATTGCATTTGAAGACACTTTTTTCAAAAAGCTCCATTTTTCCTAACAAATATTTCACAGAGTTTTTGCTTTCAAAATATTCTACACCTTCAAGAATGAAAAGACGATCACTTCGGGAATTTTCCAGTTCCCCGTCATTAGTTTAGAAAGTGGTGGCAACATCAAATTTCATATCTCTATATATAAAAGAATAACGTGACTGACTGACTGACTGACTGACTGACTCAACATCGCCCAGCCCAAACCGCTGAAGCTAGGAAGTTGAAATTTGGTATGTAGGTTCCTCTTTCGGGGTAGACGTCCACTAAGACGGGATTTTTGGAAATTCCTACCGGAACGGGCAAAAAGGGGGAAAGTGTCCCCCTTGACGGCCTGCCAAAACCCCTTTGGCTAGAAAGCTGAAATTTAAGATATGTGTTCCTTGGAGTAGGGGCTAACTTTTCTGGAAAGTACTTTCTAGAATTTTGGACAGGGACGTTGTAAAAATGGGGGGAAAAAGGCCCCCCTTGACGGCCTGCCCAAACCGCTGGAGGTAGGAAGTTGAAATTTGGTATAAAGGTTCCTCCACTATCGTAGACATCCGCCAAGACGGGAGTTTTGGAAATTTTTACAGGGACGGGAAAAAAGGGGAAAAAGTCTCCCCCTTGAGGGCCTGCTCAAACTGCTGGAGCTATGAAGTTGAAATTTGGTATGTAGATTCCAAGACCGGTGTAGACGTCCGTTGAGACGGCATTTTTGGAAATTCTTATCGGGAGGGGCAAAAAGGGGACAAAAAAAGTACCATTTTCCCAAAAAAGTACCTTTTTCCAAAAAAAGTACCTTTTTCTAATAAAAGTACCTTTTTTCCAAAAAAAGTACCTTTTTCCAAAAAAAGTACCTTTTTCCAAAAAAAGTACCTTTTTCCGAAAAAAAGTACCTTTTTCCAAAAAAAAAAGTACCTTTTTCCAAAAAAAGTACCTTATTCCAAAAAAAGTACCTCTTTCCAAAAAAAGTACCTTTTTCCAAAAAAAGTACCTTTTTCCAAAAAAAGTACCTTTTTCCAAAAAAAGTACCTTTTTCCAAAAAAAGTACCTTTTTCCAAAAAAAGTACCTTTTTCCAAAAAAAGTACCTTATTCCAAAAAAAGTACCTCTTTCCAAAAAAAGTACCTTTTTCCAAAAAAAAGTACCTTTTTCCAAAAAAAATTCCTTTTTCCAAAAAAAGTACCTTTTTCCAAAAAAAGTACCTTTTTCCAAAAAAAAGTACCTTTTTCCAAAAAAAGTACCTTTTTCCAAAAAAAGTACCTTTTTCCAAAAAAAAGTACCTTTTTCCAAAAAAAGTACCTTTTTCCAAAAAAAGTACCTTTTCCAAAAAAAGTACCTTTTTCCAAAAAAAGTACCTTTTTCCGAAAAAAGTACCTTTTTCCAAAAAAAGTACCTTTTTCCAAAAAAAGTACCTTATTCCAAAAAAAGTACCTTTTTCCAAAAAAAGTACCTTTTTCCAAAAAAAGTATCTTTTTCCAAAAAAAGTACCTTTTTCCAAAAAAAGTACCTTTTTCCAAAAAAAGTACCTTTTTCCAAAAAAAAGTACACTTTTCCAAAAAATGTACCTTTTTCCAAAAAAATAACTTATTCAAAAAAAGTTCCTTTTCCAAAAGAAAGTACCTTTTCCCAAAAAAAGTACCTTTTTCTAAAAAAATGTTCCTTTTCCCAAAAAATATACATTTTTTCAAAAAAATACCTTTTTCAAAAAAAGTACCTTTTCCAAAAAAAAGTACCTTTTCCCAAAAAAAAAGTACCTTTTTCTAAAAAAATTTTCCTTTTCCAAAAGAAGTACCTTTTCCAAAAAAAGTACCTTTTTCCAAAAAACATACATTTTTCCAAAAAAAAAACAACTTTTTAAAAAAAAATACCTTTTGCAAAAAAAGTACAAATAAAGTACTTTGTAAAAACAAAGTATCTTTTTCCAAAAAATTTCGTTTTTCCAAAAAGTACCATTTAAAATAATATATAATTTCAAAAAAACTACTTTTTTTCCTCCCCCCACGGATATCTCCACTAAAACAAGGTTTCTTGATATTCGGCATAGACGTGCGCTAAGACGGGATTTTTGGAAATTCCTACCGGAACGGGCAAAAAGGGGAAAAGTCTCCCCATAAACAGTCTCACAAATTGGAAAAGTGCCTGCCCAAACCACTGGAGGTAAGAAGTTGAAATTTGGTATAAAGGTTCCTCCACTGTAGTAGACATCGACTAAGTTTGTATTTTTGGAATTCCCTACAGGATATCCCAAAAGGAAACTCGGTATGTGAGTTCCTGCTTCTGTGTCCGCTTAGACGGAATTTTTGAAATTCCTATCGGGAGGGGAAATAAGGTAAAAGTCTCCTCCTGCCGGCTTGCCCAATTCCTTTTGGCCAACCTAAAATTTTAAATATGTATTCCTTGGAGTAGGACTAATTCACCGGCAACGTAATTTTTCTATTTTGGAACAGGAACATAGTAAAAATGGTGGTTGAAAGGGAAAAATGTCCCCACTAACGGCCTGCCCAAACCGCTTAGGCAATGCAGTTGAAATTTGGTATGAATGTTCCTCATCCATCGCAGATAGCCGCGAAGATGGATTTTTTGTAAATTCCTAAAGGGAGGGGCAAAAAAAAAAAAAAAGCCTCAACTTGGGGGCCGGTAAAAACCCCTTCGGCTAGAAACCTGAAGCTTAAAATGTGGGTCCCTGGAGTGAGGGCTAACTTATTAGAAAGATACTTTTTTGAATTTTGGACAGGGTCGTTATAAAATGGGGGCTCAAAAAGGGAAAGTTGCCCCTTAACGACCTGTCCAAACTGCTGGAACTAGGAAGCTGAAATTCGGTACTTAAGTTCCTCTCAGCCTACTCAAACTGCTGGAACTAGGAAGCTGGAATTCCCTGTCGATGGATTTTCGGAAATTCCTACCGAGAGGGGCACAAATAGTAAAAGTTGGCTAGAAACCTGAAATGTAAAACATATGTTACTTGGAGTATGTGCTCACTTACCGAGAAGGTGCTTTTTGGACAGGGACATTGCAAAAATGGGGATTAATGAAGCGAAAAGTGCCGCTTAAAGGCCTGCCCAAACCGCTGGAGGTAGGAAGTTGAAATTTGGTATTAAAGTTCCTCCTCTATTGTAGACATCCGCTAAGATGAGATTTTTGGAAATTTCTACAGGTAGGGTCAAAAACAGGAAAAGTCTCCCCCTTAACGGCCTGGCCAAACTGCTGGAACAAGGGATCTTAAATTGGGTTCCTTCTCCAACGTTGACGTCCCCTAAGATGGTATTTTTGGAAATTCATACCGGGAGGGGTAAAAAGGGAAAAAACTTCCCCCTTGACGGCCTGGCCAAACTGCTGGATATAGAGACCTAAAATTATGTATGTAGTAGGTTCTTCCTCCAACGCAGACGTCCTCTAAGACGGAATTTTTGGAAATTCCTACCGGGAGGGGTAAAAACGGAATAATTCTCCCCCTTGATGGCCTAACCGAACCCTTCGGCTAGAAACCTGTAATATATAATATGTTTTCCTTGGAGTATGGGCTAACTTATCGACAAGGCATTTCTAGGACTTTGGACAGGAACGTGGTAAAAATGGTGGTTCAAAAGGGGAAAATTGCCCCTCCCCCCCTTAACGTCTACGTCTTTAGCTAGAAACCTAAAACTTAAAGAACAAGTGTATATGAAACACTAAAATTAAGAAACTAAATAGAAAACGAGTGGGATTGAAACACTACACAAGTGGAATGAAATGGATATAAACGTTGAACGAGTGGAATTGAAATTATAGACAATGCAAATGGATTGGAAGAGGGAATTACCTGTTCAAACACTATCAACGGAATATGAAACTTATGTAGCATTGAAACATACTCCCCAAAAAGTTAAACAAATTTTCTGAAAGAGAAAAAACCTTAGAAAAGGAATGGAACTTATATATTCCGATATTTAAACTTCATGTAACGAAGCACCGGTGGAAGAAACCGACGCAGTAAATTTTCCAACTGAATTTGTGAATTTACTTGAATTGCCAGGTCTACCTTTACATAAACTGGAATTAAAAAAAAAAAAACTTTAAGACACGCTAACAACGTAGCTTTGCCCGCTATTTTTAATATTATAAAATGCTTTCCAACCCTGCTTTACGTTATTTATTTTCATTCAAAACACAAATGAACAAAACTACTTACGGGTCTATCTACCTAAGTTCGCACTTTACCAAATTATCTTAACATACACACATATATTGCAATTTATTATGGATTCATTACTAACAATCCACTTTCATGAGAAAAAGTGATCAAATATTTATTTATTTTAAACCCATTGTTGTGCAGAATTATTTATTTGTGGTGGCTGGGTGAAGGCTTTAAATAAAAAAACGAATTTAATAAAAATTGTGGGGGGCGCAGCCCCCCCCCCCCTTAACCTTTAAGGCACGCTAACAACGTAGCGGGCTGCGCCCGCTAGTTAAAACATAATTTGCTAACCTAGTGTTTTCAAATGCAATGAAATGTGCAAAGAAATTTGAAAATAACCTAGTGTCTTGACATGCAATAAAATGATAGCAAGCAATTGTCAAAATGCTCTCATCTCAAGTAAAGACACTCAATGTCAATTTTATTGCAATATCATGATATCGCTGACATGCCATCGGATCTTGCAATGATGCCAGAGATCAAATTTCACTTTTAGTTTTCATTTTAATTTTGTAATAGAAAACCAACAAAAAATTTGGTAAAAAGGAATGGAAAAGTGTTTAGTTTTTTATTATTTGTCGGTAAACATTAATGTTTCATAAAATTTGGTGTTTTTCGAAGAAAAATCTATGATATTTCTTAACCATGAAATGGTCAAGTGTTCTCCACCACTCTGCAATTGATATCATTTTGACGTTTCGCTGCAATGGTTTTGACATTTCATATCATATAATTTATTACATTTGAAGACACTAGATAACACACAAAATAACAACAACAATGAAAATAATTTTGTTGTTGCTTTGTGTGTAGGTAAAGTTTGTTTTCAATTGAAGAATCAAATAAAATACATTGAAGCATATTGTTTAACTTTTATTTATCAGTCAATAAAAAACAAACTACTAAAAAATATGTATCGTCTGTAGGAGTTGATATTTTCAGTCAAATATTCTATTTTTAGATTTCTATTTTTAGAAAAAATAATTTAATAAATTTAGTTTTTTTCTGTTTTAAAACAAAAAATTCAAATATTTTTGCTTTCTTTTTTGTTAAAATGGTTTGTTTATATACAAAATTATTTCAATTCAAATTACAAGAAATTGTTTACTCATACACACAAACATAGCCAATAAAAATATGAACGTGTGTCTTGTGTGTGAGTCTTTTGAAAATTCAAACAAAAAAAAAAACTTTAAAATATCAAAAAACAAAACACAGTATCGTTTTTTAACGTTTTATCAGTTAAAAATTCATGACTGTTTTAACAGAATTTTCAATTATTTTTATTTATTTTATGGATTGTTTAAACAATGTTTGAAAATAAATAGCAAAATGGTTTGAATATAATTAAAAATCAGTAGTCCTTTTTTAATTGCGTTTTCAATTAATTTAATATGTATTTTAGGTTGTTTTTAACGATAAAATATTGTGCGTGTGTCCTTGAGTCGAATTTTATCAAATTTGTTTTTCGGCTATTAACATGTTTATAGTAATTTTAAGTTTAATATTCATAATTTACTTTAAGTTTTACATTTTATTTTCTTTGATAAATATTTTATTACATAAATTTGCGTGATTCACGTGACTGAGTGTGAGTAAAATCGGAATTTAGAGTGAGTCAGTTATGAAATTTTAACAATCTGGCATGTGATGAAAATCGATCGATTTTAATTTTGATCGATTTTGTTAAAAATCAAAATTTAAATAGTGAATGGGAAACACAAAGAAGGTTTAAATTGTTTTTTTTCCGCTTTAGTTGAATCAGGTACATATATCGATTTACATCTTCTTATCTGTTTTAAATTATAAATAATACGAAATATTCAGGATTGAAATTTCAAACACAATCGATTTTAAATCGATAAATTTTCATAACATACCAGAATAATTTTCTACGTGCTGATATCACATGTTTCCATAAATAATTTTTATTTATATATAAGGGATAACTAAAATTAATTCAATGCCGAATTTATTTAAATATGTAGCTTAGTCCTTGAATAAATATAAGTCCAATTTCGAATAAAACGAAATGTACAAATCATTTTAATCCAGTTTCAACAGAATGCTTGGAGAACACTATTGGGACAATAGTATGATATATAGGGCTATATTATGATAATATTGTCATCATTTTGCAATCATAGTGTTATAATTTAAGAATAATATTATGATATATAGGTAAGAGTATGATTGTCACAACTATAAACCCAAAAATATATGCTGCTCTTCGAATATGGTCATCCCAACCATGTTTTTTCTTTGCGTGCATAATTAATATTAGAATTAATCAATAAAGAGTTTTCAAAAGCTCATTTACAGGAAGAAGAAGAATTCATTTTGATTGAAGAATTTAACGGACATAATTGGATTTAATTCAATTGTCAACTTAATAGCTGTTAAGCATAAATTTTAGACACAAACAGTCTACCTACTATCGGATAAAATCACATGTATTTATATCGAAATATATATAATTTGATGTCCTGGATGTGTAAATAATGTATATATTATAATTATATAAGACACCATAAAAAATTTTTTACCGTGGTATTTAAATTTTTTTGTCTCCACCAAAAAAGGTTGGGGACCCCTGTTCCAGAAGATATCCGATTTTGAACGCTTCTGTTCGAAAATTACTAAGGGCCAATATGGGTAAGCTCTACGCCCATCGTAATTTCCTGCCTATCATGTAATTTTCAATTTCAAAATATGCACTTTCTTTTGTTATAAAATTAATTCGTCACACTGTATGTACTTGCAAATTTGTTAATTATCGTTTGTACTAAACGATATATGAAACACATACCTTAGCTTCAAGTTCAAATATAAATAGGTTTGGATTTATATACAAATATACCGAACCCTCGTTATACGGTTCATGGTCTGGTAGTGGATAATTCCAACGCTAAACGAAGGTTCTTGGTTAGTGTAAATGGAAATTGTAGGTTTTTGTCAAAAATTGTATTAAATAAGTCGAAAAAACGGTGTTAAAGCACTTTTAAGATAAGTCATGTTTGGGCGTATATAATATTTACAATACTAAAGTCGGCTAACTTATCTAAAAGAATGCTTATTTTAACCCTATTTAGAGTTATCTTAAGGAGAATTTTATTCTTGGTTAAGGTAGTGAAGTTGGTTTTTATCCTTAACCACGAATAAAATTTGCATTACAATGAGTCTGGACAGTCTTAAATTGCGCGTACTTTTAGATACTCATTCATACTGAACCCAAAACTAGTAGTTTTCAAATTTATTTTGTTTTCGATTGTCAAATCCCATACAAATTTCAAATTGAAAACTTAAAAAAAACGAAAACTTCTAGTTTTGGGTTCAGTATGAATGAGGCTTAAGTTAGCCGACCTAAAGGGAATATTTTAATATATATTTTCAACACTCCACAACACAAAAGTGGTGATTTTGGCACGGAAGAAAAAGACCGCCCAGATTAGCCAAAAAAGTTCTAAGATGATGAATTGTAAGCATTACTCGATGAAGATTGTTGTCAATCTCAA
Organism: Leucophora obtusa; assembly: GCA_949987735.1. Classification (NCBI taxonomy): domain Eukaryota; kingdom Metazoa; phylum Arthropoda; class Insecta; order Diptera; family Anthomyiidae; genus Leucophora; species Leucophora obtusa. Next base: position 28,806,960 of record OX465297.1, read on the forward strand.
GAAAAACTTGCAAAATCATTGGAAGTCATTCAAGCAGCAATTTCAAAACGTTTGAAAGCAGTAGGATTCATCCAAAAGCAAGGAAATTGGGTACCACACGAGTTGAAGCCGAGAGACGTTGAAAGACGATTTTGCATGTCCGAAATGCTGCTTGGAAGCCATAAGAATAAGAAATTGTTGCATCGAATTATTACTGGCGATGAAAAATGAATCCATTACGACAACCCGAAGTGCAAGAAATTGTCTGTGATGCGTGGCGAACCAGCCAAATCAACGCCAAAGCGCCAAGGTAATGCTCTGTATTTGGTGGGACCAGAAGGATCCCATCTATTATGAGCTGCTGAAATCAGTCCAGACGATCATAGGGGATGTGTAACGAATAAAATTGCTTAGTTTGAAGCCAGCATTAACCGAAAAACGCCCGGAATATGCGACCAAACATAAAGCCATGACAGAAAATTACATCAGTGCACTGTGGACCAGCATCATCTAATTTTGGCCAAAACTAGAATATTGAGTATATGAGACTAAAAGATATCACAAAGGGGGGGTTTGGTTGTTGCTGATCACGAATCTGAAATAAAAAATATAAAATTCAAAATGGCGGATCGAAGATGACGGCCATTAATTTTTAGTTTTTATTATATTGGTCTTAAAATAATCAATAATATAGGTCTAGTATCCGCTGATTAAAAATCTGAAATTAAAATTTTGAAATTCTAAATGGCGCATCCAATATGGCGACAAAATTTTTTTCATTAAATTTCTTATGTCGCCTGAATTACTTCAAATTTCCACCAGGGGAAGTTTTTGGGTAGCAGATTACGAATCTGAAATCAAAGTTAAAAAATTTAACATGGCGGATCCAATATGGCGGCCATAAATTTTTATGTATTGGAAAATAAATTACACTGTACAAAAAAAGGTTCTGGTGACAACTAATTCCGGCAGAGTGTTGAAAAAATATTAAGTTTGAAAATAGATTTCAAAAAAATTTACAAAAAAACTCTAAAATATTACTTTATATTTGAAATAATGATAAAAGCAAGTCGTTAATGGTAACGCATTCTTTTTTGTTTGAAATAATGGAAAGAGTAACTAGTTATTAACATATCGGCTGAAAAGTTCGTATGATAACCAATAAAGCAACAATTTTTTGGCAAAATTCGACTTTATTCATCAACACAGTCTCCTTCTCCTTTCTAACATTTCGATACCTTCTTTTTAGAATGATTTATCTTTGGCCTCAAAATAGTCCTCTGTTTCGGCAATCACCTCTTCATTCGAACCAAATCCCTTTCCAGCGAGCATGTTTTTGAAGTCTGAAAACAGGTAAAAATCGCTAGGAGCCAAATCTGGTGAATACGGTAGATGCGGAAGTAATTGAAAGTGTAATTCGTGCAATTTGGCCATGGCAGCCAACGACTTGTGACACGGCGCACACTGGGGATTTTGTGGAAAAAAAATATGATATTCCAATATGCTAAGGTTGAAAAATAAACACTGCAGAGACTTTTATTTTCCGTTTAAAAATATTTTTATGAACATAGAATAAAAAAGCCATATTTCCCCAAACTATTGCACCTTTAATTTTAGCTACATTTGCCTATAGTTGGAAACCACTACCAATACATTGGGTGCGTTCGGCAGATACAATTTGACAGTCAACAGTTCCACAACAGTTGTGCAACTATCTGCTGAACGACCTGATCACTAACCGCTCAGTCTGAGCGCTGTCATATTTTGGTAGCGTAAAAAATGTTTGCTACTTTTGATCAAATAGTGATACATTTGTTGTTGTTGATTTTAAAAAATTTTTGTTTTGTATGATTGACAAATAAAAACATACAAATATAATTCAAAAACAAAAAATTTAAAAAATCAAAGGAAAATATAGAAAAAATGTATTTAAAAACAAAACAAAGAAAACATCGTTCAGCAGAGTAAGTAATCACAAAGCGCTACAAGTCACCGGTATCAGTTTAAGGTTTCTCTGCCGAATACTACCATTTTCTAATATCAGATTATACATTTTATATCAATTTTAAGTGCACCTAAGTGCCCCTTTTTAATTAGTTGCATTTATAGCGGAACGCTATTAAGATCTGTATTTTTGAACTGCTCGGATTGAAGCAATATTTTGAAGGTAGTCATTGCAAACAATTACTTTATAGTAATCTTATGTGTAAACAGTTACTAGTTACTATTATAGTGAGTTATATAACTATTGAAAAATAACTAACAATTGCATTAAAAATAACTAACAATGTGGTAAAATTAACTGACAAATTTTTACTACAAAAATTTTAAAACAACTGACAAAATGGGTAAAAACTACTGTTTTTACATTTAATTCTTTTGGTGTTATTAAAGCATATTTTAATAAAAAATATAATTTTTTTTTCCATTACAAAATTATGTGTAATTACTTCAGCCTATTTAAAATTTGAAGTACAATAAAAATTCGAAACCGTTCTCCAGTTATTATGCTTTTATGCATTACAATAAAAGTTTCTGATTTTTATTTGCAAACTAGGAATATATCAATAATAACAAATATAAACTAAACAAGAATTTTTAAAATTAAGAGAAATTCAACGAATTTTTTATGTTTTAAATAACTATCAAAAACAACTGTTTTCTGTAAAATTACTGTTATGTTAGTTGTTTATTATGATATTAAAAATAACTGATTTCAACAACTGTTACCAAACTACAGTACTTTTCGTTAGTAGTTTCCTTAAATAATCGTCATAACAGTTGGTTTGCATTTTTCTATAGAAAAACAACTGTAATTACTGTTAAAAACAACAACTACTGATACACAAACAACTGTCATGTAGTAACTGTCAAACTTTTTTGAGTGTATGTTTTTTAATATCAATTATTTTATGTTCTACTATATAGATAAAATTTGAATTACTATATTTTTTTAAAAAAACCCTTATTTTCCTCACCCCCATACAAAAATCTCCAATGTGCGGCGCATTGTCTTGGTGAAAGAGCACTTTTTCTTCTTCATATTGGGCCGTTTTTTTGCGAGTTCCTCCTTCAAACGCACCAGTTGGGCCATGTAGCGATCGCTATTGATTGTCAGCAAACCATTTTTCTACCATTTGGCTCGATGGAGCAAAGTTCGAATAATACTTATCAAGCCAAGCTTTGGCTTGAACGGTGTTTTTTTTTTCATTAAAAAGCAAAGATAAATCAACACACGAAATTGCTTTAAGTCCATTATTTTGGAAATCGCAAAAGTTGCGTCACTAAAACAACTGTAAGTTGTTCACTAATGAACGAATTGTCATTAAATTTTGACGGGTTTCATCTGAAGGTTGGTAGTTCTAAAAAATCATATGGATTTTTCATTAGTAGCTCCACCTATGTGCCGTCCTAAGGACTTTTCAGCCGACTTTTGCCAACGTTGAAAATTTTGTTTCCGCAGTGCTTTTCCGGCGCTCTTTGAACAGCCGGTGCAAATAGTTTCGGAACAAGGGTAGTCCAAAATTTTCCTATTTTTTATAATTTTGTAACTTTAAATATTTTTTTTTTTATTCGAAATCGGTAAAATTTGGAAATATTATTCAATATTGTAGACATTTTTCTGAAAAACAACTAATTCTTTATTTAAATATTATAAAAAAATTGTTTAAACGGCAACTGAAAAAATTCTCCTAGAACACTTTTTTATAATTTACATATATAAAGAATAAGAGAAAATTAAATTTTTGGAATGCCATAATTCCGAAACTAGTCCGCCATTTTTTAAACACTTTAATAAAGCTCATGTAATACCAGAAATAACCAAACTTCAGAAATATTGGAAATCAAAAACTAAATTTCTTAGAATTGTTTTCAATAAAAGTTTAAATGCAATTTAAAAAATCTGCCCAGTAGACCATTTTTTATTTTTTAAACTGGCCCAGAGATGGTACAGAAACTTTATATCCTAAAAATGTGAAATTAAAGAAAATTGTGAAGTGGCAAAATTACGAAAAAGTTGAATTTTAGACTACCCTAATTTCGGAACTATTCCCGCATTTTTTAACATTTGAAATAAGATCATGTAGTACTACATATAACCAAAATTAAGAAAAATTGTAAATCAAAAACTTTTCCTAAAATTGTTTTCAATATAATTGTAGACTGAATTTAAAAAATGGCCCAGTAGACTAAAAGTAACTCCGGAACACTGTGAGGGGTTAGTGTATGTGCCCCACTGGCGAAAGCTCCCCCTTCTACTTTTACTTACAGGTTTTATACATCAAGTCGTTCCAAAAGCTCTGCGTCTGAAAATTCGCTTTGCCATACATAGATATTTTCAGTTTAACATGTTTCGAGCACTAGAGTTGGCTACCACCTATAGTTAACAAAGATATTCACAACCTTTGTTGACAGTTAAAAAGTAACATTGGACTATCGAGTTAGTGGTGTCTATTATTATATTTACATACAATCTTAGTAATTTAGCAGAAGTAAACTAATTTAACGCAAATAATTTCAACAACAACAACGGAACAATTGTATAAATAAATAAAAACAATAAGTTTTGAAGCCACAAAATTTGTATTATATTTTGAAAATAAAAGTGAGGTAAGAATTGTGATGAGTAAGTTCTAACTTACTTGTTTTAACAATATGATTCAGTCTTATGCAGAGCTGCCAAAGAATTAAATCAAAAATGGATTTTCAATTCTGATTGACTATGGAGTGATTACATTTTCAAACTGCAATTGTACGAGTCGAATGAATTAGAAATTGGTCTCATAGGATTTATTTTATAAAAAAAAGTCAAAGATTTTTAATCAGTAAATTTGTTTAATAACTAAATTCAATCATTATGAATTCATTCTATTTCTTACTTACAAGGAAAATGTCTTACGGTGGGTCTCATACTGCCGCTTTAAACTTAGGTTAATAGTTAACCTAAAAATTTGTTGTTGTTTTGTGTACATTTTTTTGACATTTTATTTTGTTTTTAGTTAAGTTAAAGTTAAACCTACAGTATGAGACCACCCGTTATACGATAGTTTATGATTCCTATGAAATTCGGATGTGTGATAAAGAATGCAAATCTAGGAACAACCTGTTTCATTATTTTGGCCATCTTGGGGATTAAGGCGGCAAAATAAGCGAAAGGAAAGCGAAAATTTTTTATTAATTTTTTTGTTTTGGCAGCAAGTCAGAAACTTTCGACATTCGATATAAAAACTGGATAAAAATAATGTATTCGTCAAATGAGCAAGTGTGATATGTATAAAGGCTAAACTTTTGCACAGGTTTGCCAAGTTGTTGCAAAAAGTACCAAAAACGGACTTCGGTATCGAAAAAAGAATCATACATGTCCGCGCAGACTCAATAAGGATTAATATATGTGATTTTACCGGCCGTACTAATGCATATGGGCATTTCCACAGAAAGGTCCACCGTAACCGAAAAATTAAAAGTCGACAAAAAATCTCTTCTGATTTGTATTAATAAAAAAAAAACTGAAATATAATTAAATTAAGGAGATATACCCCTAAATTCATAAACGCTTTGTAAAATTATAGAAGGTTTATTGAACAAATTTTGTATGAAAATGACGTTTTGTAAACCTGCTATAGCTTTACAAAGCGTTTATGAATTGAGGGGTAAGATTTTAAATTTTTTGCCCATAGTTTTTTTAAGGCCCGTTGATTAGAAATGTCGACTTTACTCTATTTAATTTTAAACTAGAAAATTGTAAATATTTTAAATTTACTCCGAGTGCCTAAATAACAAAAATTACACACATAATGCGTAAGTTGCTTACACACAAAATATGTAAATTTATATTGAAAATATGTAGAAATATTTTAAAAATACTTATGTGTAATTTTTAAATTTTGTGCGTAAATTCACCAAATAAAATACGTAATGCCGCCCAAAAATTAAAGAATAAAACTTTTTTAAAATATTTTATTAACCTTAAATGTCATATAATATTTAAGCCAATAATTACGAGCTTCATATTTTGAAGTGATTTTTCTCTCGAAACACATTAGAGTCTGAGTTCTTTTTTTTCAATAAAAAAGCCTCAGATTCTGAGTATTTTTTCATATAGAAAATGTTCCAAATTCTGAAGACTTTTTCTCAAAGAACATCCTATTATAAGAACTTTTTACAAAAAGATGTTTTATTTTTAGTTTATACTTACTTTTTTAAATTTGTTTACTATTTTTTAGAGAATTTAAATAAAATTGTTTTAGTGAATTCAATATTTTATCAATTTTACCAAACTCTAACAAAAGATATTGTCAAAAAATTTGAAAATTATACACAAAGCAACAACAAAATTATTTACATTGCTGTTTTCTGTTTAATTCTAATATTTCATGGTATATATGAGTATTATTTGAAAGTACGGTGAAAACGGTATAATTTTCTCGAAGTCGACCTTTATAAAAACGAAAGAAAAAACTCTTGAAAATCAAATACATACCTCTATTACTGGGCAGGTTTATCAGAGAAACTTGTTACCGCTACAATTGGTATACGAATATTTGTGGAGTTTTCTTTGATGTATCAGTGTCACTAACTGACATAACTATCATAACTTTTTTACAAAATGTTGGTTTTGAATTTTTATTTAAAAATGAAAATTGTTTTTCGACTTTTTTCAATTAAAAGATTAATTTGAAATTTATTAATTCAGTTCGAGGGCAATTTCGTTATTATGAATTAACATAATAAGCTGCTATTTTTCTTGATCAGGATACTCTCCTGACAAATACTTCACAGAGTTTTTGCTATCAAAAACCTCTACACTTTCAGGAATGAAAAGACGATCGTTTCGGGGATTTACCAGGTCCCCTTCATCAGTTACCTTTAGAAAGTGCTGGCAGTAGTGGACAGCAAAATACTATCAAACTACTAAAGTTGTAATTAAGTACACAGAGAGAATTTTGCTGGACGAGATTTTAATGAAAATTTTCAGTAAACGAATGAAGTTTTCTTCACAATATAAATGAAAAATTTCTTAAATTCGATGAAAAAACTTCATATATTTTATGAATCTAGTTTAAATGAAACTTTTTCATTGAGTGTATGAAACTTTTAATAAATAAAATGAATTTTTTGACAATATTTTATGAAAAATTCCATTAATTCAATGAAAAGTTTCAATGGACGAGTTCCAGTGAAACTTCATTGGTTTTATGCAAAAATTCATTAATATCATGCAGATAATTCTCTCAGTGTAGGTTTGAGGTTAAGAAGAAGAATAAACATTTTTTTAAAAGTTATAGTTATAGACATTATAGACATTATTAATTTGCAAATCAGACTGGATCTAGTTTCTGCCTTTTTTTATGGACAGGCTTCATCAGTGATTTTCCATTAAATTGTATTATTGTTTATATTTTATTCTCAGATTGTCTCTATATGATAATTTACTCTCAGAAGTGATCAAACAGACATACAAACATTCTACTTTAGATTTTTTGTTTATCTTCTTGTTTGCTCTTTGTCATCTTTTTCACAAATGCTGCCACACTGACGTATGGTTTTTACGTACAAGTGCAGGCAATTTGTGTATATCGAAGACGGACTGCCAGCAGGGCGTTTTTATTTTTCTAGTAAAGTGTTGTTTTTTCAAACGCGTCATATAGACTAAATGCAATTAATATTGTAATTAATATGCATTTTTAATAATTTTAATTAAGTAGGTTTGAGGTTAAGAAGAAGAATAAACATTTTTTTTAAGTTATAGACACATTATTAATTTGCAAATCAGACTAGTTGTTATTAAATGTACTGGGATAATACCAAAAAAAAAAAACGAACTACTACTAATTACTTAAAATCAGATGGTATTTCTGCGTGAAAATATTCGAAGAATAAAGTAGTTGTTGTATGGTAAAAATTTGTCACAAAATGATTTCAGAATCAGATTATTTTTCTGCATAAAATAACCTTCATCATAGGGAACAAGTTATCAGAATTTTGTATTTAATACAAAAAACTTATTATAATCTACAAATTTTCCCATAAAAAATGTATATAATCTAAGTTTTTTTTTTTGATATTTTCACTTCAAATTCGTAAATTTTTCTATACGAAATAAAGTGAAAAATGTGTATTATATAAACTTAAACACATTTAAATTTTTCTACACTTTTTGTACTGATTTCAAGTCAGAAATAAATGGTTACCCTTCACTCAACCAAAAAAGTCTGTAATGGCTACTGAAAATTTTGCTGTTATTACGAGAAATTTAACTGTTTTGAGGCCAGCGGTATTTTTTGCTAATTTTAGCAACACATGTGCTAATTTTAGCAACACATGTCTGCTGATCTGTAGTACAATAAAATTAGTAGAAAAAATTAGTAGCTGCTACTAAATTTTAGTAAAATTTATGTAAAATGCAATTCAAAATCGATTTGCTAAAATCAGTTAAAAAACTTACTAAATATCATAATGTTGGGTTTTAATTTTTATTCAAAAAAAAAAAATAAAAATTGTTTTTTCGACCTTTTTATTAATTAATTAGAAATTTATTAATTCAGTTCGAGGCCAATTTCCTTATTATGAATTAACATAATAAGTACTTTTTTCAAAAACTGCTATTTTTCTTCATCAGGATATTCTCCTAACAAATACTTCACAGAGTTTTTGCTTTCAAAAACCTCTAACACTTTCAGGAATGAAAAGACGATCGTTTCAATTTGCATTGCACTATTGCCACCACTTTCTAAAGAAAACTGAAGAAGGGGACTTGGAAAATCCCCGAAACGATCGTCTTTTCATTCCTGAAAGTGTTAGAGGTTTTTGAAAGCAAAAACTCTGTGAAGTATTTGTTAGGAGAATATCCTGATGAAGAAAAATAGCAGTTTTTGAAAAAAGTACTTATTATGTTAATTCATAATAAGGAAATTGGCCTCTAATTAAATATCATAATTTTAGTACAATGAAATTAGTATAAATAATTAGTTGCAGCTACTAAATTTCAGTAAATTGCTGTAAACTGTAATTTAAAATCGATTTGCTGAATTAGCAAAAAATTGTACTAAAAAATAAAAAAACTGTAAAATCTAAAAAAAAATGTTTTTCCTTTCGATTGTAACAAGCGTATAATTATTTCATCGTACTTGAAATTTGGAGTCAAAATTGCCAGCGGTTCTCCAGTTATTGCCGTTTTATGCATTGGATATGCAATAAAATTTTCTGGGTCTTATTTCTAAACTAAGAATATATCAATAGTAACAAATATAAACTAAACAAGAATTGTAAAAAATAAAAACAAAATATTTTTAAGTTAGTATATTTTTCTGCTAAATTTAGCACTCGGTTTTGAAAAATTAGTAAAATGTTTTTCTGAAATCAGCAGCGAAAATTAGTAAAAAAAAATGCGTAATTTGTAATAAGAGAATAGCAAAAATGATTACTAAAAATAAAAATTGTACTAATAATCAGTATAAAAATAGTGTAGAGCGATTGGAAACTGTTTACAAATTTTTTTTACAAACTTTTTTATCTGAGTGTAGTGATTGCTAAAATCGAATGAGAAAAAAAATTATTAAATTCTTTGTAGTTAAATGAATTCTAAGGAATGATTTCCCTGCGACTGCTTAAAAGGGAATTAATTCGATTCAAAGGGAAATTGAATTCTATTTTTAGGGAATTCATTAAAAATAGAATTCATTTTTTTAAGGCTCTGGTGTAATGATGAAGCATTAAAAACAATAGCCAAATTATTTAGCCCACTAATTATCATCACCATTATCATCATCATCATCGTCATTTTCATATTTCTGATTAACTTTTATGAATGAAAATCGTCTGGATATTCTCTTTTTATTTAAAAACTAAGAGAGACGCTCTGTTTTTTGATAGTTTGGCAGGAATTACTAATGAATCAAGTTTAAATTCATTGTATATTTTAGCATGTTGTGTTAGTTGATTAACAGCTTTAGGAAAGTGAAGATGAAAACAGCTTTATTTATTTTGGCCGGCATACTAACAATATTGAGTCACGTTCTAATGAGTTCAGGTAAGTCGCAATAAAAAATTTTAATTTTGTTCAAAAAAAGTTGTAAACAACAATATTTATTTAACATATAATTGCAAGTTGTTTTGTTGTTGTGCTGATTTATAATTGAGTGGGAATTTAAAAATTTTTATAATTTGTTTTTTAGCACAAAATCAAGGTGGTTGGGGTGGTAACGGCGGTAGCGCTGGATCGTGGGCTAGTTCCAACAGTCATCCTGGACAACCTTTCTCTCATGATCCTCAAAATCAAAGTCAATTTAGTTATGGCTATGGAGGCGTAGATGCCAACGGTGTTCCTTATGGTGGAGCTGGTGGAAATGGTGGTTATCATATTAATGTAAGTGACGAACGTGGTCGCCAATACACTTATAGTGGAGGACAAGGTGGTTACCCTGGCGCTCCAGGTCAACCTGGACAACCAGGTCATCCAGGATATCCTGGCACATATAGTTATGCCAATGCTAACACGAATCGTAATTATGATCCTTATTCGACTAGAAATTCATCTTCATCGTCGTGGTCTTCAGCTTGGAGTACATTCTATGTTATTTGTTTATTTTCTCTGTTTTTAATAATAAAATCGTAAATAACCACTTTTACTGGTATTTAGGGCCAGTTTTTAGGATGAAGATTATCTTTAAACTTGGTTTAATATAGTTTGTTTTGTTTTAACAAAAACCAAAAATCTAAACCAGAAACAGTTGTTACGGCAAATTTTTGTTATTAAACTTGTTGACAGATGTAATTAGTTTTCAGTTTAACTGACATCCCAAAAACTCGGCCTTGGTATATAATTATAAGTAGTTTGTAAGTAAATAAGTATATGTAGGCAAATAAACGTATTAACTAGTGTTCTCTTTCAATTAGTTTAAATATGGGGTCTCACATCAGTGGTACGCGTAAGTGTTGAAGTTTTCATAAAGAAATAATAAGTAATTAAATATTTCAAACAAATTTTCAATTAAGTTTGATTTCTATATTATACATATATGTAGGTCCCACATTGCAGAATATGAATTTCTCGGTCAAAAGTGTTTACCTAAGACACAGCTGATTGAAATTATACATTATAGGGTTTTCGGTGCCACAAAGCATATGAAAATTAATATAGTATCCAACTTCATAGTCCATTTTCTCGGAAACGAAAAAAAACTGCTCGCTGAAAAAATATGCCCCTTTTGATTAAAAATACTTCTAAACAAAAACTCAAAATGTGTCATTTGGTGATACATAAATTTTTTAACATTAATTTGTAATTTGCAGACATAGTTCTGAAATTTAAAAAATCAATAGCCAGCACAAAAGTCATTTAGAAAAATGTAAATCCAAATTTTCCTATTTCCTTAGAAAAACAGCCAAATGATATATTAGTGAGTATCATGTAGGGTATTCAATCGATTAATCGTTATTCGATTAATCGAACAACTTTTCTCAAAAATTGTTCGAATAATTTAAAATGTCCATATTTCGAATAACGAATAATTAGAATAATTTCATACGATTAATCGATTAATCAAAATTGGTAAAAAATTACAAAAATGTTTAAAAAATATAAATTCTTTTTTCAAGTAAATACCCAAGTAAAAAAGTTTTGATATAGTTATATTTATCACATAAAATTTTGTACAATTATATATTGGAACATATAAACCAAGATATAATTATATAAAATTTTAAGAAATTATATCCTAACCCCTAAATTCATAAACGCTTTGTAAATTTATAGGAGGTTTATTGAACAAATTTTGTATGGAAATGACGTTTTGTAAACCTGCTATAACTTTACAAAGCATTTATGAATTGAGGGGTAAATATATAACTGTTGCACTGTATATAGTGCAACATATATCAATATCCAATTACATATAGACCTATATACAGTTACATATGCCTCATATAATTATGTACAATTGTATCGAATTATATACCATTATATCTAGTTGGATATGATTATATTATATTTGATAAAAATGGATGAGGACAAAATCCGTATAAAATTCTATCAAACCATATCTTATTCCATCAAATTAGATCTAATTGTATCAAATTAGATCTAATAGATCGAATACGATCTAATTTGATACAATTAGATGTTCTCATTTTTCGGATGTAAATATACCCGAGTGAAAATTGTTATATAGGAAATTATATAATTTAATATGGACTAATATGTTTATGTATAGTCAAGTGTGATACCATATCTTTGCGGATATAATTATATATATCTTTCTTTTTCAAAAACTTTTTATATGATGTCATATATAGATCAGTATAAATATATATGTCGCCATTAGGGTGGGTCGATTTAGCAATCGATATTGCGTACTCGATTTATCGAAAGCTTTTAGCATGGGGAAAAAAAAGTTACACTACGACATATCAAAAAAATCATTTTCGAGGCTCCCAAATTTAAATTTTTTGCAATTTTCTAATAAATGCTAGATTAGCGCCATCTTGAGGTGGCTTTTTGAAACAACTAATAAAGTTGTAAACAATATAACATTACAACCTTTCCAGAAAGGTATTACTTATGAAAATCGGATAAAAAATGTGGCAACTAGAGGTAAAAGTATATAAGTAAAATTATTTTCTCCTTGTTGTCATCAACATCATTATCATCATTTCTCATCCTTATCATCATTTCATCATCAAGCAGAAAATAATTTTACTTATATACTTTTACCTCTAGTTGCCACATTTTTTATCCGATTTTCATAAGTAATACCTTTCTGGAAAGGTTGTAATGTTATATTGTTTACAACTTTATTAGTTGTTTCAAAAAGCCACCTCAAGATGGCGCTAATATAGATTTATTAGAAAATTGCAAAAAATTTAAATTTGGGAGCCTCGAAAATGATTCTTTTGATATGTCGTAGTGTAACTTTTTTTCCTCATGCTAAAAGCTTTCGAAAAATCGAGTTCGCAATATCAAAAAATTTGTATCCATACAATTTGACCCGCCCTAGTCCCCATATATATTAATATGTACCATATTTAGTTACATATCCTATGACAATTTTAATACAGCGTCATATATAACACTATGCGACAGTTAAAATCGGGATGGGATGAAACCAACGGGAAATGTTATATCGGTCAAAAACAAGTTATACGTGTCCCGGCGTTTCGCTGGGTCACCCCTAGGAATCGAGATATATCTTTTTTTTGACATAACTCGAGAACCACTAGTCCGATTTTGCTCAAACAATTTTAAAAAATTAAAAATTACAATTCCTTTAATCTGTTCATATAACGTTTTTCTATATACTATATACAGTTTTTTCAGTTTTTGCGGCCCTATGCTCCTTGCAGGAGTAAGAGGAACGGATATATATATATATATACAGTTTTGCCGGTAAAAATAAATGTTTGTTACCGCTACCATAAAAATCAATAACCTTTTGTTTATTACTTTTTTTTAATATTTTAGGCAAAAAATATTTTTTTCTTCATACATTTACAACACTAAAAATGCATCGGGCATGTGACATATCAATTCTTATAGATTTTAGGATAAGTATCACGAATGTGAACACCAAATTTAAAAATTAGCTCTAGTTTTTGAGATATTCGCAAATTTAACTTTTACCAAAAAGACAGTTTTTTCGTTAAAATTTATTATTTATTCATATACCTGACTAAACTACGGATAATTTTTAATATGAATTAAAAGTATAGACTTTGGGCTTTTAGAACCATACCAACTTATTTTTGTTAGATAAACGATCTAGGATATAATTGCAATTCAAATGAAAATTTCACTTACTTTCCTATTTTGCAACTAAAATAAAATTCCTTAATCGGATTTGCAAAGTATTAACACATGATGTAAATTCATATTCCACTAAATACTTTCCTACTTTGCAGATTAAGTAAAATCCCTTAATCGGATTTGCAAAGTCTTAAAACATGACGTAAATTCATATTCCACTAAATTCTTTTTGTCAAAAAAATCACAACTTTTGCATCAACATTTTCCGAAGATTGAATCTGAAACACAAATTTTATCGCCAATTTACAAAAATGTATATTTTTGTTAAAGTCGATTGGTTTATTTTTGGAGCATTCTGATTGGTTAATTTACTTTCAGCCAATCAAAATGTTTGAAAACATAAATATTTTGGTAGGGTTTTCATACACAAAATGAACAAAACCGTATGTTTAACAATAAAACGGACTAAATTTAAAATGTTCTTTTATAGTACTTTTTTAAACTTGCATATTTTAAAATCGTTATTTTTTAGGAATTTGCACTTAAATTATCTTAAACTTTGTTGAAATTGATTAGAAAATATGTGTATAACATATTTCAATGATTTTATCTGAGTTTTTTAATTTCAGATTCGTCGCAGACTCCTTAGTTTTTAGGTATTAAAAAAAGCAATCTTTTTCAGCTTTTGCCAATTTTTTTTTTAATTAAAATATAATTTTTTTTGATAAATTAAGTAACATGGGATGTTTAGTAATGGCATAATTTAAAAAAATAGATATTGCTTTCATCGCAAATTAATTATTAGCGAAATCGTGAAAAAAGAGAAATTTCAACTTCAAATGCATATATAGAGAATATTATCGCAGCTGTCAAAACGTACGATATATCAAATTAAAGTGCATTTTTCATCCTATTAAAATTTTTCAAAGAATAGCGTTCATACTTTTAATTTGGTTTTTTTTTTTTGCATAAAATTTATTACAAAATTTAATTTTTCTGTAAATACGGTTTTGCAAATATTTCTTAAACTATAGCTAACTTTAAAATTCTTGTACCATATTCGTGATCTGCGTCCCAAAGTCTATTAGAAATGATGTGTCGCAATCACGATGCATCAAATTTTTATTATTTTGTTGTACTGTGTAATTTTATAAAACATTTATGAATTTACACATTAAAGTTTTATTTAAATTTTGAATTCTTAACTTAAAGGTGTTACTTTTTAGTACTTTTTAATAGTTTTTGTTTTGAGCCTGAAATACAATTAGATATGATTATATCGGGTCAAAATCCGTATAAGATTCTATATGATTTAATATATTTAGATCTTATCCGATATAGTTTTATCCACCATTTTTCGGATCATAATATATCTCCAATTATATTAAATAAGATATCATTACATATGACATCATATTATTTTTTTTACTCGGGTATATTATATCAAAAGCCATATAATTTTTTTTTAGTAGAGTATGCAAAAATCTCAACACTATTTTAAAAAATTGTGATAAATAATTTGCTGTAGGCTTGTACTTATCCGGATTTCATTTCATGGCCGAAAAAAATAATTAAGGGACGACCTTTTAGAATTTCTAGAAATATTTGTTAGCTTCAACTAAATGAGAATTTAATTTTTTCAAGGAGAAGTGTTAATAAACATCTTAAATCCCAAAGAAAAACAAAAACAACATAAAATGATCACAGTTTACTTTGTCATCTTCCAAATTACTACTCTGTTGTTGTGACTTATCTAGTAAAGTAGTGATATCTCTTTACATACGTATAATAAATTTTTAATTATTTTTTACGACTTTTTATACGTTGATATTAAACGAAAGCGTTAATAATTATTATAATTATTAATTATAAATAATGCTTAATGTAATAAAGCTTGCTTACTGAGCACTCTGAATTCATAAAATAAAATAAAGGGATGGAGGTACGGAAACGGAAAATCAATTCTCAACAGAATTCCTCTCTACATTTACGTTTTTATGTATTCAATGCAGGGATGATAAAATTAGTACTATAGTACTTTTTCTGGTACTATTTGAACCTCAAAAGTACTTTGGTACTCCTCTGACTCATTTAGTACTATTTAGACATTTTCCGATTTTTAAATTTTTTGTGCTTTTTTTAATTTTCATAGACATTAGCTGTGTTTGTGTGGCAAGCTATCAATGTTGGCTTATGTCATTGCCATACAAATTTGACATTAGTAACGTTGAGAGTTAACACTAAACGTTGGCTTATGTCAAATTAATATGGGAATGACATAAGTAAAAATTTTAGTTAAATCTACTAAAAATTAGTTAAAAATTAGCTTGCATAAAAAAATGCAATCAGATTACTTTTGTAAAACATTAGTAAAAGATAAGAACTGCAAAATCCAAACTATTAAATACATATACAAAATTTTAGTTATATTTGAATAAATTTTAGTTAATAGAAAATAACGACTTAACCTGCTAAAATCAGAAAAAAAATAATAATTAGTGGACTCAAAAATCACAAAAAAATTAAAATCTTGAAAGCTTTTTCTAAATTTTTTTAATAAGAATAAAAATCTAGTCTTCTGAAAAGAGCAGTTTATTATTTTTAGCAACCATTTTCGTTGATTTTAGATATAACAGTTTATTTTTGCTATTTTTAGTCTACTAATACACTCAAAATATTTTATAGTTTAAATTAACTGAAAATGTAATTTAAAATAAATGAAAAATCACTTGAAAACCGGTCTACTGACTTTTCATTTAAATCAAAAGAACTTTTTTATTTTTAAATGTTAATAAATAAACTACAAAATCCTTAAAAAATAATGATTTTTCATTTATTCGGTTTTTTTAAATTTCAAAAAATTAACTACAAAATCCGTAAGAATAAATGATATTTAGTTTATTTCGTTTTTTTAACTGACCTAGAAATCGAAAGGGAATTATTTTTTTAACAAAACATTTTAAATGAAAATATTAACTGTAACAGAAAATCCGTATTTATATGTAATTTATTTTTTAAATAAACGACAAAAACAGTTAAAAAATATATTTCTTTGTATTTTAACTTTATAATCATTTAAAAATAAATGTACGGATAACTTTTTAAATAAACTACAGTCAGTTACTGTAATAATATTTTCAGTGTATTTATATTTTTTGCAGATTTTACAGTAAATTTGCTATTTTCAATGAAGTAAAAATAACTTAAATATAACTAAAATTTTATAAATTTACAAGTTTAGTTTTTGCTGTTCTTATCTTACTAGTATTTAGCAAAAAAAATTTGCTAATTTCGGAAGTTTCTTTTGTAAGTCTGTTTGTTTCTTTTTTTTGCTATTTTTACGTTTCTCTATTGCTGTATGAGTTAGATATAACAGAACACTTTATTTTTTATTGTTATTCCTTATTTGACCAATTTTCGGTTTGTTGTTTTAGCGCAAAAATCATAAAATTATAATGAGCGGGGAAGCCCATTTCCATTTAAGTGGTTATGTTAACAAACAAAATATGCGTTTCTGGGGCACAGAGAACCCACATGAAATGCAAGAAGAGCCATTGGATCCCCTCAAAGTGACTGTTTGGTGATGTTTTGCGAGCAACAATGCAAAATGCCGTAAAACGAGCACAAATGTGCATCAACTCGGGAGGTGGTCATTTGACCGATATAATTTTTTCAACTTAATGTAATGAATTTTACATTTTCAAAAAAAACTTTTCGTGAAAACAGAACTAATTTTTTTCATTTCTAACAAAATGGTAGGCAATTCACATTATGACATTACTTTTGCGCCACCCTGTACAATCGGTTTAGCGTAGATTTGCTTTAAATACTTAACGTTGATAGGCATGAGACAAAATACAGCTTATATCAAAAAATCTTTTTGCTTAATATTAGTAGACTGAAAAAAACTCAAAAAATTGTACAAAAATTATACTTTAGTTAAGTTAATTAATTAATTAAAAAAACATTTTTCAAATCAATATTTTGTTAAATAATTTAAAAATTATAAAAAAAAAATGTTTTTTAAAATATTTTGTTTATGTTTTTGTCGGATCTCTTCGCGGACCCCCTGGAATTCTGATATGGACCCCTGGGGGTCCACGGGCCCCTATTTGAGAACCGTGGGTCTAGATGAATCAGCCTCTAGTAATGTAAACTTGACGAAATAGCGAATATAAGATCAGAAATATGCGAATTTTTAATTTTTTTCTTAATTTGTTCTTTTATCAAAACATGAAAAAATGCTTTTTTCATCAATTGTAATTGGGCATTTAGCATTGAACAAAAAATTTCATTGGCATTGGTCAATTGTAATGCCATGAAATCATCAATTAATTGGTCCATTCAGTTAACAAGTCCCAATGATATTATTATATTTGTATGATATTAATATTTTTTTTTTCACAAAAAAATAAGGAGCATTCGAGTGTTAACTACAAAAGAACATAAATAAATTATTGCTCGATTTTAGGCGGTAACATATTGGCCTCAAATGCTATAAAATATGCTACTAAATTTAAAAATTACACAAAATGCAACAAGTTTTACTAGTTGCTATTGTTTGTATGTGTATTAAACAAAACTGTCCAGACTTTGGGGTTTGTCTCCAAATTTGGGAATTTTTTGTTGGCCTTGGTCACAAAATTTTCATTTGGTGATAAGAAATTTTTTTGGGGATTTAAAAAATGTTTTGGGGATATTTAAAACCTCTATTTTTTAATAAACTGGATGAAAATTGATTCATTTTATGAATTAGTGAATAATTCATTATCAGTTTAAATCAATGATTTGAAATTAAATAAAGTGAGGATGAGATTTAAATTGAATCAATTTTGATTTGATTAAATTAATTATTTCAAAAATATGATTCGCGAACTATAAATCAAGGCAACCATTTTTGGTTGACCTGATTTGTTAAACCTTTCCTGCGCCTATTTTAATGGCTGGGAATTTTCCCACCAAACTTCATGAAAATGTAGATCTGCGGCAAATAAATATTTTAATTTGCAAGAATATCTGTTATCCTTTTTAAAATTAAAATCAGTGTTATATATAATGAAGAACCTTGGTAAGTAAATTGCAAAAGTATAACCCATAACACCCTTTAGAGGTAATTAGGAAAATACCTCAAAAAACTTGGGTTTTTTAGAGTTTTCAAAAACCGCGAATAATTTATAAACCACAAATTTTTTTAAATTTCGATTGCTGATTCATAATATTCGTTAAAATGAAGATCAGATTTGAGAAATTTGCGCATACAAGGCAAAAACAAGTTGAATTTTTAATTACACCTTTTCGGAAATTTTGGAAATTTTAACTAAAATATGTATTTTTTGATATAATTTTTTAAAAAACCGCGAATTACTTAAAAGTTACTTAATTTTTTTAAGTTTTGATTTCAAATTTCTTTGCTTCACATTAATTAAGACTAGATTTTATTTAATAGCGTACAGGTTAAGAAATAATTCAATTTAAAGTCAACCCTAATTTTTCTATAAATTACTCTAGAGATAAATTACTAATTCTTAAAAGATAACTTTTTCCTCTACCTCTAAATAAAAGCGGATTTAGCTGAAACATGGCACAGAGAGTTTTTAGACATTAAGGAATAGAAGCAACATTGTGGAGATCGCGAATTCCAACTTTCCTGTTTTTTGGACAACTCTAATGTACATATCGTCACCTAAAATGAAAAAGGGCGTAACAACACTTTTTATTTTTTACACTAGAACCAAAAAAAAAACGTTGTAGAATTAAAGATATTCTATACTTTCTTCTCTTGTTTAAAACACGACTATAGACTTATTTCGACATATAAGTTTAAAATTTTGTAGGGAAATGTAATTTAGTCTAGTACATCATAATCAATCATAAAATCGGCTTAAATTTTTTTGTTGTTACGCCCTTTTGCATTTTAGGTGACGATATGTAAATTTTATTGTACACACACAAGAGTAAACCCTTTGGGGATTTTACTACAGGGATGGGAAAGTTGATACGATCGTATTTTTTTTTGATACTATTGGATTCAAAAAAGTACCGTAGTACTCCCGGGTCGCATTTGATACTCTTGCATCATCATAACTACCCGAGTAAAAAAAATTATATATAATCATATGTGGCATATATTACAATATATAATTAGACATGTCGTTATGTATATCCATATATAATTATATATGACGTTTTTTCACAAAATTTTTCCTTATATTATGCCATATATTATTTCATCTAATTAGATATCGGCCTTCATAATATTAGATATGGCATATATATTATATATTACATAAAATGGTTGATCTTATTGCATATATAGTTATATATAGAACTATATCTTAATATATATGGTGGCATTTTAGCAATATATAATTATATATGGTATCATTTAAACAATATATAATTATATATGGTGACAGTTAAACTAGATATTATCATATATGGTGCCATTTAAACAATATATGGTCATATATGGTACCTCATAAACCAAATCTTTAATTCAGTTCCAGATATGATAATATATGGTACTATATATAGTGCGATATATATTTATATATGGTTTTATTTAAGCTATATATTATCATATATGGTGCCATTCAAACCATATATTATCATATATGGTGCCATTAAAACCATATATTATCATATATGGTACCATTTAAACCATATATTATCATATATGGTGCAATTTCAACAATATATGCCCATATATGGTACCTCATGAACAATATTTTTAATACAGTTCCACATATGATAATATATGCTACCATATATAGTGCCATATATATTTATATATGGTGTTATTTAAGCAATATATTACCATATATGGTGCCATTTAAACCATATATTATCTTATATGGTGCCATTTCAACAATATATGCTCATATATGGTATCTGATGAACGACATTTTTAATACAGATGCAGATATGATAATATATGCTACCATATATAGTCCCATATATATTGATATATGGTGTCATTTAAACAATATTAATATATAGACATATATGGTATCATTTAAACAATATATTGTCATATATGGCACAATTTAAACAATATATGGTCAAATTTGGTACCACATCAACATTTTGAATACAATTCCATATATGGTTTAATTTGAATAATGTAAAACTGTATGGCGCTATAAAAAATATTATCAGATATGTTACTTCATTAACAATATTTATAATACAGTGTCATATATTGTAATATATGTATATCATTCAATATATATTGATGTATGGTAATGGTACAATAATTCCAATATCAGTTGAGATACAATTTGTGGGTCCATATCAACAATTTGTTCACGTACATTTAACATATATATTTGTATACTTAAGTTATAATTTATAAACACTTTATAAAGTTAAATAGTTCCATAAACCTCGTCTAACTGTATAGAATGTTTATGAATATACGATTTAATATATAATAATTACAACTACAAATTGGTGCCATTATCTAAAATTTAATTTAATGTTAACTTATAATAAAATAAAAATGTATTTCCTAAAAATAAAAATATAGTGTTAATTAATGTTAATATACAATAGGTTTAAGTTTAACATCCCAGACAGAAAAATATAATCGGCACAATGCTGGCAAACCGTTGGCGATGGTCGGTTAAGCGTTGGCAGAACGTTGCATTAACTATCTTGGCAAAAAAATAGATTTCAAAAAACATTTTTCAAAAAATTGAGAAAACTTTTTTAATATTTGCTTTTAAAAACATGAAATTTAACCCAGTCCACCAGATTGTCAGCCAAGACCTCTACACTCTAATCTAACGAGACTTGTTATAGATGTGTGATAGCTTCAAATTAAATGAATGATAAAAGCATTTCGAGCTAACTTATAAGCATCGAAAAAAGGTATTCCAGAAATTATTAAATGTATTTTAGAAAATTTTAATTGTATATCACAAAATATTATTTGCACTTCAGAAACTACAATATTACGCAAATATAATTATTTATTTATTTAGTTGTGTCCAGAAATAATGAAATCTATTTCAGAATTTCATAGCTAATAGAGAAAAATTTCTCAAATACATTTCATAATTTCGGAAATACGATTGATAATTTCTGAAATACAGTTTGATAATTTCTGAAATACAGTTGTGAATTTCGGAAATACAATTAATAATTTCTGAAACACAATTGATAAAACTGAACTTCAATTGACTAGTTCTGAAATACAATTCATAAATGAAAAATAATTGATGAGTTCTGAAACACAATTGATAAAACTGAAATTCAATTGATTATTTCTGAAATACAATTGATAAATCTTAAAACAATTAATACAATTGGAAATGGTGTAGAGCGTCAAAAAGATGTAAATAAAATTATTTTATTCAAAGATTTCAATTTAATAAAAAAATAAATATATAATTTTATAAAAAAATTTATAGAAAAAAAAATTTTAATTTTATAAAAAGAAATTCATTTTGTAAAAGAAATGCATATTGAACTCGTTACCTTCTGAGTTTAAACCTTATTTTAACAAAATATTGTAATTTTTATACAATCAGTGCTCTGCCAGTCTATTATTTTTTGAACAGTTGGCAATATATGTCTGGGATCTTATTTAATCCCAAATAAATGGAGATCTTACGTAGTACCCAAATATAACGCGGCATCTAATTTTATCTGTCATTTTTATCGATACTTTTAGATGTCAATCCCCAAATATATTGCTGTTTCTAATTCGATCTGCCATTTTAATACCCTATTAAAAAAATTAATGAGGTACAACATGCAATCATATCTTTTTCTTATGTTGCCCAAAACAAAATTTGATCCGAAAAATGGTGGATCATGCTGTATTCATTTATATGCACCGTAGATCTAATATGATGCAATACGATCCGAAAATGGGTTTATCTAATCATATAAAATTGGATGTGACGTAATAACAATCAAAAACTAATTTCAATAGAATGGACGATTTAATGCAATATGAGCGAACTTTGAATGAAGTATTTTTGTCTAATGGTATCAAATAAAATGTAACTTTATTGTACTAAATCTAATTATATATAGTAAGATAAACCCATTTTTCGGATCGTATTTCATCATATTAGATCCAAGGTATATCTAAATTAATACAGTACGATCCACCACTTTTCGGATCAAATTGTAGTTTAGGCTATACCAAAAAAAGATACGTTTGTATTTTATAACATCTAACTTTTTTACTCGGGTACCGAAATAAATTGCTGGATCTAATTCGATCTGCCATTTTTCTGATAAATTTAGATCCAAGTTTATCCCCAAATATATTGCTGGATCTAATTTGATCTGCCATTTTTCAGATCAATTTATATCTAAGTTTATCCACAAATATATTGCTAGATCTAATTCGATGTGCCATTTTTCGGATCAAATTAGATCTAAGTTTATCCCCAAATATATAGCTAGATCTAATTCGATCTGCCACTTTTTCGGATCAAATTAGATATACGTTTATCCACAAATATATTGCCGGATCTAATTTGATCTGCCAAAATTGAGATCATATTAGATCTAAGTTTATCCCCAAATATATAGCTGGATATAATTGGATCCGCCATTTTTCGGATCAAATTAGATCTAAAAATATCGGCAAATATATAGCTGGATCCGCCAATTTTCGGATCAAAATAGATTTAGGTTTATCCCCAAAGATATCACTGGACCTCCCAATTTTGAGATATAACTTGATCTTAGTTTATCCCCATATATACAATGGGATCTAATACGATATGATTGGATACACCCAATTTTAAGATCTAATTGGATCAGCTAGATATTACAGCAGATCTTAAACAATATCAAATTGGATATAATTAGATATTCCGCGAGATCAATTTTTTTTACTCGGGTACTCAAGGCTTAGAAAATACAAATAAATCTCAACTTTTCTCCATCATGTCCAAATGACAAACGGAAATACACTCCGTATTTACTTTTTTCCTCTATTGTCAATCTAGCTATTTTTAAATGCATTTAGCGTGATAAAATATGATATTGCTATTATCCGGGTTTATAGTAATTTTTACAAGTGTCCGGTCATTTTAACGCAAAGTTTTTAACCAAAACTTGATGTGTTCGAAAAATTTTGCCATTTTTCGCTTATTTTTCAACAGTATTTTTATTTATAATTTTTTGTAATTCTAGAGATTTACCACTTTTCATAAAAAATTGTTCAAACATTTGATCTGTTACGAAAATAAATGGAAAAATAAAATATGTTTCGAATTTAAAGAAAAATTAAGCAAAAAAATAACAGTTTTTAAGAAATTAATTGGACCTTAGATTGTGTAACTTTTCGCATAATTTGCTTTTATTGAAAAAAAAACTCAAAAATACAATATATTAATTTTGTTATTTTAATTCATTTTTGTAGACAACTGTGTAAAAAAGCACCTAAGTAAATCCATTAAAATTATTTTGGCCCTACAAAAAGTATATGTACCAACGCATTTTTTATTTATGCAGTTTAATATTTATAAATAGAATAATATATTTATATAGAATAATATTTATAAAAGAAATATATTTTAAAATAGAAGTCCACGTTTAATTCAAAATTTATTTATTTATTTCGTAATTCGAAAATGAAATAGAAATAAATAAGGCAGCAACTTTCATACATAAAAAATATATAAATATGTACTAAAAATGTGCGCTGAAAAGTAAATATGCACTGAAATAAAAAATTTATCGATTTCAAAAACCATAGTTGTTATAAGTAAGCGTCGCTTTAAGCTAAAATTGAAAGTTGTTGTAACAGTATGCTTTTTATTTATACAAATTCTTCCTTTAGTCTATTTTTATTTAAAACATAACTTAAATAATAAAAAACAATATATCATAAAAAAATCATTAAATATGGAAAAATATGCAATCGAAAGCAAAATATACAAATTTTTTTGGGCTACTAAATACAAGCATATATTTACATGAAAATTGCTGCCCTCATGATATTTATATCGAAATTCCGCTAACAAGCGTAAATCGAGAGTTTATGTATTTTATTATTTTAGAGCTAACAAAAATTTTAGTACTCTTGGGGTCAAAAAAGGACTCTTCAAACAATTTTTTGATACCGACATAAAATTCTCATTTCCCATCCCTGTTTTACTATACTAACCTATGATACTAACATTCATCTGGCATACACTTATAAAAAAAATTAGTACACAATTCTGTTAAACGTTTTCTGGCGCAAATGAATTGATTTTTTCTGTTATTTTGTCTTAAAATTTAGGATTGAACTAATATTTTTGTAAATACCATTTAGCATAACAATTACTTTCATCCGTATTTGAACTAACTTTGCATACTAATTTTTAGTAATTTATGTTTCTTAATTTTACATATTTTTCAGCTAATTTAAACCCCAATTATATCGCAAAGTTTATATTTTTGTGTCTCTGCTATCAATAGTGGTATTCATCTAACTGGATTTATGCCCTCGTAAACCGTGTATTTTTGTAATCGCGTATATTTATAACTTTACCTGTTTATTTGAATGAACGCACCTTTTAAAACTACCCAGCTAAAAATCGACATATATGGATCCATACAGGTTGAACGTATGTTCGTCGTGCATGCTCATACACATGCATTCATGTCCATTAGAGCGTACCACCTTACAGGCAAAAAAAAAAAAGTGCGCCGTACACCCTCCAATATGAAGTATTTTTGCACGGAGGTTTCAAAAAAAAAATTTTTTTTTTTTTTGCCGAACGTAGGGGTCGCCATTTTACATTTTTTGTTATATCTTTGACATTTACAGTCGGATCTCAAAGTATGATACATCGATGTTTTTCCCTCGAGGAGACCAGTGTTTTGCTCTAAGGGCATTTTGAGCTCAAGTATCCCGTTCTAGTAGTTACCCACCAGATCTCAGTTCCTACCACCCTAATGTGCCACCCTAATGTCAGAAAATTAAAGCTCGCAAAAAATCATTAAACTTTTGCTAAGGAAGTTTTTCGCTAAACCCAGTAGAAATTTTTTTCATATATTGGTTGCCGAACGTAGGGGTCGCCTTTTTAAAATTTTTTAATTGGATTTTTACTATATAGCAAAACACTGGTCTCCTCGAGGCAAAAAAATCGATATATCACACTTTAAAATCCGATTTTAAATGCCAAAGCTATAACAAAAAATTAAAAAAGGCGACTCCTACGTTCGGCAAAAAAAAAAAAAATTTTTTGAAATCGCCTTCCAAAAATACTTCATATTAGAGGGTGTACGGCGAACTTTTTTTTTGAGGTACGGCCTAATGTCCATACATGGATACATAAATCTCCATACATACATCACATATATCCATACATGTTCATTAACGAAATTTGAGGTAATATCTACATGTATGATCATGCGTGTTCATGTATGTTCACAATATCTACATGTATGATCATGCGTGTTCATGTATGTTCACATGTAGATATTACCTCAAATCAAATGGGGGGGGGGATTTCCCTATTCCCCCCCCCCCCCTCAGCGAAATCGAAAAAGAAAAAAAAAAGGAAAAAAAAGGAAAAAGAGGGAAAAAGGAGAGAAAAAAGAGGAGAAAAAAGGATAAAGTGAAAGAAATATAAATTTGTTATGAATAATAATATGAAATATAAAATTTTTTCCTTATTTTTATTTAACCAGTCGTAATTTAAAAAATCTTAATAGATATTTTAACAAATTCATTAAAAAACTGATAATTTTGATTATAAAAAAATTAAAGTTTGTGGAGAAATGTAGTTAAAATATCTAAATTTCAAATTAGATTTTCAAAATTGTATGTAGATCAATTTCGTTTAAAATTTTTCTAATTTCAAATGACAAAAAGAAATTTCATTTTAAAATTTCGCATTTTTTAATACAAAATTCCAATTTTAATTGAAAATTTTTTAAATAAAAATAAACTCCCTTACTATTTAAATTTTCCAATGTATATTTTTGTTGACTTTAGTTAAAATTTTGGGTGGCAGCATGCTTTGACCTAGTTTATTTTTGGAGCATTCTGATTGGTTAATTTATTTTCAACCAATTAAAATATTTGAAAATGTAAATATTTCTTTAGCATTTTCATACACAAAATTAAATATAGAGTCGACTTTAAAAGTAAAATACTGTTTGATAGTAAAGCACCGTAAGTTGTTCGGATTTCACGTGAAAAAAATTATAATTTTCCACGACAATGAGTTTCACGTGAAAACTGAGTAGAGATTGTTTTCACGCAAATTTAATGTACAAGACTATTATTTTTCTTGGGGAAAAATCACATTTTTTGTATATTGTGATTGTGTCTTTGATATAAAATTGAAAAATTGTTCATTTTTATAATTTAAATTAAAATTTGAGTAAAATTAAAGTTCGAGTAAAATTTTTCCACGTGAAAAACCACTTACGATGCTTTTGGGAAAAAGATTAAATTTTATTTTGAATTTTTTTCATTAAAATTGCAGAACTGAACTTCTAATGGAATTTTCTAAATTTGAAGTGGTAAATGCTACTATATTTTAGAAATTTCTCATTTCGAAATAAAAAATCGAAATTTCTCTTAAAATTTTCTCAATATTGTAAGAAAACAATTAATTACCGTTATTTTTGTTCAGATTAAAGATCAAATTAGGCTGGAAGAGGAACCTAAGTACCGAATTTCAGCTTCCTAGTTCCAGCAGTTTGGACAGGTCGTTAAGGGGCAACTTTCCCTTTTTGAGCCCCCATTTTATAACAACCCTGTCCAAAATTCAAAAAAGTATCTTTCTAATAAGTTAGCCCTTACTCTAGGGACCCACATTTTAAGCTTCAGGTTTCTAGCCGAATGGGTTTTTACCGGCCCCCAAGGTGAGGCTTTTCTTCTTTTTGCCCCTCCCTTTAGGAATTTACAAAAATTCCATTTTCGCGGCTATCTGCGATGCATCCATCATTCATACCAAATTTCAACTGCATTGCCTAAGAGGTTTAAGCAGGCCGTTAGTGGGGACATTTTTCCCTTTCAACCACCATTTCTACTATGTTCCTGTTCCAAAATAGAAAAATTACGTTGCCGGTGAGTTAGTCCTACTCCAAGGAATACATATTTAAAATTTTAGGTTGGCCAAAAGGGATTGGGCAAGCCGTCAGGAGGAGACTTTTACCTTATTTCCCCTCCCGATAGGAATTTCAAAAATTCCGTTTAAGCGGACGCCTACACAGAAGGAGGAACTCACATACCGAGTTTCCTTTTGGGATATCCTGTAGGGAATTCCAAAAATAAAAACTTAGTCGATGTCTACTACAGTGGAGGAACCTTTATACCAAATTTCAACTTCTTACCTCCAGTGGTTTGGGCAGGCACTTTTCCAATTTGTGAGACTGTTTATGGGGAGACTTTTCCCCTTTTTGCCCGTTCCGGTAGGAATTTCCAAAAATCCCGTCTTAGCGCACGTCTATGCCGAATATCAAGAAACCTTGTTTTAGTAGAGATATCCGTGGGGGGAGGAAAAAAAGTAGTTTTTTTGAAATTATATATTATTTTAAATGGTACTTTTTGGAAAAACGAAATTTTTTGGAAAAAGATACTTTGTTTTTACAAAGTACTTTATTTGTACTTTTTTTGGAAAAGGTATTTTTTTTTAAAAAGGTGTTTTTTGTTGGAAAAATGTATGTTTTTTGGAAAAAGGTACTTTTTTTGGAAAAGGTACTTCTTTTGGAAAAGTAACATTTTTTTAGAAAAATGTACTTTTTTTTGGGAAAAGGTACTTTTTTTTGGAAAAGGTACTTTTTTTGAAAAAGGTATTTTTTTGAAAAAATGTATGTTTTTTGGGAAAAGGAACATTTTTTTAGAAAAAGGTACTTTTTTTGGGAAAAGGTACTTTTTTTTGCAAAAGGTACTTTTTTTGAAAAACGTATTTTTTTGGAAAAATGTATGTTTTTTGGGAAAAGGTACTTTTTTGGAAAAGGTACTTTTTTTTGGGCAAGGTACATTTTTTTAGAAAAAGGTACATTTTTTGGAAAAAGGTACTTTTTTTAAAAAAGGTACTTTTTTGGAAAAAGGTACTTTTTTCGGGAAAAGGTACTTTTTTTGGAAAAAGGTACTTTTTTTGGAAAAAGGTACTTTTTTTTGGAAAAAGGTACTTTTTTTGGAAAAAGGTACTTTTTTTTGAAAAAGGTACTTTTTTGGAAAAAGGTACTTTTTTGGAAAAGGGTACTTTTTTTGGAAAAAGGTACTTTTTTTGGAAAAAGGTACTTTTTTTGAAAAAGGAATTTTTTTTGGAAAAAGGTACTTTTTTGGAAAAAGGTACTTTTTTTGGAAAAAGGTACTTTTTTGGAAAAAGGTACTTTTTTTGGAAAAGGGTACTTTTTTTGGAAAAGGGTACTTTTTTTGGAAAAAGGTACTTTTTTTGGAAAAAGGTACTTTTTTTGGAAAACGGTACTTTTTTTGGAAAAAGGTACTTTTTTTGGAAAAAGGTATTTTTTTTGGAAAAAGGTACTTTTTTTGGAAAAAGGTACTTTTTTTGGAAAAAGGTACTTTTTTTGGAAAAAGGTACTTTTTTTTGGAAAAAGGTACTTTTTTGGGAAAAAGGTACTTTTTTTGGGAAAAGGTACTTTTTTGGAAAAAGGTACTTTTTTTGTCCCCTTTTTGCCCCTCCCGATAAGAATTTCCAAAAATGCCGTCTCAACGGACGTCTACACCGGTCGAGGAACCTACATACCAAATTTCAACTTCATAGCTCCAGCAGTTTGAGCAGGCCGTCAAGGGGGAGACTTTTTCCCCTTTTTGCCCGTCCCTGTAAAAATTTCCAAAACTCCCGTCTTGGTGGATGTCTACGATAGTGGAGGAACCTTTATACCAAATTTCAACTTCCTACCTCCAGCGGTTTGGGCAGGCCGTCAAGGGGGGCCTTTTTCCCCTTTTTAACCCCCATTTTTACAACGTGCCTGTCCAAAATTCCAGAAAGTACTTTCCAGAAAAGTTAGCCCATACTCCAAGGAACACATATCTTAAATTTCAGCTTTCTAGCCAAAGGGGTTTTGGCAGGCCGCCAAGGGGGAGACTTTTCCCCTTTTTGCCCGTTCCGGTAGGAATTTCCAAAAATCCCGTCTTAGCGGACGTCTACGCCGAAAGAGGAACCTACATACCAAATTTCAACTTCCTAGCTTCAGCGGTTTGGGCTGGGCGATGTTGAGTCAGTCAGTCAGTCAGTCAAAACTGTTACCATTATATTTTCATTGCCATTACTTTATGGAAATGAAAGTTTTATCTTCATTACAATTACATAAAGAAATGGTTTAATTTTCATTTCCATTACTTTTTTGTAATGTAATAAAAAAAATTCATTAATTGTAAAAAAAATGTTTCTATTTTTTTGCCGGATTGATAATAATTGTCACTAGAAACAAATTCAAAAGCACGAAAAAAAGGAAGTAAATCCCTTAAACAGCGTGAAAAACAATCATTCATAAATATTAATTTTATTTACTATTGTAGGGTGAGAAATTACATTTATTAATTTTAAGAACTAAGCCATTATAGTTATTGGAAACTCTTATTTGCAGGAATATAGAATGGTATTCTATGAAAAAAATCCACTAAAATCCTTGTATTCCCGATTTCTAAAAATTTAGAGTAGACTCACTAGCAGACTAAATTTTTTTAAGAATTCATTAAGCTCGATTCACAATGCAGCGTGGAGTACTCCAGCATTGTGAATTGAGCTTAATGAATTCTATTTTAAAAGAAATAAATTAGCTTAAAAGGATCTTCAAGTCGAGGTTAAAATTGGGATTATTAGTGCCTATAATTTCAAGCAATAGTTCCTATCTGTGCTTAGATATCTACCGCGTAGGCAAATAAAAACCAGTGGGTAATAAGCATCTATTGCTTAAAATTAAGAGCATAAGCGATTCACTGTTAAACGAGGGCCATACAATTTAATACACTGGCTAACCATATCACAAGACTCTAAAATGCAATCTTTTAAATGCCAGTTCCTTATTCTTAATGTAAATTTCTAGAAAATTTGCATTAAAATACATTCCTACAACATATTTTGCAACTACCCAGCAAAAACAGACATTACCGAGTAATTAAGCGAGTAAGTAGCACACAAAGGGTTTCACTACTTACCAGGCTATTTACTCGCAACATTACTTTTGCTCGCGATGTCCAAAAATTCATGGGTGGTCATTACCCTTTCGCTTACAAAAAAAGTGGGAATAACGAGTTACCCATAGTTAAAGAATAAGTAGTTACTCACAAAGATAGAATAAGTGGTTACTCAGAAGTTAGGAAATAAGTGGTTACCCTACATTGTAAAATAGTTGGTCATATTGGCAAAATAAAACTTTTTACCTTGGAAAATTTAGTTCAAAACAAATTTATAAATAAAATGTTAATATAAAAAAGACTTAATCAGTACTTATTTCATCAATTACCAGTAAGTGATTAATTTGCACGAATATATAAGTACTTCTATAACTTATTATCGGTAAGTTTTGTATTTTTAAGTAATGCAAAAGGTAATGACCTATCATTTCTTGGTAATCCGTATGGTAATGACCTGTCATTACCATGTTTTTGCTGGGTATTCACATTTCATTTGGTCATCCGTTACCTTATCTACAACTTTTTTTCTGTCGTTAACTTAACAATAATTGTCGGAAGTTAACGATATTATTTAACGACAAAATTCGGTAGAAAAAGTTACGAAATCAGTTTTAACAACAATTGTAGATAATTATCGAATTTTGACAATCTAACTACCGAATTTTGTCGTTAAAAAGTTAGAGAATGGGCTCGTAAACTAGTTTTGACATTAATCGAGTAAACTTACAACATATACACAGTATACGAGGCATAAATATTTTAAATGAATACCTTTAATATAACATAGAGATGGCACTATATTTTCATAATTTTTTATTGTATAATCACAAAATGGCTTATATCTCGGAAACTAAGTGAGATAGAGCAAAATGGACAAAAATTCGATACTATGAACTTATCAATCTTTATAAGTCACCTATTCTCCCAAAAATAAATATGGGCTTGTCTCGGGACAGATCCATAGAGCCCAAAAACCAAGACTGTAAGCGACATTTTAGCAGAAATTTTCAGTTAAATCAGGTAATGTTTCTGTTGAATTTAGCTCAAATTTCTTAGCTAAGTTAACTAGAATTGTCTGTGTATTTAGCACACACGTAAAATTTAGCTCACCTAAATTTAGTAGACCATAATTCTCTACTTCATTTTAGCAGAATTTTAAACTATTTGTACGGGCTTTTTTGATGAGTGTAGAAATGTAAGGCGTTACAATTGAGTGTAGGTAAAAGTTATTATCATACTGTTCCTACATCCACAAGCAAATCAACAGTAGGACTCATGGACCCTTTGGGTCTAAAAAATCTGTACATGCTATTATTAGATACCCAGTGTAGAAACGGTAATGACATATCATTATTTTTTGGACCACCAGTAATGACATCCACTCACCTTCTGCATTATTTTAAAACATATAATAATGAGTTACTGATAATGACTTATTTTTATCATTATTTCAAATAGAAAATAATTTTCTAGATTTTTTTTAAATCTATTTTTAAACTCAATATTTTTTAAACACTGATAAGGATATATGTAACCACATATTTTGTGATTTTTTGTATGTTGGTGAGTAAGCTGACTTGTGCGCGGCAGGTCAATTATGTTTTTATCTATCAAATATAACATGTCGAGATAGCTCAGATGGTAGAGCTATAGATTGGCAATCTGGAGGCCCAGGTTCGACTCCCGCACGAGAAAATTTTATTTAAAAAACATTTTTTTTTTAATTTTTTTAGAACTTATTTTATTCAAAATATATTTTCAGAATCCTTATTTTTGTCAATACTGGTAAGCACATAGGTAACGACATATTTTTTGAAACTTCGTATGCTACTCAACCAATATCAACTCAACCCTGGTTAAACGTTGTGCCAAAAAATTTTTTAATCCAAAAAAAAAAAAATAAAATAAAAATTAATATAAAAATAATTGATATTTTATTGGTGTTAATTTCTAAAATTAAAACAATAAGGAAAACCTAAATCCGTGGTCGCTGAATAAAAGAAACATATATAATAATAATAAACTGAGTGTGATTAATCAAAAGAACGATGGTGGTAGCACACCATTGTGCGAAAGAAGATTAAGTCTCAATGGTCGGAACATGTATCTATCATTGTCTGCAAATACAGGAAACTTAAATGATCCTAATTACAACAAAAATTACCTATCAGCTAAACCAAGTAACATCAATACAGCTTGCCGCAATCTGCTTATAAATCTAAATACTGCCGAGTCCCCTGCTGCTACAAATAATATAAATACAGTCACTCTAGCGTCGGCTCGTTCTCCGAATGAAAATATGGCATCACCTGGAATTAAAAGTATTTTAACACCTTTACTCCCACATGACAATAGTGGAAGTTTGTTTTCAAACACACAAAAACGTACGGTACAGACCGGAATGGATATGTACATTACCGTTCTTAAGAGGAGGCGGAGCCCCGGATCTTCCAAATCTGTACAACCTGCAAAACAGATACGAGAACAGGTAATAAGTAATGAAACAAGTAACCAGGTGCACCCGAAGCGACAGGTAAGTCGTTTAAACCACCGCCTATTTATTTAAGAGAGAAATGCTCCGATGAGATAGTGAATGGATTAATTAAAGTTGTTGGCGATAAGTCTTTCCACGTTGTTCCAATCAAAAAAGGTAACATTTGTGAAACAAAGATTCACGTATATTGCGAGGACAACTACAGAAAGTTGGTTAAGCATTTTGAAGACCGGAAGAAGAGCTTTTACACCTATCAATTGAAAAGCAGTAAAGGCCTGCAAGTTGTCATTAAGGGAGTGGACTCTGGTGTCAACCCCTCTGATGTCAAAAGTGCACTAGAAGGCGAAGGTTTTAAAATAAAATCTGTAGTTAATATTCGAAACAGAGAAAAACTACCCCAACCCCTGTTTCGTATTGAACTAGAACCCAACGATGTTAAATTGAAGAAGAGTGAGGTACACCCAATTTACAAACTGAAATATTTACTACATCGTAGAATTACAGTGGAGGAGCCCCATAAAAGAAAAGGCCCCATACAGTGTACTAACTGTCAAGAATTTGGCCATTCTAAAACGTATTGCCAGCATCCTGCAGTTTGCGTGATTTGTGGTGAGCTACACAGCTCAAAAGACTGTAACAAGTCTAAAGGCGACCCAAAATTGAAAAAATGTAGTAATTGTGGTGAAAATCACACGGCCAATTACCGAGGATGTCCAGCATACTCAATTGTTAAGCGCTCTATTGTCAGAAGGCAGTTATACAACAGAGAACCCCAAAACATTCAAGAGCAATTTAACTCGCAACTCCAATTGCCCAATCTAGAAATTTTTAACCCGCAGCCCCAATTGCCGAACGCGCAGCATTTTACGAACCAAAATCAGACCTTTGCATCTATTGTAAAAGGTCATACATCATCTGGAAAATTTCAAGAAAATATAAGTGATGAATCTAATTCTAATATGAAAACAAATCAAAATAAATACCAAGGTCAAAAATCGGACTTTAGTGGACTTGAAGCAGCAATTGATGTGTTAGTACAAACGGTCTCAGATTTTACAAAATCTATGAACAATATGATACAGGAGATGATGAAGATGCAGTCTATGTTACTGCAGGCTTTACTGAGTAAACCATGAATACTCTGAAAATATGTTTTTGGAACGCTAACGGCATACGCCAACATAAAGAAGAACTCAGTTATTTTCTAAGAAGCAAACAGATTGACATAATGCTTGTTTCTGAGACCCACTTAACCCCCCGTAGTAATTTTTCAATTAATGAGTATACATTTTATGACACAAAAGATCCCAGATGCAGGGCGTGTGGAGGCTCAGGTATCTTAATAAAAACTCGCTTGAAACATTATCTCATGTGTGATCTTTGTGAGGATTATCTTCAAGCCTCTTCAGTATTTATAGAGGAAAATAATATGAACCTAGTGATCTCCTCGGTTTATTTCCCCCCGAAATTTAAGATTTCTGAAAATCAATTTAAATCTTTTTTCGAATCATTAGGCTTACGCTTTCTGGCAGCTGGCGATTACAATGCCAAGCACACTTTCTGGGGGTCAAGGCTCTGTTCCCCTAGGCGCCGTGTATTGTTTGATACAATTAATAAAATGGGTTTGGATGTGATCTCCAGTGGCGAACCCACACACTGGCCATCAGATCGAAATAAAATACCGGATCTCATTGATTTTGGAGTAACTAAAAATATAGCAAGAAATTTGATGCTCTTAGAATCCTCATTGGAACTCTCTTCTGATCATACACCCGCTATTGTTTCCCTCATAAACCTTCGAATTGTATCTCCAACTGGTGACTTAGCACTTACAGGCAAAGGAACAAATTGGCTAAAATATAAAAAATTTATCAGTACTCATTGCTCGGAAACTATATTGCTAAGAACAACAGAGGACATTGATCTCTCACTTAGGAATTTTGAATCCTATCTTAAACTTGCTGCACGACTTGCTACCAAACCCCCCCCCCCCCCCCCCCCGACAATCCAGACAAAATCCAATTTTTTCAGTTGATATTGAGCGACTCTTAAATGAGAAAAGAAGAGCTCGTAGAGAGTGGCAGCTTCACAGATCTCCTGCACTTAAGGCTCGATTTAAAGAATGCTCAAACAAGTTACGCAAATTACTTGAATTACAAAGAAATAACTCACTGAATGATTTTTTGGAAAATCTGGAGGCTACGGCAAGAACGGACTATTCATTATGGCGTGCTACAAAGAATCTAAAAAGACCTGTTATATGTAAACCTCCAATGCGTAAATCTGACGGAAGCTGGGCTAGAAATGATACGGAGAAAGGCGAGTTGTTTGTAGAACATTTAAAATCTGTATTTATGCCAAACGATCCAAACGCAATAGTCGAGTTACCACCAATTTTGCCACGGCACGTAGAGGTACCCATTCGCTTCGAGTTGCGAGAGGTCGAAAATGCTATCTCAGAACTAAACCCAAAAAAAGCTTTTGGTACCGATAAAATTAGTAATAAAATGATCTTGGAGTTACCCCAGATAGCTGTAAGAATAATACTTTTTATTTTTAATGCAATATTACGCCTTGAATATTATCCACCAGTATGGAAGGTCTCCCTCATTAAAATGATACCCAAGCCAGGAAAAGATCTCACTAAAGTTGAATCTTATAGGCCTATAAGTCTTTTATCTAATTTATCAAAACTCTTCGAGAAACTATTGGCAAACAGAATAACGATAACTGTAACTCAACATAACCTAATTCCTGCTCATCAGTTCGGTTTTCGTAAAAAGCATGGCACCATTGAGCAAGTTCACAGACTTGTTAGTGAAATACGAAAGGCCTTTGAGGATAAGAATTACTGTTCTGCACTCTTTATTGACGTATCGCAAGCCTTTGATAAAGTTTGGCACGAAGGTTTGTTATTTAAAATTAAAAATATACTGCCACGTAACACACATAATATACTCGAAAGCTATATAAGCAATCGTAAATTTGTTGTCAAGGAAAGTGATTTCTTCAGCTCTCCTCAAAATATTCGGCCGGTGTCCCTCAAGGTAGCATTTTAGGCCCACTCTTGTATCTTTTGTATACTTCTGACATGCCAACTGATGGTAATACTCATACGTCTACATTTGCTGATGATACGGCTATCTTGAGTTGTCACAAAAACCCATATGAAGCCTCTCGAATATTGCAGGAACACATATTTGAACTGGAATCGTGGGTGAAAAAGTGGAAGATAAAGGTGAATGAACAGAAATGTATTCATTTGACTTTTACTTTAAGAAAAGAAACATGCTCTTTTATCAAAATTAACAATCACAAAGTGCCCCAACACTCAAATGTCAAATATCTTGGTATACATCTTGATCGTCGTCTCACGTGGAAGAACCATATCGACGCCAAAATAACACAAATAAAACTTAAAGCAATAGAACTTAATTGGCTAATTGTAAGAAATTCTAGACTTGGCCTTGATTGCAAGTTGTTGTTGTATAATTCGATTTTGAAACCTATATGGTGCTACGGCATCCAAATCTGGGGCACTGCGTCTGCATCAAATGTTCAAAAAATTCAAAGGAAGCAGAACAATATTTTGCGAACCATTGTCTGCGCACCATGGTATATAAGAAATGCGAACATACACTCAGATTTGAATGTTCCCACCGTTAATGATGAAATCGCGAGATACACCTTAAACTACTTAAAGAGGCTGCAACTGCACCCAAATTCATTGGCTCGTAAACTGCTTGAGGATCAAGGACACCGACGCCTCCTAAGAAGGACCACCGCTGATTTGGCTCTATAGAATAACCCCTAAATTCATAAAGGCTTTGTAAAATTATAGGAGGTTTATTGAACAAATTTTGTATGAAAATGACGTTTTGTAAACCTGCTATAACTTTACAAAGCATTTATGAATTGAGGGGTAAATGTATATTCTTTATAACAAAATGTTGGTTTTTAATTTCTATTTAAAAAATTAAAAATTAGTTTTTTCGACCTTTTTAAAATTAAACTTCTAATTTATTGTTTTTAACTTTTTCTATACATTTACATTGCATCAAATTAAAAAAATATTTAATGTTAAAATTAAAATTTTGTCTGGCACTGGCTAGGCTTAATATTTTAGCTTTAGTACATAAGATTTGATAAACTTATTGTTAGTTCACTATTGTGAAGATTCAATAAATAAAATTATAAAAAAAAAAAAAAATTTCGTATGCTGGTGTGTAACTCATTATTTTTCGCGACATCGCCATATAAAGGTAATAAGAAATGTAATAATAAAATTAACTAGTTACCATTACCAGATATGTAGTTACATATCTGGTAATGATTTTCTACACTGGGATTGAAATAAACATCAAATCTAGAATACCTATTACATAAATTTCCTTTAAGCCGGATTTACAATGCTGCAAACAACATCCGCTCTACAGATTGGATGTTGTTTCTTTCTTTTTCGCATATACATATTTGTTGTATCCTGCCACCTCTATTTTAGTACACTCTACTCTGCAGCATGGAGTACTCCAGCATTGTGAATCCGGCTTTCTACCGATTCTTATTATTTGTTTCATTAATTTTAAGGGTTTTTCTTTTGGAGATATATCCAATTTACTCCAGTTAGGCCCGTTAACTTATCTCATTTTATGCCCTGTTTAAGACCTCTACTAGCCTTGTAAACTAGCCTGGTAAACATATTTTTTGAATAACTTATCTAAATTTTAACCAAGTATTTCTTCCAATCAATGCTGAAATTTAACCATAGAAATTTCTATGGTTAAGAAACTTAACCAAGGCTATTTTAAAACAATTCACCCTACATAAAACATTTTAATAAATTAAACTTTTACAGGCACATTTACACACGAGAGAAAACTGGTAGATATAGAGCAAAAACACCTCTAAATCGCTCTATTGTAAATGATTTAATCTATTTAGAGCTGTTTTTGCTCTACCTCTAGCAGTTTTCTCTCTCGTGTAAATGTATGATGATTATCAAAAAAAAATCTAAATCGCAGCTTTAACCAAACTTTGACTAAGAATCGTTTATAATACATATAAGTATTTTCGATGTGCATTTCCCACTTTCCCAAAACTTACAAAAATTGCATCAGTACTTAAAATCGTGCACAAATTTTTAGGTTTCTGCGATAGCTTACGGAAATTTTCCTAGTGTAAGAAAATAGGAAAATTTATCTTGCCTTGAGTAATTAAAACCAAAAATGGTGACCAATGTTAGAACAATTTGACACGAATTACACACCTCTACAAAATGAAAAGTCGCTGCTTTTAGAAGCTTGATACATACTTTTAGTATTTTACTTGTTGATTCCAAATCTCTATTCCGAATTCGTCTTTCAAATTTGAAAAAATCGTGACTAAAAACGCGGAAAATAACTTTTTTACCTATTTTAAAATACTAAACGCATCCAAATAGCTTAAGACTTTTTGTTACGATGGTAGCAAATAATGAAATTTGTTCTCTAAAATACATAGGACAACATTTTTTTAATTTGTGTACCTTTATAGGAAAAAATTTATTGAAAACCACTCTCAGCAAAACAATTATTCCATTAATTTTGGGTAACTTGTATTTAAGAATTTAGAATCAAATTCAAAATGAATCATGTATCAAAGCTCAAACGTGAAGTACAAGACTACTTACTGAATTTAAATCTTAAATATCAAAAGCGCATAGAAATCACTCGCGAATTAACGAAATGTGAACCAATCATGTTTTAAATATTGTAAAAGTATGTGAGGAACCCATGGAGAACCCACAGTTTTGACTCGCAATTACAAAAATATACAAAATCATGCACAGCGAATATTTTTCTACTCACTTTGATGTGCTGATCATATAAATTGCATTAATTTAATAATCTATAACAAAAGTTCCACTTTTTTTTTGTAATTTTATGCGCGAATCTTTCCGCGGTTGTCTCGGTCAGCAAGAAATACTGTTAATATTTCAAATAATCTACTTTTATTTTATAGACTTACCAAATGGATTTAATTAAATCACCTCGCGTAGTATTAGGGTTTGGGATTTCCCGGACTTTTTTATTTCCCGGGAAACGGGAATAAAAAATTTGATTCCCGGGAATACCGGGCATCCCGGGAAATATTTTTGAACAAAATTGTTAAGGAAAACCACCTATATAAGTAATTTTTGTTAAAAAAAACACTATTTCAGTACAAATTCAGTCTGTGTAGTG
Organism: Leucophora obtusa; assembly: GCA_949987735.1. Classification (NCBI taxonomy): domain Eukaryota; kingdom Metazoa; phylum Arthropoda; class Insecta; order Diptera; family Anthomyiidae; genus Leucophora; species Leucophora obtusa. Next base: position 28,846,475 of record OX465297.1, read on the forward strand.
AGAATTCAAAGTAAAAATATCAGAATGTTGAACATTAGATTTCACAAAAATTACTCCAAGCACTTCCAAATGAACTGCATGTTCCCAGCAGAAAGCACCCACTACTGATCTGTCGGAAACAAACCGTTTCATCACATTTGGCCCAATGATATGGTGGCCACAATGTTATTTTTCAAAGACAAATAAAACTCTTCTAGTCTTATTTCTACAATTCTTCTTATTTTATCAGCATTACATCTTCCTGATATATAAACCAACCCCAGTTTATAAAATGAATTATTTCCGTTTATATCTCTTTTGTGATATTCTTGTCCATTCATCTAAGAATATAGTAACTCTCCTATTGTTAGAAATACGGCTCGATATTTCGTTTATCATGATATCTTTCTTCAAGAGAAGTTGCATGACTATCCATTTTTTTTTTGTGAACCAAACTTAGATTTCGGATAAGGCCACTGATGTTACCTCTGTTAACCATTAGTCTTTTAGGGCAAATACTGCGCTGCATTGTCCTTTTTTGTAAAGTATTTCCATACTTCTGACATTTTATTCTTTAATACAAAAGAATATATTAGTTTGAAAGCATGTGTATTAAAATAAAGTAAACTTACTTGAAAATATCACATTTATTAATGAAAACGTTACTTATAAAATTATTCGCCCTTAATATAAAGGAGTGTTTTAAATTTAAATTAATTTATTTTTAATGATACGGTTTTCTTCATTTTGTGTATGAAAACCCTACAAAAATATTTATATTTTTAAAAATTTTGATTGGTTGAAAATAAATTAACCAATCAGAATGCTCCAAAAATAAACCAAGTCAAGGTATACCGCCACCCAATATTTTAACTAAAGTCGACTTTAACTAAAATATACATTTGAAAAATTTAGATAGTAAGGGCGATTATTTGTAAGAAACAAAACTTTTTGTTCATATTTCTTTTAAACACTTTACCAAGTTTTTAGGTTTTGCTACTTACATTTTGAATAAGTTTTGCGAAAAATATTTATTTGTTGAAATGCTCCTAATTACTTGGCAACGATATTTTTGTGTGTCACAGAAATTGATTCCCTTTTAAAAGATTTTAACAATAACATTTTTGTTTTGGTATTTAAAATGTTTTTATCGCTAAAATAAAAAAAATCCTATTCTAAACAAAAACAATTTAAAAAATTTTATATTTTAAAAATTTCCCGTTTTCCCGGGAATTCCCGGCAAACTTACCCCGGGATATCCCGGGAATTCCCGCCCGGGAATTCCCGAACCCCAAACCCTACGTAGTATGCAAAAAGACACAATCATTTTATAGTTTTTAGCGACCGCGAATCTTAAAAAAACGACGTGGTCAAGTGTATTAATTTTTTTATGACCAAAAACACACAAAAAACCACGAGAAAAACTTTTAATTTTCCCGTATTGAAAAAGAAATTTTTTGTTATTAATTTTTGTTTTTCCTTTTGTTTTTATTCTGACATTTCATGCTAAGGTTAACTACCCAGAGTTAAAATATTGATAAGTTATTATGGTTAAAGTATCCTAGGGATAAATATTTAGTATTGGTTAGTTACCCATGGTTAAGTTAAAGTTAACTTCTCGCGATAAGTTTATGGGCCTTAGATCAACAAATTTTGTAGTTTAACTAAATTCGGAATCATGTTGTTGTTATTTGTTTTGTAAATTATAATAAAATTTGCATGTTTTTCCATATTTCTAGTTTATATTTTTTAAATAATTTATTTAACGTAACCGTGGTTAAACAAAATAAATATTTATGTGTATTTGTGAGGTGTTTATATTTGTCTTTGAAATAAATTTTGGAGCTAGAAAAATTATATTGTGCGTTCCCGTACTTTTCTGTAATTTTGTCATTTATTGAGAGGACTATTTTACCGAACTTTACCCAGAAAGTAAAGGAACACACTTAGAGGGACTAAAGCTTTTGATTAAATAAGCTAACATATCAGAACTACTTGGAATTTCGTTCTTAAATTTTAATATTATATTTTTGTGTCAAAATACAAGTAGCCAATGAAGTTTTTGATGTCATTTTGTAAACAACAAGAACTTTAAAAATTGGTTTCCAAAGTCCTCAATTCAATTTTCCAAAAAATTTTTTTGACTGTGTGCTGCGCCTAAGAAAATAGCTATTTGTTTTCAAAAATTATTTGTGTAATACCTAAATGCGGCCTTTATTTTGTGTCTTGGCCATGTTTTTTGGAAATAATTCTTTTATAAATGAAAAGCTTGAAGTTTGGTTTATATGTGTGTAAAAAAATAATTGATAAAAAGTTCCGCAAAAGGCGGAAATGAAGCAGATTTGCAGGTCTCCTCACAAAAGAGTTTTTCGACAAATAGCTATTTTCTTAGGCGCAACGACGATATGGTAAAAACTTTTTGACAAAACAAATTAAATCGATTTAAGTTTTTGTATCCAAAGTCAACAGATATTATCCCCGTTCCACGTACGTTACCAATTTTTACAAAAAGCGCTTCTATTGTCGAAATTGTGTGTAAATTGTTGTTGTTTCGGCTCAATTGGGTTGCCGCAGTAACGACGTCGAACAGACCTATTTTATTATATATATTTAGAGAGTGCTATAATTATATTCAATTACTTCCTTTAAATATAGTCCATTACAACAAATTTATTATAATTGTCATTTAAAAAAAAATGTTAACAAGTTTGGGTTAAACCATACGTGTACTTTAAAAAATAATAATTTAATTAGAATAATTATATAAATATATAGTTATTGTTATGTTATTACTCGTATATACATAGAAAACATTTTGTTTTATGTGCATGTTATATAAATATTATTTAATCATAAATTAATAAAATAACTTCAATTTATGAGCCCTCAATTCTCCGGCAATACATCTGTTGATTTGATAGGCAGCCTCACATCTGTCGGTGGCTCTGATTATATTATTACAATTATTGGCAGTTGCCACAGCTACAGAGATAATCAATTGATTGTTCTCAGATACCATACCAGATATACGGGCAATGCTTTTGGTCGACAATTTATTGTTGTTATCCATCTGTATGTATGAAATACGGGGGTGTATAATTTAAACTTAATATATTAAACGTCAATGCAACTTACCAATTTAGCTTTTGTTAAAACGCAAGCCATTAAACATTTTTCTTTTTTTGTAGGATTTTCCTCATATAACAAAGATTTACCAGAAATGCTACTGGGATCCATATTCAATTCATTGGCACATTCTTCTTTGGCTTTATTTAAAGTATCTTGAAATTCTTGTATACCTTTAGGTAGCTGACGTTTAGCCCGTTTGTAGTTATCATGAATACTATTATCCAAAGGACTAGCTAAGGGTTTACGTAGACTTTTATCGGCTGTCATAGAATTGCCATAGAAGCTTTTTAGCTAAAAAAATTTATGAAGAAATAATTATAAGAAATTCCTATTTCTTTATTATTATGATAATAGTAAAAACTTACACTTTTGCTGTTAGCCAAGTGAAAATAAATGAAAATAATGACTACTAAAGTTGTAGTTGAATATTTCATATTGCTCTTGTTATTATATTGTTTAAAGTCACTAAACTTATGTCTTTATTATTAAAAGTCATTGCTTTTATAAGAATTTTTTTAAAGAATTTTGCTGAATTAGCATTTCTAAGTTCTTAAAAGAAAATATCTTATTCTTGAAAGACCTTAGCTAAGGTCAATTTAAAATAAACAAAAATGGCCATGAGACACATGAGTTAAAACATTTTTTATGTCTTTTAAAATTTATAAAGAATGTTTTTAATGATAATCACATGATTTTTGATATTCAAACTTTATTTTGTACGTTAAAATTTTATTGCAGTATCTCTTATAATAATTTTACACCATTGTTACACCAAAATCTTTTCTGTAAAAATAATTTCAAAAGATCCCCAATAGTTGAGTAGTTTCTTCCTTTGGTGGCGTTTGTATCACTTACTATAAAATATATTTTGTTTTCCTAATATCACTTTTAAAGGCTCTGGCCTTTATTTATTTATTATTATTCGCAAGTTTGGTTCATTTTCGATACTACGTCCAATCTATTTCAAATCTAAATATTGAAATTTCTCAATAGCTGTGTTTTCGACTTAACTATATCCGTTAACTCAGAAAAAACCTCAAAGTGCATAAAAACGCTTTCAAGAAAAAAACTAACACATTACTTTTCGTATGCAAGTTAACTTTCAACACGGATAATTATCAACGTTGAAAACTCAACGTTTATACATTTTCTCATCTAACGTAACTTATTCGCGTTACTTCCTAGGAACTTTTGCTGACGTACGTTCGATTATAAGGGAAAAATTATAAACATAACGCGTTTAAAAAATTTTTATATTACAATCGGTTTAACTTAGATTTGCTTTAAAGACTTAACGTTGATAGGCATGAGACAAAATACAGCTAATATTAATTTTCATCCAAAAATTACGCGATTAATATTGTTTTTATGCTTTTTAATATTAAAAACGCTAATTACCTAATAAAAGTAAAAAAGAAATATACGTAGTTACCCGATTAAAAAAATGTATATAGGGCCATATAAAATTATATATGGAGTCATATATAAGCATATATGGCCCCATATCAAATTGTATATAATTATATGCAGAAATTGGTGGATATAATTATATATGAATATATCTAATTGTATAAACTTATATATAATTATATATAAATTGATATAATTATATCCGAAACATGGGTATATAGTTTTAAATAAATATATAATTAGATATAAATTTATATAAATTGACCCCCTATATATTTTACCTAGATTTGACATTTTTTCCAATTAATTTTTTACAATTAAATAACCCGACTAAAAAAGGTTTCATATAATCTTATATGATTTGATATAATTATAAATGTTTATATGTGTGGCTTTATATGACCATATGCATTTATATTAACACTTTGGTTTTATAAATATGTTTGATATGACGTTATAGATAATCATATGCGATTTGGTCTCCAGGCATATATTAAGAGATCTGCAAATGTAGTTTATACATAATTATATATAATGGCGTATAAGCTTCTCTAAACAATCTTATATCAAAATATATAACAAAGTTAATATAAAATTGTATTAATTTTATGTATAAATTTATCTGACATGATATCTAATTATACAAAATTTTATAAAGTTTAATTGCACTATAAAAATTAAAAAAAAAACTCCGAAATTGTGGATCTGGTTTTGAATTTTGCACTTTGACATATAAATAAATGTTTATAATTGAATTTAACATATATTTTCCAAATAGTTAGCGAAATACTCTTTATTAAACTCAAAATTATTTTAAAGAAATAAATAAAGGAATTTTTTTTTTTTTTTCATTGTGGAATTAAAGGTCGAAATAATTATTTTTACTTTTAAATTTAAAAATTAGACAAACATATGTTGAAATAAATATGGTTTAAGTTCATTTATTTTTCCGTAAAAAAAATTTATTGTGAAAGTTAATTTTTTATCATGTTGGTTTTTAATTTTTATTTTAAAAAATAAAATTTGTTATTATGAATTAATATAATAAGTACTTTTTTCAAAAACTGTTTTTTTTTTCTTCATCAGGATACTCTCCTGACAAATACTTCACAGAATTTTTCCTTTCAAAAAACCTCTACACTTTCAGGAATGAAAAGAGGATCGTTTCGGGGATTTTCCAGGTCCCCTACATCAGTTTTCTTTAGAAAGTGGTGGCGTAATCCCCGAAACGATCGCCTTTTCATTCCTGAAAGTGTAGAGGTTTTTTGAAAGCAAAAACTCTGTGAAGTATTTGTCAGGAGAGTATCCTGATGAAGAAAAATAGCAGTTTTAAAAAAAAAAAGTACTTATTATATTAATTCATAATAAGGAAATTGGCCTCGAACTGAATTAATAAATTTCTAATTAGTTAATTTTTTATTTTATAAGAAAGATAAAAACTCTAATCTAGAAAAAGTTGTTCCGACAAATTTTTGTAATGTTTTATTTTGTCACCTATTTCCAAGTTTATTAGCAAAAATTGTTCTAAACATTAAGCATTAGATTTAATAGGAATGAAATAAGTGATCTCAATAATATTTACTAAAATTTTTTTGAAAATCTTCATCAAATTATATGTATTTATATATAATTTGATGCAGTTAGATAGACCCATTTTTCGGATCAAATTGTAGCAGGTGAGATAACATGCTTATCTCGCTTGATATAATTACAACGTATATATTGGTTTATATATGGTGATATATGATTATATAATATCTTTTTTAGTCGGGAATTTATATTTCTAAACAATTTTCTGCAAATCAAAAATATTTTTTTAATTTTTATTAAATGTGTCAAAAATTTTACAATAACAAAAAAATTTACGGCTGTTTTCGGATAACTAAATCCAAAGATGGATGACACAAAAACCTGATGTATAGAAATTTTTAAACGTCGTAAAGTATCTAAAGTTTGAGTCTTTTAATTATACGTGCCTTTAAATTAATTCGCATAAGCCATAAGAGACTGGCACTTTCATTGTTTTATCCTAAAGTTACATAATTCAGCTCTGAAAAACTGATAGTGTGATTGCGAATAAATGAAAATAAAATTTCATTACCATTAATTACATCGAAATTATCGAAATCGATTGCCAAGTTTATTTGAATTGTTAGTAAAAATGTTAAAATTGATTTGACAGTCATGGGGTTATCGGGTTTTAAAAATGTAATTTTCTACCATTTTATAGATTATTTTTGACACAATTCCATTTAAATTTCGGATCCAAAAATTCATTGATTTTCAACCAGTATTGTGTTACTGTACACTAACAGATTCAGAGGAAGCATACAATAGTTTATTAAAAAATATGCATTGCAATAGGAGATTCTATTCTTCAAAAACTTAAAATTTCTTGAATAGTATTACAGAATAAATCAAATACAATTCTATATTGAATTATAAAACTTTGAGAAACTATAAAAAATACGCTATAAAATATCAAAAATAATGTCGCATTAATGATGAAGCTGCATGATAAAAAATAAATAAAGAATGTTAACATAACACACATAAAATGTTCCGGCAAATCTGATATAATTAAACAACACTTTCTAGGTAAACACGAATAGCAACAACATACAACTGAAATTTATAATGCAATAAAATTTTATATAAATTCAAAAAATCCATTCACTTTCTATGTTAATTTCAGAAGTACATAAGTCGATTTAAATTAATATAATTTAAAATAATAAAGGGCAGCGTAAATAGTGCAAACACTTTCACAGAAAGTGTCAAAAGTTTTTAAAACATGAATTTCTTGCTAAAACTAACAATATTTTTAAGTTTATCCGCAATTGTCTATGTAAGTATGAATATTAAGTTATCCCTTAAATTACGAAGTATCGATAGTTTCATATTATTTCAAATGCACAAATTTGAAAAAAAAATTAAAAAGGTTTTGTAAAATTTTTAATAATTTTCATAAAAAGAATGCTTATGAAAAAGTCGTCACTGAAAAATAGACTTTATTACATTTTATCTCTGTCCTAGCCAAATAAAAAAGGAATTCCAAAAATTTTTCTAGCTTTTAATCTCTAATATTTTCTTACCCGGTGTCTTCAAATACAATAAATTATATGATATGAAATGTCAAAATGATTTCACCGAAACATCAAAATGATCTCAAATGCAATGTAGTGGAGAACACTGGACCATTTCATTGCTAAGATATATTATAGATTTTTCTTCGAAAAACCCTAACCCTTTTTTCTACAAATAACAAATAATTAACATTTCTCCGTTCTTGTTTACAAAAATTTATGTGTTTTTTTAATGGATGGTAACCGAAACGATGCGGTTATCGGTAAGGGTAACGCTATTTTAGATTATTTCGGTAACGGTATTTTAAGAGTAACGCTATTTCATTTATTTCGTCATTTTAAGGATAACGGTTTTTTTAGTTATTTCGGTAACGGTATTTTAAGGATAACGGTAGTGAGTTATTTCGATGCATCCCGCAATTTTTTTTACAAAAAATAAAGGAGATTAAAAACAAAACCAGTTTTCCAACTTAAAGTACGAAAAATACTCAATACTCACGTGCAATTACCAAAAGCAGAAAATTAAAAATAACGGTAACGGTATTTTAGGGGTAACGCTATTTCATTTATTGTGGTATCGGTATTTTAAGGATAACGGTATTTCAGTTATTTCGGTAACGGTATTTTAAGGATAACGGTATTTCGGTTATTTCGGTAATGGTATTTTAGGGTAGTCAGTTGAAAGGGTTTTGAATCGATAACGGTATTTTAGTGGTATTGCCTGCCAACCCTGTTTTTTTTATTGTTAAATTAAAATGAAAACTAAAAGTGACATTTGATCTCCGGCATCATTGCAAGATGAAATCATTTTGACAATTGCTTGCTATCATTTTATTGCATGTGAAGACACTAGGTTAATAAAACCATAAAGCCCAATCGCTGATTTTTTTTAAATTTCATTAAAAACACTTAAAATTGTACATTTGAAAACAGTGTTTAAAAATTCGGACCCTTTTATCACAAATTTATGGAATAAAAAAAATGTTTCTGTAGTAGATTAATTCAATAAGTTTTAAAATTTGCATACTTGATAAAGTGGTCTGCGACACATCAGTTGCCTGCACTGAGAGAATTATCTGCATGATATTAATGAATTTTTGAATGAAGTTTCACTAGAACTCGTCCATTGAAACTTTTCATTGAATTAATGGAATTTTTCATACAAAGTTGCTGAAAATTTAATTTTATTTATTAAAAGTTTCATACACTCAATGAAAAAGTTTCATTAAAACGGGATTCATAAAATGTATGACGCTTTTTCATCAAATTTAAGAAATTTTTCATTTACATTGTGAAGAAAACTTCATTAATTCACTGAAAATTTTCATTAAAACTCGTCCAGCAAAATTCCCTCTGTGTGGGGAAATTGTAATAACTGCACAGAGAGAATTCCTTGGACGAGTTTTAATGAAATTTTTTCACTAAACTAATGAAGTGTTTTTCACAATAGGAATGAAAAATTTCTTATACTCTATGAAAAAGCTTCATAGTTTTAATTAAAATATTTTTAATGAAACTTTTTCATTTGTCGTATTAAATTTTTAATTAATAATATGAAATTTTTCATTAACTTTTATGAAAAATTTCATTAATTTAATGAAAAGTTTCAATGGACGAATTCTAGTGACAATTCATAGATCTAATGCAAGAATTCATTGATAGCATGCAGATAATTCTCTCAGTGTGAGCTGTTTTTTAACCGATTTATTGTTTCATTACAAAGATATTCGCTCCGAATTACGATTCCTTAATGTTTTTAATTCGAATTAGTTTTAAAATATCAATGTTTTTGAGAAAATTTACAACAAGTCATATTTTTCCCTTGTAATCCGTTTTTTTAAACTTCAGGGCATATGCGGCACGTTATCCCGATATCCGATTATCCTAATTTTTATGGGAAAGTGGATTTATACTCGAATAAATATTTCCAGGGGGTAGCCCGGTCAATAACTCAAAAAAAAATTTTTTTGTAGAACCCTAGTGATTATATGCTGATGAAAACAAAATGTAAAATTTTATTCGTATTCATTTTTTATCTTGTAATGTATAAAGCTGGATTCGCAATGCTGGAGTACTCCACTCTACACAGTGGATTTTGTTCCTGTCTTTTTCGCACTTACATGTTTTCTGTATCATGCCATCTCTATTTTAGTACAATCCACTCTGCAGATTGAAGATTTAAAATATTGAAACATGAATTTCAATTAAATCACAATTTTTCCTACATTAATTAATGGTGGGTCTCATACTGCTAGTTTAAGCGTTAACTAATAGTTAACCAAAAAAAAATTTTGTTGTTTTGTATACAATTTTCTTTTGTTTAATAGTTAAGTTAAAGTTAAACCTACAGTATGAGACCCACCGTAAAAAAATATATTTTTTTTTTAATTCACTTTTTCTATACAACTACTTTAACGGCATACACTGAGAGAATTATTATCACTTCAGTAATGAATTTCTTAATAGTTTCAATGAAAATTGTCACTGGAACTCGTATATTGAAACTTTTCATAGAATCTATGAAACAGGTTTTATTAAAAGTCAATGTTTATGAAAATTTCATAAAATTAATGAAACTCTTCATAAAATGAATAGGCCACTCCTCCAATGAATAAATCATTCAGCCAATGAAGAGCTTCATAAAACCTATGAAGCAATTTCATTTATTATTATTTATTATAGTTGGTTGTTGTCGTTGCTAAGTTGGAGTGGATAAATAAAAAGTATTTAGCAAATCCAAAAAGCGTCATTTTACGGATGTACAAAATATATCTAATAAAAGAATTTATTAAATTAAAAAGTTTCATAAAATTTTATAATAAGCTTAATTCAATTAATGCAATTCCTTATTAATGCTTCGAAAAACCTAATATGATTTATAAGAAAATTTCATGGTCCAAAATTAATAATAAAAAATTAATTTAAAAACTAATAAAAATTATAAAAAATAATTGTCACAGTATGGAAATTAAAACTATTGTATTTGCGAATTACATGTTTACTATAAAATTCTAATTGTATGAAATTTTTTAGAAATTAATGAAATGACGATATTTTATAAAAAAAATTTTTAAAAAGTAAATACTATTGAACAATTTCATATATATAAAGAACATTTTCATTAATTTTATGAAGATCTAATGTATGAAATTCAATGAATTTTTTTAACGAAATTATGAAATTTTATGACAGAAAAGTTTTAAAAATTTTCATAATATTAATTAAATATTATATACATAATATGGCCCTATGCTCCAACTTGGAACGATGGGAATAAACACAGAGAGAATTCCTTGGACAAGTTTTAATGAAATTTTTTCACTAAACTAATGAAGTGTTCTTCACAATAGGAATGAAAAATTTCTTAAACTCTATGAAAAAGCTTCATAGTTTTAATGAAAATATTTTTAATGAAACTTTTCCATTAGTCGTATTAAATTTTTAATAAATCATAAGAAATTTTTCATTAACTTTTATGAAAAATTGCAATAATTTAATGAAAAGTTTCAATGGACGAATTCCAGTGACAATTCATAGATCTAATGCAAAAATTCATTGATATCATGCAGATAATTCTCTCAGTGAATATATATATATATATATACATAATGAAATTCTTCATTGATTCTACGAAAAAAAAATTCTATGAAATTATATCATTAATATCATGAAGGATAATTCTTTCAGTGTAGGCCCAGATTTTATTTGATTACAATTATGGGTGCAATAGTTAAGTGATATCATTTTTTTAATACACTCAGAAAATAAATACAGTCACTTATTTTTAGTTGTTCCTGAAGTTTTTCCGTTCAGTAATTTTTAAAGTAATAACAGTTGTTCGTAGAAAAAAAATATTTTTTTTTCACAAGTTATTTAAAAATTTAACTAACCGAAAATACGGATATTTCGTAACAGTCAAATTTTCTAGTCAATTTTTAATGTTTTAAAGTAAAACTAAAAAAATGTATTTTGTAGTAAAAGTTGTTTGAAATAAAAAAACAGCAATACAATTATTTTAATTGTTTTTATTTTAATTTTTTTTAGCAAAATCAAATATAAATTTAATTCTTCGCACTGTTTTGTTTGTTATTTTTATAGTAAAAATAAATTAACTTTAAGTTGATTTTACAGTTTCTGATAGTCAGTTAGTGATAGTCAAAAACAAATAAAAAATTGTTCAATTAAATGAAAATATGAGTAAACGGGGTTTTAACTTAAATTTTATTCGTTTTAAATTGTATTTTTAGTTAATTTAACCTTCAAAATATTTTTTTGTGTACATTCGCTGAGGGTAGTTTTCAAAAGTTTTCACAGTGCTTTTTCGCACTTCTTATTCGCTTGCCATTTTGGAATCGAATAAAAGCATCTGGCAAAAACATTTAAAATATGTAATTTTCTTACATTCATTAATTTTCCTACGAAAAAAAATTTGTTTGATCTTAACAATAAAAAGTTATTGCGAAAAATGTGATGGACAATTTTTTCAAACTCAGTCTTTATATATTGAACACTGTCTAAAGCATTTAATTTATATTAAAATATTTGTTCTAAGTAGAGTTTGCGTTCCGGTTTTGACCGTAACCGAAACCTCTGATAACCGCACTATTTAGCCGTAACCTAAACCGGATAAAAACCAGTACGATTACTGTTAAATTGTTATATATTTAAACCCCGATTTTTGTTAGAGTTTAATATTCAAATTTTGGAAAAAAAAAACATAATTGAGGTTTTCATATAAACTCGTATTCTACTTGTAAACTGTGTAAATATTGTATTTTTATGAGTTTGAGTAGAGATACAACCTTGCGGCTGAGAGGATAATCACAACTGTGTCGATTGTCGACCGACGACAGCAAAAGTCGTCGCGAATAATTTAAATTCAGCGACAATCGATTGTCGACATTTTTGACATTTAGAAAAAAATTAAAGCAAAACAGGAATATGTTTGTATTTTTTTCGCCACAATTCTTCACCAATTCAATTAGTTTTCCATTAATTCCTGTTGTTTTACATTTTTTTTGTATTTAATTTTGCTTTTTTGTGGTAAATTATGCATTTTTATTTTCAATTATATTTCTTCTGTCAAAAAAAATTGTTTTTGTAAACAAGGTACGAATTTTTGCAACTCTAATACGAATTTCTGCAACTCTGTTCCCTTAATTAGTTAAAAATATGGCAACTATTTGACAAATATTTTGAGTGTGTATTAGTGTGTCGTCACGAAAATAGAATAGATTCTATTACGACGATAAATCGCCGGACGACATGGCGACATTTTGCTTCCCATACAAAATATATGAAAAAGCACATGTCGTTGTCGTCGTCGACCCAGTTCTGATTAATCTCTGAGGCTGCGGATTCTGCTGCGGAGAGAAAAAACAAATTAAATGACTGCGGCTGTGGTAACCAGGGATGCCAACTTAGTGCTTTTCGCGCTAAATCTGGTGCTTTTTGGTGTGCCAAAACGCGAAAAATATTAATCTAACGCGTAACAGAAAAAATCACTAAATTGGTTATTTTTCCATATTTATTTAGCGCGTTTTGCGCTTTTTTAAATTTACCGTTTTTATAGCAATATCAAGAAATATGTCAGCAGTTGCTTTTATATCCATAACGATACATTAAAATATTAAGGAAAAGTTTTATGTTAAATGCCAAATAGTGCTTTTGGCGCTAAATGTAGTGGTTTTGTTGTACCACATGCAAAAAGGTTCCATTCTGCACGTATCAATTTTAACACAAATTTAGCAAAATCCTAGTTATAGAAAAAATTTTAGGGCCAGTTTTTATAGTCAGAACTAGGAACGAATTTTTTCTAAAATTTTTTTATTTAAGACAAAAATCCTTTTTTCTTCTGACTATAAAACAAGACCCTAAATTTTTAAAAATCGAATAATTTTGAATAATTACGACATGAAACTTTTCATAACATTTTATCAAAAATTCCATTAATTCAATGAAAAGTTTCAATGGACGAATTCCAGTGAAACTTCATTGGTTTCATGCAAAAATGCATTAATTTAATGCAGATATTTCACTCAGTGTATATAAAAAATGACAAATTCTTTTTAAAGGCCTTAAAAATTATTTCGTGCTTTTTTACCCGTTTTTAAATAGAAATTTACGCGTTTTTACCCTTTTTTGTAATTTTTTGCGCTTTTTGCTATGAAAAAGTTGGCATCTCTGGTGGTGACGGTTGTTTTTATACATCCATTCACACTTTTTTTACATGCATGTGTGTGTACATTTAGTGTATGTGTGGAGAGAACCAACGATGGGAAATGAGTTTTTGTTTCAGTATAGAAAAATTCTTAATTTTTTATATTTTTTCTCATTTTAACTTCGGCAAAGATCGCAAAGATAGTAATAAACATGAAAAACAATGATTTTTCAACATAAAAGTTCAATCGTTCAAAATTTTCCATCTCTGAAAATCATCAAATACCGGGATTATTTTTTAAAAATATGGGAACATTGTAGTGAGTGTGAGAATAAAAATATGCGAGTATGAGAGAAAACGCAGAGAAATTAAATTTAGTTTTAATTTAGAGTGAACCCTTAGTGCGTTTTTAATTGTCAAAACTCCATATAAGAAAAATAAACGCAGAACAAACCGCAAGGTTGTATCTCTTCATTTTAATGTCACATATGGTTTGTATTTATACAAGGTTTACAACGAATTTACGAGTTAATATGAAAACTACTAATTTTAAAATCACGGAATTTTCTGGCCTTTATCGAATTTTTCAATTTTTATTCTCTGTAATTTTATCATCTTTCTTTCATTTAAAAAATTATTTAAGAAAAATTTGATCATATAAGTATTAGACCTCAAATAGAATGAAAATCATTTGCTTTTAAAAAATCTAAAATTTTTTGTTTTAATTTGGAATCAGTCTTTTTTTCAAGTGATGATCAAAACCATTGAAAAATTATCGCTCGATATTTGCATAGTTTTGAGGTAATGGATCAGAATCTAAAAAGATGTCACTGATCTGTCAAATAGATTTTTTAAATTTATTGGCTGTTTTCAAGAAAAAATATGCATTTTAGTATCGGAACAGTCGTACTTATGCTTCAATCTTTATTTAATAGTATTTTTCAAAAAAAAAATTTATTTGTAGAAGTTTCTTTATATTCCACCCACATAGATGTTTCTAATTGAATTCAATTTAATTTATTTTTTTTTACTTTAGATTTTAATAACTTAACAGTGCTTGTTAAAATTAATTGATTTTGTGTTAGACAATTGAGGTAAAAAAAAATTTCAAAATGCGTTTAACCGTTAACCGCGATTAATCGCAGAATTTTAATCGCAACCGTGGTTAAGCAAAATTGTGGTTAAATGCAAACTCTAGTTCTAAGTATAATCACTAGGGCAAGGAATTTCATGAAAATGCTTTTTTTCTCGATAGTTCAAAACTAATATGGACTAAACATTTATTCGAATCATAAATTTTAACACAAAATTGCATTGATTTGTAGTTGCATATTTTAACAAATATCAATGTTTTTGGCTTGAAATGCATATTTAGTTATTTTTAACGCATATTTTGGGCATTCTAATTCATATTTGTGCATATTTTTTAATTTTTAGTAGCATTTTTTTAATGTAATAAAAATATAAAAAGTTGACACATTTTCATATCTTGATTTAAACAAAATATTTATTTTAGTAAGGTTGATATATTAATTGTTTATATGTTACTGTCAGATTGTCTCTATATGATTATTTTTCAACAAGCCGTTGGCTGTAGGATTCGAACATGCGCCTATTCCCACATTGTAAACGTGACTATGATAAGATGTGACCTCTTAATAATCTCACCCAATTAAGGCATTGAATGCAATGCAACTAATTCATAGTTTTCCTTTTTTCCATAAAATCTACCTAATATGTACATTAAAACAATGGAAGATAAGTTAAAAAAAAGTACTACCCACTTTTCGTTTAAAACAATTGTATTTTGTCGTTTATTTTTAAATTCTTAATTAATTAACTTGTAAAGTCGGTAAAAATAATAGATTTCTCTCCCACTTTTCGTTTAAAACAATTGTATTTTGTCGTTTATTTTTAATTGTTAATTAATTAACTGGCAAATTCGGTAAAAATAATAGATTTCTCGTTTATTTTAAAATTAATTGTATTATACATAACAACTGATTGTTTTTAATAGGAAATTTTGATTGAATATTTTAACTCCTACCGAAAGTCCGTATTTTTTGTATTTTGTTTATTGAATGACTGATAGAAAAAGTTAAAAAAATATATTTCTTTGCAATTTAATTACGTATTCAATTTAGTGCTGGTAAAAATATGAGTAGTGGGTATCGAGAATTTGTCTTTTCATATATTTCATATATTCAGAGTTGCATTTTGGACGGACAAAATATATAAAAATGTGACTCCGCTAAAATATTTACCACAAAAATGTGACTGCTAAAATATTTGTCACAAAACTACAACTCTGCCTAAAGAAAAAAAAATCAGAAGTAAAGTATTTAAAATTATATGTTCAAAAAACTGTGAAAAACGCAATAAATAGTTGACGAAAAAGTTAGAAAATATGTTTATATATTTAAATATTGAATTACCATAAACATTTTCCAAGAATTTTACTAAAAAATTTTTAAAAATTTCAAAATTAAAAACCCTTAAAAGTATCGAGTAGTATCGAGTATCCAAATCAAAAATATCGAGTAGTATCGAGTATTGAAAAGTAACAGAATTTACCAGCACTAATTCAATTGAAACAACAGATTTACTTTTTAAACAACTGTTGAACTTTTACGGTAAAGTTATTGTGAGTGCATTCAGCTTTCTGTTATTTATTTTACTCAGAAGTTATCCAACATTCTAAAATATTTTTTTTTGTTATTATTTTGAAAAATATATATTCCTAAAAACCTTATTGACCTACTGGAAAAATAACTAAATTTTTATGTTTTAAAGTGTATTGTTATTCAAAGATACTTGCTTTAAGTGCATATTTTTTATATTTTTAACTCATATTTTTTTTAACTATATTTTTTAGGCGCATATTATCGGTTTTTAATTACATAAAATTCCTTGCTCTAGTAATCAGTTAGGACATCAAACGTATAATCGATATGATAAACATTTTATTAATCATACGCAGTGTTGTCCTAATTGATTATACAATAGAATAAATATTAGAATCAGTGTTGCCACTTTTTGAATAATTATTCCAAAA
Source organism: Leucophora obtusa (assembly GCA_949987735.1). NCBI lineage: Eukaryota > Metazoa > Arthropoda > Insecta > Diptera > Anthomyiidae > Leucophora > Leucophora obtusa. Next base: position 28,863,294 of record OX465297.1, read on the forward strand.
CGGGACTGTTTACACATTCCTTGGATAATTTTTGAATAATGACATTTTTGTGTAGTTTTTGTGTAATTTCACATTTTAGAGAAATTTTCGTAAATTTCATAAAAATCAGTCGATACTTAAAGTATACTAAATGAGTTTGTCTGTGAAACAATTACAAGATCATTTGCAAATGTAGCGTAACATTGAAATTTGGGTTTGTTATGATTGTGACTTTTATTGACTGAATAGAAACTAGTAATAATAGTAGACAAAGATTTTGTAAATATAGAACAGAATATAAATATAATGAGATAATTCAGCAACACAGACATTTAAGCTATATTTCAGTGCATTATATTGTAGTTAACTTTAATATGTCTTGTCTTATTATTATTAATTTATAAATTCAAAAACATTTACATATGATTAAAAAAAAACTTAATTCCTAATTACAAAAATTTTATATTTTTGAAATCGGTTCATAAATAAAAAATGGCAAGTTTTTAAAATTTCCACATGCCATGGTTGTCCTGCTTTAGAGTCGAACGCCAAAGTTCCCAGCTAATCTGTGTTTGCGACCGTTAGAAATTATGTTCTAAATTACTTTAGCTCCGACAGAGGGAAATGTCATAGTAATCCAACCACGTGGTAAGAAATGACCAAAGGACCTAATATTTTTATATACCTATTAAATAACCATTAATGCCCAAATATATTTAAAAAGTTAAATTAAGGGAAAGATCGATAACATGAAAATACACTAAAGCATCCATATCTAGCTTAAGTCAACTTTAGAACAGTTCTATCTCTATTGATTTGGTTAATTTTCAATCGAAACTCATCGTACCCAACTTAATCGATTTAAAAACATTTTAAACAAACAAAATAAATTTAAAAATAACAATAAACCAATTAAAAAAATATAAAATAAATTCGCAAATCTGGTGAAAATTTCCAAATTTTAATTTTCGAACAAACTTAAAAAGCTGTAGGTGCCCAACTATATTTAGCCAATGCACAACAATATTTAGCGAAGTTGAATTAAGGAAATTATGTTAGCTTAAGCTTAATTTAGCTTAAGCAAACTTTCGTAAAGTTTCATCTCTATAAATTTGGTTAATTTTTAACTTAATCAAATTAAAAACATTTCAAACAATCAAAAGAAATTAAAACATTACAATGGAAAAATAAAACACACAAAAAACCATAAAAAGACTTCGCAACTAGCGAAAATTTTAAAATTTCGGTAGGCCAAATATCGGCGCTCTTTCATTTGAGTAAAAATTCAGGCAAATTTTGAGCAAACTTAATTGTGGTTACTTCTTTATTTTGAAGTAATATTAAAACATTATAATTTTTTTGTGTAATTTCATACGGTTTTGGATAATTTTTTACCTTCAGCTGTGTAATTTTTTGTTTTACTGGTGGCAACACTGATTAGAATATTTATTAAATATTTGAAGAATATAATATTCAACGAATATTTTATCAAAATGTAAGCCAACACGGCGAAAATTTTTAAATCGATGGAAAGGCATCTGAATTATTTTATATGGTAAATAAAAAAATATAAAAATTGGCCAATTTTCTTTTCAAATTGCCCACAAAAAGCTCTATTGGAATAATTAAATTTCCAAATTCCATTAAATTATAATAAAAATAAACGCTAAATTGATCAATATATAACCCCGCTCCAATTTGTATTCATATCATATCGGACAATTAATACTGTAAGTTTGACGTTGTTATCACCAGAGAAGAAAAGCAAAGTTCGATTTAAAGAAAAAAAAGACAAACTTGGAAAATATATAGATTCTTTTTTAAAAAAAGTTCTAAGTTAATACTGAATTTAGACTGAGAATAAACTACCTACACTCATAAAAAAAGCCCATACAAATAGTTAAAAATTCTGCTAAAATAACAGGAAATAGTACCTGAATTTGCGCCAGCAGATATTTTTAATGATATTGAGAATCATGGTCTGCTAAATTTAGGTGACCTCAATTTTAGGTTAAAAAGTTAGTTCAAATACAATAATTTATAAGAAATGTTGTTTAATGGAAATGAAAATTACTCAGTTGAAATCAGCACATGTTTTCTGCTAAATTTTAGTTGGTTATAAACAGGTAAAAAATTCAGTTAACATTCAAAAATTTAGAAGAAATTTCGTTTAATAGAAATGAAAGTGGGTCAGTTGAAATCTGCAAAACATGTTGCTAAAATTACAATCACTTTTTGTTATTAATTGAATAAAAACAAATTAATGTAAATATTGTTAATTTTATCTTCTAATAAATTACACAATCCAAAATCACTATTTGCATTAAATATCACTTTTATTTTCTTGCCAATATGTGTGCCAGCGGAAGTTGTGTTATTTGGTTCCTTTTTTTATTCTACCTGCGGGTAGAATTTAGATGAAAATGTTAAAGGGTTGAAATAAAAGAAAAACAATAACATATTTAATACTATTCTCGTAAATAAATATAGTTTATATTATAAAACAAACATCTATTATTTTATTTTTTTAATACAATTTTAACTGCGAAATGTTAATGTCCAATATACCTCCGTTTTCTTTTGCGTTCCTTTGCTGACTAACAGAAACAAGAGAAAACATGCTCTTATCATATTATTTTATTTACTAGAACTTTCTTAACAAGCGTCATATTATTTTTATTTGTATTGGTAAGCGTTATCAGTGATGACTCATCACACACATTAAAATATACTTACTAGAAATTTTCTAATTTGTATTGGTCGGCAAACTCACTAATACACATTTCACCATCAATCACTATACCCTAGCGCCCCTACCGTTTTCTTTTGAAAACACAAATATTAAAAAAGTTGCCCATAAATTTATCTATATTAGCTGATACATTGTCAAAATCATTTATAAAAAAATAGCTAAATATCAGGAGGAAAAATTAGTTCAAGTACAGCAGAAATATGTTTTTGTGTTGAAATTGGATAACTAACAAATTTAGCTAAACAACGGATTTAAACGAAAACAACAGGAAAAATTAGTTCAACTGAATTAGAACGCGTTTAACCTACTTTTGTACTAACTTCTTTTTATGAGTGTATATTTGTACAAAACTAGTTTTTGCTAGTGTTTTATATATGCATTCTGACAAGTAAAAACTATCTATAGCCAAAAACTAAGTAGTTTTTGCTCAGTCTAAATTCAGTATAAGAGAAAATATATTTTTTGTGATAAAAAAAGCATTTTTGCCAAAAAGTCTTAAAAAAAGTAATTTAAATGTCAAAAATCTTAAGAAAAAACTATTTCAAAGTAAAAAGATCAATTTTTCCGTCTCTGATTATGACATATTTTTTGGCTTGGAAAGCCAATTGTGTGAAATTAAATCAATTTATCAAGATTTTTGAAAGTCAAACTTTCTGTACTTGTTCATGTATTTCATACAGTCAAAAAAGCTTGTGATGGTTTTTCTTTCTTTAGGAATTTTGCCAAGGTTATGAATTTTGAAGACCATACGTTACAATCTTAAGGGCGGATTATGGGACCGTAAACGTAAATGTGATGTAACTGTACCGTGCCGTAGCTAAAAAGTACACTTATAGATTACCGTAAACGACATTACTATTTAGCGTCTATTTCATGTGGTTTTATATTTTATTCTAAATTTTTCCATTTATTTGTTAATTCTTAAGGTATAATTAGTTTGTACATAACGTGCCGTGACGAATCAGCTGATTTGTTTTTGTTCTATGAAAAAGCATTTGAGTCGTTAGTTTGTCTGTAATGTAACGTTCCGTGCCGGATGAACCTGTTGAAAACAGAATTTTTGTTATCCGTTAAGTGACAGTGAGTTGACAGCTGCTGTTTTGAGATCTGCGACAAATGGCTTATACCGGCTAAGCTGAGCCGGCGTCTAATTTTTGTAACCGCCGCCGTCGAAAATTTTTTTTACACGATAAAAGTCTAAAAATAGTATATATTTTTTTTAATTTTCCTTTTTTACCGTTAAGCCGATGTTTTGTATGTGTCAACGTAAAGTTGGCTAGCCGATCAGCTTTTGGCTCACAGGCAGCATTAAGCCGCCGCTGCAATTTTTTTATTTAGCACCGCAACCGATTAATCTGGTTGGCGCAGATCTCTGCTAAGAAAAACAACATTAAACAGCTGATACGTTGTTACGGAAAAGACTAACTACACAAAAGAGCCATCCGGCATGGCTCATTACAGAACCGTCACGGAACGCAAAGACTAATGGAGCCTTAATTCCTTATTTGTTGTTTGAATCAATTTTCTTTATTCATTTCATATTTTTTCCTACTAAAATCATTCAGCTGTTTCGATGCCGGATAGAAAATTCTGATTTTAACAGAATGATCCGGAAAGTACGTTTACATTTACGTGTTAGTAACCATTCGTATACATTTCTTCTTGTGGTTTCGAAACAGCTGATTCGTTACAGATACGTTTACGGTTGGGTAACTCAGCCTTAACGATATATGTAAATCTATATTTTTTAATCGTATTGTTTTTTCCCCGATTAAAACAAAATTTATATAGTTACATATTTGATAATATAAAATGTTATCTATGCCTATAAAATTAGATTAATTAAATGTAATTAGATGGGACCAAAAGCCAGATATAATCGAATCAAACTATATATATTTTTATATCTGATTTTATCTAACTTTATTTGATGTGATCCGATTGTACCGATTCAATTTCAGAACCTAACTGGATCTGATTCAAAAATTATTTTTAACCGGGCTATTACTGTTTGAAAAAAGTTATTCTTTAATTTTGAATTCAATAAAACAAGAAGTACAAAAAGTTGGACATTTGTGATTTAATTTCACCCAATATGTAATATTTTTTTGAATAAGTTGCAATAATAAAAATATTTAAAATGTATTTCATGAAAAAAGGCTGATGATGATGACAAGATAAAACTAGACGATTTGATAGATGCCATGATGGGATTTACAGATGATTGTGAAGAACCTAAACCAGACAGAGGTAAGTATATCATAGAAAAGTGATATAAATACCCTCAAAAATTAAAATCGATCAGTGTTACCACCTAGATACACTAACTGAGTGGAAAAAAATACATTTTATCGCAGATTCAAAATAAAGTTATTGGCATTAGAGTATTATAGACAATTTACATTGCGTTTATGATCATAATCTTGATCGTTCACACAGTGTTTTAATTATAAATGTTTGTCGTGCCAAGAATTGAACCTAGAACTCCAGATTCTCGACATGTTACATTCGACAGATAACAACATAACTCGCTAGCTCTTAAGGGTAAATTTTCTGAAATTAAATTAGGAATGTTATTTCTAGGCCTAGAAAAATAATATCAGAAAGTTTCATCAATATTCGCTAAGGAATATCTGTATATTAATATGTTTAAAAAAATTAAAATCTCCTGAAATTTGACCTCTGACCTTACACAGCGGCAATTTAGTGTATTTATATTTTGCCCTAATTTTCAGAATTAAAGAATTAAAAGAAGAAAAAAGAAAAACTTGCCTAAAAGCTAAATAAATGCCAAAAATCGCTGTTTTCCCGAAATCCGCTAAAATTAAATCTCTACCCCAGCCAAATGATAAAAGGAATTCCTACAATTTTTGTAGTTTTTAATCTACAATATGTTCTTAATAAAACCTTAAAGTCCAATCGTTGATTTTTCAAAATTTCTTTGAAAAAAATTTTAAAAATGTAAAATTGTAGATTTGAAAACAGTGTTTAAGAATTCCGACCTTTTTGGCACTAATTTAAAACGAGTTTGCAAAGCACATGATAAAAAATACTTTTTAATTGAGTACCTTGGAGTTAATAACCCGAGTAAAAAAAATTGATCTCGCGCAATATCTAATTATATCCAATTTGATATTGTTTAAGATCTGCTGTAATATCTAGCTGATCCAATTAGATCTCAAAATTGGGTGTATCCAATCATATCGTATTAGATCCCATTGTATATATGGGGATAAACGAAGATCAAGTTATATCTCAAAATTGGGAGGTCCAGTGATATCTTTGGGGATAAACATAGATCTATTTTGATCCGAAAATTGGCGGATCCAGGTAGATATTTGCGGATATTTTTAGATCTAATTTGATCCGAAAAATGGCGGATCCAATTAGATCCAGCTATATATTTGGGGATAAACTTAGATCTAATTTGATCTCAATTTTGGCAGATCAAATTAGATCCCGCAATATATTTGTGGATAAACGTATATCTAATTTGATCCGAAAAAGTGGCAGATCGAATTAGATCTAGCTATATATTTGGGGATAAACTTAGATCTAATTTGATCCGAAAAATGGCACATCGAATTAGATCCAGCAATATATTTGTGGATAAACTTAGATATAAATTGATCTGAAAAATGGCAGATCAAATTAGATCCAGCAATATATTTGTGGATTAACTTAGATCTAATTTGATCCAAAAAATGGCACATCGAATTAGATTCAGCAATATATTTGTGGATAAACTTGGATATAAATTGAATAGAAAATTGGCAGATCAAATTAGATCCAGCAATATATTTTGGGATTTAGTAAGACCTAATTTGATCCAAAAAATGGCAGATCGAATTAGATCCAGCTATATATTTGTGGATAAACTTAGATCTAATTTGATCCGAAAAAGTGGTAAATCGAATTAGATCCAGCAATATATTTAGGGATAAACTTGGATGTAAATTTATCCGAAAAATGCCTGATCGAATTAGATCCAGCAATATATATGTGGATAAACTTAGATCTAAATTTATCCGAAAAATTCCTAATCGAATTAGATCCAGCAATATATATGGGGATAAACTTGGATCTAAATTTAACCGAAAAATGGCAGATCAAATTAGATCCAGCAATATATTTGGGGATAAACTTGGATCTAAATTTATCAGAAAAATGCCAGATCGAATTAGATCCAGCAATTTATTTCGGTATTAAAATGGCAGATCGAATTAGAAACAGCAATATATTTGGGGATTGACATCTAAAAGTATCCATAAAAATGACAGATAAAATTAGATGCCGCATTATATTTGGGTACTACGTAAGATCTCCATTTATTTGGGATTAAATAAGATCCCAGACATATATTGCCAATAGTTCAAAAAATAACAGACTGGCAGAGCACTGATTGTATAAAAATTACAATATTTTGTTAAAATAAGGTTTAAACTCAGAAGGTAACGAGTTCAATATGCATTTCTTTTACAAAATTAATTTCTTTTTATAAAATTAAAATTTTTTTTCTATAAATTTTTTTATAAAATTATATATTTATTTTTTTATTAAATTGAAATTTTTTAATAAAATAATTTTATTTACATCTTTTTGATGCTCTACACCATTTCCAATTGTATTAATTGTTTTAAGATTTATCAATTGTATTTCAGAAATAATCAATTGAATTTCAGTTTTATCAATTGTGTTTCAGAACTCATCAATTATTTTTCACATTTATGAATTGTATTTCAGAACTAGTCAATTGAAGTTCAGTTTTATCAATTGTGTTTCAGAAATTATTAATTGTATTTCCGAAATTCACAACTGTATTTCAGAAATTATCAAACTGTATTTCAGAAATTATCAATCGTATTTCCGAAATTATGAAATGTATTTGAGAAATTTTTCTCTATTAGCTATGAAATTCTGAAATAGATTTCATTATTTCTGGACACAACTAAATAAATAAATAATTAAATGTGCGTAATATTGTAGTTTCTGAAGTGCAAATAATATTTTGTGATATACAATTAAAATTTTCCAAAATACATTTAATAATTTCTGGAATACCTTTTTCGATGCTTATAAGTTAGCTCGAAATGCTTTTATCATTCATTTAATTTGTAGCTATCACACATCTATAACAAGTCTCGTTAGATTAGAGTGTAGAGGTCTTGGCTGACAATCTGGTGGACTGCGTTAAATTTCATGTTTTTAAAAGCAAATATTAAAAGTTTTCTCAATTTTTACCATATATTACCATATATGGTTTAAATGGCACCATATATGGTAATATATTGCTTATATAACACCATATATAAATATATATATGGCACTATATATGGTAGCATATATTATCATATGTGAAACTGTATTAAAAATATTGTTCATGAGGTACCATATATGGGCATATATTGTTGAAATTGCACCATATATGATAATATATGGTTTGAATGGCTCCATATATGATAATATATGGTTTGAATGGCACCATATATGATAATATATAGCTTAAATAACACCATATATAAATATATATCGCACTATATATAGTACCATATATTATCATATCTGGAACTGAATTAAAGATTTGGTTTATGAGGTACCATATATGACCATATATTGTTTAAATGGCACCATATATGATAATATCTAGTTTAACTGTCACCATATATAATTATATATTGTTTAAATGATACCATATATAATTATATATTGCTAAAATGCCACCATATATATTAAGATATAGTTCTATATATAACTATATATGCAATAAGATCAACCATGTTGTGTAATATATAATTATATATGCCATATCTAATATTATGAAGGCCGATATCTAATTAGATGAAATTATATATGGCATAATATAAGGAAAATTTTTCGGAAAAAACGTCATATATAATTATATATGGATATACATAACCACATGTCTAATTATATATTGTAATATATGCCACATATGATTATATATAATTTTTTTTACTCGGGAAAATAAGAAAATGTTTTTGCATTACATTATTTCTACAAATTTCAAAATTTGGGCTCGAACTTCTTGATTAAGCGTTCTGTGACACATTAGTTGCCGGGGGCAATTCTAATAACTTGGTTTTTTTTTTAACCGATTTTAGTTTTTATTACCTTATTAGATAGATAATTTACTGTTTATTATGATTTTTTAATCCTTTTAATTCAAGATTAATTTAAAATATTAAAAATTTTAACAAATTAAAAAAAAGTCATATTTTTCCCATGTATACCGTTTTTCAAACTTCAGGGCCATTGAGGCACGTGTCCTCTTATCCGATTGTCCTAATTTTTTGGGAGACGTGGTTTTACACCCAAATACATATTTTAAAAGGGGGGGCCAGTCAATAACTCACATTTTTTTTTTGAAGGCCCTAATGTCGCCAAGTGGTGTAAAATTAAAAAAAAAAAGTATCGAACTTCTAAAGTACTGAACGTATTTGTCTGAAAATTTAAATGGTTGTAGAGGAGGAGTTAACTTTTCAGAATCACATCTTATTAAGTCTGTAGCTGAACCAGGGACGGGGCTACAGGGGCGAAAATTAACTACCTCGGGTATGAAAAACTTTGTCCTGCTTGTAACTTTCCTAAAACTAACCGATTTTAACAATTTTCATCTTTTTGGATTCAGCTAAACACGACAAAAAAATGTTCGTGTAAGTGATTTAGTATCTCTTACAGTTTAATTGATATTTCACTTCGAAAATAAAATTTTTAATTTTTTGACTCGACTCTTTGGTTTTTTACTTAAAACTTTTTTTAGTACTGCTTCGATATTAATTAAAAGCACACCATTAAATTTCTGACATAATTCTAAGTAAATATAAAGAAAAAACCTTTGGAATATCTTATTCTGTTAAGTCGTAAAAAATGTCTAAATTCGAAACTTTGAATTTTAACCAAAAAATCGCTAATTTTTGTAAAAAAGTGCCTTCATAATTTTGTTGGAAATGTTAATTTTATATTAACTCTGTTCCATGTACGTTACCGCGGGTATCCGCGGGAACCCAATCTTACCAAAAAGCGTTTCTGTTGTTAAAAATTGGGTAAATGAGAGCGTTGATGAGAGAATAATTTGTTTCTCTTTTTACCAGAAGTTACCCGTACTTTTTTGCGGGTAAAATGGTAAAACTGTCAAATCACTAGTTGTTTGTAAATCAGCTGTTTTAAATTTGTAAAAATAATTTAAATATTAACAAAACTTGTAAACAATAATTAATATCGTTAAAAATACCAAGTTCTAAAATTTTTTCTTTATTCCCTTCGATATTTTATTCTTAAAAATAGCTTTTGTTTATATGAATAACTTTGACGTTAATTTTTGGGCTTGAAATGTGGTTTTGTGCGTTCCAGGTATTGTGAGCAATTTTACCATTTTTTGAGATTATTATTTGTTTACTCTCATTTTACAATACTTTACCAAGAATAACGTGGAACAAACCTATTATTACATAGTAAAAGGCCATCATTTAAGGGCGTGTTTAGTGCTAAGTTTTTCTCATGCACCCTACATTTGGCAGTGGTCGAAATTCATAGATTTTCAAAATAATTTTTGAGTTTATGGGCCTGTAAATGTATGGGCCTTTGCACAGGGTGCGCTAAAAATCCACATTTGTGGGCTTAAACAGTTCTTCAGAAAAAATTTAATAGTATTTAATTACAAGGTAATTACTTTTTATAAATTTAACTAATGTAATTTGTAATTGTAGGAGTAATTGCGTTTTAATTAAATATACAATATAGATTATTATTCTCGATGTCTGGTTTAAAAATAATAAAAATGTCCACATGTGTGCGTAGGTTTGAGAAGATCAATAAAATATAAACAGTATGCAAATGAATAATTTGAAAATGTTATTGAAAACCCCTAGGTCCGATGTTTACCAATAAAAAATGTATATTTTGGTAAATTATTAAGAAAGAATCTAAAAATTTTGAAGATTTTTTTGAATTTTAAAATTAAAAAAAAAACTTATTTTAATGCCCACGTCCGTTTATGAGGGTCTGCTATTAGGAGATCATTTCATTCGGAATATTCGACTTGATGCATCGGCGCACCAAATTGTCCGTTATTGAGAGGGGTCTGCTAGATAGTGTCCGTTATCGGAATATTTCACAGAGCATTTTGAAGCGTATAACTACCATATTATTAACATATTTGTAACTGCCTTAATTTCTGTTATTTGCTTTAATCGAGGTCGATCTGTATAATAATTTTTGTATACTTTCTATATTAGAACATGCCAGGGAAGTATTATTATTCACTAAGGATGCCCAAAAAACTTCCAAATGTTTAAGACACTGTCTAATGAAACAATTTAATTTGGTAATTAAAAATATTTTTATTTTTAAAATTTCCAAATAACAACAACAATCCACATTAATATTATATATTTAAGATATCTGAGGGTGAAACTAGAATGGATAAAGCTGAGACCATCAAAATGATGTCAATGATTTTTGCTGATTCTGAAAAAGATCTAGAAATAATTGTCGATGAATGTAATACGGAAAATGAGAAGGAAATGGATAAGTAAGTCGAAGCTTTTATAAATTTTTTTTTAAATTTTAATTTATACATTTAATTTCTATTATAACTAATATATTTTTCTTAATATATTTATTAAACTAGATGTGAAAATGCTCACCTTCATGGCATCTGTATATATGAAAAACTTCAAGAACGCGAATATAAAATGCCCTCGTTTGAAGAATAATACAAGTAATATTAAGACCAGTATACCTGATAACGACTTGTAATACTTAAACAATGGATTTTGAGAAAATGTTTTCGATTTTATTAATATTTTTTTTTTTTATTTAAGTTTATTTTAACAGCATTAAATCATACGGTACCTACATAGATGTAGTGAACATAGTTTTATTAGTTAATATAATTTTTTGCAAAATAAATGTACATGAACATGGTGTGGTTAAAATTAAAAAAAAAATAGTTTAATATAAAAAGCATGTTTGGCAACCGAACCGAATAAGGGGGATTTTTTAGTCTACATTAACCTTTTAGTGGCAGAGTTTCTATGTATTTAAGAATATTTGGTTATTTATAAAAACTAATAAAAAGAATATAATCAAACCGGACCGAATGGAATCAATTCGTTGGGGCCCTTTGTTCCCAATAGGAACTACAGGACATAATATATATTAGACCGATTCACGAAAAAAAAGTGCATCACTCAAAATAAACCTTGGTTTGTTTTATGATGATTTCCAAAATATTTCGGGTATAGCAATGAGATATCACGAGCTGGACCATTTTTAAAAAAGTTATTTTTTTAGTTTTTGTAAGAATTTTTTTTACAAATTTTTTTTTTTGTAACCTCCTTGCAAAAATAATTCAGATTGGACGGTGTAAATCGAACTTTTTTTTTGAGGTACGGTCTACTGTACATTAGAGCACCCATATGTGCAAAATTGTTATTTTTGCAGCTCCCCACACATTTTCGGATAGGATGAGAGTAAAAAATAAGATATGTGCAAAAATTGGGTTTCTGCGATGCAAACCGACCAGGCCTTTACATTTATGTCCTCAAAATTACCCTAAAAAAGGTTCATGGATTTATCCATCTACAACTCTTAAACTAAAAGTTTCTGGTGATTAGTTAATATTTCATCCATTCCATGACAGAAAGCCTAAAAACTGATAAGTAATAGATTTTTTTATATGTGTGTACTAGGAAGCCAAGTGAATCTCCCATTTTGGCTATAGGATGTGTTCAGCGAACTTATGTAAAATACTACGAGGTACAGTTTTGTGGAACTATTTAACCATCTAACTGTTCAATTAAAGGGACTTTTTTGGCCCCGTATTTAAAAGGGACAAAAAGACCCGTAAGCTGAAGAGTTAGAGGGTTAAAATATTCCACAGAAATGTTCCACATAGTGTTTTACATGAAATAAAAAATGGTTTCCTCCTAAAATTTAGGTTTGTGGGCATTTAAGCGGCAATTATGTATAAGTACGAAATTAACACTTAAACACATTTTACGTTTTGACTTATTTCTGGCATTGAACTTAAATTTTCAGCCTTGATGTCTTCAGAGACTTATAGTAGAATTTCATAACCAATATTTTTGTTGAATATTTTAACCCTCTAACTCCTCAATTAAAGGTACTTTATGACCCTTTTCAAATGGGCCACAAACGACCCGTAAGTTGAAGAGTTAGAGGGTCAAAATGTTCCGCAAAAATATGTGTCATAAAATTCTACTATAAGTCTCTGAAGACATCAAAGTTTAAAATTGAGGTTCAATGCCAGAAATAAGTCAGAACTTAAAATATGTTTAAGAGTTAATTATGTGCCAATCTGAAGGCGCTCAATAGAGCTCCCATATGTGCAAAAGTGATATTTTCTCACCTCTCCACGCACTTTCTGGTAGATTTGATGTAAAAACTAATATCTCCGCGAAAATTGATCTTCTCGTATTAAAACAGGCCAGTCCAGCACGGCTTTTAGCCCTAAAAATGGACTAAAATTACTTCAAAGTTCATTTGCGCATAACTCTTAAAGTAAAGGTTTTACAGAAAAATACTACATAAGCATATCTACAGGCAATACTGTAGCTAGCATTTCTCTCATACACATTTTTGACGTATCAATGACGCATTATGGTGATTTATGAGGTTAAAATTAAAGTGATTTATATGGTTAAACCCAAATTTGGCTTTAACCACCTAAATCACCATGATGGGTCATCGACACATCAAAAATGTGTATGAGAAAAATGCTAGGCATATTATTGCCTGTAGATATGCTAATATAGTATTTTTCAGTAAAACCTTTACTTTAAGAGTTATAGCACAAAGAAGCTTTGAATTAATTTCAGTCCATTTTTAGGGCTAAAAGCTGCGGGTGACTGGCCTGTTTTAATACGAGAGAACCTATTTTTGGGTGGATATTATTTTTTACGCCGAATCTACTGGAAAATGCGTGGGAAGGTGAAAAAAGTAACACTTTTGCTAATTCCATATACATATTTCATGGGTGCTCTACTGTATTTCTAACCTAGAATTTCCTAACCTCTGAGACGTCGTATACGCTGTCCACCTGTTCACAGAAAAGTTTTAAGGAGTTGCGCTTTGCCATATTCCAGTTTGCCCTAACCTTATTTAAAATTCATATTGCTTTCGGTGGTGCAGTTAAAGTAATGAGTAAAGTAAAGAGGTTGTTTGCATTAAGATATTCAAGCACTGTTTTCCTTCGCTTGTTGCAGTCTGAACTATCACAAGTGATGTGGTAAAAGTTAGCATCGCTACCATCAAAAATGTCCTTGCCTGTGAGTGCCGCTGCCTTGACTAACTCCTGAAGTTCTGGCGAAGGTGGTAGTATCTTAAAGTCAGATAGTTAATCAATAGATGACAAGAATAACCTCTAGGTGAGTATCATAGCATCTTCTGTCGACAGTTCCGGGGCAAAAGCGTAATTCAAGTTCTTGTGACATAGTATTCAGGTTCTCCGTCAGTCCCCATTTGTGCATAGAAATGTTGCTAATTCGGATCGTTTAACCCACATACCTCTTGTTCTTTATTCCAAGTTTCGTATATCAAAACGATGTGGATCATATACTTTTGGAGTTCTTCCATCGGAGTTTGTGCTGCCTCTTTAATCCGATGGAAATTAATCTGCATAAGCAAGGTCATAGGTCGTCCAATAATGTTTGCTCATTTAAGGATTTCGAAACTTCTGAGTCTCAACTTCATTTAGCAATACAATATCAGCTTGGTTTGCCACCGACCATTTTTGAAAAAAAAGGAGTTAGGAACGGATTACATACACAAGGTGACGCATAAGTAATGTCATAATGTGAATTGCTTATCATTTTGTTGGAAATAAAAAAATGACAAATTTATATGCAAATATTCGTAGTTAACATTTAAATCTGGTTGTTTTTAATATACATAAGTTCCCATATATAGAAAAAAGACTTAATTTCATCAATGGCCTTGCAACTCTCTCAATATTTTTTATTTGAAAAAATATTATGCGGCTTGGAACAGGAACGAACTTCGACTGGTTAATCAGGGATGGAAAAGGCTCACTTAATCGGGTTCTTATACCAAAAAATGTTCGATCGCTCTTACATATATAAAAATGTAAATAACTAAAAAATAGCTTCCTCTTTGGCTTGTTAAAAAAAATTAAAATTATATATTTAGATGTTAGCAGATATTAGCAAAAATTGCGAAAAAAAAAAAACATTTTCAAAAAGCGAAATTTTTGCAACAATATATTCGTTTGCAGAATGTCGATCGCTGATTACCTCTTTTAATTAATTTTCTGTACCATAAAGCCGAATTCCGCCGTTATTTTGCAACTTTTTAAGTGCGGTTTTTTTAAATATATAACCTAGGGATTAAATTTTTGTACCATAAATTCTTTTTTCAAATTCCGCTATTATTTTGCAATTCTTTACGTGCGTTTTTTTTTTATTTATAATCTAGGGGCTATAATACACATTTCATACAACAAAGTTTGGTGGCTAGTTGCAAAAAAAAATTGGGAAAAATAAAATTTGCAAAAAGGAAAAATTTTTTCATCAATATATTTTTTTGTAGAATGTAAATCGCTGATTAAGTTTTTTAATTAATTTTTTGTACCATAAAGCCTTTTTTCGCTTTCCGCGATTATTTTGCAATTTTTTAAGCGTGGTTTTTTTAAATTTATAATCTAGGGTCTATAGTACCAATTTTATACACAAAAGTTTGGTGCTTAGTTTGCAAAAAAAAAATAAATAAATAAATCGCGAAAAAAATATTTGCAAAAAGGAAAATTTTTGCGTCATTCTATTCATTTGCAGATTGTTAATCGCTGATTGAGTTTTTTTAATTATTTTTTTCTACCACAAAGTCTTTTTTCGCGTTCCTCTATTATTTTGCAATTTTTTAAGTGCGGTTTTTTTAATTTATAATCTACGGAATATAATGCCCAAAGTTTGGTGGTTAGTTGCAAAAAAAGAAAATTTTGGCTTTCGTTTGCAGAATGTAAATCTTTTAATTAATTTTTTGAACCCCAAAGCCTTTTTTCGCATTCCGATATTATTTTGCAATTTTTTACGTATGGTTTTTTAAAATTCATAATCTAGGGCTATAATACTGTTGGAATAGTATAATTCCATAGTATAGTTCCATTCTTGATTTTTTTAACTAAATTATTATTTTCCATCCCTGGATATAATCGATGTTTTGAGTCATACAAAGAGCGCACATAATGACCCTGCAAACATTTAAAAGATACCTTCCAAGAATGAAAATAATCAAGTAGTATTTACTTTGAAATTGTCTTCCTTTTATCACTTGGAAGATAATTCGGCGATATTTGGAAAAAAATAATTCAAAAATATTATCTTTTGTCATAACTTTTTATGACAATATTGCGGCAATATCACCTTTGTATCATTTGGAAGATAAAGCAAATTTGTTTGAAATCTTTTTATCTATTTGGAAAAAATTAAAATTAAATTTGTACAAAAACAATCAAAAGATATATAGGAAATAAACTCGTGAAAAGTAAAGATTAATTGCGCGGGATGTATGTTCCTGTTCCAAGGCACATAATAGAACAATTTCTTTCTCAGTCATAGAGAGTCCCCCAATCTCTTTATTATGTATACTCTTTGATTTCATTCAAAATCACGTTTTTGGAAGTTGTGAAAAAGAACTCCTTTAAAAGCGGAAAATCAGAACTTAATGATACTTTTGAATCAATGAAAAATTAATTCCTTAAGAATCACTTCCACTTTTTTTGCTGTGAATAAATATAGGTATGCACAGCGCATGATTGGTCACAGTTTTTCGATCTACAGTTTAGTCTGGAGATATTTGCTGAATTTGGGGACGGTCCTTATAAGAAGTATTGTTGACTGTAGGTGGAAATAAGGCTTTTAAAGTGATTCATAGTTGCGGAAATTATTTTTTCAAAAATACAAAATAAAGGAAACCACAAAATTGTTATTATCAGGACAAGTTTAAAATAGCACAAGAAATGGTAAAATTTTCTGCCAAATTGGCATGTAAAAACAGCAAAATTGGTACGAAAAATTTCCAAAACTTTTAAGTCAAATTAATGTTCTTTAAAAATATTTGTGACTAATAACTAGGTCATGTTTTTTAGCGTTTGCCATTTGCCAGTTATTTTGTAAAAATTTAATTTTTATGGATCATTGCAAAAAAGCGATTTTGGCGATATTTTCGACTTTTTATTACAAAAATGCAATAAAATAAACTTTTATATATAATTTTTAAAGAAAATTTCTAAGAAACGAATATTTTTTTTTTTAAATTAGTAGGTTTGCGGTTAAGAAGAAGAATAAACCTTATTCTCTAAAAATTATAAACACATTAATTTGCAAATCACTGATGAAGACTGTCCATAAAAAAAGGCAGAAACTGGATCTAGTCTGATTTGCAAATTTAATGTGTTTATAACTTTTGAAGAAAATGTTTATTCTTCTTCTTAACCTCAAACCTACTAAATCAGACTAGCTCTAGTTTCTGCCTTTTTCTGTGGACAGGCTTCATCAGTGATTTTCCATTAAGCTGTATTATTGTTTATATTTAATTGTCAGATTGTCTCTATATGATAATTTTTCAACAACCTGTCGGCTGTAGTAATCGAACCTGTTTTTTTAATGTTGTTAAAAATTAAATTCCGGCCTTTTTATTTACATCAAAAAAAAATTCAAACATTAAAAATCATATTAATTTACGCCGATTCTACTTTAGTTGTTCAACTGTGAATTCCTTTGTTATTGTTTTTTGTTAAACATTTCTTACAAAAACACTTAATTAACTAATATTGTTTAATTTTTGGAATACGCATGCCATTTCTGCCACTTTTTCTGCCAATTTATGACTAATAACAATAATGAAGAAAATCAGAGTAAAAATTCTGTCGTTTTATTAGTATTATTTTCAAAGTTAAAAATTTTCGTTTCCATCTAATCCAAGTAAGGCCTTGACTGTAGTGTAGCTAATTTATAGTTTTCTTTCCTATTCAGCTTTCTGTTATTGTTTTTTACTTTCAGAAGTGATCAAACATATAAATACAAACATTCTACTTTTAGATCTTTTGTTTATCTTCTAATCTCCTCCGTGTCTTCTTTTTTGCAAATACAGTAGACACTCGCAAATTAGAGCTTTCAGTAATTCGAACGTCCAGAAATTAGAATCAATGTTTGCAATACATTAAACGCTCTGAAATTCGAATTTAAAATTCTAATTTCTGAGCGTTTTTGTTTTTGGTTATTTGAATAGACAGGAAATCCCCAATTTATTTTTATTCTGTTTGAATAAAGTAAAACTAAAAAGGGGAATCACCAAATTATATATGTTTTTTCCTATTTGTTTTTTTTTTTTTTTTGTCGCATTTATGTACATTTTTGGCTAGTTTATTTGTGAAATTTGATACGCGTGTACATATTATTTGGCAGTCTCTATTAAATAGTGAAAGTGTATCATTTAAAATGTTAAATAAACGTAAAAAAAAACACTTTATCATTGGAAAATAGACGAAAAAAAACGTCCAGAAATTAGAATAATTCAGAAATTAGAATTGCCTCAAAAACAAAGCGGTTCTAATTTGCGAGCGTCTACTGTATTGCCACACTGACGTATGGTTTTTACGTTCAAAAGTAGGCAATTTGTGTGTATTAGAGACGGACTGCCAACAATATTTTTTTTTTAATTTTCCTAAAAAATTTATTTACAGAAGTTGAGAATTGACTAAATTTTATAGCATTTTTTAACAAAGTTTAAAAAATAATCACGAAAAGCATTTTTTTTTTTTGGCAAGGATCCGTAAAAAATGGCATTTTTATGAAATTTTTAGAAAAATTCCAAAACGACATTTAAGGGCAAAAGCAAAAAAAGCTTGGCCTGATTATTTTGTATTATTAACTTACGCTGGGTTTCATATGTACGTGTACAGCAAAGTTAACTTTTCAAAAACGAAAATTTCAAAAACTATAAACAAACCACCAACCAATTTTTTGGTTTAACTAATAGTAAACTCAAAAACCGTCAGCATTAAACTCAGCGTTTTTAATAAATTTTAATTTAAGGAGGGACATGACATTTGCGGCAGAGAAAACAGACCTTTTTTTAAAAATTCATAACTCAGTCAAAACAAACATTTTTCCAAAATTGAACAAATTACAAGAAAAAAAATTCAAAAAAATATATTTTTCACTCCAACATGGTTTTATAGAGCTCCAAACTGGCGGCAGAGAAAAAAACGGGGCCTCGTGGTTGCAGCGCTGGTAGTCGCAAAAATTGTCCGATCTGGAAAAAAAATTACTTTTTTAAATATTAACAAAATTGGTTATCGTATGACACGAGCTTTTTTTCAATTTTTGGTGATGTTCCAAATTTGAAAGTGTGTTTTTTCGAAAAAAATATTGACTTTAAAAATTCATAAAAAATCGAAAAAAAAAATTTAAAAAAAAGCTCGTGTCATACGATAGCGAATCAACCCAGTCAGAAATCGCCAGTGGTACAAAAAATCAAGCACTGGCATACCACTGGGTAACCACCGTGTTAAAAATAAATGACTGGCAGAACACTCATTTGGGACGCTTTGCCAGCGTTTGAAAAAAGTGTTTTACCAGTATTTGTTTTACAAAAATTTCGGTGGTTTATAAAAAATGATTTTATAAAAATGCTGACGCTTCGTTAAAAAATGTTTGTAGTCAGGAGGTTCCGAGTTCAAATCCGGTTGCAAGCAAAAATTTTTTTTTGGATTTTTTTTAATTTAAAATTTTTTTTGTTTTATAAAATCAATTTTTTTGTTTGTGGGAAAGATCCTTCAAGACCAACTTTTTTTTTGCCCTCCCAACACTGGCATACTAGTTACAAAAAATTGTTTGCCAGTACTAGCATTTTGTCACAGGCAGTAGTTGTCCAGCTATTATCACTCATTTATGTGTTTAGCCATCAAATATTATATGTCTCGTTAGCTCAGTGGGTAGAGCAACCGTCTGCCAATCTGATGGCCTGGGTTCAAATCACGGCAGGACCAAAAAAGATACATATGAACTTTTTTTAAATTTTATTTTGGAAAATATATTTCCAGACCACCTATTTATTGGTTTTGCCAGCGTTTTGCCAACGTTTAAAAATTTTGTTCCTCCAGTGCTTTTCCGGCGCTTTTTGAACAGCCGGTCCTTTTGTCTAATGATGTTATCATTTTGGGAATGGGAAAGCACTTTTTGCCAGTACTTGTACCACCTGCTAAAGTGCTTTGCCACCGCTTTCCCGTTTGTATTTTTCTGACTGGGAAGTTTAAAAAAAATACAAAAAAAAAAAAAATGTCCAAAAATGAACTCGCTAGTGCCGCAACCAGTACGAAAAACATGGTTTCGAGATAAACGCGTTCAAAGTTTGTGTATATACCAGCTGCCGTACGTAAAATTAAAAATGCACTCTCACTAATCCGGCTGTAACTTTTGAACCCGTAGGAATTTCTACATGAAATTTTTTTTCTTAGAATCTTAAGAATATTTACTAAAATACAAAATTCGATTTCAAAAAACGGCCAATGTCATGTCCCCCCTTAAACGTTATTGTTTTTAAATGTTAAAATGTACACCAAAAAGTAATAATTTTAAGCTTCAATCAACCGTATCAATATTCAATAAATATGTATTTATGACGTAGGTAATTTGCTAAATATCAGAGGCATACAAAAGTGACAGTTTATTGTTTGTAATAATAAACAAATTATAGAAAGTAGTAATTTATCAATAAGTGTCCCAGCAAAACCTTGGTAATGACTGGTCATTACTACATGCATTACTTAGATCTCATATCTCATTACCCGTTGAATTACTTTTAAACTAAATGTAATGAGTTACCGATAATTATACCCCACACATTACTATTTCACAATAGCTGAAACCAATAATATATGTTCTAAATCATTAAAAACCATAACTATGGCGTAGCCTAGTGGTTATCGTTTTTGCCTGACAGACATGAGAATCGCTGCTCAACTCGTGTTAGCTTCCATTGTTGTTTTTTTTTTGTAATTTATATTAAACATCTATTTATAGAAATGTTGATGTTCATTAAGCAGTATTTAATAACAACAAGTTTTGTGAAAAATAGACATGTATAACAGCTGCAACAATAAATGTGTACATACGTTAAACATTAAAAATCATAGCGATGTCGTAGTGTAATGGTTAGAGTGTTTGCCTGACAACCGTGAGGTACGCTGATCAATTCGTGTCAGCTCCTATTAGTTTTTAAATTTTTATACTTTTTTAAATTTATATTCAACATCTATTTATAGAACAGTTGATAAACTACTTACAGGTAACATCAGTGTAATGACTTTCCTCCAATGACATCACCATGTTAAAATAAGTAGTTTAGTAATTAAAAGGTAACTAGTGAACACTTAAGATTTCAATACCTAAAACTCATTACATGGTAATGAAAGTTTTTGCTGGGTGGTAATGAAAGGTTTTGCTGGGGGGTGTTTGCGTACCCGAAAATTTGTACAAATTCGTACAAATTTGTTCAAGTTTTTACTGGAAGGTGTTTGTTTACACAATTACTCAGTAAGGAGAGAGGAAAAATAGAGGGTAAAGTGACAGTTCAATACCAGAGAACTTACAAGTTTTTACTGGATGAATTTTTGCTAGTAAGAATTTGTAAGAAAAAAAACATATGATTTAAAACATATGATTGAAGAAACAAAACATTTGTCTAAATAATTTTTGAAATAATTTTTTGTAAAAATAAAAAATATTTAAATATAAACTTATTTACGATGGAAGGAGTAAGTAAGTGATCATTTTATTAGGTTTTATTTATTAATCCAATAATTTGAATAGGTTTATTTCGCAATCAGCTATAGCTATATTTTAATAACTGTTGCCAATTAAGCTATTTTCTCGGCAAATCTAGCGATACTTCAACTCGTTTTGCGGGATAAAATATAATTTAGCTATTAGCGGGAAAACTAGTCGTTTTTTCTTTTTAAGACAGTCTTCACATTTTCTTAGCATTTTTTTACATTTATTTCCTTGACAGAATTTTTGAATCATTATTATTCAGCGATTTATCGGTAAATTTTTATGGAAAACAAAAAAGTTCGAAAAATTTGGCGATGTATCAATAATTTTTTAATAAAGTTTTAAGAAGTTTGAAAAATATAGCCATTTTTGTGAAATTTTTCAACAGAACCTAAAAAGTTCGTGCAATTTAGGGATTTATCGCTATTTAATTTTTTTTATAATTTAGATATTTTCTATTGATTTTTTAGTTTGATTTAGCGATATTTTTACGGAAGAAGTTGGCAGCAGTATTTTACTAATTCTTACAATTTTTCTGTTTGCGTACATTTTTAGATATTTTTCTTTTTGAGAGTAAATTTTGCCTTACTCTCTGTAAATTTGTTACTGAGTAATTTTTACTGGACTTTACTGGAAAAGTACCCAAACACACCTAATACATGTAAAATGAATGACAGACTTTTTATTATATTTTGTTTTCCATTTAATATTTAAATAATTTAATATTTTCAATTTAAATAATTTAGCTATAAAACATAAAATAATTCATTTAATTAAATGGCAATTTAGCCATATATAGGATTTTATACAATAATATAATTGCATGTAGTTTTTGTACCATTAATGCGATTTCGGTTTTAAGGAAATACGAATCTAGTTATTTCCTTTTTTAAACAAGTGAAAATTGCATAAGCCGAGTCACAATTGTTTTTAATGCCATTAGCCACATCTTTACAGGTGGCAATACCAGCTTTATATTCATCCTTGTAGTGATCGGGCATAAGAATGTCTACTTGTTTTAGTGAACCCTCATACAAAAATTTTCCTTTTTTCATCTGCAAATAGGAACGAACGTATTTTTTATTATTAAAAATCATGTATTTCAGTTAGTTTTCATTTATTCTTACAGTTTGCATCATTTCTAAAATACAGTTGACATAACACTTGGGATCTTTTTCATTTGGCAAATTTCCAGCTTTAATACCATCCGCAATTTCTTTAGACACCTTTGGAAATTTAGGCAAACAGATATCACGCATTAGAGCACCAGCAGCCCACATTTGCTCCTCAGTGGCCTATAAATTATAATAGAAAACTTAAATATTAACTCTTGAATCCATGAAAGCACAGATCTTAATAAAAATTGTATTTAGGAGTTCCCGTATAAAAGAAGATCATATCTTATTAGATCTAATTATACTAGATCTAATTAAATCTCAAAATTGGGGGTAAATGTGAGATATAATTAGAGGTGATCGGATGTATGTAGATCTGGTGCACCATAATTAATCAGATCCAATTTGATCTAGACTTATAATCAGTGGCGGAAAATTTGGAAAAAATTTATAAATTTATTGAAAAGACAAAAATATCGGGTCACAATTTATTTTTAAATTTTCACAAAATATATTTTTTAACCTCTTTTTGTTTGACCATACACCACTTGTTGGACGTTTTTGGTCTCCGCAGCGTAAGGTTAACAATTTTATGAGCGACGCTTTAGGTATAAAAGACAATAGAAAATCCAATGGAAAATTCTGAGTTATATTTTTCATCAAAAACTTTAATATTTGATTTGTATTTGACCTCCAACAAATTTGGGTTAACAATTCCTAAAAAAGTTTATATTAAATAACTTAGAAACTATCGGCTGAAAACATAAAAAATCAACAATTGAAATTTCCGCACTCTATTCGAATTGTATCAAACTTGCTATAACTTGGAATACTATACAAAGCTAAAATTGGTATTCAATTTGGGGAAAATTATCAAATTTTGCTATAAACTTTCCTTACATATTTGGGTCTAAGTTTTGTATTATTTTAGCTATGTGCCTGGTTGATATATCACTTTCAAGCTTCTGAAATCATGCTTAAAGTTCCCAGGTACAAAATTACAAAGGGGCCAGCACTGGCAAAGCACCGAAATGGGTGGTATAAGTGCTTGTTAACAGCGCTTTCCCAGCGCCCAAATGATAACACCGTTCCACGGTGGTGCCAATGCTTTACCAAGCCCTGGGAAAGCACCCATAAACATAAAAATCAAATGCTTTGCCAACGCGCAAATAATAAAATTAAAGTGCTTTCCTGACACCCAAATGATAACACCGATCTATTTAATGCTTTGCAAAGTTTGAAATAGCACCAAGAAATATAAAAATCAAGTGTTTTCCCTGCCACCAAATTATGAGCCCTCGTCACTGAAGAATTTTAAATTACTCTAAAAATAGACGATTCTTGGAGTTATTGTATTGTGGAGTCAAAAATTATTTAAATATTCACATTTTGGAGTTTCTTTTTCAAAAACAAAATAATGTTATAGGAAAAGAAGCGCTGGGAATTCACGCTTTTAAAGCGTTGGGAAGGCGTCCAAATTTAGTGCTTTGCCAGTACTTCTTTTTGTAAGACCGTGGTCTACTTGCGCTTTGCCAGTGCTTCTTTTTTGTGACCACACATAATTTCCACCTGGGTTGGTACCCAACTCATTCTTTAATTTGATAATTCCTGATTTCTCAAAAAAAATTTTATATTCTTGAGAATTTTTCTACAATGAATTAATTGTTTCTATCTTTTTTAATTGAAGCGATGATAAGGCCACTTGAATAGTTACTATTTTGAAATGAACTTTAACCATTTATCGTTATCAAAAGTCCAAAGACACTGTCAAATATTAGTTTGGCACTCCTTTTGTTCCTAAATTATTTATAAAAGTGTGGGAAAAAAACAGTTCGATTTTTCAGCATTTGTATGAAAAAGGAGCCCATAAGATTGCCTGTATAAGATTTCACAAAGACAAAAATCAAGTATTGAGGAACAACATATACTTTTTCAGAAATTTTAAAGAATCCATTTTTCGATATATAGTGATTTAAATCGCGGATTTCATTAAATTAAACTTTGAAAATTTTACGAAAAACTTCGCCGGAGTCTGAAAAGTCCTCAAAATTTGTTAGAGATGACTACAAGGATTTAAATCAGAGATTATTTTTTAACTACACAAAGTTTATATTTCCTGAAAAGTTTTGAAATTATTTTCCTTATTTTTTTATATTCACTTTACTTATTAGAAGCTGATTTTTTATATTCCACACTGAGAGAATTATCATCACTTCAGTAATGAATTTCTTCATAGTTTCAATGAAAATTGTCACTGGAACTCGTCCATTGAAACTTTTCATAGAATCTATGTTTATGAAAGTCAATGTTTATTAAAAGTTTATAAAATTAATGAAACTCTTCATAAAATTAATAGGCCACTCGTCCAATGAATAAATCATTCAGTCAATGAAGATCTTCATAAAATCTATGAAGCAATTTCATTTACTATTATTTATTATAGTTGGTGGTTGTCGTTGCTAAGCTGGAGTGGATAAACAAATGCAAAAGGCGTAATAAAATCGTAGCATATTTTACGGATGTACCAAATATATCAAAAGCATGAATTCATTAAATTAAAAATTTTCATTAAAAAAAAGTTTCGAAAAAATGAATATGATTTATAAAAATATTTCATAGTCCAAAATTATTGATAAAAAATTAATTTAAAAAAATAAAAATTATAAAAGATTATTCTCTCAGGAAATGACGATATTTTATAAAAAAATTAAAAAAAAGTAAATACTATTGAACAATTTCATATATATAAAGAACATTTTCATTAAATTTATGGAGATCTAATTTATGAAATTCAATGAATTTTTTAATGAAATTATGAAATTTTATGAAAGAAAAGTTATGAAAAATATCATAATATTAATTAAATATTATATGCATAATGAAATTCTTTATTGGTTCTACGGAAAAAATTCTATGAAATTATATCATTAATATCATCAAGGATAATTCTCTCAGTGCAGTTATAAATTTTAACTAAAAACTTCTAATATTAAAAAATTCTTGTGTTTTGTTTCACAATTACGGACGCTCAGAGGTTCGTGATCAACATTTGGAAAACCTTGTATAATTAAATTTGCATATATATATTTATATTATATAGCCGTGGGAGCCAGCTGTCGTTATTAACAAAAGGAATTACTGGCCAATTTTGCTTTGACGCTACACCAACATTCCGTCTTTTAAGTTGGGAGGAAGTACAGGATTTCCAAAAGACAGTCTGGAATAAGTTCCTTTGGAAAAACCTAAAAAAGAAGTCCACCATATCTTTCCGAATGAAATTTGGAGAATTTCAAGTGAAATAAATTGTGAATTTTATTTGGAATTTGTCAAATCTGATCATAAAACTGAACAAAAATAACGGTAATTAATTTTTTTTCTTACAATATTGAGAAAATTTTAAGAGAAATTTCGATTTTTTATTTCGAAATAAGAAAATTCTAAATTGTATTAGCATTTTCCATTTCAAATTTAGAAAATTCCATTCAGTTCTGCAAAAATCTTACTTGAACTTTAAAGGCCTCAAATTTTAATTTAAATTATAAAAAAGGAACAATTTTTCAACTTTATATCAAAGACACAATCACAATATACAGAAAATGTGATTTTTCCCCATCTCTACTCAGTTTTATGGGGTATAAAAATTTTTTTCACGTGAAATCTGAACAACTTACCGTGCTTTACTATCAAAAAGTATTTTACTTTTAAAGTCGACTTTATATTTAAACATATGGTTTTCTTCATTCTCAATGAGGAGTCAATTGCCCTCCAAGGACTTATCCCGTGACTGGTCAACCGAAGGCATATTACTAAATTAGTACAAATATGAACAATAAAAAATGAATTAATTTTCTAAGTATTTTCTGATCCGTTATTTTCACTGTTGCTTTTAAAAAAACTTGACCGATACCTAAATAAAAACAAAATTCGCGGCATATTTTTAAAAATATTTTTTATTTATTTTACTCTTTTATTTATTTTTAACTTGATTTTTTCACGATTTGCTTATTTTAGCTCTTATTTTAAATTTATATAATGTTTTGCTAAGAAATTCTGGGGTTTATTTTGTAATACGCAACGCCTTGCGTTACGTTGTTTTCCATACAAATTGTTTTTGTAACAATAACAATTTACACACAAATCAACGCAACGCAAGGCGTTGCGTTTTACAAATTAACCCACTTTAAGTTATGTATTTTCAACGTTTTTTTTTTAATGTTAAAGCTGTTTTAGTTTTAACAATTGGTATTTCATTTAACTTTTCTTTGTAACTTAAGGGGAATTTTTTAAAATTTCTATTTATATTATCAGAGGTTTTCTAATTTTTAATTGATTTTTTAATTTAAATATGGCCAACGCAAAAAACAAGTCAACTGCCATTAAGGGACCTATCCCATGACCGGTCAATCGGGGGCATATTCAAGGCACTTGCACCATATTTGTGTGTGTGTTAATGTTGTTTTATTTTCTATTTTTTTCTTTTCCATGTTTTTTTATTTGCTGTGTGTGTTTGTTTTTTCTCTCTCTTTTTTATTTTAACAGAAACGAAAAACATATAACTTAACCATCAGCCAGGCATCACGCATAAGCAACGTTAGCTCAGACGGTAGAGCGTTTGCCTTACAAGCAGAAGGTTGCGTTACCCTACGGGGAAAGGGACCGGTCCCAGATGACACGCAGGATAGGTCCCAAGGGGGCGGAGACCGGTCGTTGATCGGTCTTTTTGTTTGAAAGAGACATATCACTTTAACATGGCGTTGTCATTGGAAATGACCAATTGCCACAGTTGAGACACATTGTGGCATTAAGGTGGTGTGTCTAAAAATAGCTTTTCAAATAAACTAATAAAAAATTAATAATTAAAAATAATCTACTTGGCGTCGAAGAAGGGCTCGATAACACAACCTTCTGCTTGTAAGGCAAACGCTCTACCGTCTGAGCTAATGTTGCTTATGCGTGATGGCTGGCTGATGGTTAAGTTATATGTTTTTAGTTTCTGTTCAAATAAAAAAGAGAAAGAAAAAACAAACACACAAACAGCAAATAAAAAAAACATGGAGAAGAAAAAAATAGAAAAGAAAACAACATTAACACACACAAATATGGTGGAAGTGCCTTGAATATGCCCCCGATTGACCGGTCATTGGATAGGTCCCTTAATGGCAGTTGACTTGTTTTTTGAGTTGGCCATAATTAAATTAAAAAATCAATTAAAAATTAGAAAATTAACTCAAAACCTTTGATAATATAAATAAAAATTTTAAAAATTCCCCTTAAGTTAAAAAGAAAAGTTAAATGAAATACCAATTGTTAAAACTAAAACAGCTTTAACATTAAAAAAACGTTGAAAATACAAAACTTAAAATTTCTTAGCAAAACATTATGGAAATTTAAAATAAGAGCTAAAATAAGCAAATTGTGAAAAAATAAAGTTAAAAATAAATAAAAGAGTAAAATAAATAAAATATATTTTTAAAAATATGCCGCGAATTTTGTTTTTTATTTCGGTATCGGTCAAGTTTTTTTAAAAGCAACAGTGAAAATAACGGATCAGAAAATACTTAGTAAATTAATTCATTTTCTTTTGTTCATATTTGTACTAATTTAGTAATATGCCTTCGGTTGACCGGTCACGGGATAGGTCCTTGGAGGGCAATTGACTCCTCATTCCCCGTAGGGTATCGATCCTTACTTCAACGCCGAGTAGATTATTTTTAATTCTTAATTTTTTATTAGTTTATTTGAAAAGCTATTTTTAGACACACCACCTTACTGCCACAATGTGTCTAAACTGTGGAAATTGGTCATTTCCAATGACAACGCCGTGTTAACGTGATATGTCTCTTTCAAACAAAAAGACCGATCAGCGACCGGTCTCCGCCCCCTTGGGACCTATCCTGCGTGTCATCTGGGACCGGTCCCTTTCCCCGTAGGGTGTGTATAAAAATCCTAAAGAAATATTTACATTTTCAAACATTTTGATTGGCTGAAAAT
Source organism: Leucophora obtusa (assembly GCA_949987735.1). NCBI lineage: Eukaryota > Metazoa > Arthropoda > Insecta > Diptera > Anthomyiidae > Leucophora > Leucophora obtusa. The sequence goes on from OX465297.1 coordinate 28,891,964, forward strand.
AAATTAACCAATCAGAATGTTCCAAAAATAAACTAGGTCAAAGCATAAAATTTTGGAAAATTTAAATAGTAAGGGCGTTTATTTTTATTTAAAAAATTTTCAATTAAAATCAGAATTTTTTATTAAAAAATTCGAAATTTGAAAATGAAATATCTTTTTGACATTTAAAATTAGAAAAATTTCAAACGAAATTATTCTACAAATATAAAATTTTGAAAATCTAATTTGAAATTTCGATCTTTTAACTATATTTCTCCACAAACTTTAATTGTTATATAATCAAAATTACAGTAGTTTTGATTTAACTGCCTTTTTCTTAAGTGCACATTTGCTATAACTGCACAAAATTTCCCTATTCCCCCCTGGAGCCGCGCATGCTTATAATGCCTTATCGATAAAACAAAAACTTTAAACTAAAATTAAAGAATATACCCGAGTAAAAACGTTTGTATATAAGAATTAGGGTTTGGGGTTCGGGAATTCCCGGGCGGGAATTCCCGGGAAATCCCGGGAAAAGTTTGCCGGGAATTCCCGGGAAAATAATATATTTTTCCCGGGAAAACGGGAAATTTTAAAAATATTAAATTTTTTAAATTGTTTTTGTTTCGAATAGGATTTTTTAATTTTAGTCATAAAAACATTTTAAATACCAAAACAAAAATGTCATTGTTAAAATCTTTTAAAAGGGAATACATTTATTTGACACAGAAATAAAATCTTTGCCAAGTAATTAGGAGCATTTCAACTAATAAAGATTTTTCGCATAACTTATTCAAAATTTAAGTAATAAAACCTAAAAACTTGGTAAAATGTTTAAAAGAAATATGAACAAATAGCTTTGTTTCTTACAAATAATCGCCCTTAGTATCTAAATTTTTCAAATGTATAATTTAGGTCAAGTCGACTTTAGTTAAAATATTGGGTGGCAGTATACCTTGACTTGGTTTATTTTTGGAGCATTCTGATTGGTTAATTTATTTTAACCAATCAAAATATTTGAAAATATAAATATTTTTGTGAGGTTTTCATACACAAAATGAATAAAACCGTTTGATTAAAAATAAAGTCGACTTTAAATTTAAAATACTCCTTTATATTAAGGGTCAATAATTTTATAAGTAACGTTTTCATTAATAAATATGAAAAGAAAAGACTAATGGTTAACGGTGGTATCTAAATTTGGTTATCCGACTTCTAAATTTGGTTCACAAAAAAAAAAAAAAAAAATTGATGGTCATGCAACTTCTCTTGAAGAAAACAACCACAAGAACAACGTTTCAGCTAAAATTAGCAAAGTACCCGAAGAAAAAATTGTAAGCTAAATAGGCATTAAAGGTTTTATGGTAGGGCAAACATTTCCTGAAATGATATCCAAATTAGCCGCAGTCAATCCGCACCATAACTAGATCTTCCTTTATTCGAGAAAGTTTTTATAATAAAAACCTGGCATTGCAAAAAAATTAAACCGATGTAAAGAACATTATATTAAATTACTACAATCATGTAAAATATATCATGACAAAAGAAATATCGAGCAATATTTCTAACAATAGGAGATTTACTATATTCTTAGATAAATGGACAAGAATATCACAAAAGAGATATTTGAACATATGTATAAACGGAAATAATTCATTTTATAACCTGGGGTTGGTTTATATATCAGGAAGATGTAATGCTGATGAAATAAGAAGAATTGTAGAAATAAGACTAGAAGAGTTTTATTTGTCTTTGGAAAATAATATTGTGGCCACCATATCTAATGGGCCAAGTGTGATGAAACGGTTTGTTTCCGACAGTCCAGTAGTAGGTGCTTTCTGCTGAAATCATGCAATTCATTTGGCAGTGCTTAGAGTAATTTAGGTGAAGTCAAATGTTCAACATTCTGATATTTTTACTTTGAATTCTCACTACATAGACTACATAGACTGAATTGTACTGAAATAGTGTTTTTTTTTAACAAAAATTACTTATATAGGTGGTTTTCATTAACAATTTTGTTCAAAAATATTTCCCGGGATTCCCGGGAATCCCGGGAATCAAATTTTTTCATTCCCGTTTCCCGGGAAATAAAAAAGTCCGGGAAATCCCAAACCCTAATAAGAATATATAATTTTATATACCCATATATGTTTTTGTACTCCAGTGAAAATAACTGGACATAATTATATGAATTCATATATATATTTTTCTTTCTCAAAATATGATGTCATACGCAGTTTCATTTCTTTCGGGGGGGCTTTTCAAAAATTTTTTATTTAATTTTTCCGGTCTGTCCCTTTTACAAATTTCTGAAGTTAATAGTAAAAAGAGAGAAAGAAGTTAATAGTAGACAGAGGCAGAAAATTACAAAAAAAAAATATCTGTAAGAACGCAAAAATATCTATAAGAGCCTAAAGGTTTTTAAAACTTATTTAATATTACAACTAAGAATGGCTAATAACCATAAAAGAAAATTTAATTTTTAACTCATTTTCTATGTTCTAAAGTAAGTTATATATTTCAAGTGTAATGTGATTTCTAGGCGACTTCAATTTTCAAAAATTTTAGTTTTTTTTCTAACATTTAAAAATTTTCTGCAATCCGTTTGTGATATGGAGTATAATGTTTAACTAATTTTCTGACAAAACTTCGTAGAAGGATAGGTCGACGTGTCTAGGGCAAACAATGATACTTAGGGACATGGTTTTGGCTATAACTCAGAGACGAATTGAGATACCACCTTAAATTTTCCACTCAAATGTATAAGAGACTTTAAAAATAATCATATATTTTTTAAGAATTTTAAAAAATGCGCATTTCGAGCAATGGGAATTTGAACTCAAGATCCCAAGAACTGACCTTTGACCCTTCCATGAAAAAATCGATATGCATACCATTTTAAAGGGTACATTCTTACCCATTCTTACCTAATAAATAATACCAAAACAAATTTTATACCTTGAACCGTTTTTAAGTTATTGTCGATTTTGTAATCATACTTTAGTCAAATTTTGCCGTTTTTCCAATTTTCGGAAACCGAAAAGGTCCGGACCCCACAATTTATGCATCGTTGATCTCTTGTAGTGTACCACAGTTATGGCGAATTTCATTCAAATCGGAGATGGTAAGTCCGAATGGTGTGTTGAGTTGATATGGTTTCACCCATACATGAAATTATTTGATGTAGCCACATTGGTTGTGTCAAAATATTTATATCCAATTTTAATTGTCATAAAATGGAGGCAGCATTCAGTATTTTATCTGTCAATACGTTGCAATGTCGCGTCTCTTAAACAATTTATTGTCCAACAGCTGTTTCGTATTGACAAATTTGTACTTTTGTTTAATACTACATTTATACCTGAGCAAAACTACCTGGTTTTTGGCTCTTGTAGTTTTTAACTTGTCAAAATCCATAAAAAAAACAAGCAAAAACTAGTTTTGTACAAAAACTAGGTGGTTTTTACTCAAGTATAAATGTAACTGGTCAATGCTGCTGGGTTAAACCCGAAAAAGTAAACTGCAGCCAAAAGTTAAGTATTTTTTTCAAAAAATACTTGTAGAGTTTTAACAATAAAGAATTTTGAATTTTGTTGTCTGAAAACAATATAAAAGTTAAAAATAATTGTTAAAATTTCCCCCCTTTTACGAATGTTTATTGTGAATTGGCATAGGAAACCATGTGAATTTTCCATTTTAGGTACAGGATGTGTTAATTGAACTTATGTAAAACACTACGAGGAACATTTTTGTGTTTTACATAAGTTTGCTGAACACATCCTATACCTAAAATGGAAGATTCAGATGGTTTTCTTCTAAAATCCAGGTTTGTTAGACATTTGAGCGCAAATTCTGAATAAGTACGAGATTAACGAAAATAAATGAAATATCGATACCCTTATAATACCATAACCGAAATAAATGAAATATCATTACCCCTAAACTACCGTTATTTTTAATTTTCTACTTTTGGTAATTGAACGAGGCTATTGAGTGTTTTTCGTGCATTAAATTTGTAAACTAGTTCAGTTTTTAATCTCGTTTGTTTTTGTAAAAAAGATTGTGGGATACACCGAAATAACTGACTACCGTTATCCTTAAAATACCGTTACCGAAATACCTGAAATATCGTTAACCGTAAAATACTCGTTTCGTTTAAGACACGATTAAGAGAATAAGCACAATACAAACGGAAATGGAATCTTATTTCGTGACGGAAAAAAATTAACAAAATAGCAACGGAAACGGAATCTAACTTTTACAACAGAGAACACATAGAAAGTCAAGTTCTCTATATTTTAATTTTTTCTTCTTACCACATTCCAACGTATTGTTGTTGTTTGATATTAGTTAAGGGCGTATTATGGGACCGTAAACGTAAATGTGATGTAACTGTACCGTGCCGTAGCTAAAAAGTACACTTATAGATTACCGTAAACGACATTACTATTTAGCATCCATTTCATGTGGTTTTATATTTTATTCTAAATTTTTTCATTTATTTGTTAATTCTTATTCCTCATTTGTTGTTTGAATCAATTTTCTTTATTCATTTCATATTTTTTCCGACTAAAATCATTCAGCTGTTTCGATGCCGGATAGAAAATTCTGATTTCAACAGAATGATCCGGCAAGTACGTTTACATTTACGTGTTAGTAACCATTCGTATACATTTATTCTTGTGGTTTCGAAACAGCTGATTCGTTTCAGATACGTTTACGGTTGGGTAACTCAAACATATACAACCTTTTGCATCGGCAAACATATACAACCTTATTTTGTGCTTGTATGAGTGAGTTGCAGCCTCTCTCTCTCTCAATGCACTGACAAAGAACGTTTGTATAATAATTTGAAAATTTTAAATGTTTATAATGGGAATATAAAATAAAAATTTAAAAGAAAATAACAACTACAAAAACAAATATCAAAAAACAACAACACAAAAAAAATAAAAACAAAAGAACTTAAAAATAAATTACCAAAAAAATGTATCAATAAACATTATGCAGAGTGTAAAAAATCCGGCAAACAAGCGACCTGACAACCTACTTCATTGAATGCTTGTTTGCGACTGACTTATTTTTTTGTTCTATGTGTGACAGTGTTGCCAGAACTCTTAGATGGAAATGTGCTAGATTCCTAAAAAATTTCTGCTAAAATCTGCTAAATCCTAAAATAAAAAATATATGCTTAGAATATGCTAAATTAAAAAGTCGCAATTTTTTTATTATATTCATTATGCTAAAGATCTGCTAAATTTAATACAAAAAATCTGCTGAAAATCTGCAAAATAATTTTTTTAGTATTATTTAATAAAATCTTATTAATGAAAAAATACATTTTTTAAACCATGTTTATAAAAAATTATATTTTCATACTTTTTTGAACTATCTTAGTATAAATATAAAAGTTAACCCCTTAATTCATAAATGCTTTCAAAATTATATTAGGTTTATCGAACAAATTTTATGTGAAGAATTTATTTTGTAAACCTCCTAGAACTTTGCAAAGTGTTTATGAATTGAGAGGTAAACTTTTATATTTATTCTAAGATACTTTAAAAACGTATGAAAAGATAATTTTTTGTAAATACTGTTTAATCTTTCTTTGAGACTAAAAAAATAAACTTTCTCATTTAATTTTTTCACAATAAACATAACTGATTTTAAATTTTTTCAAGATTTTTTTTATGGTTTTTGTAGCATTTTCTAATTATACACTCAAAAAAAAAAGTCAGTAAAGTCAACAAAAAATGTTGCTGTGTCAGCAAATTTTTAGTCAGCAGCGTGCTTGCAAAAAAGTTGGTAATTTCAGCAAAAGGTTTGCTGAAAATCAGCGAGCTGATTTTTACCAAAAAAATAGTAATCTTCAGCAAAAGTTTTGCTAACACTTAGTCGACTGCAAATGAAAAAAATCCTGCTAAAATCACTAAACTTTTTGCTGAATATTAGTAGACTGAAAAAAACTCAAAAAACTTGTAGCGAAATTTTACTTTAGTTAATTTATTTGCTGAAAATTTAAATATAGAATATGTGTAGAGTTGTTTTTCTTTTTTGTCATTTCCGTTTCCAGACAAGCTGCGACATCTACATCTTGTCTATCTGGTTGTCGCCCACGCTATGAATGCAGTTATCAGCGCAATATTTGTAGCAAAATAAATTAGTAAAACAATAGTTCAAAATTAGTTTAGTGCTAAAAAAATATAACTAAAATTTTTGCTGAAAACGGAATTTCAGCAAAAAAATTGCTGAAAACTAGTACACTTGATATACAAGACGTTTTACTAATTTTCTACTAACTTATTTTTTTGAGTGTAGTACTATACCTATCAATACTACTAAAAAAGTTTACACTGAAAAAAGAATTAAATAATTACGCATGAAATAAAAAGTTATGAAAACATTGTTATTAGCTGTGTTTTCTACTTAACTATATCCGTTAACTTTTAAAAAATCTGAAAGGGCATAAAAAGGTTTTTTGACGAAAACTAACATATTACTTTTCGTATGCACGTTAACTTATAACGTGGATAATTCTCAACGTTGAAAACTCAACGTTTATTAATTTTCACACCTAGCTTAAATTTTTATACTACAATAATTTAACGTAGATTTACTATAAATACTTAATGTTGATAGGCATGAGCGAAGCTATTGTTATAAATATTGTTACAGAAAAAATTATTTTGTTAAAAATATGCTAAAAATATGCTTTTATTAAATAAAAAAAAATATGCTAAAAAATCTGCTTTTGTGCAACAGAATATGCTAAAAAGCAGTTAGCATATTTTTATAAAAAAAATATGCAATTACCCAACTCAATCTGCTAAATCTAGCAGAAAATATGCTAAAATGGCAACACTGATGTGTGAGCTTATGTAGGTGTGAGAGAGCGCCCATGGGCATAGGTGTTTCCGACGTCTGCTCTAACCCCCCGTTTCCACATGCAAGTGCAAGTTCGAAAAACTCAATACACTCACACTTTTTCGCTAATACTATCACACTTATACGACTTACGGCTCAACTTGCAAGTAAATTTAGAAGACAGTAGATTTTTGATACTTGCGGCAAGTGAAATGACAGAATGAAGAAAACAGTGTTGCCTAGTAATGTTTTCTATTAATTTACTAGTATTTGGTAAAGTAAAAATTGTAATGCAACTAATTTTGTATTTATTTGTAAAAAAAAAAGTAAAAAAGAACACAACGGCATATCTTAATAGTAATTTAAAATATAAATTTTAAAAGTTTTTGAAAAAAAAATTGTTAAGAACAAATTTTTTCCCAGCTTTGTTAGAATATTGAATACTTGGCAATACTGGAGTGCTATTTAGTGACAACCTATGGCTTCGACGACATTTTAAAAATGAACTTGCAGCAAGTAGTGTGGACACATGTAAAATTTTCATGTTTTTTCGGTCATTTTCGAAATTTTCGCTGATAATACGTATTCTCAACTTGTAACCATTTACTTGCATGTGGAAAGGGGGGGTAAGGCAATCCACACGTCGGCTACCCCATGATACAACCATACTAGGTAGATGCATTAGAACAACAAACAACAACAAAAAATGTAATCGGCTACTCTTGATACATAGCGAAAGAATACGAAAAAATCCCTGAACTGTCATAATAAAACCCTGAACTGTAGCACTCTCCCTAATGCATCTACCTCGCATGGTTGCATCATGGGCTCAGGGCTGCCATAATTGCCGATTTTTCGGCATTTTGCCGATTTTTTATTAAAAAATATGCAAAATGCCGATTTGCCGATTTTTGGTCGAAAAATTCCGTTTTTTTGTTAAAACTCAAAAACACGAAATTTTAATTTTTGGTGATTTACAAATCATGTTAGGATTTGCACTTTAGGTAGAACAATATTCTCTTCTGATTTCTAAATATTTTTCAAAATTTTTTTGATCCCGAATACAAAAATATCAAACATAAATCAATTTCTGACGATGATTATGGCAATTTTCTATGTTTAAACTACTTTTAAAGACAAATATGTAATACTAAAACTGAATTGATAATATCAAAAACTTTAGAAAAATCAATATTAAATGCATATTTTTAAAATTTTAAATGCATATTTTTAAAATTTTAAGTGCATATTTTTCGATTTTAATCATACATACATCTTATGTACATAAAACACGATTATAAATGCATGAATTTACGAGCCCTAGTAATAATAGGCGTTTTTTTAATCACTCTAATTAGTTTTAGATTTATTTTGTTTTGTTTTTTAATTTTCAAAATTTAATATTTTTATCCAAATTCTACACTTATTCGCTAAGATAATGTGAAAGAAAAAATTTTAATTTTTCGAAAACGCAATTTCTGGAAATTAATTAAGCTAAATCCAAAACCGATTTATTTTATTTATAAATCTATTTTGGATTTTCTATTATATTAGCGAATAAGTATTAGATTTTGAGAAATACACTAAATTTTGAAAGTTAAAAAACAAAATGTGAATACTTAAACGAAATAAAATAAATCCACTGATTAAAAAAGATCCAATATTTGCATAATATTTCAAGGTGTACGGGTACCTTAAGTTCGGAGAATGTTTTTTAAAATCTGTAAAATTAATTTATGTACATACCCAGTCAGAAAAATACAAACGGGAAAGCGGTGGCAAAGCACTTTAACAGGTGGTACAAGTACTGGCAAAAAGTGCTTTCCCATTCCCAAAATGATAACATCATTAGACAAAAGGACCGGCTGTTCAAAAAGCACTGGAGGAACAAAATTTTTAAACGTTGGCAAAACCAATAAATAGGTGGTCTGGAAATATATTTTCCAAAATAAAATTTAAAAAAAGTTCATACCCGACTGAAAAAGATGTTATATAATCATATATCACCATATATAAACCCATATATACGTCCATATCTAATTTGATCCGAATTTTGGAATATATAATTACATCAAGCGAGATAAGCATGTTATCTCACCTGATACAATTTGATCCGAAAAATGGGTCTATCTAACTGCATCAAATTATATATAAATACATATAATTTGATGAAGATTTTCAAAGAAAATTTTAGTAAATATTATTGAGATCACTTATTTCATTCATATTAAATACTAATGCTTAATGTTTAGAACAAGTTTTGCTAATAAACTTGGAAATAGCTGACAAAATAAAACATTACAAAAATTTGTCGGAACAACTTTTTCTAGGTTAGAGTTTTGGTATTTCTTATAAAATGTGTGTCTTATAAAATAAAAAAAATAACTTTCAGAATTATTTTTTTCATGGAAAAAATAACTGAACTTAAACCATATTTATTTCAACATATGTTTTTCTAATTTTTATTTTCAAATTTAAAAATTGCAATTAAACTTTATAAAATTTTGTATAATATCATGTCAGATGTAATTATATATAAAATTAATACAATTTTCTATTAACTTTGTTATATATTTTGATATAAGATTGTTTATAAAATCTTATATGCCATTATATATAATTATGTATGAACTATATTTGCAGATCTCTTAATATACGGCTGGAGACCAAATCGCATATGATTATATATAACGTTATATCAAACATATTTATGAAACCAAAGTGTTAATATAAATGTATATGGTTATATAAAGCCACGCATACAAACATTTATAATTATATCAAATCATATAAGATTATATGAAAACCTTTTTAGTCGGGTATGTATTTTTGCTGGTCCTGCTGTGATTTGAAGCCATGCCGTCAGATTGGCAGATGATTGCTCTACCCGCTGAGCTAACGAGACATATAATATTTGATGGCTTAACACATAAATGAGTGATAATAGCTGGACAACTACTGGCTGTGCCAAAATGCTAGTACTGGCAAACAATTTTTTGTAACTAGTATGCCAGTGTTGGGAGGGCAAAAAAAAAGTTGGTCTTAAAGGAGCTTTCCCACAAACAAAAAAATTGATTTTATAAAACAAAAAAAATTTTAAATTAAAAAAAATCCAAAAAAAAATTTTTGCTTGCAACCGGATTTGAACTCGGAACCTCCTGACTACAAACATTTTTTAACGAAGCGTCAGCATTTTTATAAAATCATTGGTCTACCAGTGAATTGATTTTTGTACGCCTGGTAGCATTGCTAGGTAGCACTGGATAACCACTGGTTACAAACCTTGGCATATCACTCTATGCCAATTCTTTGCCAGTGGTTTTTTTATAAACCACCGAAATTTTTGTAAAACAAATACTGGTAAAACGCTTTTTGCAAACGCTGGCAAAGCGTCCCAAATGAGTGTTCTGCCAGTCATTTATTTTTAACACCGTGGTTACCCAGTGGTATGCCAGTGCTTGATTTTTTGTACCACTGGCGATTTCTGACTGGGTAGTATTGGTGAGATAATATCTGAATATGTATCATAAAATTACAACTAAAATTTGTTATTATCATTTCATTCATCTCTTAAGCCTTTATTTTTATTTAATTGTTAAACTTATAACATATTATTTTACACGAAATGTATTTTTCACATATTTGTTTATGTAAAGTAACCTAAATATTACATAAATGAGTATTTTTGAAAGTGCCGATTTTTTGCCGATTTTTTAAAATAAAAGTGCCGAAAATGCCGATTTTTTTGAGGAAAAGTGCCGATTTTTCATCAAAATCATCTGGCAGCCCTACATGGGCTATCCCTAACCAAAGAGTCTAGAGAGAAACTATGCTACTCTCAATTCCCTCAAAAAAAGTCGAAGTCGGTTAAACTCGATAAATAAAATTTTTCTCTTAAAAATGAGTCGAGTTGAAACATTTTGTCAATTTTGTTACAACATGTGAGTTGATAAATGATAAACAATATGTGTGATGATAACTGATAAATTAACCGGCTTTTGGTGAAGTAATGCCTGTTTTGGGTTAAAATAGGGTCACTAACTCTTTTACGCCCACTTCTTTTATAAATTTGTGGAATTTTTATATAACGTCACTAATTGTAACAATTATTTGTCTACTCTTTTTACAAATTTTACTAAAATTTGACAAAAAAATTTGCACAATTCTTATATTCATTTGTAAAATAAAAACCAAATAAAAAAGAAAAACAAATTACCGAATTTTTTTTGGACTTTTTTGGAGATTTTTCGTTTGTGGACATTCTGAATGATTCAAACTCAATTCTGTGCTTTCAAACCCAATTTCTGTGTATTCAAACCAATTTCTGTACTTTCAAACCAAATTTCTGCGACTTCAACACAAAAATTCCCTTTTTTTTTAATGGAAATTTTAATATTGCTCAAATAAAATAATGTAATGATTTCAATTTTAATATAATTATGTTTGTATTTTTGTTTATTTTTATTATTATTTTTTATTTTTAATTTTTAATGATTATATAACTCAATTTAATTAGCAAATTGATATTTTTAATGTTGTATTTGTCTACTCAAAATTGTAAATGTAATATATCTTCCAGCACAGTCATTTATAAGAATTCATTCTTGTTGTGCTGGAAAGTCAAATAAAATAAGTGAAAAAAAATTAAAAATAAAGGAAAATATACTCTTTGGTTGTTTATCGAGTTGGAGCAGACTGGGAACAAAAACTAAGAGTACCAGTTGAGTACGCAAGAGTGAAATGCCTCTGCCCTAACTACTATACCCAGTATTGGGGATATTAACTGTCAAATTTTTGTAAATTCTCTTTTGAGAATAACATTTCGTGTCCCTAGTACTGTGAAATAGTACATAGGACAGGGATGAATAACATGTGAATCAAAATTTAATATTATTATCATACGTAACCATGGAGAGGATTTTAACTTGAACCAGTATATTAAGCGCATTTTTTAATCACCTGGATTTAGATTTTTTCCTACAAAAAGTGGATTTATTTAATCCAAAAAAAAGTTGGATTTATTTATCTGGATTTACAATAACAATAAAAACACAAAATATATGAAACATTCTGCTAATTAAATGTCAGAAAAAAATACGAATGAAAGTTAAAAGAGAAACAAAAAAATTGAAAAAATAGCAAACAAAGGCTTTTTCTTAAAATTTTTTTGTGTTACATGTGTTTATAAAAAAAAAACTACACTTCAACAAATACTTATTTTCCACGTAAGATATTGAGAAATAGCTGAAATAAAAATGGCAATTTTTCACGCTACGGTAAGTAATTTAATTAAATCCAATTGGTGAATACTAAACATTGTAGTGGAATATTTTAATTATGTAGAAATATAAATTGAAGTGATGAAACTCAAAAGAAAGGCTATTTCTTGCTGTTTTATTAATATGTTTTATAAAAAAAATCAATTAGTTTTATTTTATATCAAAAACAAGAATGACAAAACTCTCCAAATTTTCAAGAAACTAAATTCAAAGGTAACATATATATAAAATTACAAATGCAAAGTTTCTACACTTAGAGAAACATATCATTTCCTCCTTGGCAATTTTGTTGTACCCAAAGGAGAATATCGACTTGGCTTACGCTTCAATCTGACAGGTCTCGTTACTCGAGGAGGAGTTTTAGGCCATAGTTCGGTATTAGTACGAAATGGCAAGGATTGACATGAAGTTGAAGGCAATTCGCATACGTTTGAGGAAGCTTGGTGCGAAGTTGAGGGCAACTCTTCGAAGTTGGATGGAATTTGACATTGGCGTGAAGTAGAAGGCAAATCATTTAATTCTGATGACAGTGTTAGAGGTATAGAAGAAGCTGGAGCATATTGCCAAGAGGGAGACAAATTTGTATTTTCAGATGGTGACGTAGTACAGTTTTCTAACAAAGACCGAGCTGTTTGATGAACATCCATATATTCTGTATTGTATTTTAAGATGCGAATTTGATTCTTATGTCGTCTTATAGTTTTGTTACCAATTTGAACAAGGTACATTACACTTCCTAGGCGTTTTTCAATAGTACCACGTATCCATTTTTCTCCAGTTCCGAAGTTTTTATATATAACTTTATCATTAAGGTTAAAATATTTTTGAGTTTTCAACGTATTTCCTTCGCTTCTTACATGCGTTTCCAAAGGGTTTAATAATGATAGAAGGGTACGAGGTTGGCGTCCATGTATAATTTCCGCAGGGGATTTACCATTTTTATTAGGAGTTGATCTATATGTTGAGAGATAAGCCAATAGGGAAGTATCTAAATCGCTACCATTAGCTAATTCCTTTTTAAGACACGTTTTAAATGAACGAACAAATCTTTCGGCTTGACCATTTGATGCAGGATGAAATGGTGCTGTTGTTAAGTGTTGAATTCCATTGAACTCACAAAATTGTTTAAAGTCTTTTGATGTGAACTGAGTTCCATTATCAGTTATAACTGTTTCCGGCAAACCTTCGATAGAAAATATACTTTGCAGTGATTTGGTTGTAGATGCTGATGTTGCAGATTTAATCTTCGCAACGTACGGAAACTGAGAGTATGAATCAACAACTACAAGCCACATGAAATCTTTAAAAGGACCAGCGTAATCCAAATGGATTCGTTGCCAAGGAGAAGTGGACTCAGGCCATGAAGAATATTGCTTTGGTGGATCAGAACTGCACACATTGCAGGCACGGCAAGAGGAAACTACATTAGCAATATCATCATCTATATTCGGCCACCAGCAATAACGTCTACTTATTTGCTTCATACGAACAATTCCCCAATGATCTTGATGTATGAGTTGTAAAACTTTATCTTTCAGTTGTTTTGGAATTACGATACGACTATAATCAGTCTGCATTATTAAAACACCTTTATTTTGCGTTAAGTTGAAGCGATGATGAAAATAAGGAATTAATTGCTTATCAGTAATCTTCTCAGGCCAACCATTCATAACATACCAATGAACTTTACGTAAAATATTATCTTTCTTAGAAAATTCAACGACTTGTTTTGAGTCTAGTGGAAAATTATCCAAATGTTCATCCATATGAACATCATTTATCTCAACCGATTGATCAAAATCTACATCACCTTTATAAGGAAGCCTTGATAAGGCATCCGCATTACCATGTTGCTTCGTATTTTTGTACTGAATATCGTAATTATAACTTGAGAGTGTTAAGGCCCACCTTTGGAGTCTGTGTGCGGTTGTACTATTAATCCCTTTTGTGGGATTGAATATTGATACAAGAGGTTTATGATCAGTTATCAAGATAAACTTGCGACCGTACAAGTAATCATGAAATTTTTGAACACCAAAAATAATGGAAAGACCTTCTTTTTCAATTTGACTATAGTTTTTCTGATGGTCGGATAAAGTTTTAAAGGCATACGGTATTGGGCGCTCAGAACCATCAGGGAATATATGTGATATTACGGCTCCAATTCCATATGAAGATGCATCCGTAGCTAACATTATAGTTAAATTCTCATCAAAATGCACAAGCTGAGCTAACTCTATTAACTGTCTTTTCAGTTCTTGAAAAGCATTTTCTTGTTCTTTTGCCCAAAAGAACTTTTGATTTTTCTTACGAAGAAGATTAAGAGGACCACAAACTGTTGAATAATTTTTTATAAATGAGCAATAATAATTAACTTTTCCCATAAAAGATTGAAGTTCCGCTATATTCTTGGGGCGAGGAAGATTTCTAATAGCTTCTGTTCCTGATTCCGAAGGAAAAATCCCATTGCTACTAATGACATGACCCAAGTATTCAACTTTTGGTTGTAAAAACGAGCACTTTGACAAATTACAACGAAAACCACTATCACTTAATCTTTGAAACAATAAACGAAGGTTGTTAAGGTGTTCTGCTTCAGTTTCACCAGTACATATTATATCATCTAAGTAATTGACACATCCAGGAATACCACTGATTGTTTGTTCAATCAGGCGTTGAAAAATAGCTGGTGCACTAGATACACCAAATGGTAATCTTTGATATTCGAAAAGTCCCAGCGGAGTGTTGACTACAAGAAGTGGTTTAGACTCGTCGTCCATTTCTATTTGCATATACGCATCTGATAAATCTATTTTAGAAAACAATTTTCCATTTTTAAGTTTATGAAATAAGTCACGAATTCGGGGAATTGGATACTGCTCTATATCCATTTGAGGGTTAATTGTTACCTTGAAATCTGCACACACTCGAATCTTATTATTAGATTTCGGTACAATCACTAATGGAGATGCCCATTGACTATATTTGATAGGTTTCCATATACCTAAAAGAGTTAAACGTTCTGCTTCTTTCTTAAAAGAGTCATTAAGGGAGTACGGAATTGGCCTTGGTTTAAAAAATTTGGGTCTAGCACCCGGTTTCATATAAATGTGAGCTTTTAAAGTGGTACATAAACCCAGCTCATTTGAAAAGAGATTTTTAAATTCATCACGTATCGATTTCAAACCAAGATTTTCTTGTATTCTGAATATCTGAACTTTCTTGAACTCATCATACCAATTTAAACCGAAAAGATCTCCACACTCATTGGAACCCGCAACGACAAGATCCAAACGTTTGTATTCATTCTGTAACTGAACATCAACTTCGATTGCACCTAAAATAGGAATCTTAAAGTTACCATAAGCGAACAGTTTTAACGACGTTGGTTTTAGAGCAGGACTTTTTAAAGCCTTATAAGTATCAGGACCGATTATTGAACGTACAGCCCCCGTATCAAATTGTAATTGTATATCCTGAGCATTAATCTTTACAATTATTACCAATTTATTCCCAGCTCTCGAAATCACATTTTCATTATCATTACATGATAAAATTTTATTAGCCCCCTCTACAGAACTAACTTCTATTAAATCTACAGAATTAATATTATTGGACTTTGATTTACATACCGGAGCAATGTGTCCTATCTTCTCACAGATGAAGCATTGCGCTTTTAAATATTTACATTTACTTTTGTCGTGCTTCTTAAAACACCCACTACATGCTGGCCATTGGTGCCTTGATTGTTGATTCTTATTACGTTGTTGATTCTGAGGACTATATTGTTGGCTTTTTTTATTAGATTGTTTTTGAGAATAATATTGTTGGTAAGGTTTTCTTGAGTCTTGCTTCACATTGAAAATTTCACTATTGTTGGCTTGATTAGGTTTGATGCTGCTAACGGTCTTTTTTGTAGCTTCAAAAGTTTCTGCAATCTGTAACACGTCTTCCAGAGATGGTTCATTTTTATGTAAAGCTCAGTTCTTACAGGCTCATCAGGGGTATATAAAATTAAAATATCACGAATCAATTCATCGGAAAAATCAGCACAACAAGATTCTTTTTTACATACAAAATTGCATTCCCTAGCCATACCCAGCAAAACCTTGGTAATGACTGGTCATTACTACATGCGTTACTTAGATCTCATATCTCATTACCCGTTGAATTACTTTTAAACTGAATGTAATGAGTTACCGATAATTATACCCCACACATTACTATTTCACAATAGCTGAAACCAATAATATATGTTCTAAATCATTAAAAACCATAACTATGGCGTAGCCTAGTGGTTATCGTTTTTGCCTGACAGACATGAGGATCGCTGCTCAACTCGTGTTAGCTTCCATTGTTGTTTTTTTTTTTGTAATTTATATTAAACATCTATTTATAGAAATGTTGATGTTCATTAAGCAGTATTTAATAACAACAAGTTTTGTGAAAAATAGACATGTATAACAGTTGCCACAATAAATGTGTACATAAGTTAAAGCATTAAAAATCATAGTGATGTCGTGGTCTAATGGTTAGAGTGTTTGCCTGACAATCGTGGGGTACGCTGATCAATACGTGTCAGCTCCTATTGGTTTTTAAATTTTTATATTTTTTTAAATCTATATTCAACATCTATTTATAGAACAACTGATAAACTACTTACAGGTAACATCAGTGTAATGACTTTCCTCCAATGACATCACCATGTTAAAATAAGTAGTTTAGTAATTAAAAGGTAACTAGTGAACACTTAAGATTTCAATACCTAAAACTCATTACATGGTAATGAAAGGTTTTGCTGGGTAGCTCTTAGTTCCGTTACCCATTGGTTGTAACTCTCCACTTCATATTTTACTCGTTTATAAAATTCGTACCTCGATTTTATCATGTGGATTTTGCTCTTATAATGCGTATCCAAATTAGTTACCAAACCTGCATATGACAACACTTGAATTCTTTGTTTTCCCACCAGTTTCTGCAACAAACGAAAAGATTTATCGCCAATCCACGACAAAAAGAACGACCTCTTCCTCTCGTCAACTTCAACGCCATACGCCTTAAAATGTTCTTCTAATTGCCTTCTGTAGGTATCAAAATCATTCGAATCTTCATCGAATTGTTGAAATTTTGGTACCGCCATATTATTTGATGCCACACTTGCAGCAGGACTCGAAGGCCGCTCATTCATAATACTAGCAAAAAACTGTTGTTGTTGCATTAAAATTTCACGTGTCCATGTTTGTTGGCTTTCCAAAATTTGTTCAATTGCCTTTTCCATTTTTTTCTTTTTATCTCGTCGCCAAATAATATGTTGTATAAAAAAAATCAATTAGTTTTATTTTATATCAAAAACAAGAATGACAAAACTCTCCAAATTTTCAATAAACTAAATTCAAAGGTAACATATATATAAAATTACAAATGCAAAGTTTCTACACTTAGAGAAACATATCATTTATATAAAATATAATAAAGAATTTCAAGTTACAATAAATGCCTGCATCATTGTATTTATTTATTATTAAAAATTAGGGTGAAAGAAGGTCGGATAGAAAAATTCTGTTAAAATAGGTGGATACTAACTCCAACTATTGCGCACTTTGAGAACAAATTTTTATTTAATACAAAGGATTTATTAAATACAAAGTGATAAAAAAAATCGATTATTATAACAACTTGACAATTTAATAGAACCGAAAACGGTATTTTTCCATTTGTGCTTTATTACGATCAAAGAAATCAAATCATGCACAATTCACGTCAGTAAATCACAGGCAAACAACTTTATTTTGTGAGTAAATTGCCAGAACTCTTAGATGGAAATATGCTAGATTCCTAAAAAATTTCTGCTAAAATCTGCTAAATCCTAAAATAAAAAATATATGCTTAGAATATGCTAAATTAAAAAATCGCAATTTTTTTATTATATTCATTATGCTAAATATCTGCTAAATTTAATACAAAAAATATGCTGAAAATCTGCTAAATAATTTTTTTAGTAAATTTAATAAAATCTTATTAATGGAACAATACTTTTTTTAAACAATGTTTATAAAAAATTATATTTTAATACTTTTTTAAACTATCTTAGAATAAATATAAAAATTTACCCCTTAATTCATAAATGCTTTCAAAAGTTATAGGAGGTTTATCGAACAAATTTTTTGTGAAGAATTTGTTCTGTAAACCTCCTGTAACTTTGCAGAGTGTTTATGAATTGAGAGGTAAGCTTTTACCTTTATTCTAAGATACTTTAAAAAGTATGAAAAGATAATTTTTTGTAAATACTGTATAATCTTTCTTTGAGACTAAAAAAATAAACTTTAATCATTTAATTTTTTCACAATAAACATAACTGATTTTAAATTTTTGCAAGATTTTTTATGGTTTTTGTAGCATTTTCAAATTATAGTGCACTCTAAAAAATGTTTGTAAATTCACTACTATAAAATGGGTAAAATTTTGTTTAATTTTACGAAAATTCGGTAAATATAAACAAAAAATGCGTAAATTATTTTTGTACACACTTTCATACACAATAATACACACACAAAGTATTTTTAGACATTATGTGTTTACAAATAAACACATTGTGCCTAAAATTGTTAAATAAAATATACTAACTTATAATAGTAATAAATAATCTGACATTTTAATTTGGAAAAAATTTAAAAAAATTTTAAATAATAAAGAGAAAAAGTTAAAATGGATTTTTTTTTGAATTACTATATTTCTATTAACACATTTGTATCTGGAAATAGCAACAGAAGAATGAAATACTTTTTGGTTTGCAAGCAGCAGGACTCATCCAAAAGCAAGGAAATTGGTTTTGGACGATTTTGCATGTGGGAAATGCTGCTGGAACGCCATAAAAAGAAAGAAATGTTTGAATCGAATCATTACTGGCGATGACAAATGGATTATGATAACCCTTAGCGCAAGAAATCGTATTTAAAGCCTGGGCAACCAGCCAAATCAATGCCAAAGCCGACTATCCATAGCGCCAAGGTAATACTCTGTATTTGGTTGCTCTTAAATTTCCACCAGATCAACGCTCGGCCACATGTTGCAAGAACTAAAAATATTTATAAAATAAATAGTGAATAAGAAGTTTTGCTTTCGGGTATCCGAAATTGGCATCCTCTTGGCCTCAAAAAATGAGCAGCAGTTATTTTCGCACGGAATCCATCCAGAGAGATGGGAAAAGGTCATAGCTAATGATGGCCAATACTTTCAATAAATGTATATTGTACCAATGTTTCACAATAAATGCCCAAAATTTGCCAAAAATTATACACGAGAATGACACTGATATTATAATAAATAAAATATGTACTTAAAATTAGTTTTTTTTATTTAAAAAAAAATGTTTTTGTGTGGTTTAACATTAAGCACAGCTGTGGTAAATATACGCATTTTTGGGGGATTTCTACGAACTTTCTGTGGATTTTTGCACATTTTTTGTGGATTTTTACGCATTTTATGCGTACATTTACACGAGAAATATGCTTTTTTACGCACAAATTTAGTAAATTAGCACACTAATTTCAAAATGTCATTTAATTTTTACGCACTTTCAATGTAAAATTACAAATTATTTGTGCACCAACTTAAACACAATGTGCGTACTTTTTTTCAATTACGCACATAGGATAAATTTACCCAATTTATAGTAGTAGTACAGTTTCCTACTATAAGTTGGGTAAATTTCAACAGATTTTAATTAGAGTGTAGTATATCAATACTACTAAAAAAGTTTACATTCAAAAAAGAATTGAATAATTACCCATGAAATAAAAAGTTATGAAAACATTAGCCGCTTTTTCTAATCACTTGGATTTAATAAATCCAAAAAGTAGTTCTAAAAGTGCTCAACAGATGGGGTTAGATTATCCCTATTTTAAAAAGAATTTTCTGTCAGACACTTTTTTCACCCTAATTTTTAATACCGAATTCGATGATGAAGGATTTTACTTTAACTTTTAAGTTTTAATTATATTTTATATAAAACAGCGATAGACAGTCTGCCTTTTCAGTTTTATCACTTCAATTTATATTTTTACACAATTGAAAAATTCCATTGCAATATTTAACATTCACTAATTGGATGTTTTTAATTTATTTCCAGTAGAGTGAAAAATTGCCATTTCTTTTTCAGCTATTTCTCCATGTCCAAGATGAAAAATATGTATTTGGAGAGGTGTAATTTTTTCTAAACTTATTTCATAAAAAAAATTTAATAAAAACCTTTTATTTGTTAGTTTTTAAAATTTTTTTTTTCTTTTAATTTTCATTCATAATTTTTTCTGACATTAAATTAATAGGCTGTTTCATATGTTTGTGCTTTTATTGTGGATTTATTAAATCCAGTTTTTTTTAGATTTAATAAATCCCCTTTTTGTATGAAAAATTCTAAATCCAGATGATTAAAAAAAACGCTAATTGTTATAAATATTGTTACAGAAAAAAGTATTTTGTTAAAAAATATGCTTTTATTAAATAAAATATGCTAAAAAATCTGCCTTTGTCCAACAGAATATGCTAAAAAGCAGTTAGCATATTTAAAAAAAAAAATATGCAATTGCCCAACTCAATCTGCTAAATCTGGCAGAAAATATGCTAAAATGGCAACACTGTACATCACGCATGATTCACAGTCTTACAAAAATTTGTGTCAAATATATTTAACAGTTTATGTCTGTGGCTTGGTGCCAAAAGGGCCAATGTCACTATTTTGCTGTTTTGAGTTAATTATTGTATTGGATTTCTTTTCTTGCTCTCTTTCATAATGTTAAAACAGCTAATGTCAAAATTAACCCAGAAGAGCTTCATAAATGTAATGCTGGCCAATGGGTCATATGAATAAAACTTAGCAATTACTTCGAAGTAATTACTTTGGGCTTAGGAATGGCTTTTAACTCCAAATTTACCAAATGGCTGGTAGAATAGCATGAAATATAAACGAAAATTAAAAAATTAAATTTCTAGTCTACTCCCAAGCAGACTAGAGTTGTGAAGTAATTGCTTATAAAACCCTGTATTTCCCCGTATTAGTAATATCTATTTTTTATTCATATGAGCCAATGGGTCATATGAATAAAACTTAGCAATTACTTCGAAGTAATTACTTTGGGCTTAGGAATGGCTTTTAACTCCAAATTTACCAATTGGCTGGTAGAATAGCATGAAATGTAAACGAAAATTAAAAAATTTAATTTCTAGTCTACTCCCAAGCAGACTAGAGTTGTGAAGTAATTGCTTATAAAACCCTGTATTTCCCCGTATTAGTAATATCTATTTTTTATTCATATGAGCCAATGGGTCATATGAATAAAACTTAGCAATTACTTCGAAGTAATTACTTTGGGCTTAGGAATGGCTTTTAACTCCAAATTTACCAATTGGCTGGTAGAATAGCATGAAATGTAAACGAAAATTAAAAAATTTAATTTCTAGTCTACTGCCAAGCAGACTAGATT
The DNA here is from genome assembly GCA_949987735.1 of Leucophora obtusa. Taxonomy (NCBI): domain Eukaryota; kingdom Metazoa; phylum Arthropoda; class Insecta; order Diptera; family Anthomyiidae; genus Leucophora; species Leucophora obtusa. Next base: position 28,913,568 of record OX465297.1, read on the forward strand.
TGTGAAGTAATTGCTTAATAACCCCTGTATTTCCCCCTATTAGTAATATCTATTTTTTATTCATATGAGCCAATGGCTCATTTACATTTCATGGTATTCTACCAGCCATTTGGTAAATTTGGAGTTGAAAGCCATTCCTTAGCCCAAAGTAATTACTTCGAAGTAATTGCTAAGTTTTATTCATATGACCCATTATTTACGAATTTTCAATATGTTTAACACTTAAAATTCTTTAACAGTGTAACTTACACCACCAAACACATCCGTTATTTTAAACATGCACACAATACCGACAAATAAAAACACTAAATTTATTTTTGATATCATTTTTTGTATAGTCCTTTAAAATGAATTTCTTTGTTAGATTTCCGTTTATTTAAATAGTTTAATAATGAAATAATTTATAAGAAGTTTAGAATTATATTAAAAAAATCAATAGTAAGACAATATTTATATGCAAATCATATTAATGTTATATACATACACATACATATATGAATGTTGCATGAATACTTAAAACAGAGAAATATAAATATGTACATTAGGGTTATGACTTTTTGTTTTTTTTTTGCAAATATCAAATTTTACATGCCCTAGCCAAAAAGGCCATAAAAAATATTAAGAAACGCAATCTTACTTTTTCGCTGCTGTCAAAAAGTTCCCACACCAAAAGGGTTGAAATTTGGTCTTTCCCAGTGTAGAAAATCATTACCAGATATGTGGTTATGTAAGTACATACTTGGTAATGGTAACTACTTACTTTTGTTATTACATTTCTTATTACCTTTATATGGCGATGTCGCGAAAAATAATGAGTTGTCGTTACACACCAGCTTACGAAAAATCAAAAAATACATCGTTACCTATGTGCTTACCAGTACTGACAAAAATAATGAGTCTAAAAATAGATTTTCAAAAAAATTAATTATATAAAAAAAAATATTTTTTATTGTATTTTTTTTTTTTTAATAAAATTTGCTGGTGCGAGAATCGAACCTGGGTCTACAGATTGCCAGTCAACAGCTCTACCATCTGAGCTATATCGACATGTAATATTTAATAGATAAAAACATAATTGACCTGCTGCACACAAGTAAGCTTACTCGCCAACATACAAAAAATCAAAAAATATGTGGTTACATACATATATCCTTACCAGTGTTTAAAAAATATTGAGTCTAAAAATAAATTTCAAAAAATTTTCAAAAAAATCTAAAAAATTATTTTCTATATGAAATAATGATAAAAATAAGTCATTATCAGTAACTCATTATTATATGTTTTAAAATAATGCAGAAGGTAAGTGGGTGTCATTACTGGTACTCCAAAAAATAATGATATGTCATTACCGTCTCTACACTGGGATATGGTTTTAGTTTAATTAAAATATTTCTCCGAAGTTTTAAACAAATGAGACTCAAACGATGCTTATTGAAAGCTATTTACAGTAAAAATTACTAAACCTTTTTAGAGTACTTTTGGATACATTTTTTTGTTGTTTACAATAATTTTTGTAATAATTCATTATGTAACCCAGCAAAAATATGTGTAAGAACTTTCAGTGTATTAATCTTATTTAATTCAATATCGTATTTCAGAAATGGATTAGAGACTAAACATTAAAATTGTCTCTAAAATATGCAATTTCATACATTATAAAAGCACATTTCTATCACTTTTAAAAATGTATTATATTATATATTACTTCTGAATCACTCTAAAAATGCAAACAAAGTGTACTCGTATTGATGTGATGAAAGTGTATACCTAAAAACTATACTTTAATAACATTATGTAATCACTTTTAAATTACTAACAAAATGCTCAAATTGAACTACTGAGAACATGGGACATCACGTGTAAAATAAGTCAGTGTTAGAGCTAAATTGTAACTACTTCACAATCAGTTGATGCTATTCGGAGTGCTTTTAAAATAACTTTTTTGTAATAGCTTTTTTTGCTGGGAAATTAAACAAAATCCCCGAGCAAAAATTATTTTTAGAAATTGCATTTGGTGCGGAAATGAACCGCAAACACGATTTTTGTTATTAATTTAATGAGTCATAACCCTAATGTACATACGAATATGATTTTTTATAAATTTTAATATATTAAGAAATTATAAAACAAAATAACAAAAATTACTAACAATAAGTAGTTAAAACAATAACAATACCAATACATAGACAATATATGAATACGAATGGTAGGGTGGCGCTTATTTCTTTCAAAAATTTTAAATTGTTGATAAATTAGTTTGCAGCCGAATATTAATACTACCCGGATAAAAATAGTTATATATGGTCATAAATAATGTGAAAAAGTTATACATATATGGCTGAGAATGGAGCCACATTAAGACACATATCACTATATACACCACCCAGGAAAATTTTTTACAATCGGTAGCCAACCACACCCATTCTACAACCGGTTCCACTGCAACCGATTCCACTTTGGAGATATAGAAGGGGTTGCTTTTGGGACAAATTCAAACAAAAAGAATCGGTGTTGGAATTGACAGTAGAAGGGGGTGTGAATGAAAAGTAGCTATTCTACAACCGATTCTTTGGAACAGAAAATTTTCCTGGGCATAGGCGTACCTCCTGGGGTGGGCAGACCTCCTAATATTAAAAAAAAATACTTTCGGCATTATGGTTATGATTAAGGATTTTTTGAGGACTTTATCTTACCCTTTTAAAAGTAATACTTCTGATGAAATATTCATTCGAATTTTTTCTAATAGTTAAGGGATAACTTATATAAGCAGGTATTTCTCTGGAAGATCATTTCCACTTATATTCGCATTGGCAAAAAATACTAGTTCAGAACCAGTTGCGTACTAGTTTATTTGAACCAGACAACTAGTACGAGTTCTGCCGCCTCTACATATAAACAACAGCAGATTCAACGGGTATCTATTAGAGATGGGCGCATGACACGAATGATTCACGCGTGATCGTGAGTTAAAATGATATCACTCACGTGAGTCGTGCGTGAGCGTGAGTTTAAAAAAATGTTCGTGAGTGAGTCGTGCCTGAGTAAATTTTTGTGCGTGAATTTGCGTGATTATATTAAACCAGATTGCGATAATTTACAATCTTAAAGTAAAGTGTCAGTAATATTTATATTTGCACAATCACTTGCATATTAGTTAAATTTTTAACAACATTTTTTATAGTTAATCTAATTTTAATTCTAAATAAATAATATTCAATAAAGAAAGTTTCCTTAACTAATTAAGATAAAAAACAAATTTCATATTTTTAGTGAGTATTTTGTGAGCGTGAGTACTTCGTGAGCATGATTCAATTTAAAATTAATCACGTGAGCGTGATTATAAAAAAAATTTCGTGCGTGTGTCGTGCGTAATTATTGTTTTCTTTCGTGAACGTGAGTCAAAATTCACTCACGCGCCCATCTCTAGTGCAAATATAAATATTAGGTGTGTTTCTTTACTTTTTGGGTAAAGTTCGGTAAAATGAGAGTAAGCACAAAATCCTCTCACAAAATGACAAAATTACCCAATAGTACAGGAACGCAAAAAACCACTTTTCTAGCCCAAAAACTTATTTCAAAGAATAATGTTAAACAGTGATGGGACTTGAAAAATTTTGTTTTGTGCCAAGTGTGTGACTAAAATGTGCCAAATGGGCCTTTATTGTGCCAAAACTCAATTTTCACTTAGAAACCGTGTTTTCAATTTTCATTTTGTAAATGCATTCTTATGGAATTATTTTGAATTCTTATGGAATTAATTATATTTGAATGAATTAAAATTTTCTTTCAATTAAAAGTTCAATGATAAATTAAATTCATCCGATACTTATTAAAGATTTGGGAATGCAGCCAATGAATGAATTCTTTAGGAATGGTTGCACGGAATGCTATACATATAAACATTTTCTAAAACTGAATTAATTTTTTTTATGAATTAAACTTAAATTAATTGTTTCGAAGCTCTGAGATAAATTTATAGCATTTGAATTTTTAAAATTCTATGGATTAAGCACCGTAAGTTGTTCAGTTTTCACGTGAAAAAACTGTTATACTCCATATAAAAAAAATTATTTTTCACGACAATGAGTTTCACGTGAAAATTGTGCAAACTTAGTTTTCACGCAAATTTAATGTACAAAACTATTATTTTTCTGGTGAAAAAGTGACATTTTGTGTTAATTGTGATTGTGGCTTTGTTATAAAATTAAAATATTGATAATTTTTTTAACTTAAATTGCAATTTAAAGCATTTAAAGTCTGAGAGAAATTTTTTCACGTGAAAAACAACTTACGGTGCTTTATTCGGTAATATCTTCGATGCCATTTTTTAGTTTCGCTTTATTCGAAAAGGTATTTTAATACCAGTAAATGCTTAGAAACTAAAAATTAAAGAATTGTTATTTTTTAAATTCATTTTCTATTAAATTTTGTAGATAACCAAAATGTGCCAAAATAGTATCGGTTGTGCCATTGTACCAATCAATCTTAGATTGTGCCAAAAATCCCATCACTGATGTGAAAATACGTATAATTTCAGTTTGCAAATCGGCACAAATAGACATATTTATTCGCATTTAAAAGTTGTTTTTGATTTTATTCAATTAATTTTAACAAAAAACCAAGTTTCTTTTGCTTATTTCTTTATTTAATTACAATTTTTAATTTAATTTCACAATTGTTTTTTGTTTATATTTGCATCAGCTGTTTTACCAAAGTTTACCCGAAGAAAAAGTCTGGGTAAATTTTGGTAAAAAGAGAAGCACTAATACACTCTCATTAGCGCTCTCATTTACCCAATTCTCGAGTACGGGAACGCTTTTGGGTAAATTTCGGTAACTTTGGGTAAATTTCGGTAACATTGGGAACGTACGGGAACACAATGATTACTGACACTTTAGAAAACATATTATTTTCTATTGTTGATTATACACTAAAAAAAAGTCCGTAAAGTTAGCAAAAAATGTTGCTGTATCAGCAAATTTTTAGTCAGGAGCGCGCTTGCAAAAAAGTTGGTAATTTCAGCAAAAGTTGTTTGCTGAAAATCAGCGAGCTGATTTTTACCAAAAAAATAGTAAACTCAGCAAAAGTTTTGCTAACACTTAGTCGATGGCAAATGAAAAAAATCCTTACTAAAATCACTAAACTTTTTGCTGAATATTAGTAGACTGCAAAAAACTCAAAAATTTTGTAGAGAAATTTTACTTCAGTTAATTTATTTTCTGAAAATTTAAATATAGAAATTACGTAGAGTTGTTTTTGTTATTATTATCATTTCCGTGTACAGACATCATAGAAATAAATCTGTAAAAATAGCAGAAAAAGTTACTAAAAATTAGTTAAAAATGATGCTGCAGAAAAAATTGCTAAAATTAGCAGAGTTTTCACTAAATACTAGTAAAATGAGAACAGCAAAATTAAAACTGTTAAATTTACAGAATTTTAGTTATATTTAGGCTAAATTTTAGTTAATTGAAAATAGCAAATTGTACTGTAAAATTTGCAGAAAATTTTGCTAAATATTTGTAGACTAAAAATAGCAAAAATAAACTGTTATATATACCAAATTTTTGCTATTTTTAAGCTAAATTTAGTTGAATGCAAATAGCAGTCTATTCTGCTAAAATCATCAGAAATATTTGCAAAAAAATGGTAAACTGCTGTTTTCAAAATGCTCGATTTTTGAGACGGCGGCGGATTTGAAAAAAAATCTAAAAAAACTTCGAAAATTTTAAATATTTTGCTGATTTTAGCAGGTTAGTTTGCTATTTTCCATTTACAAAAATTTAGCTCAAATATAACTAAAATTCTGTATATTTAACAGTTTTATTTTTGCTGTTCCTATATTACTAATATATAGCAAAAATAATCTGCTAATTTAGCAGTTTTTTTCTGCAGCATAATTTTTAACTACCCAGTGTAGAAACGGTAATGACATATCATTATTTTTTGGACTACCAGTCATGACAGCTACTTACCTTCTGCATTATTTTAAAACATATAATAATGAATTACTGATAATGACTTATTTTTATCATTATGTCAAATAGAAAATAATTTTTTTGGAAAATTTTTTGAAATCTATTTTTAGACTCAATATTTTTTAAACACTGGTAACCACATATTTTTTGATTTTTTATATGTTGACGAGTAAGCTTACTTGTGTGCAGCAGGTCAATTATGTTTTTATCCATTAAGTCCCAGCAAAATCTTTCATTACCAAATAAGTGGTTATATACCCAGCAAAATATTGGTAATGACACCTCATTACTATCTGCATTACCAAAAATGATATATCATTACCTTTTGCATTATTTTATAATATAAAATAATGAATTCCTAATAACGGCTTATTGTATTCATTGTTTCTAAATATAAAATAATGACTTACTCGTAATAGTTTAAATAAGCACTTTTTACACAGTTAAATTTTATACATTTTTATTTATTATATGTAAATATGTTTTCTGTTTAAATTTTTATGACGAGTCCTAAAATTACACACTAGAGAAAACTTAAATTTTTCTGAATGTATTTCCTTAAGCTAATAGTATATGCTTAACTCCTTATTTTTAAGAAGGGTATAAAAATACACCATGCAAAAAATTAAGGTGATCGTATAACGGTAACACGTGCCGCATCGGCCCTGAAATTTGAAATACGATTTACAAGGCGAAAAAATCACTTTTTTGAATTTTTGAAAATACTGGCTCTCAAATAACTGTATTTTTGGAAAATGTAAATAGAATCATAATCTAAACTGAATTACCTTTCTGGTAGTGTATGAAAATCCATAATCGGTTGGAAAATATTTAATGTAATTCCAATTTCCTTAGACTATTGTAGGGTTAAAATGAGATAAATTATGAAAATCGTTAAAAATAATATATTTTTTTTTTCAAAAATTTACATTATTATACTCTAGTTTCATTTCTAAGATCAACAAATATTCAGATATAAATTTTTGTCTTTCTTGGGTTATGATAACCTAGTCCCAGGTATGGCCAAAAATGGGATCTTGTTTTATAAATTTGCAAAACTCTAGTTTTGAGTTTTTTAAAATTTTGTGCAACAAAATATAAAAAAATGTGGTCAACGCATAGTGGTTTATTAAATACACCTTAGAGAACAATTCTACTGAAAATTACACATATCCCTCTTTTAACTCAACAGTGACGTCGGTTTAAATTTGAAAAGTTTATAGAAAAGTATGATTTTGGCAAATAATTTAGATAGATAAATTTTTCTATTTACATTTTCCAAAAATACAGTTATTTAAGAGCCAGTATTTTCAAAAAAACCCAAAAAAGTGATTTTTCGCCTTGTAAATCGTATTTAAAACTTCAGGGCCGATGCGGCACGTGTTCCCGTTATACGATCTCCTTAATTTTTTGCATAGTGTATTTTTATACCCAAAGGCACATTTCAAGGGGGGGACCGGACAGGTCGCCATTTTTTTCGTCCACCTAACAAAGGTCGACCCTAATACTATAGTTATGATGAATTTTATTGAAATCGGAGATAGTAAATTCGAAAATGTCACTTTTTGTGTTGAGTTGATATGGTTTCTCCCTTTATTCTTCTGAACCTCATCATCGTCTCATCAATTAAATAGGCATTATTATGTGAAAAAAAAAATTAACATCAATAAGAATTTCAGATACAAATGTGCTATTTGAAAAAAATAATAATTGAATAACAAAATAGGATGGACATATTTAGACAAGTTTTGTATTCCGGTAGATGCGTTTCCAAAAAAGCATTAATTTGATACCTAATTCGTCTATTTTCTTTAAAATTATCTGAAAAAAATTTAAAAGACGAAAATTTGGGTAATTTTTGACCCCACCTTTTAACCCCTAAACATAAGATAGGGCCGCTAAAAAAATACGTATTCATTATTTTTTTCTCCTCTATCATATGACAGTGCTTGATTTTTTTAATGGCGTTTTCTATTCTGAAAAAAATATTACCTTTTTTTTTGCAGTTTGCTTTTGAATTGCCTTTTTTGTGTTCTTTTCTAAATTAAGGGTAACATTCTAAGAGGGCTAGGTGTTCTTTTCTAAAAATGTTGCCTAAATAAAGAGCAAAAGTGCAACATTTTTCGCCCTCAAAAAATTTATGGGGTAGAGTGTTGTCCTGTTTTTTTCTTTATGTCATCGCCATGTGTATATATTGTAATGTTTTTTGCCAGCTATCTCGCAACTTGGTGGCCTAGGGGGTAATATCATGGCTTCTGATGCAGTAGGTCGCAGGTTCAAACCCCGGTTGGAGCACAATATTTTTTTTGGTTTTTTATTTTTTTGTTTTTATAAAATTTTAATTAGATTTTTATAGTTTTGCTGTTATTTAGTATTTAACAATTTTTTAGGCTAAAAATAAATAAAAAATTATACAATTTGTTTTAAATATGAAAAAAAAATTTCTAATTGAAAAAAGAAAATACGTAAAAAATTTTTTTTTACTTTGGCTGGAATTTAAACCCGTCCAGCCCATGTCAAAGGCAGGCATCACAACCACTAAGCTACAATTAGTAATAGTTTGCGTAAACAATATTGCATACGAGTATACAATAGACATACTTATGTTTAGAAAAATGCAACAGTGATCTTATTGTGTTCTATTCTGATTGAAAAAATGTAACATTTTAATGAGGTGAGGGCAACATTTTTAAAATGTTGCCTTTTAACAAGGCAACATTTTTTTACAGAAAAGAAAACGCCATAAGTCTTATTTGAATTTATTTTAACTATTTTGTAAATTGAATAAAAGTTATGAATGCTAAAACGTATCACTCATGACTGGTTCATGTAAAATTTTGAACGGAATATCTTAAATAGCGTACTAGTATCATACATATCTTTTAAGGGGGGGTATCGACTGTAGGAAAAATTTTGTTTTCTATTTTTTTTATATTTTATTTGGATTTCGAAGAAATAAAATTTCAACATGTTTTTTTGTAAAATATATTTTATTCACAGAGGAATATTCTTATGCATTAAATTTGTATACAACATTTTTTGGGAGCATTTTTATTTAATTTTCTATATTAGAAATCTTATTTCGCATAATACAGCAGAACAAAAAGAAAAAAACTACGTCCATAGATGCAAGAACTGCACGCAGTCTTTAAAGAAAGCACGTCATATGAGGCGGATGATTGATGGATTTATATTAGCTACAAAAGTAATCAGTGTGTATAAAAAATAATAAAAAATACAAAATAAATTAAAAACTGTACAAAATTATAGCATTTTGACAGAAATGAAATGTATAATAATTTTTCTGCCATCGTTTTTAAGAATATTAGGATTAGTATATCAACTACCCTTTAACAGATTCGTCCCCAATTTGGTGCACATGAAGAAAACTAGGAGATATAAATTTTATTCATACAGAGAGAGAATTCCTTGGACGAGTTTTAGTGAAATTTTTTCACTAAACTAATGAAGTGTTCTTCACAATAGGAATGAAAAATTTCTTAAACTCTATGAAAAAGCTTCATAGTTTTAATGAAAATATTTTTAATGAAACTTTTTCATTAGTCGTATTAAATTTTTAATAAATAATATGAAATATTTCATTAAATTTTATGAAAAATTGCATTAATTTAATGAAAAGTTTCTATGGACGAATTCCAGTGACAATTCATAGATCTAATGCAAAAATTCATTGATATCATGCAGATAATTCTCTCAGTGTACACGATTTTTGAAATTTTGCTGTTTTCTTAGCGTAAAATTAATTTTATACTTTAAACGCGTTTTCCCACAACCATGAGTTTAACATCGGCTGCCACTATGCAGCCAAAGCGGGTAAACCGATGCCGATGTGGTTTTTTTCTTTCGTACCCGAGTAAAAAAAATTGTAATATCTAGCTGATCCAATTCGATCTCAAAATTGGGTGTATCCAATGATATCGTATTAGATCCCATTGTATATATGGGGATAAACTAAGATCAAGTTATATCTCAAAATTGGAAGGTCCAATGATATCTTTGGGGATAAACCTAGATCTAATTTGATCCGAAAAATGGCGGATCGAATTAGATCCAGTTATATATTTGTGGATACACTTAGATCTAATTTGATCCGAAAAATGGCGGATCGAATTAGATAAAGCTATATATTTGTGGATAAACTTAGATCTAATTTGATCCGAAAAAGTGGCAGATCGAATTAGATCCGGCAATATATTTGGGGATAAACTTAGATTCAAATTGTGCCGAAAAATGGTAGATGGAATTAGATCCAGCAATATATTTGTGGATAAACTTAGATCTAATTTGATCTCAATTTTGGCACATCGAATTAGATCTAGCAATATATTTGTGGATAAACTTAGATCTAATTTGATCCGAGAAAGTGGCAGATCGAATTAGATCCAGCAATATATTTGTGGATAAACTTAGATCTAATTTGATCCAAAAAATGGCAGATCGAATTAGATCGAGCAATATATTTGGGGATTAAGTAAGACCTAAATTTATCCAAAAAATGACAGATCAAATTAGATCCAGTAATATATTTCGGGATTGCGTAAGATCTTAACTTTTCCGATAAATTGCAGATCGAATTAAATCCAGTGATATATTTGGGGATTTGGTAGGATCTTAATTTATCCCATAAATTGCAGATCGAATTAGATCCAGCAATTTATTTCGGTATTAAAAAGGCAGATCGAATTAGAAGCAGCAATATACTTGGGGCTTGATATCTAAAACTATCCAGAAAAATTAGATCCCTCATTATATTTGGGTACTACGTAAGATCTCCTTTTATTTGGGATTAAATAAGATCCCAGACAGATATTGACAACAGTTCAAAAAATAATACACTGGCAGAGCACTGATTTTATAAAAATTACAATATTTTGTTAAAATAAGGTTTAAACCAGAAGTCGACAACACCTTTGCCCATGGGCGCTCTCTCACACCTACATAAGCTCACACATAGAAGAAAAAAATAAATAAATTCACTCCAGTCTCACACAAGCAGTCAATGAAGTAGGTTGTCACATCGCTTGGTTGCCAGATTTTTTTACACTCTGCATAATGTTTATTGATACATTTTTTTGGTAATTTATTTTTAAGCTTTTTTGTTTTTATTTTTTTTTTGTCTTATTATTTTTGATATTTGTTTTTGTAGTTGTTGTTTGCTTTTAAATTTTTATTTTATATTCCCATTATAAACATTTAAAATTTTCAAATTATTATATAAACCTTCTTTGTCACTGCATTGAGAGAGAGAGGCTGCAACTCACTCATACAAGCACAAAATAAGGTTGTATATGTTTGCCGATGCCTGGTTTAAACTCAGACGGTCTCGAGTTCGATACCGTTCACGGCTATGCATTTTTTTTTATAAAAATTATAAAATTATAATTTTATTTTCTATAAATATTTTTATATAATTATATTTTTTTTTTATTAAATTGAATTTTGAAAAAAAAATAATTTTATTTACATCTTTTTAACGCTCTACACCATTTCCAAATGTATCAATTGTTCTTAAGATTTATCAATTGTATTTCAGAAATAATCAATTGAATATTAGTTTTATCAATTCTATTTCAGAACTTATCAATTATTTTTCAGATTTATGAATTGTGTTTCAGAACTAGTCAATTGAATTTCAGTTTTATCAATTGTATTTCAGAAATTATTAATTGTATTTCCGAAATTCACAACTATATTTCAGAAATTATCAAACTATATTTCAGAAATTACACTATGCGACAGTCAAAATCTGGATGGGATGAAACCAACGGGAAATGTTATATCGGTCAAAAACAAGTTATACGTGCCCGGCGTTTCGCTGGGTCACCCCTAGGAATCGAGATATATCTTTTTTTCGACATAACTCGAGAACCACTAGTCCGATTTTGCTCAAACAATTTTAAAAAAATTAAAAATTACAATTCCTTTAATCTGTTCATATAACTTTTTTCTATATACTCAACAGTTTTGCCGGTAAAAATAAATGTTCCACCAAAGGTCAAATCGATATATCTCGATTCCTAGGGTTGACCCAGCGAAACTCCGGAACACGTATAACTTCTTTTTTACCGATATAACTTTCCTCGGTAGTTTGAAACCTTCCCGATCACTGACTCCTACCATTTGTCTCACAGTGTTATCAATTGTATTTCAGAAATTATGAAATTTAATTCAGAAATTTTTCTCTATGATAAACAATCAACAAGTTCTGAAATAGATTTGATTATTTCTGAAATACAATTAATAAATTTCTGAAATACATTCCATAATTTCTGAAATACATTTAAAATTTCTGTAATATATTCTCAATAGCTTCTGAAATAATAATTAATATTGTTGTTGAGTTACCATATATGACCATATATTGATTAAATGGCACCATATATGACAATATACTGTTTAAATGGCACCATATATGGTATGTTCCCTATTTAAAAAAAATAATATGGAGCTTTATATGGGAATATATAACTAAGAGTGATCCATGTGCCATTTGATCCGAAAAATGACCCGATAAAATTGTATCAGTCGTTTATCAGTTTTTATCTAATTGTATCAGTTTAGATCTGACCTGATTAAATTATGTGTTAATCAGATGAAATTGTATCAGATTTTTGACCTGATACAATTTTATTGGTTTATATCACATGGTATCAGTTTAGGTCCAAATAGATATATTTGTATACAAAATTATATAGTTATATCCCAATTTTGACCTGATATCAGTTTAAAACTTTGATACAATTGTATAAGGTAAATGTCGGATACAATTATATTTTATTTATATAAAATTGAACCAATTACGATCAAACCGATAAAATTGTATCAAGTCAAAAACACATAATTTATTAAACATATAATTTAATTAGGTCAGAGGGGCTATTCTCTAACTTTTTAACGACAAAATTCGGTAGTTAAGTTGTCAGTTTACTATGAAAATTTGACAACTTAACTACCGAATTTTGTCGTTAATAAGTTAGAGAATAGCACTACAAATCTAAACAGATCTAAACTGATACATTTATATAAAAATTGATAAACAATTGATAAAAATATATCGGGCCATTCTTCGGATGAAACTGTATATTTATACAGATATAACTTAATCACATATATGACTATATGTAACTATTTTTACATATATGACTATATGTAACTATTTATATATATATAGCATATATTATCATATCTGGAACTGTATTAAAAATGTTGTTCATAAGGTACCATATATGACCATATATTGTTGAAATGGCAGCATATATCATAATGTATGGTTTAAATGTCACCACATATGGTAATATATTGTTTAAATGATACCATATATTAAGGCGACCAGATTTTGAAAAAGAAAAAAGATGACATTAAAAAAAAAATTTATTTGAATTCAACATTTTTTCCAGAAAAATTTACATTCACATATGTAAATATGTAAAATTAATTAAAAAAAAACCAAAAAAATTTACATTTACTTATAAATATATAAAGTTATTTAAAAAAAGTAACGAAACAAAAACTAGGATAATAGAACTAAATGTTTGCAATATATCAACCCTGTACTCATAAAACTTACAGGAGGCCATACACGATACTGCATGTCGTCCAACTTTCTGGCTGAACGTGTGCATTTTGTTTTTGTAATGGTCGTCAAACAAGCTCATACACGATCAAAATCGCATTTTCATCCAACAAATTGTACAGCATGCAGTATCGTGTATGCCCCCCCCATAGCCCCCCCCCCCCCCGCTCTTACGAAAAGAAAATAAGTGCTAAAATTTACATACATACATAACAAGCACGGCACGACATTTTTCATACGAATTGACAGAAAAAACCGGTGCTTGCACCGTCTTGAAATAAAAGTCGATGTAATTATACCCTCTGTATTATAAGTTTGTGCTGATGTTTGTAACACCAAAAAATAATGGTCGTAGACCCACCTAATAGTATACCAATCGGCTCAGAATTATTTTTATTTCGATTTCACGATGTCCGTCAGTTAGTCCGTCCCTCCCTCCCTCCCTCCCTCCATCCGTCCGTCTGTCCATGCATTCTTCTGCGCACTCTACAGATCGCAAATATTAACATATCGCAAATTTAACATATTGATTTTGGTTGAAATCGGCCCATATTTAGACCTAGTGCCCATATTAGGGGCCCCCTAAATTATATTGTTTATACGCTGCAGGTCGCAAATATTAAGATATTTTGATGAAATTTGGTACACCGTCCTATGTCGGCCCAAGGACGAAGCCTATTGATTTTGGTTAACACCGGTCCATGTTTAAACTTAGTGCCCATATAAGGATCCCCCCAAAATTGGTTTGGTTACACGCTGCAGGTCGCAAATATTAAGATATTTTAACGAAATTTGGTTTGCTGACTCACATGGTCCAGAGAAAAAAGCCGATAGATTCTAGATAGAATAGGTGCATATTTGGACATATCGCCCATATGGGCTATATTTACGATTTTCTCTTCTTTTATAATTTTATAGAAAATTTTGACACAACCTATGTGAAAATCGAAATACATATATATGAACATAAATGATAATACATTGACTTGTATATGATCATGCATGGGCATACATGGTCATAGACGTCAATGCATAATTCAATGTATGACCATACATGATCTCATATACTTCCATATATCTTTGGATCCGAAATTTGAGGGTATATGGAGGTATATGGCCATATATGATCATATATGGGCGTATATGAATTATATATGAGCATATATGGTCATATATGAACATGTACGATCATATACCCTCAAATTTCGGATCCAAAGATATATGGAAATATATGAGATCATGTATGATCATACATTGAATTATGCATTGACGTATATGACCATGTATGCCCATGCATGAACATATACATGTCAATGTATGATAATGTATGTTCATATATATTTAAATTTTCACATGGGAAGCCCCATTTTAACCCATTCGAATTTCGGATCCAAACATTAGTTGGCTCTTAACCAGACTGGTGTAGGGTATTGTATAGTCGGCATGCCCGACTTTAACCTTTTTTACTCGTTTTTAAAGGAAACAGTCCCTCGTGCCGTGCTTGTACTGTTCATACTATAAGATCAATAATAAAAAATATTACCCATGTGAAAATCGAAATATGTATATATGAACATACATGATCATACATTGACTAGTATATGATCATGCATAGTCATACATGATCATATACATCAATGCATAGGTCAATGTATGACC
Organism: Leucophora obtusa; assembly: GCA_949987735.1. NCBI lineage: Eukaryota > Metazoa > Arthropoda > Insecta > Diptera > Anthomyiidae > Leucophora > Leucophora obtusa. The sequence goes on from OX465297.1 coordinate 28,928,799, forward strand.
ATACATGATCTCATATATTTCCATATATCTTCGGATCCGAAATTTGAGGGTATATGACCGTACATGTTCATATATGGCCATATATGCTCATATATAATTCATATACGCCCATATATGATCATATATGGCCATATACCTCCATATACCCTCAAATTTCGGATCCAAAGATATATGGAAGTATATGAGATCATGTATGGTCATACTTTGAATTATGCATTGACGTCTATGACCATGTATGCCCATGCATGATCATATACAAGTCAATGTATTATCATTTATGTTCATATATATATCACATATGATTCATGTATGCTCATATATGATCATATATGGCCATATATATCCATATACCCTCAAATTTCGGATCCGAAGATATATGGAAATATATGAGATCATGTATGGTCATACATAAACCTATGCAATGACGTATATGATAATGTATGACTATGCATGATCATATACTAGTCAATGTATGATCATGTATGTTCATATATATTTCGATTTTCACATGGGTAATAATGTTTTTAAAAATAAAGATGACAAAAGATGACCGATTATGCAAAAGATGACAGAAAGAGGACACAAATTTTATAGATGACAGCGAGTGAAAATATATGATTGTCCTCCAAAAAAGATGACGTATGGTCACCTTACTTATATCAATATATATTGCACTATATATAGTAGCATATATTATTATATCTGGAACTGTATTAAAAATGTTGTTCATGAGGTCCCATATATGAGCATATATTGTTGAAATGGCACCATATATGATAATATATGGTTTAAATGGCACCATATATAGTAACGCGGTGAAAAATGTCCATATATGAACATTTATGGTTCAACAATATATGTATGGATCCGAAAAATGAGGTAACACCTAAGTATATGTTCATATATGGACATATATGAACATATACATTTATTACCGGGTATGTAATATATAATCATATATACCATATCTAATCTTATGTCTAATTATATATTGTAATATATGCCACATATGATTATATATAATTTTTTTTACTCGGGTAGTCAACAAAAATCTGTAGTCCTTATCTTGGCCATTTTTTTGAATTTCAGTCAAATAAATTTTATATTCCCAAGAAAAATTGTTTTTTCGTGCCTTTTTTGAAATTTGTAAGTTTATGTGGAAACTTTCTTAAATAAAAATTTAAAAAATAACAATCGGGCCACGATGAGGACTAGAGAATTTATCTGTCATTAAGAATCACTTTACATTTTTATTTTGCGATAAATAATAAAGTCTGCACAGTGGCAGCCGATTTTGCCGTTTTTAAAAAAGGCTAGTAATAAAGTGGCAACTCTGGCGATTTTGGCTGGGGAAATATAAAAATGATATTTTTGAAAATATTACAATAACATGATTTTTAAATAAAAGAATTAAATAGTAAAAATATTGTTAATTGAATTTTTGACAGCCGTTCAAATATGCCCTTTAAAATGTTTTCATTTTGGAATTTTATCAACGGTTGTGGTCAGCAGATACATTTTTATAGTCAACAGTTCTACAACGACCTAATCAGTAACCGCTTAGTCTGAGCGCTCTGGTAGCCCTGTCATATTTTGGTAGCGTAAAAAATGCAAGGTTGGTTACCGTTTCAGTTTTAATATAACGGTAATTGTCATCCATGCCGAAACCAAACCCCATATGAACGTTTTAAAATGCTGATACCATTAAGAGTAATTGTCTTTATATTTACCCGTTTTTATTTCGATATTTTATTGGTTCAATTGCGTAATATATGCATATTACCGTTATAATACCGCTAAAATACCAAAACAGCAAATTATAACGGTAATTTGGGAATAATAAGAAAATAAAAACGCTAAAATATGAAGACAATTGCCCTAACTGATATCGAGGATATAAAATATTCAAATCAATTTTAGTATCGGCGTGGTAGATAATTACCGTTATTTTAAAAATGAAACGGTAACCAACCCTGAAAAAATGTTTGCTACTTTTCATCAAATAGTCATATTGATTTAAAAAAATTGTTTTGTAAGAATGACAAATAAAAACCTACGAATAAAATTCAAAACCAAAATTTTAAAAAATCAAAGGAAACTCTAGAAGAAGTCTATTAAAAAAAACAGAAAACATCATTCAGCAGAGTTAGTAATCAGAAAGCACTACAAGTCAAGGTACAAGGTATCAGTTTAAGGTTCCTCTGCTGACTGTATATGTAGGTACTATCAAACCAATTTGCCTAATATTAGAAAAGAGTTTGATTCTATTTCATTATAGTCGCAATGATGTTTCTATAAAAATTCTTGGAAAATATTCCTTTTAGCTGACGGTAGCCCATTAGCGACTTTTTTTTAAGCCAGCCGTCTCCTATATTTTTGTGGCTCAACCACAGTCCACCACTAGTCTTGAAACAGAATTGATTTTCTCTTATTTTAGAATATGGCTACCACAGTTTCAAAAGTTTTACAGCGTGACGTCAATTTGCTGAATGCCATGTATTTGACAGCACAGCGTGTGATGTCACTAATACATAGAAATGGCAAAGGCAAATCTGATTCAAGATTAATGGTGGACTGTGGGCTCAACTCTGAAAACAATCACCACGGACCCCTTTAGCCAGCCGACAGAATGAACCGGCTTGTATCTCTGACGGTGAGACATCCTCGTTTCTTTCTTCTCAAAATTACTAACACTGGAGTTACACGTTCTAGATTTTGCTTTCGAATTGATCACACATACTGCTTGTCAAATTCCGTTGAATTTAAATCTGTGACGTAGGCTGCACGCAACTTGATAGTCAATATTCTTTTTGAGATGCCGTCGTCAAGGAAACAACTAAAAATGCTCGCCTCATTGAAAGTGCTGCAAGAAATAAATCATTTAATTATTGCGGCACAATATTTGTAAAAAGAAAAATTTATTTACAAGAAATTTGATCAGATGTTTAAAACTTGACCGACAAGTTTCATCACGACTTGAAAGAAAAATTGATATCAAGTTGCTGTTCAATTTGGAAAAGTGTGGGTGTGTTAGTAAAAAAGTGTGAGTGTATTGAAACTTGAAAGGCAAAAATCGTGTAAAATGACATGATCCGTACAAATAAAGGCTTCATTAGTCTAATCGTAAAGTAAAAAAACGTATCTATAATCAATTCAATGTGTTAAAATAATATAGAAATATATTTTTATCTTTTTTCTATGCATTGAAACTGTTGTCAAGTAAAATCGTAAAAAAGTTCTGTTGAAAATAGAAATTTTCTATTTTATTACTTGACATTTAATTCTATGCACAAGCAAAAGATAAAAAATATAATATTTTTATTTTTCATACTCTTTTTATTCATTAGGTGAATGATACGTTACTTTTTTTACGATACTTCCAAACTAATTTGGGCTTAAGTCCCACCTTAATGTAAGTTTACAAAGCAATTAGGTAAAGCTGTTATTAGACAATTTTTTTCCAAAAGGCGTGTTACAATAAAATATATAACTATATAAGTATATGACAATGCCTGTGTTGAAGAAAATAAATATCGTGCTGTATATACTGATGACAAATGTAACTAAAGTGCTGAAATGAAATCTATTATTATCTATTTAATTTAAATTTGATGTCTGTAAGAACAACATACGTATAAAACATAGATGGTAACCGAAACGAATGCGGTTATCGTTAAGCTGCCTACACACTAGGGAACATGGTTGAGGGAACAAAAAATATCAAAAAATTTTGTAAACACGAAATGCACGCTCTCAACACGCACACACACACAAACGCACTCACACATTCACAAAAAATGCTCTCTTTTTTTAAGTATGTTCCCTAGTGTGTAGGCAGCTTTAGGGTAACGCTATTTTAGGTTATTTCAGTAACGGTATTTTAAGGATAACGATATTTGGGTTATTTCGGTAACGGTATTTTAGGGTTAACGGTATTTCAGTTATATCGGTAACGGTATTTTAAGGATAAAGGTAGTCAGTTATTTCGGTACATACCAGAGCTTTGAAGAATTAATTCCTTAATTTAATTTTTCAATTCTAAATTAAAAATTCGATGAATTAATTCACTAAGCACCATATATTGAATGGAATTAATTCATATTTGCTTTCGTTCGATTTATTTTGTTACGAATTAATTCAATTGCAATAGTTCTTTTTATTAAATCAAATGAATTAATTCACTGGTGAACACGTTCAATTTTATAAATCGAACGGAAAAAAAGTGAATTAATTCCTTACTGAATTAATTCACTACTGAATTCGTCCAATTTCATCTTCGTTCAGTGAATTAAAAAAATAAAATTACGTTCAGTGAATTAAAAAAAAATAAAATTACGTTCAGTGAATTTAAAAAAAAAGTAATAAGTTCACTGAATTGAAAAAAAACAAAATAAGTTCACTGAATTGAAAAAAAATAAAATAAGTTCACTGAATTCAAATTCTGTTTTCTGCCGTTCAGTAGAAGAAAACAATAATGTACAAATAAAATTTTTAAATAAGCAATTTTACAGCGTGTGCTAGTAAAAATAAACAAAATAGAAACCGGATGCTGTTTATCAACCTACATGATTCAAAAATAAAGCCTTTTACTATTAAAAATAAAAACTTAACAGATATAGATAAATTTGGAAAAAATATAACTTTTAATTTTTCAAACTACTTTGCATCGTATGCAAAACACCATCGTGATTACAGTTAGTTAAAACTTATCTAATTTATTTTTTCTTTTGCATGCAGGTATTGAATTTAATTGTGTGCCGATATTGTAAATGGATATTGGACAGAGACGTAAGCTGCACCAAATGTAAATATAAAAAATAAATTCCATTTTTAATAAATATATAAAAAACTTAAAAAGTACTACTTATAATTAATAAAAATAGGGTCAATATAGGCAGACATGCAAATCCGTTTTTGTTTCAAAAAACGGTACGAATACGGACCGAAAACCGCATTCTAAAAATGCGGTCACTCCGTTATTCACACGACATAACGGTCCGGCATTTCAACGGACTAGTCCCTTCTTTACATGACATAACGGTCCGTATTCGGTCCGTCATTGACGGACTTTCAACTGATTCGAATCAGTTTCGATGTTCCTTAAGTTCCGTTTTCTGGTCCGTATACGGATCCAGAAAACGGTACGTAAACGGAGTTGGATTCCGTTCATGACGAACCGAAAACGGTGCGTAACCGGAACGAATTGTTTGTTGGGATAAAATTGAATGCGTTCACCGGTGAATTAATTCATTTGCTTTAATAAAAAGAACTATTGCAATTGAATTAATTCTTTGAATTTGTTGTTTGATGAACGCATTCAGTTGAACGAATTCAGTGAATTACTTAAGAAAAGGAATTCATTCATTGTAGAGAAATATGAATTCGATTGTGTAAAGAGGCTTGCAACCGTTATCGGTATTTCAATTTTAATATATTCTGTGTATATATTTTTTTTTTTATTGTAAGGAAAAAAAAGGAAAAAAAGAGGAAAGGGAAAAAAATACTACGGAAATATAGGAGAAACTTGAAATCGAATTTCACTTAAACATTTGTAATTATTTTTTTTCAGTAAAGGTTTAATTGAAAAAATTTTCAATTGGATTTTTAGTTATATCAATTAAAACTTTCGTTGATATAAATTGAGTTATGACGCTGGTGTTATTGTGAAGGGAGTAATATTAAAAGGAAAATTTGACTGATATTTACTATTAATTTGCTGCTGTTTTTGGGCTTGTTTTTCAAAGTGGGAGTAATACAAAATAATGTGATTTTACGCAAAGGATATTAAGCGTCCAAATAGGTAGTACTTATGGCAAACTAAAAAGGGTTTTTAGACACCATACTCTTTTCCAATTTGATTGATGTGATTGGGCATTTAATTGAGAATGAATGGGAACCCAAACAGCATTTTGGTTAAAATTTTATTGGCATCATATTTTTTTTTTTGGGTATCTGATATTGGTATCCGAGACACAGAAATATAATCATTTGCAAATAATTGTGATCTAAATTAGCTGAAAAGTTTGTAACTTAGAACATGAATTAATAAAAATTAGCATGCAAAATTAGAGCAAATTGGGATCAAAATAATTGCTAAAGTAAATAGAAACAATATTAGTTAAATTCTAATTGTTAAGAGAATATAACAGGAAAATTAGTTCAAGTTAATTAAAACGAGTTTAATATACTTGAACTAACATTTTTTTTTATGAGTGTACATTGGTTACCAGCTTTACATTTATTACAACGCCACCTGATTGTCAGTTCTTATATCCTTACGCAATGGTTCGCTACGTTTGGCAATCCAAACGTGTGTTTTTCTATATAAAAAAAAAAAAAACTTTTCTCATAAAATTTTACTTTGTAATTTTATGTAGAATTGGCACTTTTCCTTTAACTAAAACAACTTTAGTTTTGGCACTTAACATTGGTGAGAATCTGTACAGAAGCCTAACAGGGAAAAGCTTTAATTATCCAAACCTTTGCTGGCAAGATCAACATCAGTCGAAAAAGACCTTCTAAAGTGCGTGTTGTAATTGGCGGATGGCGTACGTGCTTTTCTTGCAAACAATCGGTGTGGTGCATATGGTGGATGTAGTTGCATGTGCTGGTAACCTCTGCAACTTCAGCCCAAATTTCCAAAGGAAATATTAAGAACCATAGTAAAAGTGATTAAAAGTGATATCATTCCTAGTTTAATTCCCTAATTTAGGGTTAGAGATTGTGTTAAAATTTTATTGAGACACAACACAAACGGGAAAAAACAACGTTATGTTACAAAAACAACAATATTAAAAATTTACCAAATGTGAACCAGTGGTGGTATTTGAGAATTTTCGTTTGGTGCCTAAATGATGCCAAAAAAGTGCCAAAAAAGCTTTAAAAGTGCCAAAAAAAAAATTAAGCAACATTTAATGTTTCAAAAAATATGTTCAGCTTTTATTTCAAATATTTATACATTTACACCCTTATTCTAAACTTTATAACAATAACAAAATTGTCACAAAACTGGGTTGAATGGAAATTATTATAATTTTGGTATTCTAAGAAAAATTGTCACAGCAAAACCTTGCAAAAAATTGTCATGTAATAAAAAGCACATAACAAACAAATATTGTCATTTTTCAACAATTTAAAATATAAAAGTTTTATTTTCTTTTGAAGAATTTTATAATTTTTCTTAACAGAAATAAAATATGAAATACCTCATGCATATTTTGAAATATTATTTTAAGATGCGTCGAACCATATATTTCGTTAGAATATATTTAGTTAAAACCTTTACCGATTCTAAAATTCCTGCAAATTCCTCCAAAAGATTACGTATTAACATGGGATTTTTGGGGCTAAAGTTGTTAGGAATAAGCTCAGGGTGCTTGATGCTAAAATTTAAAGGATACTCCAAGTGCTTAGAAATAGTTCTCTCGAGTTCTGCGGTTCCTGGACATTTTTTAAGTTTTCATTTCATTTAAGATTTCATAAAATTATCGAAAAAATCGTAATTTTTGACAAATTACAATTTTTTGATAATTTTATTTTTGGCAGAAAAAGCTTTTACCACTTCTTTTACTTTTTTTATGGTGAAATTTTTAAAACTTTTGCTTGTCATAAAAAAACAAGAATACCATAACAAATTTTTGAAAAAATCCAGTAACGGACAATACAATAGAATCAGTTAAATTTTTGTAATTTGATCCCCATTGCTTTCATTTTTAAAAATCAAAATAATGACTAAATTGTCCCCGAAGAACTGGAAAGTGGTCCAGAAAATTGTATAAAATTTTAGTGTAGTATGTGTTTTCTATTTTGCTACCCGTTATTTTAATGAAAAACCAGCGATATCGACCTTTTATCAAATTATATAGAAATTTTCTTAAAAAGTGCCAAAATTCTATGGAGAGTGCCAAGGTGCCATTGAACATTCAATAGTGCCACAAATGGCACTTTTGTACCACTTTTACCAACAGTGATGTGAACCAAAAGGCTACACCAGGCAACAAAATTGTATATAGTTTCAAAGAGGAAAAAAAGATGTTAAAACAAGACCACAAAACGTTAACTAAAAACTAGAGAAATTTAAGGCTAATTTAAAAAAATTAGGGGGACAAATAGGCAAGCAAAGTGTTGGGGAAGAAATACTAACAAAAAAAAAAAAAAACAAAAACTTGGTCTAGTGATTGTTCCACCTTATAATATGGTTTTAAGTAAATTTGTGAATTATTTAATTATTTACTAAAAGTTTAAGGACATATGCAAATGGTAATTAATTTTGTCAGAGAAGTGTTACCTGTTATTTTAATTATATAAAGTGTGCTAGAAATTGCAACTGGTGAAATTAATTTTTACAATTGTGTTGCCCGGTGTAGATCATTTTGCATATTTCTTTTTGTTACTCCAATGCAAAAAGGGAAAAAAAGGAAAAATAGATCCACACTCTACTTTACCCTTGTTTGTAACAGAAATTGTTAGCGTCCAAACGGTTGGCAACGCTAATCTTGATAATTGTATTTTTATATACGTATGGTTATATTTTTTTTTTTCCTAATGCATTGGAGTTATTAAATAGTTAATTATAAAGCCAGCTAAAAGGGAAAAATATTACATTTATAATTATTACTACACCCAAAAAAGTACGTGGTCGCATAGTCAACAAAATCCATAGTCAATTTAGATTTTTTATAAATCAACTATAATAATCAATAACAACTATTGGTGTAGGCATTAGCAACCACGTTATACATAGTCGATTTTGTAATTACTACATAATTGTGAAATGCAAATTGTCAAATAGAAAAATAAATAAAACAGCCAAAATTAAAAAAAAAAGAAATATAAAGGGTTGTTCAACAAGGACGCCACAAAAGTAGAAACACATGGACAGCAAACGACGCCATATTTCTTGCCGCTCTTTTGGCATTTCTCTTCAGTAAGGTTTGCCATTTCATGATGGAAAGATATACGAGCCAACAACGAGTCGAAATTATTAAAATTTACTACCGAAATTCGGTGTCAGTAGCCTCAACGTTAAGAGCGCTACGTCCAATTTATGGTCGTCATAATCGTCCTAGCAGATCAACAATGGAGCGTGGGGCTACGTTAAATCTATGGTCTATGCCAACAAGCCAGCGACGATTGATGAACTTCGTACGAAGTATCGGCCGATTTATGCTTGAAAACCGTCGAAAATTGGGTTCAGCGTCTGGACTTCTGCAAGCGTGTCCGTGGTGGCCATGCAAAAGAGATCGATTTCCATACATAATGCCATCGAACGTACTTTCACATGAATAAAGAATTTCATTGATATCCAAAACCGTTTTTGTTTTATTTAAACTTTTTTACTTTTGTAGCGCTCTTATTGAAAAACCCTATATATAAATTTCAAATAAGAGATTTTCCAATACAATTTCCTACCTATTTTGCTCGAATTGAAATTAATGAGTTTATTTTTCATTGGAGATAAAATTTCAAATCAAGTCCAAAACTGAAGGTAAATAATTGCAAAATATACGAATTTCCATAAATTTAGTTAGAATTTAATTTAAAATAATTTGTTCTATTTGTTTCCAGAATTTACAAATAAGGTCCAAAAGGAAAATCCTATCTGCAGATTACTGAACATTATCTTATATGTTATATAATGCAAATAATTTAAAATATCATGTTTTTATTTAAATAAAAATATTGTGAACAATTAATTTGATTAAACTTTTATTTATTGCAAAAAGTAAGTTAAAATATAAAGATCCGTGGTTTCTATTGACCATTTTTAAATTTGAAATAGTCGTTGGCTACCACGTTTAGATTTAATTTAATTTTTCCATAGTTAATTTCTAGAATTTAATTAAACATAGTTGCCTTCCACTACTTCATATCAACTATGGCATAGTGGGGGTTATTTCACCTATGAAATAGTTGAAAATATAGTGATCAGTAACTACGTATTTTTAAGGGTGTAGTGCTAAAAGTGTTTCGTCGGTTTATGAAGGTAAAAAAAAACATTAAACAAGTGTCGAATATCGTAAATATTTTTTTTAAGAAAACGTAAAATCAAATCTCTTATACTAACAGCATCAACAGGAGAGCCGAACTCATCAAAAGCGCTTTTGACAGAGAGGGTCAGTAACCTATGGGAACGTAAGTCTATTCCTTTTTCGTATTCTTATTTACATTTTATTTGGAAACTCGGAAAAAAAGAAGGAAAAGAGGCAAAACAAGAGGGAAGAAACCACGCAAGGTGGCCAGCCGAAATTTAAAGATTTTTTTTATTGCTATTTGTCGGGTATTTTACTGGCTCATAGTAACTGGAATAAATTGTTTTTATAAGGATATGTTGTCAAATTCTAATGATCCATTACAGATTTAACAAAACTTTTTTTATGCCATTGGTCAAATCAAATGCGTAATAATTTTTTTTTCCATATAATTTGTTGAACATTTGAATAAAAATCTCTAACGTAAGCTGTATGATGCTCACCAACATTTGAACTCATTTAACTACTTGATATACATTTGCTAAAGTTTTTCTTTCAAAAAAAAACAATTTTTTGATTTTTTTTTTTTTTTTTTTGCTGAACCTTGTATTATACGTTTGTTTACGGTTTAACGCCGGTTACCTCTGGTATTTTTCGTCCAAGTATTATTCCAACAAATTTACTCGAATCTATGAAACACACTATCAAATTCCGGGTAGTTTTTTTATTTTTGGTGTTAGAACTAATTTTTTAGGTTTTATTAAGATTTTTATTTGTATTGCAAAAATTTTTTTCCGTTTTTAAATGAAATCCTATGAATTCTTATTTGCTATTTAAATTATCTTTAGTTTTAATTAATAATTTTAAACTATCGGATATATGAATTTATATAATAAAATGATCGATATGATCTTCGTGTGAATTTTAGAATTAGGCTGTTTTGATTACAACCTTTTGGTAAATACCTGTGGTAATAGTGAATGGGATCATTAATTCTAATATCTTTTAATCGGTTTCGTTTTTCTTTAATGATCATGGCAGGGTGGGCAAATGATTGGCCAATTTCTAACTCCGGCTCAATCGCATCACTTTTGAACAAATAAGCTGATTATTAATTGACAATCCTTCTTTTTTTCTCCTCTATTTCCTCTTTCTAACCAATTCAACCTTCAAGCATGCAACCTAGAAATAAAATTATAATTGTAGTCCGTTGGCAACGAAGGCAGCTAAAATCGAACCACCCCTTCCGATGAGCAGAAAGGCCGGACAAGTTTGCATGCAAATTTTTTTTTTCCTTTAGCACGGCTTCCCCTACCACCTGCCAACAACCACCACACTCGTGATATGTTACAATTGGTAGTGAATTCATTCTAAAAGGAATTAATTCTTCAAAGCTCTGGTACATACCGCATTTTTCTTTTTTTTGCAAAAACCACACTAAAGTAAAAACAAAACCAATTAATTGACTTAATTTATGTGAAATACTAAATAACCACGCGCAATGACCAAGCGTAGAGAATTAAAAATAACGGTAACGGTATTTTACGGATAACGCTATTTCATGTATTTCGGTAACGGTATTTTAAGGTTATCGATATTTAATTTTTTTCGGTATCGGTATTTTAAGGATAACGGTATTTCAGTTATTTCGTTAACGGTATTTTAAGGATAACGGTATTCCGGGTATTTCGGTAACTGTATTTTAGGGGTAACGGTAGTCAGTTGAAAGGGTTTTGAATCGATAACGGTATTTTAGCGGTATTGCCTGCCAACCCTGGTATAAAATAAAAAGAAATATATACTGGGCAAAAACTAGTACACCCAAAATAATACGTAGTTGTTGTTCACTATTTTTTCAACTATGTCATAGGTGAAATAACCCTCACTATGGCATTGTCGATATGAAGTAGTGAAAGGCAACTATGCTTTCTAGCAACCCGTAAACCAACTATGGGAAAGTTACTGGCAATGATTTTTAGTGGAAATTAAAATCCATCGAATGAAGTAAACATCAACTACGTCTTATTTTTATAATTTTTCATTAAAAATTTAATTTACAGATTCTTTTTTATTTACACAATTTATATATAAAACCAATTGATTTCAATTAAATAAAGGAAGTAATGCAGACAAATTCTTTTCGTTTTTGGAATAATTGAACACTAGATTTCAATTGAAAAAATATTCACGGAAAATCTTCTGGAAATCTAATTAAAAAAATGCATTAATTATATTTATATATTCACATTTATCGTATGGAGTAATGATTATACTTACAAATGCATTTAATTTACACCTTTGATGAGTATTTTAAACATTTAGATGTTATTTAAGAAAAAAATGTTTTATCATTTCTAATTTCTTTTTTATATTCTTGACAAATTTTTAAGTTGTTTGATATTTCATATAACAGGGTTACTTAGAAATTGATTTTTTTTATTTCTTCCATAGTTATTATTAATTATCATAGTTGATTCAAATAAAATGAAAATCGACTATGAATTTCGTTAACTATGCCACTATGTAATTTTTTGGGTGTAGTTTTTGGTCATTTTTAGTTTTTGAGCCGAAAACTATAAAATTAATTTATTTTTTCCATACATTTTTCATACAAACTGAAAACCAGATTCTAAAGGGTGGTCCAACCATAATGCACGATGTTAATTGTGAGTCACACCTTAATGCATTAAACACATAGACGACTGCAGCTACACGACTACACGACTACAAATGCTGCTGGCTGCAATTGTAGTCGTGTAGTCAGCTACTTAATTTTTTTGAAAACGACAGCAACATGTAAACAGATAATCCTAAATATTTGACATTTTGATAAATATTAATCTTTTTTGGTTTGTGCTTCTAAAATAATGGCTGAGGAATATTTTGTTAATTTTGTAAGATCCATTTTTTTTTACAAAACATCACAATAAAGTTATTTCCAAATATAAATTAATGAAACCTTCAAACAATTGTAAAATATAAACAGCTGTTTCTTCAGTGTTCCCAAAACGGTGATTTTCTAGTCAGAACTAGCGATTTTATTTCGCCTCTAGCGGGAAAAATTGTCCTGTTTTACATATTTTGTTATATTGTCAACACTATTTTTGTTTTGTAGCCAACAAAAATAGAAATTATCCTAAGTTGACTACAGCGGCAAAAGTAGTCGTGTAGCCGTGTAGCTGTGTTGGTGTCAAAATAATCGTTTTCATATAAACGTGTGTATTTTATTTTTGACAGGCTGTAGTCGTGTAGCTGCAGTCGTCTATGTGTTTAATGCTTGACTTCAAGTTTTTTGCCCAACTTAATTTGACATTTCTTTGTTTCAGTGTTTGATAAACTCAACCATGGAGAGGTACACAATTGAGTTGTTTTTTACGAAAATGGGCGTTCAAATCAAAATGCATTTCAAGCACTTCGTGATTTCTTTGGCCAGCATAATCGACCAAATGTGTCCACAATCGGGAGAATTGTGCGCAAATTTCAGCAAACCGGGTCTGTAGGAAATGTGAAAACACCTGTGCATGCTCGCTCAGTTCGTTTGGGCTGGCGGCGTCATCAGGCCGTACTTCTCCGAAAATGAGGTCGGCCAAGAAGTTACCGTGAATGGTGCTCGCTATCTCGAGATTATAACGGACTTCTTGTGGCCAGAAATTGAGGATATGGACCTGGACAATATGTGCTTCCAACAGGATGGTGCCACTTGCCACACAGCCAATGAAACAATGGCTCTTTTACGCGAGAAATTCAATGGCTGTGTTATCTCACGTCGTGTCGATGTTAATTGGCCGCTTGATCATGTGATTTGACACCGTTGGACTTTTTTCTTTTGGGATATTTAAAAGAAAAAGTGTACATCAATAAGCAAAGAACAATTCAAGAGCCAAAGGATGAGATAATTCGGCACATTAACCACATTGAACCTAAATTATGTCTCAGAGTCATTGAAAATATGGACCATCGGATAGAGGTATGCCACCGAAGCCGTGGCGAGCATTTGGACGATATTTTGTTTCACACATAATTGTCATAGATCCTTCTACCATAATAAAAATATTAAGATAATTCTCTGAAAAGTTTTTGTTTTACTATTTTTTTTTCATCATTTACTATTAATTTTTCAAACTAGTTATATAGTTATATTTTTTTCCAAATTTATCTATATCTGTAAAATTTTTATTTTTAATAGTAAAAGGCTTTATTTTTAAATCATGTAGGTTGATAAACAGCATCCGGTTTCTAATTTGTTACTAGCACATGCCTTAAAATTGCTTATTTAAAAATTTTATTTGTACATTATTGTTTTCTTCTACTGAACGGCAGAAAACAGGCTTTGAATTCAGTGAACTTATTTCATTTTTTTTTTAATTCAATGAACTTATTTTATTTTTTTTTTCAATTCAGTGAACTTATTATTTTTTTTTTTAATTCACTGAATGTAATTTTATTTTTTTTTTAATTCACTGAATGAAAATGAAATTGAATGAATTCAGTGATGAATTAATTCAGTAAGGAATTAATTCACTTTTTTCCGTTCGATTTATAAAATTGAACGCGTTCACTGGTGAATTAATTCATTTGATTTAATAAAAAGAACTATTGCAATTGAATTAATTCTTTGAATTTGTTGTTTGATGAACGCATTCAGTTGAATGAATTCAGTGAATTACTTCAGAAAAGGAATTCATTCAATTCTAGAGAAAATTGAATTTGATTGGTAGTGAATTCATTCAAAAAGGAATTAATTCTTCAAAGCTCTGGTCCAAAGTCATAGCCGTTTAAACTAAAACATTTCAGTCAGATTATATGTGGTTTTTTTAAATTGCAATAACGTTTTCTCCGTAAAATTTCTCCCCGATGGAACAATAAAATCCGTGGAATCTTATTTTAATGTACTTTCTGTTGACTTTTTTCAAAACCACTTATTTCAACAACACCCATTTCCAAAGATATATAATTTAGAAGATATAGCAACAAGTGAGGGGACATTAGCTGCAGAATCGTGCAATTGATGGCGCTGAAAAAATCGAATTTGATTTCGAAATCTCAAGATGGCGACAGTATACACCCACTGGAATTTGAAATTTCCAAAAGCTCTTCAATATTAAAACAGTGCTGCCACATTAAAATTTTATTATTTTATTTTAGGAATTTAAATAAAGGATTTTCTTGTCGAAAACAACTTTGTGCTTTTTGTTAAACGTATTGTGTATAATAAAAAATTTAATTTTTGTTAAAAGGGCTTTTGCGTAAAGAAAAATATGTTCTAATGACTTTTTAGTACTTTTATTTGCATATTAAAAAATCTTAAAAGCCCTAAACACAATTACATTTTCTTAAAAAAAAGTAAAATCTTGTTAAAGTGGCACATTTTTGTTTAAAAAAAATAGCTGTTGTTGAAAATGAATACTGTCAGAAAGTAAATTCGGTGACAAAATAAAGAATTTCAGTAATACCTCACTCTTCTTTTGAGCCATTAATTTACTCCTAAATTTATTGAATGAAAATTCGAGTGAAATCTAACATCGAAACTCGAGATTAAAAATTTTAATTATGGCGATTTTTGCCACTTGAGCAAAAACCACTTACTTTTTGTATGAAACTAGTTTTTGATAGTTTTTTTACATGCGTTTTGACAAGTTAAAAACTACAATACCCAAAAACCAGGCAGTTTTTGCTCAGGTATAAATGTAGTATTAGTATTTATTCAATATCAAATCATTGACTTAGGGTATGTGCGGTGTCGCTAAATTGAAAATAAACTAATTTTTCAAAAATACATGCCTGGTTTAAAAGATTAGCAAAAATGTGTGCGGCAACCGATTCTACTTCTTTTTATATAAATTTATGGCAAATGTATTTTATATCCGCAAAAGTTGATGTTATTACAACAGTAAATGTTCAAAAAAAAATTATTTTTACACAAATATTTGAAAAAATATATATAATTTTTTAATTTTTAATATATAAATTTGACAGAACGGGTAGAATATGTTTTCAAATAATTTAGTTCAAAACGAATGTAATCTAAATTGCGTTACCTGCTTTTTTATCGAAAATATTTAAGTTTAGTTTAAATTTAGCATGTTCGCAAACGCCCTTATTATTATTATTATAAATTATTCATTGATTCATAAAACTAATAATATTTTATGCCAATTGATTCAAAAAAGAATTATTCTTTTCAAGCTCTGCTGTTAATAACCGTTTTTTTAATGGGTACCTGTAAAAATGTACCGGGTACGCAGAGGTAAAAAGAACAAACATGGTAACACTGCACTTTATTCTTTTTGACATTTACAGAAAAACAAGATAAATAGAACGAATATTGTTTGCCAATATAATTACGAAAATTTCTAATAAATTATAATTAAAACGTCAAATATTTTAAACAATATTTTGGAAAATTGTGTGCAATACACAAAAAACTACAAACTTGCGAAGCCAACACAAAACTGAATTAACAAATGCCTGTCAAAAATGGAGGTGAAACTGATGCAGAAGGTGACGTATCAGGTGCTGAATCTGAGCATTCCAATTCTAGTCAGGGCCATGAATCCAGCGATGAAGAGGCAAATGAAATTGAATCCGATGATTCTTCAGAAATGGATGCTAATGAAATCGAAAGAAGGCGGAATGAATGTTTAGAGATTTTAGGTAATGCAATCGATTTTATTCCAATACTTGTTTGTTACACTGTTTTTATTTACGCAGACCACCTGGAAAAACAATTTAGCCAGCTGCGTGAACAGTACTATACAGAACGCATTAATCAAATTGAACGACAATCGGCAGAAGTGCGAAATGGCCGTTCGGAAGAGTATTTACAACCACTTAAAGAATTAGATAAAGTCTACAAGAATCGCATAGAAGTGGCCGAAATCTTAAAAAATTATAGATTAGAAAATATAGAACATAAATTTACTAGTGAAGAACAGGCGGCATTACAAAATTTTGAAGTAAGCATACATTTTTTTTATATAAAAAATTATTTTAATTTAATCCTAAGAAATTTTGTCTAAAAACTAACGGGTTTTTCTCAGGGACCGTAAATAACAGTTATCCAGAAAATTTTAACTCATGTTAGAGTCAACGGAGATCTATACTGTTATATACCAAAAGATTCGTATTGAAGAGCACATTCAGAATCTATGGTGATTTAAAAAAAAACAATCTCAACTCCACAGTTGAGAGTTATTTTTCAACGAAATAATAGAATATTGGAGGAAACTGTTAAAAAGAGAGTTTTATTTCGCCGTCATTAAAATAAAACTCTTGAGGAGTTTTATTTTTTCCGTCTAAAATAAAACTCACCTTGTTTATTTTCTTATTTTTTGCAGTCATAAAATAAAACTCTTTTGAGGAGTTGTATTCTTTCCGTCTAAAATAAAACTCATTTTGTTTATTTTATTAATTTTTGCAGTCTCTTTTTATTGATTATGTCCGTAGTAATTTATTTCTTTAATTAAATAAATATAATTTTAAAGTAATTTTTTGGCATGTTAAGTTTTATGTTTTTTATGACGGTAAAATAAAACTCTTCAAATGAGTCTTATTTTATGACAGCAAAACAAAACTCTCTTTTTAACAGTTTCATCCGACCTTTTATTTTTACGTTGCAAAATAATGGTTTAAGATGGTTTTTTTCTTTTTTAAGTCACAAAATAACTGTTATAAAGGAACTTTTTTGATAACACTTGTTTTTCAAGAAGATTCCCCATATGCGTACGATTTCTTTCTGTTCAGAAACACAACCTTACAGCATATCCTTTGAATTAGAGGATCTTCTTAAAGGCCTAAAATTCAAATAACTATAAATTTTCAAATAGAAAATCCGTAAATTGAAAAAAACTTTTGCCTATACATAAATCTTATGGGACTGAAACCTGATTATATTATAAGGTCGAGTTTTTGGGATGTCAATTTTGGTTTAGTTAAACCTTAAATGTATTATATCAGCAAATTTTCAAGTTTATTAACAAAGATTTGCCGAAAGAACTTTTTTTAATTCAGAATTTCGGTCTTCATTGAAAGAAAATAAAATAGATCACATTTTTAAAGCCTTTACAAACTGCGTTAAACTAAGTTTAAAGATAATCTACAACATAAAAGTGTTTCTATATTGTGCAACAGAAAATCACTCAATATTTGAATGCTTCACTCGCCAAATCGATTAACTCCACTTTCAGATTTTACAAAACTTAATTTCAAAACACTATTGACTCCTGGCTGTATATTCAAAACAAATTTCTCTTACAATAAATATTAACACTACTAAAAATGACAAAATTTATAATTTAACAGGAAATTTAAAAAATAATATATACTATTTTTTCATTGAGTGTCATTCAATTTTCTTTATGGAGTTAATCGATTTGGCAATTTAAAGTATTTTTCTATTGAAATATCTTATTTTATTTTTCTATTGAATAATTCACAACCGAGCCAGCAATTTCGGAGCGCTCATAAATAAGATTCTTAAATGGCTCATAGAAATGATTGTTTTTTTGAAAACATTTTTTTGTAGAAAATATGAACCCTCAGAAAACAATCCAAAAAGTTGTCTCTACAATCTAAAAAGCTGTCTCAAAATGAGGGTTAATTTTTTGGATTCAAAGAAGATTCCAAAATTATTTAAATTTATGAAGAAAATTTCAATTTTTAATGTTCTTTTTTCTGAGTCATTTCTGAGTACACAGACGGGCCACTTTGATAGGAAAAAGTGAAAAAATTTTTGTTTTTGGAGCTCATTTCTGAGTCATTAATGATCATCTTTGTTTTCTGCGATTTTCATATTGGAAACCTTAGGCTTGTTTAAAGCTAAATTTATAGAAACATTATTTTATTCCATTGAAATAATCTGATTTTGGAGAAATATTTTTTGTACAGAATGTTAAAATTAAGTTTACATTATGAACTACTCAGCAAACAAAAATTATCAAAAATAAAATATTTTTTCACTTTTTCCTCTGAAAGTGGTACGTCGGAAAGATTCCAAAATTATTTATACATTTGAATAATTTCGGAATCTTTTGTGTCTGCAAAATTAACACTCATTTTGAGACCGCTTTTAAGAGTGTAGAGATAACTTTTTGGATTGTTTTCTGAGGGTTTATATTTTCTACCAAAAAAAAATTTCTGTTTTTAAAAAAACAATAATCATTTGTGTGAGTCATTAAAAAATCTTATTTAAGAGCGCTCAAAAAATTATGTCTGGATATTTTCTTTAAATTTTACTTTGATTTGAATTTTTTAATTTCTAAACCGATTTTAATAGCATATACCAAACCCGTCAACCAATTTCGTGGGGCCCTGCACTAATTTTAAAACAATCAAAAAAATTTTTTTTTAATTTTAAACAAAATTAAATAAAAAAAAAATCAGAATTTGCAAAAAATACAGAATAAAGAAAACAGCGATAGCAAAATAAACATTAAATGGAACCTAAAAAAAATCACACCGGTCAACAAATATCGACGTTTTTGCACAGACTTCCTCTAAAACTTTTTAAAGTATTTTTGCCTCCTATAGACGAATATTTAGTGAAAAATTTCTTCTTTATTTAAACCTTAAGCCCGGGAAAACTACTTTATGGCTTAGTATGACGTAGAAGTACTTAGGAATCTCGTAGTTTTTTATGGGTTTGAATTCGAAAAATTACCTTTCATTTTAAATTCAAATTCAAATCTATTTATTCAACACAATCTGAGCCTTAAAAGACCATACATTGCAAGAAAAGTAATACAATGGGTAATAATACAAAGTAATACAATGGGAATTATATAAATATACATAAAATAGTACAATATTACACCGTAGTAATATAATATATAGTTCACTAAAAATAATTTTATAGATTAATAAGGACTATATTTTTAAAAAAAATTTAATAATGTATATATTTTAAAACAATCTTAATAATGACTATATTTTAAAACAATTTTAATAATGGCTATATTTTAAAACAATTTTAATAATGGCTATATTTTAAAAATGACTATATTTTAAACCAATTTTAATAATGGCTATATTTTAAAACAATTTTAATAATTACTATATTTTAAAACAATTTTAATAATTACTATAATTTAAAACAATAAAATATGAAAGAAAAAAACTGAATTCCGCTAAAATGCAATCTCTGGAACCAAACTAAGGCAAATCCAAAACGGATTTATTTATTTTATAAATCCATTTTGGACCTAGCCCAATCCAATTTCTGAGACCACATCTCTACAAAATTCAATGATTTTCCCCCATAATTAGGGTTTATGTCCCGGGAATTCCCGGGACGGGATTCCCGGGAATCCCGCCCTTTTTTGAATCCCGCAATCCCGGGAATTTTATGCGGGATTTCCCGGGATTTTTTTTTTAGTCTTTTACAGTAGTTTTAGCTAGTTTTGTTGCAATTTTAGAAGCTTTATTTAAATTTAAAGCATTGATTTTTTTAAATTAATTTAAATAAAGAATATTTAAAATTAAAAAATACGGTTTAAAATTTAATAAACTGAATTAAGCCAAATTGTTTTTGGATGCCAATTGAATTTGGTTTATAGTAAAGTGTTGTTTTTTCAAACGCGTCCTATAGACCAAATACAATTAATATTGTCATTAATATGTATTTTTATTAATTCTAATTTAGTTTAGTTAAACCGAAAAATATTATATTAGCAATTACCAAATTTACAAACTAAAATACTTGTCCTTCGGGAATTTTTTTCTTCTTTAAGATGATGATATTTGTTCAAATAAAGCAATATTTATATAGGCTGTTTTAAACTACAAGATTCTCGGAAAGATTTTGCAACCTTGCCTATGTTTTGCACGTGTACTGAAGTAAAATCGTACGGAAAATCTTATAGTGTAAACCAGCCTTATACAACATTTCAACATCATTATTTCAGTTCCAAATACCTCCAATAAACTAGGGATTAAAGTTAAAGAATAGTATTTTTTTCGTATATTCAATTAACATAAGTATTTTGACTTTCTTTTACTTCAAATAACTTCATTTAAAGTTCAATTGCTATTCCTTTATTTTAAATATATTTTTTAAATATTATTAATTTTTAAAATAATAAATACCACAGATGCTATTCCAAATTATTTTGAATTTTTTATATGCTAATTTAAAATGCAACTAAATATGAAAATTAAATAATTTCTTTTTAAGGAGTTGTGGCATAAAAAATTTCTATCCAAGAAAACTAATTAAAGTTATGAAACTGTTTAATATTTTAGTGTCTACTTTTATAAAACAATTTAGGCGAATTTGCCTAAAAATTTCTGTGAAAAATGCTCACTTTTAAACTTTTTTATAAAACTAATTCTAGACGGATACTTCTGAAAATCTGCATAGAAAAAAACAAAATATCTAGAAATAGAAATTTTTGGATTTAATGTATAAGAAATATTTAAGCAAAAAATTGAATTCAGTTCTGACTATAAAACTGGTCCGACACAAGTTTGCCCCCATTAACAATTCCAATATATCCTGAAAAAAGGGATCAAAATAATATAACCGTGTCTTTCACTTTTCTATATCAATTCGTTTAACAGCTTAAACCGCGAAATTAATATTTAGTTAATATATTACTAAGAGTTTTTTTTTTAATTAGGACGGCCTTCCATTTAAATATATTACATAAATAATAATTCACGATTTAAATTGTTAAACGAATTGACCTGGAAAAAGTGGAAGACATGGATATTTAGCCCTCCTTTCAGAACATTTTCTCATGGATACAACCAAAAGATAAACTTTGTCGAACGGTGTTTAACTAAAAAGTAGTTTTTCAAGTACAATACATTTCGAATTTATATATTTTCTAACGAGCGGGAATTCCCGGGATCCCGGGAAATTCCGAAAAAAATCCCGCTGTCCCGGGAAATGAAAAAGTCCGGGAAAAGAAAAACCCTACCCATAATACACTATCGAACACGTACTGGTCCCGATAAAAAAAAAACTAAACTTCCAAAATTAAAAACAAAACTTGGACCCTTCAACAAAATAAAATAAATCCAGTGATTAACTATTATTTATTCACCGTTTTTGGGATAGCACTGTTATTTATTCTCCGATTTTGGGATAGCACTGTTATTCATTCTCCGTAAAAGTACTGTTAATTTATCCACCATAAAAGTGTACCAAATCATTCTTAAATTCCCTATAAGATTTTGAAAAGTTTTTCATATATAATGGTAACCTATTCCATAATCTAGACCATCTAATGGAAAAACTTCTTTTCAAGGAAACGGAATGAAATCTCTCAATATTCAAAAAACAATTACGTCTCGAATGCAGAAAACTAAAACATTCCGTCAAATATGACGGTGATTGGTATTTCATATTTTTAAAAAACTGTTAGAAACTGTTTAAGGCTGTTATACGGACTCCGTAAGGATCGATAAAATCTACTTTTGGGAATTACCCTTGAAGTACTTAAATTTGGTAAAACAGGCACAATAAAATTTTATTCATAAACTTATAGAAATAAACCTGTGAAAATAGCAAAACAATTAGTTGTTGTTGTTGTTGTTGTTGTTGTAACGGCTTCAAAATGTGAATTTGTAGTTAATAATTCTCTCTAAAGCCGGAGTGACAATCCTTGCTCGGATAAATTCGAAAATTCGAATACATCCGAATCGTTCCGGCACATAGTCCGATTGCCGTGGGAACCGGGTTATACCGCCCATACTCGGTCGTCAGAGCCTCGTTAGCGTTAACAGGGGACACCATGTCCAAGGTGGACTGTGGGTGAGGTTGGCATTTGGAAATAATTTCCCTTGACCCCGCAAAACAATTAGTAGTTTTTCCTGCTATTTTGACCGATTTTCGCTAAATATTAGTAAGATTAGAAGAGAAAAAATAAACTGTTAAATATAATAATAGTCATCCTGCTAAAATCAACAGAAATGTATGACGAAAAATAGTAGACTGCTGATTTCACAAAAATAGACTTTTATTCTCTCAATACAATTTAAAATATTTTTGAGTTTGTTAATTATACAAATATATAGCAAAATTTGTTGATAATTCCAGCAGAGTATTTTTTTATTTCAATTAACTAAAATTTAGCTCAAATATAACAAAAATTCTGTATATTTAACAGCTTTATTTTTGCTATATTTATCTCATTAATATTTTGCAAAGAAAATCTGCTTCTTTCTGCAGTTTTTTATGCTAGATAATTTTTAACTAATTTTTAGCAGCTTTAGCAGAACTTTTTACAGGCTTTTATTGCACTTAACTTGACCAACCAATCCGGTTTTGGCGGGATAATACCGCTTTCTAAAGGCATGTGCGGCCTTGAATTTTTATCCCGTTTTTAAAGCAAACTTTTGAATAACGTTTTCATAATTTATTTTTTCTAGAGTTCCCAGCCAGCAAACGAGTCCAAAAAGGAATCAAAAAAGTGCTCAAAATATATTATTAAACTTTCACTTCTATGAAAGTGCAGCATTAAAATGAGCTTTTTTTATTAAAAAATTACTCAAAGAAATATTAAAAAAAAAAATTTATTTAGGCTAAAAAATTATTTTTTTTTGAGTAAATTTAAAAATATTTAAAAATTGGTGGAAACCTTAAAACAAAATTTTTAAACTTTCACTTGTATGAAAGTGCAGCATTAAAATGAGCTTTTTTTATTAAAAACTTACTCAAAGAAATATTAAAAAAAAAAATTATTTAGGCTAAAAAATTTTTTTTTTTTTGAGTAAATTTAAAAATATTTAAAAATTGGTGGAAACCTTATTTGAAAACCAAATTTTTTTAAATAACGTAACCTATATTTTCGAAGATTAATTCGACAAAGGTTTTTTGACTCGGAGTCGTACTAAGAAGGGCAATGTATTTGGATCAAAAATCATAAAAATATAAAAGATTTTGATGTACTTCTCCGCAATATTGACTCATAAAGTATTTCCTGGGTGAGGGAATAAAAAAGAAAGACCCACAGCTCGAAGGCTATTCAAAATACTCAAAAAAAGGTTTTTGCAGAAGGCTGTACAAAAAGATAATTTTTGTCGAGTAATGTATTAATTGGTGCGGCCCTCCGTAAGTTTGTGAAATCCCAAATTTGGCCCTTCAAGCCATTTATGTGCCCATACCTGGCATATACCTATTAGGGATACCGATCCCGAAATCCCGATCCCGAAAATCCCGGGATTTTCGGGATTTAAGAATCCCGAAATCCCGGGATTGTTCTTGAAAAAATCCCGGGATTTCCGATTTCATTATTTGGCATATTTTATCACTTTTTGTATTTATTTTTATTGTTATATTCGACCTAAATCACTTAAAAGTCTAATATCTTATTAAATTTTATTAAAAAAAACTAATTTCTACTATTCGTAAATAACACAGGCCGACAAAATTTGATGAAATTTTCTAACCAAGAATTAGACTTACTTTTCCGACGGCTTTAGACGTGCTGAATCCGAATCTGACCTAGAAGTGCAAAAACACGTTTTTTGGGTACATTTGAGGTCCTATAACTTCCAGAAATTTATTTTTTTTCATAATCGGATTCAGAATGTCTAAAACTTTGGGAAAGTATAGTCCGATTCTTGGCTAGAAAACCTTGTCACACATTAAATAGATCTGAATATAAACCTAAATAATTAAAAAAATTTTATTCAGCTTTAAAACTATTAAAAACCGTAATTCGGATTTATTCAATCTTTTAACGGACATGTTTTTATTAATTTTAGTGATGATTTACTGAAATCTTAACTTCATGCAAAATAATTTTGCCAAATATTAGTGTACCAAAAACAGAAAATTTTTGTTAAAGTATTTAGTAAAACCTAACCATCTACCTTTCTGAAATCAGCAGAGATATGTGCTCAATATTTTATATTAGTACACTTAAAGAATCCAATATAATATCACTTAATATTTTTGATGATTTCAGCAGAGAGGTTTGTATGGGCATTCAATTAATTTTAGACAAATATAACTAAACATTTGTAGACATGGCATTGTTTTTGCTACTTTTAATTAAAAAGTTTTTTTCTCAGAAGTTTCAGAGATAAATTGTAATTTGTAATTAATTGAATTAACCTTATAAGTATATTACTTATATTTCGGAAATTTAACAATTATTTAGCAAACACGTTCTGCTGATTTCGGTAGTTTTTATGGCGAAACTTTTTTGCTAATTACTAGTAACTTTTTCTGCTATTTTTACGTACTTATTTCTATGGGTGTACTTTCGTTTAAAGCCTGATTCACAATGCTGTAGTACTCCACTCTGAGCTGATTTTGTTTCTTTCTTTTTCGCACATCTATATTTTTTGTATCATGCCATCTGTACTTTAGTCTACTCCACTCTGCGGCGTTGAACACTCCAGCATTGTGAATCCGGATTAATTTGTTTATTTTTTTATACTACAAGAAATAAATAAGTAGATTTGTAATGAATTATTTTAATTTGTAGGGTTTATTTCAGCTATTTATTTTTAAAATTAAAAATATAATGAAACAGGAAAATCCCGAAACCCCGAAAAATCCCGAAATCCCGAAAAATCCCGGGATCCCGATAAATCCCGGGATCCCGAAAAATCCCGGGATCCCGGGATTTCAATTTTCAAAATCCCGAATCCCGGGATTTGTAAAAACCAGTCCCGTTCGGCATCCCTAATACCTATGTATTTAGTACTACCATTTTTAAAACACTTGGGGTGAAGAGAAAACTATTAACCGAGCTGTTCTAGGAAATACTTCCCTAATTTTCATTCATATGACTTATATTTTGATTTAATATACACTGAATTTGATAAAATAGAAAATTTAATAAATACGCATAAGAAACTACTTAAAAAATTGTAGAAATTTCCTAATTTTTTGTGCGGAAATTTTTAAACGTTATACTTTTTAAATCCTCATATTTGTTGTTTCAAAAAAGTTGACAAAGGGTACTTTTATGAAAAATTGTTGCTTTTCAAAAAGTGTTGATTTATGACCGGATTTTACCAAATCAGACATTTCATATACAAAAGTACAAAATTCTCGTCCCGTTGAATTTTTGTACGTTATGTATTGTTTCGGTTTGTGTGCTCCAATCATCATTTTTTTATTGCGGACAACTGAAGATGCCTATGAAACAATTGTACTGTCTATCATGAAAATGGTCAACCATTTGGAATCAACAAATAAAATATAATATGATAATATCATATTAGAATTTGGACTTGAGGTAGAACAATATTCTAACTAAACAATATTCTAAAAAAACAATTTTTGCAACTTTTAATGCAAAAATTAAAAGAATTGTTGTGTCTGAATACTTCCTATTTTATAAAACATAGAATAAGTTTTATAACCTAATTGTAATAACTAGGGCAAGGAATTTCATGCACTTAAAAATGGAAAATATGCGCCTAAAATATGCGGTTAAAAAAGAAAAATATGCATTAAAAATATAAGAAATATGCACTAAAAACTATTATTTTTGCAAAAGTGATGCACTCTAAAATTTAAAAATGTATTTAAGTTAGTTATTTTGCAAACAGACACAGAACTCGAAGATTTCCCATAGGTCAATAAGGTTTTAAGAATGTTTATTTTGATTGAATCAAAATATGAAAACGTATCAATTTTTTATATTTTTGTACAAAATAAAAAATGTTCCTAAAAATTAAAAATATGCACAAATATGCATTAAAAAGCACAAAATATGCATTAAAAAGGCACCAAATATGCATTTAAAGTCAAAATATGCAAAACATGCATTTATGATAAAATATGCAACTACAAATCGATGCTATTTTGTTCTAAATTTGATGATTCGGATAAATATTTAGTCCATATTAGTTTTAGACTATCGAGAAAAAACATGCATTTGCATGAAATTCCTTGCCCTAGTAATAACATTCCATTAATTCTTATATACCCGTTTACAGTACCCAATTCCGTTTCCAATTCAATTTCGTTATGGAATTCATAAAAACAGAAGTGTGTGACTAAAACCTTGAACGGTTTTTCAATGTAGACTTATGGCGTTTTCTTTTCTGAAAAAAATGTTGCCTTTTTTCTGCCCTTTTTACAAAATGCCTTTTTGTGTATAGTAATAAAACGTAAACATAGACAAATTTGGTATCAAATTAAAGGTATTTCAGATATCAATCTAACCGTGTATAAAATATGTCTAATTATTCCCTAATTTTCGTGCAATTTAACAAAATATCACATTTTTCTATATTTCTAATATGCCTATACTTACTTATTATTTCTATGCACAAAAATACATTTTTTAAAAAAAGGGCAGAAAAAAGGCAACACTTTTTTCAGAAAAGAAAACGGCATTAGTTTCGTGAAAATAAAATTGGCTTCAAATTATGAAATATCGCTTTGTTTTACTCAGAGCTTTTAAGGAACAAAAGTATTTTTTATAATATAGATCGTGAAATATTAATCACTGAAACCCCATCGTTTTTTGATTTTAATAAGATGCCTAATTTGCTTTTTTCTTTACAGAGTGAAAAACAATTGGCTTTAGATCAAATGTATGACGATCTTATGGAAAAGATCAGACGTTTAGAAGAAGACCGTCATAATGTTGATATATCATGGGATGATTGGGGCAACGATAAACGTCATAGTAAAGTTAGGGGGCCGGCGCGTAAAAAAGCGGTTACCGTCAATGGTCCCTTTATTGTTTATATGCTTCATGAAGAAGATATTTTAGAAGACTGGACAACTATACGTAAAGCCCTCAAACGTTCTACTCTGATGGGATCTGTTGGGGCATCAGCAACATGACCATAAGTCATTCCTGCCCATCCATCACTGTAATAAATTCTCCACAATTTCTTTTTATCGAACTAGTTTTATATTTAAGTAAGGCTTCCTTATCTTAAGCATCTGTATCTTTTTTGTTTAGTTTTTAAGTTAATTTCCTATTTGTATTTCTAATTCAATAAAAAAAAAAACTGACGGTTTTTGATGGAAAATTTACCAAGTAAACAATAATTTATTGCAAATACATTTTTTAATAACCTTTTGATTTTAAATATTCCCTTACAGTATCAACGTAATCACCATGTATGCGAACTTGTTCACTCATTTCATTTACTCGGGTTGCACATAGTTTGCCATTACGTTCTTTTTTCACCAGGCTTCTTAATTCTTTCTCCAATTGCCATATATTACCTTGCACATGTTTAACCACTGTAACTCTACGTTGTCCTCGAAATGTAGTTTCCAAATACACTGGCATCATGTGATTACGTGAACGTGCAATATAATATTCCAATTTATCAATATTGTGCATACCCACAGATGGTGGTTTCCAGCCTGATGGATATTCAGGTTTTTGTTCAACTTTCGGTACCACCTTTTTGGGCAATAATCGTTCCACATATTTCCATTCCAAAGGATTTTTGACAACCTCTACTTCGGGATATTCTTCCAAAGGACGTATTTTCGGAGATGACATGTAACTTGAAAAACGTGTAGTTACCGGCAACTGGAAAATACAAATATCAACCATATCTTCTAATCAACTATTTCCACTACTATACCGTTTTAGTTGCAATTTCCTTTAAAATTTTATGAGTTAAAGCCATATTTTATGTTTAAAAATCGTATTTTTCAATTAATTTTAATTTATTTTGTGATTACAAAACTAAATCAGCTGATTAAAGTTACAAGTCGATGTGCCGTTAAATATTTTTGGAGTCAGGCCGCCGCCGAAGTAAATTGCAAGTTTCGGCACGTGCGTAAAGCTGCCTACACATTAGGGAACATGGTTGAGGGAACAAAAAATATTAAAAAATTTTGTAAACACGAAATGCATGCTCTCAACACGCACACACACACAAACGCACTCATACATTCACAAAAAATGCTCTCTTTTTTTAAGTATGTTCCCTAGCCCACATAGTCTACGAAACAATTGTATTGTCTATCATGAAAATGATCAACCCTTTTTGAAACAACAAATAAAAATCTAATATGACAATATCATATTAGAATTTGGACTTGAGGTGGAAGAATATTCTAACTAAACATAGGAAAATATAGAAAGTCCGAAAAAACAATTTTTGTATTTTTTAATGCAAAAATTAAAATAATTGTTGAAGATTGTTTTGTCAAGAATCACCTAAGAGAGTCTTCTTCGAGTACTTTTGATGACCAAATAC
This sequence comes from Leucophora obtusa, assembly GCA_949987735.1. Lineage (NCBI taxonomy): Eukaryota > Metazoa > Arthropoda > Insecta > Diptera > Anthomyiidae > Leucophora > Leucophora obtusa. Next base: position 28,957,913 of record OX465297.1, read on the forward strand.
TGATTAATCACTTGCGCGCTTGAAAAAAGAATCGAAAATGATTATCGCTTATGCTTAAAAGAGATTTATTGAAAATTATATTGCGCATTTAAAAAATGCCTGTTATGTTGTTTTTGTTTAAAGAGTGATTTATTAAAAAAAAAATAACAAAACCTACAGCAATCACAAATTGATCAAACAGGTTCTTGAAATGTGACTGTTTTCAATGTTATTTTAGAATAACATTGTTATTTTGAAAAAGTGCTTATTATGTTGTTGTTTTTGCTTATAACGGGACAATATTTTACTTGCTTTGAAGCAGACGTCCAATATTTGAATTCTGTAAATTTTTGTTTAATTATCTCAGTGTAATTTTATAAAAGTAAATATAAGTAATTTAATATTATAATATTTATATATTATAATTTTAGTGAAAAGTGATTTTAAATTAAAAAAGATGATGTCAGCCAAACAATTAAAAAGCAAAAAAAAGAAGCCGAAAAATTAATAGAACCAAAAAATAAGTTCTCAGGAAATTTTCATTGACAAACATTTTTGCTATTTTATTATAATTTTGTTTATATTATTGTATATAATTTTAATAAACTTAATTAAATAACAATTTACATCAAATAAATATATTGTTTTTTAATGTAAACAATTAGAAATACGGCTAAAAAATTACACGAAAAAGACTCCCAAACGATCATAATCACGACCAAAAATGACTCGAAAAAGATTCGCAAATGATTAGAAAACGACTAAAAATGACTCGAAGAAGACTTACAAATAATTATAAATACGATTCAGAAATGAGTCGAAACTGATCAGAAAAGCGAGTCATAAACGACTCATCAAGAAGAGTCGCGGGTAGGGTACCATTTTCTCCCGACAAAACAGTCATTTATGATCAGAAAATGAGCTCAAATATGATAATTTTAATCGTCCAGAGGAGTCATAAATGACTCGAATGTGATCAAAAATTTCATAAAATGCTATGTGGGAGTGTGTAGGCAGCTTAAAATTAGCTTTTCGGCTATAGCTCCGAATTTGGGAATCTGGAATCCGGGAAATCGTTTTTGGGAATTTATTATGCGTGCAAAACGGGAAGTATTTTTAGATTTGTTGGAAAAACTATGAATGGTTATGGCAGGCCGACAACCCGTATGAAAGCCATGACTCAACACATCCTAAAAAGGCTTTAACCCCCGTTTCCACAAGCAAGAGCATGTTCGAAAAACTCAATATACTCTCACCTTTTCACTAACACAATAAGTGTGTTTCTTTACTTTTTGGGTAAAGATCGGTAAAATGAGAATAAGCCTAAAATGACAATAGTACGGGAATGCAAAAAACCACTTTTCTAACCCAAAAACTTATTTCAAAGAATAATGTGAAACAGTGATGGGACTTGAAAATGTTTCTTTTGTACCAAGTGTGTGACTAAAATGTGCCAAATGGGCCTTTATTGTGCCAAAACTAGGGTTTTTCTTTTCCCGGACTTTTTCATTTCCCGGGACAGCGGGATTTTTTCCTGAATTTCCCGGGATCCCGGGAATTCCCGCTCGGTACAAAATAAATAAATCCGACATATGTCATACTTGAAAAACTCGATTTCTATTAAAACAGTTTAATAGTTTAAATCGCGAATTACTATTTAGGTAATATATTTATATGGAAGGCGGTCTTAATTTTAAAATGAAATATGTTAACTAAATATTAATTGGAGCGGAAAAACGAATTGATATAGAAAAAGTGAAAGACACGGATATTTTAATTTTTTCCCTTCTTTCAGGATATATTGGAATTGTTAATGGGTGCAAACATGTGTCGGACCAGTTTTGTAGTCAGAACAAAAATATATTTTTTGCTTAAGTCTGTCTTAAATATGGAATCCAAAAATTTGTACTTCTAAAGATTTTTTTTCTGTGCACAGTTTTAGAAGTATTCGTATAGAATTATTTTATAAAAAAGTTTAAAAGTGAGTATTCTTCACACAAATTATTACGCAAATTCTCTTAAAGATTTTTCATAAAAACGACACTACATAGAATATTATTAAATAATATTTTATTCATCTTAACGGTTCGTTGTCGTTCATAAATCTGTGCTTCATAAGTTGTCGATCAGAAATGAACTCCATAGGAAGCAGCTGGATAAAAATAACATTGAAAGAATTTCGTTGATGTTAGTCTAATTGAGTTGTTTCAATTTGCTTATTTGTTTCAATTTAATAAATAGTTCATCATCAATTACTAACCCATAAAGGCACAGAATATTGAGGATTGGTTTGTAGCAGGATCCGAAAATACGTATTCTATCGAACTTTTTAAACTTTTATTCTATATATGTAATTTACTTGTAAAAATTTTATCATCTCTTTTTCGATTTCAAAATAATTTAAAGGAAAATGTGATAATATTTGATGTCAAATTGAACGAAAAACATTCATTAAATAGTTACTTGACTTTAATTGGTATCTTTTGAATAGAAATTTTTTATGCCGCAACTATTTAAAAAGGAATTATTTAATTTGGATAGTTGTATTTTAAATTAACATATGTGACAGCGCATAGAGAAAGGGACCTAAGGGTAAAAAAATCATTTTTTTTTTGTGGACAACATCTGAGCATCGAATGAGACCGATCCCATGCTCTCCTGACCTTAGGTCCCTTTCTATCCTAGGTCCCTTTCTATTTTGCGCGTCACATATACAGAAATCCAAAATAAAAAGCATCTGCATAATATTTAAAAAAGGAATAGCAGTTGAAATTTAAATAAACTTATTTGAAGTGAAAAAACCTCAAAATACTCCATTGCAAATATTACTAACTTGTTAATTCCTGGTGTTTTTTTGGAGGTATTTGGAACTCAGATACGGGTGTTGAAGTGTTGTATATATTGCTTTATTTGAACAAAGATCACCATTTTAAAGAAAAAATTTTTTTTCTGAAGTTCGAGTATTTCTTTTCGGTTTAACTTAACATAACTCAACTTACATACATCCAAACACAGTTTGGCCTAAATAATATCTTTTTTATACTAATTCAGTTTATTAAATTTGAAATCTCATTTTTTAATATCAAATATTTCTTATTTAAATTAATTTGAAATCAATGCTTTAAATTTAAATTTATTTAGCTTCCAAAATTGCAATATTTAATAGCAAAAACTTCTGTAAAAGAACAAAAAAAATCCCGGGAAATCCCGCACTAAATTCCCGGGATTGCGGGATTGAAAAAAGGGCGGGATTCCCGGGAATCCCGTCCCGGGAATTCCCGGGACATAAACCCTAGCCAAAACTCAATTTTCACTCAGAACCCTTGTTTTCAACTTTCATTTTGTAAAAGCATTCTTATGGAATTAATTCTATTTTGAATGAATTAAAATTTTCTTGAATTCATTCAATTAAAAGGTGAATGATAAATAAAATTCATTCGATTCTTATTAAAGATTTGGAAATGCATGAATTCTTTAGGAATGGTTGCACGGAATTGTATACATATAAACATTTTCTAAAACTGAATTAAATTTTTCATGAATTAAACTTAAATTAATTCTTTAGAAACTCTGAGCTAAATTTAAAGCATATGAATCTTTAAAATTCTATGGTAATATCTGCGATGACATTTTTTAGTTTTGCTTTATTCGAAAAGGTATTTTAATACCAATAAATGCTTAGAAACCAAAAATTAAAGAATTTTTAAAGAATTGTTATTTATTAAATTTTGTAGATAACCAAAATGTGCCCATAGTATCGGTTGTGCCATTGTACCAATCAATCTTAGATTGTGCCAAAAATCGCATCACTGATTTGAAAATACATATAATTTCAGTTTGCAAATTGGCACAAATACACATATTTATTCGCATTTAAAAGTTGTTTTTGATTTTATTTAATTAATTCTTGCAAAAACCTAAGTTTATTTGCTTATTTCTTTATTTAATTAAAATTTTTAATTTATTTTCACAATTGTTTTTTGTTTATATTTGCATCAGCTGTTTTACCAAAGTTTACCCGAAGAAAAAGTCTGGGTAAATTTTGGTAAAAAGATAAACACTAACACACTCGCATTAGCGCTCTCATTTACCCAATTTTTGAGTACGAGAACGCTTTTGGGTAAATTTCGGTAACTTTGGGTAAATTTCGGTAACATTGGGTACGTACGGGAACGCACTTAATTACACTTATGCGACTGCGGCTCAACTTGCAAGTAAATTTTGAAGACAATGAATTTTTACACTTGCGGCAAGTGAAATTACAGAATAAAGAAATTAGTTTTGCCTAGTAATAAGTGCGTTCCTTTACTTTTTGGGTAAAGTTCGGTAAAATGAGAGTAAGCAAAAAATCCTCTCACAAAATTACCCAAAAGTAAAGGAACGCACAAAACCACTTTTCGAGCCCAAAATGCATTTCAAAGAAAAATATGAAAGTGCGTATAATTTTAGTTTGAAAAATTGAACAAACACAAATATTTATTTGCATTTAAAAGTTCTTATTGATTTTTTTCAATTAATTATTATAAATAACACATTTCTTTTGCGTATTGGTTTGATAAATTTAATTTTTCAATTTATTTTCACAATTGTTTTGGTTATCATTGCATCAGCTGTTAGTTTTACAATTTACCCGAAGAAAGTTTGGGTAACTTTGGTAAAAAGAGAAACACAAATTCACTCTTTTGAACGCTCTCATTTACCCAATTTTCGAGTACAGGAACGCTTTTTGGGTAAGATTGGGATCCCGCAGATTCCCGCGGTAACGTAAAGGAACGGACCTAATGTTTTCTATTAATTTACTAGTATTTGGTAAAGTAAGAGTTGTAATGATTTTGTGTCTATTTGCAAAAAAATAAATAAAAAAGAAAACAACGACATAACTTAATGGTAGTTTAAAATATCAATTTTACAAGTTTTTGAAAAAAAATATTAAAAACAAATTTTTCGTAGCTTTGTTAGAATATTAAATATACTAGAGTCCTATTTAGTGACCAACCTTTGCCTTTGACGACATTTTAAAAATGAACTTGCAGCAAGTAATGTAGACACATGTAAAATTTTCATGGTTTTTCGGTAATTTTCGCTGATAATACGTATTTTTAACAGAGCTTTGAAGAATTAATTCCTTAATTCAATTTTTCAATTCTGAATTAAAAATTCGATGAATTAATTCACAAAGCACCATATATTGAATGGAATTAATTCATATTTGTTTTCGTTCGAATTATTTTGTTACGAATTAATTCAATTGCTATAGTTCTTTTTATTAAATCAAATGAATTAATTCACTGGTGAACGCGTTCAATTTTATAAATCGAACGGAAAAAAAGTGAATTAATTCCTTACTGAATTAATTCACCACTGAATTAAAAAAATAAAATTACGTTCAATAAAATTTGTTTTTCAATTCAGTGAACGTATATTTTTCTTTTTTAATTCACTGAACGTCATTTAATTTTCTTTAATTCACTGAACGTAATTTTATTTTTTTAATTCACTGAACGTAATTTTATTTTTTTTTAATTAACTGAACGAAAATGAAATTGAGCGAATTCTGTGGTGAATTAATTCAGTAAGGAATTAATTCACTTTTTTTCCGTTCGATTTGTAAAATTGAACGCGTTCACCAGTGAATTAATTCATTTGATTTAATAAAGAGAACTATTGCAATGGAATTAATTCTTTGAATTTATTGTTTGATGAACGCGTTCAATTGAACAAATTCAGTGAATTACTTAAGAAAAGGAATTCATTCAATTCTAGAGAAAAGTGAATTCGATTGGTAGTGAATTCATTCAAAAAAGAATTAATTCTTCAAAGCTCTGATTTTCAACTTGCAGCAATTTCTCAGCAAAAATAAATGGAATGACTTCTAAATGAATCACTTCCTTCATTACATCACAAAGAATTACTCCCTTAGGAATGGGTTTTAAACAACATCTAATGCTGCAATAATTATATGCTAGTCAGACGTTCTTTTTCATGGGTGATATGAAGTTAATATTTTGTATGGGGGTTGCATAGGAACTAGTGATGCCAAACGGGAAATCCCGAATCCCGGGATTTTCGGGATTGGCAAAATCCCGAATCCCGGGATTATTTCTCAAAAATCCCGGGATTTTCTTATTTTTTAATATTAATGTAAAGAGATATTGGTAAAATTATAAATTAAGTAGATTATAGCAGAAAAATTTGAAAATTTGGTAAATAATATTAAGTTTTTGAGTAATAAATGCGAAAAATCAAGTTTGTTATTTTACCGATTTATTCTTCCTAGCGAAATTCGATTTCTGAAACTGGGACTGTAAGTTTTGGCTGGGACTGTAAGTTTGAATTCTTCCATGAAAACATTTGATAACGATAACCAAATAACTTTGTTGCTGTAATTACACGATTTAGTGGGCAAGGTTATCGCAACGAATCTGTTTTAAAATCTGCTTACAAAATACTGGGCGCAAGTGTACTTAATGACAGGCCTTCATATATATATATATACTGACAAAAATTGCTTTCCCATTTCAAAAATGATAACGTCAATAGACAAAAGGACCGGCAGTTCAAAAAGCGCCGGAAAAGTACCGAAGAAACAAAATTTTTAACTTTGGCAAAACGTTGCCAAAACCAATAAATAGGTGGTTTGGAATTATATTTTCCAAAATAAAATTTCAAAAAAGTTCATATGTATCTTTTTTTTGCCCTGCCGTGATGTTTTGTAAAACAAATACTGGCAAAACGATTTTTGCAAACGCTGGCAAAGCGTCCCAAATGAGTGTTCTGCCAGTCATGTATTTTTAACATCGCAGTTACCCAGTGGTACGCAAGTACTTGATTTTTTGTACCACTGTCAATTTCTGACTGAGATGTTTCAATATTCATAAAATGCACCACATTATTAATTAACAACTATTAAATAATTATAAAACGCTTTATTCTATAAAAAAATTAGTTACATAACATAAAAATTTTTACAAATAAAGGAAAATTTAAATCCCGAAATCCCGTAAAATTCCGGGATCCCGAAAAATTCCGTAGTCCCGAAAATCCCGGGATCCCGATCATATAAAATCCCGAATCCCGGGATTTTCAAATATCAATCCCGATTGGCATCCCTAATACACACCAGCAAAAAACATTAGCGTAGATGAACAGTTAGTTCCGTATCGTGGGCGATGTCCGTTTCGTCAGTATATTCCATCCAAGCCGGCGAAATATGGCATCAAAATTTGGGTGCTATGCGACTCAAAAAGCTGGTATGCATACAACACATGTAAATTTTAGTGCGTGTCCAATCTTGGCGAATCGCATTGGGGCCTTACAACCGGCCATAAAAGTTGTTCATAAATTTGGTTATTTACATTGTAAAAATTTAAAAATAAAAATTTTACGAGCGCTTTGCAGGAAAATATAGGAATGGCCAGGGCTTGAACTGTGGCTATAATCAAAGGATGAAAACCTTAGATTCCGAAACTATTTTCTTATCAAATATCGAATGTACAGCTATGGATATAGAAATAGGACACTTCATACAAAATTATCTTCATGCATTTCTCTTAATAATTATAAAGCAATAATTATATTTCTTTTCTTTTATAGTAAACAGTAAGCAAGTAGTTTCAGATTATATATAAAACTTTGCAATATTTGAAACATGCAAATATTTACAACAAAATTACTTTACTTTGTCCATATTTGACTTGGACATAAAAATACGACACTTGCAATAATTGTCAAAATTTTACTCGATGCACTTATATTTAATCCTTTAATTCCCAGTGGAACATAGGGCCGCTAGGTTTCAGTAATCATTTCAATAGTTAGTAATGATTTTCTTTTCATAATTTGCGTTTGAAAAATTTTGAGTACGGATGAATTGAAAGAAGTTACTTTCAACTTTTTCAGTATTACTTTTTTGAGAAAAATATTTAACCGTTTCCTAATATTCGCTTAAGAAAAGAAATGAGACGATGTCTCTTTGCTGGTAAAATAAGTTATGTTTATTAAATTTAGTTGTTCCTCTATTTATAATATTTTCAATACACATAATATAATATACAGTTGTGGCCAAGCTTTTAAGTCAATTCAAGTTTTCTTCTAATTTTACTGTTGTTGCCTTTATTTTTAAAGATCAAAATAGTGGCTAAATTCGCCACGAAAGGCAAGGAGATGTTTCAGAAAATTTTACAGAATTTTAACGTAATGTTTGTTTTTTCATTTTGTCACTTGTTTTAAGTGGGCGTGGCTTTTAACGAAAAATTAGCGATATAAACCTCTTATCAAATTACATAGTAAAATTTAGGTAGTACTGATCGGTTCTGTACAAACTGTATATTTTTAAAAATCCTATAAAATTGCCTTAAGTCCTGCATTATCTTTATCTACAAATAGTCACCAGACTTAAAATTGCAGCACTTTAAACATTACCAAATTTTTCTTTGTTTTTAGCGATTTTAAAAGAAAGTTAACAACACTGAAATTTTAACATGAAATGCTTTTTACTATAACGTAAAAAAAATCTTGACTGATTTGCCATATTGTGGTAAGAAAAAACTATTCGCTTTAAAATTTCAGTGCTGTTAACTTTATTAAAAATCGCTAAAAACAAAGAAAAATTTGGTCATGTTTAAAGTGCTGCACTTTTAAGTCTGGCGACTATTTGTAGATAAGAATAATTCAAGACTTAAGGAAATTTTATAGAATTTCCAAAAACATACAACTTGTACAGAACCAATCAGTACTACCTAAATTTTACTATGTAATTTGATAAGAGGTTTATATCGCTAATTTTTCGTTAAAAGCCACGCCCACTTAAAACAAGTGACAAAATGAAAAAACAAACATTACGATAAAATTCTGTACAATTTTCTGAACCATCTCCTTGCCCTTCGTGGCAAATTTAGCCACTATTTTGATCTTTAAAAATAAAGGCAACAACAATAAAATTAGAAAAAAACTTGAATTGACTTAAATGCTTGGCCACAACTGTACATCCTGATAAACAAACACAGGCAGGTGATCGTTTATCGGTGCCTGATGTTTCTTCCTAAACACAGAATATGTTTTTAACTGTTTCATAGGAAAGGTACTAAAAGATTATATTGTAAATCATGGGTTTCTCCTTAAAATACATTTGATTATTATTATTAATTATGGGGTTTTCCCTTATGTGATAAGACTTAAAAATACATTTGGTCAATATTATTAATTATGGGTTTTTCTCTTATGTGATAAGACTTAAAAATACATTTGGTTATTTATAACTAGTACAGTTTGTCAAGATACTTACAGGTTGGTTGAAAAGTTCCTGCGCTCACCAAGAGATGGCACTGCCAGCTCCAAACTTTTTTTTTTCTCAAGTTGGTATAACTGTCCCGAGAACACATGCAAAGTTGCAAGTTATTCTGTCAATTCATTCTTTGTTTACAAGCCATTTGAAGTTGACGTATCATTGATTTTTTTTAATATGGAAAAAATTGAATATCGTGCAGTCATTAGATTCTTTGTTTTGAAGGGTTTAAAAGCATAGGAAATTTATGAACAATTGTTAGAAGTGTATAAGGAGTCCTCACCATCAAAACGCACCGTTGAATTTTGGGCTGGTGAATTTAAACGTGGTCGTACTAGCCTTGAAGACGATCCACGCCAAGGACGACCAAAAACTGCAACCACAGCAGAAATCATTGAGCAAGTACATAATATGGTTATTGAAGATTCAAGTTTGACTAAGCGTGAAATTCCTAATGCCATAGGCATCTCAGACGAACGAGTACTCCATATTTTACATGAAGAATTACGTATGATAAAACTGTTTGGAAAGTTAGTGCCGCACACATTAACAATTCAACAAAAACTGGATCGAAAACAAATTTCTCAGCGTAATTTGGAGCGTTTTAAGCAGAATAAAACCGACTTCTTGCGTCGTTTTATAACTATGGATGAGACTTGGATCTACCACCATAATCCTAAATTGAAACAAGAACGTTTACACTGGACTGAAGGTGGTTGTTCAGCTTCAAAGCAGGTGAAGTCACAACGATCAGCAAAGAAGGTTATGGTATCAGTTTTTTGGGATGCAAAAGGAATTTTGTTGATTGATTATCTTCAGAAAGGTAAAACAATCAACTCTGAATATTATTGCAGCCTTTTGGATCAGCTGGATGAAAAAATTCGTGAGAAAAGACCTGGTTTAAAGAAGAAAAAAATCATTTTTCATCAAGACAATGCATCTGTTCACAAAAGTGTTTTCACGATGGCTAAATTCAAAGAATTAAAGTACGAATTGCTTGAACATCCACCGTATTCACCAGATTTGGCTCCCAGTGACTACTATCTCTTCAGAAATCTCAAACAATTCCTTCGTGAAAAACATTTTTCGTCGAATGAAGAGGCCATAGCAGACGTAGACGGTTATTTTGCAGAGCTTCCGGAAAACCATTATAAGGATGGGATAAAATTATTGGAAGACAATTGGAACAAGTGTATTGAGCTTCTAGGAGATTATATTGAATAAAAAAACATATTTCGTAACAAAAACAGTATTCTTTCATTTCGAGCGCAGAAACTTTTCAACCAACCTGTAATATACATAATTATTCAAAAGGGAGTTTCCGCTCATTCGTAGAGTGAGTTGATATAAGAGAAATAAGTAAATTCTTTTCTAATTGTACAAATATGGGACGTGGAAAACATTGTAATCCAGAAAAACGAAGACTTATATCTCAATTCCACAACGAGATGAAATCTCCAACTGAAATTGCTAAAATACTAAAGTGTTCGCGAAATATGGTATACAATGCTATTCGTCTATGTGCTGCCGACAAGAAATATCATACGCAAAATAAAGAACGTAAGCCAATCCGTCGTAAAACTACAATTTATATGGATAGGACTATAGTACGCAAAAGCAAACTTAACCCTTTTATGTCCTTCCGTCAAATAAATAATGAAATCAGAGAAAAATTCAACGTTAAAGTGTCAGACAGGTTAGTAAGAAGAAGACTGAATGAAGCAAACTTATTTGGACGAATAAGAAGAAAGAAGCCTCTTCTTTCAAGAAAAAATATTAAGAAACGAATTGATTTTGCCAAAACCCACAAAGGAAATGAGTTGTCCTTTTGAAAAAATGTGCTTTGGAGCGATGAAACGAAGGTAAATCGTGTCGGACCACATGGTAGAACGTTTGTACATCGTCCAAAAAACCAGGGGGGTTACCGCGTAACTCGATTCGAAAAAAAATTTTCGAATTCGTAAATTTTGTACATTTCGTAAAAAGAAAAGTTTTAGCAAAAATCTTACTTTTTGAATTTTTATGTGTAGTGTACAAAGTTTAGGATAAAAATAAATTAAAAAGTATAATTTTTATACAGAATTCTATTTTTAACAATATTTGCAAGATTTACGAATTGGAAAATTTTTTTTCCAATCGAATTACGCGGTTAACCCCCAGGCTTTAAACATTAAGTACTCTCAGAAGACCTTGAAACACGGTGGGGGTAATATTATGTTACGAGTGGCTTTTTCCTGGCGTGGTGTTGGGCCTATCGTAAAAGTAGAGGAGAAAATGGACAGGTTTCAATATTTGAGCATTCTTAAGAATGTTATGGAGCCATTTGCCTATGAAAATATGCCAGTTAAGTGGATCTTTATTAGGGTATTCAATCGATTAATCGTTATTCGATTAATCGAACAATTTTTCTCAAAAATTGTTCGAATAATTTAAAATGTTCAAATTTCGAATAACAAATAATTCGAATAATTTCATACGATTAATCGATTAATCGAAATTAGTAGAAAATTACAAAAATATTTAAAAAATATAAATTTTTTATTAAAGTAAATGTTTTAAAACCTCAACATTTTTTTTAAAAAATTGTGACAAATAATTTGATGTAGGCTTGTACATACTCGAATTTCATTCTGAATTTCTAGAAATATTTGTTAGCTTCAACTCAATGAGAATTTCATGTTTTCAAGTAAGAGCGTTAATAAACATCTTAAATCCCAAAGAAAAAACAAAAACAATATAAAATTATCACAGTTTGCTTAGTCATCTTCCAAGTTACTTTCCTGTTGTTGTGACTTATCTAGTAAAGTAGTGGTATCTATTTACTTATAATAAATTTTTAATTATTTTTTACGACTTTTTAAACGTTAATATTAAATGAAAGCATTAATAATTATTGTAATTAATGATTATTAAAATTATTAATTATAATTAATGCTCAATGTAATAAAGCTTGTTTAGTGAACACTCTGAATTAATAAAAAAAAAGGATAGAGGTACGGAAACGTAGAGGGAAAACAATTTCTCAACTAAATTCCTCTCTACATTTATGTATTCAATGCATACGAAAGAGATACAAATTATTTTACGGGGTTTTATATTCTTCTTTTGGGTGTGGTTCTCCCCGATTTGGATAAAATTTTAATATGTGAAAGAGGGGACAGAAAAACTAAAAATATTGACAAAATCTGATCTCAATTATTACACTTTTTTCATTTGTATGAATTTCAGAAGAGTTACTGAATTTTTTTTGTTCCTTTTTTTAAATAAAATTTTTAAAAACACAAGTATATGTATATTATTTTACAGAAAATTTTTTCGATCAAACGATTAATTTTAAAATTTTGTTCGATTAACCGGTTAAGTATAAACCCGAATAATTATTTGCACGACTAATCGATTAAAATAAAAAGCCAATTAATTGAATACCCTAATCTGTATACAAGACAATGATCCGAAGCATTCGTCGAACATAGTGAAGGATTGGTTTTTACAAGAATAAATTAAGGTTTTGGACTGGCCAGCCCAAAGTCCGGACCTTAATCCAATAGAAAATCTATGAAATGATGTAAAAACAAAAGTTTCGCAAAACAAATACAAAAATTCCACCGAACTTTGGGCTGGTATTCAAGAAGCCTGGTATTCTATACCAAAAGAAAGATGCCAGAGATTAGTTGAGAGTATGCAAAGAAGATGCGAAGCGGTCATTGATAATAATGGATACAGCACAAAATATTAGTGTAATATTAACGCTAAAAAAATAATAATTGTTTTAAAATCCCCAAAAATGTACGGTTTTTTGTAAAAATATAAAATGTGTCCCATTTAGAAGTCCAGCTATTTTTATTAGTTTATTCATATTTACCAATATATATAAAATAGTTGAAGGATTTTTATTTAAATAAAGAATGAATTACAATCACCAATAATAACACTTCTCGTATATGAAATAAAAAATTTTATTTTTCAAAATAAATAATGTTTCTTAACACATAAAAGTGTCCTATTTCCATGTCCATACACTAAGAAAAAAAAATGTTAAATTCAAGTAGAAATATACTTAAAATGAATGAAAACACTTTTAATTTACAACAAAGTATGATCTTACTTATTCTAAATATTTTTAAAATTAATTTTAACATCCCAGTGTAGAAACGGTAATGACATATCATTATTTTTTGGACTACCAGTAATGACACCCACTTAGCTTCTACATTATTTTAAAACATATAATAATGAGTTACTGATGACTTATTTTTATCATTATTTCAAATAGAAAATAATTTTCTATATTTTTTTGAAAATTTTTTGAAATCTATTTTTAGACTCAATATTTTTTAAACACTGGTAAGCATATATGTAACCACATATTTTTTGATTTTTTGTATGTTGGCGAGGAAGCTTACTTGTGTGCAGCAGGTCAATTATGTTTTTATTTATTCAATATTACATGTCGATATAGCTCAGATGGTAAAGCTATTGACTGGCAATCTGTAGACCCAGGTTCGATTCCCGCACCAGCAAATTTTATTTAAAAAAAAAATACAGTAAAAAATATTTTTTTTTATATAATTTATTTTTTTGAAAATCTATTTTTAGACTCAATACTTTTATCAGTACTGGTAAGGATATAAGTAATGACATATTTTTAGATTTTTCATATGCTGGTGTGTAACCATAACTCATTATTTTTCGCGACATCGCCATATATAGGTAATAAGAAATGTAACAACAAAAATAACTAGTTACCATTACCAAGTATGTAGTTACATAACCACATATCTGGTAATGATTTTCTACACTGGGATATTATAATTATTATTTTTTAAATACAAAAATTCTTATTTTAAATTAAAAAATAATTAAATTCCGTATGTTCTTAATTGTTAAAAATAAAACAATTTATTTTTTAATAACTTTTTATTATTCAAAATATTATAAATATATAATTAATAATTAAATTAATTGTTTAAAAATTGCAATGCAATATTAACGAAAGCATTTTGAATTTATTTCCAATGTAAATAAAGTAAATAAACTTACAAATAAGACGCAACTTTCACGAAGTAAAACACCAAAGATTACGCTCCAGACTGCTCCAAGTTTATAGCAGAATTTGTGCCCAAGAACGATGGTTATTGCCCAAGATCAATGCTGCTATCAAGTTAATTCTTTTACAAAACCAGAAATTAAAAATATATATACAACTTATTAAACAATAACTTCAATAATTACGTTCTTGAAAATATTGAATAAAGTAAAAAATTAATTTATGACACTATAATTATATTACATTACATTATTAAAATTACAAATACTTACCATTTATTTTTTATTTTTGGTTAACCCTAGAAAGATAACGTTATTTTTTTGTACTGAAAAGATAACGATACGTCTGTGAGACGTATACTTCTTTAAATCCTTCTAAGGACATTAAATAGTCAAATATTGATACAATTTTTTTTGAGATAATTTTTTTTATTCAATTTCATTTTATTTTTATTTATTGTTACAGAAAACTTAAATATAAAATTAAAATAAAATATGTATTAAAAATAATGAGAACATTTAAAGTCTTCTTTGAAGAACTTTGGTTTTGTTTAAAAACTAAAAAAATATAAAAAATTTGTACTCCAATTAGAAATTAATAAAATTATTGAACTAAACAAATAAACAAAAATTAAATTCAAAGTGCATTATATGCAAGAATCACAAATTAAATTCTTGTGGTCTCCACATACAGGTGTATGCTATGCTCATTTCTCAGAAAATAAACAACTTACCGCAGAAAAACAACCACCACCATCAAGCTACTGCTAACGACTGAGATAAATAAACGTGAGAACTTTCTATGTTAACGATTGAGAGAAAGAGAGCATAAAATGCAAAATCCATACGTCTCGCAGACGTACGTTATCTTTCTAGGGTTAAACGAGAAAATTCCTGATGATTTCAAGGAAGGCCTTATAATTAAACTTCCAAAAAAAGGAAACTTACAAGATTGCTCCAACTGGAGGGGTATTACTCTTTTAAATATCGTGAACAAAATCATAGCCCACATCCTGCACAATCGCATTTCATCCATTATCGAACCACAGCTTAGACGAGAACAAGCAGGCTTTAGACCAAACAGGTCATGCATTAATCACATCAACAGCTTGAGGATAATTGTGGAACAGTCGGTTGAATGGCGCTCACCCCTTTACCTAGTGTTCGTTGACTTCAAACGTGCATTTGACACATTACAACACAATGCGATATGGGAAGCTCTAAGATGCAAGGGTGTTCCCGGGAAGATAATTAATCTCATTAAGGAGCTATACAACAACGCATTTTGTTCCATACTCCATGAGGGTTCAGCAAGCAAACCCATCAGAGTAAACGTAGGTGTTCGTCAAGGCTGTGTTTTGTCTCCACTACTGTTTAATATAGTACTTGACGTAGTTATGAACCACTGTATGGATATGCATCATGGTATTTCGTGGGGCCTTCATGATAGGTTAGATGATATTGATTATGCAGATGACGTCTGTCTTCTATCCCACCGCTTCTCTAGCATGCAAACAAAGATTCAAGCCTTTGCTACACGTGCGGCCAAAGCGGGCTTACAAATTAACATCAACAAAACTAAATCAATGCGCATGAATTCTTCATGCGACACGAACTTCCAGCTTTCGGGCCAACCCATTGATGATGTTGAAATCTTCTGTTATCTGGGGAGTATAATTTCTAAAAGAGGGGGCAGCAAAGAAAATATACAGAATAGACTGTGCAAGGCAAAGCAAGCATACGGCATGCTTAATAAATTCTGGAGATCGCAAAATGTCTCCAATCACACCAAGATCAAGGTTTTTAATAGCAACGTGAAATCTGTGCTTCTGTATGGCTGTGAAACCTGGAATATTTCGAGTCGTGAAATGAGTTGTATGCAAGCTTTTGTAAACCGCTACCTCAGGCGTATACATAGGATATTCTGGCCTGCCACGATATCAAATCGGGATTTGTGGAACTTAACCCATCAAATTCCTTTAAGTATGAATATCCGATTGCGTAAATTTAGTTGGCTAGGGCACACAATGAGAAAGCCAGCGGATGATTTAACTCGACAGTCCGTTGAATATAACCCCCAAGGATCCAGGAGACCTGGCAGACCTGCGAACACTTGGAGACGCCAAATAGAGAACGAGTTGCATGAGCATGGTGTGTCCTGGAGTGAGATGAAAATGATGTCTACCGATAGAATACAATGGAGAACATTTGTTGCGGCCCTATGTTCCACTGGGAATTAAAGGATTAAATATACCATTTATTTACGGAAAAAAACATTAACAGTAAACATTGAATATTCACAAAATTTTAATTAAAAGTGTATTTTTTTGACCACGAACTTAATGTTCATTTATTTTTCGCCATGAGTCTGCAAGAATGAATAAATAAATGTCAAATTATTTTTTGACAAATATCAGTATGACCATATTCATTTTAAGTACATTTAAATTTATTTTAGAAGTGTTTTTTCAAAATCTAATATTTTTAAATCAATATGAAAAATATTTGATTTAATTATGGTTTTTTTTTCTCTGTGTAAATGCAAAAACACTTCGTTTTAAAAATCGAGTGCAGGGTCTTAAATTGATTGTAATTTTTTAAATTGTACCAAATTGTAAATTTTTAAAAATGTTATCTTAATTTTCTCAGCTCTTCCGATCATTTGGAAAAAGAGTTACATACCCACGGACTCTACGTGAGTCCAAGAGTATTTTAAGGTATGTCCCATTTTGCCTTTGTTTACTAAAAACGGTCTTTCAAAGTCATCCATAAATTTAAATTTTTGTAAAATTTTAAAAATAGGCAGTTTTACTTTCTCTGCTCCTCCGATAATTTGGAAAGTGGTACACTCACAAAAGTTTGTCGATAGAATCTACTGAAAATGACAGTTAAAACAAAGGTATATGCAGTTAAAAAGGCGACAAAGGTATTTACTAGTGTTTCCAATTCGGTTAATCGATTAACCGATTTCTCGATTAATCGCCTCTATTTCGGTTAATGTCGAAACAAATAATTTAAAACTCAAATAATTATTCGACCCGAATAATCGGTTAAAATACGTCGATTAACAGGTTACATTTTTAATATGTAATTTATTGCCTTATTTTTTCTCAAAACTTCATAATTTTCTTAACTTTGGCTAAAAAATGGCAAGAAACGCTTAAAAAAACAAATACTATATAAAATACGATCAAATTGTTTTAAACTCGATTGAAAGAGAAACCTTTAGATACCATTTTATGAGCAACTCCAAGCAAGTCGACATTGAATCAGCGAGATACGTCATAGGTTATAAGAGACTCTTAAAACGGATTTGTTTTACATTATCGCAGTTAATTTTTAATAAAATTTTTTTGAACAAAAAAAATAACAAAGTTTCTATTTGTAAAATAAATGCTTTAGCACTATGTGTTGGCTGGAGCAGGCTTTAGGAAATACAATAGACAATTTTTCCTTTCTGTTTTAATTCTTTTAAAGTGTAAAATAAATTTTAAAAGTGAGAGCAGTTTTAAGCCTCTAGTCGATGATTTTATCTATATTTATTTTAACAAAAACAGTGCGTATTAATTTTTAAAATTTTATTATTGCAAACATAGAATTTTGAAAGGCTGAAAAACTGCTCTCACTTGCGAAAATCTGTGATAAAGTTCTAACAAACAAGGTCTGTTTGAGATTTCACATCTGTTACTGCACACTGAGGGAATTGTCCACATGCTTTTTATGAATTTTTATATTGATTCAATGAAATTTCGCTGGAATTCGTGCATTGAAACATGGAGGAGATTGGAAGATAAACAAAAATCTAAAAACAGAATGTTTGTATATGTTTGTATTGATCACTTCTGAGTAAAAACAATAACAGAAAGCTGAATAGGAAAGAAAACAAAGAATTAGTTACATTGCATTCAAAGCCTTACTTGGGTGACGGGTTGTTGAAAAAAATTATCATATAGAGACAATCTGACAATAAAAACATATAAGTAATTAATACAATTTAATGGAAAATTGCTGACAACGCCTGTCCATACAAAAAAAAAAAAAAAATGCAGAAACTAGATCTAGTCTGATTTGAAAATTATAATGAGTTTATAAATTTTAGAGAAAAAGGTTTATTCTTCTTCTTAACCTAAAAATCTATTAATTAAAATTGATAAAAATGCATATTAATTACAACATTAACTGCAGCTGTCTATAGGACGTTAAAACAAAGCTGTACTAAACTTTTCATTGCATTGATGCAGTTTTATGAAAAATTTCACACAATGAAAAAGCTTTTTCGTAATATTTGTTTTGCATTAACTTTGTGAAGAAAACTTCATTAGTATAGTCAGGCTCTATGCAAGATGCTCACGTACTGTTACGCGCTCTCTCACTGGCTCTGGCTGAGATTTGAAGAAGTTAAATTGCAGCTAATGGGTTTAGTTTTTTGATTATATTTTTTAATATTATAAATTTTTGTTGAAACAATTTTTAATATTTATTAAAATTTTACAATAAAATTTAACCCATCACCCCATATTAAAATTTCTTCAAATGTCGGCCAGAGCCAGTTAACAGAGAAAGAGACGCATGCATCCTCTTGAGATTCTATGCTCGTTGGTATAGTGAAAACTTTCATTAAAACTCGTCCAATTAAATTCTGTCTGCGTAAATTAGCTTAAAATTTGTTTATTGTTAATGGCCCTTAAAAACTGAAAAGACTAAGAATTACCAATTATTTAAAATATTCTCAGACTACTAATATTCAGAAAATTTTTTACTGATTTCTGCAGAGTAAATTGCTATTTTCAAATAGAGGTTAACACTTTTTTTATTGATGGCTCAATGTAAAAGGCTTTTCTAGTTTTTAATGTTAAAAAAGTCAGCTCTTTTTGTTTTTATTAATAAAAAGTTAAGAAAATACATTAATTTTGCATTATACGATTAATCGATTAATCGCCAATTTTCTCGATTAACCGACCCGAATAACATGTTAATTAATTTTAGTGATTTTTCGAATAATGCATTAACCAGTTAACCGCCTATATCGAATAATTGGAAACACTAGTATTTACCTTTAAAATAACTAAAACTTTTGTTATTTTTAACTGTTGAAAAATAACTAACAAATGCATTAAAAAAACTACCAATGTCGTAAAATTAACTGATAAATTTTTACTACAAAATTTCAAAACAACCCGAGTAAAAAAGTTTTGATATAATCATATATTATTTTATGTAATTGCATATAGTAACTTATAGTTACATATGGCCTTTTAAATTCAAGCAGATATACTTTTATAGTCATATGTTAGATATTTTTTCCTCAAAGGTTTTAATATGGAGACATATGTGATTTTATATTATTACATACTGGCCTACATATAATTACATGTGCTATATATAAGTACATAAAGTAACATATTACAGATATAATTACATATACGTTTATATATAATTTAGTGAGTGACAATATATAATTCGTACTTGATTCGTGCGTGAGCGTGAATAAGAATATATAACCCGTGCATGATTCGTGTAAGTTTATTTTTTGCATCATATATTTTTAGTAATTTTTACTATTTTGTAATATTTTACTATTTGTTTACTATTTTTCTTATATCTTGGTTGTATAACATAATCCTATTAACTTTAAAATTTCAGTCTTGTTAACTTTATTTTAAAATTACTAAAAATAAAAAAATTTTGTTCATGTTTAATGCACTGTCATTGTAAATCTGGATAAAAGTAATGGAAGATTTATCGAAATTATAGGATCTCCAGCAGACCTTTGGGTTAATCATTATATTTGGAAATTACACATGCAATTACACAATTACATGTAATTGTAATTGAAAAACTTTCAATTACAATTACATATTATTTGTAATTGTAATTAAAAAAAAAAAATTACAAGTAATTTGTAATTGAAAATTTTCAATTATACATTATATATAATTGTAATTGAAAAAATGTCAATTACAATTACATTTTTTCGGAAAAGAAATAATGACAAAAAGCACAAGTGAGGGGACAGCCCAACATGACATATTCTTTTTATACTTATCCACGCCTATCCAACCAATCCCAGTCAGTTTTTCTACAAAATTTTGACAAAAAACACTTTAATTCTAAATGTAATTGAAAGTTGTAATTGAAATCACTTTCAATTACAATTACTTGTAATTGAAAATTTTCAATTACAGTTACATGAAATGTAATTGAGTTTTTTTTTTAAATTTTAATTACATTTATTTGCAGATATTGCATGTCTCCAGATATTGCATATCTTTTTTATTTAAAAAAATAATTTTTGTACATTGTTAGATGTGGTCATATATAATATGATCAAAAGTATAAGGTCAATATTTAGAATAATTGTATCAAATTATGTCCACTTTTATAACATTTTATATAATGTTATACAAAAAGAAATAATTTGATGTAATTGGATGAGGACAAAATTCGGATACAATTGTGTCGAATTGCATAAAATTGTATCAAATTGTATACAATTGTATACAATTCGATACAATTGTATACAATTTGTTCTCATTTTTCGAATATAATTATATCTAATTACATAAAAGATTATATATACCCAGTCAGAAAAATACAAACGGGAAAGCGGTGGCAAAGCACTTTAACAGGTGGTACAAGTATTGGCAAAAAGTGCTTTCCCATTCCCAAAATGATAACATCATTAGACAAAAGGACCGGCTGTTCAAAAAGCGCCGGAAAAGCACTAGAGGAACAAAATTTTTAAACGTTGGCAAAACGCTGGCAAAACCAATAAATAGGTGGTCTGGAAATATATTTTCCAAAATAAAATTAAAAAAAGTTCATATGTATTTTTTTGACCCTGCCGTGATTTGAACCCAGGCCCTCAGATTGGCAGACGATTGCTCTACCCACTGAGCTAACGAGACATATAATATTTAATGGCTACCCAAGTAAAAAAGTTTTGATATAGTCATATGTTATTATATAAAATTTCGTATAATTATGCATTGGAACATATATACCAAGATATAATTATATAAAATTTTACGAAATTATATCCTAAATATATAACTATATCTTGTTATATATTGCACAATATACAGTGCAACATATTACAATATCCAATTATATATACACACCTTTATATAATTTAATATGCCTCATATAACACAGTACAACAGCCAATCTGGGGGGTGAGAAATTCCAAGTCAGGGTGATGGTACTAGGTCAGTATAGTAAAACCCTCAAAGGGTTTGGCGTTCGTATGTGTCATTTTTTTTATGACCTTTTAAATTTTTTCCTTATCTTGATGTTTTTTCGCTTAGTTGTAACTCGAGAACCACTTGTCCGATTTTGATGAAACAAATTTATAAAAATTTAGAATTACAATTTCTTTAATCCGTTCATATAACATTTTTCTTTATAATCAACAGTTTTGCCGGTAAAAATAAATTTGTGGAGAAAAAAAAATATTTTTTTGCCTAAAAATTAAAATTTTTTTTTTTTAAATTCATAAAAAAAAAATATTTTTTTGCCTAAAAATTAAAAATTTTTTTTTTTTAAATTCATAAAAAATTTTAATTTTTAGGCAAAAAAATATTTTTTTTCTCCACAAATTTATTTTTACCGGCAAAACTGTTGATTATAAAGAAAAATGTTATATGAACGGATTAAAGAAATTGTAATTCTAAATTTTTCTAAATTTGTTTCATCAAAATCGGACAAGTGGTTCTCGAGTTACAACTAAGCGAAAAAACATCAAGATAAGGAAAAAATTTAAAAGGTCATAAAAAAAATGACACATACGAACGCCAAACCCTTTGAGGGTTTTACTATACTGACCTAGTACCATCACCCTGACTTGGAATTTCTCACCCCCCAGACAATAATCCCAAAAATGTTCCATAGTGTAATTATGTATAATTGTATCCAATTATATACCATTATATCTAGTTGGATATGATTATATTATATTTGATAAATTTGGATGAGGACAAAATCCGGATAAAATTGTATCAAACCATATCTTTTTTCATCAAATTACATCTAATTGTGTCAAATTAGATCTAATATGATCATAATACGATCTAATTTGATACAATTAGATGTTCTCATTTTTCGGATATAATTATATATAATATCAAAAGTCAAATAATTTTTTTTAGTAGGGTAAACACATAAATGAGTGATAATAGCTGGACAACTACTGGCTGTGCCAAAATGCTAGTACTGGCAAACAATTTTTAGTAACTAGTATGCCAGTGTTTGGAGGGCAAAAAAAAAGTTGGTCTTGAAGGAGCTTTCCCACAAACAAAAAAATTGATTTTATAAAACAAAAAAAATTTTTAATTAAAAAAATCCCAAACAATTTTTTTGCTTGCAACCGGATTTTAACTCGGAACCTTCCGACTACAAACATTTTTTAACGAAGCGTCAGCATTTTTATAAAATCATTGGTTTTCCAGTGAATTGATTTTTGTACGCCTGGTAGCATTGGCTAGGTAGCACTGGATAACCACTGGTTGCAAACCTTGGCATATCACTCTAAGCCAATTCTTTGCCAGTGGTTTTTTTTATAAACCACCGAAATATGTAAAAAATGTAAAAAAAATACTGGTAAAACGCTTTTCGCAAACGCTGGCAAAGCGTCCCAAATACTGTTTCCAATTATTCGACATAGGCGGTTAACCGGTTAATGCATTATTCGGAAAATCGCTAAAATTGATTAACCGGTTGATCGGGTCGGTTAATCGAGAAAATTGGCGATTAATCGATTAATCGTATAATGAAAAATGAATGTATTTCCTTAATTTTTTATTAATAAAAACACATACATATGCCTGTTTTTGTTAAATATCAACGTGGCATATAAACACGATGTATTTAAAAACAATTTCATAATGGTTGAAAAATTTCGGAGTCGGAAATTTTTTAAATTGAAACATTTCTTTTACTTTTAATAGAAAAGATCTCTAAAAATGTTGCTAAAGCTACTAAAAATTAAATAAAAATTAAGGGGGGATACTTAAAAACTGAGTAAGTTAAGAACAGCAAATCTAAAACTGTTACATATCGATAACTTAATGTAGATTTTTTATTTTTTTAGAATACAATTTTAAAAACTTTAGATACAATTTTTTTAATGCAATTTTCAATCAATACTGCCAACAATAAAATATAAAATAAAGGTAAAATTTTATTAAGATTCTTCCTTCTCCTCTGAAGATATAAAAAAAACGATCTAGGGAATTTTCCCATTGAGCCATCGAGTCATTAGTCGAAAATATCAATTTACCTGCAAAAATCAGCAAAATTTTTTGCTGAAGGATATCGTAAAGAATTGTTAAATTCTCAGTCTTCTTCGGTTTTTGAAGGGACATTAAAAATAAACAAAATAATAGGTCATTCACATGAACGAGATAACTAAATCTCCTCATTTGTGTTCTTTATTCTATTACCATATAACATATTATTTTGATATATGGTAATAGAATAAAGAACACAAATGAGGAGATTTAGTTATCTCGTTCATGTGAATGACATACAACTTAAAGTTTAAATTTTATTGGTCGTTTTAATTAAAAGAGTTACTAAATTAATGAAAAATTTCTTAAATTTTATGAAAAAGCTTTTTAATTTTTACTATGAAGCTTTTTCTAATAAAATTTTTTCGGTGTATGAAATTTTTAATAAATAAAATAATTCATAAAGTTTTATGTAAAACTGCATTAATATAATGAAAGTTTTCAATGGACGTCTTCCAGCGAATCTTCATTGAATCAATGAAGAAAGGCATAAATATCATGTAGACAATTATCTCAGAGAACAGCTACAGATGTCAAATTCCCTGTAAATTTGAATTTATAAACTTTCATTTTTTTTAACTTAATGTAATTTGTTTATTGTTAATGAAACCAATGCGAATAAAAATTTAAATCATGGATGGCAACCGAAACAAATAATGGACGATTTTTCAGTCTACATTTACTTTTTAGTGGCAGCGTTTCTATATATTTAAGAATATACAGCACTTAAATACTCTTCATCCATTCAAATCGGCTTCAATTTTGATAGTATGGCGCTAACTGCATTAAACTATGAACTATAAAATCGACTCTAATTCGTTTCAGTTACCAACCCTCATTTAAATTTAGTGAAATGGGTTCGGGCTCCATGGATTGGAACATTTTGTAGAATTTTTGTGGTTTTAAACCGACTATACACACTTTCTTGGGAGATGTAAGAAAATTTAGATTTCCTATGTAACATGTCATTTGAGAGTTGTGGGACACAAATTTAAAACAAATGAATCTTTGTCTTGAAGGACATTGAAATATAATTTGCATTAGTTTCAATTATTAAAAGAAATGAAAAACTCTCTATTATATTTCCTAAAGCCTATATAGCGCTTTGACGCTGCTCTAGCCAGACATGTCGTGTGTTTTGAGAAGTTAAAAAAACACCTTTATTTTAGCCTTTCGCGATGTTTTTTGAAGCTTTTTTTATAGCAATTTTGATTTTTTGTTATATCTGCAAAAAAATTGTATTCAAAATTAATTGCAGAAAGGTAAAACAAAGCCGTTTTAAGTGTTTCTTAAAACACATGACTCGCTGGTGCAATGTCGATTTGCTTGGAGTTGCTCAAAAAGAGGTATCTAAAGACTTAAAAACCTCTTTCACTCGAGTTGAAAATAATTTGATGGTGTTTTAGTATTTATTTTTTAAGCTTTTCTTGCAATTTGCGACTTGATTAGAATTACTCTTTTAGTCGATTTTTTAAAGAATTTGATGCCATTTAATTTAGTATTTTATTGTTCTAAACTTTACTTGCAATTTGTTAGCCAATATTAAGAAAATTATGAAGTTTTGGGAAAAAACAAAGGAAAAATTCTATATTAAAAATTTAACCGGTTAATCGACCTATTTTAACCGATTATTCGGGTCGAATAATTATTTGCGTTTTAAATTATTTGTTTCGACATTAACCGAAAGAGAGGCGATTAATCGAGGAATCGATTAATCGATTAACCGAAATGGAAACACTAGTCCCAAATGAGTGTTCTGCCAGTCATTTATTTTTAATACCATGGTTACCCAGTGGTATGCCAGTGCTTGATTTTTTGTACCACTGGCGATTTCTGACTGGGTAAATAATTTAAATTTTTTTTTTTTAAATTCATAAAAAAAAAATATTTTTTTGCCTAAAAATTAAAAATTTTTTTTTTTTAAATTCATAAAAAATTTTAATTTTTAGGCAAAAAAATATTTTTTTTCTCCACAAATTTATTTTTACCGGCAAAACTGTTGATTATAAAGAAAAATGTTATATGAACGGATTAAAGAAATTGTAATTCTAAATTTTTCTAAATTTGTTTCATCAAAATCGGACAAGTGGTTCTCGAGTTACAACTAAGCGAAAAAACATCAAGATAAGGAAAAAATTTAAAAGGTCATAAAAAAAATGACACATACGAACGCCAAACCCTTTGAGGGTTTTACTATACTGACCTAGTACCATCACCCTGACTTGGAATTTCTCACCCCCCAGACAATAATCCCAAAAATGTTCCATAGTGTAATTATGTATAATTGTATCCAATTATATACCATTATATCTAGTTGGATATGATTATATTATATTTGATAAATTTGGATGAGGACAAAATCCGGATAAAATTGTATCAAACCATATCTTTTTTCATCAAATTACATCTAATTGTGTCAAATTAGATCTAATATGATCATAATACGATCTAATTTGATACAATTAGATGTTCTCATTTTTCGGATATAATTATATATAATATCAAAAGTCAAATAATTTTTTTTAGTAGGGTAAACACATAAATGAGTGATAATAGCTGGACAACTACTGGCTGTGCCAAAATGCTAGTACTGGCAAACAATTTTTAGTAACTAGTATGCCAGTGTTTGGAGGGCAAAAAAAAAGTTGGTCTTGAAGGAGCTTTCCCACAAACAAAAAAATTGATTTTATAAAACAAAAAAAATTTTTAATTAAAAAAATCCCAAACAATTTTTTTGCTTGCAACCGGATTTTAACTCGGAACCTTCCGACTACAAACATTTTTTAACGAAGCGTCAGCATTTTTATAAAATCATTGGTTTTCCAGTGAATTGATTTTTGTACGCCTGGTAGCATTGGCTAGGTAGCACTGGATAACCACTGGTTGCAAACCTTGGCATATCACTCTAAGCCAATTCTTTGCCAGTGGTTTTTTTTATAAACCACCGAAATATGTAAAAAATGTAAAAAAAATACTGGTAAAACGCTTTTCGCAAACGCTGGCAAAGCGTCCCAAATACTGTTTCCAATTATTCGACATAGGCGGTTAACCGGTTAATGCATTATTCGGAAAATCGCTAAAATTGATTAACCGGTTGATCGGGTCGGTTAATCGAGAAAATTGGCGATTAATCGATTAATCGTATAATGAAAAATGAATGTATTTCCTTAATTTTTTATTAATAAAAACACATACATATGCCTGTTTTTGTTAAATATCAACGTGGCATATAAACACGATGTATTTAAAAACAATTTCATAATGGTTGAAAAATTTCGGAGTCGGAAATTTTTTAAATTGAAACATTTCTTTTACTTTTAATATAAAAGATCTCTAAAAATGTTGCTAAAGCTACTAAAAATTAAATAAAAATTAAGGGGGGATACTTAAAAACTGAGTAAGTTAAGAACAGCAAATCTAAAACTGTTACATATCGATAACTTAATGTAGATTTTTTATTTTTTTAGAATACAATTTTAAAAACTTTAGATACAATTTTTTTAATGCAATTTTCAATCAATACTGCCAACAATAAAATATAAAATAAAGGTAAAATTTTATTAAGATTCTTCCTTCTCCTCTGAAGATATAAAAAAAACGATCTAGGGAATTTTCCCATTGAGCCATCGAGTCATTAGTCGAAAATATCAATTTACCTGCAAAAATCAGCAAAATTTTTTGCTGAAGGATATCGTAAAGAATTGTTAAATTCTCAGTCTTCTTCGGTTTTTGAAGGGACATTAAAAATAAACAAAATAATAGGTCATTCACATGAACGAGATAACTAAATCTCCTCATTTGTGTTCTTTATTCTATTACCATATAACATATTATTTTGATATATGGTAATAGAATAAAGAACACAAATGAGGAGATTTAGTTATCTCGTTCATGTGAATGACATACAACTTAAAGTTTAAATTTTATTGGTCGTTTTAATTAAAAGAGTTACTAAATTAATGAAAAATTTCTTAAATTTTATGAAAAAGCTTTTTAATTTTTACTATGAAGCTTTTTCTAATAAAATTTTTTCGGTGTATGAAATTTTTAATAAATAAAATAATTCATAAAGTTTTATGTAAAACTGCATTAATATAATGAAAGTTTTCAATGGACGTCTTCCAGCGAATCTTCATTGAATCAATGAAGAAAGGCATAAATATCATGTAGACAATTATCTCAGAGAACAGCTACAGATGTCAAATTCCCTGTAAATTTGAATTTATAAACTTTCATTTTTTTTAACTTAATGTAATTTGTTTATTGTTAATGAAACCAATGCGAATAAAAATTTAAATCATGGATGGCAACCGAAACAAATAATGGACGATTTTTCAGTCTACATTTACTTTTTAGTGGCAGCGTTTCTATATATTTAAGAATATACAGCACTTAAATACTCTTCATCCATTCAAATCGGCTTCAATTTTGATAGTATGGCGCTAACTGCATTAAACTATGAACTATAAAATCGACTCTAATTCGTTTCAGTTACCAACCCTCATTTAAATTTAGTGAAATGGGTTCGGGCTCCATGGATTGGAACATTTTGTAGAATTTTTGTGGTTTTAAACCGACTATACACACTTTCTTGGGAGATGTAAGAAAATTTAGATTTCCTATGTAACATGTCATTTGAGAGTTGTGGGACACAAATTTAAAACAAATGAATCTTTGTCTTGAAGGACATTGAAATATAATTTGCATTAGTTTCAATTATTAAAAGAAATGAAAAACTCTCTATTATATTTCCTAAAGCCTATATAGCGCTTTGACGCTGCTCTAGCCAGACATGTCGTGTGTTTTGAGAAGTTAAAAAAACACCTTTATTTTAGCCTTTCGCGATGTTTTTTGAAGCTTTTTTTATAGCAATTTTGATTTTTTGTTATATCTGCAAAAAAATTGTATTCAAAATTAATTGCAGAAAGGTAAAACAAAGCCGTTTTAAGTGTTTCTTAAAACACATGACTCGCTGGTGCAATGTCAATTTGCTTGGAGTTGCTCAAAAAGAGGTATCTAAAGACTTAAAAACCTCTTTCACTCGAGTTGAAAATAATTTGATGGTGTTTTAGTATTTATTTTTTAAGCTTTTCTTGCAATTTGCGACTTGATTAGAATTACTCTTTTAGTCGATTTTTTAAAGAATTTGATGCCATTTAATTTAGTATTTTATTGTTCTAAACTTTACTTGCAATTTGTTAGCCAATATTAAGAAAATTATGAAGTTTTGGGAAAAAACAAAGGAAAAATTCTATATTAAAAATTTAACCGGTTAATCGACCTATTTTAACCGATTATTCGGGTCGAATAATTATTTGCGTTTTAAATTATTTGTTTCGACATTAACCGAAAGAGAGGCGATTAATCGATTAATCGATTAACCGAAATGGAAACACTAGTCCCAAATGAGTGTTCTGCCAGTCATTTATTTTTAATACCATGGTTACCCAGTGGTATGCCAGTGCTTGATTTTTTGTACCACTGGCGATTTCTGACTGGGTAATTAAATATAATTTAATATGGCTCCATATAATTTTTTTTTACTTGGGAACTGAAAAAATCGGTAAAAACTACTGTTTTTCACAGTCAATTCTTTTTGTTTATAAAAGTATATTTTAATACAAAAAAATATTTTTTTTCTTTCGATTACAAAAATATGTGTTATTACTTCAGCCTATTTATAATTTGAAGAAAAAATTCCAAATCGTTCTCCAGTTATTATGCTTTTATGCATTGGAGATACAAAGTTTCTGATTTTTATTTGCAAACTAGAAATATATCAATAATAACAAATTTAAACTAAACAAGAATTTTTAAAATTCAAAAAAATTCAACGAAATTTTTTATATTTTAAATAACTAACAAAAACTATTGTTTACTGTAAAAATCAGGCTTAGTAAAACTCTAATTGAAATCATAGTTTTGTTTTTAGCTACTGCTACAATTACAAAACATTTCGATAGCAGTAGCAAACATAACTGTGTAGTTTTGTTTTTAACAAAAAAGCGAGTCATTGTTTTTGAATAGTTTTGTTTTTCTTCTGCGAGCTTTTCTTACTGCTACAACCAGTAAACACAAACGGAGTTGTAGTTATAGCTAAAAAACAAAAAGAAACAACACACAGAGTCATAGTTGTAGCTAAAAAACAAAGACCCACAATCGAGTTTTGTTTACTTGTTGTATGTATGTAGTTATTAAATAAAACCATGCGAGTCTTTGTGAGAGTTTTTCTGGTAGCTTTTTGGGAGTCTTTCTGGTAGTTTTTGTGGTAGTTTTTTGCGAGTTTTTCTTTCTTGTGTTTTTTGTTAAAAGATAGGTAGACAAGTAAAATACAAAGGTGCTAATGGAAAAAAGGAAGTAATCTTATAATCATTGATTGTATATCTTTGTACAATTGAGTTCAATTATATAAAACGCAATGCAAATATGTAGAAAATGTTATAATTTTTTGTAAATTAAATTGATAAAATCTTATCTATAAAACACAAAAATAAAAATTTGGATCATATTTAAAAAAAAAAATCTCCCGTGTTTTAAAATAGTGCTGGTAAATTTAAACTCTTAAAAATTTTTAAGAAAATGTTTACGTCAGGCACGTAGCTAGGAATTTCTTTCGGGGGGAGTGGGGGTGCTTTTTAAATTTAAATAGACTAAATACACTAAAACTTTTAAAATAAAAATTCCAAAAATTTGCGAATTTTAAATTTCTAAAATGAAAATCAAAATTTAGGGAATTTTTTTTAAACAAGTGTTTGAATAGTTATTTTATCAATTCAAAATAAAAAAGAAATAAAAACCTAAATACCTACAACAACGAGTAAAAAGGTTAAAGTCGGGCATGCCGACTATAGAATACCCTACACCAGTCTGGGTAAAAGCCAACTAATGTCACCAAAATCAATAGGCTGCGTTATTGGGCCAATATAGGTCTGTGTACCAAATTTCATCAAAATATCTTAATATTTGCGACCTGCAGCGTATAAACAGTATAATTTTGGTAGGACCCTTATATGGGCACTAGGTCTAAACATGGACCGATGTTCATCAAAATCAATAGGCTTCGTCCGTGGGCCAAAATAGGTCTGTGTACCAAATTTCGTCAAAATATCTTAATATTTACGACGTGCATCGTATAAACAATATAATTTTGGGGGGACCCTTATATGGGCACTAGGTCTAAACATAGACCGATGTTCACCAAAATCAATAGGCTTCGTCCTTCGGCTGCCATAAGTCGGTGTACCAAATTTCATCAAAATATCTTAATATTTGCGACCTGCAGCGTATAAACAATATAATTTTGGTAGGACCCTTATATGGGCACTAGGTCTAAACATGGACCGATGTTCACCAAAATCAATAGGCTTTGTCCTTGGGCCAACGTAGGTCTGTGTACCAAATTTTATCAAAATATCTTAATATTTGCGACCTGCAGCGTATAAACCATATAATTTTAGTAGGACCCTTATATGGGCACTAGGTCTAAACATGGACCGATGTTCACCAAAATCAATAGGCTGCGTTACTGGGCCAATGTAGGTCTGTATACCAAATTTTATCAAAATATCTTAATATTTACGACCTGCAGCGTATAAACAGTATAATTTTGGTAGGACCCTTATATGGGCACTAGGTCTAAACATGGACCGATGTTCACCAAAATCAATAGGCTGCGTTATTGGGCCAATATAGGTCTGTGTACCAAACTTCATCAAAATATCTTAATATTTACGACCTGCAGCGTATAAACAGTATAATTTTGGTAGGACCCTTATACGGGCACTAGGTCTAAACATGGACCGATGTTCACCAAAATCAATAGGCTGCGTTATTGGGCCAATATAGGTCTGTGTACCAAATTTCATCAAAATATCTTAATATTTACGACCTGCAGCGTATAAACAATATAATTTTGGTAGGACCCTTATATGGGCACTAGGTCTAAACATGGACCGATGTTCAAAAAAATCAAACTTGTTCGTCCTTGGGCCAACATAGGTCTATGTACCAAATTTCATCGAAATATCTTAATAGGTGCGACCTGTAGAGTGCGTACAAGATTGCATGGACAGACAGACAGACAGACGGACGGACGGACGGACGGACAGACGGACATCGTTAAATCGAAATAAAAAAAAATTCTGAACCGATCGGTATACTATAAGGTGGGTCTACGACCAATATTTTTTGGTGTTACAAACATCAGCACAAACTTATAATACCCTGACCACATAGTGGTGTAGGGTATAAAAAATATTAAATACACTAAACTTGAAATCAAATGAGCAATTTTGCATTTTTTTTTTCTTAAAATTTTTCGGTGTTTGCAAATTTTATTAATAAATTAATATTTTATATGGCGTCTTATATGCAAAATTCGCAATTTGTCAAAAATAACTCTCTCAATAATTTTGTGATGTATTAACTGAATAAAAAATAACGTACAATAAAAAACAAAAATACAAACTTTATAACTAAATCCGCTATTTCGCGTTCTTTAGTTTTTATGGTGTACGCAAATTTGATCGATATATTAATACCTTATATTCAAAACGCGCAATTGTGGAAATTGTATATGCTTTAAAAAAATTAATTAAAAAACTTAATCAGCGATTTACATTCCGCAAACGAATATATTGATGCAAAAATATTCCTTTTTGCAAAATACAAATATTTTTTTGCGAATTATTTTTGCAAACTAACCACTAACTTTTTTATAAGAAATGGGTATTATATTGTAGTTTCTAGATTATGAATTTAAAATAACCGCACTTAAAAAATTGCAAAATAAAAGCGGAACGCAAAAAAAGTCTTTATGGTACAAAATATTTATTACAAAGCTCAGTCAGCGATTTTCATTCTGGAAGCTTATATATTGATGCACAATTTTTTTTCCAAACTAATTACAAAAAATAATGGCTAAATGCGAAAAAGTATGTTGTGATATTATTGTATGAAGGGAACCAAATGTTCAGAACTATTCTTAATATAAAATTTTGTTATTTACATGCTAATCTTTATCAAAAATTTAAAATTTTACCAATTTTAAATACATTTATGTATATTTTTTTGTAGGAAAATAAAACTCCATAAAATTCAAAATACTATTCATTGTAGATTTTTTCAATAGAGAGTTTTATCTTTAGAACTCTTTACTCTATCATAAAGAGTTTTATTTAAAAGTTATGAAGTATTTTTTTCAAAAAATACTTGTAGAGTATTATCAATAAAGTATTTTGAACTTTTCTGTTGTCTGATTACTAAGATTTGTATTAACTTTTTTTTTTTTTTTGAGTGCATATTAAATATTTTAAGAAATAATAATTATACCAATTAAAGTTTCTGGTGAAAATTTTAGCCAAATTCGGTGAAGTCTACCACTGGCGCAAACGGGTTAAATTTTGGAACTTTCGGTCAAAATTAAAGAAAAAATAAAAAAAAAAAACACTTTTTGAAATTTGTGAAAAAATTAAATTTTTGTCGTACACTAATAGTAGAAAAGGCTACTGAAAATTAGTTAAAAATAATCTTGCAAAAAAAACTGCTGAAATTAGCAGATTTTGATATGCTAAATACTCTAAGATAAGAACAGTAAAAATTGAATGTAAATAGCGGTCTATCCTGTTAAAGTAACAGAAATATTTTGTGAAAAAAGAAAAAATTGTGAACCGCTGTTTTTAAAAAGCTCGATTTTTATTTGCATTTAATAATCTCCTAATTTAGTATTTTTTTCCGCAGCATCATTATTATTGAATTTATGAATTAAATCTTTGATGCTCTGACCAATATAGATTTTCTTTCTTTCAAAAAACAAACACAAAATGGACTAAAAAGAATACTTCTAGGATTTTATGCATATTTTTATATTAATTACAAACTTATTATTTTGGGTGTTGCAACGTACTGCAATAATTCTATTTACCAAAAAACATTTCATCGTTATCATCAGGCTTGCCACATACTTTTATTCGTTGTCCCCAAACAAATCTTAAAATATTCCCAAAAAATCCCATTTATAAAAAATGTTGAAAAAGCTATTACAGTTTCTTCAATTTGCTCAAACTAACCTTATCCAAACTAATTTTAATTTTTTTTTAATCTTCAAGATTTTGAAATTATTTAAAAAAAAAATGGAGTTTTTCAAGTTTGTTTTTTAAATAAAGTAGTAAGTAAAAGTATAATTCTTTAATCTGATTTTTAAATCCAAATAAATTTTAAACAAAAAGATTCATTTTGTTGATTTAATTATTTTCTACTACAATCATTCAATATCTTTTTAAAGCATCAGTT
Organism: Leucophora obtusa; assembly: GCA_949987735.1. NCBI lineage: Eukaryota > Metazoa > Arthropoda > Insecta > Diptera > Anthomyiidae > Leucophora > Leucophora obtusa. The sequence continues at coordinate 28,991,798 of OX465297.1, forward strand.
TGACTTTTGCTGATTCTTTTCATAGAATCAAAGGAAATGATTTAATTTTAACAAATCAATGTAACCAAAGTGGTTGCCTTGATTTATAGTTCGGGAATCATATCATAAAACAAATAATTTAATGATGATATTGCAATAAAATTTAAATTAAGTGCCTTCAGAATTGATTCTATTCAAATTTTAATAAATCTCATCCTCACTTTATTCAATTTGAAATCATTGATTTAAAGTGATAATTAATTATTCACTACCTCATAAAATTAATCAAATTTAATGCCAGTTTATTATTTCTCAATATTTTAGATATTTGGACATTAATCCTATAAAAATCCTAGGCATAAAGGATTTATTCATGTCAAAAAGCTTTGAAGTGTTACAGAAAATGTATAAAAGGGTAAATTTTTACCTTCGAAATTACGTGCAAAAAACTTTACTAAATTTTTTTGAAAACTATACAAAATTAGTATAATCTTCAAAATTTACGAAAGATTTTAAATATCCTCAAAACATTTTTTAAATGCCCAAAAAGATTCTCTGTCCCCAAGACCAACAAAAAATTCCCAAATTTAGAGACAAAACAACAAGTCTGGCCAGCTTGCTTATCATTAGGGTTTATGTCCCGGGAATTCCCGGGACGGGATTCCCGGGAATCCCGCCCTTTTTTCAATCCCGCAATCCCGGGAATTTAGTGCGGGATTTCCCGGGATTTTTTTATTCTTTTACAGAAGTTTTAGCTAGTATATTAAAATTTTGGAAGTTTTATTTCAATTAAAAACATTGATTGTTTTAAAAATAATTTAAATAAAAAATATTTAAAATTAAAAAATGCGTTTTAAAATTTAATAATATAATATATAATATAAAAAAAAAAATTTTTGGCCGAATTTTTTGGGTTTATTTAAAGCGTAAAAAATTTTATTAGACATTATCAACTTTAAATACCAACAAAAATACTCGCACCTCGGAAATTTTATATTTTTTAATGATGGGGTTTGTTCAAATAAAGCAATCAACAACAACATTTCAACATCAGTATTTCAGCTCCAAATACCTCCAAAAAAACTCGGCATTAAAATTTAAAAAAAATGATAATATTTTCGTATTTTCAATTGATGTAAGTGTTTTGAGTTTTTATTACCTACTTCAAATAATTTCATTTACATTTCAATTGCTATTCCTTTATTTCAGTTGTATTTTTCAAATTTTATGTTTTTGTTAGATTAAATATTGTTGACCTTTGGTGTTGTTATATTTTTAGTATTGTGTGGCTTTAGGTCATAAATTTTTAAAAAATAAAAATCCAAATGTTTTGTATTTTATTTTTCAATATTTTATTTTTTAATTTTCTTCCGATATATCGATTTGCATCGCAAATCATCCTCTGGGATATTTAAAAAATACAATATATTAAAAAATATATTTTTGAACAGGACTTACTTACTATTATTTTTAAAATAATGCATCAGATGCTATTTCAAATTATTTTGGATTTTTTATATGTTCATTTAAAGAAAATGCAACAATGAAAATTAAATTTTTTTTTTAAGTAGTTGTGCCATAAAAAATTTATATTCAAAAAACACCAATTAAAGTTATAAAACTATTTAATAATATTTTAGTGTCTATTTTTATAAAAAGCTTTAGACGATTTGTCTAAAAATTTGTGTGAAAAATACTCATTTTTAAACTTTTTAATAAAAATAGACGAATACTTCTGAAAATCTGCATAGAAACAAAATATCTAGAAATAGAAATTTTTGGATTCTATATTTAATCAAAAAATCGATCTCAGTTCTGATTCTAAAGCTAGTCCGATACAAATTTGCACCCATTAACAATTCCATTATATCCTGAAAGAATTTATGATTCAATTTGTTTAACCGTTTAAACCGCGAATTAATATTTAATTAATGTATTTCTAAGAGTTGTTTAAAAATTAAGACGGCCTTCCATACAAATATATTACCTGCATATTAGTTCGCTATTTAAAATGTTAAACGAATTGATCTGGAAAAAGTGGAAGATATGGATATTTTATATTAAGCCTTTATTTCAGAATATATTAAACAGATTTTCTCATGTCTGCAACCGTAAGTTTTTTTTAATAGATATCGAGTTTTTCAAGTAAACATACGTCGGATATATTCATTTTCTAACGAGCGGGAATTCCCGGGATCCCGGGAAATTCAGAAAAAAATCCCGTTGTCCCGGGAAATGAAAAAGTCCGGGAAAAGAAAAACCCTACTTATCATGTATGTATATTACACATTTTTTATTATGTAGGCATTAAGTAGTTTTTCTAATATTTGATTTTAAAGACTCCCATAAAACTCGCTCAATAACTCTCACAATAACTACCACTTTTTTTCTGTTGTGCTATGTTGTTATTGAATTGTGTGTGTAGCTTTTCTTTTATTTCAATAACTCGACTACAGAGTTTTTAATTATGATTTTTTTGAGCTATTGCTATTTCACAAAAGCTCTCGTTGTAGTTTTTGCTTTTTTTCAAAACAAAACTATTGCTACTGCTCTAAAAATAAAACTTGCATGTAGCAGTAGTGGTAGTTTTGTTTGAAAATAAAAACTCTTCCATTTTAAGCTAGAGTTTATAGTTAAATTTCGTTGCTACTGCTACAATTCCTGTAGCAATACTAACCCTGGTAAAAATACTGTTTTGGTAGTTGTTTATTATATTAAAAATAACTGATGTAAACAACTGTTACGAAATCACAGTACTTTTCTTTAGTTGTTTTCCTAAATAACCGTCATAAAAGTTGTTTTGCTTTTTTCTATAGAAAAACAACTGTAATTACTGTTAAAAACAACAAGTACTGACTACTACACAAACAAATGTCATGTAGTAACTGTCAAACTTTTTTGAGTGTATAGAATCTACTTGAGTCCAAGAAAATTTTAGTGTGTGCCCAAACTTTTCGAATTGCCTTGGGGCCTTACAACCGGCCATAAAAGTTGTCCATGAATTTGGTTTTTTATTTGGTAAAAATTTTAATATAAAAATTTTACGTGCGCTTGGTATGTTTTATGATGATTCCGAAAATATTTCGGGTGTAGCAATGAGAGCCTTTAGTTCTTTTAATTCCTTTAGTGTATATGAAAATCCTGTACATCAGCATCCCAATTTATCTGGTTCTCACATATGGCTAACGCGCCCGGCCTTTTAAAACGAATGTGAGCAAATACCAAGAAATAATTCACCCTAAGTCCCCATATGTTGCAAAAGTTAATTTCTAAAGAATACTGCTCAGATTCTAAGATATCTGATATAGAAAATTCAGTTGTTCAGATTTTGAGACATTGTTTTGCTTAGATTTGAAGATATTTTTCTATTAAAAAATTGTTGAGATTTTAAAACCTTTTTTCTATAGAAGATATTTTTCTAAAGCGGCCAATACATTAAGGAACGTTGAGTAGAGAACAAAAAATATCAAAAAATTTTATAAACACAAGTTGCACGAATGTCAACACACGAACATTAACATACACAAATCAATCTTCGTAAAAAAATTGCCATTTTTTTCACGAATGTTCCTTAGTGTATTCCCCGCTTAAAATAATATCTACACTCAAAAAAAAAAGGTATTTCATTTAAGAAGCATGCTATTTATCTAAAATTTGGTTAGCTTTAAACTAATAGATAAATCAGGTCTAACCTTATCTTGGTATTCATATTATTTTTTAAAAAATACATTTAAAAAAAATTATTTTTTAATAAATTTTATAAAATATGATTTTTAATATTATGAAGCATTTTTACTTGCAAGAATGAATATTTTATTAAACTTGGAAACCGTTGTAATATTAAAGAAAACTTTGATTTATTCTTTATATATAAATTTACCTAAGCGTCTGTGTGTATCTTTAATATGCGATTGCTGCGTGGAAGATGCCGCAAAAACTTGCATAGTTCTCTTGACGAATATACCAAAAATGTGCTCATCTTGTCAATTGCAAAAATTTCCATTTATAACCTGGTCACCTTTTGTGCATAAATCGTGTTTAAAGAAGACATGCGATTTAAATTTGAGAGCAAGTAAATTACAAATTTTCACTATTTAAGGTGTGTGTGGAAAATTAAAATAATAGAATTACAACAAAACAAATGAAATCTATAAAATCCTTTTTAAATTATAACTAAACAAAAACCAAAAAAGAACACACATTATAAATGTACGAATTATCTTATCTTGTTTTATATATATTCCCATCGTTCCTATAAGGAGCATAGGGCCTTAACAAACTTCTTCCATTCAGATCTGTCCATCGCAATATTTTTTACTTCACTCCAGCTTTTATTCATTTTCTTCGTCTCGCTATCAATTTGCCTTCGCCATGTGTGCGCTGGTCGCCCTCTTCTGCGACTTCCCTGGGGATTCCACTCGATAGCATTTCTGGCAATATCGGACATTGGTTTGCGGAGTGTGTGTCCAATCCAGTTCCACTTTCTTCTTTGTATCTCTACACATAGTGGTATTTGACGTATTTCATCCCACAGACTGTTGTTTGAGATGGTTCGTGGCCAGAAAATTCGTAGAATTCTTCGGAGACATTTATTTACGAAAACTTGCAAAGCATTAATGTCTCGGGAAGCAGCATTCCAAGGTTCACAACCATATAACAATGTTGATTTGACATTGGTGTTGAAAATGTTAATTTTAACACGGCGTGATATTGAAGACGATTTCCATATCTTAGTGAGCTGACCGAAAGATTGTGCTGCCTTCTTTATTCGACCAACAATGTCCTCACTAGATCCACCAGTTTGGTTTATAATAGCTCCAAGGTAGCAGAACGTTCCAACTTCGTCTAGTATATGATCATTTACCAAGAAGGGGTTCAAGTTTTCGGAATTAATTAGAATGACCTTGGTTTTTCCGATATTAATTTTCAATCCGGCCTTCTCTGATACATGGGTGAGCCGCTCTAGTTGTGCGGCCATGTCACTATAGCTATGAGCAAGGAGGCATATGTTATCGGCATATTCAAGATCCTCCAACCTTACGTGCAGCCCCCATACGATTCCTCGGTTTCCCATCATTGCTTGATTCAACACGCTAACAAGCACTATATTGAAGAGTAGTGGGGACATCACACATCCTTGGCGAACACCAATGTTAACTTCAATCTTACGGCTGAGCATACCATCATGTAGAATTCGGCAGCTTGCCCCTGTGTAGAGACATTTAATCATTTGGATGAGTTTAAGTGGGACCCCTTTGCATTCAAGAGCATTGCAAATATCATTATGGGCCAAGGTGTCAAATGCCTTCTCAAAATCAGTGAAAATAAGGTACAGGGGAGACCTCCATTCAACTGACTGCTCTACGATGATTCTTAGTGAATTAATGTGGTCCACACAGGACTTGTTTGGACAAAAATCAGCCTGTTGTTTTCTTAAATCTGGCATCAATTCGTCCGTCCGTCTTGTTTAGATAAATAAAATAATTGAAATAATATAATTAATGTTTATTAAGATTGGTTAGAGGTTAAGCAACGGAAATTTATTTCAGGCGTTAAGAACTGTGACGTATTTCAGATTTAAATAAAATAAAAAATGCAATAAAATAATAAAGGCAACAAAAAAATTTATAAAAATTATTCACTAAAATAATGGCTCTCCAATGTCTAGCAGTAAGAAAACAACAAAAAGAAAAAAATTCAAATCTTAAAAATAAATAAATAAAAAAAAAAAAAAAAAAATAGAAGTAATTAAATAATGTCAATTTTTAAAAAAGGAAAATTTGTATTGGATTAATAATTTTAAATCTTACGATTACGAAAATGTGTAAAATTATCAACATATTTACGTTCTTCCTCGGTTAAAATATGTGTTTGGTAGTAAAACAATTGTTCATCCCTTTAAAGAAAAATAAAATAATAAATTTAATAATTAATGGTAAGACCGGATAACACAATGTCCTGTTAAAATTTAACCTACAGTTGATTTTAAAATTTATGTGGAAAACAACAACAAATATGTATGTCATTTAAAGTCCCAGTTAGTAGCTAACAAGAGATTGTGTTAATGGGGGTTAATCTCATACAGATGGGATTAACTTAAATATTTATTAAACAAATGAAAATGTTTAAAGTCATATATAAAACAAAATTTTTTTTGTATTTTTTAATACTTATACGAACGACCTCGCCACTCACATACAAAATATTATTAGCCTAAATAATCTAAAGATTTGTTTAAAATAAAATTTGTTTTTATTGTATACAACAATTTAATGGATCGGTTAATTATATATTTTTTTAAGAGAAGCAGCGCTCAGGAAATTCTTTCCTATTAATTTACGTGTTGCTTCCTTTGGAAAGGGGATAGATAAGAAAATAAAGGTGCTGAAAGATGATGGGCTTCAAATATGGCAACACTGTAACTTTCGCGAGATGTTGAATCTTAGAACAGTGGTTGAGCGCCATCTAATGAAGAGTTATCGAACTTGGTTGAAGCTTTTAGTTCATAGCCCTGTTATATTATTTTACTTCGATGGGGTTAAGTGCTATGAGAACACCGAAGGAGGACGCTGCAATATGTATGAGGGATAGAAAAAACTCATACATATTATTTTTCATAAATTTATGTTGCCTTGGTAGGGGATCGAACCCGAAACCTTATGTGTAACAGTCCAACTCGCTAACCATTATACCACAGCGCCCGTCAAATATTTAAATAGTTTAATTGTTGCAATTAATCATATACAATTTTTAGTAAATAATAATATCATTTGCGTGATAGGTGTAAAATCAATTAAAATAAAATTAATATTATCAATTTCCTAATTAAAACTCATTTTTAATTTTTTGTGTGTACCCACCGACCGAGATGGTTCATTTCCATATCGTTGAGACTGCGTACACACAAAGGCCCGAACCTTGTCGAATTTTAAATGATAAATAAGAAATATGGCAAAAGGTATTCCATAAAATCAGCTATAGATTAAAGTGCCTATGCATAATAAATTGAAAACCTTATAACACATTTATAAAAGGAATTTTGTATTGCAAATTTGTTTTATAAGTCACTTATAAATTTTAAAAGTGATTATGCATATGACCCTAAATCATCAGCTGATAATAATATTAATAATAAATAAAAGTAAATCTCACAAACAAAAATATCAGTTTGTAAAACTGATGCAACAACAACAATACACTTATTAAGGAACAATATCGTAAAACTTGTGTAATCGCTGCAAATTCTATGAAAAGGGAACACCCAAAAAAGTTTGATAGTTATTACATGACTATTGTTTCTGTAGTAATCAGTAGTTATTGTTGTGTTTAACTATAATTACATTTGTTTTTCTATGGAAAAATACAAAACAACTATTATGACAGCTATTCAAGAAAAAACTAATGAAAAATATTGTAATTTCCAAACAGTTGTTTAAAGCAGTTATTTTTAATATCATAATAACCAACTACTAAAATAGTATTTTTAAAGTAAACAGTTATTTTTGTAAGTTATTTAACAAATAAAAAATTTCGCTGAATTTTTTATAATTCTTGTATAGTTGATATTTGTTAGCATTTATATATTTAGTTTGCTAATAAAAATCAGTTGTGTTGTAACTACAATGTATAAAAAAACTGGAGGACCGTTTGGAAGTTTTATTTCAAATTTCAGGTACGATGAAATAATTACACATTTTTTTATAATCGAGAAAAAACAGATCTTTTTTTATTAAAATGTACTTTTATTATGTAAAAAAATTGAGTGTAATAATACACAGTATCTTTTACTATTTTGTCAGTTGTTTTAATATTTTTGTAGTAAAAATTCTTCAGTTTTAACTGTCTTTTCAGTAGATTCTATCGACAAACTTTTTTGAGTGTAAGAAATTATGATCTGTCAACCTGCTTTCACTTAACAAAACACTTCAAAATATGAATTGTAAATTCTAAAAGAATCGTGACATTTAGTCAATCCTTTGAAAACCGTGTTGTAATTATGACATAATCGAGCGGATTTGGTACACTCAAAAAAGAAGTTAGTAAAGTCAGCAAAAAATGTTGCTGTGTCAGCAACACATCTTGTCTATCTGGTTGTCGTTCACGCTATATGTGCGGTTATCAGCATAATTTTTGTAGAAAAATGAAGTAGTAAAACATTAGTTCAAAATTGGTTTAGTGCTAAAAAAATATACCTAAAACTTTTGCTGAAAACGTAATTTCAGCAAAAAAAAAATTGCTCAAAACTAATGCACTTTATATACAAGACGTTTTACTAATTTTCTACTAACTTAGTTTTTTGAGTGTAGCGAAAAGTAGATTTCACATTCGTGTTAAAAATGGTTAACATTGTGCACTGGGAAAGAGGAGACGAATTCCAAATGGGTAATACTAGTAATTAAGTAAGTACCCTACGGGAAATTTTAACAAACTGTCACCGAACTGGCCCATTTATATGAAATAGAGTGGTCACTTTTACATTACGTTGTCAAAGGAGGGGGAAATTGACCCCTTGTGACATGTCACAAGACAAATCCTAGGACAGGTTACTGAACTCTCATAAAAAACAAAGTTCAGGGACCTGTCCTGGGATTTATCTTGTGACATGTCACAAGGGGGCAATTTCCCCCTCCTATGACAACCCCATGTAAAAGTGACCACTCTGTTTCATATAAAGGGGCCAGTTCGGTGACAGTTTGTTAAATTTCCCGTAGGGTAGTTAATAGAAATATTCACTCAACCTGTTGATAAGGCTAACCTTTTAGCTGAGATATTTGCAGATAATTCATTCCTGTCGGAAAACGATGAACCACTACCCGAGCTTGAAAGAGTATCGTGTACTATGCCTAAGATATTTTTTCAAGCACGAGCAGTTCAAAGGGTTCTTGCTGATATCAACGTTAATAAGTCGTCGGGGCCTGATGATACACCAGCACTGGTGCTCAATTATTACTCATCGACGCTAACTCGTCCATTGGCTAACCTTTTTAACCTTACCAATATCCAGCCAATCCCTAAAAAGGGTGCAGCTAACAACCCTGAAAATTACCGATTACTACATAATCGTAATATGCTCTGCTCTCTCTAAGGCATGGATCGGCAAACGCATACAACCTTAGTTGTGTGCTTGCATGAGTATGATTTTCTCATACTTATTTATGTGCAATTAGAATATAAAAATAAAATAGAACAAAATAGAAAATAATTTAAAAATTAACCCCTAAATTCATGAATGCTTTGTAAAATTATAGGAGGTTTATTGAACAATATTTGTATGAAAATGACGTTTTGTAAACCTGCTATAACTTTACAAAGCATTTATGAATTAAGGAGTACATTTTGAAAGAAAACCACGTTTTAGAATTTTTGGCAAAGTTGCAGTTAAAAATTTTAATTTTATTGTGCTATTCATCATGGCGATAAAGATATACATATATTTAAACTCGGCTCATAGATGGCGAAACACAACGATTGTCCTTTTTTCAACAAAAATAACCTATTTTCGTTTACCGAAAAAAATTTCAGTAAAGCACCGTAAGTTGTTTTTCAGGTGGAAAATGTTCACTCGAACTTTAAAGGCTTCAAACTGCAATTTGAATTATAAAAAAATTAACAATTTTTTAATTTTATAACAGACACAATCACAATATACACAAAATGTAACTTTTTCACAGAAAAATAATAGCCTTGTACATTAAATTCGCGTGAAAACAAACTCTACACACTTTTCACGTGAAACTGATTATCGTGAAAAATAATTTTTTTTATATGGAGTAAAACAGTTTTTTCACGTGAAATCGAAACAACTTACTGTGCTTAAACGAGAAATCGAATTCACATTCTTCGTCAAACATTTCGTTCAGTGTAACGCTAGCAACATGCGTCGACACAACCTAATCGAACGAATGCTCAAGCGAGACTGAATAAATTTGTTTGTTTTTATTCAATGTGTGAGCGTATCAGTGTTGCCAACAAATTTTCAAAATAAATGGCTAGATCAGTCCCAAAAATCGCTAGAAAATCACTAGATTTATAAACAGTGCAAGAATTTAGCGATTTTATCGCTAGATTGTCGAAAATGGTACTTAAAGGAGTTTTTTACTCAAAAATTTATTTAATATGTTCATAAGAAGTGTTATAAACTTGTAAATAATAAAAAATTTTACGATTAAGCTGCAAATAATGAATCCCGATTTTCATTGAATTAATATTAGTATTGAAAATATTCAAAAGTGTATTTTTTAGAAAGTTTTTTTACTAAAATCGTTTAAGAAGTTTTTTTTTTATAATAAAAGAATATCAATATGCGAATTTTATAATATTTTTCAACATAAAACTGATTTTTATAAATTATATTACGGCTGATAAAAAATCGCCAGATTTTTGGCTAATAGCTACAGGACAATTTTTACCGCTAGGGGCGAAATAAAATCGCTAGATCTGACGAGAAAATCGCCGTTATGGCAACACTGGAGCGTATGTAGGTGTGAGACAGTTGCACGCGGGCATAGCAATGTTCTAAGGTGATGGCGAGTATTGTTAATTACCATATTGTGAATTATCTAGAGCATAACTGAGTTCTTAGCGACCGACAGTGTAACATCTGTAGAAACCGTTTTACGGGAGACCTGTTAGAGTTCCTTGGTGTCGGTCCATCCGCCGTTTTGGCATCGCTTTTGGTGCGGGTAATGCCTTCACTCGTTTTATTTCGAGCTTTCTCAGAGATTTCACTATTCGTGTTGTTATACACTCAAAAAAATAAGTTAGTAGAAAAATTAGTAAAACATCTTGTATATCAAGTTTACTAGTTTTCAGCAATTTTTTTGCTGAAATTCCGTTTTGAGAAAAGTTTTAGTTATATTTTTTTGCACTAAACTAATTTTGAACTAATCTTTTACTAATTTATTTTGCTACAAAAATTGTGCTGATAACCGCAATTATAGCGAGGACGATAGACAAATGTAGATGTCGCAGCTTGTCTGGATGTAGTATAGACAATGGAAATGATAAAAAAGAAAAACAACTCTACACAATTTCTATATTTAAATTTTCAGCAAATAAATTAACTAAAGTAAAATTTCGCTACAAGTTTTTTGAGTTTTTTTCAGTCTACTAATATTAAGCAAAAAGTTTAGGGATTTTAGCAAGGATTTTTTTCATTTGCAATTGACTAAGTGTTAGCAAATCTTTTGCTGTAGATTACTATTTTTTGGTAAAAATAAGCTCGCTGATTTTCAGCAAACCTTTTGCTGAAATTACCAACTTTTTTGCAAGCACGCTTTGCTGACACAGCAACATTTTTTGCTGACTTTACTGACTTTTTTTTTAGTGTAGATGTGGATCGTGGGATCCGACGAGGTTTAGCTGAATTCAGGGGTACCGCAGGGTTCTGTTCCTTCTCCTTTTCTATTTCTTGTCTTTCTCAATAACCTTCTTGGCCAGACTTTCAACCCTATCTACTCTTTCGTAGGTGGCAGCAATATTTGTCATCCATTTTTTCCTCGATCATATGCCAAGCCTTGAGGAGACTGGGGGCAAAAGGCAGATTATGAATGACAAACTCAATCGGGACCTTTCTACAATCTCTGAGTTGGACCCAATGGTGTATGTTAACCCATAGGGCTGTGGTGTCAACAATGCCATCTGCACATATGGTGGATATCGATATCGAGGAATTGGATACTCTTTATGTTCTGTGCATGAAAATTCAATGTGATGTGACACCGTTAAGCGGTGTAAGACTTACTTCACTCCATCCGATTGACTGACTATTTATACCAGCTATATTCGGCCCAAGATGGAATACAATTTTGGAGCTCCTGGTCTGTGTGCAAAGTAGGGCGTCGGCGCTCATCAATGACAGTAGGGTATCCAGCTCTATTGTTTTGCCGAGATAAGTGAAATTGTCCCCAGAGCTCGTTTTTTTTCGTAATACTCGCTTAAAACCGTTTATAATTGTCCAATTGTCCAGACGAGAGAATTCGTTTATCAGACGCATTAGCCGTATGCGGAATAAACTCCCCGCAGAAGTCTTCCCTGTTAAGACATCGGCTGAAAAGTCCACTGGATGACACATAGGTGCCGCTACTAATGAAATATCCATATTGTTTTCAAAATCGCGAAAGTAGCTTCACTAAAACAGCTGTAACTTGTTCACTAATGAACGAATTGTCATTAAATTTTGACACGTATCATCTGAAGGTTGGTGGTTCCAAAAAATCATATAGATTTTTCATTAGTGGCGCCACCTATGTGTAATCCTACGGACTTTTCAGCCGATGTGTTACAATGTAGAAAAATTAAAATCAAATATTTACAAATACTACTCCCTCTTTTCTTCTCCCCATAACCTATTTTCCTAATATCAATACAATGCACTGCATTAGTAGGTCCCCTGTTGGTCTAACGTAAAAAATAGTTCATATTATTGAATGATTAATTCTAAAATTTATCAAATGTTAGAATCTGAATTTTAATTTAACAATTAATCAAAAAATTTATTATTATAATTTTGATTAATGCATTAATTGAAAATTGTTTTAGGGAAATTAATGACAAATATGAACGATATAAATTTTTATTAAAAATAAATAACCTGAATTTTGCTGAAAAAATTATCGAAAATTGAATAACCTAAATGTTGAGTTTCAAATTTATTAAAAGTTTATTTTATAAGAATTTGGAGCTGATCAGAGAAAATTATTTTATTTAGGTTGACCAACCCTCATTTTCACAATTTCCAGTTGGCTACTGACTGGAAAAATTTGCTATTGTTTTCCATCGGAAATTAGCTGCCGGTTAAAGTTTAACTGGACATACAGTAATTATTAGACCACCCAAATTTCAAAAAGTATTTTTTTGTTTGCTCCACCGGCAGTTTCCGATAGATTGGACATAAAAAATAATACTTGTACAAAAATTGGATCTCTCGGACTCATACAGGCCACTCAGTTTGAACTTTTGACCCTAAAAATGAACTAAAAACACTTCAAAGATTTTTTGCGCTATGGCTTCTAAATTTGACGTTTTTCGCAAAAATACTATATAAGTGTTGTTATGCAGAATAAAAGGACAAACACTTTCTTCATATTAATTTTTGGCCTAAGTGTTACTTATCGTGGTGTTTTACTGCCAATCTACCGGAAACTGCCGGTGAAGCAATAAAAAAAAACACTTTGAAAATCCCATACATTTCATGAGTGGTCTAGTAATCATGTTGTTAAAGAAGCAATCAATAATTTAAAAAAATCATAGTTATTCATATGGTGTCAGTTGTTGAAAATTTTGCAAATTTAAATTCTACATTCAAGCAAAATTAATACAACTTGTTATAGTTATTACTTGTACTTTCCAACTAAACTATTTAATTCTTGTTTTTAACTTACAGCAATTGTTTTGCTTGCAATTGATTTAAATCTAAGTCTTCTAAGAAAATGTTTAAATGCTTTAAAGCCTCTACACGATTATGGCCAAATTTTATACGTTGTACTGTTAAAGCTTTTTCAATTATTTGTAATACCATTAAAACCACATGGACTTTCAGTAAGTTGGGTGACTCCAAGCATATTTCATTATCAATTAAATGTTTGTGTTTTCTTATAATAGACTGAAAAGAAGAAAAATATGTTAAAGTAATTAAAAACTTTTGAATTATGTAAATTTTTAATACAAACCACTATAATTTGAGATTTTAAAGCAGGATTTTGATTATAAAGATTATATATTAGAACGGAGATAATATTCTTATAGATTTTCAATCTGTAATTTGCCAAAGTTATAAGAAGATGTTTAAGTTCTTCATCAAACGAATGTTTAGACTGATATATAAAAAAAATAAATAAAAATTAAAATAGTATGGGATTTATAATTTCTCAGTTTCTAAAGAATTTTTTTTGCTAAGATTAAGAGACAGATTCTGTTTGGCAGAAATTTTTTATAGAAAGTTAGCAAAGTTGGTAACATTTATATTCATAATGAAAAGTTAGTAACTTATACATCGCACACAACGAGCTTTTAACTGGAATTTATTTAAGGCTTAGCAGCTTGTTAGTATAGAGCAGGGCTGGCAAAAGTATGACACGCGTGTCAGTAGTGGCACGCGAGTGGATTTTAGGTGGCACGCGACGTTTTGTTGGATATTTTTAAAAAATTTAAACTATTAGAAGACCAGCAAAAAATTCAGTTAAAGTTAAATTTCGCTACAAAAATGTGTGATTTAACTCCATAATGGTGAAATTTTTCATAGAGCTTGTAAATCGTCTTCTAAAATAATTAAAACTCTGCATTGAAACCAGTTTTTTGTTTACAGAAATATGGTAAATACAGAATTCGATTACCAGAAAATTCTGGGAAAAATTCTAAATGTTTCGATGAGAAAATGCCTCATAATCGGAGAGAAAAAAGTACCAGAAAACAACTTGTAATAAAATTAACTTTTTTTAGAGGGAATATAGGTGCTACGAAATAACCCTCAGTAAAATAAAGGCTGGAAATAAGTTTCATGATGTATTTCCCTTTGTTGGAATTTGAAATTGGATTTTGATCGTGTTCCGCTGAGCCATTTTATCTGAAATAGAATTTTCTCTGTTCAAATCCATAATGTTCGCTATAAATAAAAATCGTGCGATTTTATTAACTAAATCAAATTTTTGCCTGAGTCACATTTTCCAACTAGTTTCTTACGTAAGTAAATAATTGATGGCGCCCAAAAATTTAACTTTTCTTAACAAAATTAAATAACCACCAAAAATGAAATAACCCCAAAAAAAATTTAAAAAAATAAAATCCAAACTATTTTAATTTTATTTCATTGGGGATTTTTTCATAATGAAATAATCCCAATTAACAGGTCAACTGAGAAGTCCCCGGCCTGACACATACATGGCGCTACTGGAATTAAATCGATATGATTTTTAGTTAGCCCTAACCTTCAAAAGACGCGTGCATAAATTTGACAGCTGACGGATCATTAGTTTGTGAATTATAGCATTTTGAGTGAAGCAACTTTTGTTATTGTGAAAAAAATGGATAAAAAGGAATTTCCCGTGTTGATAAAATATTGCTTTTTGAAGGGAAAAAATACAGTTGAAGCAAAAACTTGGCTTGATGACGAGTTTCCGGACACTGCCCCAGGAAAATTAAACATCAAGGATTGGTATGCTAAGTTTAGACGTGGTGAAATGAGCACCGAAGACGGTGAACGCAGTGGACGCCCAAAAGAGGTTGTTACGGACGAAAACATCAAAAAATCCACAAAATGATTTCGAATGACCGTAAATTGAAATTTAATGAAATAGCAGGTACTCTAAAGATATCAACTGAACGTGTACCTACATCATATCATTCACGAATATTTGGGTATGAGAAAGCTCTGTGCAAAGTGGGTTCCGCTTGAGCTCACTTTTGACCAAAAACAACGAGTTGATGATTCGGAGCAGTGTTTGGAGATGTTCAAGTGTGATAAACCTGAGTTTTTGGGTCGATATGTGACAATGGATGAAACATGGCTCCATCATTTCACTCCGAAGTCCAATCGAAAGTCATCCGGGTGGACTGCACACGATGAACCCGCTCCAAAGCGTGGAAAAACGCAACAGTCGGCTGGCAAGGTTATGGCGTCTGTATTTTGGGATGCGCATGGAATAATTTTCATTGACTACCTTGAAAAAGGAAGGACCATCAACAGCGAATATTACATAGCGTTATTGGACCGTTTGAAGAACGAAATCGCCGGAAAACGGCCGCATTTGAAGAAAAAGGAAGTGCTGTTTCACCAAGACAACGCACCGTGTCACAAGTCAGTGAAAACGTGTGATGTCGATATATTTTGCTCCTATAATATTATAATTTTACGTTGTAAAATATGTGGGGATGTTATTTTAATTTAGTTACTAACATTTTTTTGTGAGTGTAGGAACGGAATTGTCATACTAACATTTTTTTTGTAGGTGAAAGATTATGATTTGAAAGTGAGCTTTTGTTTTTCAAATCAAACAGACAAGAGAATTTATTTGTCAGAAAATTTGAAAATTTTATTATTTTGTGGGAAAATATCGAACGGCTGTTAAGAAATTTTATTGGAATTGGTGAAAAGAAAAGGAAAGTATTCAAGAACTTTAAGATAAATTATCATTGGTAAGAATGGGATATTTTTTTTTATCAAATTGAATATTGATTTGCATTAAAAGATTCATTTTATCATTGCAAATTTTAGATATCGAAAGCTTCGTAGTCAATCATTGTGTACACACAACCATTTTGGAATTTTGTGTATTGTGAACGATATTCTGCCGGAAAAGTGGATATAGTTCAGACCATCGTGGGCTTTTTTTTTGATCATTCGTTGTGCTTTTATGAATGCTGTATTTCATCAACGGAATAGACGACCAAAATACAGTTTTATCAATTTAATCATCATCACATAATTGTATGCAAAACAAGCTGCAGAAATTTTGATTGCGTTTTATTTGGGTCCCTGTGAGAACATTTTTCCACTAAATCCATAATAGGGTGACTAGATTTTTTTTAATCAAATTTTTTTTTTGTATTAAGAAAACATTTTTTAAAGGGCTGACAACAAATGGTAAAATTTTGTAAGCATGGCGGGTGGGCTTTAATATGTTGGTAGTTAAATATCACCTCTAACTACCAAACCATCATCAACTTTTACTTCCTCTTTCCGGTTTCTGTATGGATCGTTTTTACATTTTTTTTTTGCTACCTAAATTAAAATCACTAGTAACGTATTCGAGAATATAATTTTTATGGGAACTTTATGGACCACACCCACCGACGAGCACAGCCGGAATTAATAGGTAGCTGTTCCCATGGTAGTAGACCGAACCGGACGAATCGTTACAGATTTTTTGGCGCCCAACGTGGGGCCTAAGTTTCGTTAAACATTTTTAATTTATAGTGCATTTACATCTATGAACTGAGGGCCTTTGAATCGATTTAATGTGTGGTGATTTTATGCGGATACCTTCTCTTTCCTAAATTTTTTTGTTTTAGTTTAGCTTTTGTTTCAGTATTAGTTAAATTTGGATTTAATAGTATTATTTTATATGTGATTCTATTACCTTCTTTAATTTTATTGAATGCAATTTTTATCAGGGTTTGGGTTCGAATTCGAGAGATTGATTTTCTGGTTAATATCGGTAATGTTCTCATTTGACTCTTACCTTATTTCTGTAATTTTGTTTATTTAATTTTTTTTTCATCTTTAAAAATTTTTTTTTGTTTGAATTTTTTGTTGTTGGATCTAATGTGTTTTGGTTGTAATCAAGTACATTCCTACATCAGATGATCGACCGATATATTTTTTTTTTCATATTTGTTTTTGGATCAAATTCATTCTGATTCTGGTCGGATGTTTTCCAGCAAATATGGGACATTCTATATCTCTTGATCTTTCAAGTGTTTGTTGAAGATGGGAAGGATAGCATACCATTTTATTTTCTGTTTTAAGTTTTCTTTTATGATTTTCATTTTAGTTTTTTGTTCCAGCTTACCCATACCGTAAGACTTTACTGAGTAGTAATTATATTTTAATATTGATTGATTATAAATTTTTTTAAAAATTAATATTGACCGGGATTTTGAGGAAATATATTGAGAATTTTACCACTTACTCTTTGAAATTTTATTTGTCGGAAATTAGTTTTGATTGAAGTTTTTTTTATTTGGCTTAATTTTACAAAATGCCATTGATAAGGAGTTGTGGAGATATTCCAGCCGAGGTACAGCAGGAAACAGCTGCTAATTCCACATTTGTTGAAGAACGGGGTGCTGGTGATAATCAGCCAAGGCAGGCTCAATATGAAAGACCCAGGACTCGGTTACAAGCTCGTAGGGAGGCGAGTAATCAAAGAAATGTAGATGAAGCTGGAGTTCGTCAGATAGTTCTTGACGCTTTGGGAGGCTTTAGGGAAGATGTTGGTGAAATGATAGCTAGCGGGTTTCGCGAACTTCATTTGGAAAATTTAGGACGTAATGAACAAACAGTTGGTGATAATGGTTCTAGGACCGGTCGAAATTTTCAGACTAACGGGTCTCCTGGAAATAGACGTACTTCTCAAGACGATCGTGGCGATGACGAACATATGGAATCAGATAATCGCAGTAATATTTTTCGGGTTGAACGTAATGTTCGAGCAGATCATGGTTTTCGACATGAAGGTGGAAATTTCCAACGTAATTCAGAGAGAATTTTAAATTTGATTAGGAATTGGAAAATCAACTTTACTGGTGATACCTCGGATTTTACTGTAGACGAATTTATATACCGCGTGAATACCTTAACGAGTGCTAATCTGCATGGGGATTTTGACTTATTGTGTGAACATGCGCACATTCTTTTTGGGGGAAGAGCCTTAAAATGGTTTTGGCGTTTTCATCGGAGTTGTCAAGACATGAACTGGAACAGTTTGTGTATCGCGTTGAAGCGACAGTTTAAGGATTTTCATACGGACTTTGACATAAAGGACGATATAAGACATCGGAGACAGCGATATAACGAGACCTTCGATGAGTTTTATGAAGCTATAATGGTTTTATGTGACAGATTAATAACACCATTATCTGAATATGAATTATGCGAGACCATTCAACGAAATTTGAAACCGGAAGTGAGACATGAATTGCTCCATCTGGACATAACTCGAGTTTCTGAATTACGACGCGCGGTACGACGACACGAGAAATTCGTTAAGGATATGCCAGCTGGTAATTATAAACGCTCGTATCAAAGGACACAGGTTTCGGAAGTGGCTAAAAAGGATATACGGTCGGATATTGAGGACATTGTGGATAATGAAGACACGGAAATATGTGTAGTAGTAAGGACAGGAAAATGCTGGAACTGTGATAAAGTGGGTCACAGTTTTATGGATTGTTTGGAGCCACGAATGGCGTTCTGCTATGGATGCGGATTAAAAAATACATATAGACCACAATGCCTTAAATGTACTCAGGAGCGGGGAAACTTCGTGAAGGATGTTCGTTCAAGGATGGACGGACATCCGAAACATTGAATTCAGAAACCTCTATACCTGTTTTTACTAATCAACCAAATGAGACAAACCTACCTGATGTGACAAAAATTCACCCGTTGCAGCGACCGTATCATATTCGCCTTGAGGAATATCAGCGTGCTAGGGAAAGAATTTTTTTTAAACCGGATTTAGAAGAAAGAACTACCAGATCGTTAAAAAGAATTCGAGAATTCTATAAAAGAAGAAAACGTTTGAAGAATGTGGTAGTTTCGTCAATAGTAAGTAAGGAACATGATAACAGACCTTACATTTTGTTGAAGGTACGCGGAAATAACCGTTTTGCACTGTTGGACAGTGGAGCCAACGTCAGCGTAATTGGAGGAGATTTGTGTAAGGAAATTATCGATTCTGGAGAATTTAAACGTGGTAGTGGTAATGTTAAAACAGCCGATGGTCAACGACAGCGAGTTTTAGGGACGGTAAATTTAGATATTAGTTACAACGGTCAAGAAAAGACGAATGAATTTTTTTTAATTTCTACAATCGAACGGGACTTAATTTGTGGTATGGATTTTTGGGAAAATTTTCGAATGAAAATTGTATCGGTGGACACAATCAACGAAATTGTTTCCGAAGAAGACCCTAATAAGATTCCGCTGAACTCTTTTCAAGAACAACAACTAAAGAAGATTATAGATTATTTCCCGAATTCAGAACGTGATGGATTGGGAAGTACGCCTGTACTGGAACATAAAATTGATACTGGTGATGCCCAACCGATTAAACAAAGATACTATCCAATATCTCCAGCGAGGGAAAAACTTCTGTGTGGTGAAATCGACCGGATGCTAAAATTAGGTGTCATTGAGGAGTGTCCGACATCTCCGTGGTCATCTCCTGGAGTTTTGGTAATAAAACCTGGTAAGGTTAGATTTTGTTTGGACAGTCGAAAATTAAATTCCGTGACGACAAAAGACGCGTATCCGATACCGAACATAGACGGATTAATTTCGAGGCTTCCTCCAGTTTATTACATTTCAAAAGTAGATTTGAAAGATGCCTTTTGGCAAATCAAACTGGACGAAACCTCACGACCAAAAACCGCGTTCACAATCCCTAATCGGCCATTGTACCAATTTACAAGAATGCCGTTTGGATTGTGCAATGCACCACAAACAATGTGCCGACTGATGGATCAAGTCATTCCGTACAATTTAAAGAGGAACGTTTTCGTTTACCTCGACGACTTATTGATCATTTCAAAGGACTTTGACGAACATGTACAACATCTACAGGAGGTGGCCACTCAACTTCGGAAGACCAATTTAACCATTAACGTAAAGAAAAGCAGCTTCGCAATTCGTCAAGTACAATATTTGGGATATATTGTAGGGGAAGGATCCCTGAAAGTTGATCCGGAAAAAGTCAAGGCAATTTCCCAATTTCCAATACCTAAATCTATAAAACAAATCCGACAATTTCTTGGTATGGCCGGATGGTATCGGAGGTTTATTGATGATTATTCTACTGTTACTTTTCCTATAACCGAATTATTATCAAAACGTAGAACTTTCTCATGGTCGGAAGAGGCACAAAAAGCATTCGAATTAATCAAAGAAAAGTTAATCTCAGCGCCAGTTTTAGTGCATGCTAATTTTGACAAACCCTTTATTCTTCAATGCGATGCTAGTACTTTTGGTGTCGGTGCAGTTTTGGCACAATTAGATGATGAAGGAAATGAGAGGCCGATTGCTTTTATGTCTCAAAAATTAAACAAGGCTCAGCGAAATTATTCAATTACTGAACTGGAATGTCTGGCGGTAATATTAGCAATCAAAAAGTTTCGAGCATATATAGAGGGTCAAGCATTTAAAGTTATTACTGACCAGGCAAGCCTCAAATGGCTGATGAGACAGAAGGATTTATCGGGACGATTGGCCAGATGGTCCCTGAAACTACAAGGTTTCGACTTCACAATCGAAAGGGGAAAGACAACGTTGTGCCAGACGCACTAACCCGTTCTTTTGAAAAGGATATTACCGTCGCTGAATTGGAAGTTTTACCATCAATTGACTTGAATTCTGTCGCTTTTAAAAGTCCGGAATATATGCGTTTAAAAGACGAATATTCAAGAATAGAGTTACCTGATTATAAAGTCGTTGACAAATATATATATAAAAGAACCGAATTCTCAACTGGTAAGAATGATGAGTCTGAATCATGGAAGTTGCTTGTTCCAGATCAACTCCGCAAGGATGTAATTTATGCTTCACATGATGTGCCAAACGCTGCTCATGGCGGAATAGCCAAAACAGTTCAGCGTATTCGAAAATTTTTCTTTTGGCCTAGACTTGTAACCGATGTTAAAGAATATGTCTTAAATTGTAACTACTGCCGAACGTCTAAAACACCAACATCGTCGCTTAAGCCTCCAATGGGGGAAATGGTACAAACCGAACGCCATTCCAAAGATTGTATATGGATTTAATTGGGCCATTTCCGCAGCACGAAACATGGCAATATTGGGATATTTATAATTTTGGACCATTTTACCAAATTTACTTTCTTGAAGCCACTATAGAAATTTATAACTAAACCAATGGCAGAGTATTTGAAAAATGAAATATTCACGTGTTATGGTGTTCCTGAAATTATCGTTTCGGATAATGGCAGCCAATTTAAGTCAAAAGAATTTAAAGCTCTTATCGATAAATATGGAATTCAATACCAGTTTACTGCCGTCCACAGTCCTCAATCCAATGCAAGTGAACGCGTAAATAGATCAATTAATGAAGCGCTTCGTTCTTATATACGGAACGACCAACGCCAATGGGATGAATTTTTGGCCAGTGTGAATTGTGCAATTCGGAGCAGTGTACACCAAACAACGGGAAGAACACCATACGAGCTTGTGTTTGGGCAGAGCATGATAAATCACGGCCAGGACTACACAATTTTGCGAAATTTGGAAATTTTTAGTGAAATGGACAATAAAATAGAACGGCAGGATGAATTTTCAATTCTTAGGGACTCTATTCGGACGAAAATTAGAGAAGCATATGATCGCAATGTAAAATATTACAATTTGAGAACGCGAACACGGGAATTTAATATTGGTCAAGTTGTAATACGGCGAAATTTTGTTCAGAGTTCACTGGCTAAACAATTTAATGCGAAATTGGCACCAACTGGCGTAAGAGCAGTGGTAAAGAAGAAAATTGGCAAAGTTAATTACCAACTTGAGTATATCAACAGTGGACACATTGGAATTTTCCATATTAAGGATATTTGGACGTAAAAAGTATTCTGCTATATTTTTTTTTACCTGACTACATATCGCTTTTTTTCAGATTAAGTTCTGCAGCACACTTGGCTCTTAATCTGCTTTGTGATGTCGATATATTTTGCTCCTTTAATATTATAATTTTACGTTGTAAAATATGTGGGGATGTTATTTTAATTTAGTTACTAACATTTTTTTGTGAGTGTAGGAACGGAATTGTCATACTAACATTTTTTTGTAGGTGAAAGATTATGATTTGAAAGTGAGCTTTTGTTTTTCAAATCAAACAGACAAGAGAATTTATTTGTCAGAAAATTTGAAAATTTTATTATTTTGTGGGAAAATATCGAACGGCTGTTAAGAAATTTTATTGGAATTGGATTGGTGAAAAGAAAAGGAAAGTATTCAAGAACTTTAAGATAAATTATCATTGGTAAGAATGGGATATTTTTTTTATCAAATTGAATATTGATTTGCATTAAAAGATTAATTTTATCATTGCAAATTTTAGATATCGAAAGCTTCGTAGTCAATCATTGTGTACACACAACCATTTTGGAATTTTGTGTATTGTGAACGATATTCTCCCGGAAAAGTGGATATAGTTCAGACCATCGTGGGCTTTTTTTTTGATCATTCGTTGTGCTTTTATGAATGCTGTATTTCATCAACGGAATAGACGACCAAAATACAGTTTTATCAATTTAATCATCATCACATACCCAGCAAAATAATGGTAATGACACCTCATTACTATCTGCATTACCAAAAATGATACATCATTACCTTTTGCATTATTTTAAAATATAAAATAATGACTTCCTAATAACGGCCTATTGTATTCATTATTTCTAAATATAAAATAATGATTTACTCGCAAGAGTTTAAATAAGTACTTTTTACACAGTTAAATTTTATACATTTTTATTTATTATATGTTTTATGTTCAAATTTTTATGACGAGTCCTAAAATTACACACCAGAGAAAACTTCAATTTTTCTGAATGTATTTCCTTAAGCTAAGAGTATTTGCTTAACTCCTTATTTTTAAGAATCAAGTAAGCAATCGGATAACCACTTATAAATCAACTTTTTGTAAACATGCGTGTAACCACTTATTATTCAAAATTTCATAACTACTTATTTCTCAATTTTTCGTAAGCGAGTAGGTAAGCGTGACTACTTATAAAAACGACCACGCCAAACAAAAATAATGAGTTTAGACGCCAAAAAATAAGTTGTGCGGAGCTATGAATTTCTATTATATAACCACTTATTTGGTAATGAAAGATTTTGCTGGGTAATTGTATGCAAAACAAGCTGCAGAAATTTTGATTGCGTTTTATTTGGGTCCCTGTGAGAACATTTTTCCACTAAATCCATAATAGGGTGACCAGATTTTTTTTAATCAAATTTTTTTTTTTTTGTATTAAGAAAACATTTTTTAAAGGGCTGACAACAAATGGTAAAATTTTGTCAGCATGGCGGGTGGGCTTTGGTATGTTGGTAGTTAAATATCACCTCTAACTACCAAACCATCATCAACTTTTACTTCCTCTTTCCGGTTTCTGTATGGATCGTTTTTACATTTTTTTTTTGCTACCTAAATTAAAATCACTAGTAACGTATTCGAGAATATAATTTTTATGGGAACTTTATGGACCACACCCACCGACGAGCACAGCCGGAATTAATAGGTAGCTGTTCCCATGGTAGTAGACCGAACCGGACGAATCGTTACAAACGATGGCGAAAATCCATGAACTGGGCTTCGAATTGCTTCCGCATCCACCGTATTCTCCAGATCTGGCCCCCAGCGACTATTTCCTGTTCTCAGATATCAAAAGAATGCTCGCTGGGAAGAAATTTTCGTCGAATGAAGAGATGATCGCCGAAACTGAGGCCTATTTTGAAACAAAGGACAAATCGTACTACAAAAATGATATCGAAAAGTTGGAGGGTCGCTGTAATCAGTGTATTACTCTTGAAGGGAACTATGTTGAATAAAAAAACGCATTTTGCCAAAAAAATGTGTTTTACTATGGTAGGCCGAGGACTTTTGAATTGACATGTTAAACCCAAAAAAATTAAATAACGCTCAAACATTTTTACGTCATTTCTTGGAAGTTATTTAATTTTTCCCTCTGGGAGTTATTTCATGGGGTTTATCCATGGCGCTGATAAATATTTACATCTGCGATGATACTTTTAAAAGAAATTTTCCAAATTTTAAAAATTTTCGAAATAGACTTAAAAGACAACTTAAATTAAGGTGGCACGCGGAAAACTTTTACAAAAAAAATTTGTGCGTTTCTGGCACGCAGCGAAAAAAGTCTTGCAACCCCTGGTAAAGAGTTCATTCATAATAAAAATTTTGCATAGCGTTAACATGAGTTTTATTCATAATAATGTTGCGACATTCTCACGCATTACCTTGTAATGATAGCTCGTTACCTTCTGCATTATTTCAAAACAAAAAGTAATGACTTACCAATCACCGATTACGTATTGCATGATTTATAATCGAAAAGTAATGATTGAAACATTTTTGAAAATCTATTTTAAGACACATTACTTTGTGCTTTTTTGTAAGCATGGGTGTAAGGTGTATATTTTTGAAAATACGAAGCACAACAATTCATTTACTTTTTAACAAGGTTGGTTACCGAACCGAATAACGGTAAGGGTAACGGCAACGGTATTAAATTTCATTTGTTTCGGTAACGGTAAATGTAACGGTATTTAATACTGTTTCGGTAACGGTATACCGTTATCGAAACAGCAATACCGGTACGTACCGGTATTATAAATTATGTTAAAAATATATAAAAATAAGTAAAAACTTATATATTCGTTCCTTTTACTCCTGCAAGGAGCATAGGGCATAGTAAAAACTTAACATATATTTAAGTTTACGTGTTAAAAATACATATTATAAGCTTTATCTTCAATGCTGGTAGTTTTAATAACTAAAATTATTATCCATAATTTTTTTTGTACAAATAAAAACTGAAAATTATTACAAAAAAGTTTAAAAAATTTGCATTTTTATATGAATTAATAAATACCGGTAAAATACCGGTAACTACCATTAAAAATAACGGTATCGGTAACGATAACGGTATTTGGAAAAACTTTTAGAGGTATTGGTAACGGTAACGGTATTCAATTTGAAACGGTATTTTAGCGATAACGGTAACCAACCTTGCTTTTTAAGCAATCAAATGTTATATGTGTCGATAGCTCAGGTGGTAGAGTTCTCGGCTAACAAGCAGGGATCCCAGGTTCGAATCCCAGCGTGACAACGTTTACATATTTAATAAAAAACGAGTAAAAAGGTTAAAGTCGGGCATGCCGACTATAGAATACCCTACACCAGTCTGGGTAAAAGCCAACTAATGTCACCAAAATCAATAGGCTGCGTTATTGGGCCAATATAGGTCTGTGTACCAAATTTCATCAAAATATCTTAATATTTGCGACCTGCAGCGTATAAACAGTATAATTTTGGTAGGACCCTTATATGGGCACTAGGTCTAAACATGGACCGATGTTCATCAAAATCAATAGGCTTCGTCCGTGGGCCAAAATAGGTCTGTGTACCAAATTTCGTCAAAATATCTTAATATTTACGACGTGCATCGTATAAACAATATAATTTTGGGGGGACCCTTATATGGGCACTAGGTCTAAACATAGACCGATGTTCACCAAAATCAATAGGCTTCGTCCTTCGGCTGCCATAAGTCGGTGTACCAAATTTCATCAAAATATCTTAATATTTGCGACCTGCAGCGTATAAACAATATAATTTTGGTAGGACCCTTATATGGGCACTAGGTCTAAACATGGACCGATGTTCACCAAAATCAATAGGCTTTGTCCTTGGGCCAACGTAGGTCTGTGTACCAAATTTCATCAAAATATCTTAATATTTGCGACCTGCAGCGTATAAACCATATAATTTTAGTAGGACCCTTATATGGGCACTAGGTCTAAACATGGACCGATGTTCACCAAAATCAATAGGCTGCGTTACTGGGCCAATGTAGGTCTGTATACCAAATTTTATCAAAATATCTTAATATTTACGACGTGCATCGTATAAACAATATAATTTTGGGGGGACCCTTATATGGGCACTAGGTCTAAACATAGACCGATGTTCACCAAAAGTCCTTCGGCTGCCATAAGTCGGTGTACCAAATTTCATCAAAATATCTTAATATTTGCGACCTGCAGCGTATAAACAATATAATTTTGGTAGGACCCTTATATGGGCACTAGGTCTAAACATGGACCGATGTTCACCAAAATCAATAGGCTCCGTTATTGGGCCAATATAGGTCTGTGTACCAAATTTCATCAAAATATCTTAATATTTACGACCTGCAGCGTATAAACAGTATAATTTTGGTAGGACCCTTATATGGGCACTAGGTCTAAACATGGACCGATGTTCACCAAAATCAATAGGCTGCGTTATTGGGCCAATATAGGTCTGTGTACCAAATTTCATCAAAATATCTTAATATTTACGACCTGCAGCGTATAAACAATATAATTTTGGTAGGACCCTTATATGGGCACTAGGTCTAAACATGGACCGATGTTCAAAAAAATCAAACTTGTTCGTCCTTGGGCCAACATAGGTCTATGTACCAAATTTCATCGAAATATCTTAATAGGTGCGACCTGTAGAGTGCGTACAAGATTGCATGGACAGAGAGACAGACAGACGGACGGACGGACAGACGGACATCGTTAAATCGAAATAAAAAAAAAATTCTGAACCGATCGGTATACTATAAGGTGGGTCTACGACCAATATTTTTTGGTGTTACAAACATCAGCACAAACTTATAATACCCTGACCACATAGTGGTGTAGGGTATAAATATTTGTAATAAATTTTTTTGAATAAAATTTTTTTTTACAAAAATCTATTTTTAGACCCATTACTTTACCCAACCACGTAACCACATAAGTAACCAATTACTTTATCACCTCCTCCCCATACATTACTTTGAGACTCATCGCCTGTAAAATTCATCAGTGAAGTAAGGTGTAAAGTAATGCATCGGCCCCTATGGCAACACATTACTTTACACATTATTTGGTAATGTGTGGTTTTGCTGGGTTCTAAGGTTCTGTCATTAAACGTCAAAAACAACAAATTCCATTCACAATAATAAAAAATCTTTCATTTTCTATACAAAAAATATTTGAGAAACTGAGAATACGGAAACTATTAAATTATCATACTTTTTCTATACAAAAAGTTTCTCACAGCGGTATTCAAAATGAAAATTTAGCATAGAGTTAACATGAGTTTTATTCATAATAGTTGTTAAACTCATTCTAATATTGTTGCTAAATTCCTTCTAATGCTCTGTTATCAAACGCCAAAAACAAAAAAATCCATTCACAATAATAAAAAAGCCTTGTATTTTCAAACACAGGGTTGGTCTTAATCGGTGTTCTAAGAAATCATTTTGATTAAACTCTACTCTAACTAGCTGCTTGGCTTAAAAAACATTATAGTTAACAGCTTGTTGTGTGCGATGTATAAGAAGCTACTAACTTTTCATTTTGAATACGGGGGTCCGCATCTAAAAATTTTCTATGCAAAAAATATCTCCTAATCGCCTTTTGTGATGATTTTTTTTTACTGAAAAAAAACTCCAAGGTTGAGAACTTTTCTATAGAAAAAACGTCTTAAACCTTGAGTATTTTTCTTTATTTTTCTCAGTAGTTCGGAACTTTTCTATAAAAAAAATGTCTCCAAATCTGATTTTTTAAGTAAACAATTTGTTTGAGTTTTCAGGGTTGGCAGGCAACACCGCTAAAATACCGTTATCGATTCAAAACCCTTTCAACTGACTACCGTTACCCCTAAAATACCGTTACCGAAATAACCGGAATACCGTTATACTTAAAATACCGTTGCCGAAATAACTCAAATACCGTTCTCCTTAAAATACCGATACCGAAATAAATGAAATAGCGTTAACCTTAAAATACTGTTACCAAAATAACCTAAAATATCGTTACCCTAACGATAACCTCATTCGTTTCGGTTACCCTCCATGGTTTTATAACAGTTGTTCTATGAAAAAAAGTGCTCCAAATCTGAGAATTTTTGTATAGAAAAAACGTTTTAGAACTAAGAAGTTTTCTATACATAAAATATTTCAAAATCCTAGAATTTTTCTACACAAAAAAATATTTGAGGAACTTGGAATTTTTCTATAAAAAAATATTTTAGAGTTTGAGAATTTTTCTATGGAAAAAATTTTGCAAAAATTTAGGAAGTTTTCTATACAAAAAAATGTCTCCAAATCGGATAAGTTTTTTAATAAATAAAATCTCTCATAAAATCTCTCATAAAATCTCTCATATCAGAACCTAACAATATTTTTTTTATGTCTCCAACTCTGAAATTTTTCTATATAAAAAATGTCTCAGAATTTGAGAATGTATTGGAACGTGAAATTCTTTTCCTACAAAAAAAAAATGCCTAAGAATTTGTGAATTTTCTTATACAAAAATGTCTCAGAATCTGAGAATTTCTGAATAAAAATGTCTCACAAGGTTCTCTGTACAAAACAGGTCTCAGAATCTTCAGAGTGTTTCCGTACAAAAAAAAAAAAAAAACAAAAACGAATAACTGGGAATCATAGCAATATGGAAATTATTACTATGGAAAATATTACTCAGGATCTCAAAATGTTTTAGAAAACAACAAATTTGTTATACATGCAAAATTTGTGTGCTAATCTTATTATAAGTATTTTTCATAATAAAGTGGCTAATAATCAAAAAATTTTGTTTACGAAATAATTGTCTCGGGATTTAAAAATTATTCTCTAAAAAAATGTCTTAAGGCACATCTACAGGGTATAGAAAACTCGCTAGACTTTATGAAAATGCAGCTCTGTATAAGTCCACGAAGTGTAAACTCTAGGCCATTTACGATTGCTGTCATACCCAATCGTTTGCTGTCATACCCAATGTAACTACATACTTGGTAATGGTAACTACCCACTAGCAAATGGTTGAACTAGTTCTAAAACGTACTAGTTTTTTGAGTAGTCATTACATAACTAGTTCTCAAAATAAACATTTTGAACCATTTGTGTACTAGTTAAATACGATCTAGGTAGAGAGTGTTTAAAAAATTACCTGCATTAAAATATTAGATTTGAAATAATTAAACTTAAATTTTTTTTATTTTGAATTGAATTGAGGTGTAAATCAACTGGTACAGTACTGGTGCCAAAGAGTCAATCCAGAACTAGTTTAGTAAATTTATTATAAGTACCAGTACAGCTTCTTGTTTTTCTTCCTAAAACAATAATCTTTAACAATTTGTGTACCTAATAGTTTCATTGAAACTATGCAAAAAACTCGTATTTAAAGAGTTTTGAAATACTAGTTTTGGTTACACTTGTTTTTAATAATACATTCTGAGTTTGCAAATAATTACTAAAATGTTTTATTGTGACTAGGAATCATAAACACAAAATATTTTAAATTTCATTTGGTAAATGGATATAATTATATCAGTAAGAGGAAACTATCGGTCTAATCTGCGTTTTATCAAAGGAAAAAAACTTTGTTTTGTATCTATATATCGTAATTCAGATAGCAACCAACTGGTACAGTACTATTTCCAAAGAGTCACTTCGGAACTGGTTCCGCGAGTGTCATATTTGTACCAGTTTCGCTCCCTATTTTTCGTCCATAAATTGTAATTTCCAAACTAGTTCTGCAACTAGTACCAAAGTGGGAGTTTGGCGACAATTGCCCCCATCTCCATGTTAAATTCCACAGTTGTTTGTATGGAGAGGCGGTAGAACTCGTACTAGTTGTCTGGTTTAAGTAAACTAGTACATAACTGGTTCTAAACTAGTATTTTTTGCTACTGGGTAGTTACTTTTGTTATTACATTTCTTATTACCTTTATATGGCGATGTCGCGAAAAATAATGGGTTATGGTTACACACCAGCATACGAAAATTCAAAAAATATATCGTTACCTCTGTGCTTACCAGTACTGATAAAAATAATGAGTCTAAAAATAGATTTTCAAAAAAATAAATTATATAAAAAAAATATTTTTTATTATATTTTTTTTTTAATAAAATTTGCTGGTGCGGGCATCGAACCTGGGTCTACAGATTGACAGTCAATAGCTCTACCATCTGAGCTATACCGACATGTAATATTTAATAGATGAAAACATAATTGACCTGCTGCACACAAGTAAGCTTACTCGCCAACATATAAAAAATCAAAAAATATGTATGTGGTTACCAGTGTTTAAAAAATATTGAGTCTAAAAATTTATTTCAAAAAATTTTCAAAAAAATCCAGAAAATTATTTTCTATTTGAAATAATGATAAAAATAAGTCGTTATCAGTAACTCATTATTATATGTTTTAAAATAATGCAGAAGGTAAGTGGGTATCATTACTGGTAGTCCAAAAAATAATGATATGTCATTACCGTTTCTACACTGGGTACATAATTTCTTTAATTAGTAACAATTTCTACGATGTCTGATAACATTATTGAACATTTCAGTTTATTAAATGCACCTTTCTATATTTTAATAAAAAATTATTCATTAAAATATGACAATTTTGATGATAACAAATACTTGACAACTAGAGATTATACTTTTACGATAAAAATTAGTGCCAACTATATTAGAGATGACAAATTTAGCGTAAAATCTACGAGATTTCTATCCCGTGTAGATTTGCCTTTATAATTAATTAAAAATTGTTCTCTACAAAAAATTTCAGAATCTGAAAGCTCTCCCAAAATCTGAGGATTTGTCTCCACAAAAATTGTTCCAGAAACTGAAAATTTTTGTTTGCCAATAATGTCTGAGAATTTGAATTTTTTTTCTTCAAAAATTGTTTTCAAATCTGACAATTTTTCTCTACGAAAAATTTCTTACAATCTCATAATTTTCTATGGAAAAATTAAATTCGAATCTAAAAATCATTCTATACAAAAATTTTTTTTAAATTTTAAAATTTTCCACTAAATAATGTTCTCAAATTTTTTATAAGTTTTTTTTTAACATACCCAGAAAAAAAAAGTCTTTACAAAAAAGATTGTGAAGTAGTTAAAATATAGCTCTAACACTGATTTATTTTACACGTGTGTCCCATGTTGTCAGTGGTTTAATTGGAGCATTTTGTTAGTAATTTAAAAGTGATGTACATAATGTTAATAAAGTATGGTTTTTAGGTATACATTTTCATCACATCAATACGAGTACATTTAGTTTGCATTTTTAGAGTGACTTAAAAGCACTCTTTATAATATATAATATAATACATTTTAAAAAGTGATTTAAATTTGCTTTTTATAATGTATGAAATAGCATATTTTAAAGGCAATTTTAATGTTTAGTCTTTACAGAACCGATTTCTGAACCTATTGTGTAACAAAAGCTTAAATTTATTATTATTTGTAGGACAATATTAAGGAAACACTTCTTTTGCATCTGAATCAATTCAATGCAAAAGAAGTGAAGAAAAACCAAAAAAAAATACCACAAATTGCTTTGTCATCTTCCAATGTTGTTTTGACAGATCTAGCAATGTAGTGACATCCATTCAAGTATAATCAACAATAGAAAATAAAAGTTTTTCTAAAGTGTCAGTAATATTTATATTTGCACAAGCACTTGAACATTAGTTAAAATTTTAACAAAATTTTCTTATAGTTAAGCTAATTTTAATTCTAACCCCCATTAACAATAAACAAATAACCTGAAGTTATCACAAACTGAAAGTTAAATAATTTAAATTTGTATGGAATTTTACATCTGCAACTCTAAGTTACCTCAAACTTTAAGTTAATTTGTTTATTGTTAATGGCACTAAATAAATAAAACTTATATTCAATAAAGAAAGTTCCCTTAAATAATTAAGATAAAAACAGGGTTGGCATGCAATTCCGCTAAAATACCGTTATCGATTCAAAACCCTTTCAACTGACTACCGTTACCCCTAAAATACCGTTACCGAAATACCGCTAACCTTAATATACCGTTACCGAAATAATCAAAAAACCGTTATCCTTAAAATACTGTTACCGAAATAACTAAAAAACCGTTATCCTTAAAATACCGATACCGAAATAAATGAAATAGCGTTACCCTTCAAATACCGTTACCGAAATAATCTAAAATAGCGTTACCCTTACCGATAACCGCATCGTTTTGATTACCATCCATGGATAAAAACAAATTTTATATTTTTCGTATTTCGTGAGCTTAAAAAAAATTCGTGCGTGAGTCGTGTGTGATTATTATTTTTCTTTCGTGAGCGTGCCTATCTCTAGTTAATAGTCATCTATCATTGGTTGAACTAAATCTACGTTAAATTCTACAATTTATAGTTTTACATTTGCACTTACCATTCCATAATAAATGCAAAGCTTCCATATCATATTAGTATTTACTTCTACACTCGGAAATTTATGCATTTCGGTAAATTGTTTTAACATTAACCGTTTATATTCCATAGACTGTAAAGGATGTAATTGTTGCATTTCATCACCCAGTTTACGATTAAATGATTTATTTTTAAAATTAACATTAATTAAAATTTGTATGAGTTGATGATAAACATTGGTTCCAAATTTTAAAGGAAGATAAGTATATAATTGTAATAAACAAGCAAAATACTGCAAGAAATAAGAATTTTGGAAGCATTATATAAGACACCAGTAGCTTCAAAAAAAAAAAAAAAAAACACCTACCGTTTTTATACGTACTACCGGCATTTTTAATACATTATCCATATTTTCTAGATGAGACCATACATATTTTAATAATTCTTGAGCCTCCATTAAATAGGCCTCGTTTTGATTAGTTTCTGTTTGGTTTGGCGATAATTTCATTATACAGGATAAACAAATTTCTAAAGCATATAAATCCATAAAAGATTTTTCAGCAGTTATAACGTTTTGCACGCATACATTAAAGAGCATATATTTAGCTAAATTTTGCCATAAATCTTTAAGACAAATATCCAATAAGTCATATTTTGTTTTTAAAATAATATCTAAACGTTGTAATAAACCATTAAAAAGAGGCAACTTTGTTTTAAATAAAGCCTAAAATAATGTTTAAGCATAAATTAAAATTTTGGTATATGTTAAGAAAAAATCAACTCACCACATTTTGAGTTTCTTTAATTTCTTTTAATTCTTTAATCATTTCTTGATACAAAATTGTTAAATCATAAGCTAATAACTCTAAATGGTGCCATTCATGTTTAGAATTTAAACATTTATGAAATATATTAAACATATTCATTAGTAGAGGATATTCCATATTTATTTCAATATCAGTAAAAACGTCAATAACGTTTTGTATGTAATTATCAATTGTCTAAATATGAAGAGAATAGGGTTTTCTTAAAAATATTGTTAAAAATTCAAAAAGATTTTTTTTTTGTATTTTAAAAACTAACCGAGTTTTGTAGATCTTCGATGGATATTTGGTTGAAGACTTGCATTAAAATACCAATGGTTTTTTGACATTGTAAGGTTTCGAAAAAACCGGGCAAAATTTGTAATAAACCTTCAATCTCTTGTTTGGAAGAAGAATCTAAGAAAAAAGAAAGATTTTTATTAACAAAATCTTTTTCTATATAAAATATGCTAAAAATACCTCAGAGTTTAATAAGTTTTCTTAACAAAAAATATTTTCTGCATAAAAAATTTTCGGTAGGAAACATGTTACAGAATCTGAGCGCTTTTCTATAAAAATATAGAATCTCAAAAATTTTCTATAGCAGAAATATCTAAGCAATTTTCTTTAGGCAGAATGTCTCATTATCTAAACAATTTTCTATAGAAAAAATGTACCAGAAAATGAACAATTTCTAGAAAAAAATGTCCCAGAATCTGAGAATTTTTCTATAGAATAAATTTCTTAGAATCTATACATCTGTCTATAGAAAAACATATCATTTTGTATAGGAAAAATGTCTCAGAACTAGAGAAATTTTTCAATAAAAAAAATGTCTTAGAAGCTGATCAATTTTTTATAAGACATATGAGTTAGTATCTGTGCAGTTTTCTTTAAGAAAATTGTTTCCGAATCTGATTAGTTTTCTATAGAAAACAGTTCTCCAAATCTGAGGAATTTTTTATGTAAAAAAATTTACCTGAATCTAAACAATTTTCTAAAGGAAAAATATCTCAGAACCTAAAAAGTTTTTTATTAGAAAAATGTCCCAAATCCGATAAATTTTCTATTGAAAAAAAATTACAGAATCTAAGAATCTGCATACAAAAAATTCTCTAAATCTAAACAATTTTCTATAAGAAAAATGTCTTAGAAGCTGAATAATTTTTTACAGGAAAAATATGTAGAACCCGAACAATGTTCTATAGAAAAACTGTCTCAGAATCTAAATAATTTCTATAGAAAAAAAATTCCTAAAATCTTAGCGAGTTTCTTTACTAAAAATGTCTCTGAATCTAAGCAATTTTTTTTTTGTTGGGAAAAAATCTCAAAGAAACTGTTTTCTTTAGGAAAAATGTTTCAGAACCTGGTCAATTCCTATAAAAAATGTCTCCGAATCTGAGCAAATTTTTATACAAAAAAAAGACTCTGAATCTAAGCAATTTTTTACTCACAGAATCTGAAAATTTTAATTAATTTAAAGTCAAAGAATCTAAGAATTTAAATTTAAAGTCAAAGAAGCTAAGAATTTGAATTTAAAGTCTCAGAACCTAAGAACACAAACAAGCCTCACAATATAAAAATTTTTGCACAAAAAAAAAATCCCAGAATCTGCGCAATTTCTATAGAAAAAACTTATGAAAATCTTAGCAATTTCTATACAAAAATCTGAGCAATTTTGTGCATAAAATTATTTCTCTAAATCTAAAAAATTTTTTATAGCAAAATGGTCTTAGAACCTGCATAATTTCTTATAGGGAAAATGTGTTAGAATCCGAACAATTTTCTATAGAAAAAATGTCTCAGAATCTAAGTAATTTCTATAGAAAAAAAATTCTAAAATCTTATCGAGTTTCTTTACTAAAAATGTATCTGAATCTAAGCAATTTTTTTTTTTTAAGAAACTGAGCAAACTTTCTTTAGGAAAAATGTTTCATATAGACCAAATGCAATTAATATTGTAATTAATATGCATTTTTATTAATTCTAATTTATTAGGTTTGAGGTTAAGAAGAAGAATAAACATTTTCTTCAAAAGTTATAAACACATTAAATTTGCCTTTTTTCTATGGACAGGCTTCATCAGTGATTTTCCATTAAATTGTATTATTGTTTATATTTTTATTGTAGAATTGTCTCTATATGATTTCATTTATTAGGTTTGAGGTTAAGAAGAAGAATAAACCTTTTTCTCTAAAAAATATTAACACATTAATTTACAAATCAGACTAAATCTAGTTTCTGTCTTCTTCTATGGATTTTGTGACAAATGTAATCTTTTCAAACAATTATAATAATTACTATAATCTTATTAAACGATCAATATTATAGATTATCTGTGAGATTATAAACTCAATGTATACCATATCACATATACACATATGGTCAAAATAATAAGTACATGTAGTTAAAATAAGCAAAACAGTAAAAATTGCTAAATTGAGTGATTTTAACTGAGCTTCGTTAAAAGCCGGTATATCCACCATTATTTTGTTGACTCTTTTTGGCATGCTGGCAATAAGCTTCCTGCAGGTCTCTACTGGTATTTTATACCAAGTTTTTTGAACAAAATTCAATAACTGATCCTTATTTTTAAAAACCTCCTTTCCAATTCTTTGTTTTAACTCTCCCCAAAGGTTTTCGATGGGGTTTAAGTCCGGAGATTGACTTGGCCAGTCAAGGGCCACATGATTGTCTTAGAACCAATCCTTTACCAACTTAGAAGTATGCTTTGGATCGTTATCCTGCTGTCCACCTAAGAGGCATACTTTCCTCAGCATAGGTCAACATCGTATTTTAAGGGAATACCTTACCCTTAGGGCGTCGAAGCACTCCACCCCATAAGCAAATCGGCAAAATTAGAGGAGTTATCGTAAAAGAATGAAATTCGGTGTGCTGGTTCAGAACATGTAAATTAAGAAAAATTTGAAGTTTCAGCAAAATCGGTGCAAGGACATGACTACCTCCCATACATCCTTACAATTATAAACAGAATAAGGCGAAAATTGGTTACTGCCGGTCAAATTATGTCCCAAGGACAAGGCAAGGACATGACTACCTCCCATATATCCTTTTTCTAAAAAACAATATTTTGGCTACATTTATGATCAGAATGTACTAAAAGCTTAAAATAGTTTGTAAAATAATACTTTTTAGCTCTTTGGCAAATTTTGTTTCATTCGGTGTAAGGACATGACTACCTCCCATATATCCTTTTTCTAAAAAAAACTATGTTTTGGCTACATTTATGATCACAATGCACTAAAAACTTAAAATAGTTTGTAAAATAACACTTTTTAGCTCTTAGGCAAATTTTGTTTCATTCGGTGCAAGAACATGACTACCTCCCATATATCCTTTTTCTAAAAAACTATATTTTGGATACATTTATGATCAGAATGCACCAAAAACTTAAAATAGTTCCTAAAATACTTTTTAGCTCTTTGGCAAATTTTGTTTCATTCGGTGTAAGGACATGCATGACTATATCCCATATATCCTTTTTCTCAAAAACTATATTTTGGCCGGATTTAAGATCAGAATGCCCTAGAAACTTACAATCGTTTATAAAATTATACTTTTTATCTCTGTGGCATCGTTATCGCCCATATATCCTTTTTCTCATTCATTATCAATTTAAAGGGCGCCACAGACGATCAGTATTATTGCTCAATTTTTACAATTTTTTTTTGGTGCAATGTTATTTTATTTTAGCAAAACCTTCAATATGACACACACATGGTCAAAAATATTGGTAACTTGCTAAAATTTAGTGAAAACAATTTTTGACAAAATAATCAATTTTCGTAAAATGTCCTGGAAAGGAGTCGCTTCCATACAAAACCCGAATTATCATTTTTTAAATTTATTATTTTTCTTTAATAAAAACTATTATATTACAAAAATAGCTTTTGACATTTTCAAATTTTGTATATAAAAAAAAATTTGATAAATAAATGAAAAAGCCGTTTTTGCATTTCTATTAAATTTATGGGCATTTCGGTTCTAGGTTAAATTGGGTTAATGATATCCAGCGAAACCAAAATCCGTATCTGAATAATTTTAAGTATATTTAATGAACAAGTTTAATAAAAAACTAGTGTTTGCAAAAAATTCGAATTATGTGAATTTTTAATTGATATGCTATTTTCTTTTTCAAAAATGGGCCATTTTCGGCTACAATTCAGCACGGGTTAAAGTTTTCTAAGAAAAAAAATTAAATTCTTAAATTTTGAACCAACTAGTGTACCAATATGGGACGTGGAAAACATTGTAATCCAGAAAAACGAAGATTTATATCTCAATTCCACAACGAGATGAAATCTCCAACTGAAATTGCTAAAATACTAACGTGTTCGCGAAATATGGTATACAATGCTATTCGTCTATGTGCTGCCGACAAGAAATATCATACGCAAAATAAAGAACGTAAGCCAATCCGTCGTAAAACTACAACTTAAATATATGGACAGGACTATAGTACGCAAAAGAAAACTCAACACTTTCATGTCCTTCCGTCAAATAAATAATGAAATCAGGGAAAAATTCAACGTTCAAGTGTCAGACAGGTAAGTAAGAAGAAGACTGAATGAAGCAAACTTATTTGGACGAATAAGTAGAACGAAGCCTCTTCTTTCAAGAAAAATATTAAGAAACGTATTGATTTTGCCAAAACCCACAAAGGAATTGAGTTGTCCTTTTGGAAAAATGTGGTTTGGAACGATGAAACGAAGGTAAATCGTGTCGGAAAAAAATTGACCCCTTGTGACATGTCACAAGACAAATCCTAGGACAGGTTACTGAACTCTCATAAAAAACAAAGTTCAGGGACCCGTCCTGCGACATGTCACAAGGGGTCAATTTCCACCTCCTATGACAACGCCATGTAAAAGTGACCACTCTATTTCATATAAAGGGGCCAGTTCGGTGACAGTTTGTTAAAATTTCCCGTAGGGTACCTTTATGTAGCGATGTCGCGAAAAATAATGAGTTATGGTTATACACCAGCATACGAAAAATCAAAAAATATATCGTTACCTATGTGCTTACCAGTACTGACAAAAAAAATGGGTCTAAAAATAGATTTTCAAAAAAATAAAATATTTAAACAAAAATATTTTTTATTGTATTTTTTTTTTTTTTAAATAAAATTTGCTGGTGCGGGAATCGAACCTGGGTCTACAGATTGCCAGTCAATAGCTCTACCATCTGAGCTATATCGACATATAATATTTAATAGATAAAAACATAATTGACCTGCTGCACACAAGTAAGCTTACTCGCCAACATACAAAAAAATCAAAAAATATGTGGTTACATATATCCTTACCAGTGTTTAAAAAATATTGAGTCTAAAAATAGGTTTTAAAAAAATTTTCAAAAAAATCTAGAAAATTATTTTCTATTTGACATAATGATAAAAATAAGTCATTATCAGTAACTCATTATTATATGTTTTAAAATAATGCAGAAGGTAAGTGGGTGTCATTACTGGTAGTCCAAAAAATAATGATATGTCATTACCGTTTCTACACTGGGGAAGCTTGTGTGTTTCAATTTTCAAGTTCTTTTTTTTAAAAAAAAAACGTTATTTTAATTTTTGGTGGTACCTTAAAATTTAGCTCTTTCTAACTTTGTTAAAACTCAGTTAAAAGGGTTTGGAAAATGTATAAAATTTTTAAATTTGCAGTTAAAAAACAATTTTTTTTTTCAAATTCTATTAGAGCTTCAAGATGTCCTAAAATCACAAATAAAAAAAATACGTTCTTCCATATTTTTTTTTTTTTTTTTATTCTACCAAACTTAAGCAACTTTGGGATTTCCAGTCAAAATATGTCTAAAGTTTTCGATGCCACCAAATATTATTCTATAAAAAATTTTCACTTAAAATAATAAGAGGAGATACTGAATTCCTCTTTTAAATTTATTTATGGTATTATGTCACCTCTTCAAAAATTTATAAATCACTAACGTTCCGCATACATTTTTTTTTAAATTTTTGCCTATGGGACAAAGCACTGTGAGTCATTTCCAAATAAATTAATTTTTGTTTCATCGCTCCACAAAATGTTTTGCCATTTTTTTCACCGTCTGCTACGGACCAATTGGAATGACTTTTTGCAAACGCCAACCTAGCTTTTAGTTTTTTTTTGTCTAAGCAAAGGCACTCTTCTGGCTATCAGTCCTGGTAAATGAGTTTCTTGTAGTCTACGATGAACCGTTCGCGATGAAATTACATTTCCAATATCTGCTGAAATCGCTCTTGAAGACACAAATGGGTCCTTCTTCGCAAGAGTTACAATACGGATATCTGTTGTTTTTGAAGTTTTTTTTGGGTCTTCCGCGAGTTTCGACGGGATTTTTAGGCTTTAAAGCATTTTGTACAAAATAGCGACCGATTAAGTTTCTGCTATAGAACGAAGACTTTGGCCACTTTCTTTTAGCCTTGAAACAATTTTTCTCTCCTCCGGAGAACAATGTCTTTTTCGACCCATCGCTGATTTTTTTACTATATATTTTGTTATGAATAAAGATAAACAACAGTAAAGCAACTAGCCTTTCCAAAAAACTAGAGCAGACTGCGAAAATATTAAAGAATTCAGCAATGTATTTATTATTTTGACCAAGTACTTTAATCACACCTGTACTAACCTAACACACAATGAAAACAACGGAGAAGCCCCAAATTTGTTTTTACTTTTAAAGGCATTGCCATATTAAAGTTATTTAAATAAAAACGAATAGCCATGTTTACTTCCCGTTAAAGTAACTAAAATTAAACATAAAGAAAAAACAAGCAGGTGTACTTATTATTTTGACCATATGTGTACATTTAGAGTGTCCCTTAAAAATAGATTTGTCATTACACCCCCCCCCCCCAGTTTTATTAGAAGTGGTCCCAAATGGAAAAAATCTATTTTTTTTTGGAAAACGTTAACCCGAGCCGAAAGTTGGACGAAAATGTCCCATTTTGAAAAAAAGTGTATTACTATTTAAAATTACCAAAATTCGAAATTTCAAAAAAAAAATTATTTTTTATTCCATTTAGGCATTTAGTATAGTCAAAATGATTCAGACATGGAATTTTGACTTCATCGGATATCATTAACCCACTTTAGCCTGGAATCCAAAATGACCCACGAATTTGATAAAAATGCAAAAACGTGTTTTTTTTAAATTAATTTTAAAGATTTTTTAAAATGCCTAATTTGGAGATATCGATTGTTATTTGTACCACATAATAGTTGATATTAAAGAAAAAAAATAAATTGGAAAAATGATAATTCGATTTTGTGTTTGGAGCGACTGCTTTCCAGGACATTTTACAAAAATAGCTAATTTTGTCAAAAATTAAACAAAATTTGAATGCTTTCATCAAATTTTATACAGTTTTCGGAAAAACGTCACTTAAATTTAGTTAGACTACAATTATCTTTACATTTTTATAAAAAATCTTTAACCCTTAGTGGCCTGGGGCCAGAAAAGACCCATGAAACTTAATATTAATTATGACTATGAGATTGTAAAGCCATTAAATTGATAAAAAAAATCTCAACTGGATAAATCCCATATGGGGTTAATTTTTATACTTTTGGCCAAAAACGCCCCACTATGAAATTTACAGAATAACGTCTTTAATAATTTTCGGAAAAATATCGATTTGCATGAATAAAACAAAAATTTCCACTTGATAAAAATTATTATTTTGAGTAACTTCATCCATATAGGGTTAATGTTCTCAATTTTTCACAAAAAAAGACTCACTAGGAAATTTACAGAATAACATTATCAGATTTTTATTTAATTGGGATATGCGATAGAGTGTAAAAACCAACGAACAAGCGCAATTCTCTATAGCCCCAATCTTATTTTTTAGGGTGAAAAAGGGGGGTCAAAAGTGTCCGTATGTTAATAGCAATTTTAGTTTTGTAATAGTATTAGATTCTAATTAAAAGCTTTTGTTTATTATGCATTTATTGCTTTCTATTTGGAAAGACGTTATTCTGACAATTTCCAAGTGGGCTTTTTTTGCCGAAAAGTGAAAACATTAACCCTATATGGATCAAGTTACACAAAATAATAATTTTTATAAAATGTAAAAAAGAGTTTTTTGATCCATTTGAAGTGATATTTTTCCGAAAATTATGAAAGATGTTATTCTGTAAATTTCCTAGTGGGGCGTTTTTGACCAAAAGTATAAAAATTAACCGCATCTGGATCACGTTATTATTTTTAATTATTTTTATCCAGTTGATATCTTTTTTTTTCAATTTAATGGCTTTACAATCTCATAGTCATAATTAATATTAAGTTTCATGGGTCTTTTCTGATCCCAGGCCACTAAGGGTTAAATATTTTTTAAACAAATGTAAAGATAATTATAGTCTAACCAAATTTAAGTGTTGTTTTTCCGAAAACTGTGTAAAATTTGATGAAAACATTAAAATTTTGTTTAATTTTTGACAAAATGAGCAATTTTTGTAAAATGTCCTGGAAAGCAGTCGCTCCAAACACAAACTCGAATTATCATTTTCCAATTTATTTTTTTCTTTAATATCAACTATTATGTGGTACAAATAGCAATCGACATCTCCAAATTAGGGCATTTTAAAAAATCTTTAAAATTAATTAAAAAAAAGTTGAGTTTGTAGATAAACTTAAATGTCTGAGTGTGATTCTAGACAACAAACTTAGTTTTGAGGAACATGTCAATACTGTTGTTTCTAAAATTAATTTCACATTGAGAAAATTATATAGCTTAGATATTATGCTACCTTTTAATGTTAATTTTATACTGCTTAGAAGTTTATTCTGGGGCTTTATGTTATGAAGAAGATAAGATTAGCTTTCAATCGAGTTATGAGATATTTATACTCTCTTAGAATACGTAATCACATTTCGTCTTATGTTGTAAAATTTTTAGCATGTTCGTTTTATAAATTTGTTAATACTAGAAGTATTTTGCATTTTTATAAAGTGTATAAATTGCAAACACCTCAGTTATTATTTGATATTTTTAAGTTTGGCAGATCTACTTGAAATATACAATTAGTTATTCCGAAACTGACTCCGCTTTTGGGGCGATGTTTTCTTGTAAGGGTTGCTCATAAATACAACAAATCCGTCTACTTTAAAGACTATAAAAACATACAAAGAAAAACTTTTTCAAATATTTTCAAATCCTTTATTTATTTATTATTATTTTTGGCCATTATTTTTTTTTTTTTTTATTTTTCCTCTCAAATTTTTTTCAAAGACCTGGGAGTTGAATAGAAATCTGTTATCACACTTATTATTTATATTGATTTTTTATTTTTAAGATTATTATATTTAAATTAAATTTTATTTAATACTTACTTTATATTTGTATTAAATTTTATTGTTTGCCTTGCAAACTTTTAGTAGTATTTGTAACCGATTATGGCCTTTCGGCTAGGTTATTCTAATAAATAAAGAAATTGAAATTAAATTGAAAAAAAACACGTTTTTGCATTTTTATCAAATTCGTGGGTCATTTTGGATTCCAGGCTAAAGTGGGTTAATGATATCCGATGAAGTCAAAATTCCATCTCTGAAACATTTTGATTATAGCCGTGTTTTCTACTTAACTATATCCGTTAACTCATAAAAAACCTCAAAGTGCAAAAAACGCGTTTAAGACGAAAACTAACACATTACTTTTCGTATGCACGTTAACTTTCAACACGGATAATTATCAACGTTGAAAACTCAAGGTTTATACATTTTCACATCTCAGGCGCTGTGGTGTAATGGTTAGCGCGTTGGACTGTTACAGGTGAGGTTGCGGGTTCGAGCCCCAACCAAGGCAACATCAATTTATTAAAAATAGTAATATGTACGAGTTTTTTCTATCCCTCATTCATATCGCAGCGTCATCTTTCGGTGTTCCCATAGCACTTAACCCCACCGAAGTAAAATAATATAACAGGGCTATGAACTAAAATGCTTCAACAAAGTTTGCCAACTCACCGTCAGATGGCGCTCAATAACTGTTCTAAAATTCAACATCTCGCGCAATTACAGTGTTGCCATATTTGAAGCCCTTCATCTTTCATCACCTTTCACTTCTTCTCTTTCCCCTTTCCAAAGGAAGCAACACGTTAATTAATAGGAAGAATTTCCTGAGTGTTGCTTCTCTTTTACAAAAAAAAAAAAAAAAAAATTAACTTATTCACGATACTTCCTAAAAATGTTGCTGACGTACGTTCGATTATAACGGAAAAATTATAAACATAACCTGTTAACGGTTTAACGTAGATTTGCTTTAAATACTTAAAGTTGATAGGCATAAGACAGCTTCTATTAAATGAATAAATGGAATAAAAAATAATTTTTTTTTGAAATTTTGAATTTTGGGAATTTTTAATAGTAATACACTTTTTTTCCAAAATGAGCCATTTTCGTCCAACTTTCGGCACGGGTTAACGTTTTCCGAAAAAAATTGATTTCTTCCATTTGGGACCATTTCCAATAAAACTGGGGGTGTAATGAACGAAAATCGACAAATCGCTATTTTAAGGCATAGTCTAGTGTACATATGTACAATGGTGGACATTAGGTTAGCACATTTTATATATGTTTCATTCAAAAGCTTATATTTTTTTCTACTTATTTAAATTAAGGAAAGTATTTACCCATAAGTGTTTGTCTATGGCGTGATCAATATGTCCCGTTATATTTTTTTTGTTTCTATTTTGCGGTTTTGCTTTATGTTTAATTAATTGCAAGTAGTAAGTGATCTGAGCTGGACACCAATTTAGCACATTTTACAAATTCTGATATTTTTTTGCTATTTTTCGAATTTTAAATCTTAAATTGGTAAGTTTAATAAGTGATTTATTTTAAAAGTTTAAATAAAAAATATAAAACAATATTTAGACATGGCTAAAAGTAAATGGTGCATAGAGGCGCAGCGTCAGGTTATTCAGCAAATGAGCTCGAAAGGAAGCACCGTTGCTGAGATTGCATCCTTTTTGAATTGCTCCAGGAAGATGGTGTACAATGCGTTAGGTCATATTCAAATATATGGGACTCACAAAAATGTTGCACAGGGTACTAGACCTAGAAAAACAACTCGTAGAGAGGATTCCTTTATTCATAGAGCCTCACTTGCAGACCCATTTAAAACCTCAACTGAAATTCAAAGAGAGTTTTCAACAAAATTTGATATTAGTATCTCCTCACGAACAATTAGAAGAAGACTTAATGAAAAAAATTAACGTGGGTGTATTGTACAACATAAGCCACTCGTCTCAAAGAAGAACTTGAAGTCTCGAATTTCATTTGCCCGAGAGCATTTAGAGAAGCCCGTGCTTTTTTGGAAAAATTTTCTCTGGAGTGACGAATCGAAATTTTGTCGGTTTGGTTATGATGGAAAATGTTATGTATGGCGTCCTCGAAACATGCAACACAACCCGAAGTACACATCAAAGACGATAAAGCACGGTGGCGGAAATGTGATGGTTTGGGCTGCG
Source organism: Leucophora obtusa (assembly GCA_949987735.1). NCBI lineage: Eukaryota > Metazoa > Arthropoda > Insecta > Diptera > Anthomyiidae > Leucophora > Leucophora obtusa. The sequence goes on from OX465297.1 coordinate 29,036,769, forward strand.
TTTTCTGAGCACGGTGTTGGTCCCATACACAAAATTGATACGCGAATGGATCAGTACGCTTACAAAAATATACTTGTTAACACAATGATTCCATATGCAGAGGAAAGCATGCCACTTAGATGGCGTTTTATGCATGATAACGACCCAAAACACACTTCACGCATAGTGAAGTGTTGCTTGGAACAAAATAATATCGACGTATTAAATTGGCCAGCTCAATCACCGGATCTCAATCCTATAGAGAAGCTATGGAATGATATAGAGAAACACAGTTAAACCCAAAAATTTGAGCGATTTGTGGACGGAAATTCAAAAGGCGTGGTACGCAATACCAAAGGAACGTTGTATGGCCCTGGTGGACAGTATGCCCAGGAGATGTGCAGCTGTTATTAAAAATAAGTGTTTTCCTACCAAATATTAAGATTTAATTTAAATGAATTTGTAGTTTTCTTTTTTTTTTCTTGATGGAAATAAATTTTTTTTTAATTTGTGCTAAATTACTGTCCAACCATTTTTTGGGTTTTGTTGTGTTTTAAAAGAAAACAAACGAATTGCAATGAACAAAAATGAGAAAAAATAATGTCACCTGTTTTTTGGATAGCATGTGACATATACGGACATAGAAATGATTAAAGTAATAAATAGATAAGAAAATTTTTGGTTTTGAAGAGTGCACATAGCTAATGTTCTAAAATCGTGTCCACCACTGTATATAAAAAATTCAGATTCAGAAACATTTCGCTTACAGTAAAATTCTCATATTCTGAGACATTTTTTGTATTGACACATTTTTGATCTCCTTAAAATCTGAGTTTATATTCTTTCTATAGAAAATTTTTTTCAAACGCTGTTATAATTGATGTTTTAAAATTTATAAAACTTACCCTTAGATTTAATTTCAAAAACTATTACCAACATATGAGCACTTAATAATCTTATGATTTCTTCCGTATCTGCATCAGTTATAATTTCCAAAAAGTTTTTAAAATTCAATACAAAACTAAAACTATCATACATAGCAAAAATACAAGATTTTACATATACAATGGAATCCTAAGCAAAAGTTGTTGAAAATACAATATTAAAAATTGTTGAAAAATTATTAGAAATTATCATAAAAATTACTTACAAAATGTGCTACATAAAAATCCATAATATGTTTTAATATTTGTTCCGGGAATTTACGTTTCATCATGTTGATATAAAGAGTACTAGCTAAGGCGGCTGTGGTAGTATCAGTTTTTAAAACTAAATATAAAATAGCTTCCATAAAATCACGTGAAAAACAATCCAAGGTAAGGAGTTTACTAAAAGAACAACAGTTTATACTTATGAGAAGATAAATTAATTTAAATATATTAACTTTCACTCTCCATTACCAAAAGCTAAACAATATGTCAAGATCTTTTCGCTTACTTTATGATTGATAGAAAATCTTTCAAGTTGTGTTGAAATAAACAAAAACAATTTAATTTTCCAAATAATTTCTTACCTTTGTAATATGTTTAAAAACTTTAAAGCTTCTTGTTGTGTTATAATCAAATCTTTACCTTTCTTTTTTGTAACAAATGTGGTAAAATATACTTGCAACATAGATGGTTCTATTAAGATGTTAACTAAAATATTTAATTTATCTGAATTTGCGGCCACACTTTCATTATCATCATCAAGATGATTAGGTGATGCTTCATTTCCTGAAAGAATTTTTTGTAATGCCTGATAAATTTTTAAATGTGTCACTGAATTGATCTAAAATATTAGAAAATCATTATAAAAATTAGTAAGTTTTCCAAACAATAAATCATCTACCTCTACAGAAAATGCTTCATAAAAGAAATTAATACTTTTTGTTGATTTTCCATAAAAGAATTCATAATCTTTTGATATTATTTGAAGTAAAGCGGTAAAAATCATATCATGACATTCTTTGTAACTAAAAAGAAATCAGAAAAGCCAGGAAAAATATATGAAAATCTAAAAATGTTATAGTTGAGAAATATTCTTTTATATACATAAAAAAATATCTTGTTAAAAAAGATCTCGCAAATTTTAGAAGATTATTACCATAATCAGCCATTTATCTTCTAAAATTGCGAGATTAATCGTACAGAATTAATTTAGGTTGTGTTTCTAGATGACATTTTTTGTCACACGAACGAAAATACAATAACAAAATACATGCAATGCAAAAACAAAATACATGTAGTCACTCATTCGTCGAACGACGCACGTCTTGTGAAATCCTCCGTTAATAATCTGGCAGTTATCGCATTATCTCCAATGTTGGCAACATTTTGTTCAATGTTGTCAACTATTAAGAACTGGATTATAAACTCAATGTAATGTTAAAACGAGTAAAAGGGTTAAAGTCGGGCATGCCGACTATACAATACCCTACACCACTCTGGTTAAAACCCAACTAATGTTTGTATCCGAAATTCGAATGGGTTAAAATGGGGCTTGTGTCAAAATTTTCTATAATGTGAGTCAGTGCACCAAATTTCATTAAAATATCTTAATATTTGCGACCTGCAGTTTGTAACCAAGCCAATTTTGGGGGGACCCTTATATGGGTACTAGGTCTAAACATGGACCGATGTTCACCAAAATCAATAGGCTTCGTCCTTGGGCTGATATTGGTCGGTGTACCAAATTTCATCAAAATATCTTAATATTTGCGACCTGCAGCGTATAAACAATATAATTTTGGGGGGACCCTTATATGGGCACTAGGTCTAAACATGGACCGGTGTTAACCAAAATCAATAGGCTTCATCCTTGGGCTGACATATGTCGGTGTACCAAATTTCATCAAAATATCTTAATATTTGCGACCTGCAGCGTATAAACAGTATAATTTTGGTAGGACCCTTATATGGGCACTAGGTCTAAACATGGACCGATGTTCACCAAAATCAATAGGCTGCGTTATTGGGCCAATATAGGTCTGTGCACCAAATTTCATCAAAATATCTTAATATTTGCGACCTGCAGCGTATAAACAGTATAATTTTGGTAGGACCCTTATATGGGCACTAGGTCTAAACATGGACCGATGTTCACCAAAATCAATAGGCTGCGTTATTGGGCCAATATAGGTCTGTGCACCAAATTTCATCAAAATATCTTAATATTTGCGACCTGCAGCGTATAAACAGTATAATTTTGGTAGGACCCTTATATGGGCACGAGGTCTAAACATGGACCGATGTTCACCAAAATCAATAGGCTGCGTTATTGGGCCAATATAGGTCTGTGCACCAAATTTCATCAAAATATCTTAATATTTGCGACCTGCAGCGTATAAACAGTATAATTTTGGTAGGACCCTTATATGGGCACTAGGTCTAAACATGGACCGCTGTTCACCAAAATCAATAGGCTGCGTTATTGAGCCAATGTAGGTCTGTGCACCAAATTTCATCAAAATATCTTAATACTTGCGACCTGCAGCGTATAAACAGTATAATTTTGGTAGGACCCTTATAGGGGCACTAGGTCTAAACATGGTCCGATGTTCACCAAAATCAATAGGCTGCGTTATTGGGCCAATATAGGTCTGTGCACCAAATTTCATCAAAATATCTTAATATTTGCGACCTGCAGCGTATAAACAGTATAATTTTGGTAGGATATGGGCACTAGGTCTAACCATGGACCGATGTTCACCAAAATCAATAGGCTGCGTTATTGAGTCAATCTAGGTCTGTGTACGAAATTTTATCAAAATATCTTAATATTTGCGACCTGCAGCGTATAAACAGTATAATTTTGGTAGGACCCTTATATGGGCACTAGGTCTAAACATGGACCGATTTTAACCAAAATCAATAGGCGTCATCCTTGGGCCAACATAAGTCGGTGTACCAAGTTTCATCAAATCTTTATATTTGCGACCTGTAGAGTGCGCACAAGAATGCATGGACAGACAGACAGACGGACGGACGGACTGACGGACATCGTTAAATCGAAATAAAAAAAAATTCTGAGCCGATCGGTATACTATAAGTTGGTCTAGGACTAATATTTTTTGGTGTTACAAACATCAGCACAAACTTATAATACCCTGACCACGTAGTGGTGTAGGGTATAAATTTCAATTCACACATATGTAAAATTGAAGTTTTTAAGTTAAACGTTTCGTTCTCGGAGGTCGTCCCCCACTGATTGCAGAAGACGAGGAGAAAACTCTGCCACGAAGAACGAGAGAACTCCCCGCACAATTGCGCTCGGATCGAGCCCACCTTCCCCAACACGTGTCCCGCATGCCAAAGAGGACCGCATGATGTTAACCACCTTTTTGGCTGCGCGGCAAATCCGAGCCCCCGGGTGACTCCACGTCATTATGGAGCCACCCGGTTGAGGTGGACCGGTTCCTGTGTCTGGATCTAGACGAGCATAGAATTAAAAACAACGGTAACGGTATTTTAAGGATAACGGCATTTCATTTATTTCGGTAACGGTATTTTAAGGGTATCGATATTTGATTTATTTCAGTATTGGTGTTTTAAGAATAACGGTATTTCAGTTGTTTCGGTAACGGTAGTTTAAGGGTAGTCGATGGCGTACGTATTCCGACACTTATTCACCCCAAAATTTTCGGGGTCACATTCGACAGCCTGTTCATGTATTCAGCGCACACCACTACAATTTGCAATAAAACGGAGAGTAGGAACAAGGTCCTGAAGTCGCTAGCCGGCAGCTCTTGGGGTACAGACAAAAAAGTTCCAGTATTACTTCTTTCGTCCAAGTGGTTAAAAGTCGTCGAGGATTTTGAATTGAATAACTGCATATTCCTTCCATCAATATCATGACCCGTCGCCAGTATCGTACAGTCGTCGGCATACGAAATAATTTCCACTCCTTCCGGTGGTGCCGGCAGTTTCGAGACGTAGAAATTAAACAATATCGGGGAGATAACTCCACCCTGAGGGACTCTTTGTTTGATTCTACGGGGTTTGGACTTTCTATTCCGAAACTCCACAAACGACTGGCGACCACACGGATAATTTACTATCCATCTCTTCATACCATTTGGGAGACTGGATTCGGCAATGTCTCTGAAGATTTGATAGATCGAGCGCTACTAGAACCGTTTTTTCACAAGGGCGGCTCTGATTCAGACCGTTAGTTACCTGTGTGGCAATGGGGGTTAAAGCTGTTGTTGTGCTGTGTTGCTTGCGGAATCTGAGTGCTGAGCAAGCTGAAAATATTGTGTCAGGCTGGAGAGGAGTAATGCCTCAAGTGTCTTCGCGATCGGTGACAATAGGGAGATGGGTCTGTAGGATTCTCCCTGGTCAGCATCCTTTCCTGGGGGTACCACCCTGTCCACTTTCCAGACCTCGGGCACGATTAGGGTGTATAAGAACAGATTGAAGACCTTTGCCTCAACTTCCGGCATATGATCATCAGCATGGAGATTTCGTCGGGCTCTATAGCTCTAGATGGTTTGGCTCGTTTGATGGCTTTGGCAACCTCAAATGACGTAAAAGCTAATGGCTCGTCACTGACTCGGAGATCGTGAAGTTTCCTTACGATTCTCCTTTTCGCCTTGTCTCTCTCGGAGTGCTCAATAAACTGCCGGCTAAAAAAACCTAGCGCACCTCTTTGGGTCCGATATTATTTTGTCGACAAATGTGATCGAAACCCTGTCTGATGATAGAGATCCTGGATAATAGAGATCCTTCCAGCTGGAATGAAGCGAGCAGCCGCTGCGTTGACGATTTCACAGAACTTCCTCTCCCCCTAGCGCACATCGGTTGGGATGGGTAGGTCATTGAATTTGCGGTTGGTGAACTCTCGGAACGCTAACCAGTTTGCTTTTTTATGGATGATGTACACTCATAAAAAAAAGTTAGTACAAAAGTCTGTTAAACGCGTTCTGATTAAGTTGAACTAATTTTTCTGTTATTTTCTCTAAAAAAGCCCGTACAAATAGGTAAAAATTCTGCTAAAATAACAGGAAATAGTACTTGTATTTGCGCCAGCATAATTTTGACCTATTTGTACGGGATTTTTTTATTAGTGTACGTGCGGCATTCAGAGACCATGAAGTCACTTGGTCTATCGAGCGCGACAATTATAGGAAGGTGGTCTGAGGCCAACGATATAATCTGTCGCCAGGAGACGTAATTTATCAGACCTGCATTCGAAATTGTTGTCTGGCGAGCTAGTGCAACTTCCTACAATTCTGGTGGGCGCATCCTCATTCAGTGTGCAGAATGTGGAATCATCGACTTGTTCCGCTAGAGTTATCCCTATATGGTCTTCCCCCAAATTGGACTGCCAAAGCTCAGTGTGCGTTGAAATCGCCCATCACTATGCTGTTATCACCCACCAGGAGAAATCTGATGTCCGGGTGATATCCTGTGGGGCAGCTGGCCACTGGCGGAATGTACACATTGTACAATTCGATCTCGGCAGCTCCTGATCTTACCGCTATACCTTAGTATTCTAGAAATATGTCACGTAAAATTTGGGTCAGAGATAAATCTGTACTGCACGCATCCATTCCTTGTGCGGTCCTTGCGCAGAATGTTGTAGTTGTTACAACTCTGAAGGCTGCAGGTGGCATTGAGCTTTGTTTCTCGGACCACAGCGACCATCATTTTATGGAGCTGCATAAATCTCGTTATCTCCGTAATCTTACCTTGGAGGCCGTTATAGTTAAATTGCATGAAGGTTATCACCTCAGGTCGGGGACAGCCACGTGTGGTGTTAGCTGTTGGAGTTGCAGCTGTTGGTGTTGCAGCTGTTGTGGCTGCTGTGATTGTAACAAGTTTGCCGGATAAAGTTGCTCCATGTTAGAAAAAAGAAGGATACATACGTTTTGTAGGTTTGTTGGGTTGGCATTCCTTAGTCGAGGCTTCCCTATAAACAATTCAAGTTGAAATCAAGTTTAATTCCAGCCCTGTTTTCCAGTTTCAAAACTTGAATACAACTTTTATTACATTTTATTTCAAGAGGGAAACTAAAATTCAAGTTTGAAATATTTTTGTTAAATATACAAATGCTGGAATTTGAAATTTACTTTACTTTAAGCCAAAGAAATAAGTTATAAAAATATTCTTATCACTAGATGGCACTTCGTTCAAAAAATTTCTTTTTTTATTTAAATTTAAATAATAACAATCAACAAAGCAAAAAAACGAACGGATATCTCAAATTTTACTATTTGAATACATTCCGCGCTTGTTTTTTCCTTATTTTGAGCACTTTTTCAGTTTTAAAATATAGGCTAAGCTGATACTAAACTGATACTAAATAGTTGCTCAGGTAATACTAAATTTCAGCGCCCTCTACAGGTGAGTTGTGTAAGTTTTGATTTCCTATCTCTATAATTAATAGTCTCTGCTTCAAGCAAAATTTAAAGCACTTAAATTTTTAAAACCTATGTGCTTATTGGGTTGTTGGGCTCCCAGTCGTTCCGGTACATAGAACCGAGTGCCGTGGGAACGTCTGCTTTTGATTGTTGTTATTGTTGTCTGCTTTTGGTAATTGTATGCGGTTATTTATTTTACATTCATTAAGTATGTAGATTAGAGCCACTATGGACAGAAAAAAAGTAAAAAAAAAGTGCCCCCTCAAAATAAACCTTGGTTTGTTTTATGATGATCCCCAAAATATTTCGGGTCTAGGAATGAGATCTCACAAGCTGGACCATTTTTAAAAAGGTCTTTGTTTTAGTTTTTGTAAGAAATTTACATCTTACTTGAAGACAACATACTCAATATGGGTGTCCAGTTAATCGCACAACGCATTATAGAGAGAATTCGTTTATTGGTCGAACCGCCCGTATGTCGAATAAACTCCCTGCAGATGTCTTCCCTGATACTTACAATCTAGTGAAATTTAAGTCTAACGTTCACAAACACTACTCCCTATTTCCTCCTCCCCATAACCTATTTTCCTGATATCAACACAATGCATTGCATTAGTAGGGGGCATCCCCCAGGTGTTGGTCTATAGTAAAAATAAAAAAAATAAAAATATGAAAGGTTTTTTAGAGGCGCGTTCAGCGGTATATATAACATGTTCAAGCATATCCTGACATGTCCTATTTTCAAGGATATTCTTAAAAAAAAAAACAAATTTTTGACTCTTGTACAGAGATATTTGTGACTGAAATGTCAAACTTACATATCATAATCTATAGACGATTTAAGTGAAGTGTTTCAGACGATTTATCAGAAATTCAATGTGGTGGAAACAATATGTTATAAATAGAGCAATATGGATACCAAAACTTTTCTTTTGACAAGTAAATCATCGCTGAGAGGATATAGTTTATAATTTTACAAATTTAATATATTTTTCACGGTGCTCTGGACCTAAGATGTAAATTTCTTACAAAAACTAAAAAAAAATACCTTTTTAAAAATGGTCCAGCTCGTGAGATCTCATTGCTAGACCCGAAATATTTTGGGAATCATCATAAAACAAACCAAGGTTTATTTTGAGAGGGGCACTTTTTTACTTTTTTTCGTGAGTCGGTATAATGTAGATACAATTTGTTTTGTGTTTATTTTCGCTTGTTTTTTATTAAAAAATATGCGGTATGTATCGAAATAACTGACTACCGTCACCACTAATATACCGTCAAGGAAATAACTTAAAAAACATTAACCTCAAAATACCGTTACCGAAATAACCTGAATACCATTATCCTTAAAATACAGTTATCCTTAAAATACTGTTACCGAATACCGTTATCCTTAAAATACTGTCGGAAACAAGATTTTCAATTTCTAGTTAAGGGACAACTTCATGGCAGCTTCCACATTTTTCTTTCACTGGCAGTAAAATTTAATTAGTTTTTGGTTCGTCTATCACTTTATTATTAAAAAAACCCATTTTAAATGGGTTTAACATAAATTAAATTAATTTTTTCAACTTTTATTTTTTTTAATTTTATTTTATCGGGATATACATTAATTGCATTAAAGGAAAATTTTAAGAAAATTTCAATCAGAAAATGTTTGTTGTTGTTTTTGTTTTTTCTTTGATATTTTAAATGTTTAATAATGCTCCTAGACGAAAACAAGAAATTCTCATTGAGTTTGTAATTTAACTTAACAAATATTTCCAGAAATTCTAAAAACGTCGTCCCTGACGATTTCCTTAGGCAAGAATGAAATCCGGATAGGGGCATGCCTACAACGGATTATTTTTCACAATTTGTTAAATATGTTTGCGATTTTAGCATATTTAATTCCTTTTTATTTTTTTGTTTATGTTTTTGTAAGTTTCAAACTTGTCATTTACACTAATTGATAACATTAAACTTGAACGTATTCCATTTAACAAGGTGTTTAGATTTTAAACACGATCATTTTAAGTGTTTAAGGGTAGAAAAATGTATTGTAAAACACCTCACTTATACTACGTTCACAGTACGATAGTTAAACACGTTTATGTAAAAGTTAAACATGTCAGTTCACACTTAAAAATGAAGTGTTTAAGTTAAACATCTCGAACAGCTGTTCCTTAACAATTTAAAAAAAAAATACAAAAATTTGATAAAATTTCCCAAAAAGTTATTTTTTCTTCGGCCGGAGGCAATAATTAATAATTTTCGGCATTATCCAATGTTATAATTGCTATAAAAAGTGAAATAACACTATCCGCCCCAGTCGGAAACAAGGTTTTTCAATTTTTAGTTAAGGGACAACTTCATGGCTGTTTTTGGATTTTTCGTTCACCGGACGCAAAGTTTAATTGTTTGTTTCATCTATCACTTTAATAAGAAAAAGCACATTTTAATTGGTTTTTATTTAAATTTAGTTTCTTTTATTCAATTTTAATTTTTTTATTTTTCTTGTTGTGTCTTCTTCTGCTTCAAACTTGTCATTCAATACCAATTGATATCAATTTTATCGTGTTTAACAACGTGTTTAAAAATTAAACACGATAATTTAGCGTGTTTAAAAATTAAACACGATAATTTAGCGTGTTTAAGGGTAGAAAAAATGTACTGTAAAACATCTCATTTAAACATGTTTAACGCTTAAACACGTCAAATCGTGTTAAACACGTATATGTGAACGCCGTATTAGACAGTGTTTGCGCTTAAACACGATTTGAGATGTTTAACACGTAAAACGCCATTTACATTAACGAGATTACCAGGGCAGGCGACTTTCATGCAAATGCATGTTTGTAGTCGTCAATCCAAATTTGATTTTGACTAAATACTTTTCCAAATTTTGTTATAAATGCATATTTTGCATTTAAGTGCATATTTTTTTGCATATGTTATAATTTTTATTGCATATTTTTCATTAAATTTCATATTTTTGCATATTTCTTTAAAAACTAAAAAGAAGATTTAATGAAAAACGAGTAAAAAGGTTAAAGTCGGGCATGCCGACTATAGAATACCCTACACCAGTCTGGGTAAAAGCCAACTAATGTCACCAAAATCAATAGGCTGCGTTATTGGGCCAATATAGGTCTGTGTACCAAATTTCATCAAAATATCTTAATATTTGCGACCTGCAGCGTATAAACCATATAATTTTAGTAGGACCCTTATATGGGCACTAGGTCTAAACATGGACCGATGTTCACCAAAATCAATAGGCTGCGTTACTGGGCCAATGTAGGTCTGTATACCAAATTTTATCAAAATATCTTAATATTTACGACCTGCAGCGTATAAACAGTATAATTTTGGTAGGACCCTTATATGGGCACTAGGTCTAAACATGGACCGATGTTCACCAAAATCAATAGGCTTCGTCCTTCGGCTGCCATAAGTCGGTGTACCAAATTTCATCAAAATATCTTAATATTTGCGACCTGCAGCGTATAAACAATATAATTTTGGTAGGACCCTTATATGGGCACTAGGTCTAAACATGGACCGATGTTCACCAAAATAAATAGGCTTTGTCCTTGGGCCAACGTAGGTCTGTGTACCAAATTTTATCAAAATATCTTAATATTTGCGACCTGCAGCGTATAAACCATATAATTTTAGTAGGACCCTTATATGGGCACTAGGTCTAAACATGGACCGATGTTCACCAAAATCAATAGGCTGCGTTACTGGGCCAATGTAGGTCTGTATACCAAATTTTATCAAAATATCTTAATATTTACGACCTGCAGCGTATAAACAGTATAATTTTGGTAGGACCCTTATATGGGCACTAGGTCTAAACATGGACCGATGTTCACCAAAATCAATAGGCTGCGTTATTGGGCCAATATAGGTCTGTGTACCAAATTTCATCAAAATATCTTAATATTTACGACCTGCAGCGTATAAACAGTATAATTTTGGTAGGACCCTTATATGGGCACTAGGTCTAAACATGGACCGATGTTCACCAAAATCAATAGGCTGCGTTATTGGGCCAATATAGGTCTGTGTACCAAATTTCATCAAAATATATTATTATTTACGACCTGCAGCGTATAAACAATATAATTTTGGTAGGACCCTTATATGGGCACTAGGTCTAAACATGGACCGATGTTCAAAAAAATCAAACTTGTTCGTCCTTGGGCCAACATAGGTCTATGTACCAAATTTAATCGAAATATCTTAATAGGTGCGACCTGTAGAGTGCGTACAAGATTGCATGGACAGACAGACAGACGGACGGACGGACGGACGGACGGACGGACAGACGGACATCGTTAAATCGAAATAAAAAAAAATTCTGAACCGATCGGTATACTATAAGGTGGGTCTACGACCAATATTTTTTGGTGTTACAAACATCAGCACAAACTTATAATACCCTGACCACATAGTGGTGTAGGGTATAATAAAGAAAAAAATTTACAAACCTTAACGCAAAACTTAACTAGAAGGAAAACATCAAGTTGTCATCTACTTTGGACATTTACAGTATTGTTCGAAACCTAAGCAACTTCTAATAAAGTAATGAAAGTCTTATATATTCTTTTTAAATTCATTTATACAAAATAACACTTTTAATTTTTATTATGTTATGTGCCTGCATTCTAATAATAACAAAAAAAATTTAATTCCATTTCCTTGCCAGTAAAAAAAAAAACAAAAACGAAATTGACTCCATATATTATTGTTCGAAACTTAAGCAACTATTTTGTTGTTGCATTTTTTTGCAACAAATAAACAAAAATTTGGAAACATTTATTTAATTCCCGTTTAGTTTGAAAAAGAAAATTTAATTTTTTTTGTTTCTGTAGATTTAGAAGCAAATACTTAGAAGTGCAGCTATGGCAGCTATCATTGGAAAATAATTTGAGAAGCTTCAAGCTTCTAAGAAACCTATACTGACAAAGAAACATTTAAAAAAGAGGTTTGCCTTTGGTTTTGCGAAAAAAAACTGTTACAAAATCCACTTTTAAGATATTTTATTGGCATCATATGCCTTAATGATTCACGGCCTCATTTAGTAAAATCATCATTAAGACATATGATGCCAATAAAATATCTTAAAAGTAGATTTTATAAGTTTTTTCGCTGTCCTGAAAATTGTAAATTATGTTTGCAGTACACTAAGAGACATATGAGTGGCATAAAGTCTCCTTGTTATATATAACACATGCTCAATTATGTCGCTGCCGCTGTACGTCGTTATTTCGGGTGCGTTTTTTCTCAGAGCGATAATCGCTAGCCTCTGCGCTGATTCTGTGATTATTTTGGGCCGACACAAGTTAGTTGCTTCAGCAAAATAAAAGACCCAAAAATCGCTAGAAAATCACTAGATTTATAAACAGTGCAAGAATTTTTTTTAATATGTTCATTAGAAGTGTTATAAACTTTTAAATAATAAAAAAATTTACGATTAAGTTGCAAATAATGAATCCCCATTTTTATTGAATTAATATTAGTATTGAAAATATTCAAAAGAGTGCATTCTACGGTGAAAAACAACATACCCATATTTTATCGAAATGTGTATTTTTTGGAAAGTTTTTTTACTAAAATCGTTTAAGAAGTTATGTATCTCTATATATAAAAGAATAACGTGACTGACTGACTGACTGACTCAACATCGCCCAGCCCAAACCGCTGAAGCTAGGAAGTTGAAATTTGGTATGTAGGTTCCTCTTTCGGCGTAGACGTGCGCTAAGACGGGATTTTTGGAAATTCCTACCGGAACGGGCAAAAAGGGGAAAAGTCTCCCCCTTGGCGGCCTGCCAAAACCCCTTTGGCTAGAAAGCTGAAATTTAAGATATGTGTTCCTTGGAGTATGGGCTAACTTTTCTGGAAAGTACTTTCTGGAATTTTGGACAGGGACGTTGTAAAAATGGGGGTTAAAAAGGGGAAAAAGGCCCCCCTTGACGGCCTGCCCAAACCGCTGGAGGTAGGAAGTTGAAATTTGGTATAAAGGTTCCTCCACTATCGTAGACATCCACCAAGACGGGAGTTTTGGAAATTTTTACAGGGACGGGCAAAAAGGGGAAAAAGTCTCCCCCTTGACGGCCTGCTCAAACTGCTGGAGCTATGAAGTTGAAATTTGGTATGTAGGTTCCTCGACCTGTGTAGACGTCCGTTGAGACGGCATTTTTGGAAATTCTTATCGGGAGGGGCAAAAAGGGGACAAAAAAAGTACCTTTTTCCAAAAAAGTACCTTTTTCCAAAAAAGTACCTTTTTCCGAAAAAAGTACCTTTTTCCAAAAAAAAGTACCTGTTTCCAAAAAAAGTACCTTTTTCCAAAAAAAGTACCTTTTTCCAAAAAAAGTACCTTTTTCAAAAAAAAGTACCTTTTTCCAAAAAAAATCCTTTTTCCAAAAAAAATCCTTTTTCCAAAAAAAAGTACCCTTTTCCAAAAAAAAGTACCTTTTTCCAAAAAAAGTACCTTTTTCCAAAAAAAGTACCTTTTTCCAAAAAAAGTACCTTTTTCCAAAAAAAGTAACTTTTTCCAAAAAAAGTACCTTTTTCCAAAAAAAGTACCTTTTTCCAAAAAAAGTACCTTTTTCCAAAAAAAGTACCTTTTTCCAAAAAAAGTACCTTTTTCCAAAAAAAGTACCTTTTTCAAAAAAAAGTACCTTTTTCCAAAAAAGTACCTTTTTCCAAAAAAAGTACCTTTTTCCAAAAAAAGTACCTTTTTCCAAAAAAAGTACCTTTTTCAAAAAAAAGTACCTTTTTCCAAAAAAAGTACCTTTTTCCAAAAAAAGTACCTTTTTCCAAAAAAAGTACCTTTTTCAAAAAAAAGTACCTTTTTCAAAAAAAAGTACCTTTTTCCAAAAAAAGTACCTTTTTCCAAAAAAAGTACCTTTTTCCAAAAAAAGTACCTTTTTCCAAAAAAGTACCTTTTTCCAAAAAAGTACCTTTTTCCAAAAAAAGTATCTTTTTCCAAAAAAGTACCTTTTTCCAAAAAAAGTACCTTTTTCCAAAAAAAGTACCTTTTTCCAAAAAAAAGTACCCTTTCCAAAAAAAGTACCTTTTTCCAAAAAAAGTACCTTTTTCCAAAAAAAGTACCTTTTTCCAAAAAAAGTACCTTTTTCCAAAAAAAGTACCTTTTTCCAAAAAAAGTACCTTTTTCCAAAAAAAGTACCTTTTTCTAAAAAAAGTACCTTTTTCAAAAAAAAGTACCTTTTCCAAAAAAAAGTACCTTTTCCCAAAAAAAGTACCTTTTTCCAAAAAAAGTACCTTTTTCCAAAAAAGTACCTTTTTCCAAAAAAAGTACCTTTTTCCAAAAAACATACATTTTTCCAAAAAAAAAACACCTTATTAAAAAAAATACCTTTTCCAAAAAAAGTACCTTTTTCCAAAAAAACTACCTTTTTCCAAAAAAAGTACCTTTTTCCAAAAAAGTACCTTTTTCCAAAAAAAGTACCTTTTTCCAAAAAAGTACCTTTTTCCGAAAAAAGTACCTTTTTCCGAAAAAAGTACCTTTTTCCGAAAAAAGTACCTTTTTCCGAAAAAAGTACCTTTTTCCAAAAAAAAGTACCTGTTTCCAAAAAAAGTACCTTTTTCCAAAAAAGTACCTTTTTCCAAAAAAAGTACCTTTTTCAAAAAAAAGTACCTTTTTCCAAAAAAAATCCTTTTTCCAAAAAAAATCCTTTTTCCAAAAAAAAGTACCCTTTTCCAAAAAAAAGTACCTTTTTCAAAAAAAAGTACCTTTTTCCAAAAAAAGTACCTTTTTCCAAAAAAAAGTACCTTTTTCCAAAAAAAGTACCTTTTTCCAAAAAAAGTACCTTTTTCCAAAAAAAGTACCTTTTTCCAAAAAAGTACCTTTTTCCAAAAAAAGTACCTTTTTCCAAAAAAGTACCTTTTTCCGAAAAAAGTACCTTTTTCCGAAAAAAGTACCTTTTTCCAAAAAAAAGTACCTGTTTCCAAAAAAAGTACCTTTTTCCAAAAAAAGTACCTTTTTCCAAAAAAAGTACCTTTTTCAAAAAAAAGTACCTTTTTCCACAAAAAATCCTTTTTCCAAAAAAAATCCTTTTTCCAAAAAAAAGTACCCTTTTCCAAAAAAAAGTACCTTTTTCCAAAAAAAGTACCTTTTTCCAAAAAAAGTACCTTTTTCCAAAAAAAGTACCTTTTTCCAAAAAAAGTACCTTTTTCTAAAAAAAGTACCTTTTTCTAAAAAAAGTACCTTTTTCAAAAAAAAGTACCTTTTCCAAAAAAAAGTACCTTTTCCCAAAAAAAGTACCTTTTTCCAAAAAAAGTACCTTTTTCCAAAAAAGTACCTTTTTCCAAAAAAAGTACCTTTTTCCAAAA
Source organism: Leucophora obtusa (assembly GCA_949987735.1). Lineage (NCBI taxonomy): Eukaryota > Metazoa > Arthropoda > Insecta > Diptera > Anthomyiidae > Leucophora > Leucophora obtusa. The sequence continues at coordinate 29,052,436 of OX465297.1, forward strand.
AACATACATTTTTCCAAAAAAAAAACACCTTATTAAAAAAAATACCTTTTCCAAAAAAAGTACCTTTTTCCAAAAAAACTACCTTTTCCCGAAAAAAGTACCTTTTTCCAAAAAAAAGTACCTTTTTCCAAAAAAAGTACCTTTTTCCAAAAAAAAGTACCTTTTTCCAAAAAAAATTCCTTTTCCCGAAAAAAGTACCTTTTTCCAAAAAAAAGTACCTTTTCCCAAAAAAAGTACCTTTTTCTAAAAAATGTTCCTTTTCCAAAAGAAGAACCTTTTCCAAAAAAAGTACCTTTTTCCAAAAAACATACATTTTTCCAAAAAAAAAACACCTTATTAAAAAAAATACCTTTTCCAAAAAAAGTACCTTTTTCCAAAAAAACTACCTTTTCCCGAAAAAAGTACCTTTTTCCAAAAAAAAGTACCTTTTTCCAAAAAAAGTACCTTTTTCCAAAAAAAAGTACCTTTTTCCAAAAAAAATTCCTTTTCCCGAAAAAAGTACCTTTTTCCAAAAAAAAGTACCTTTTTCCAAAAAAAGGACATTTTTCCAAAAAAAAAGTACCTTTTTCCAAAAAATGTACCTTTTTCTAAAAAAATGAACATTTTCCAAAAAAAAAGTACCTTTTCAAAAAAAAGTACCTTTTCCCAAAAAACATACATTTTTCCAAAAAAAATACCTTTTTCAAAAAAAAGTACCTTTTCCAAGAAAAAGTACGTTTTCCCAAAAAAAGTACCTTTTTCTAAAAAAAGTACCTTTTTCAAAAAAAAGTACCTTTTCCAAAAAAAAGTACCTTTTCCCAAAAAAAGTACCTTTTTCCAAAAAAAGTACCTTTTTCCAAAAAAGTACCTTTTTCCAAAAAAAGTACCTTTTTCCAAAAAAGTACCTTTTTCCAAAAATAGTACCTTTTTCCAAAAAAAAGTACCCTTTTCCAAAAAAAGTACCTTTTTCCAAAAAAAGTACCTTTTTCCAAAAAAAGTACCTTTTTCTAAAAAAAGTACCTTTTTCAAAAAAAAGTACCTTTTCCAAAAAAAAGTACCTTTTTCTAAAAAAATTTTCCTTTTCCCAAAAAACATACATTTTTTCAAAAAAATACCTTTTTCAAAAAAAGTACCTTTTTCCAAAAAAGTACCTTTTCCAAAAAAGTACCTTTTCCAAAAAAAGTACTTTTTCCCAAAAAAAAGTACCTTTTTCTAAAAAATGTTCCTTTTCCAAAAGAAGAACCTTTTCCAAAAAAAGTACCTTTTTCCAAAAAACATACATTTTTCCAAAAAAAACACCTTATTAAAAAAAATACCTTTTCCAAAAAAAGTACCTTTTTCCAAAAAAACTACCTTTTCCCGAAAAAAGTACCTTTTTCCAAAAAAAAGTACCTTTTTCCAAAAAAAGTACCTTTTTCCAAAAAAAAGTACCTTTTTCCAAAAAAAATTCCTTTTCCCGAAAAAAGTACCTTTTTCCAAAAAAAAGTACCTTTTTCCAAAAAAAGTACCTTTTTCCAAAAAAAGGACATTTTTCCAAAAAAAAAGTACCTTTTTCCAAAAAATGTACCTTTTTCTAAAAAAATGAACATTTTCCAAAAAAAAAGTACCTTTTCAAAAAAAAGTACCTTTTCCCAAAAAACATACATTTTTCCAAAAAAAATACCTTTTTCAAAAAAAAGTACCTTTTCCAAGAAAAAGTACGTTTTCCCAAAAAAAGTACCTTTTTCTAAAAAAATTTTCCTTTTCCCAAAAAACATACATTTTTCAAAAAAATACCTTTTTAAAAAAAGTACCTTTCCCAAAAAAGTACCTTTTCCCAAAAAAAAGTACCTTTTTCTAAAAAAATGTTCCTCTTCCAAAAGAGGTACCTTTTCCAAAAAAAGTACCTTTTTCCAAAAAACATAAATTTTTCCAAAAAAACACCTCATTAAAAAAAAATACCTTTTCCAAAAAAAGTACAAATAAAGTACTTTGTACAAACAAAGTATCTTTTTCCAAAAAATTTCGTTTTTCCAAAAAGTACCATTTAAAATAATATATAATTTCAAAAAAACTACTTTTTTCCCTCCCCCACGGATATCTCCACTAAAACAAGGTTTTTTGATATTCGGCATAGACGTGCGCTAAGACGGGATTTTTGGAAATTCCTACCGGAACGGGCAAAAAGGGGAAAAGTCTCCACATAAACAGTCTCACAAATTGGAAAAGTGCCTGCCCAAACCACTGGAGGTAAGAAGTTGAAATTTGGTATAAAGGTTCCTCCACTGTAGTAGACATCGACTAAGTTTGTATTTTTGGAATTCCCTACAGGATATCCCAAAAGGAAACTCGGTATGTGAGTTCCTCCTTCTGTGTAGGCGTCCGCTTAGACGGAATTTTTGAAATTCCTATCGGGAGGGGAAATAAGGTAAAAGTCTCCTCCTGACGGCTAGCCTAATCCCTTTTGGCCAACCTAAAATTTTAAATATGTATTCCTTGGAGTAGGACTAACTCACCGGCAACGTAATTTTTCTATTTTGGAACAGCAACATAGTAAAAATGGTGGTTGAAAGGGAAAAATGTCCCCAATTACGACCTGCCCAAACCGCTTAGGCAATGCAGTTGAAATTTGGTATGAATGTTCCTCATCCATCGCAGATAGCCTCGAAGATGGAATTTTTGTAAATTCCTAAAGGGAGGGGCAAAAAGAAGAAAAGCCTCACCTTGGGGGCCGGTAAAAACCCCTTCGGCTAGAAACCTGAAGATTAAAATGTGGGTCCCTGGAGTAAGGGCTAACTTATTAGAAAGATACTTTTTTGAATTTTGGACAGGGTCGTTATAAAATGGGGGCTCAAAAAGGGAAAGTTGCCCCTTAACGACCTGTCCAAACTGCTGCAACTAGGAAGCTGAAATTCGGTACTTAGGTTCCTCTTCCAGCCTAATTCCAACCGGGAGGGACAAAAAAAGAAAAAGTGTCCCCCTTGACAGCCTGCTCAAACTGCTGGAACTAGGAAGCTGAAATTCCCTGTCGATGGATTTTCGGAAATTCCTACCGAGAGGGGCACAAATAGTAAAAGTTGGCTAGAAACCTGAAATGTAAAACATATGTTACTTGGAGTATGGGCTTTTTGGACCGGGAAGGTGCTTTTTGGACAGGGACATTGCAAAAATGGGGATTAATGAAGCGAAAAGTGCCGCTTAAAGGCCTGCCCAAACCGCTGGAGGTAGGAAGTTGAAATTTGGTATTAAAGTTCCCCCTCTATTGTAGACATCCGCTAAGATGAGATTTTTGGAAATTTCTACAGGTAGGGTCAAAAATAGGAAAAGTCTCCCCCTTAACGGCCTGGCCAAACTGCTGAAACAAGGGAGCTTAAATTCGGTATTTGGGTTCCTTCTCCAACGTTGACGTCCCCTAAGATGGTATTTTTGGAAATTCATACCGGGAGGGGTAAAAAGGGAAAAAACTTCCCCCTTGACGGCCTGGCCAAACTGCTGGATATAGAGACCTAAAATTATGTATGTAGTAGGTTCCTCCTCCAACGCAGACGTCCTCTAATCAGAATTTTTGGAAATTCCTACCGGGAGGGGTAAAAACGGAATAATTCTCCCCCTTGATGGCCTAACCGAACCCTTCGGCTAGAAACCTGTAATATATAATATGTTTTCCTTGGAGTATGGGCTAACTTATCGACAAGGCATTTCTAGGACTTTGGACAGGAACGTGGTAAAAATGGTGGTTCAAAAGGGGGAAATTACCCCCCCCCCCCTTAACGTCTGCGTCTTTAGCTAGAAACCTAAAACTTAAAGAACAAGTGTATATGAAGCACTAAAATTAAGAAACTAAATAGGAAACGAGTGGAATGAAACACTACACAAGTGGAATGAAATGGATATAAACGTTGAACGAGTAGAATTGAAATTATAGAGAATGCAAATGGATTGGAAGAGGGAATTACCTGTTCAAACACTATCCACGAAATATGAAACTTATGTAGCATTGAAACTTACTCTCCAAAAAGTTAAACAAATTTTCTAAAAGAGAAAAAACCTTAGAAAAGGAATTGAACTTATATATTCCGATATTTAAACTTCATGTAACGAAGCACCGGTGGAAGAAACCGACGCAGTAAATTTTCCAACTGAATTTGTGAATTTACTTGAATTGCCAGGTCTACCTTTACATAAACTGGAATTAAAAAAAAAAAAAACTTTAAGACCCGCTATTTTTAATATTATAAAATGCTTTCCAACCCTGCTTTACGTTATTTATTTTCATTCAAAACACAAATGAACAAAACTACTTACGGGTCTATCTACCTAAGTTCGCACTTTACCAAATTATCTTAACATACACACGTATATTGCAATTTATTATGGATTCATTACTAACAATCCACTTTCATGAGAAAAAGTGATCAAATATTTATTTATTTTAAACCCATTGTTGTGCAGAATTATTTATTTGTGGTGGCTGGGTGAAGGCTTTAAATAAAAAAACTTTAAATAAAAAAACGAATTTAATAAAAATTGTGGGGGGCGCAGCCCCCGGGGGGAGGGCGGAGCCCCCCCCCCCCCCCCCCTTAACCTTTAAGGCACGCTAACAACGTAGCGGGCTGCGCTAGTTTTTTATAATAAAAGAATATCAATATGCAAATTTTATAATATTTTTCAACATAAAACTGATTTTTAAAAATTATATTACGGCTGATAAAAAATCGCTAGACTTTTGGCTAATAGCTACAGGACAATCTTTACCGCTAGGGGCGAAATAAAATCGCTAGATCTGACGAGAAAATTGCCGTTATGGCAAAACTGTGCTTTAGAGCTGTTGGTAGTATCTTTATTAGATGCATAAGAGATTAATCAGAACTGGGTCGACAACGACATGTGCTTTTTCATATATTTTGTATGGAAAGCAAAATGTCGACATATCGTCCGGCTATTTGTCGTCGTAATAGAATCTATTTTATTTTCGTGACGACACACTAATACACACTCAAAATATTTGTCAAATAGTTGCCATATTTTTAACTAATTAAGGGAACAGAGTTGCAGAAATTCATATTAGAGTTTGCAAAAATTCGTACTTTGTTTACAAAAAAATTATTTTTTTGACAGAAGAAATATAATTGAAAATAAAAATGCATAATTTACCGCAAAAAAGCAAAATTAAATACAAAAAAATGTAAAACAACAAGAATTAATGGAAAACAAATTGAATTGGTGAAGAATTGTGGCGAAAAAAATACAACCATATTCTTGTTTTGCTTTAATTTTTTTCTAAATGTCAAAAAATTTCGACAATCGATCGTCGCTGAATTTAAATTATTCGCGACGACTTTTGCTGTCGTCGGTCGACAATCGACACAGTTGTGATTAAACTCTAACATGCAGTGGTCTATTCCATAAATGGTGTTCTGGTGTCAATAGTGATCGTGATTTTAATGTTTTAATTTCATCAAATAATAGGTCCGTTCCTTTACGTTACCGTGGGAACCCGCGGGATCCCAAACTTACCCAAAAAGCGTTCCCGTACTAGAAAATTGGGTAAATGAGAGCATTCAAGAGAGTGCATTTGTGTTTCTCTTTTTACCAAAGTTACCCAAACGTTTTCTTCGGGTAACTTTGGTAAATTGTAAAACTAACAGCTGATGCAATGATAACAACGATTGTAAAAATAAATTGAAAAATTAAATTAAACAAACCAATACGCAAAAACAATGTGTTATTTATAATAATTAATTGAACAAAATCAATAAGAACTTTTAAATGCAAATAAATATGTTTGTTTATTCAATTTTGCATTTCCATATTTTTCTTTGAAATGCATTTTTGGGCTCGAAAAGTGGTTTTGTGCGTTCCTTTACTTTTGGGTAATTTTGTCATTTTGTGAGAGGATTTTTTGTTTACTCTCATTTTACCGAACTTTACCCAAAAAGTAAAGGAACGCACTTAATATTGTTTATAACTGCAATAAATGCACTAAATGATTTAATTGCTATGATAACAATTTTGTCAAATGAAGTAAGAGAATTGAAAAAGTTATTCAATGCCTGTATAAAAGACGTTTAATTTGTACCTTAATTAAATACACTCGTTCAACGTGATTTTATTTATAATTTTTTAGTAATATTGGTTTTCAATATAATATCTGTGACCGAATAGTCAAACAAAATTAAAGGTATGGAGCCGACAACTCTGAATAAAAAATTCGAAAGAGAAAACCCAACAAAAGTAGACGCCAGATGAAATAAAAATTGTTCTGGAGTATTTGGAGGAGGCAGAAAACATAGAGGTAAGTTTTTAAGAGAAGTCTGTAATTTTTCATCAGCATTTTAAAACAATTTCACAAAATAATCAAACACCTTTTTGTTACTTTTTACGACGAATAATTCTGTATATCAGCTGTTACCTAATTTCCATCTAGCATCACAAAGTTGCTTTACCTAGTGTCTTCAAATGCAATGAAATGTGCAAAGAAATTTGAAAATAACACACAAAGCAACAACAAAATTATTTTCGTTGTTGTTGTTTTGTGTGTTATTTTCAAATTTCTTTGCACATTTCATTGCATTTGAAGACACTAGGTAAAATACCGCTCACTGTCAATGACAAAATTATTGCAATAACAAACAGTTGCAACCTAAAACTCACCAAACACTAAATACCGATAATGTTTTAAATTCTAATGTGCGAATACGAAGAGCTAGTATTTGTCTTTCTTTACATGATGATGATGATATTCACAATGATGTTATTGCTACTATTAAACCAAATGATGTTACCTAGTGCCTTCAAATGCAATGAAATGTGCAAAGAAATTTGAAAATAACATACAAAGCAACAACAAAATTATTTTCGCTGTTGTTGTTTTGTGTGTTATTTTCAAATTATTAGTTATCGCTAATAAAAAAAATGGGCGCATATTTCCTCATTTAAGCCTAGCGTAACTGCAGAACAAATCCTGAGTTATGTTGCAAAAGGTGCTAATATTGGCAAACCCCATCTAAAATGTTTTAAATTGGTTAGAAAGGAAATTGACCCGGACACATTGAGGAGTGTTTCTTTTAAAATTGGGATCTCCGCTCTAAAAGTGCGTCCGTTCTTGTATTTTAAAACATGTACAATAATAATTATTATTTATAATTATTTTATAGTTTAATCATAGTATGCAAGGAAGTGATGTTCCATAGACTGAATAACGAATAATAATAATAGAATAAAGAACGCAAATGCGGAGATTTAGTTACCTCGTTCATGTTTCAGGGCAGAAAAATCGACTGTAAAACATCTTACTTAAACATGTTATATTTAGAGTTTTTTTTATATACATATTTTTATATTCTACTTACAATAATCCCTGTAACGCACTCATATACAATCGGTCACAAATAGCATCCAATAATTTGATTTCTAAATTATACATTTTGCGCATATCATGCATGCCCAGCAACAATTGGAGGTCTGAAATAAAAACAAAATTTACACCGAAAATGAGGCATTTTTCCAATGAAAACATTTATCAGATTCTGAAGCATTATTTTTTCTATGAAAGAAATCTCAGATTCTAATACAATTTCTCAAATAGAAACCCACTGAGGTTCAAAGACATTTTGTTTAAGAGAGAAAAAATCGTATATTGTAAGCCATTTTCTAAAGAAAATTGCTTGATTCTAAAATATTTTTTGTGTAGAAAAATTTATAGAATTAAAAAATTCACATATTAAGGCCCGATAAATAACTAACAGCGGTATTCAAAATGAAAATTTAGCATAGAGTTAACATGAGTTTTATTCATAATACTGTTGTTAAACTCATTCAAGTATTGTTGCTAAATTCCTTCTAATGTTCTGTTATCAAACGCCAAAAACCTAAAAATTCCATTCACAATAATAAAAAAGTATTGTATTTTTAAACACAGGCTTGGTCTTAATCGGTGTGCTAAGAAATCATTTTGAATAAAACTCTATTCTAACAAGCTGCTAGGCCTAAAAAACATTCTAGTTAACATCTCGTTGTGTGCGATGTGTAAGAAGCTACTAACTTTTCATTTTGAATACGGGGGTAAATGTTCAGTTAAAATTTAAGAGGCCTTTATACAAGCAAGCAATCTGTGCAGCTTGTTTGACAAACAAAAAATGATTTTTTGAATACACGGTCAAGCATGCTGTAAAATTTAACTTCAAAAACAAAATCAACACAGCAGATGATAATGACGAAATTACTTCCATTAATTTTTTCTTTGAATTTCATTTTGAATTGCTGTTTTTGCATTTTTAGTTTATTTATTAACGTTATACCTTTCTTGTCACAAAATAACTATTGTAATTAAAAATAGGCGTGTTCGTTTACTTACTACAAGTTACTACTTTTACTACAGCTGGAAAAATTCAATACAAAAATAAACAAAACTTTCCAATTGTAGTAAATGTGGTATAAATTTCGAGTAAACGAAACACATTAAATGTAAAATTCTCCAATGTTTGATGATTTTTTTTTATTACACTATAAAGCGTGTAATGAAAAAAATTAAAAAATTTTGTTTTTCATCCAACATGATTGAGAAGCCGTCAAATTAAACATTACATGGTCAAATTCATACAGCCGTCCAGCATGCTGGACAGCATGCTTGGCCGTATATAGGCCGCTTAAGTCCGGATAATACAATGTCCTATTAGCTACTAATTGGGACTTTATCTAGCCACATTTGTTGTTAACACATAAATCTTAAATAAAACTTTAGGTTAAATTTTAATGACACATTGTGTTATCCGGCCTACAAAACATTAATTTGCATTAAAAAAAATTTTCAGTTTCTCGGATATTTTTTGTATTGAAAAATTTTCAGTTTCTAAGACATTTTTATGTAGAAAAAATCGAAGATTCTAGCAAAATTTTCAAAGAGAAAAAAATGCTCAGATTCTAAAAATTTTTTGTGTACAATAATTAACAGATTGACTCATATTTTTTACTTAAAAAATAGTTTAAAATTTTGTATTTTACCATGAATATATGATAGATTCTTAAAAGATTTTTTGTATAGAAAAATTTTCAGATTCTAAGACTTTTTTGCATACAAAAATTCTTAGATACTCAGGCAATTTTTGTATGAAAAACTTTAAAAGATCCAGACATTTTTTATATAGAAAAATTCTCAAAGTTCAAAAGTGGTTTAGAAAATTATTCCATTTCAAATAGACGTATTAAAATTTAATATCAAATAAGAGGTACTTTGAAGATTTATTTAGTACAGGTATAAAAATATGAAGAAGTTTTTAAGGGTGGGTGCGAACATGCTAAATAAATTCTAAACTAAATTTAGGTTTCCAATTTCTATGAAATTTTCAAAAGTTTTAAAAAAATTTTGAAGAACATTTTTTTGTCAATTTGTATTTAGTTTAGAATTTATTTAGCCAAATAAGTTCCGAACAATTTTTAGTCTCTTTTTTACCACATAAATATAAGTTAAGCACCCAAAGTTTTTTTAAAATTTTTGCCCCCTCTATAGCATTATTTGAATAAAAAAATTATTTATCTTTGGAAAGATCTTAAAGGCTGAGTTACCCAACCGTAAACGTATCTGTAACGAATCATCTGTTTCGAAACCACAAGAAGAAATGTATACGAATGGTTACTGACACGTAAATGTAAACGTACTTGCCGGAGCATTCTGTTGAAATCAGAATTTTCTATCCAGCATCGAAACAGCTGAATGATTTTAGTCGGAAAAAATATGAAATGAATAAAGAAAATTGATTCAAACACAAATAAGGAATAAGAATTGACAAATAAATGTAAAAATTTTTAATAAAATATAAAACCAGATGAAATGGATGCTAAATAGTAACGTCGTTTACGGTAATCTATAAGTGTACTTTTTAGCTACGGCACGGTACAGTTACATCACATTTACGTTTACGGTCTCATAATCCGCCCTTAAATGTTTCACTTCAGTACAGGGATGATAAAGTTAGTACTATAGTTAGGGTGACCATTTCTTTCTCACTTGAAATCAGTACAATTTTCTTACGCTGTTATTCAAAAAAACTTCTTAATTTAGCTTTAAAACATAAATTTTCTAAAGCATGCATTATCTCTATTAAACCAACGACTATATAGACTAAAGACAATCCACCAGCCTCAACTGCTGTTAAAAAGTCTCTTTAATTTTATATGCAAATTGGTTTTAAGAGAAACAGTGAATTAATAAAGTCGATTTGATAAAAAGAACTATTTCAATTAAATTAGTTTTTAAATCATTGTTGCAGGTGAACGCGTTCAATTAAATGAATTCACTTGATTTTCTTAAGATTAATTCGATCTCTTTAGACAAAACTTTAATTCGATTTAACGGGTATTGAATTATATTTAAAATAGTATTTTGATTATTCTTATTAAAAAAATGTAATATTTTTTAAATGTCAAAAATCAGTAAATCAGTACAAAATTCAAAAAATCAGTACATGATTTTTTCATCAGTACACGTGACCAAAAATCTGTACGAATGGTCACACTAACTAGAGTTCTTTTTGTGGTACTATTGAAACCTCAAAAGTACTATGGTACTCCTCTGACTCAGTGGAGTTGTTAAATTTCGATACTTTTTGAGTACTCAATACTACTCAATACTTTTCAATTCAGTACTCGATACTACTCAATACTTTTAACGGTTTTTGTGAATTTAAAAATAAAAATGTTATTAATTCGTATTTAATAGGAAAAATAATAACAATTCACATACACGTGTTAAATAATTATTTTTACTTACATGTTAATTAATTTAAAACATTTTAAATAAATTAATTAAATAATTTTTCCCAAAAATTCGTTACAAATTTCTTTGCTTCACAAATAGAGTTGTATTTTTAGAGTAATATTTTTAGAGTTGTGTTTTCATACGAAAAATACACATTTCTACTGAAAATTGCATCTTTAAAAGTATTGAGTACTCAAAAAAACAGTCAGTTTTGAGTACTCAGTACCGGAATACTCAATACTTTTACAACTCTATCACAGTAAACAGTACTACACATTTTTCGATTATTAAATTTTTTGCAGGGTTGGCAGGCAATACCGCTAAAATACCGTTATCGATTCAAAACCCTTTCAACTGACTACCGTTACCTCTAAAATATCGGTACCGAAATACCCGGAATACCGTTATCCTTAAAATACCGTTACCGAAATAACTGAATACCGTTATCCTTAAAATACCGATACCGAAATAAATGAAATATCAATAGCCTCAAAATACCGTTACCGAAACAAATGAAATATTGTTATCCCTAAAATACCGTTACCGTTATTTTTAATTTTCTGCTTTTGGTAATTTCACGTGGTTATTGAGTAATTTTTGTACATTAATTTGATAAATTGGTTCTGTTTTTAATATAGTTTGTTTTTTGTAAAAAAAATTACGGGATGCATCGAAATAACTGACTACCGATACCCTTAAAATACCGTTACCGATATAACTGAAATACCGCTAACCTTAAAATACCGTTACCGAAATAACACAAATTACGTTATCTTTAAAATACCGTTACCGAAATAACTCAAATACCGTTATCCTTAAAATACCGATATAAATGAAATAGCGTTACCCTTAAAATACCGTTACCGAAATAACCTAAAATATCGTTACCCTAACAATAACCGCTTTCGTTTCGGTTGCAATCCATGATTTTTTGTGTTTTTTTAATTTTCAGAGATATTATTGTGTTTTCAAATATCGGAGTTTCAAATAAAAAATACTTATGTCGAAAATATTTAAAATATTAGATGTTACTATTGAAAACTCAAGTTAAACACATAAAAAATGTTCTTTCGCTTTTTTTTTATTAAAATACATATGTATACAAAACAAATTATTAAAAATTAGGAGAATTAAGAGATCTAGAAATATTTGTATTTTTATAAACGAGCAAAATGTTTTCCCCCATCAGAGCTCCTAAAGAATTCACTCATTCGATTTTCATATCTGAATGGTTAAATACCTAAAACCTATTTCGAAGAATCGAATGAATTCTTAATGCACCGAATGCAATCATTAAATTCATTTGATTCGATTGTCAATCTGTTCAATCGAAAATATTCTTATGACATTACAAGGTGGAATAGACCTGTAAATAACATAAAAATAATATTCGCTTTAAAACGAAGTCAAGTACGATAATCAGGGACTTTAAATTCTGAACCCTACACTCACAGAAATAAACCTGTAAAAATAGCAGAAAAAGCTACTAAAGATTAAGAAAAAATGGCCTTACAAAAGAAACTGCTGAGATTAGCAGATTTTTTTATATATTTTTATTATTAACTTTTAGTTCATTGAAAATAACAAATTATACTGTAAAATCTGCAAAAAAATATTAATATGAGTAGAGTAAAAATAGCAAAAATAAACTGTTATATCTACAAAATTTTTTGTTACTTTTAAGTTAAATTTAAAATCAACCGAAATGGTTGCTCTAAATAGTAAACTGCTGATCAGAAGACTAGATTTTTATTCGTATTAAAAAAATTAGAAAAAAGCTTTCTACATTTAAAATTTTTGGTGATTTTTAGTCTAATAATTATTATTTATTACTAATTTTAGCAGGTTAAATTGTTATTTTCTGTCAACTAAAATTTATTCAAATATAACTAAAATTTTGTATATGTATTTAACAGTTTGGTTTTTCCTGTACTTATCTTACTAATATTTTACAAAAATAATCAGATAGAATTTTTTTATGCAACGTAATTTTTAACTAATTTTTAATAGTTTTAACTATAATTTTTACGTTTTTCTATTGCTGTATGAGTTAGATAGTATAAAAGAACGCTTTATTTTTTATGAGTTTTTATTTTTTAATTTATAATGATAAAAAAATTAAATGAAAAATTTTTTGGTAATACAGAGGTCAAAAAAGTACTATTTTTAAAGCTCTTTAGTACTATTTTAGAATTCCCATTTATCATCCCTGCTTTAGTATTCTAAGGCCGAGTTTTTAAGATGTATATTGTATTTAAACCAAGTTTGACGAAATTTGTAGCTAGAATACTGTTAGCTTGTAGCTAGAATACTGTTTTTGAAATTTAGTTTAACAAAAGTATGAAATGGATGGCGAAATTCGTCTTCGGTTTAAGTAAACTAAGTTTATCTGACATCCCAAAAACTCGGCCTAAGGCTCAGTTTTTAGGATGCAATTTAACTTTAAACTTAATTGAAAGCAATTTGTAATTGGAATACTGCATTAAAATTCGTTTTATTTTAATAAAGACAAAAATTTTAAACGAAGAAAAATTTTTCGGGCTTTTTCATGTTTTCTATGGTCTTAGATCAAGTTTTTAGGATGTCAGTTAAAATTTAGGTAAACCTAAACAAATTTTTTCAGTTCTTTCCAAGTTTAACACATTTTTTTCGAAACTATCTTTTCTCTTTTAGAATTCTGCAACGACAAAATTCTTAATAAACTGGCAACTTAACTACCGAATTTTGGTCTGTATTGAAAAAAAATAAACTATTATTTCAAACGCAGTATTCCGGTTATAAACTACGTTAAACTAAGTTTAAGGATAATATACAGCTATGGACATAGAAATAGGACAATTCATACAAAATTATCTTCATGCATTTCTCTTAATAATTATAAAGCAATAATTATATTTCTTTTCTATTATAGAACACAGTAATCAAGTAGTCTCAGATTATAAATAATTATATTTCTTAACACATAAAAGTGTTCTATTTCCATGTCCATAGCTGTACATTTTAAAAGCTCGTCCTAAGTTTTATAAATACTTACTTATTCTAGCAAAAGGTTCTTCAAATCTTTTAAATGCTTGCAATTCTTCCAGCTTTAGTAATTGTCTGTAAACACTACACCATATAGCAATTAAATCCATCATAAAATGTATTGGAGGTTCTAAATCATCTTCCGGAAAACGTTCCGGCTGTTCTAAAAATATTTGATTATGAAGTTGGATATTGGAGCACAATAGCAAAATAAATTTTTCCAGTTTTTTAAAATCTGCTTCAATATAATGAAAATTATATATTTGTATTTGCTCCATAGGCCAATCGTACGTATTATTGTTGTTGATTTGTTCGGGAGTTATATGACATGATAAACCAATGGCTTTTAAGATGTCATGTACAAAATCACAAGCTAATTCGAGGCATAAACTGTTATTGTCCCAGGATTTTGTTAAAAGTTCAACAACGAAGTTTTGGGCAACAGTCTAAGTACGGAGCGAAAAGGAATATTTTAAAAATATAATATTGTTGCAGTGTATTTAATTACATTATATTTACCTCTACAGAAACTCCAGATTTTAAAAGTGTTAAAAATTGCATTTTCAGTTAATAAATGTATGGCTCTATGGTATGGCTCTTGAAACCAATTTTTTAAATACAGTTATAAAATGCAAACAATTTCAAAATCATAACCACAGATATAGGTTGAGTGGAGAGTTGTGAAATTTCGAATCTCCATGAATTTAACAAGATCCAAGTACTTGAGTTAACAAGATCCAAGTAATCGAGTTAAAAAGAACTAACAAGTATTCGTTAGTACTCGTATATAACAGCTGATTTTTTTGTAAATAACAAACAGCAAACAAGCACGTGGTGGTTATAAATGTATACAAAACGCACGTGGTGGTATAAATGTAAACAAAAGCACGTGGAGCTATATATGTAAACAAAAGCACGTGGTATTTGAAAATTTTACCAAATAACTTAAAAATATGTATATATACATATAAAATGTTAATAAAATCGCAAAAATATGTTTCATTTTGTAAAAAAATATATAAACATATATTTTTCCATACAATGTTCTACAGGGTAATAGAAAATTCTAATTCATCCATATTTTGTAAAAATTCGTCAAGAATAGCGGGAGAGATGTAGAGCTCTGAAATTTTCAAGAATAATTTGCCACTACATTTCTATAAATCCGGATATATAACACATGCCTGAAATAATCCGCCGGACGAAACTACAAACCAACAAGATTTGCTCCGCTGGGTTATTATGCACCAAAATAAAAGAAAAAAATCATGTTTTTCAAAAATTCGTCAAAAATAGCGGGAGAGATGTAGAGCTCTGAAATTTTCAAGAATAATTTTCCACTACATTTCTATAAATCCGGATATATAACATATGACTGAATTAATCCGGCGGACGAAACTACAAACCAACTAGATTTGGTCCGCTGGGTCACTATGCACCAAAATAAAATAAAAAAATCATGTTTTTCAAAAATTCGTCAAAAATAGCAGGAGAGACGTAGAGCTCTGCAATTTTCAAGAATAATTTTCCACTATATTTCTATAAATCCGCATATATAACACATGCCTTAATTAATCCGGCGGACGAAACTACAAACCAACAAGATTTGGGCCGCTGGGTCATTATGCACCAAAATAAAATAAAAAAAAACATCAAAGGAATTAAATATGCTAAAAGTCCCAAACGTATTTAACAAATTATGAAAAATAATCCGCTGCAGGCATGTCCCTATCCGGATTTCATTCTTGCCTAAGGAAATCGTCAGAGGACGACGTTTTTAGAATTTCTGGAAATATTTGTTAAGTTAAGTTGTAAACTCAATGAGAATTTTTTGTTCTCGTCTAGGAGCGTTATTAAACATTTAAAATATCAAGGAAAAAACGAAAACAACAACAGAAAATTTTCCACAATTTGCTTTGTCATCTTCCAATGTACTACTCTGTTGTTTTGACAGATCTAGCAATGTAGCGACATCCATTTATGTAGAAACAACAATAGAGAACAATGTTTTCTAAAGTGTCAGTAACATTTAAATTTGCACAAGCACTTTCATATTAGTTTCTTTAATTTTATTTTATCGGGATATACATTAATTGCATCAAAGGAATTAAATATGCTAAAAATCCCAAACGTATTTAACAAATTGTGAAAAATAATCCGCTGCAGGCATGTCCCTATCCGGATTTCATTCTTGCCTAAGGAAATCGTCAGGGGACGACGTTTTTAGAATTTCTGGAAATATTTGCTAAGTTAAATTACAAACTCAATGAGAATTTTTTGTTCTCGTCTAGGAGCGTTATTAAACATTTAAAATATCAAAGAAAAAACAAAAACAACAACAGAAAATTTTCCACAATTTGCTTTGTCATCTTCCAATGTACTGCTCTGTTGTTTTGACAGATCTAGCAATGTAGCGACATCCATTTATGTAGAAACAACAATAGAGAACAATGTTTTCTAAAGTGTCAGTAACATTTAAATTTGCACAAGCACTTTCATATTAGTTTCTTTAATTTTATTTTATCGGGATATACATTAATTGCATCAAAGGAATTAAATATGCTAAAAATCGCAAACGTATTTAACAAATTGTGAAAAATAATCCGCTGCAGGCATGTCCCTATCCGGATTTCATTCTTGCCTAAGGAAATCGTCAGGGGACGATGTTTTTAGAATTTCTGGAAATATTTGTTAAGTTAAATTACAAACTCAATGAGAATTTTTTGTTCTCGTCTAGGAGCGTTATTAAACATTTAAAATATCAAAGAAAAAACAAAAACAACAACAGAAAATTTTCCACAATTTGCTTTGTCATCTTCCAATGTACTACTCTGTTATTTTGACAGATCTAGCAATGTGCTGACATCCATTCATGTAGAGACAACAATAGAGAACAATGTTTTCTAAAGTGTCAGTAACATCTAAATTTGCACAAGCACTTTCATATTAGTTTCTTTAATTTTATTTTATCGGGATATACATTAATTGCATCAAAGGAATTAAATATGCTAAAAATCCCAAACGTATTTAACAAATTGTGAAAAATAATCCGCTGCAGGCATGTCCCTATCCGGATTTCATTCTTGCCTAAGGAAAAAAAAATTTCAATTTGTTTGATAATTAAAAAACATCAATCAAAGAAGAACAATGTTTTCTAAAGTGTCAGTAACATCTAAATTTGCACAAGCACTTTCATATTAGTTTCTTTAATTTTATTTTATCGGGATATACATTAATTGCATCAAAGGAATTAAATATGCTAAAAATCCCAAACGTATTTAACAAATTGTGAAAAATAATCCGCTGCAGGCATGTCCCTATCCGGATTTCATTCTTGCCTAAGGAAAAAAAAATTTCAATTTGTTTGATAATTAAAAAACATCAATCAAAGAAGAAAAGAATTTTAACAATTCAATTCAATAAATCGTCAGGGGACCACGTTTTTAGAATTTCTGGAGATATTTGTTAAGTTAAATTACAAACTCAATGAGAATTTTTTGTTCTCGTCTAGGAGCGTTATTAAACATTTAAAATATCAAAGAAAAAACAAAAACAACAACAGAAAATTGTCCACAATTTGCTTTGTCATCTTCCAATGTACTACTCTATTGTTTTAACAGATCTAGCAATGTAGTGACATCCATTCATGTAGAAACAACAATAGAGAACAATTTGTTAAATACGTTTGGGATTTTTAGCATATTTAATTCCTTTGATGCAATTAATGTATATCCCGATAAAATAAAATTATAAAAACATGTTTTTCAAAAATTCGTCAAAAAAGCCTCAGAGATGTAGAGCTCTGGAACTTTCAACAATAATTTTGCACTATATTTCTATAAACGTGGATATATGTATAACACATGCCTGAAATAATCCGGCGGACGAAACTACAAACCAACAAGATTTGGTCCGCTGGGTTATTATGCACCAAAATAAAAGAAAAAAATCATGTTTTCAAAAATTCGTCAAAAATAGCAGGAAATTTTCCACTACATTTCTATAAATCCCTTTATAATACACATGCCTGAAATAATCCGGCGGACGAAACTACAAACCAACATGATTTGGTCCGCAGGGTTATTATGCACCAAAATGAAATAAAAAAAATCACGTTTTTCAATAAACCTATATTTCTATAAACCTGGATATATAACACATGCCTGAAATAATCCGGCGGACGAAACTACAAACCAACAAGATTTGGTCCGCTGGGTTATTATGCACCAAAATTAAAGAAAAAATCATGTTTTTCAAAAATTCGTCAAAAATAGCGGGAGAGGTGTAGAGCTCTGAAATTTTCAACAATAATTTTCCACTACATTTCTATAAATCCGGTTAAATAACAAATGCCTGAAATAATCCGGCGGACGAAACTACAAACCAACAACATTTGGTCCGCAGTGTTATTATGCACAAAAATGAAATAAAAAAAATTACGTTTTACAAAAATTCGTCAAAAATAGCGGGAGAGATGTAGAGCTCTGAAATTTTCAACAATAATTTTGCACTACATTTCTAGGAATCTGGATATATAACACATGCCTGAAATAATCCGGCGGACGAAACTACAAACCAACAAGCTTTGGTCCATTGGGTCATTATGCACCAAAATAAAAAAATCATGTTTTTCAAAAATTCGTCAAAAATAGCGGGAGAGATGTAGAGCTCTGAAATTTTCAAGAATAATTTTCCACTACATTTCTATAAATCCGGATATATAACACATGCCCGAATTATTCCGGCAGACGAAACTACAAACCAATAAGATTTGGTCCGCTGGGTCATTATGTACCAAAATAAAAAAAAATCATGTTTTTCAAAAATTGGTCAAAAATACCGGGAGAGATGTAGAGCTCTGAAATTTTCAACAATAATTTTCTACTACATTTCTATAAATCTGAATATATAACACATGACTGAATTAAACCGGCGGACGAAACTACAAGCAAACAAGATTTGGTCCGCTGGGTTATTATGCACCAAAATAAAATAAAAAAAATCATGTTTTTCAAAAATTCGTCAAAAATAGCGGGAGAGATGTAGAGCTCTGAAATTTTCAAGAATAATTTTCCACTACATTTCTATAAATCCGGATATATAACACATGCCTCAATTAGTCCGGCGGACGAAACTACAAGCCAACAAGGTTTGGTCCGCTGGGTTATTATGCACCAAAATAAAATAAAAAAAAATCATGTTTTTCAAAAATTCGTCAAAAATAGCGGGAGAGATTTAGAGCTCTGAAATTTTCAACAATAATTTTCCACTAAATTTCTATAAATCTGGATATATAACACATGCCTGAAATAATCCGGCGGACGAAACTACAAACCAACAAGATTTGGTCCGCTGGGTTATTATGCACCCAAATAAAATAAAAAAATCATGTTTTTCAAAAATTCGTCAAAAATAGCGGGAGAGATGTAGAGCGCCGGATTATTTCAGGCATGTGTTAAATATCCGGATTTATAGAAATGTAGTGGAAAATTATTCTTGAAAATTTAAGAGCTCTGCATCAGAGAAACAAGCCAGCCGCCGTGAGCCGTTTAAGCCGCCGCCGCCGGTCATTTTTGCTTCAGCCGCCGCCGCCGATTTTTTTCGGCTCATTTCGGCTGGAAGTATCAATTTTCAAATATAAAAAATTTAAAAATAAATATATTTTTTAAAAAGAATTTACTAATTCATTAAACTTGAACAACCAGAGCTAAAAACAATTTTTTTATATGAAAAGAAAAAAGTTAAAATCTTCTAAATATTAGATTTTTATAAATATAATATTTTTAAGCTATAACAGCTTATATAAATTTATACTGTGAAAAAAATTAAAAAAAAAGTTCATAATGGGTTAATATAATACTTCAGAATGCAACTCTTTGCAGATGTGTAAAAAATCAATTAATAAAAAAACATAGCTGCTTAACTTTGCATTTAAAACTCAATATATGTATTTGGCATTTTTATCAAAAATTATGACGAAAAATCGTTACAGAGTTGAAGTCGTGTTAGCATAGATATACGAAAAAGTTTGTAAAATGTATTAATTTTTGTTAAAAGCGTTACTTCTTCTCTTCATATAAATTCTTACAGTTAGTGTTTAGCTTCATTGGTTATTAAAATATAAGCTATTAATGTTAAAAAACCTTACGAGATACTGGTTACGGAGTTTACATTTGGCCTATAAAATTGGTTACAAATTTTATGTATTAACCAAAAATTCGTCAGATTGTTATAAATTTTGTAAAACAGGTGACAATGCGCTGATATATATCGAAATATATAACTCAAATGTAATTCATGCATTTGAAATTAGCTGGTTACATGGTTTTTATCACATTTTTTGATATCACCCATATATATTTTTTCAATTCTAAAATACATTTTTAAAAATGGTCCAGTTGAATATTTTGGATAAATTAGACATTTTGTAACAAATAAATGAAAAAGTAAAGATAAGAGATATTGTAAAATTCTATAATATTTAGAAAAGGACACTTTTACGGATAAAATGCTCAAACCAATGTTCGAGTTGATCACATAATTTCATCATTTAAGGACATTATTGATTGGGCATCTAATTCAAATGGGTCCCTACAAGATATGTGCATCCTGCCCAAACTTTCTAACAAAGCCTCCATTCAAAAGCCTTCAAACAAGTTTAATTTCTTAAATCAATCGATATGTATTTTTTCTATGGTCTTTATTTATTCCTTAATTTGTTAAAATTAAAAAGAATAAATTAAAAAAAATTGATTCCCAGTATGCTTTAATTGTCTGAAAATTCTATAAGAGGCAAAAATTGTTTTGAGTTCCAAGGGGGTTAAATTTTCCCAATGTTGGGATTACTTTGGAGCCCTTTACATTGGCAAAAAAATGTGCTGGCAAAATTAATATTTTGAAAGTTATGTTTTAACGAAAAGGACTTGGTGCTAAAAGGGTATGTTTATAATTTATTAAATAAAACTTGTATGTTATATTACATATTTAGGACCATTTGTTAGATATAGTCTTGACTAGCCATGGATCTGTGCGAACATGAAACAAATCACACGTGAACCAACAACAAATCTTATATAAATTGATTTTATATATATTTTTTTGTGAGTGATTTTCTGACCGTGATAAAGTGCAGACGTTAATTGTGATCTCTTTTCTATAATTCTATTTAAAATTAAAAGCAATAACATTTGTTATTGTTTTAAGAAAAAACTTTTTTTAATACATTGTATCAGTGTTGCCATAACGGCGATTTTTTCGTCAGATCTAGCGATTTTATTTCGCCTCTAGCGGGAAAAATTGTCCTGTAGCTATTAGCCAAAAATCTAGCGATTTTTTTTATCAGCCGTAATATAATTTTTAAAAGTCGGTTTTATGTTGAAAAATATTATAAAACTCGCACATTGATATTCCTTTATTATAAAACACAACATCTTAAACGATTTTAGTAAAAAAACTCTAAAAATACACATTTCTATAAAATATGGGTATGCACTTTTTCATCGTACAGCGCCCTCTATTGTGTATTCGAAATACTAAGATTAATTAAATGAAAATCAGGACTCATTATTTGAAGCTTAATCGTAAAATTTTTCATTATTTAAAAGTTTATAACATTTCTTATTAACATATTAAAGAAATTTTTGAGTAAAAACTGCTTTAAGTACCATTTTTCAACAATCTAGCGATAAAATCGCTAAATATTTACACTGTTTATAATCTAGAGATTTTCTAGCGATTTTTGGGTCTGATCTAGCCATTTATTTTGAAAATTTGTTGGCAACACTGCATTGTATATTGAAATCAACAACAAATTATTACTTATTATTCAGTAGTAAACAAGGTTGGTTACCGTTATCGTTATAATACCGTTATCGCTAAAATACCGTTTCAAATTGAATACCGTTATCGTTACCGTTACCGTTATTTTTATGGGTAGTTACCGGTATTTTACCGGTATTTATTATTTTATATAAAAATTAAAATTTTTTTATTTTTATTTTATAATCTTGAGTGTTTTTTTTTACAAAAAATTTATAGATAATAATTTTACTTATTAAAACTACCAGTATTGAATTTATAGCTTAAAATCTGTATTTTCTGTACTTAAAATTAAAAATATGCCATGTTTTTACTTGTTTTTAACATAATTTTTAATACCGGTACGTACCGGTATTGCTGTTTCGATAACGGTATACCGTTACCGAAACAGTCTTAAATACCGTTACCTTTACCGTTACCTAAACAAACGAAATCTGATACCGTTACCGTTATTCGTTTCGGTAACCAACTTTGGTAGTAAACAAAGGGATTAATATTCTGCTATACTAATCCTCTGCTGTTACAGCAAAGGATAGTAGCAGCGAGTCTACTGAAGCAAGCGATATTGTCTGGTAGACAGTCGCTGAAAAGAAAACAACGAAACGACGACAAAATCGATCACCAGGATTAGTTAAGCATGCAATCAAAATAAAAAAAACTACCAACAATGATGATTAGGGCAAGGAATTCCATGCAAATGCATGTTATTTCTCGATAGTCCAAAACTAATATGGACTAAACATTTATCCGAATCATCAAATTTAGAACAAACTGGCATCATTTTTTATTTTGTAGAAAATATAAAAAATTTATACGTTTTCATATTTTGATTCAATCAAAATAAACATTTTTAAAACTTTATTGACCTATGGGAAATCTTCGAGTTCTGTGTCTGTTTGCAAAATAACTAACTTAAATATATTTTTAAGTTTTAAAGTGCATTATTTTTGCAAAAATTATAGTTTTTAGTGCATATTTCTTATATTGTTAGTGCATATTTTTCTTTTTTAACCGCATATTTTAGGCGCATATTTTTCATTTTTAAGTGCATGAAATTCCTTGCCCTAATGATGATATACCAAGTACCTACTAGCAACAATATGTTTGCTGCACTTGATGTAGACAATAATGATGATGATACTTATATTAACGATAATGCTAACAAAGAGCTGTCTGAAGAAAAACCGCCTCCAATAATTATTCCAAATGTTTCAGATATAAGAGCGAAGATGAATAACTTTTCAAAAATAGTAAACCTTGAAGATTATTCGTACAAATCCTTGAGAGATGGTCAGGTAAGAGTAATGCCAAAAAACGTAAAGGCATATAGAGTGATAGTAAAATATCTATCTTTCGTAAAAAAACTTAAACGTTTTCAAATCACATTACAAAATGTTGTTTTCAGCCGATCAAGCCGCCGCCGCCGCCGATTATTTGGTTGCGCCGCCGCCGCCGATTTTTATCCGGCTCAACCTCAATCGCCGCCGCCGCCGCCGATTTTTTGCTTGCGCCGCCGCCGCCGATTATTTTGGTCGGCTTGTTTCTCTGCTCTGCATCTCTCCCGCTATTTATGACGAATTTTTGAAAAACATAATTTTTTTCTTTTATTTTGGTGCGTAATAACCCAGTCGACCAAATCTTGTTGGTTTGTAGTATCGTCCGCCGGATTATTTCAGGCATGTGTTATATATCCAAATTTATAGAAATGTAGTGGAAAATTATTCTTGAAAATTTCAGAGTTCTACATCTGTCCCGCTATTTTTGACGAATTTTTGAAAAACGTGATTTTTTTTATTTCATTTTGGTGCATAATAACCCTGTTATGGGTGTGATTGTGGAAGTGGTGGTAATGGCTAGGAAATAGATGGAAAATGGAAGAATAAGTTTTTTTTTATAAATTTTAAAATAAAGGTTATATAACGTTTTTATTTGCTTCCACGGTAGTAAATGATCGAACTAGTTTTAAAAAAGTACCAGTTGTTGGACTAGTAATTAAGAAACTAGTTCTCTTAATAATCATTTTTTTTGTGTAAAACGATTGTTTAGACAAATTACCTAAAATAAAATGCGAGTTTTGAAATTGTACCTTGGTTTTAAATAATACAATCTGAGTTTGCGAATAAACACTAAATTTTTTTTTATTGTGATCAGAAATCGTAATCACGATATGTTGTAATTTTATTTAGTAGATTTTTGTTTTTTTTATATGCATAATTCAGCTCTTAACCAACTGATCCGTAACTAGTATTTTGTTTGCTTCGGTATAGTTGGTGGTGTGAGTGGGGCCAAAGGTACGAGTTCCCGGAATAGAAACCTGAAAATATGCAGAGAAAAACAAAAATTTATTAGCAAAGAAACTGTTATACTGCCAGGTGGAACGTAAATTTTATGGGACATGAATATAGAGCTTTTAGTTTTGGATAATTGAAATTGATTTATTGAAATTAAAATTATTAAATAAGATAATTAAAAACTTACCTGTAGTTTTGCCGGTGGTTTGTCGTTTTTGGTTGTTTTTTTTTGCACGTTGCATGTAGTTTGTGTGTTGCATCTAGAATGTAGATTGTTTGTTGTTCATGTGTTTTGTTGTTGTTGTGGTGATTTTTAATTTTTATATTTAGTAGAACCTTTTGATTTGCTTTGTTTATTTGATTTCGATGTTTCTTTTCTGCATTTTTTTTTTGGTTTGATTTTTTTTAATTTTTAGACGTTTTTAAATCATTTATTTTAGGAGTTTATTGTTCGGAGGGTGAAAGTTGGATATGGTACGAATATGTTTGGAATGAATGTTTGGTCGAATGGATGTGATCATTGTTTGCACGTTTTTGTGGGTGTTAGTACTTATTTTCAGTTTATGTTTTTTTTAGTTATTGCCAAATTGTTTCCTTAGTTTTTTTTAATTTTATTTGTGGCTTTCTTTTATTTATTAATTGTCCTCGTTTTATAAAAAAAGAATAAATATCAAGGCTGACTTCCAAATGTCAGCTGTCAGGGAAATTGTCAAATAAAAACAGAGTTGATCAGTAGTACAGGTTTGGCAATGGGGTTGCCAGACACCAGGGTTGGATTTTTTTGGCCAAGTTTTTAAGAGAATTTTTAGGAGACTCTCTTTGAAGATTTGCGAACCGCCAAATCTTATTGTTCACAAATTATGCTCCAGGCCAGAGAATATAGTTCATTGAACTAAAAATATGGCGCTATGTATATTTTTTTTAAATAGATTTTGTTGGTAGGAAGGCCATTTATGCACTTGTAACAGGAAAAATAGGAAGACATTTAAAACCAAATAATGTAACTCCATTTTTTTGGTCAGTTCTGTATCATACGAGCAACCAGAAAGTTGGAAGTGAAGTTTAACCAAGCAAATAAATTAAAATTTTTTTTGAAATTCTTTTAAAATAAAGACTAAGAAAAAATAATTAAATTATAATACAATTTAAATCCAGTAAAGTGCAAAGTTAAATAAGTAACAATTTTTGGGTGAATAAAAACAGTAAAGTGAGTTTTTCTTTATAAAATAAATATAAATAAAAGAAAATGTACAAGTGCATAAAAACCTTTTTAGGTAACAAATTCTGGCAGAGCAGGGACTGGTTCGCGGCAATTTGTTTTCGGTAAAGGAACAGGAACCTTTAAATATAGTGGAGAAACATAGTAAATCCGTAAGTTTTAAAATTTTTTTTTGTAGTTAAAATGGCGGTTCGTAATTTTTCCATGGGTGTATCTTTTTTTTTACATAGTGTGGTCAACAACAAGCCGAGTTAATAGGAAATAAGATATCCCAGGAGCGCTGGAAGTTATTGGCCACAGGACGAGATTTCTAAGCCCCGGATATAAGGTAACCCGAATCCCATATAGCCAACTCTGTATTTGTGAAAAAAAAGTGGCAACTTGATCATCCCGTATAGTGGGAACTCCCAGTAACGTCAGATAAGGTTAGAAGAATATAGCTGGTGTAGGTTGTGGTATAGGGCTGGTTCCTTACACCTAAGTGAAAAAAGAGCTTTCAAGTGGATAGGAATAGCTTTTATTTATAATCCACTTTATAAGGCCAGAATACAAACCACATTAAGTAACTGGCATAATAAATGTAAATTTATAGCTCCCACACGTATTGGGGATTACAGCAAATTGCCGGGATTGCTAAAATAGAGGAGAAAGAGCTAAATTGGGAAACAATTTGATTACGAGAGATTTGTTAATAGAATTTGGATTAGTTAGTGGCAGAATTAGTAAATTTATTATTTTTTTAAGAGTTATTCCGCTTGATACAGATTATTTTTTTTTTTTGGGTATTTGAAATTTTATTAGGAGTTCTTAGTTAAGTTTATTTAGTGGTTTTGTTTTTTTTGTCGTTTTAGTTATTTTTGTTTGTAAAGATCTTACCCAACAAAAAAATTATATTTTTTTTTTTTAATTGGAAATTTATCGGGAGTGCGAAACTAAACAGTATACCCTCAGAGTGCACTTTTAGGGTAGGACAAAGTGAAAAGGATTTTTTTTATATAGTCAAATTTTTTTATATATAGTGGGATCAAGATTTTGACCCATATATTAGTTGTGTTCGATCTGTGAGGTTACTTGTTGTGTATTTTTGTTAGTTATTATTAGGTAATTATTTTTAGAAAATTTAGCTTTAATTTTTTTTGTTAGCAAGCAATATTTTGCGGAACATTTTATTAGTGTTCAAAGTTAGGTAATTTTTATTTTTATTCAGTAAAAATACTATATTTCCTAAATTTTGAAATAAAAATTTAGGAGGTATAGTGAATAATTTACTGACCTGGAAATATTTGTAAATCAGTTATTGCTTAGCTGTATAAAAGCATAATTTGAATGAAAATTTTATATTTTTTTGGAATATTTATATATTGGTTGTGAAACCGTTCGTTTTATTAAATGCTGAGTATCGTTCAGTTAATAAGGGCATAAGTGCCAAAATTTGATATAACTCTTTTGTTTTTGTAAAAACAAGGGAAAATAAGAAACAACATATTTAGTTTAGTTAGTAATTTTTTTTCGTTAGTTTTTGTTAGTACAAATTTGTTAGAAGTTAATTTTTAAATTTTTAGTAAACCAAATACCCAAAGTTTTTAAAAAGCCACTATAATTTTAAGAATTTTATGTTTAGTTTTAGTATTTTATTTAATAAAATTTGATGTGAAATTTTAAATTGAACATTATGTGTTGCTAATTTGTGTTGAGGGTATTTCAGATACGATGGTGTAATATGGGCTGACGATGAAATAAAATGGTAAGTTGTTGGTAACTTCAAGGGTCATAGTAAAAGGTTTGGAATCTATGGCTTAGGTAGGGTGGGTAGCGTTGGTGGGAATGATACCGGTCCCACAAGTTAATAATGTCCTTGGGTAATGTCTGTCTGTGTGTTTTAGTGATTTTGGTTTCTTTTGTAATTCTGTTTTGTTAGTATAAATTTTCTATTGTTTTACTTCCGGTCTATGGTTGCGGGTTGGGAAAACACGACTTGCTCAGAGCTAGCTGAGGTGTCAACCTAGATCCGATGTGGACGAAGTATCATAACAATAAATGGCGCCCAATTGTGAAAGCTCAGGGGATCCAAATAAATTGAACCCCAGAGAAAAAGATTTAAACGATCCATATAAAATAGACCAACACTGACATACAATATATTATTGTTGTCAGTGATTCCAAATCGAAAGGAGTCTTAATCCATAGAGAGTTAATTGCGAATGGAGATTTGGAATTTCATATTACCGTATTTTTTATTATATTTGTTTTTATAAAACATGCTGTGTCCTAACAAAAAAATTGTGGGTTAGTTGCATAGCAGTTTTATGTATATCTTTTTTTTTAATTATTTGTTTTAATGAGAAATTACAGAGTCCTAACTGCTAATGAAAGTTAGTTGCGAAGTAATTATCTCAGATGATTATAGCCTAACCGGAAGTGGGTTAGTTGTATAATCGATATTTTTGTCTAGTATGCAACATTACCCAGGCATTTTAGGAATGACGCAAAATAAGTTACCAACAACATTTTCATTTTTAGCCCATTGAGATACAGCACCATTGTATCTGAAACCCTTTTTATATGTTAATTGTTTGTTGTATTATTATTGTGTTTGTGTATGATTAATATTAAATTTGAAATTTTTTTTAATTTAAAGTTTTAATTTTTTCTTAAAAATCTATTATATATTTTAATTTTTTTTTGATACTTTTACCAATTTAACTTTTAAATCCAGTGAAACAGATTTTTTTTTTAGATTTTTAAATATTTTAATTTTGTTTATTGGATAAAGATTTTTTTTGAGGATTTAAAATTTTTTGCTTTATTACGAAATTTATATTTAAAGTTTTAAGTTTCTTGGGAAATCTTAGATATTCTAATTTTTTTTTTTAAACTTTTGGATAAAATTTGATTTTTTTTAGCGAACATTTTGCTGTTGATTTCAAATTTTTGTTTTATACAAATTTTTCTTGTTGTTTAGATTTTTTTGTTTTGGTTTTTTTTTATCAATATTTTAACGGACATGCCAGTCCAAAGATCACCTTCGCGTCCGGGGGATAATACCTCGAATATTGTAGATATGTCGGAAACGATTAATACTCCGAATGTGGCAAATCAAGCTTCTGGTACCACTGATACCACTATTGGTCCTTCAACGGGAGCAATTAGAAAAACTCGGGTTCCCAACGCTAGTCAGAATCCACCAAATTATAACTTTCCACCACCCCAGTTGGAAAACAGAGCAGGTTTTCATGTAGGCCGCAGTCCTAGGGCATATTCAGGTTTGATTCGGGATATGATATCCGAATCAAACAGCAATTACAGATCTGAATTAGAAAAGAATATAGACATTAAAATTCAGGAAAGTATGAAGGAAGGATTTTCTAAATTAATTAATGAAATTCAAAAGTTAAATATAGGTAATAAAAATTCCGATAGGGTGGAATCTAATGAAAGTGTAGGGACACATAAATCTCCCCTTGGAGAAATGCCCAATATTCCGCAGTACCATCAACGCAGGCTAAATTTTCAGGAAATGAACAGTAGCAGCAGTCCATCAAATTCTCCAAGAAATACCCGAAATGAAGAAGTTTTATATCCACGCCAATATGCATCAAGAGGGATAATAAGAGTCGATAAATGGGACATAACTTTCGACGGCAACCCCGACAACGTATATATTGAAGACTTCATCTTTAGGATTGAGTATCTGCAAAAATATCACTCATGCCCATGGAAAGAGTTGCAAGGCGAATTTCACAAATTGTTGAAAGGTGAGGCGAAAGAGTGGTATTGGCTCATGGTGCAGCAAAGGAAAATAAAAACCTGGGAAGACTTGAAGGCAGCATTGAGACTTCAGTACGGTTCCAATCGCAGCGAGTACGAGTTCATGCGAGATTTTGAGGAGCGCAGACAAAAACCTGGCGAAACCATTGATTCGTATTTTCATGCGATGAAAAAACTTCGCTCGAGATTACGTGTGCCGCTGCCAGAGTATGAAGTAATACGAATTATGAAGCGAAATTTGCAGAAAAACATTTCGCAAATTCTATATCCGATGCAAGTTTTTACCGTAGAACAATTGCGAGATGAGTGTAAGGAAGTTGAAAGGACTTACCTGAAAAGAGAGCAAGTGAGTAATGTAGCTCTCCCTCGTTATACACATCCTCGTAGGCACTTGGAAGAGATTTGTAGCGCTGAATCCGATAATGAAGAGGTAGAACAAGTGGAAGAACTTCGTCATTCAGGCAAGCAGAATAACCCTATTAAACCGAATGAAAACAGCAGATTAATTGTCTGCTGGAATTGTAGAAAGGCTGGACACATATTCCAAGATTGCACTTCTATGCAAAGGAACCTTTTCTGCTATCGTTGCGGACTTAATGGAGTGGTTACCCCAACGTGTCCGAATTGCTCGGGAAACCAGCAGAGGAGTGTGGCGAAACCGGCGGAGTCACGCTCCACTCAAACGTAAGCCGATGTACCACAGCTACCCAAACGGATGAAACGGATAAGGATGAAGCTGCAATAAAGGAAAATGAAAACGGTGAAAATATTGAAATTTTTAGTCTGTTGAAAAAGGCGATGAATAGGGATAGAATTTTAAATAATATTAGTGAATCTGAGCAAAAATTAAGAGGAATAATAAATTCATATGAAAAACGTTTAGAAAATTATAAAAGAGTTAGAAATAGGATTTTTAATGAAACAATAGATAAGAAAAAGAGTAGGTTAGATAAAATATTAGTAGCTAGGAATAAATTTAGAAAAAAAAGAGCAATGTTTAACGATATAAAAATGTCCGTCCGTAGATGTTGTGCAATTGCAAATATAATTGGCCGTGATCCCAGAGCGTATGCTAATATAAAAATAGGAGATTTAGAAATAAGAGGTTTATTAGATTCAGGGGCTTCTATCAGCTTATTAGGAAAAAATTGTGAGTCGATTTTGGATAAATTGGGGGCAGATATTATACCAGTTTTTTCAGGCGTAAGCACAGCTGGTGGTAAATACTATAATGTTATAGGCAAAATCAAATGTGATGTTGAGTATGATAACATGAAGCATAAAATAGATTTTTATATTTGCCCAGATCTTATTCAGGAAGCTTACTTTGGGGTAGATTTCTGGAAAAAGTTCGAGATTGCGCCTAAAATTTTTCCGGTAGATGAAATTGAACCTGAAACATTAGCTGAGGAGTATCCGTTGAATTTAAAAGATGTGCAAATGCATGAACTGACTTTGCAACAACAGGAAAAATTAGATAACGTAAAGGCAAAATTTAGAACTTTTGAGGAAAATGGTTTAGGTAAAACAGAGTTAGAGACACATAAAATAGAATTAATAGATGGAGCTACACCTGTGAAAGATAGATACTACCCAGTATCACCAGCAGTCCAGGAACTGATATATGCAGAGGTAGACAATATGCTCGCACTAGGAGTAATAGAGCCAAGCAACAGCCCCTGGAGTAGTCGATGCACATTGGTGCGTAAACCTGGCAAAAACCGGTTATGTTTGGACGCTCGAAAGCTGAACGAGAGAACCGTGAAGGATGCATATCCCATTCAAAACATCGAGGGGATTCTGAGTAGGCTGGATGAGACATACTACATTAGCAGTGTGGATCTAAAATTTGCCTTTTGGCAAATTAGCTTGGATGAAAGGTCGCGAGCCTACACAGCCTTTACCATACCAGGGCGGCCGTTGTATCAGTTTGTGGTGATGCCTTTTGGTTTATGCAACGCAGCGCAAAGGCTGTGTAGGCAAATGGACAAGGTCATTCCTGAGGAGCTAAAAACAAACGTTTTTGTATATCTCGATGATTTATTGGTGATATCGGCGGATTTTGAGAGTCATTTACAACTATTGGAAAAAGTAGCCAAGTGTCTCAATGATGCAAATCTAACCATAGGTATGAATAAATCACAGTTTTGTTTTAAAGAATTAAAGTATCTTGGATTCATAGTTGGAGGAGGCGTGATGAAAACTGACCCAGATAAAATCGGGGCTATTAAAGCTATACCCTTGCCAAAATCGGTGAAAGAGGTTCGCAGCTTTTTAGGTACCGCGGGTTGGTACCGCCGTTTTATCAAAAATTTTTCAGCTATGACTACACCATTGACTGATTTAATAAGAAAAGGTACAAAGTTTGTAATTACAGAGGAGGCCAAAAAGAGTTTTAATGACTTAAAACATGCCCTAACCACCGCACCGGTATTAGTTCATCCGAATTTTGGAAAACACTTTTTCATACAATGTGACGCTTCAGATTATGGAGTAGGAGCAGTTTTGTTCCAGAAAGACCAAGAGGGTCATGAACACCCTATATCATTTTTCTCGCAAAAATTAAACGCAGCGCAAAGAAATTATAGCGTAACTGAAAAGGAATGCTTAGCCGCAGTATTGGCAATAAAAAGATTTAGGCCATACATTGAGTTGCTACCATTTACCGTAATAACGGATCATGCCAGCTTGAAATGGCTTATGTCATTAAGAGATCTAAATGGCAGATTGGCAAGATGGGCCTTACAGCTCCAGGCTTTCGATTTTTTAATAGAACACCGAAAGGGATCAGAGAATATCGTGGCGGATACTTTATCGAGAATGATTGAAGAAATTGATTTAATACCAGAAGATATTTTAGGTTTTGACACGTTAGAATTTCAGTCTGATGAATATAAAGATTTGGTGAAAAAAATTTCCGAAAGGAGAGAAAAATTCCCGGATATAAAAATAGTAAACGGATTGATATTCAAACGAAAAGGTTTAAGTTCTGAATTGGATAGCGTTGATGAGTTCATGTGGAAATTGTGGGTACCCAGTTCATTAACTGACGCGTTGATTAGGGAGGCTCATGAGCCTGAAAATAAAGCCCATGGGGGTATTAATAAAACTCTTTGCAGGTTAAGAACTAGGTACTATTGGCCAAACATGATAATTCAGGTTAAGAATTTTGTTAGCAATTGTAGGGTGTGCAGGGAAACCAAACCTACAAATATTAATTTGAAACCGGAAATAGGAGAGGAGGTAATTACCGTGAGACCATTTCAGAAATTATACATCGATTTTCTAGGTAAATATCCTCGCTCAAAAAAGGGCAATGCATACATTTTTATAGTCGTTGACCATTTTACCAAATTTATGTTTTTAAAAGCTATGAAAGAGGCAACAGCTCCTCAGGTGATTAGATTTTTGGTTGATCACGTATTTCATAATTTCGGAGTACCTGAGGTGATTCACTCAGACAACGGGTCACAATTTCTGTCAAAAGAATTTAAACAAATGATAAGTGATTATAAAATAAATCACCTGAAGACCGCGGTATATTCACCACAGTCAAACGCGTCAGAGCGGGTGAACCAGAGTGTTCTAAATGCCATAAGGGCGTATTTGAAAAACGATCACCGGGAGTGGGATATAAATTTGCCTCATATAGAATTAGCTTTGCGAACAGCCGTTCACACTGCTACCGGAGTTAGCCCATTTTTTGCATTATTCGGTTGCAACATGTTCACCTGTGGGTCAGATTATAAACTGGCAAGACAGTTGAAGGCTTTAGAGGATAGTGAATTATATTTAGAGCGAACGGATAAAATGCGATTGACTAGGGAGAAGATTAGAGAAAATAGTCATAAAGCGTATGAAAGGAGCGCGCTGCGTTATAATCGAGGCGCTCGTGTGGTTCGTTTTGTCCCTGGCCAAGAAATCCTGAGAAGAAATTTTGTTCTCAGTGATTTCAAAAACAATGTAAATGCGAAGATGTGTAGGAAATGGGTACCTAGCCGAGTATTTAGAGTGATCGGTAACAATATGTATGAGCTTGAAACGCTCGCGGGTAAACCTTTAGGTATTTATCATGTGAAGGATTTAAAACAATGAGGACGGATAGAAATAAGGGCAATAGAAATCATTAAGGCGAGAAAATGTGCAATATAAATTTTAGAAATCAATCGCAAAATATTTAGATTAAATAGTGCAATATTAGATTAAGCGTGTTTTCGTCTCTAATGATTTTAAATAAATAAATAAATGAATAAAATAAATAAATAAATAAATTAAGAAATCAATAAATAAATAAATAAATGCATTTGTCCTTTTTTCTCCAATGTTTTATGTAATAAATACAGTTTAGTACCTGAAGATGCTCGTATGAGTTTAATATCACCCATGGTTGAAGTAATAGTTTGAACAAAAGAATCCGCAGTGCAATATTAGGTTAATAGGTAGTCCCAATTATTAGCGATGTCCAGTTTTTTGATTTTATTATAGGTGCAATTTAGTTTTAGGCCCACTGTGTTAAATGTAGTGATGTCCAGTTTTTTTTAGTACCTAGAAAGAGGGAGTAAAGTTCCACAAAGTAAAGTCTTATATGGGGCAATATTTTAGAGATACTTCCCTAATATCTCAAAATTTTCTATAAAATTTTTTTAAGTCGTATAACTGAGTGCTATTTTAGTGCCCGGCTAACTCGGGTAAAGGGATTAGAACGTGGGTGTGGCCTACGTTGGGCGCTGTGGAAACCGGTTACAAATTTACTGGCGTTAAATTCAACTTCAGAACTCCTTGATGAACACCCGTCACTGTTGTTTCTGCGGCAGGCCTTGAAACCTCAGAGTTTTGTTATGGGTGTGATTGTGGAAGTGGTGGTAATGGCTAGGAAATAGATGGAAAATGGAAGAATAAGTTTTTTTTTATAAATTTTAAAATAAAGGTTATATAACGTTTTTATTTGCTTCCACGGTAGTAAATGATCGAACTAGTTTTAAAAAAGTACCAGTTGTTGGACTAGTAATTAAGAAACTAGTTCTCTTAATAATCATTTTTTTTGTGTAAAACGATTGTTTAGACAAATTACCTAAAATAAAATGCGAGTTTTGAAATTGTACCTTGGTTTTAAATAATACAATCTGAGTTTGCGAATAAACACTAAATTTTTTTTTATTGTGATCAGAAATCGTAATCACGATATGTTGTAATTTTATTTAGTAGATTTTTGTTTTTTTTATATGCATAATTCAGCTCTTAACCAACTGATCCGTAACTAGTATTTTGTTTGCTTCGGTATAGTTGGTGGTGTGAGTGGGGCCAAAGGTACGAGTTCCCGGAATAGAAACCTGAAAATATGCAGAGAAAAACAAAAATTTATTAGCAAAGAAACTGTTATACTGCCAGGTGGAACGTAAATTTTATGGGACATGAATATAGAGCTTTTAGTTTTGGATAATTGAAATTGATTTATTGAAATTAAAATTATTAAATAAGATAATTAAAAACTTACCTGTAGTTTTGCCGGTGGTTTGTCGTTTTTGGTTGTTTTTTTTTGCACGTTGCATGTAGTTTGTGTGTTGCATCTAGAATGTAGATTGTTTGTTGTTCATGTGTTTTGTTGTTGTTGTGGTGATTTTTAATTTTTATATTTAGTAGAACCTTTTGATTTGCTTTGTTTATTTGATTTCGATGTTTCTTTTCTGCATTTTTTTTTTGGTTTGATTTTTTTTAATTTTTAGACGTTTTTAAATCATTTATTTTAGGAGTTTATTGTTCGGAGGGTGAAAGTTGGATATGGTACGAATATGTTTGGAATGAATGTTTGGTCGAATGGATGTGATCATTGTTTGCACGTTTTTGTGGGTGTTAGTACTTATTTTCAGTTTATGTTTTTTTTAGTTATTGCCAAATTGTTTCCTTAGTTTTTTTTAATTTTATTTGTGGCTTTCTTTTATTTATTAATTGTCCTCGTTTTATAAAAAAAGAATAAATATCAAGGCTGACTTCCAAATGTCAGCTGTCAGGGAAATTGTCAAATAAAAACAGAGTTGATCAGTAGTACAGGTTTGGCAATGGGGTTGCCAGACACCAGGGTTGGATTTTTTTGGCCAAGTTTTTAAGAGAATTTTTAGGAGACTCTCTTTGAAGATTTGCGAACCGCCAAATCTTATTGTTCACAAATTATGCTCCAGGCCAGAGAATATAGTTCATTGAACTAAAAATATGGCGCTATGTATATTTTTTTTAAATAGATTTTGTTGGTAGGAAGGCCATTTATGCACTTGTAACAGGAAAAATAGGAAGACATTTAAAACCAAATAATGTAACTCCATTTTTTTGGTCAGTTCTGTATCATACGAGCAACCAGAAAGTTGGAAGTGAAGTTTAACCAAGCAAATAAATTAAAATTTTTTTTGAAATTCTTTTAAAATAAAGACTAAGAAAAAATAATTAAATTATAATACAATTTAAATCCAGTAAAGTGCAAAGTTAAATAAGTAACAATTTTTGGGTGAATAAAAACAGTAAAGTGAGTTTTTCTTTATAAAATAAATATAAATAAAAGAAAATGTACAAGTGCATAAAAACCTTTTTAGGTAACAAATTCTGGCAGAGCAGGGACTGGTTCGCGGCAATTTGTTTTCGGTAAAGGAACAGGAACCTTTAAATATAGTGGAGAAACATAGTAAATCCGTAAGTTTTAAAATTTTTTTTTGTAGTTAAAATGGCGGTTCGTAATTTTTCCATGGGTGTATCTTTTTTTTTACATAGTGTGGTCAACAACAAGCCGAGTTAATAGGAAATAAGATATCCCAGGAGCGCTGGAAGTTATTGGCCACAGGACGAGATTTCTAAGCCCCGGATATAAGGTAACCCGAATCCCATATAGCCAACTCTGTATTTGTGAAAAAAAAGTGGCAACTTGATCATCCCGTATAGTGGGAACTCCCAGTAACGTCAGATAAGGTTAGAAGAATATAGCTGGTGTAGGTTGTGGTATAGGGCTGGTTCCTTACACCTAAGTGAAAAAAGAGCTTTCAAGTGGATAGGAATAGCTTTTATTTATAATCCACTTTATAAGGCCAGAATACAAACCACATTAAGTAACTGGCATAATAAATGTAAATTTATAGCTCCCACACGTATTGGGGATTACAGCAAATTGCCGGGATTGCTAAAATAGAGGAGAAAGAGCTAAATTGGGAAACAATTTGATTACGAGAGATTTGTTAATAGAATTTGGATTAGTTAGTGGCAGAATTAGTAAATTTATTATTTTTTTAAGAGTTATTCCGCTTGATACAGATTATTTTTTTTTTTTGGGTATTTGAAATTTTATTAGGAGTTCTTAGTTAAGTTTATTTAGTGGTTTTGTTTTTTTTGTCGTTTTAGTTATTTTTGTTTGTAAAGATCTTACCCAACAAAAAAATTATATTTTTTTTTTTTAATTGGAAATTTATCGGGAGTGCGAAACTAAACAGTATACCCTCAGAGTGCACTTTTAGGGTAGGACAAAGTGAAAAGGATTTTTTTTATATAGTCAAATTTTTTTATATATAGTGGGATCAAGATTTTGACCCATATATTAGTTGTGTTCGATCTGTGAGGTTACTTGTTGTGTATTTTTGTTAGTTATTATTAGGTAATTATTTTTAGAAAATTTAGCTTTAATTTTTTTTGTTAGCAAGCAATATTTTGCGGAACATTTTATTAGTGTTCAAAGTTAGGTAATTTTTATTTTTATTCAGTAAAAATACTATATTTCCTAAATTTTGAAATAAAAATTTAGGAGGTATAGTGAATAATTTACTGACCTGGAAATATTTGTAAATCAGTTATTGCTTAGCTGTATAAAAGCATAATTTGAATGAAAATTTTATATTTTTTTGGAATATTTATATATTGGTTGTGAAACCGTTCGTTTTATTAAATGCTGAGTATCGTTCAGTTAATAAGGGCATAAGTGCCAAAATTTGATATAACTCTTTTGTTTTTGTAAAAACAAGGGAAAATAAGAAACAACATATTTAGTTTAGTTAGTAATTTTTTTTCGTTAGTTTTTGTTAGTACAAATTTGTTAGAAGTTAATTTTTAAATTTTTAGTAAACCAAATACCCAAAGTTTTTAAAAAGCCACTATAATTTTAAGAATTTTATGTTTAGTTTTAGTATTTTATTTAATAAAATTTGATGTGAAATTTTAAATTGAACATTATGTGTTGCTAATTTGTGTTGAGGGTATTTCAGATACGATGGTGTAATATGGGCTGACGATGAAATAAAATGGTAAGTTGTTGGTAACTTCAAGGGTCATAGTAAAAGGTTTGGAATCTATGGCTTAGGTAGGGTGGGTAGCGTTGGTGGGAATGATACCGGTCCCACAAGTTAATAATGTCCTTGGGTAATGTCTGTCTGTGTGTTTTAGTGATTTTGGTTTCTTTTGTAATTCTGTTTTGTTAGTATAAATTTTCTATTGTTTTACTTCCGGTCTATGGTTGCGGGTTGGGAAAACACGACTTGCTCAGAGCTAGCTGAGGTGTCAACCTAGATCCGATGTGGACGAAGTATCATAACAACCCTGCGGACCAAATCTTGTTGGTTTGTAGTTTCGTCCGCCGGATTATTTCAGGCATGTGTTATGTATCCAGATTTATAGAAATGTAGTGGAAAATTTTTGTTGAAAATTTCAGAGCTCTACATCTCTCCCGCTATTTTTGACGAATTTTTGAAAAACATGATTTATTTTATTTTGGTGCATAATGACCCAGCGGACCAAATCTTGTTGGTTTGTAGTTTCGTCCGCCGGATTAATTCAGGAATGTGTTATATATCCGGATTTATAGAAATGTAGTGGAAAATTATTCTTGAAAATTTCAGAGCTCTACATCTCTCCCGCTATTTTTGACGAATTTTTGAAAAACATGATTTTTTTTAATTTATTTTGGTGCATATTAACCCTGCGGACCAAATCTTGTTGATTTGTAGTTTCGTCCGCCGGATTATTTCTGGCATGTGTTATATATCCGCATTTATAGAAATGTAGTGGAAAATTATTCTTGAAAATTTCAGAGCTCTACATCTCTCCCGCTATTTTTGAAAACCATGATTTTTTTTTCTTTTATTTTGGTGCATAATAACCCAGCGGACCAAATCTTGTTGGTTTGTAGTTTCGTCCACCGGATTAATTCAGGAATGTGTTATATATCCGGATTTATAGAAATGTAGTGGAAAATTATTCTTGAAAATTTCAGAGCTCTACATCTGTCCCGCTATTTTTGACGAATTTTTGAACAACGTGATTTTTTTTATTTCATTTTGGTGCATAATAACCCTGCGGACCAAATCTTGTTGGTTTGTAGTTTCGTCCGCAGGATTATTTCAGGCATGTGTTATATATCCGGATTTATAGAAATGTAGTGGAAAATTATTGTTGAAAATTTCAGAGCTCTACATCTCTCCCGCTATTTTTGACGAATTTTTGAAAAACATGATTTTTTTCATTTTATTTTGGTGCATAATAACCCTGCGGACCAAATCTTGTTGGTTTGTAATTTCGTCCGCCGTATTATTTCAGGCATGTGTTATATATCCAAATTTATAGAAATGTAGTGGAAAATTATTCTTGAAAATTTCAGAGTTCTACATCTGTCCCGCTATTTTTGACGAATTTTTGAAAAACGTGATTTTTTTTATTTCATTTTGGTGCATAATAACCCTGCGGACCAAATCTTGTTGGTTTGTAGTTTCGTCCGCCGGATTATTTCAGGCATGTGTTATATGTCCAGATTTATAGAAATGTAGTGGAAAATTACTCTTGAAAATTTCAGAGCTCTACATCTCTCTTGCTATTTTTGACGAATTTTTGAAAAACATGATTTTTTTCATTTTATTTTGGTGCATAATAACCCTGCGGACCAAATCTTGTTGGTTTGTAGTTTCGTCCGCCGTATTATTTCAGGCATGTGTTATATATCCGAATTTATAGAAATGTAGTGGAAAATTATTCTTGAAAATTTCAGAGCTCTACATCTGTCCCGCTATTTTTGACGAATTTTTGGAAAACGTGATTTTTTTTATTTCATTTTGGTGCATAATAACCCTGCGGACCAAATCTTGTTGGTTTGTAGTTTCGTCCGCCGGATTATTTCAGGCATGTGTTATATATCCGGATTTATAGAAATGTAGTGGAAAATTATTCTTGAAAATTTTAGAGCTCTACATCTCTCCCGCTATTTTTGACGAATTTTTGAAAAACATGATTTTTTTCTTTTATTTTGGTGCATATAACCCAGCGGACCAAATCTTGTTGGTTTGTATTTTCGTCCGCCGGATTATTTCAGGCATGTATTATATATCCAGGTTTATAGAAATATAGTGCAAAATTATTGTTGAAAGTTCCAGAATTTTTGAAAAACGTGATTTTTTTTATTTCATTTTGGTGCATAATGACCCAGCGGACCAAATCTTGTTGGTTTGTAGTTTCGTGCGCCGGATTATTTCAGTCATGTGTTATATGTCCAGATTTATAGAAATGTAGTAGAAAATTATTCTTGAAAATTTCAGAGCTCTACATCTCTCCCGCTATTTGAAAATTTTTTTAAAAATTTGGAGGAATTAGAATTTTATATTACCCTGTAGAACATTGTATGGAAAAATATATTTTTTACAAAATAAAACATATTTTTGCGATTTTATTAACACTTTATGTGTATATATACATATTTTTAAGTTATTTGGTAAAATTTTCAAATACCACGTGCTTTTGTTTACATTTATAGGTCCACGTGCTTTTGTTTACATTTATAACCACCACGTGCTTGTCTGCTGTTTGTTATTTACAAAAAAATCAGCTGTTATATACGAGTACTAACGATTACTTGTTAGATCTTGTTAACTCGATTACTTGGATCTTGTTAACTCAAGTAGTTGGATCTTGTTAAATTCACTGTCGTAAATTTCGATACTTTTTGAGTACTCAATACTTTTCATTTGAGTACTCGATACGACTCAATACTTTTAACGGTTTTTTTAATTTAAAAATAAAAATGTGAATTCGTATTTATTACGAAAAATAGTAACAATTTATATGGGTGAAATCAAAAAATGTGATAAGTTTTTGGGCGAAATTTGTGAGAAGCAAAAAGTGTTAATATTTCGATTTTTTCTTAATGGAATCAGTAAGTTTAGTCATTATATGTAAACCTAATTGCAAAAAATCTCTTCTACAAGTTGTCGCAATAACTTTTTTTCCACAATTTTAATTTTTTTTGTTGTAACGGAGTTTACATTTCTGCAAGCAAAAGATATAACAAAAAAAATTGCGTACGAATTTTCTTCAATTTATTAGTTTTTCGTATTTGGGTTTTCAACATGCTTTCCAATGATATATAATTTGTGTTTATCAATTGGCGGTTTCGCGAATAAAAATACAATTCATTCCCCGAAAAAAAAAATTTTTTTTTTTTAATTTTATATTTTTGGTCCTTTTAAATGCTTTTCAAAAAAATAAAATTTTTTTAAATCCCAACAGCGGTTGCGCAGTTACAAAATAATATATTAAAAACATAACATTTCGCGATCAAAGAATTCTTAAATTGTGTGAAACAAATTTAATTTGTCAAACTAAAGTCAGTAATGACTGGAAATATCGATTCAAAACAAATGAAATGCAAAATCAATAGTTTTTCGCTCCAGCAGCTTAGGGTAAAAAACTGATAACTTTTTTTGATTTGACGCAAAATTATTAGTTGAATCGTCTTTTGACGCATAAATATTAGTTGAATCACCTCTGTTTATGGTTATTTTAAAATATTTTAAACATTTATCTACATTTATTTGAATGAAATCTGATGCAAACTAGAGTTGTGAAATGTCGGTATTTTTTGAGTACTCAATACTACTCAATACTTTTCAATTGAGTACTCGATACTACTCAATACTTTTAACGGTTTTTTTAGTTTAAAAATAAAAATGTTATGAATTCGTATTTATTAGGAAAAATTATCACAATTCACATACACGTGTTAAATAACTATTGTTATTTACATTTTATTTAATTTAAAACATTTTAAATAAATTAATTAAATAATTTTTCCCAAAAATTCGTTACAAATTTCTTTGCTTCACAAATAGAGTTGTATTTTCAGAGCTGTATTTTTAGACTACTATTTTTAAAGTTGTATTTTTATACGAAAAATACACATTTCTACGGAAAATTGCATCTTTAAAAGTATTGAGTAGTACCGTTTTAGTATTGAGTACTCAAAAAAACAGTCAGTATTGAGTACTCAGTACCGGAATACTCAATACTTTTACAACTCTAATGCAAACTATTGTGGTTACGGAGTTTACAGTGACGGAGTTTACATTTGGTTACTTTTTTCGTTTTCTTTCAGAAACGCTTTGTCAGAATTTTTTTTCCGAAACGAAATCACATGATGCCTACAAGGTGAATCCAAATATGACATTGTTTTTCTTACTCGTTAAATAGTTTGGTGTAAAAATTAGGAACGGAGTTTACAACATTTTTTCAAATCTTATTAAAGACATCCTTTTTCATCTCGAGAATGTTACATGCTGCAGAAAAGCTTCAAGTCTGTTATACTGGATGACTACCTACAGTCCAACGATCATTTAAGCATAAATAACATTATACTTTTCGGAATATAAATAACCCAGTGTAGAAACGGTAATGATATATCATTATTTTTTGGACTACCAGTAATGACACCCAATTACCTTCTGTATTATTTTAAAACATATAATAATGAGTTACTGATAATGACTTATTTTTATCATTATTTCAAATAGAAAATAATTTTTTAGATTTTTTTGAAAATTTTTTGAAATCTATTTTTATACTCAATATTTTTTAAACACTGGTAAGGATATATGTAACCACATATTTTTTGATTTTTTGTATGTTGGCGAGTAAGCTTACTTGTGTGCAGCAGGTCAATTGTGTTTTTATCTATTAAATATTACATGTCGATATAGCTCGGATGGTAGAGATGTTGACTGGCAATCTGTATATAGAAAATTCCGATTCCCGCACCAGTAAATTTTATTAAAAACAATAAATACAATAAAAAATATTTTTTTTTTATATAATTTATTTTTTAGAAAATCTATTTTTAGACTCATTATTTTTGACAAAAAATACAATAAAAAATATTTTTTTTTTATATAATTTATTTTTTAGAAAATCTATTTTTAGACTTATTATTTTTGTCAGTACTGGTAAGCACATAGGTAACGATATATTTTTTGATTTTTCGTATGCTGGTGTGTAACGACAACTCATTATTTTTCGCGACATCGCCATATAAAGGTAATAAGAAATGTAATAACAAAAGTAACTAGTTACCATTACCAAGTATGTAGTTACATAACCACATATCTGGTAATGATTTTCTACACTGGGAATAGATAACTCCAAAATTCTGGTATATACATTTTTATCAAAAATTATGACGAAAAATCGTTACAGAGTTGATGATATACGAAAAAGTTTGTAAAATGTATTAATTTTTGTTAAAAACGGCACTTTTCCTCTTCATAAAAATTCTTACAGTTAGTGTTTAGCTTTATTGGTTATTAAAATATAAGCTATTAAAGTTAAAAAACCTTATGAGTTGCTTGTTACGGAGTTTACATTTGGCCTATAAAATTGGTCACAAATTTTATGTATTAACCAAAAATTGGTCAGATTGTTATAAATTTTGTAAAACAGGTGACAATGCGCTGATATATATCGAAATTTGTAACTCAAATGTAATCCATGCATTAGAAATTAGGTGGGTACACGGTTTTTATCACATTTTTTGATATCACCCATATATACGTGTTAAATAACTATTGTTACTTACATTTGAATTAACTTAAAACGTTTTAAATAAATTAAATAATTTTTTCCAAAAATCCGTTACAAATATCTTTGTTTCACAAATAGAGTTGTATTTTCAGAGTTGTATTTTTAGAGTACTATTTTTAGAGTTGTATTTTCATACGAAAAATACACATTTCTACGGAAAATTGCATCTTTTAAAGTATTGAGTAGTACCGTTTTAGTATTGAGTACTCTAAAAACAGTTAGTATAGAGTACTCAGTACCGGAATACTCAATACTTTTACAACTCTAGTTGAGTTGCTTACATAGGGGTTACACGATCAATTTTTGCCTTTCAAGTTTCAATACACTCACATTTTTTTACTAACACACTCACATTTTAAAAATTGAATAGCAACTTGATATCAATTTTTGCTTTCAAGTTTTGAGAAAACTTGACGGTAAAGTTTTAAACAGCTGATCAATTTCTTGTAAATTTGTTTTTCTTTTTACAAATATTGTGCCGCAATAAAACACGATTGATAAAATACGGAATGTGAATATTTCGGTATATCGACGAAATGATTTAAAAATAAAAATAAATAAAAAATCAATTTCTGCTGACATCAAAATGTCTGTGGAGTATGTGAAGAAAAAAATAAAGTCTTTTCGAACAGCCTACAGTGCGGAAACAGCCCACAGAGGCGAGCATTTTTAGTTCTTTCCTTGACGACGGCATCTTCAAAGCAAAATTGACTATCAAGTTGCATGCAGCCTACGTCACAGCTTCAAGTTCAACTGAATTTGACAAGCAGTATGTGTTATCAACTTGAAAGCAAAATCTTGATCGTGTAACCTCACTGTAACATAGGGGTTACACGATCAATTTTTTCCTTTCAAGTTTTAATACACTCACACTTTTTTACTAACACACTCACATTTTAAAAATTGAACAGCAACTTGATATCAATTTTTGCTTTCAAGTTTTGAGAAAACTTGACGGTCAAGGTTTAAACAGCTGATCAAATTTCTTGTAAATTTGTTTTTCTTTTTACAAATATTGTGCCGCAATAAAACATGATTGATAAAATACGGAATGTGAATATTTCGGTATATCGACGAAATGATTTAAAAATAAAAATAAATAAAAAATCAATTTCTGCTGACATGAAAATGTCTGTGGAATATGTGAAGAAAAAAATAAAGTCTTTTCGAACAGCCTACAGTGCGGAAACAGCCCACAGAGGCGAGCATTTTTATTCTTTCCTTGACGACGGCATCTTGAAAGCAAAATTGACTATCAAGTTGCATGCAGCCTACGTCACAGCTTCAAGTTCAACTGAATTTGACAAGCAGTATGTGTTATCAACTTGAAAGCAAAATCTTGATCATATAACCTCACTGTTAGCCAAGGTGCACAATCGATGTGCCGCCGATTTTTTTTATGGAAGTCAAGTCGCCGCCAAAGTAAGTGGCTTATATTTGTTAGCTTGTCGCAGAGCTTTGAAGAATTAATTCTTTTTTGAATGAATTCACTACCAATCGAATTCAATTTTCTCTAGAAATGAATGAATTCCTTTTCTTAAGTAATTC
This sequence comes from Leucophora obtusa, assembly GCA_949987735.1. Taxonomy (NCBI): domain Eukaryota; kingdom Metazoa; phylum Arthropoda; class Insecta; order Diptera; family Anthomyiidae; genus Leucophora; species Leucophora obtusa. The sequence continues at coordinate 29,096,675 of OX465297.1, forward strand.
ACTGAATTCGTTCAACTGAACGCGTTCATCAAACAACAAATTCAAAGAATTAATTCAATTGCAATAGTTCTTTTTATTAAATCAAATGAATTAATTGACCGGTTAACGCGTTCAATTTTATAAATCGAACAAAAAAAAGTGAATTAATTCCTTACTGAATTAATTCGCTACTGAATTCCTTCAATTTCATTTTCGTTCGGTGAATTAAAAAAATAAAATTACGTTCCGTGATAATAAAATTACGTTCAGTGAATTAAAAAAAATAAAATTACGTTCAATGAATTAAAAAAAAAATAATAAGTTCACTGAATTGAAGAAAATAAAATAAGTTCACTGAATTGAAAAAAAAATAAAATAAGTTCACTGAATTCAAAGCCTGTTTTCTGCAGTTCAGTAGAAGAAAACAATAATGTACAAATAAAATTTTTAAATAAGCAATTTTACAGCGTGTGCTAGTAAAAATGATTCTACATGGTTCAAAAATAAAGCCTTTTAATATTAAAAATTAAAACTTTACATATATAGATAAATTTGGAAAAAAAATACAACTATATAACTAGTTCGAAAAATTAATAGTTATATTTTTTTCCAAATTTATCTATATCTGTAAAGTTTTTGTTTTTAATATTAAAATGCTTTATTTTTGAATCATATATGTAGGTTGATATATAGGATCCGGTTTCTAATTTGTTAATTTTTACTAGCACACGCTGTAAAATTGCTTATTTAAAAATTTTATTTGTACATTATTGTTTTCTTCTACTGAACGGCAGAAAACAGGCTTTGTATTCAGTGAACTTATTTTATTTTTTTTCAATTCAGTGAACTTATTATTTTTGTTTTTAATTCACTGAACGTAATTTTATTTTTTTTTAATTCACTGAACATAATTTTATTTTTTTTAATTCACTGAACGAAAATGAAATTGAAGGAATTCAGTAGTGAATTAATTCAGTAAGGAATTAATTCACTTTTTTCCGTTCGATTTATAAAATTGAACGTGTTCACCAGTGAATTAATTTATTTGATTGATTAAAAAGAAACAAAAAAGAATTGAATTAATTCGTAACAAAATAAATCGAACGAAAGCAAATATGAATTAATTCCATTCAATATATGGTGCTTAGTGAATTAATTCATTAAATTTTGTAATTCAGAATTGAAAAATTGAATTAAGGAATTAATTCTTCAAAGCTGTGGCTTGTCGAAACAGGAAATTGGATTCGAACTAGAAGTAATAAATTTCATATTTATCAATTAAAAAGGTCGAAAAAACCATTTTTATTTTTAAATAAAACTTAAAAATCTATATGTTAAACCGTTAAAATTATCACCTTAAATTTTATTTTAAAGTTTTTTTTATGCACAGTAGGCTGGGTCGATTTGTGGGGAGGCAAAAAAATCGCCCATGCCTCAGTGAAAATCGTATTCTAGGGATCAAAATAAGAAACTTTGCCGAAGGAACCATACCTCTAAAACGAATTCTACTACCCCCAACTGTTGACTTTTTTCCCGTAGGGTCAAGTTTTGAAAAATCCCACTTTGACCCATTTAGAGTGCCCCAATCGAGTCCAAATCTATGACCGACCCCCACTAACTTTGGAGGGCCGATCCACCCATGCCAGTGGTACACCCCCTGGAACTCCCCTGGGGGGTTCCCCATACAAACATTTTAAAAAATCACCATTTTTGGCACTTTATTTTATTATTTTTTATTTATTTTATTTATTTTTATTATTTTATTTATTTTTTCTCTTTAGAAATTTATTTAGTCAGAACATATGTAAATGAAAAAATTAATTTAACTTAGTAATAGAAAAGAAAATAAAAAAATTACTGTTTGAAGTCTTTTTTGCTTTCAAGTCTGGGCATTTTTTCTTTTCTATTACTAAGTTAAATTAATTTTTTCATTTACATATGTTCTGACTAAATAAATTTCTAAAGAGAAAAAATAAATAAAATAATAAAAATAAATAAAATAAATAAAAAATAATAAAATAAAGTTACAAAAATGGTGATTTTTTAAAATGTTTGTATGGGGAACCCCCCAGGGGAGTTCCAGGGGGTGTGCCACTGGCATGGGTGGATCGGCCCTCCAAAGTTAGTGGGGGTCGGTCATACATTTGGACTCGATTGGGGCACTCTAAATGGGTCAAAGTGGGATTTTTCAAAACTTGACCCTACGGGACAAAAGTCAACAGTTGGGGGTAGTAGAATTCGTTTTAGAGGTATGGTTCCTTTGGCAAAGTTTCTTATTTTGATCCCTAGAATACGATTTTCACTGAGGCATGGGCGATTATTAAATCGACCCGCCCTAATGCACAGACATCTAAAAAATTGTAACTAATTTAGCTTTCTCAACATGAATGATTCGCCTTTTGAAAATAAAACACTTCGAATCTTGAAATATTTCAATAATTTCTGTCTTAAATTTCGATTTATTTTCAATCATATATTTCCGGACCTGTTGAACGAAATTTAAGTTTTGATATATTTTTTCTGTATCTCTAGCAGTGATAACGTTGTTAGCGTGCCTTAAAGTTTAAAATTAAATTTCTTTTATATAAAATAAAACACATTATTTGTTAAGGTAAAATAATTGTTAAGGTAAATTTATTGTAATGTTTAAGTACAAACACTATTTTTTGCCTCTTCATTTTTATATAAATAAATCATTTAGTATACCAACACGTGAGCATGTAACAACTAATTGTCTGTTGTTCAAGCCATCGGCGTAGATAGGTCGTATTCGTGGTTGGTTCGGTTAGGCCATCAAGGGGGAAAATTATTCCGTTTTTACCCCTCGCGGTAGGAATTTCCAAAAATTCCGCCTTAGAGGAGGTCTGCGTTGGAGGAGGAACCTACTACATACATAATTTTAGGTCTCTATATCCAGCAGTTTGGCCATCCCGTCAAGGGGGAAGTTTTTCCCTTTTTACCTCTCCCGGTATGAATTTCCAAAATTACCGTACACGTTGGAGAAAACCCAAATACCGAATTTAAGCTCCCTAGTTCCAGCAGTTTGACCAGATCGTTAAGGGGGTGACTTTTCCTGTTTTTTACCCTACCTGTGGAAATTTCCAAAAATCTCATCTTAGCGGATGTCTACAATAGGGGAGGAACTTTAATACCAAATATCAACTTAATACCTCCAGCGGTTTGGACAGGCCTTTAAGTGGCACTTTTCGCTTCATTAATCCCCATTTTTGCAATGTCCCTGTCCAAAATTTCAAAAAGCACCTTCCCGATAAATGAGCCCATACTCCAAGGAACATATGTTTTACATTTCAGGTTTCTAGCCAACTTTTACTATTTGTGCCCCTCTCGGTAGGAATTTCCGAAAATCCATCAATAGGGAATTTCATCTTTCTAGTTCCAGCAGTTTGAGCAGGCTTTCAAGGGGGACACTTTTTCTTTTTTGTCCCTCCCGGTTGGAATTAGGCTGGAAGAGGAACCTAAGTACCGAATTTCAGCTTCCTAGTTCCAGCAGTTTGGACAGGCCATTAAGGGGCCACTTTCCCTTTTTGAGCCCCTGTTTTATAACGACCCTGTCTAAAATCCAAAAAAGTATCTTTCTAATAAGTTAGCCCTTACTCCAGGGACCCACATTTTAAATTTCAGGTTTCTAGCCGAAGGGCTTTTTACAGGCCACCAAGGAGAGGCTTTTCTTCTTTTTGCCCCTCCCTTTAGGAATTTACAAAAATTCCATCTTCCCGGCTGTCTACGATGGATGAGGAACATTCATACCAAATTTCAACTTCATTGCCTCAGCTGATTGGGCAGGCCGTTATTGGGGACATTTTTCCCTTTCAACCCCTATTTTTACTATGTTCCTGTTCCAAAATAGAAAAATTACGCTGCCGGTGAGTTAATCCTACTCCAGGGAATACATATTTAAAATTTTAGGTTGGCCAAAAGAGATTGGGCAGGCCGTCAAGGAAGAGACATTTCCCCTTATTTCCCCTCCCGATGGAGGAACTCACATACCGAATTTCAGCTACAAAGTTTCAGCAGTTTGGGCAGGCCGTCAAGGGAGAAACATCCCTCTTTTGGGATATCCTGTAGGGAATTCCAAAAATACAAACTTAGTCGATGTCTACTACAGTGGAGGAACCTTTATACCAATTTTCAACTTCTTACTTCCAGTGGTTTGGGCAGGCAGTTAAGGGAGGCACTTTTCCAATTTGTGAGACCGTCTATGGGGAGAGTTTTCCCCTTTTTGCCCGTTCCGGTAGGAATTTCCAAAAATCCCGTCTAAGCGGACGTCTATACCGAATATCAAGAAACCTTGTTTTAGTGAAGATATCCGGGGGGGTAGGAAATAAAGTACATTTTGTGAAATTATATTTTTTTAAATGGTAGTTTTTGGAAAAAGCGAAATTTTTTGGAAAAGATACTTTGTTTTTACAAAGTACTTTATTGGAAGAAGGTACTTTTTTTGAAAAAGGTATTTTTTTTTTGGAAAAATGTGTTTTTTTTTTGGAAAAAGGTACTTTTTTTGGAAAAGGGTACTTTTTTTGATAAAAGTACTTTTTTGAAAAAGGTACTTTTTTCTGAAAAAGGTACTTTTTTTGAAAAAAGTACTTTTTTGGAAAAAGGTAATTTTTTGTCCCCTTTTTGCCCCTCCCGATAAGAATTTCCAAAAATGTCGTCTTAACCGGTCGAAGAACCTACATACCAAATTTCAACTTCATAGCTCCAGCAGTTTGAGCAGGCCGTCAAGGGGGAGACTTTTTCCCCTTTTTGCCCCTCCCTGTAAAAATTTCCAAAAAACTCCGTCTTGGTGGATGTCTACGATAGTGGAGGAACCTTTATACCAAATTTCAACTTCCTACCTCCAGCGGTTTGGGCAAGCCGTCAAGGGGCTTAACCCCCATTTTTACAACTTCGCTGTCCAAAATTCTAGAAAGTACTTTCCAGAAAAGTTAGCCCCTACTCCGAGGAACACATATCTTAAATTTCAGCTTTCTAGCCAAAGGGGTTTTGGCAGGCCGTCAAGGGGGAAACTTTCCCCCTTTTTAACTTCTTAGCTTCAGCGGTTTGGGCTGGGCGATGTTGAGTCAGTCAGTCAGTCAGTAACGTTATTCTTTTATATGTGACCTTCTCCGAGAAAAGGGACCTAGTGTGTCAAAAAACGGGTTTGGACTTTAGAGTGGATTCTGGTACCTAAAAGGGTGTAGAATAAGATGAAATGAGCTAGATTTCTGATAAAAATTTATTTACTTATTTATTTTATTTATTTATTTTATGTTCAAAGTGATAATGCGTTATGAAACTTTAAATGCGTTCTTCAACTTCATTTTCACACACTAGGTCCCTTTTCTCGGAGAAGGTCACATATACAGACATGTGAGTTTAGAAATTGTGCACAAATATTTTTTTAACGCTATAAGCCAAATAAACCCAGTCAATTTAAAAGGATTTATTTCATGGATGGTAACCGAAACGAATGCGGTTATCGTTAGGGTAACGATATTTTATGTTATTTCGGTAACGGTATTTTAAGGGTAACGCTATTTCATTTATTTCGGTATCGGTGTTTTAAGGATAACGGTATTTGAGTTATTTCGGTAACGGTATTTTAGGGGTAACGGTAGTCAGTTGAAAGGGTTTTAAATCGATAACGGTATTTTAGCGGTATTGCCTGCCAACCCTGATTTATTTAAATATATTGGCTTCAGCCAACTTTCAGCCGCGGCTGTTTAATTGTAATAATCCGCCGCCAGATATTTTCGTCGCCTTGTATCTCTGGTTGTTCGGCTCCTTTTGGCAAAAACTAAAGTATTGCCACCTGTTTTTCAAAGATCGACTCTATCACAGATTATACCAGATGTGAATCAGCTGACTTGGCCCATATGGCTGACAGAAAATGAGCAAAACAAGAGGCAAAAATTTAAGAAACACACAAAAGATAAAGCACAATAATCTAAAAAGAGACAGATATATACAAAAAATGCGCAATACAAAATGTATGGACTTTTATATTGTTATCTCCCTCTTGACTTCCATGTAAACAAAAACTTACATTTCGAGAATACTTTTTTGACACCTGTCATTGGTTTCATATCTGGTATTAATCTGTGGACTCTGTTTTGAAAAAAGACAGAATAAAATTTAACGAGTTGGCAACTGGTAATGAGTTTTGGCGACTTGCCAACTTGTAATGAGTATTTTTATACCCCATTCACGTGGACAAGGTTTCTGTTATGTTGAAGATCTCATGTATTATCCTGAGATTTTCCATACAAATTTTTGTTAATAATCACTCCAATTTGAGTAAATAATTTATTCAATTATCTCTTAAGTCAGGTTTCGAAATTTATTTTCTTGTATTCAGAGTGGAGCATCGAAAGACCTTAATTCAATTTAAGTTTAAATCACAAAAACTTGAGAGAGAAACTGCTAAAGATAGAGCAAAAAACACCTCCAATTAGCTCTATTGTGAATGATTTAAGCTATTTAGAGGTGAAACAAAAATGAAACACATGTTCTGACGAATGTTCCTTCGTGTGTATGCAGTTTTATTAAAGCTTTGGGAATGAAGCTTATGAATGAAGTCTTTAACCCTCGAAGTGGCACATATTTTGAGCCCTTAGTTCTGGCACATGGTGTCTGGCCAGACCCCTATACATTTACATGCATTTGTATGGAAATAAGGGCTGTTTGCCGTTAAATTTTTTACTAAGATAGGAAAATATTTGTTATATTTTGTGTTTCTATTTCTTTTTACTATGTTATTAGCTACCTGAGGAAGAAAAAATAGACCTGAAAAAATCTTTGGAATGAAAAGGGCAACAATTTTTTTGTTCTATATATATTTCTCTTTATTATAGGTAAAGTAATAAATGTTTATGACAAAATAGAAAATTATTATGAAGAATACATTGATTTTTTTATTCAGAATTTTGCGGAAGGCAACAAAAACTTAAATAATCTACTTTTGAATGTTGCTGACAAACAGTATTGTTGCATTTGCAGCAAAAAAAGCGTGTCTTACGGCGTATTTTGTCGCCTTGCTGCAGGTAAATTCTGCAAACTTTTTTGGCAGCTAATGTGTCTGGACCACTGCGTGAAGCCACATTAAGGTTTGCTATATTGAGAGGTCTCCCAAAGAACGCTTCAAATGCTATACGAGTTGTTGGTTGAGCCACAATGTGCGGATTATTGATGCGATTTTCAACGTTGGCCAGTACCAATTGCTTTGCAAGTTTATATAAAAATATGCGTCTTCTTTCTTTTCTTGTATTTTCATCATTTAGCTTACATATAATGTAACTTGCCAATGCCATCACATCAATCATGTTGCAGAAAAACGCGTATGTCCAGCGTCTGGTTGACCGTTTTGTTGTGTAATGAGTTAGCATTTGATCCATCGTATCGACTCCGGCTTTAGTTGAATTATAAAATAAAATTGTTTCCGGTTTCATGGCTACGCCTTCAACATGTTTCGTGTAATGCACGGTTGAAATTAAATTGACTGCCTTATTTTTTTTGGGCACGTAGCTGCAAAGTGCAACAAGATTTTCATGAAAACCAAACACACTTGAAAGAATTGGTCGTCTGGTGCTCTTCATAACTTCCTTAGGAAGACATCTTTTGTTTGCTCGAATGGTGCCAACAAATGCCAGTCCCATAGCAGCAAGTCGTTTAGCGCTGTTCAATGAGGTGAAAAAATTATCAGAAATAATTGTTCTGCCGCTGTTTGCGTAACAATTTGCGAAATACATTAGAACGTTTTCACCTTGATTTATCTCCCGATTGTCTCCTTCCTTTCCAGTGTATAGTTTTCCTTTCAATGGAAATTTAGTCTTAGCATCGCATGCCCACCAAACTTTGATCCCATACCTTGCAGGTTTTGATGGCATATATTGGGTGAACTTTGTGCGCCCACGATACGGAAACAACTGCTCATCGATGGTGATATTTTCATAAGGTTCATAACAATTTTGCAGATTTTCATTGAGAAAATTCCAAAGGTCCCGGATAGGAGCTGCTTTATCTGTTTGCTGTCGGAATGCCCGCGTACGACTATTATCGAAACGAATATATCTGGACAGAGTAATGAATCGTTTGTGCGACATAGCCGCACGGAATATGGGCAGCGAATCAGAACGCCACAATATACTGGAGTCTTGCATATTATTATGGCTGAGACCAGAAGCCAACAAAATCCCAATGAATGCATCTAGCTCAGAGCTTGTCAAATCAATCCATTTTCTTTGGGTAGACTCTGGATGTTCTTCATTCCATTTTCTAATTGATTCTCGCCCATGCCGATTTGTTTCACTAATGATGACGAACGTAATATTGGTTGAGAAAAATAGCTTGAATATCTCAACTGGATTGGTGAGCCTTGTTTTTGTTCCAGATTGAAAACGCATGATATTATGCTGGCGCAAACGAGATGCAGGGGGTTCAGTTTCTTTCCATTTAGTACCGTCTTTACCATAAAAACAGCCTGAGTCGACTTCATTTGCTGCTTCAGCATCATTTCCACTTTCTTCTTCTTCATCTACGTCTTCATCACTATCATAAAGTTCGTTAGGTTCAATTTCCAAATCATTTTCTATGTCTGATGCATCATCTTCTGGCACATAATCAGCAGTGTCGTCACCATCGTTTTCAAAAACATCATCATTTTCATCAGCTTCTACCTGACTTTGAAAATCACGCACTAATGCCTCTGACAATTGGGGTTGCAAATTCGCGCTACGCAAGTGTGTATAATAATTAAATTCCAGTTCATCAGCCATAATATACTAACAACGCAACAAATCTACCTGCGTAAAATTATTCACAAGTTCAAAATTACCGCACAAAAACTAGATTTCTTCTTCACTGTTCAACGTTCAATGAATAACTCACAAACAAAATCAGAAGAAAGAAAGAAGCATAAAAGAATAAAGTAAATACAAATTTCCAACTCGTGCCATGTGCTTTGCCTATGCGTTCATACAAAATGCATAGGGGTCTGGCCAGACACCATGTACCAAAAGTTAGGTGAAGATTTTGGGAGATTACCTGAAATTACAGCCATGTACCTAAAATAGAAGTATGCTAAATTGAACCATGAAAATGAAATATGTCTGGCCAGAACCATGTGCCACTTCGAGGGTTAAGGCATATCTACACGAGAGGGAAAATTGCCAGAGATGGAGCAAAAAACACCTCTAATTAGTTCAATTGTAAATGATTTAAGCTATTTAGAGGTGTTTTTTGCTTCATCTCTTGTAATTTTCTCTGTCGTGTAGATATGCCTTAAGGCTCAATTAGACTTGCCATAACCATATAAAACAGCTGTTCAAACCAATGTTATGGGCTACAATGTATTCGGGTATTGGTGACATGCCATAATACCATAAAAGTAGATACCAATTGAATTTTGGTTTTCTGCTATGGCGTTATGGTTACGGTTATGGTTACGATATGGCACGTCTAATTGAACCTTTAAATACTTTATTCATAAGCTTCATTCCCAAAGCTTTAATAAAACTGCTTACACACGAAGGAACATTCGTCAGAACATGTGTTTCATTTTTGTTTACATTTTTTTAATACAGACGATGCCACAAAAACAAAACCTCAAAAGAAACATCAGTTCTGTTTGTTTGTCGAACTAATCAAATCAAATATGCGCGAAAGATAATCAAATTTAAATAATTTGTTAATTTTTCATATGCTGCTGTTTTTTAGTTTTATTTTTTAGCTATCACATTTTATGCATCATAATTCACGCAAATTTTTATATTCATTTATAAAATTAATCCAGTTTTCATTATTTGTAATTGTCGCCATTTTCGTCTCTTTTGTTTTATTTACTGCGCAATTACAAAACCACCTCACATCACGACTGCTCTCAATGAACTAACACAGCACAAACACAAAATATCAAAAAAATTTGATAACACTAATTTCCTTCGTGTGTAGCTTTATATGTATTTTGTAAACGTCAAAAGTTAAACCTCCAGTCAAAGGTTTAATTAAAAAGCTTAATTCTTTAATTCACTTTATATAAATTAGTGAAATTTAGGTTAAATTTCAGTATGTAATAGCATTCCTATGGAATTAATTCGATAGCTTAATTCCCAAAAGCTTTAAATTATATGAATTAATTCTATTTTTATTGAATTCTAATTGAATGAAACCAAATTAACCTGAATTCATTTAGTTAAAAGCTGAATGAAAACAGATTTTTTTTCATTCACTTAGTCAAATGAAAAATTTTAATTTGCAATTACTATATGCTGAAATATTAGAACAATACAAATGAAAAACATTTAATACCCCATTCACAAGCAAGTTTTGTAGGCGATTTAGCAATTAGATTTGGAAAATAATCAAAACTGTTCACATACGGTTGAAGGGGTTTTCATTATCTCGTTAACAGCTATTTGGTTAGAAAAGAAATATGAAAAACGGAGTATAGAGTAGTATCGAGTACTCAGTTAAACAAGTATTGAGTACTCAAAAAGCCATTCTCAAACCCTGACTTTTAAGAGATAATTAATGGGGTTTATAAATTATCTTGTCAAATTGAAGTGATTGTCGATAGAAAATTTGTATCCCCCAGTCTAGACTAGCAATAAATATGTTGACATATATTGCAGCAAATGTCAAAATTATGTTATCTTCAGTGTAGACCCCCAAATTGCGTACATATTTATTGCTGGCAATATATGTCGCAATAATTGTTAACGCATCTTCCTTAACAATTATTGCCGACATATTGCTGAGATGAAATGTCAAACTCAGATGACATTTTAGTTTGACATTTATAAAAAAGGACGCCACTAATAAAATAAAAAACAGCAAGAAAAACAAAAAAACTAATTAAATTAAGAAGAATTAAATATAATCCAACAAATTATAAATAAAAAACAAAAACATTTATCGATTTTGGATTTTTACAAGGGTATTTACTAGTAAGTGTCGCATAACCTTCTTCGTTGAATTATTGCAAATTATTAATTTAACATGATTACGTGTTCTCATATTCTTAACATAAGCTCGGCAATAAGCAATTTTATGCCGTTATTCTGCCGTTATACAGGAAATTTTAACAAACTGTCACCAAACTGGCCCCTTTATATGAAATAGACTGGTCACTTTTACATGGCGTTGTCATAGGAGGGGGAAATTGACCCCTTGTGACATGTCACAAGACAAATCCCAGGACAGGTCCCTGAACTTTGTTTTTTATGAGAGTTCAGTAACCTGTCCTAGGATTTGTCTTGTGACATGTCACAAGGGGTCAATTTCCCACTCCTATGACAACGCCGTGTAAAAGTGACCAGTCTATTTCATATAAAGGGGACAGTTTGGTGACAGTTTGTTAAAATTTCCCGTAGGGTATTGTCGGTATTGAGATTTTTCATTTGTCAAAAGTTAGCCATACTTTGAAAGAAAAAAAATCTCACGATTTTTACCTCTAATATCTTCGGTGTTTGAAGTGATAAAAACTTGATCTATATATTAAATGAAAGCTTTTCGTCTTGATAACATACTTATAAGCACAATTTTTGTTCTTATATAGGTTTTCTATGGAATAAAAAAAACAAAAAAATTAAAATTCCTATGCCGAATCATAATGGGTCAACAAAAAAATGCTATCCTAAAGCTATTTTTTTTACCTTTCCAATGGTGTACATATTGTTCCAACCCTATCATAAATGAAGAAGATATAGTTAAGTTCATTTTTAAACTTTAAACCGGGCCCCCAAAAGAGAGTTATATCAGTAGTAAAAATTTAGAATCAATCGGTGAGGTGCCTCTAAAGCCAACATATTCAATCGAATCAAAATTGAATCAACACAAATAGGAACAAATCTTATCTCACTTTATTCAATGTCCAATCATTGATTTAAAGGCATTATGAATTATTCAGTAATTTATAAAATGAATCCAATTTTATGCATATAAATTCAAAAAAAGAATTAACTCTTTCAAGGTCTGGGTGTGTATATTTGTATTTTTTTTCTTATTCAGTAACAACAACAACACACAGTTAATATATTTTTTCATGTTAATATGGAAAATTCTAGAGGTGCTTTTACATTTTCATTCATAACTTTTAAACGTCTGGACCAAATATGCCCATTTCTAATACCAAACTGCTTAAGAAATTGGACAAAAATTTTAACTAAAAATTAACATCCTAGCATAACTATTTTGAGCGTGATCGTGATTTCAACAGACAGACAGACTGACACAGCTATATCGGTTTCGCTATTGATAACGATCAAGAATATATATTTTTTTTATGTCCCAGATTTTTTTTCGATGAGTTACAAAGGGAATGACAAAATGATATATACCCTCCTGCACAGTGGGAGGAGGGTATAACAAAATAAAATGTCAAAAAAATGTACACAAAAGAACAACAAATTTTTGGGTTAACTATTAACCTAAGTTTAAACCTGCAGTATGAGACCAACTAGTCCAGGAAACTGCATCACATGTTGGCTTAAGAATAAATATCGGCAAAACAAAAATAATGCGAGTAAATGTAAATAACGAGCAAACATTAACCCTTCAGAATCAATCGCTTGATGAAGTAGAATCATTCTGTTACCTGGGAAGCATATTGGACAAAAGTGGCGGATCCAAAGCCGATATATCTAACCGTATAAACAAAGCCCGGCAAGCTTTCGGCCAACTCAAGTCAGTGTGGAACTCTTCACATATATCAAGAAGGACGAAGCTAAGGATATTCAACTCCAATATAAAATCCACACTGTTGTATGGATGCGAGACGTGGAATGCAGCACCTCGCGACTTACATTCCATACAAGTTTTTGTGAATAAATGCTTAAGGAAGATTCTACACATATTCTGGCCTAGAACAATTTCAAATTGCCGACTCTGGTCAGAAACTGGTCAACAACCTATCCAAATTGAAATCCGCAAACGCAAATGGAATTGGATTGGACATACATTACGTAAACAACCCAATGATATTGCTAAACAGGCTATAGACTGGAACCCGCAAGGCAGTCGACGTATAGGAAGACCAGCACACACCTGGAAACGGCAAATTGAAACCGAAATATCCAACTTACACCTTCGTTGGAATAAAATCAAACACCGTGCATCAGATCGAACGTATTGGGATAATCTTGTTGCGGCCCTATGCTCCTTGCAGGAGTAAAAGGAACAAATATATATATATATATGAGACCCACCGTTAAAAAATATAAAAATTGAGCCAAAACTTCTGAAAAACAGTGCTTTTAATGAAATCTAAAAGTTAAAAAATCTCAAAATCTGTCCTACCGATTATTTTTTTTTCAATTTTTGTTTTAGCGTCAATAATCTGATAGTGTTATCAAATAAGAAAAAGTTTTCTCTTATTTAATGTTGTTAACAAAAAAAAAGTACAAAAAGAAGTACAGAAGCTAAAAAAACGTACTTTTGCGTACTTCTTTAGGAGTTATGCAGGAAGCAGTACAATTAGTAAAAAAAAGTACGCGTACTGCTGAAAACAGTACGTCTGGCAAGCCTATTTAGGGGTAACGTTATTTGATTTATTTCGGTAACGGTATTTTAAGGGTATCGATATTTCAATTATTTCGGTATCGGTATTTTAAGGATAACGGTATTTCAGTTATTTCGGTAAAGGTATTTTAAGGATAACGGTATTTCGGTTATTTCGGTAACGGTATTTTAGGGGTAACGGTAGTCAGTTGAAAGGGATTTGAATCGATAACGGTATTATTGCCTGCCAACCCTGGTTTTGATTTTTATTATGTGTTAGTTTCAAACTACACTGCACTAAGTGAATGATAACAAGCGGGATAAAGCCTTGGGGACTTATACAAACCAAAGATTAAATTCGGCAGTGCCGAGTCTTTAGACATCCTCCATCCTGGTGTTTTTATTAACAAAGAAAAATCGAAACAATACGTATCCCTTTAGAAAAACGTGTAAGTCCAAACAATGTAATCAATTTCGTGTACTTCACATTGTGTGTACTTACGATATGTGATACTTGTGTATAACATTTGTATATCGTCACCTAAAATGCAAAAGGGCGTAACAACAAAAAAATTCAAAATCGAGTTTTTTATTGATTATGATGCACTAGACCAAATTACATGTCCCTACAAAATTTTGAAGTTATATGTCAACAAATAACGATTTTACGAACAAAATTCAAAAGGCCGTAACAACAAGTGTATGAATTTCAAAAACAAAAAGGAGTAACAACACACTTGTATAAAAAAGTAATTCTTTTTATTTTTGAATAACTAAGTTCGCTTAGATTTTTTTTGTCAATTTGTGTTTGTATTTTTTTCGTTTGATGTTAACGAACATATTTCGAGTGAGTGCACTCAAAAAAGTTTGACAGTTACTACATGACAGTTGTTTGTGTAGTAATCAGTAGTTGTCGTTTTTAACAGAAATTACAGTTGTTTTTCTATACAAAAATTCAAAACAACTTTTATGACGGTTATTTAAGAAAACACCTAACGAAAAGTACTGTAATTTCGTAACAGTTATTTAAATCAGTTATTTTTAATATCATAATAAACAACCACCAAAACAGTATTTTTACAGTAAACAGTAGTTTTTGTTATTTAAAAAATAAAAAATTTCGTTGAATTTTAAAAATTCTTGTTTAGTTTATATTTGTAAATTAATAGAAATTAAAAAAAATATTAGAATTAAGAAAAAAGATTACAAAAAAATATGCATATATCGAAAATAAAAAACTAAGCAAAAATTATTGATAAAATTTCACTCTGAAAAATTTTTATCTTCAGATATTTCATAAATTATTGCACATTTTTAATTTCTGATATTACAAATATTTTTCTTATTTTTTTCTCATAATTTAGATTTTTTTGCTTCTTTATTCACATTTAAAATTTTTTTTCTGCGAAAATTGTGCTACCTACCATTGCATCATACGGTAATTGATGCAATTGTTTTGTCCGATGTCCGGTTCGGACATCTTATACCCTTGTTGCATCTAGTTCATATCTAGAAAATATCTAGAAATAGGACTACCGTATAGGATACGAAAAATGTATAGCCCCCCCCCCCCCCTTGAGTGAATCCTGGAGCGCCTGTACATACCCAAAGATTAAAAATTTCGAAGAAGAAATGGGAACATCTCAAATCTTTACTTCCCGACTAAAAAAGATGTTATATAATCATATATCACCATATATAAACCAATATATACGTCCATATCTAATTTGATCCGAATATTGGAATATATAATTATATCAAGCGAGATAAGCATGTTATCTCACCTGATACAATTTGATCCGAAAAATGGGTCTATCTAACTGCATCAAATTATATATAAATACATATAATTTGATGAAGATTTTCAAAGAAAATTTTAGTAAATATTATTGAGATCACTTATTTCCAAGGTTGGTTACCGTTATCGTTATAATACCGTTATCGCTAAAATACCGTTTCAAATTAAATACCGTTACCGTTATCGATACCTCTAAAAAAAATTCTAAATACCGTTATCGTTACCGATACCGTTATTTTTATGTGAAGTTACCGGTATTTTACCGGTATTTATTATTTTATATAAAAATTACAATTTTTTTATTTTTTATTTTATAATCTTGAGTGTTTTTTTTTACAAAAAATTTATAGATAATAATTATACTTATTAATACTACCAGTATTGAATTTATAGCTTAAAATCTCTATTTTCAGTACTTAAAATTAAAAATATGCCATGTTTTTACTTGTTTTTATAAGTTTTTAACATAATTTTTAATACCGGTACGTACCGGTGTTGCTGTTTCGATAACGGTATACCGTTACCGAAACAGTCTTAAATACCGTTACATTTACCGTTACCTTTACCGTTACCTAAACAAACGAAATCTGATACCGTTACCCTTACGGTTATTCGTTTCGGTAACCAACCTTGCTTATTTCATTCATATTAAATCTAATGCTTAATGTTTAGAACAATTTTTGCTAATAAACTTGGAAATAGGTGACACAATAAAACATTACAAAAATTTGTCGGAACAACTTTTTCTAGGTTAGAGTTTTTATCTTTCTTATAAAATAACTGAATTAACTAATTAGAAATGTATTAATTCAGTTCGAGGCCAATTTCCTTATTATGAATTAATATAATAAGCACTTTTTTTTTTAAAAACTGCTATTTTTCTTCATCAGGATACTCTCCTGACAAATACTTCACAGAGTTTTTGCTTTCAAAAAACCTCTACACTTTCAGGAATGAAAAGACGATCGTTTCGGGGATTACGCCACCACTTTCTAAAGAAAACTGATGAAGGGGACCTGGAAAATCCCCGAAACGATCCTCTTTTCATTCCTGAAAGTGTAGATGTTTTTAGAAAGCAAAAACTCTGTGAAATATTTGTCAGGAGAGTATCCTGATGAAGAAAAAAAAAACAGTTTTTGAAAAAAGTACTTATTATGTTAATTCATAATAAGGAAATAGTCCTCGAACTGAATTAATAAATTTCTAATTAATGAATTAAAAAGGTCGAAAAAAACAAATTTTATTTTTTAAAATAAAAATTAAAAACCAACATGATAAAAAATTAACTTTCACAATTAATTTTTTTTTACGGAAAAATAAATGAACTTAAACCATATTTATTTCAACATATGTTTGTCTAATTTTTAAATTTAAAAGTAAAAATAATTATTTCGAACTTTAATTCCACAATGAAAAAAAAAAAAAAATTCTTTTATTTATTTCTTTAAAATTATTTTGAGTTTAATAAAGAGTATTTCGCTAACTATTTGGAAAATATATGTTAAATTCAATTATAAACATTTATTTATATGTCAAAGTGCAAAATTCAAAACCAGATCCACAATTTCGGAGTTTTTTTTTTTAATTTTTATAGTGCAATTAAACTTTATAAAATTTTGTACAACTAGATATCATGTCAGATAAATTTATACATAAAATTAATACAATTTTATATTAACTTTGTTATATATTTTGATATAAGATTGTTTAGAGAAGCTTATACGTCATTATATATTATTATGTATAAACTATATTTGCAGATCTCTTAATATATGCCTGGAGACCAAATCGCATATGATTATATATAACGTCATATCAAACATATTTATGAAACCAAAGTGTTAATATAAATGTATATGGTCATATAAAGCCACACATATAAACATTTATAATTATATCAAATCATATAAGATTATATGAAAACTTTTTTAGTCGGGTTCCTATAGATTGTCATTACTTTTATGACAACATTTCATTTGAAAATTAAATATAATTTTTTAACATTCTATACTGAATTATTGTTTCTTTTTGTGTAATGAATTACATACACTCATAAAAAAAAGTTAGTACAAAAGTCTGTTAAACGCGGTCTAATTCAGTTGAACTAATTTTTCCTGTTGTTTTCGTTTAAATCCGTTGTTTAGCTAAAGTTGTCAGTTATCCAATTTTACCACAAAAACATATTTCTCCTGTACTTGAACTAATTTTTCTCTGATATTTAGCAATTTTTTTATAAATGATTTTGACAATGTTATCAGCTAATATAGATAAATTTATTGGCAACTTTTTTAATATTTGTGTTTTCAAAAGAAAACGATAGGGGCGCTAGAGTATAGTGATTGATGGTGCTTGATGGTGAAGTGTGTATTTGTGAGTTTGCCGACCAATACAAATTAGAAAATTTCTAGTAAGTGTATTTTAATGTGTGCGATGAGTCATCACTGATGACGCTTACCAATACAAATAAAAATAATATGGCGCTTGTTAGGAAAGTTCTAGTAAATAAAATAATATGATACGAGCATGTTTTCTCTTGTTTCTGTTAGTCAGCAAAGGAACGCAAAAGAAAACGGAGGTATGCTGGACATTAACATTTCGCAGTTAAAATTGTATTTAAAAAATAAAATAATAGAGGTTTGTTTTATAATATAAACTTTAACATTTTCATCTAAATTCGACCCAGAGGTAGACGAAAAAAAGGAACCAAATAATACAACTCCAGCGAATGTTTAACATATTGGCAAGAAAATAAAAGTGATATATAGTGCAAATAGTGTTTTTGGATTGTGTAATTTATTCGAAAATAAAATTAACAATATTTACATTAATTTGTTTTTATTCAATTAATAACAAAAAGTGATCGTAATTTTAGCAGCATGTTTTGCAGATTTCAACTGACCCACTTTCATTTCTATTAAACGAAAATTCTTCAAAATTTTTTAATGTTGACTGAATTTTTTACCTGTTTATAACCAACTAAAATTTAGCAGAAAACATGTGCTGATTTCAGCTGAGTAATTTTCATTTCCATTAAACAACATTTCTTAAAAATTAATGTATTTGAACTAACTTTTTTACCTAAAATTTAGGTCACCTAAATTTAGCAGACCATGATTCTTGAAATTTCTGCTGGCGCAAATTCAGGTACTATTTCCTGTTATTTTAGCAGAATTTTTAACTATTTGTACGGGTTTTTTTTTTTATGAGTGTACATATTTAATAAATTTAATATTTTTTATCATTTGAAATATTAAATTAACAAATATTTTAAAATATTTATGTATTATGAAAATAAATTTTAATAAATTTTGTTGTTGTTACGTCTTTTTGTTTCAGAAAAGCCAATGTCAAAAAGGCGTAACAACCATAACTTGAAGAATATTAACAAAAAATAAAAAAAATCTTCAGAAATAAGTCTTTAGTCGTGTTTTAAGCAAGAGAAAAAAAATATGTCCTTTAAATCTAAAATATCTTTAATTCTACAAAGTTTTTTGCTTCTCCTGTAAAAAAATAAAAAGTGTTGTTACGCCCTTTTGCATTTTAGGTGACGATATGAAACTTAAAATATTTGAAATTTTCCAAAAATTTTGTCTAACTTACATGCCACTATACTTACGAAGTATATTGTCATGTGGGCCATTACAATGCGGCCATACCCTGGATAAAGTAGTGAAGCTTGTGTGTAGAGCAGAGCTTTGAAGAATTAATTCATTAATTCAATTCTGAATTAAAAATTCGATGAATTAATTCACTAAGCACCATATATTGAAGGGAATTAATTCACATTTGCTTTCGTTCGATTTATTTTGTTACGAATTAATTAAATTGCAATAGTTCTTTTTATACCCTCCATCACACTGTGCAGGAGGGTATATATCATTTTGTCATTCCCCAGCAAAATATTGGTAATGACTAGGGCAAGGAATTTCATGCAAATGCATGTTTTTTTTCGATAGTCCAAAACTAATATGGACTAAATATTTATCCGAATCATCAAATTTAGAACAAAATGGCATCGATTTGTAGTGGCATATTTTTGCATATTTTGTCATAAATGCATGTTTTTGCATATTTTGACTTTAAATGCATATTTGGTGCCTTTTTAATGCATATTTTGTGCTTTTTAATGCATATTTGGGCATATTTTGCATTTTTAGTATAATTTTTTATTTTGTAAAAAAATATAAAAAATTGATACGTTTTCATATTTTGATTCAATCGAAATAAACATTCTTAAACCCTTATTGACCTAAGGGAAATCTTCGAGTTCTGTGTCTGTTTACAAAATAACTAACTTAAATACATTTTTAAGTTTTAGAGTGCATTATTTTTGCAAAAATAATAGTTTTTAGTGCATATTTCTTATATTTTTAATGCATATTTTTCTTTTTTAACCGCATATTTTAGGCGCATATTTTCCATTTTTAAGTGCATGAAATTCCTTGCCCTAGTAATGACACCTCATTACTATCTGCATTACCAAAAATAATATATCATTACCTTTTGCATTATTTTATAATATAAAATAATGACTTCCTAATAACGGCCTATTGCATTCATTGTTTCTAAATATAAAATAATGACTTACTCGTATTAGTTTAAATAAGTACTTTTTACACAGTTAAATTTTTTTTATTATATGTAAATATGTTTTATGTTTAAATTTTTATGGCGAGTCCTAAAATTACACACTAGAGAAAACTTAAATTCTTCTGAATGTATTTCCTTAGGCTAATAGTATTTGCCTAACTCCTTATTTTTAAGAATCAAGTAAGCAATCGGATAACCACTTATTATTCAAAATCTTATAACTACTTATTTCTCATTTTTTCGTAAGCGAGCGGGTAAGCGTGACTACTTATAAAAACGACTACGCCAAACAAAAATAATGAGTTTAGACGCCAAAAAATAAGTTGTGCGGAGCTATGAATTTCTATTATAAAGGATTTTTCAATAAGAGCGCTACAAAAGTTTTTTTAAATAAAACAAAAACGGTTTTGGATATCAATGAAATTCTTTATTCCTGTGAAAGTACGTTCGATGCCATTATGTATGGAAATCGATCTCTTTTGCATGGCCACCACGGGCACGCTTCCAGAAGTCCAGACGCTGAACCCAATTTTCGACGTTTTTCAAGCATAAATCGGCCGATACTGCTGCAATTTCACTTTCGATATTCGTACGAAGTTCATCAATCGTCGCTGGCTTGTTGGCATAGACCATAGATTTGACGTAGCCCCACAGGAAATAGTCCAACGGCGTCAAAACGCACGACCGAGGCGGCCAATCGACTGGACCATTTCGTGAGATAACACGTTCTCCAAACTTGGTTTGCAATAAATTGATTGTGACGTTCGCTGTGTGGCTTGTGGCGCCGTCCTGTTGCAACCACATGTCCTCCAAGTCCATATCATCCAATTGGGGCCAAAAATATTCGGTTATCATTGAACGGTAGCGATTCCCATTCACAGTAACGTGCCGGTCTTGATCATCACGGAAGAAGTACGGCCCAATGACGCCGCCGGCCCATAAACCGCACCAAACCGTAATTTTTCCGGGATGCAATGATGACTCATGGATTACGTGTGGATTGCTGTCTGACCATTAACGCATATTTTGTTTATTGACGAAGCCATTCAGTTAGAAATGAGCCTCATCGCTGAAGATGATTTTTCGATGAAAATCCGAATCATTTTCAAGTTGTTGCTCAGCCCAATTCACGAACATACGACGCTTCTGGTGGTCAAGCGGCTTCAGTTCTTGCGTCAATTTGATCTTGTAAGGATGTAGGCCAAGATCTTTTCGCAAAATTCGCCACAACGACTTCACAGAGATGCCCAACCAGGGAAACAAGCCGATCAAAATAATCGGCGGCGGCGGCGCAAGCAAAAAATCGGCGGCGGCGATTAAGGTTGAGCCGGATAAAAATCGGCGGCGGCGGCGCAACCAAATAATCGGCGGCGGCGGCGGCTTAATCGGCTTGATAGAACATTATACACGTAATTTAAAGATGTTTAAGGTTTTTTCCAAAATATAGCAGTAGAAAATTGTACAAAAAATTTGGAATTATCAAATAAAAAATAATTTTAAGTTAAATTCATCGATAAAAATTACAAATTTAGGATTTTTAGTTTTTGAACGGAGCTACAAGGAGAGATAGTTGGGCTTTCCAAATATATACATACATATGTTTATATATTCAACAAAATTGTGTGGAAATATTTTCAAATAAAACTGATTTTCTTAATTTTTTCTTATTTTGTTCAATTTTGACGGCTTTTAATTGCAATATTTTGTATAAAAAAACTAATTTTTATCTAATTTCTTCTTAATTCAGGGTAAAATGAAGTTCTACTTTAAGTTATACATTTTTTTATAAACATGGAATCTTTGTATTTCTAAGAAAATTGAAAATATTAGCCTTAATGAGTGTGCAATCAAGAACATCGAGTTGTCTTATAATAGCTGGAATTAAATGTTTAGAAAAATTACGATAACTTTTTCTATTTTCAATTAATTCAAACAAAAGAATGTGATTTTACTAAGAACTAAACCCACTTTCAGAATAAATTACAATAGTAAAGAATTGTTTAATACTGTAAAAAAGCCGTCAAAGTATACAAATTAAAAAAAAGAATTAATTTTAATATTTAAAAAAAAAAAACTGTCAACATATTTCAGTTACAAATAAATAATTCTATATATATTTGGAAAGCTAAATTTTTTGTCTTTCCAAAAACGTTGTCTTTTCAAAATCGGTTGAAAAATTGCTGAATTTCACCCACAATGACACTATCACCCCTGTTCTGAATTCCGAAACTTTAATTTTTTTAAAATTCAAAATGTCGGAAATTGACTGTTTCGAACAAATTTTAGCATACTGACAAATTTTGAAATAAATTTTAAAATATTAATTTTTGCAACAAAATATTCGTTTTACTTTCACCAAGCTTTTCCAACACGAAATAAAACGAAGAAAATAATTCGGATGTGGATCACAGAACAGCAAAAAAATCAGAATGTTTCACTTTATAATTTTTTATGTGGATTCGGAACTTTGAAATAAACAATACTAGAAAAAAATATAGCTCGAAAAAAATTATGCTCGAAAAGATGTCAAAGTTGAAAAACTTAGAAGAAAAGTTAAAAAATTCAGATATTCACCCCTGTTCTTATTTCCGAAACTTTTTAATTAGAGTTGATTTGTAAAATCACATGGAATTAAAAATTTCGAAAATTTGTTGTTTCTACCAAATTTTAATATTCATAGACTAATTTTAAAATAAATTATTATATAATAACTGTCGTTAAAAAATATATATTCGTTTCACTATCATCAAGCTTTTTCTACACGCAATAAAACGAAAAAAATAACTCCGACGTGGATCACGGAACAGCAAAAAAATTCGGAATGTCTCACTTTAGAATTTTTTTGTGGATTCGGAACTCAGAACAGCGTCGATTATTGTAAATATCTCCCCAATTTTATAAGTCGACCGAGAAATAACTTAACATTTTTTTTCGTCCGCAATGTCTTAAAAATGTGTCTTTTGATAATTTCAGGTGTACTGAAATTTCTGAAAAATGTGATGTGATCTACTTAACCAAACCTACGACCATAAATTCGAATGAATTAATTCTTTAATTCACTTTTGGAATTTTAACTAAAATTTACTAATGTATCATTCGTTAATACTATTCCTTATGAATTCATTCACTTCATTCTTTTAATTTTCATGCATAATGAATGAATTCTTTCATGAATTCATTCTTTTTATAATGATCTTTCACGTTTCATTCGGTTTGTAAAAGATTAAAACAAATGTTGAGTTTTTAATTATTTTTATGGGTTTTGTATATGATATCAATATTAAATCCCTAAAATAAGCCACATTTTTATTTAATTTGTAATTATAAACTAAAGTGTTGTCAGAATCATTAGTATATTCATACCTTAGATATTTTACTGATTGAATAAAATGACAATTTTAATAAGCCATTTTGTAAAAGATTAGAATTAATGAAAAAATTAATTATTTAAATTGATTGTAATTCTATAAGGAATGTATTCAACATAAGAATGCATTGTATTTAATATTAAACTTTGGGAATGAAACCTATGATTTAATTATAAAGGAATGGTTTGATGGAATGATATATATTCAATTTCTAAAGCTGAATTCGGTTTTGTGCGAATTAAGCTAAAATTGAATTAATTCTTTCGCAGCTCTGCCTACAATCTACACTTGGTCATTTGAAAAGTATTTTATTTTATTTTGTAACACTGTGTAATTTGTATCCAAAACTATGGGTGCTAAAGACGTGTTCATTTGGATTCTCTCCTCTATTGAATATCCAAATTTCAGCGAAATCTGTCAGAAGTTTTCAAGCAAAACTTCCAACTTAAGAAACATTTATGACAAAAATCCTTCTTAGCTCTGACTATAAACCTGCCCAGCCAGAAATTGACAAACATAAAAGCGTTCTGAAAGCACTTTGTATGGTGGTTGAACCGTTATCAAAGCAACATATTTTTGGGTTTTATAGTGTTCTCAGAACACTAAAATTATAACCATGATTTACGGTCTCATGTTTGTATTTAGAGTATTTTAGAAACGTTGCAAAATCAAAAAATAAAGTGATTTTAAAGCGTTATAATTTTTGTTTATAGAACGTTTTCAAAACATTAGAAAAACTAAAAATAAAGTGATTTTAAATTGTATTAATACAAGAGTGGAGTGTCTTCCGAGAATTTTAAAAACGAAAAGTAGAGCAATTTTCCGGTACTCTAAATACAGAAAATAAAATAATTTCTTAGTACTTAAAAAACATTAATTTTTTTTATATATTTTATTAGAACTTAAATTAGTTTTAAATGATTATGTTAAAAAATTATAGGATATTAAGAGAAATGTAGATGTGTTCAAAACTGAAAAATTGCCTTGTAGGGAAAATCACAAACCTCTATAGACGAAATCTCTTCCGAAATGTTCTAAAACTTTATTAGGAACATCTACTTTGAGCGGCGATTCTAAAGTGATGCTAGGTTTAGACGATACTTTGGGAAATTTTCAATATTTTGGAATAAAGTCTAATCTTCCCAGTGAAGAAAATCATTACCAGATATGTGGTTATGTAACTACATACTTGGTAATGGCAACTAGTTACTTTTGTTATTACATTTCTTATTACCTTTATATGGCGATGTCGCGAAAAATAATGAGTTATGGTTACACACCAGCATACGAAAAATCAAAAAATATATCGTTACCTATGTGCTTACCAGTACTGACAAAAATAATGAGATTTTCAAAAAAATAAATTATATAAAAAAAAATATATTTTATTGTATTTTTTGCTGATGCGGGATTCGAACCTGGGTCTACAGGTTGCTAGTCAATAGCTCTACCATCTGAGGTATATCGACATGTAATATTTAATAGATAAAAACATAATTGACCTGCTGCACACAAGTAAGCTTACTCTCCAACATACAAAAAATATGTGGTTACATATATCCTTAATATTGAGTCTAAAAATAGATTTCAAAAAAATCTAGAAAATTATTTTCTATTTGAAATAATGATAAAAGTAAGTCATTATCATTAATTCATTATTATATGTTTTAAAATAATGCGGAAGGTAAGTGGGTGTCATTACTGGTAGTCCAAAAAATAATGATATGTCATTACCGTTTCTACACTGGGTTGATATCACTTTTGATTCAAATCTTTATTATAATGCAAATAAATGGGAAATGGGGTTTCAACCGCATACATTATCAAGCCATTTTTGATTGGTCTCTATTATGGAAATTCAAAACCGCATTCGGCTAAAAAATTTCTGGAAGAACTTGTTTTGGAAGCCAAGTTATAAATATTTTTTTAGTCTCAAACTTCATTAAGTAATCAAATTTTTATTAATTTAAGATTTTAAGAAAATTTGTGGAACTTATGCCACATTTTTATGGCTCAAGCTCAGTGACCATGACTATTTATAATCTAATACATATTTCAAATGACGTAAATAATATGGGGGCGCCTATATCACAATTTTCAGCATTTGATTTTGAAAATAGCTTAGGTTTTGTAAAAATTGTAAAATCTCCAACTAATCCCATTTCCCATATACAAAGGAAATTGCATGTTTTTAATACCAATTCCCCAAATAATATTCCACAAGTATATCCTTTCAATAAGAGCAGCAACTATTCTCTGGGGAAACCTTTACACACTTCTGAATCTAGAGTTTTTTCTTTCGTAAACATTTATGGATTTCGAATTACATCTATTCATCCTGATAATATATGTATGTTTATTACACAATGGGAACATTATGATTGTGAAAGAAATTTTTAGTACAAAACATACGAAACACAAATACAGTGATATGAAAGGCAACAATTTCAAGGAAACTAGAACGTTTTTTAACTACCCGATCTAATCAAAGGAGATCGGATTATATAATGTAACAAATTTAGATGAAAACAACACTGAAATAGGTATACATATGATGGAAGCTAAATGCATTCTTACAACATTTTATAACGAATCAATTGCTATTTCCCTTTTACATAAATAATTGCAACAAAATATTACAAAAGTAATAAAAATAATTTTTAGTACTAAAACACATACAATCTTTCTTTTAATCAACAGTTGTAGAATTTGTTAAAAATCGTTATCAAAGCATTTTAAAGATGGTATTTTCCAAACGTTCTCAAAACGTTTTAATTTTGGTATAAACAATGCTTTGAGAGTACTTAGTTTTTTGCACCATCATCAATTTCTGGCTGGGTGGTTCTTTTATTTCTTTTGAACTAAAAAAAAAAATACTCTTGATGGTTCAGGAAATGATGAAGTAGAAAATTTGTTTTAAAAATGACATTTGCTTTTAATTTTTTTATTTTGGAAAATTGATACTTCCAGCCGAAATGAGCCGAAAAAAATCGGCGGCGGCAGCTGAAGCAAAAATGACCGGCTGTGGCGGCTTAAACGGCTTACGGCGGCTGGCTTGTTTCTCTGTGCCCAACGCTTGAGAACGACGTGTGAGAGACACATTTGGGCTTTCTTCAACTGAAGCCTCAGCGGCAGCAATATTCTCGACACTACGGGCACTTCTTTGTCTCACTGGCACGGGAACATTTTGTACTGTGCCTGTGGATTCAAATTTTTCCACTAGACGCTCTATTGTTGATCTGCTAGGACGATTATGATGACTATAAATTGTACGTAGCGCTCTTAACGTTGAGGCCACTGACTCCGAATTTCGGTAGTAAATTTTAATAATTTCGACTCGTTGTTGGCTCGTATATCTTTCCATCATGAAATGGCAAACCTTACTGAAGAGAAATGTCAAAAGAGCGGCAAGAAATATGGCGTCGTTTGCTGTCCCTGTCTTTCTACTTTTGTAGCGTCCCTGTTGAAAAACTCTTTATTACCACTTATTTGGTAATGAAAGATTTTGCTGGGTCCGTTTGTAACTCATCAATTATCTCCCTCGTGTAGATGTGGCTTAATGACGATAAAAACATAATAATCATTTTAAAAATTATTCTTTTTTAATCATTTCATGCTTGTTCGACTTAATATACATAATTACTAAAATTTTTATAAACCTCATCAAAATTTGCCATATCCTGAAATAATTGCTTTAAGAAAAAGAAATACCAACAACAATTTCAGATTTTAAAATATTTACCCCTCAATTCATAGATGCTTTGTAAAGTTATAGCAGGTTTACAAAACGTCATTTTCATACAAAATTTGTGCAGGAGGTTTACTGAAATTTTACAAAGTGTTTATGAATTTAGGTGTTAATAAATATGTATTTCACAGGCATTCCTCCCCACGAATAAAATTTAAGTCGTTACAGTTTTAGGACAGCAGTTTTATACAAAAATGATCAGATTTTTTGTTATTTTTCCTATAAGTTTTGCACATTTTAAAGTTTCGCGAAAAAGAAAAAATTGTGATGTACTTGAACGGATTTTTACATTTTTTAGATATAATTTTAATTAGAATTTCAATACGAACATTTTTACTTTCAAATTATAAAATATTTTTAAAAAATCTTATAGATTTGCTGAATAAAAATTATCTGATTTTGTAGTGGTTTTTAAATTTTTTTCCACATTATTTGCTTGAATTCTGCATAATTTTGAAAACTAAAAACTTGAGATTTAGGCCCGTTAACTTATCTCAATTTATACCCTGGTTAAGACCTCTACTAGCCTTAACCACTGGTAAATATATTTTTTGAATAACTTATCTAAATTTTAACCAAGCATTTCTTCTAACCAATGCTAAAATTTAACCATAGAAATTTATGTGGTTAAGAAACTTAACCAAGGCTATTTTAGAACAATTCACCCTACATAAGATATTTTAATACATTAGACTTGTAATGATGATTATTAAAAAATTTAAAGCGCAGCTTTAACCAAACTTTGATTAAGAATCATTTATGACACATGTAAGTATTTTCGATGTGCATTTCCCCCACTTTACCAAAACTTATAAAAATTGCATCAGTACTTAAAATCGTGCACAAATTTTTGCTATTTAGGATTTAGGTTTCTGTGATAGCTTACAGAAATTGGCCTCATATAAGGAAATAGGAAAAATTTATTTTTTTATTGGTTCAGGGAGCCAAAATCTGTCTTGAATAATTAAAACCAAAAATGGTGACCAATATTACAACAATTTGACACGAATTATACACCTCTACAAAATGAAAAGGCGCTGTTGGTAGAAGCTTGATGATACATACTTTTAGCATTTTACTTGCTGATTCCAAATCTCTATTCCGAATTCTCTATCACCTCTCGATTTTGAGTAAATCGTGATTAAAAACGCGAAAAATAGCTTTCTACGAATTTTAAAATACTATACAAAACGCATTCAAATAGCTTAAGACTTTTTGTTACGATGGTAGTAAAGAATGAATTTTGTAATCTAAAATACATAGGACAACATTTTCTTAATTTGTGTACCGTTATTGGAAAAAATTCTTTTGAAAACCACTCTCAGAAAAACAATTGTTCCATCAATTTTGGGTAACTTACATTTAAGAATTTGGAATCAGCGTATTAAATTCAAAATGAATCATGTATCAAAGCTCAAGACTACTGAATGAAGTACAAGACTACTGAATTTAATTCTTAAATATAAAAAAGCGCATAGAAATCACTCTTGAATTTATGAAATGTGAACCAATCATGTTTTAAATATTTTAAATGTATATGAGGAACACCTGGGCAACCCACAGTTTTGACTCGCAATTACAAAAAGATACAAAATCATTCACAGCGATTATTTTTTTACTCACTTTGATGTGCTGATCACATAAGTTGCCTTAATTTAATAATCTATCACAAAATTTCCACTTTTTTTTTTTTAAATTTTATGCGCGAATCTTTCCGCGGTTGTCTCGATTAGCACGAAATACTTATTAACAGTTCAAATAATCCACTTTTATTTTATAGACTTACCAAATGGATTTAATTAAATCACCTCTCGTAGTATGGAAAAAGACACAATCATTTTATAGCATTTAGCGACCGCAAATCTTAAAAAAAACGACGTGGTCAAGTGTATTATTTTTTTTACGACCAGAAACACACAAAAAACCGAGGGAAAAACTTTTAATTTTCCCGTATTGAAAAAAAAAATTTTTTTTGGTTATTAATTTTTGTTTTTCTTTTTGTTTTTATTCTGACATTTCATACTAAGGTTAACTACCCAGAGTTAAAATATTGATAAGTTATTGTGGTTAAATTTTCATAGGGCTAAATATTTATTATTGGTTAGTTACACATGGTTAAGGTAAAGTTAACTTCTTGAGAAAAGTTAATGGGCCTTAGAATTATAGATTGGAAAAGTATCGTATTTTTTCAAATTTCTTGCTGTATTTCGTATTAAGGTCTCGTTACTAGATCGTAAATGTAACGAGAACGAGTCGTAAAGTGGTATTTTATTTTTGCTAAGTTACTCAAAATATGTAACGTGCTATTAAGGATTGATAAATTTGATTTTCAGAATAGTACCAACCAGTTTAAAAATAGTACCAAAACTTGCCCTTTTTTATAAAATAACAAGCAAGAACTTTCATAAAAATTCATTGTGGATTATATTTTATCCCTGAAAATCGGATTCAATTTCATTTTAAATCGAAAATAATTTGTAGTCGATTTAGCTCATTTGATTCATTCAATCATTAAATTAGTTTTTATCTACTTAATTTGTTTACTTTTCAAATATAATATTTTAAGTGTTCGTTTTAAACAAAAGTTTTTGTATGAAAATTAAAAAAAAATTTTTTTATTGTTTTTGCCAAATAATTTCTTTTTTAAATAAACTGGATTTCTATAGAATATTTGGAAATAACAAAAATGTGCCAGTGTACTAATCAAACTTTGATTGTGCCAAACATTGTACAATTGTGCCACAAATTCCATCACTTGTATGCAACTAAAAACAGCTGTTTGCTCTCTCACGTAAAAACGGAGAAAAAATTCTGTTTTCAACAGAAATGAACGGCACGTTACGACTCGTTTACGTCTAGTACTCAGCACTATGTGTTTCTCATTAAGCAGGTTGAATCAGCTGATGCGTCGCGTTACATTTACGTTCAAGTAATTTGGGTTTTAAATAAAAATCATTATGAAGGAAAAAATCGTCAAATCGTCATTTGGCTATTTTGGATAGTAAAAATCGTAAAAATAACGATAAATCGTGATCCGGTATTCTATATTTTTATTTTCGGGTTAGTTTGAAATAAGTTATTTTATATCCCAGCAAAAAAAAGACATGAATTTAGCAGCACTGCAGAACTAGAAGTGCATTTTTAGTGCTACTTGTAAAAAAGTAACGGTAATGAAAATCCATGTTTAATTTTGCAATGAATATTAAAATTAGTTTGATTTCAATTGCTTGAATGTAATGGAAATGAAAACATATTTCATTACAACTACATATATACAATGGTAATGACAATGATTAATGATCATTACAAAAAAAATATTTGACTCCAAAAATGTTGTCTATTTTTTCTGCCGGGTTGTTAATAATTATCACTGAAAAAAATTCAAAAGCACGAAATAAAGAAAGTAAATCCCTAATTGAATTAATTTGATGCAATTGAATTGCAACGACCTAATTGGGTTAATTTGATTTATGCATGTAGGGTGAAAAGTTACATTAATAATTTTAAGCACTAAGCCATGCTAAATATTGGAAACTCTTATTTGCAGGGATATAGAATGGTATTCCATTTATGTTCTATGAAAAAAATCGACTAAAATCCTTGTGTTCGCGATTTCTAAAAATTTTAGTCCACTCATTAGCAGGATAAAATTTTTTTTTAAGAATTCATTAAGCTCGATTCATAATGCCATACATAATGCAGCGTGGAGTACCCCAGCATTGTGAATCGAGCTTAATGAATTCTACTTTAGTAGAAATAAATTAGCTTAAAAGGATTTTAAAATCGACGTTGGAATTGGGATTATTAGTGCCTGTTATTTCAAGCAATTTATTCCTATCTATGCTTAGATATGTTATCTACCGCGTAGGCGAACAAAAACCAGTGGGTATCAAAGCACTGATAAGCATCTATTGCTTGAAATTAAGAGCATAAGCAATTCACTGTAAAATGAGGGCCATTCACTAGCTAACCATATCACAATGCTCTAAAATGCAATCTTTAAAACGCCAGTTCCTTATTCTTAATGTAAATTTTTATGAAATTTGCACTCATTTTGCAATTATTCACATTTTTTTTGCTCATCCGTTACCTTATCTACAACTTTTTTTCTGTCGTTAACTTAACAAAAATTGTCGGAAGTTAACGATATTATTTAACGACAAAAATCGGTAGAGAAAGTTACTGAATCAGTTTTAACGACAATTGTAGATAACTATCGAATTTTGACAATTTAACTACCGAAATTTGTCGTTAAAAAGTTAGAGAATCCCACTACAGATAGCCTTAGAGTGGTTCAAAAATCCACTTTTTTCAAAAACTTCTAAAAAGTTACTTTCTTATTACACACAATAAAAAAGTTTTTCCGGCTGAGTACATGGAATAAAAATTTTGGATATACCGCGATCCGTTAAAAAGTCATTAGCTAATCAAATTTGGATTTTTTTTTTAATTCAATGAAAAAGTATTTGAGCTAATTAAAATGCAGCTTTCAATACTCGCTGCCGCATTAAAAATTTATTTTTTAGTAAAGACAAAATAATTTGTAATTTTTGTAATGTTTATTACAAAGATTTTTTTTATTAAACATATTCGATTACTACCCAGTGTAGAAACGGTAATGACATATCATTATTTTTTGGACTACCAGTAATGACACCCACTTACCTTCTGCATTATTTTAAAACATATAATAATGAGTTACTGATAATGACTTATTTTTATCATTATTTCAAATAGAAATTAATTTTCTAGATTTTTTTGCAAATTTTTTGAAATCTATTTTTAGACTCAATATTTATTAAACACTGGTAAGGATATATATAACCACATATTTTTTGTATGTTGGCTAGTAAGCTTACTTGTGTGCAGCAGGTCAATTATGTTTTTATCTACTAAATATTACATGTCGATATAGCTCAGATGGTCGAGCTATTGAATGGCAATCTGTAGACCCAGGTTCGATTCCCGCACCAGCAAATTTTATTTAAAAAAAAATACAATAAAAAATTTTTTTTTTATATAATTTATATTTTTGAAAATCTAGTTTTAGACTCATTATTTTTGTCAGTACTGGTAAGCACATAGGTAACGATATATTTTTTGATTTTTCGTATGCTGGTGTGTAACCATAACTCATTATTTTTCGCGACATCGCCATATAAAGGTAATAAGAAATGTAATAAAAGTAACTAGTTACCATTACCAAGTATGTAGTTACATAACCACATATCTGGTAATGATTTTCTACACTGGGTAAATAACTTTTTAACGGGTCGCGGTATATCAACAATTTTTGTACCAATGTTCTCAGCAGGGAATACATTTTCATTTTGTTTAATAAAAAAGTAACTTTTTTGAAATTTTTGAAAAAACTGGATTTTTGGACCACTCTAATGACTATCTGCTGTATTCAGAAAACGCAAAAAAAAGTTTTCTATATTAATTTTTCCTGTGGAATCGAATGGTAAAGTCAGATTTCCCAGAAATGCAGCCGTTTTTGCTCTGCAGAAAATGGGTTCCCAAATCAGCGTTTTTGGCCGACTTGCGCCAGTGCAGGAGTTGAAATAAAAAAACGCCAATCTTTTTTTTTTTTGATGCAAACATTTAAAAAAAAAATGATGATATCTCAAAATCAAAGAAATTTTATATATTTCTGACGAACCCTAATATGCATATACGTTATGCTAAAATTCGGTACACTGCCTGCTGTCCGAAATTAAGTAAAATTTTCTATAATAATTACAGACTTTTTTGTAACTTTTACATACTTTCGTTTGAGTATTGTATGCAATTGTGTTTTTATTCATGGGGTTACTGGGAATTTTGGCTAAAATATAGTTTTGTTTTGTAAAATTAAAAAAAAAATTCTTTAAGTTTTGATTTCATATTTCTTTTCTGCACAGGGTTAAGCGAATTAAAAAAAGTGTTTTAAACTGAGTAAATTTTGAAAAATTATTTTTTTTCTATTTTTAATAGATTTTCCGCACTACAATTCCATCCGTTTGTTGACCTCTACAATAAATATCTGTTCCATTCAGACCTGAGAGATTAATCAGAACTGGGTCGACAACGACAATTGCTTTTCCATATATTTTGTATGGGAAGCAAAATGTCGCCATGTCTTCCGGAAATTTGTCGCCGTAATAGGCTCTATTCTATTTGCATGACGACACACTAACATCCACTCAAAATATTTGTCAAATTGTTGCCATAATTTTAACTTATTGATGGTTGCCATTAAAAATTCGTACTTTGTTTACAAAAAAAATTTTTTTTTGACAGAAGAAATATAAATTAAAATAAAAATACATAATTAAGCGGAAAAAAGCAAAATTAAATACAATAAAATGTAAAACAAGAAGAATTAATGCAAAACCAAATGAATTGATTAAGAATTGTGGCGAAACAAACCATATTATTGTTTTGCTTTCCTTTTTTTCTAAACTTCAAAAATTGTCGACGATCGATTGTCGCTGTATTTAAATTAATCGCGACGACTTTTGCTGTCGTCAGTCGACAATAGACCCAGTTGTGATTATTCTCTGAGGCCACCACTTTTGTAAGCGGAATTTTTTTAGACGCCCGTTAAATATTGGTGCCGATGACAATGCAGTACATATGTATATGGAAATATCCCAAACTAAGCATGGCAACCATGGCCACAAGTGGATGCAAAAAAAAACTCGAACATTAACACATTGTGACGACAATGTGCGACCAAGACACAATTTCCTAATAACCAAAAACTTTTTTCTATTATTCAGAGAGAACTATAAACAGAGAAAGCCACTTGTGTACTGAACAATGCAAAATAATTGCATATCTGAATGCAAAAGCTTGCTAAAACACATATACCAATACAGAGAGATAGAGAAAAAAGCTTTCGTCTTTGGTGCTACCATTAGATAAACTTCTAAGGTATTTTGTAAAATTTTACAAAGAACACATACTCAATATAAGTTAGAAAACGCAGCAAATACTGCATTCTCATCAATTTTTTTTATACAGTGTTATTAATGAAGATGACGTCATCTAGAAAAAGCTTATTTTTTCTTAAGCTGCATATGTGTTTCTACCAAAATATGTAGGGTTTGTTCTCTTTTACTTTTTCTTCTGGATAATTGAATCATTCAACATTTACTGCAGTTTTATAGACTTCATAAAAATGAATTCGTTTCAATTTTGTCGTTCAAACAGTTGTTAGCTTAATTGTTATGTATGCAATTTTGCAGTAAACACGGCAACTGCATTAACAGCTTTTGTGTATTTCGCTGTATGAGTGTCAGTGTTTTTGCGCGCTTTTTGTGTGCGCTCAGTTTGTACTCAACATTCGTTGAGTTAGGTTGGGTTTTTCTGATTGCTAATATTCTAAACTAAACACCATAATAATCTAACGCGCGCTACTTACAAAATAACTGCATAGAAGCATTTGTTATTTGCTGCAACCTAGTTTTGAAAACACTTGACCAAAATAGCAGAAAAGGATTTGCTCTATTACAGTTAATTGTCTTCGCCGTCGATAATCAACAATAACAACACACACTGCTTAGTGTTACTGGCAGTGCCATAAATTAATTTGATATTTGTAATTACAAAGTGTCAACCATTACTACGTCAGATTTAGCAACCACTGCTGCAAGCGCAGCATTTAGCAGCGATACAGTGACCACCCATACACCGACCATTATGAGTAGTCGTAAAGATGATCCTGTATTTAATGTAAAATTTGTGCAACTGGTCGAATCAAAACCTTGTCTATGGAATTCAACATTGCCCGAGTATAGTAAAAAAGATGAAATACAAAAAGCTTGGCAAGAGGTGGCCAATGAAACAAAAGATACGGGTAAGTAACCACAATATCAAGAATAATATCAGCAACTACAACAACAGCTATTACAATAATAAGTGTGTGCAATTACTCAGTCCGCTGCAATTGACTCTATTGCACTGGGTTGTCTAGTTATTAACTATTTAATATAAACGCTATAGCTAGCAAGAGGTGTTCACTGTGTACGAGAAAAATAAAGCGTATTTAGTACATGGTTGGTGTACCCACATACATTTGTTTGTAAGTTTGTAGGCTTCACATGTATGTCACTAACTATGAGTATATTACATACGTTCTTCATAAAGAATACTATATTGTTGTTGGTGTGTTGACGTCGTCGTCATTGTTTTTCATGATGTTGTTGTTGGTGTTATTAAATGTAATTGTATGCAATGTGCTTTACATACACTTTTTTTCTTCGCGTGTGCATGACTCGCGACATTGGAGGAAAATACTTGCATTTGTTGTAGTTGTAGCTCTATTAGATTTTTTGCATTCAAAACAAACTTATGAAAAGCTTTCAGTTTTTGTTTCTAATTTTTCGCATTTCTGTTGCACTTTGTATGTAAAAATCAGTTCTTTATATTTGATGACTTTTTGTACGCATTTACTTCTAAGCTCTTTAATTGCATTGTATACATATTCATATTGTAAACAAAAGTTTTTAGCTTTTTGCAATTTTTATACTGTACAAATACATTTTCTTGGCTATTATCTTGAATTTACTGTTAGACTTTGATACTCACATTCATATATCCATACAAATACATATTTTCTGACATAACTAGTTTTTTTTCAACTGATTTAGGTTTCCAAATTTCAAACCTGACATTAAATTCATTGATGATCAGAAAATTTTAAATACATACATATGTATGCACTGGGAGAATTATTTTCATGCTATTATTGAGAATTTTCAAAAAAGCACTGGAACTCGTCCCTTGAAAGTTTTCAAAACCTTGATGCAAGTTTTCATGAAATTTTATGAAAAATATCATTTGATTTATTAAAATATTTATACACTTAATGAAGAAGCCTCACCCGACTAAAAAAGTTTTCATATAATCTTATATGATTTGATATAATTGTAAATGTTTATATGCGTGGTTTTATATAACCCCAACAAACAATTTGTTCCGTTTACGCACCGGTTTCGGTCCGTCATAAACGGAATCCAACTCCGTTTACGTACCGTTTTCTGGATCCGTGTACGGACCAGAAAACGGAACTTAAAGAACATCGAAACGGATTCGAATCCGTTGAAAGTCCGTCAATGACGGACCGTTTACGGACCGTTATGTCGTGTTAAAAACGGACAAGTCCGTTTTAAGTCCGTCAATGACGGACCGTTCTGTCATCTAAAAAACGGACAAGTCCGTTGAAAGTCCGCCAATGCCGGACCGTTATGTCGTGTAAATAACGGATTGACTCCGTTTTTGGAATGCCATTTTCGGTCCGTATCCGTACCTTTTTTCAAAACAAAAACGGACTTATATATCTACTTGAATTTACCCTTTTTTATTAATAGATTTTTTTTTTTATAGATTTATTAATAACGACATTGATTATATAAATTTGCACTACATTTACGTCTGGTGTAGTTTATTCTCCATCCAGTTCATCAATTCGCAACAGTAGCCAATAATAAAATGCAATATCTTCATTAAAAAACAATTATATCCTTGTGTGAGAACGGACGTGTTTAATTAAATCTCTAAAGAATTTTTTAATATTCAAGTATTAATTAAAAGTTAAAATTAAAATAAAATTATAAATCTTTCAACCCAATATTAAAGTATCTTAATTTAACTTAAATCATAAATAATTAGTAAATAAACACAACGAAAACGAAAAAAAAACAAACAAACAAATGCCCAAATTTATGCATAGAAGAAAAAATAATAAAAAAATACACAACAACAAAAAAATGCAAAATCAAGAAATGAATACTTCATACGAAAACAATACTTCACAAAACAATATAAACTCACAAAACAAAAACAATATTAACCCACAAGAAAACAATAGTGACCCAACAACTACAACAAATCTTATTACTCCCGCGCAAAAAAGGATGAGAGAAGTTTTACAAAATTCTTTCGTTGGGCATGTAAACAAAACACCGCGATTAACTGACACCGACTCCCCCCTCAAGTTTATAATATTGATGGATAAACAATTTAAAAAACTATCCGACCAACTGACTGAACAAATAACAACATTTATGCACGAAAAATTTATAGAGTACTAGCGGGCTTGCCTTAGGCCTAGTTTTTGGGATGTCAGCTATACCGAAAACGAATTTTGTCGTATCGGGTTTGCGTACCTTAAAGTTTAAAATGTAATTTGTTTTATATAGGAATTAAATATTTTTATGAGAATAAAATACAATGTTTTTTATTAATGTAAAAATCTTCAAAATAAAAGCCCCCTTCGATGAGAATGCTTATTAGGAGCTTATAGAAAAAATAAATAATTTAAAAAATTATTATTCAGAGGAAGCTTAGAGGTTAAAACAAATTTTCTACTTTTTAAGTAAAAATAAAATCAAAAAGGCACACTTAATAATTAACAATAAATAACGATGACGATGTGAGAGCTGTGGTGTAATGAATAGCGCGTTGAACTGTTACACATGTGGTTGCGGGTTCGATCTCCAGCGACCGCAACATCAATTTGGAAAAATAATGTGTATGATTTTTTATCCCTAATACAGTGTCCTCCTTCACTATTCCCATAAGTAGCACTTAACCCCACCGAACTAAAATAATATAACAGGGTTATGAAATAAACAGCCTCAACAAAAGTTCGCCAACTCACCATCAAATGGCGCGCAACAACTGTTCTAAAATTCAACATCTCGCGCAATTATAGTGTTGCCATATTTGAAGCCTCTCATCTTTCACCACCTCCTATCTCTTCTTTTTCCCTTTCCAAATAAAGCAACACGTTACTTAATATAAAGAATTTAATGAGTGTTGCTTCCCTAAAAAAAATAAAAAATTCGAATATGAAATCCAAATTTCAAATTGCTTAAAAGCTATTGAATTGTTGAAATAAAATATCAGTGTGTTCGTTCACTCGAAATTCTTGCTACTTTTACTACAATTGGAAAGTTTTGTTTACTTTTTGTATTGAATTTTTCCAGCTGTAGTAAAAGTAGTAACCTGTAGTAAGTAAACGAACACGCCTTATATGTTTTTTCCTTAAAAGATTTCCAGGTTTAACTTTCAATATTGAAATTTTTACATTGCATATTTTTGCTTTATTCAAAAAACATATATCCCTATAAATTCTATTTTCGAATAACACTGCTCTACAAAAAAAAAGTGAATGTTATTGCAGTGGTTTTAGGATAATTAGGTGGTGCTGATTTAGAATCAAATTGGCTCTAGGTTTTGCGCAATTCGCGATTTAACTTTTTTCAATTTTTCAGACGATTTTTTCAATAAAAAATTTATAATTTAGTAGCTATAGCCTCGGAAAGAAAACGCTTTACACAGTTTAAGCTTAATTATGTGCCCTATTTTTCAAACTTATATGTGTATCAATATCTCAATAACTTTTCTAAATATAGTCGCTTAAAGTCAAGATTTACAAATTTTTTAAGGTTTTTCTAAAAAAAAATTTAAATATAAGTCGAAGTCCGATTTTGAATATCAAAGCCAATTTGGAAAGAAAAAGGTCCAAAATACTTGTACATGTCATATTCCGTTAACAAATTATGTGCACTTTTAGAGCCTTTTGTAATTAAATTTAGACTTAAACAAAATTTCCACAAAAAAAATGTTTCCACAAAAAAAAAGGTGTTTCCACAAAAAAAGTGTTTGCACAAAAAAAATTTTCCACAAAAAAAAGTTTCTTCAACAAAAAAAGTTTCCACAAAAAAAAAAAATTTTACACAAAAAAGAGTGTTTCAACAAAAAAAAAAAAATAATGTGTCAACAAAAAAAAACAAGTTTTCACAAAAAGAAAAATGTTTCCACAAAAAAAAAATATTACACAAAAAAAAGTTTCCACAAAAAAAGTTTCCACAAAAAAAAAGTGTTTCCAAAAAAAAAAACTTTTTCCACAAAAAAAATAATTTACAAAAAAAAAATTTTCCACAATAAAAAATGTTTCCACAAAAAAATTTCACAAAAAAAAAAAAATTACCAAAAAAAAAAAATGTTTCCACAAAAAAAAACTTTGCACAAAAATATTTCACAAAAAAAGTTTCAGTTATCATGTTCTTATTGCGGACAACTGAAGAGTAGAGGATGTCTACGAAACAATTGTATTGTCTATCATGAAAATGATCAACCCTTTTTGAAACAACAAATAAAATCTAATATGACAATATCATATTAGAATTTGGACTTGAGGTAGAAGAATATTCTAAAAAGTTTTCACAAAAAAAAGAGTGTTTGCACAAAAAAAAAGTTTCCCCAAAAAAATAAAAAAAGTTTCCTCAAACAAAAAATTTTCCACAAAAAAAAAGTTTCCACAAAAAAAAAATTTTCACAAAAAAAAATATTTCACAAAAAAAAAAAGTTTC
The DNA here is from genome assembly GCA_949987735.1 of Leucophora obtusa. Taxonomy (NCBI): domain Eukaryota; kingdom Metazoa; phylum Arthropoda; class Insecta; order Diptera; family Anthomyiidae; genus Leucophora; species Leucophora obtusa. The sequence goes on from OX465297.1 coordinate 29,136,017, forward strand.
CACAAAAGAAAAGTATTTCCAAACAAAAAAAATTGTTTCCACAAAAAAAAAACAAATATTTCACAAAAAAAAAAGTTTCCACAAAAAAAAATGTTTCCAAAAACAAAGTGTTTCACAAAAAAAAAAAATTCCACAAAAAAAAGTTTCCACAAAAAAAAAGTGTTTCCAAAAAAAAAAAAAATTTAAAAAAAAAAAGTTTCCACAAAACAAAAATCTTTCCAGAAAAAAAAGTGTTTCCAAAAAAAAAAAAAAATTGAGATGAGATAAATGAGATAGGATGAGCTGCGATTAGATTAATGCTATAAATGCTGGTTGTCATAGTAACACGAAAATTTTGTATGGGAATATATAGGAAATATATAAGAAAATCTAAATGCCATATCTCCGGAACCACTGGGCCAATTTTGTGCAAACTTCACATAAACCATCTACAGACCATCCTCAACGTACCTCAACGTGGTTGACATCGGTTGACCCGTTTCCGCAGTTAGTGGTGACATCAAAATGTACACTTGTTTTTATATAGAGTATATATATATAGATATAGATAAAAATGATCTCTTAAATGAAATTGATAGGAGTTTTAATGCAATAAAGAGTGATATCATTATAGTGCCAGGAAGAGTGAACAAATTGGAAACAGTCGCGGCAGAAGTATTAGATATGAAAAAGGATATCCAACTTTTAAAAACACAATTAAAACGTTACGAAAATAGATCAGTTGCATGCGAATTGCGAATTAATGAATTACCTTTTAATCCAAATGAAAATTTAATGACAATTTTTAGTGATATATGCTCAACAATTGGCACCGCCCTACCAGCAATTAAATCGATTTATCGTTTACGGAACCAAAATAATAAAAATAAAACTTATTCGCCTGATGCCGCTATTATCGTCAAAATGTGGTCCCCTTATGATAAAAATTTCTTTTTAAAATCCCTGGCAAATTATAAAAAATTTAATAAAGACTTTCATTTTACTCTAAATGATGTTGGACTTGGATCTAACACAAAATTTTTCGTCAACGAAAGTCTTACTGTGGAAAATTATCGAATTCTGCGAGAAGCAATCCGTATGAAAAAAGATAAAATTATTCATAGTGCTTTCTCAATGCGTGGATTGGTGTTTGTTAAAAGAACAGCTAGCGAGCAGCTAATCCGCATCGATGAAATCAAACATTTACGTTTATTACTTCATTCATCTGGGGAAGCTGATAGTTTTTTTGTTGAGCAACATGAAAGTTATCTCTATATATAAAAGAAAAACGTGACTGACTGACTGACTGACTCAACATCGCCCAGCCCAAACCGCTGAAGCTAGAAAGTTGAAATTTGGTATGTAGGTTCCTCTTTCGGCGTAGACGTCCGCTAAGACGGGATTTTTGGAAATTCCTACCGGAACGGGCAAAAAGGGGAAAAGTCTCCCCCTTGGCGGCCTGCCAAAACCCCTTTGGCTAGAAAGCTGAAATTTAAGATGTGTGTTCCTTGGAGTATGGGCTAACTTTTCTGGAAAGTACTTTCTGGAATTTTGGACAGGGACGTTGTAAAAATGGGGGTCCACTCGGTTAATGGCATCATATCTGAGTAATAGATCACAATATGTCGAAACAAATACAAAATCCAAATTTCTAATGGTACAAAGAGGTGTTCCACAAGGATCCATCGTTGGCCCTCTTCTATTTACGCTCTATGCAAACGATCTACCGAATCAACTTAAACTATGTAAATTGAGAATGTTCGCGGACGATGTCCAAATCTATATTAGTTGTGAGGTTGGAATGATAGTTGAATGCATTCGAAGACTAAATCAGGAACTTGAACGTGTTTATTTATGGGCCAAGGCAAATGGTCTCAGTATCAATCCGCAGAAGTCCAAAGCTATCGTTATTAAAAAGAAATTAATAAAAATAGATTTTATACCTACAATTTCTTTAAACAACCAACCCCTAAGCATTGTAGATTCCGCTAAAAATCTCGGAATCATCTTTGATTCTACACTGACGTGGTCGGAACATATTAATTATGCTTGCGGTTGCACATATTCTATGTTGAGAACACTCTGACGAACTCAATGCCTACCTTGTTATACGGATGTGAACTTTTTGCAAGCTGTGATACCCTGAATAGTAGAAAACTAAACATTCTATTTAATAATATAGCCAGATATGTTTATAACATAAAGAGGTATTTCAATTTCACCTTTCTCCGTACAAATTTATGGTATGAAGTTTGATGATTTACTTAAGATGAGAGTTCTAATATTTTTACACAAAATTATTTACACACGTCAGCCGGACCACTTTTCATTGAAGTGAAGAGCGAGGGCAGGAAACTTCTAATAGGATCGGTGTATAGACCAGGGAACAGAATCCCAATTGAACCTTTAATTAACATCTTAGAGGATATCACAGTAAAATTTGATGATGTAATCAACGTCGGTGATTTCAACTGCAATTGTTTAGTAGATTCCAGCCTTACGGATATGATGATCTCACTTACACCCACAAATACAACAACACCTACTCACTTTACTGGTACAAGCAATACGTTACTGGATTATTTCTTTGTCAGTAATTATTTCAACGTTTTACTTTACAACCAACTTGTTGCAACCATGTTTTTCCCGACATGATTTGATCTTTTTGTGTTATGATTTTAAACTACACATTCCAGATCAGTCAGTATATTATCGTGATTTTAAAAGCATTGAGTATAGTCTATTGCATCAAGAATTTAACAGGATAAATTGGGATTGCATATATTATATGGTTTCCGTAGATGAGCAACTTTCATTCCTGTAACAAAATTTACAAAATCTGTTCAACCAAACTGTGCCTCTAAAAAGAAAAATAATAAATCAGAAGAATAAACCTTGGTTTTCAAGTAGCATAAAGCATTCTATGAATCAGAGAGACATCGCTTTTTCTCGCTGGAAATGATTTAAAACAACACAATTACACAATGAATATCGTGTGGCAAGAAATGTAACAAACAAACGTATTAGAGATGCTAAATCTGCTTTTTATTCTACAAAATTCAAAATTTTCATCTGCAGTAGAATCCAAAAAAACATGGCAAACTATAAGGGAGATTGGGATAGGAAGTTCTAAAAACTATGAAACTCCAAATATTGATCCAGATGTAATTAATGCACAATTTGTAAATATTCCTGTAGTCAAATCTGATCAAAGTTACTACACAAACTACACTGCTACCCTGGAGAACCGTTTTGATTTTATCGGTGTGAACCAAAATGAAGTTTTCAGTAGCTACCAATCGATTAAATCAAATGCTATTGGAGTGGATGAAATTGATCCAAGGTTTCTAAAAATACTTTTACCTTATATAACCTACTTTTTTAATAAAATAATAACAAGTAGCTGTTATCCGGCTAAATGGAAAATAGCCAAAATTATTCCTATTCCTAAAAAAAATTCTGATTATAGACCCATAGCGATTCTGCCATTTCTATCTAAAGTTTTTGAAAGACTTATTCATACCCAGATATCCGTTTTTTAGAAAACAACAACTTAATTACAGACCGACAATCTGGCCCTATGCTCCAACTTGGAACGACGGGAATAAATATATATATAAATATAATCTGGTTTTCGTAAGAAACATAGCTGTATAACAGCTCTAGCAGATGTCTGTGGAGGATATAAGAAATGAAATAGAGGAAAGAAGGGTAACTTTGCTAGTGCTCTTAGATCACTCTAAAGCATTTGACACTGTTGACCATAATCTCCTGTGCTATAAGTTACAGAATATGTTTAATTTTTCAACAACCTCCACTCGGTTAATGGCATCATATCTGAGTAATAGATCACAATATGTCGAAACAAATACAAAATCCAAATGTCTAATGGTACAAAGAGGTATTCCACAAGGATCCATCGTTGGCCCTCTTCTATTTACGCTCTATGCAAACGAACTACCGAATCAACTTAAACTATGTAAATTGAGAATGTTCGCGAACGATGTCCAAATCTATATTAGTTGTGAGGTTGGAATGATAGTTGAATGCATTCGAAGACTAAATCAGGAACTTGAACGTGTTTATTTATGGGCCAAGGCAAATGGTCTCAGTATCAATCCGCAGAAGTCCAAAGCTATCGTTATTAAAAAGAAATTAATAAAAATAGATTTTATACCTACAATTTCTTTAAACAACCAACCCCTAAGCATTGTAGATTCCGCTAAAAATCTCGGAATCATCTTTGATTCTACACTGACGTGGTCGGAACATATTAATTATGCTTGCGGTTGCACATATTCTATGTTGAGAACACTCTGACGAACTCAATGCCTACCTTGTTATACGGATGTGAACTTTTTGCAAGCTGTGATACCCTGAATAGTAGAAAACTAAACATTCTATTTAATAATATAGCCAGATATGTTTATAACATAAAGAGGTATTTCAATTTCACCTTTCTCCGTACAAATTTATGGTATGAAGTTTGATGATTTACTTAAGATGAGAGTTCTAATATTTTTACACAAAATTATTTACACACGTCAGCCGGACCACTTATATAACCGCCTTTGTATTTCCTCCTCTGCAAGGGAAAAAACCCAACAAACAATTCGTTCCGTTTACGCACCGTTTTCGGTCCGTCATAAACGGAATCCAACTCCGTATACGTACCGTTTTCTGGATCAGTATACGGACCTGAAAACTGAACATAAGGAACATCGAAACTGATTCGAATCCGTTGAAAATCCGTCAATGACGGACCGTTTACGGACCGTTATGTCGTGTTAAAAACGGACAAGTCCGTCAATGACGGAACGTTTACGGACCGTTATGTCATGTAAAAAACGGACTAGTCCGCTGAAAGTCCGTCAATACCGGACCGTTTCCGGACCATTATGTCGTGTAATAAACGGAGTGACTCCGTTTTTAGAATCCCGTTTTCGAACTTTTATATCTACCTAAATTGACACATTACTAACTTTAATATTGTATGTTTTTAATAAATTTATTAAATAATTTATTAATTTTGTTAAAAATTAACTTCATTAATCGGCCTCAAAATTCGCAAAGATCTACAAGCAAAAGAAACAATTTATTAATCGAGGTTTAATTAAATTTATCCACGATTGAGTTTTTTCATATGCAATTCGCAAACTATTGTGAAAAAAAACAAAATTTCATAAACACTTACTATTTAATGATTCTATGTGAATTAAAGTCATTTGGCTACTGCGGCAACGGCCAAGACAGGATGCTCGTTTTTGCGACATCCAGAAACTTTTTTAACCGACTTTACCGCGCGACCCGTATTTAATTATTTAAATAATTCAATTTTGCGGACAAAAATTCACGAATAAACTGAAGAAAGATGACACCGTTAGCTCAAACTTAGGAGTTCAAACTGATGAAAATTGGTGAAGTCCGTATTTAACGGTGCAGAAACGGATACACCAAAACGGATTCAAAACGTATTATATTCGAAAATCCGAAAGTACGGTCCGTTATTGTTCCGTATACGTACAAGCTTTAACGGATACCTGTTTTACGGACCGATAATGTTCCGTAAAAGCCGGATTGATGATTCCATACATGCCGGAGAGTCCGTAAAAATGTTTCTTGGGAAGAATAAGAACATTGAAAAAACGTAGTACAACGTCTGATTGGCATTTCTTCATCAATGCCGTCCGTCTTTGGAACGATATCCCACATACGACACAACTTAAAAGTAACGCAATACAGTTTAAAAAGAACATAATAACGTTTTTAACAACATAAAGTTTTTACAAATCTTTATAAAATTCTTATTTTTTTTTTTTTTTTAAGTATAATGAACAACTTTTGATGTTAATTTCATTCAAATAATTTTTTATTCTCTCTTTTTTGTTATTGTGTTTGTTTTTATTTTTTAAAACTTTGTCTACAACCTATTATGATGTTACTATTATTATTATTATTATTATTATAATTAATTAATTAGAATCTAAGAATTATCTTTGTATCAAACCTTTTTTATTCAAAGTTAATTTCTATGCTGCAATAAAAGACTTTAAGTGCATAGAAATCGCAAATAATAATGAATAAAAAAAAAAAAAAAACGATAAATCAGTTAAGTTTCAACCGATTGTTTTCACGATGGTTGATGGTTGTTGGTAGCACACTGTGCTGCCAACAACTAAATATGTCACTAAGGTCGGCTAACTTATCTAAAAGAATGCTTACTTTAACATTATTTAGAGTTATCTTGGGGAGAATTTTACTCCTGGTTAAGGTAGTTAAGTTGGCCTTTAACCTTAACCACGAATAACATTTGCATTAAAATGACTCTGGATAGTCTTAAATTGTGCGTACTTTTAGATAAGTTAGCCGACCTAAATATTTTTTTCTTAATTGCATTGCATTTAAAACACATTAAATTTCATTTAACTAACCTCTAATGTATATATCTGGTGTGAAGTTCTTTGTTTATTTGTGTTAGATCGGATTCATGCTTTTTATTTTAAAAACAAACTAACACCAGTCAAGTCCGTATTTTACGGTACGGAAACGGATACACCAAAAGGGAGATAAAACGGATTGTGTTCGAAAATCCGTTTATATGGTCCGTTAATGTTCCGTACACGTACAAGCACTTTGGTTTTATAAATATTTTTGATATGACGTTATAAAAAAATCATATACGATTTGGTCTCCAGTCAAATATTAAGAGATCTGCGATATAGTTTATATATAATTATATATAATGGCGTGTTAGCTTCTATAAACAATCTTATATCAAAATACATATATAACAAAAATAAAAATTGTTTTTTCGACCTTTTTGTATTAACAAAGAAGTAGGTAAAAATAAAATTTGTATTTTATTTGTACCGACGGTACGAAATACAAAAAACTTTCATAATATTTCTATTGTTGGTTATGTCTTTGCAGAGACCTCGAAAACATATTTTCTTGTTTGCTCCATTCTCATTTCATTGATGTAGCAGACTACATTTAATATGAGATTTTGATGTTTCAATTTGCATTGCACTATTGCCACCACTTTCTAAAGAAAACTGAAGAAGGGGAGCTGGAAAATCCCCGAAACGATCGTCTTTTCATTCCTGAAAGTGTAGAGGTTTTTGAAAGCAAAAACTCTGTGAAGTATTTGTTAGGAGAATATCCTGATGAAGAAAAATAGCAGTTTTTAAAAAAAGTACTTATTATGTTAATTCATAATAAGGAAATTGGCCTCGAACTGAATTAATAAATTTCTAATTAATATATAACAAAGTTAATAAAAAATTGTATTAATTTTATAATTATATCTGACATGATATCTAATTATGCGAAATTTTATAAAGTTTAATTGCACTATCAAAATTAAAAAAAAAACCTTAGAAATTGTGGATCTGGTTTTGAATTTTGCACTTTGACATATGAAGTAATGTTTATAATTGAATTTAACATCTATTTTTTAAATATTTGCCAAAATACTCAATTATAAATTTATTAAAATAAAAATAATTTTAAAGAAATAAGGAAATATAACAAAAGAACTATTTTTATTTTTAAAATTAAAAATAAAAATTGGACAAATATATGTTGAAATAAATAAGGTTTAATTAAGTTCAGTTGTTTTTTCCGTGAAAAAAAAAAAATAATTGCAAAAGTTGCATTTTTTATTTTATGAGAAAGAAACACACATTTATAAAGGCACAATTACACGCGAGAGAAATCTGCTAGAGATAGAGCAAAAAACACCCCTAAATAGCTCTATTGTGAATGATTCAAGCTATTTAGGGTTGCTTTTTGTCTATCTCTAGCAATTTTCTCTCGCGTGTACATGTGCCTTAAGAAGGGCAAATTTGTTCCGACAAATTTTTGCGATGTTGAGTTAAACTGAAAATTTATTGTGTCTGCTATTTCCAAATTTATTAGCAAACATTTTTCAAAACAACTTTTTCTCGTTTTGAATTTTGGTCTTTATTGAAATAAAACAAAATAAACCACATTTCAAAACGATTTCAGTTACAAACTGCGTTATTCTAAGTTTAACGACAATCTGCATCCTAAAAACGGCCGAAATCTAGGTTGCCAGATACCAAAAGTCAAATAACTGCACAATGGAAAAAATTCACCTGGATTTAAAAAAAATAAATGTATAATTTAAAAACTCACTTACAGTTCAAAATACTAAAATTTTATTTAATTTTTTTTTCAAAAATAAAGAAACATAATAATAACCCAAGTAAAAAAAAATGATATGGAGCCATATAAAGTTATATTTAATTATATATAATCTTTTATGTAATTAGATATAATTATATCCGAAAAATGAGAACGTCTCATTGTATCATATTGTATCGAATTGTATACAATTGTATACAATTTGGTACAATTTGATACAATTTTATGCAATTCGATGCAATTGTATCCGAATTTTGTCCTCATCCAATTACATCAAATTATATCTTTTTGTATAAAATTATATAAAATGTTATAAAAGTGGACATAGTTTGATACAATTATATCTAAATATTAACCTTATACTTTTTATCATATTATATAGGACCATATCTAACAATATACAAAAATTATTTTTTTACCCGAGTAAAAAAGTTTTGATATAATCACATATTATTTTATCTAATTGTATATAGTAACTTATAGTTACATATGTTCACATATGCTTTTAAATTCAAGCATTTATACTTTTATATAGTCACATATTAGATATTTTTTCCTCAAAGGTTTTAATATGGAGACATATGTGATTTTATATTATTACATACTGGCCTACATATATATGTATGTGCTATATATAAGTACATAAAGTAACATATAAAAGATCTAATTACATATACGTTTATATATAATTTAGTATGACACTATACATAATAATATAAAACTATGTGGATCCATATAAAAAATATTTTATAATTTGTGTTAGTTATGATTATATATTGACGAATATGAACCCATATATAACTTATAACGTTCTTTATAAAATCATCTATAATTATATATCATCCCACATAGGCAATTTTTTCAAAGTGATTTTATATAAAAATATATAAGGTCCATATAAAACCGTATTATATTATATTTGGTTCCATGTTATCAATGATTTTGAACTAGTTTGAGATTTAGTAATTACTAGGGATTGGCGCGTGACACGAAATGTTCGTGAGTCACGTTATTCACACGTGATCGTGAGAAATAATTACTATACTTAAGTGATTCGTGCGTGAGCGTGAGTAAGAATAACCCGTGCATGATTCGTGTATGAGTTTATTTTTTGCATCATATGTTTTTAGTAATTTTTACTGTTTTGCGTGAGAATTTTCTGATTGTAAGTTTTTAATATACTCATGTGTGCTGAGTAAGAAACGAAATGCTCGTGCGTGAGTAATTTGTTTTTGTTTAGGAGCATGAGTCAAAAATGGCTTACGCACCCATAACATTAACAACACTGAAGCTGTAATACGAAATTCTCTATTCTATAACTTACACTTGACTGATTTTTTATATTATATCTTGGTTGTACAGTTGTGGCCAAACATTTAAGTCAATTCAAGTTTTTTTTATAATTTTATTGTTGTTGCTTTTATTTTTAAAGATCAAAATAGTGGCTAAATTCGCCACGAAAGGCAAGGAGATGGTTCAGAAAATTGTACAGACTTTTAACGTAATGTTTGTTTTTTAATTTTGTCACTTGTTTTAAGTGGGCGTGGCTTTTAACGAAAAATTAGCGATATAAACCTCTTATCAAATTACATAGTAAAATTTAGGAAGTACTGATCGGTTGTGTAAAAACTGTATATTTTTGTAAAACCTATAAAATTTCCTTAAGTCTTGCATTATTTTTATCTACAAATAGTCGCCAGACTTAAAAGTGGAGCACTTTAAACATGACCAAATTTTTATTTGTTTTTAGCGATTTTTAATAAAGTTAACAGCACTGAATTTTTAAAGTGAATAGTTTAATGCTTTTTTTTACCACAATATAGCAAATCAGTCAAGATTTTTTTTACGTTATAGTAAAAAGCATTTCATGTTAAAATTTCAGTGTTGTTAACTTTCTTTTAAAATCGCTAAAAACAAAGAAAAATTTGGTCATGTTTAAAGTGCTTCAATTTTAAGTCTGGTGACTATTTGTAGATAAAGATAATGCAAGACTTAAGAAAATTTTATAGGATTTCCAAAAATATACAGTTTGTACAGAACCGATCAGTACTGCCTAAATTTTACTATGTAATTTGATAAGAGGTTTATATCGCTAATTTTAAAACAAGTGACAAAATGAAAAAACAAACATTACGTTAAAATTCTGTACAATTTTCTAAACCACCTCCTTGCCTTTCGTGGCGAATTTATCCACTATTTTGATCTTTAAAAATAAAGGCAACAACAAAAAAATTAGAAAAAAAACTTGAATTGACTTAAATGCTTGGCCACAACTGTATATCATAATCCTATTAACTTTAAAATTTCAGTGTTGTTAACGTTATTTTAAAATTACTAAATTAAAAGAAAAAATTTTTCATGTTTATTGCACTGTCATGATAAATCTGGATAAAAGTAATGGAAGATTTATCGAAATTATAAGATCTCCAGCAGACCTGGGGTTAATCATTACATTTTGTAATTACCCTACGGGAAATTTTAACAAACTGTCACCGAACTGGCCCCTTTATATGAAATAGGCTGGTCACTTTTACATGGCGTTGTCATAGGAGGTGGAAATTGACCCCTTGTGACATGTCACAAGACAAATCCCAGGACAGGTTCCTGAACTTTGTTTTTTATGAGAGTTCAAGTAACCTGTCCTAGGATTTGTCTTGTGACATTTCACAAGGGGTCAATTTCCACCTCCTATGACAACGCCATGTAAAAGTGACCAGTCTATATCATATAAAGGGGCCAGTTCGGTGACAGTTTGTTAAAATTTCCCGTAGGGTAATTACACATGCAATAAGATAATTACATGTAATTGTAATTGAAAAAAAAACTCAACTACAATTACACATTATTTGTAATTGCAATTCAAAAAAGAACAATTGCAATTACAAGTAATTGAACATTTTTTTTTATTTAAAAAAATAATTTTGTATATTGTTAGATATGGTCCTATATAATATGATAAAAAGTATAAGGTTAATATTTAGATATAATTGTATCAAACTATGTCCACTTTTATAACATTTTATATAATTTTATACAAAAAGATATAATTTGATGTAATTGGATGAGGACAAAATTCGGATACAATTGCATCGAATTGCATAAAATTGTATCAAATTGTACCAAATTGTATACAATTGTATACAATTCGATACAATATGATACAATGAGACGTTCTCATTTTTCGGATATAATTATATCTAATTACATAAAAGATTATATATAATTAAATATAACTTTATATGGCTCCATATCATTTTTTTTACTTGGGTAAATAAAAAAAAATGTTCAATTACTTGTAATTGCAATTGTTCTTTTTTGAATTGCAATTACAAATAATGTGTAATTGTAGTTGAGTTTTTTTTCAATTACAATTACATGTAATTACTTATTGCATGTGTAATTACCCTACGGGAAATTTTAACAAACTGTCACCGAACTGGCCCCTTTATATGATATAGACTGGTCACTTTTACATGGCGTTGTCATAGGAGGTGGAAATTGACCCACTTGTGAAATGTCACAAGACAAATCCTAGGACAGGTTACTGAACTCTCATAAAAATCAAAATTCAGGAACCTGTCCTGGGATTTGTCTTGTGACATGTCACAAGGGGTCAATTTCCACCTCCTATGACAACGCCATGTAAAAGTGACCAGCCTATTTCATATAAAGGGGCCAGTTCGGTGACAGTTTGTTAAAATTTCCCGTAGGGTAATTACAAAATGTAATGATTAACCCCAGGTCTGCTGGAGATTTTATAATTTCGATAAATCTTCCATTACTTTTATCCAGATTTATCATGACAGTGCAATAAACATGAAAAATTTTTTCTTTTAATTTAGTAATTTTAAAATAACGTTAACAACACTGAAATTTTAAAGTTAATAGGATTATGATATACAGTTGTGGCCAAGCATTTAAGTCAATTCAAGTTTTTTTCTAATTTTTTTGTTGTTGCCTTTATTTTTAAAGATCAAAATAGTGGACAAATTCGCCACGAAAGGCAAGGAGGTGATTTAGAAAATTGTACAGAATTTTAACGTAATGTTTGTTTTTTCATTTTGTCACTTGTTTTAAAAATAGCGATATAAACCTCTTATCAAATTACATAGTAAAATTTAGGCAGTACTGATCGGTTCTGTACAAACTGTATATTTTTGGAAATCCTATAAAATTTCCTTAAGTCTTGCATTATCTTTATCTACAAATAGTCACCAGACTTAAAATTGAAGCACTTTAAACATGACCAAATTTTTCTTTGTTTTTAGCGATTTTAAATGAAAGTTAACAACACTGAAATTTTAACATGAAATGCTTTTTACTATAACGTAAAAAAAATCTTGACTGATTTGCTATATTGTGGTAAAAAAAGCATAAAACTATTCACTTTAAAAATTCAGTGCTGTTAACTTTATTAAAAATCGCTAAAAACAAATAAAAATTTGGTCATGTTTAAAGTGCTCCACTTTTAAGTCTGGCGACTATTTGTAGATAAAAATAATGCAAGACTTAAGGAAATTTTATAGGTTTTACAAAAATATACAGTTTTTACACAACCGATCAGTACTTCCTAAATTTTACTATGTAATTTGATAAGAGGTTTATATCGCTAATTTTTCGTTAAAAGCCACGCCCACTTAAAACAAGTGACAAAATTAAAAAACAAACATTACGTTAAAAGTCTGTACAATTTTCTGAACCATCTCCTTGCCTTTCATGGCGAATTTAGCCACTATTTTGATCTTTAAAAATAAAAGCAACAACAATAAAATTATAAAAAAACTTGAATTGACTTAAATGTTTGGCCACAACTGTACAACCAAGATATAATATAAAAAATCAGTCAAGTGTAAGTTATAGAATAGAGAATTTCGTATTACAGCTTCAGTTTTGTTAATGTTATGGGTGCGTAAGCCATTTTTGACTCATGCTCCTAAACAAAAACAAATTACTCACGCACGAGCATTTCGTTTCTTACTCAGCACACATGAGTATATTAAAACCTTACAATCAGAAAATTCTCACGCAAAACAGTAAAAATTACTAAAAACATATGATGCAAAAAATAAACTCACACACGAATCATGCACGGGTTATTCTTACTCACGCTCACGCACGAATCACTTAAGTATAGTAATTATTACTCACGTGTGAATAACGTGACTCACGAACATTTCGTGTCACGCGCCAATCCCTAGTAATTACTAAATCTCAAACTAGTTCAAAATCATTGATAACATGGAACCAAATATAATATAATACGGTTTTATATGGACCTTATATATTTTTATATAAAATGAAAAAATTGCCTATGTGGGATGATATATAATTATAGATGATTTTATAAAGAACGTTATAAGTTATATATGGGTTCATATTCGTCAATATATAATCATAACTAACACAAATTATAAAATATTTTTTATATGGATCCACATAGTTTTATATTATTATGTATAGTGTCATACTAAATTATATATAAACGTATATGTAATTAGATCTTTTATATGTTACTTTATGTACTTATATATAGCACATACATATATATGTAGGCCAGTATGTAATAATATAAAATCACATATGTCTCCATATTAAAACCTTTGAGGAAAAAATATCTAATATATGACTATATAAAAGTATATATGCTTGAATTTAAAAGCATATGTGAACATATGTAACTATAAGTTACTATATACAATTAGATAAAATAATATGTGATTATATCAAAACTTTTTTACTCGGGAACATAAAAAACAAGGGAACGCAACAATTAAAATTACAGAATTTACTAACTCTTTTGCTTTAGATATAAGGAAAAATGTTTGCAACTTCAAAATTTTTTCTTTTTAAAATGTCAGCCTTTAAAAGGTCGAAGGACCTTTCTTGTGAATATAGATTATTTAAAATACTAAAAATTATTTCACAAAAGGCATTGCTAATTGGTATGGAAAAATAAACGAGATCAATTTGCATAAAATTTGTACGTTGTTTTTATCGCATCTAAAGAAAAATGTACCAAATTTTATAAATTGGAATATCTTCCGGCAAATTATCAAAGTTTTCTAGCAGGCAGCAGAAGTCAGTATACAACATGTCGTTGTCTATTTAATTTGATATTTCTAAAACTTTTGGAAGCTCTGAAAAGTTATCCCACGATAAAAGAGATTGTTTTAAATTTAAAACAGAAATTTTGTTGTAAAATGATTCGTCTCCGAAATCATATTGTTGCTCAAAGTAAGTGACAGCATTTCTTAAAATCTGATTTGTTTCTAATTTGAAAGCTTTTGTTTCATGATAGGAAATTTTTTTTAAATAGTTGCAATTTTGCTTCCATAAAACTCATCTTTTAACCGAATTTTTAAGGCAATTCAAAAGATTACCCTTTATATTTTGAAGTTCTATAATAGTACAGGAATCACTTTCTTGGGCTAATGCTGCTGAATATTAATTTAGTTTATAAAATATAATTAATAAAATAATTACTTTTCAAAATTAAAGAAATTCTTTTTTAACTGGATAAATTGTATTTTACTGGTAACTCTGGACAAGACCCAAAATAACTGGACAATCCAGGACGCCGCATTCAATTCTCATTTCAAACATCTTTCCATCAATAAATTTTTTTTTGTTTTGCATCAAAATACAAAAGAGCGACCAATTCCCACTTTGTTAGCCAAACTGTTTTGTCGGGCATTATTATTTAATATGAATAAATATAACTGATCTCAACAATATCTACTAAAATTTTATTTGAAAATTTTCATAAAATTATATGCGTCATTTCATCTCAACTCGACCAATAGCTGGAATCGACCCCTTTCGATTTGGATGAATTTTGGTCAGAACTTTTCTTTCATCATATAACGAAGTTTTGCCAAAGGAAAAAAATTATAAAATTTTTTTTCAAAA
Organism: Leucophora obtusa; assembly: GCA_949987735.1. Taxonomy (NCBI): domain Eukaryota; kingdom Metazoa; phylum Arthropoda; class Insecta; order Diptera; family Anthomyiidae; genus Leucophora; species Leucophora obtusa. Next base: position 29,151,074 of record OX465297.1, read on the forward strand.
GTTCTGCAACCCCGAGTAAAAAAAATAATATGATGCCATATGTAATGATATCTTTTTTAATATAATTGGAGATATACTATGATCCGAAAAATGGTGGATAAAATTATATCGGATACGATCTAAATATATTTATTCATATAGAATCTTATCCGGATTTTGACCCGATATAATTATATCTAATGTGATGTAGAAAGACATAATTGTATAACGCTTCTTATTTCAAGATCAAAACAAAACCTATCAAAAAGTACCGAAAAATAACACCCTTAAGTTAAGAATTAAATATTTAAGTAACAATTTAAGTATTTAGAAGAAGTTGTACATAATTGTAACCAAGCATTTTAAGCCTTCTCATATAAAATTGTATTCTACCCGTAAACTGTGTAAACCTGGTATGTTTATGAGTTTAATGTCAAATTCCATACATAAAAAATATGGCTTGTATTTATACAAGGTTTACAAGGAATTTAGGAGTTATAATGAGTACGCCTTTTATATTTTAAAATCATACATAAATATATCTCAAAAAAACATAGAATTTTTTACATTGCGCTATACTTAAACATATCTAAAACAACTTTATATGTTTTCCGATAAAGCCATTTTTAATTATATATGACGCTGTATTAAAATTGTCATAGCATATGTAACTAGATATGGTACATATTAATATATATGCGGACATATATATTTATACTGATCTATATATGGCATCATATAAGAAATTTTTGAAAAACTCAAAGCTATACATAATTATATCCGCAAAGATATAGTGTCACACTAGACTATATATAAACATTAGGCTGGGTCGATTTGTGGGGAGGCAAAAAAAATCGCCCATGGCTCAGGGAAAATCGTATTCTAGGGATCAAAATAAGAAACTTTGCCGAAGGAACCATACCTCTAAAACGAATTCTACTACCCCTAACTGTTGACTTTTGTCCCGTAGGGTCAAGTTTTGAAAAATCCCACTTTGACCCATTTAGAGTGCCCCAATCGAGTCCAAATGTATGACCGACCCCCACTAACTTTGGAGGGCCGATCCACCCATGCCAGTGGTACACCCCCTGGAACTCCCCTGGGGGGTTCCCCATACAAACATTTTAAAAAATCACCATTTTTGGCACTTTATTTTATTATTTTTTATTTATTTTATTTATTTTTATTATTTTATTTATTTTTTCTCCTTAGAAATTTATTTAGTCAGAACATATGTAAATGAAAAAATTAATTTAACTTAGTAATAGAAAAGAAAAAATGCCCAGACTTGAAAGCAAAAAAGACTTCAAACAGTAATTTTTTTTATTTTCTTTTCTATTACTAAGTTAAATTAATTTTTTCATTTACATATGTTCTGACTAAATAAATTTCTAAAGAGAAAAATAAATAAAATAATAAAAATAAATAAAATAAATAAAAAATAATAAAATAAAGTGCCAAAAATGGTGATTTTTTAAAATGTTTGTATGGGGAACCCCCCAGGGGAGTTCCAGGGGGTGTGCCACTGGCATGGGTGGATCGGCCCTCCAAAGTTAGTGGGGGTCGGTCATACATTTGGACTCGATTGGGGCACTCTAAATGGGTCAAAGTGGGATTTTTCAAAACTTGACCCTACGGGACAAAAGTCAACAGTTGGGGGTAGTAGAATTCGTTTTAGAGGTATGGTTCCTTCGGCAAAGTTTCTTATTTTGATCCCTAGAATACGATTTTCACTGAGCCATGGGCGATTATTAAATCGACCCGCCCTAATAAACATATTAGTCCATATTAAATTATATAATTTCCTATATAAATATTTTTACTCGGGATATTTAATATTTCAAAAAATGTCATAATTTTTCTAATTTTTTGCTTTGTTATGAAGTTATTTTTTGAATATCTCGAAAACTACTATAGCTACGCAAATGGTTCTTAGCTCGTTTTAAAGAGGATATTTAGCCGTATTAAAAAAATATATTTAAAAAAATATTGAAAAACAAAAAAATTTAAATTTTGCAATTTTACAATTTTAAAAATCGAAAAACTCAAAAACCTATTTTTTTTTTGGTCAATTTTTTTTTTATATAAAACCTCTAACTGGTCTTAAAATATTCTGAAATTTTCAAGAGGGCGTTTTTTTAAATAGATATGAATTTTTTATTCTGTTTTTTTAAGTTGAATCTTAATACAATAAAATTAAACAAATATCCAATTTTGAAATTTTGAGCAATAAAAACAAATTGAAGGCTTTGAAGCACAGAAAAATTTTTAAATCGAAATTAGGCTTTTATTTTTTGGTAATAATTTGAAAAACAAATAAGGTAAGAAATGGCACACTCTTCCATTTATGTATACATGTGTGTGTGTGTGTGTGTGTGTGTGTGTGTGCCATTTCTTAACTTATTTGTTTTTCAAACTATTACCAAAAAAATAAAAGCGTAATTTCGATTTAAAATTTTCTGTGCTTCTAAAGCCTTCAATTTGTTTTTATTGCTTAAAATTTCAAAATTGGATATTTGTTTAATTTTATTGTATTAAGAATCAACTTAAAAAAAGAGAATAAAAAATTTCAAAAATTCATATCTTTTTTTTAAAAAAACGCCCTCTTGAAAATTTCAGGACGTTTTAAGATCAGTTAGAAGTTTTATTTACAAAAAAAAAAAAAAATTGAGCAAAATAAAAATAGGTTTTTGAGTTTTTCGATTTTTAAAATTGTAAAATTTCAAAATTTTCAATTTTTTTATATTTCAATATTTTTTTAAATATTTTTTTTAATACGGCTAAATATCCTCTTTAAAACCACCTACGAACTATTTTTGTATCTATTATAGTTTTCGAGATATTCAAAAAATAACCTCATAACAGAGCAAAAAATTAGAAAAATTATGACATTTTTTGAAAATTTTAAATATTGCATAACTTTTGACAAAAAAAATTGTAATTTTTTCCTTTGGCAAAAATTCGTTATGTGATGAAAGAAAAGTTCTGACCAAAATTCATCCAAATCGAAAGGGGTCGATTCCAACCATTGGTCGATTTGATATGGAATGACCCATATGTATTTACATATGTGACAGCGCATAGAGAAAGGGACCTAAGGCTAAAAAAATCAATTTTTTTTGATGTGGACAACATCTGAGCATCGAATGAGACCGATCCCATGCGCTCCTGAGAAAGGGACCTAAGGGGACCTTAGGTCCCTTTCTATTTTGCGCGTCATATATGGGTGATATTAAAAAATGTGATAAAAACCGTGTAACCACCTAATTTCTAATGCATGGATTACATTTGAGTTACATATTTCGATATATATCAGTGCATTGTCACCAGTTTTACAAAATCTATAACAATCTGACCAATTTTTGGTTAATACATAAAATTTGTGACCAATTTTATAGACCAAATGTAAACTCCGTAACAAGTAACTCATAAGATTTTTTAACTTTAATAGCTTATATTTTAATAACCAATAAAGCTAAACACTAACGGTAAGAATTTTTATGAAGAGGAAAAGTGCCATTTTTAATAAAAATTGATACATTTTACAAACTTTTTCGTATATCTTAGCTATCACGACTTCAACTCTGTAACGATTTTTCGTCATAATTTTTGATAAAAATGCATATGGGTGATATCAAAAAATGTGATAAAAACCGAGTAACCACCTAATTTCTAATGCATGGATTACATTTGAGTTACATATTTCGATATATATCAGCGCATTGTCACGTGTTTTACAAAATTTATAAGAAATTGACCAATTTTTGGTTAATACATAAAATTTGTGACCAATTTTATAGGCCAAATGTAAACTCCGTAACAAGTAATTCATAAGGTTTATTAACTTTAATAGCTTATATTTTAATAACCAATAAAGCTAAACACTAACGGTAAGAATTTTTATGAAGAGGAAAAGTGCCATTTTTAATAAAAATTAATACATTTTACACACTTTTTCGTATATCTTAGCTATCACGACTTCAACTCTGTAACGATTTTTCGTCATAATTTTTGATAAAAATGCAAACATCAGAATTTTGGAGTTATCTATTATTTATATTGCGAAAAGTATAATGTTATTTATACTCAAATGATCGTTGGACTGTAAGTAATCATCCAGTATAACAGACTTGAAGCTTTTCTGCAGCATGTAACAGTCTCGAGATGAAAAATGATGTCTTTAATAAGATTTGAAAAAATGTTGTAAACTCCGTTCCTAATTTTTACACCAAACTATTTAACGAGTAAGAAAAACAATGTCATATTTGGATTCACCTTGTAGGCATCATGCGATTTCGTTTCGGAAAAAAAATTCTGACAAAGCGTTTCTGAAAGAAAACGAAAAAAGTAACCAAATGTAAACTCCGTAACCACAATTGTTTGCATCAGATTTCATTCAAATAAATGTAGATAAATGTTTAAAATATTTTAAAATAACCATAAACAGAGGTGATTCAACTAATATTTATGCGTCAAAAGACGATTCAACTAATAATTTTGCGTCAAATCAAAAAAAATTATCAGTTTTTTAACCTAAGCTACTGGAGCGAAAAACGATTGATTTTGCATTTCATTGGTTTTGAATCGATATTTCGAGTCATTACTGACATTAGTTTGACAAATTAAATTTGTTTCACACAATTTAAGAATTTGTTGATCGCGAAATGTTATGTTTTTAATATATTATTTTGAAACTGCGCAACCCCTGTTTGGATTTTAAAAAATTTTATATTTTTGAAAAGCATTTAAAAGGACCAAAAATACAAAATTAAAAAAAAAAAATTTTTTTTCGCGGAATGAATTGTATTTTTATTCGCGAAACCGCCAATTTGATAAACACAAATTATATATCATTGGAAAGCAAGTTGAAAACCCAAATACGAAAAATTAATAAATTGAAGAAAATTCGTACGCAATTTTTTTTATTATATCTTTTGCTTGCAGAAATGTAAACTCCGTTACAACAAAAAAAAAATTAAAAGTGTGCAAAAAAAGTTATTGCGACAACTTGTAGAAGAGATTTTTTGCAATTAGGTTTATAATGGCTAAACTTACTGATTCCATTAAGAAAAAACCGAAATATTAACACTTTTTGCTTCTCACAAATTTGGCCCAAAAATTTGTCACATTTTTTGATTTCACCCATATATAATTTGATGCAGTGAGATAGTAGAGTGGGCCGAACTTTGCCGAATTGCGAAATTCAAAAAAGTGGCGTGCGGAAAAGTTGCGTATGCGTCCAGTAAAGAGTAAAAAATAAAAATTTTGAAAATCGGTTCACGTTCAAGGTCCCCGCAAAGCGCTTGAAATTTCTGAAAGTTTTAAAAAAATCCTTAAATTTTGTTAAAAAATATTTGTTGTTGTGATATATTATTTCTAATAAATTATAGTTCGCTAAATCCAAAAAAAATAAAAAGTTTTTAATCGGCCGAAGTGGTTCTGAAATATTGCTACTTGAATTTTGCTGAAAAACACGTTTTTCCATTTTTCAGTCGAGCCTTCAAAAAGTTATACGGCGTTCACACATACGTGTTTAACTCGATTTGTCGTGTTTAAGCGTTAAACATGTTTAAGTGAGATGTTTTACAGTACATTTTTCCTACCCTTAAACACGCTAAATTATCGTGTTTAATTTTTAAACACGTTGTTAAACACGATAAAATTGATATCAATTGGTGTTGAATGACAAGTTTGAAGCAGAAGAAGACACAACAAGACAAATAAAAAAATTAAACTTGAATAAAATAAACTAAATTTAAATAAAAACCAGTTAAAATGTGTTTTTTTCTTATTAAAGTGATAGATGAACAAAACAATTAATTAAACTTTGCTTCCGGTGAACGAAAAATCCAAAAATAGCCCTGAAGTTGTCCCTTAACTAAAAATTGAAAAATCTTGTTTCCGACTGGGGCGGATAATGTTATTTCACTTTTATAGCAATTATAACGTTGGATAATGCCGAAAATTATTAATTATTGCCTCCGGCCGAAGAAAAAATAACTTTTTGGGAAATTTTGTCAAATTTTTGTATTTTTTTTTTTAAATTGTTAAGGAACAGCTGTTCGAGATGTTGAACTTAAACACTTCATTTTTAAGTGTGAACTAAAAATGTTTTTAATTTTTTTCATTTTCAAACCTACTATCTATATAAAATTATCTTTCATTTGAGTGTAAAAAAGTTTAAAAATGTTAAAGGGTATTCCAAGGACGCTGCGATAAAAATTGTAAAAATTTTCAGAGTTAAAAGTGATTGTTTTTTGTGATCACTGTTTTTTTATTAAGTGATCAGAGATTTTACCCATTTATTGTTTTGTATTAACATAAAATAACATTTTATGACTGGTCCATCTTTTTTAATAATTTTGGGTATTTTAATCTTATCTCGAGATTTGGGACACAATGCTCTAAAAGTATCCTTTTTTTTGTTCACACAATGTTCGAAAAGTATCCTACTTTATATTTTTTGTTGTATTAAAAGAATATTTTAGAATAAAATAAATACCTAATAGTTTTTATTGTAAAAGTTTTGAAAAATATTTTATACACTCCCTAGTAAAAATGCTTTTTATATATTCATGTGATTTTTATACAATCATTTATGATTTTATACAATTATATGATTGTGATATATATAGTTTTATATGATTATATCAAAAGATATTTAATTATATAAAATTATATTAACCAGATATACCATTTTTCGGATCAAATAATATATTTTTTATATAATTATATTAACCCATACATGATTTGATCCGGAAAATGGTGGATCTGGTTAATATAATTTTATATCATTAAATATCTATGATTATATCATATAAAAATATATGTTTCACAATACTCGACAAGTTATAATTGTATAAAATCACAAATGATTATATAAAAATCATATCTGATTATATAAAAATCATATCTGATTATATAAAAATCATTTTTACTAGGGCTGTGCCACAAAAGTATAAGTAAAACACATTTCGAACATTGTGTGGATAAAAAATAGGATACTTTACGAACATTGTTTTACAAAATTTTGAATCCAAGCACGCAATTTAATTTTTATGATATTTACTAAAAACTAATGTATTAAGTTATAAACAATTACATTTCTGTATATATACTTTTCTCGCACAGTGTATAAAATACTTTTCAAAACTCTTACAAAGAAACTATTAAGTGTTAAATTTTATTCTAAAATATTCTCTTACTACAACAAAAAATATAAAGTAGAATACTTTTCGAATATTGTGTGGACAAAAAAGAGTATACTTTTCGAACATTGTGTTACTAAATTTTAAATCCAAGCACGCAATTTAATTTTGCATAATATTTACTGAACACTAATGTATTAAGTTATATTCAATTACATTTTTTATATATACTTTTGTGGCACAGTGCATAAAATATTTTTCAAAACTTTTACAAAAAATTTTATTCTAAAATATTCTTTTAATATAAAAAAAATATAAAGTAGGATACTTTTCGAACATTGTGGGGACAAAAAAGAGGATACTTTTCGAGCATTGTGTCCCAAATCTCGAGATCCGATCACGCTATTTTATATTTACTATCAAAATACCCAAAATTATTAAAAAAGATGGACCAGTCATAAAAATGTTATTTTATGTTAATCCAAAACAATAAATGATCACTTAATAAAAAAACAGTGATCACAAAAAACAATCACTTTTAATCACAAAATTTTCCAACTTTTGTCGCTGCGTCCTTGGAATACCCTTCAACATTTTTAAACTTTTTTACACTCAAATGAAAGATAATTTTATATAGATAGTGGGTTTGAAAATGAAAAAAATTAAAAACATTTTTAGACTAACTTTTTGAAGGCTCGACTGAAAAAGGAAAAAACGTGTTTTTCAGCAAAATTCAATTAGCAGTATTTCAGAACCTCTTCGGGCGATTAAAAAATTTTTATTTTTTTTGGATTCAGCGAACTATAATTTATTAGAAATAATATATCACAACAACAAATATATTTTAACAAAATTTAAGGATTTTTTTTAAACTTTCCGAAATTTCAACCGCTGAACGTGAACAGATTTTCAAAAAAAAAAATATTTTCAATATTTTTTACTGTTTACTTTACTTTTCCGCACCTTACTTTGAAATTCGCAATTCGGTAAAGTTCGGACCACTCTATTAGATAGACCCATTTTTCGGATCAAATTGCATCAGGTTAGATAACAGGCTTATCTCGCTGGCGCGGATGCAGGATTCGCTCAAGGGGGGGGGGGGGCTAAACATTTTTTATATCTTATATGGTAGTCATATCTATAGATATTTTATGAACTAGAAGTAGAGGTTTTAATACATGTTTTAGCAGAGGTTTACCAAGTTCTTCCAAAGAGTACCCAACAAGGGTTCGGAAAAATCTGTTTAACCCCATTTCGACATTTTTTGAACGTTCAGTTAGTTTTTTGTCAGTGAAAATCTGTTTCATTAGTGTGGTCCTCTATATTCGTTAACGATTTTATTAATATAGCTTCTAACTTAAGAAAACTGTCGGTTGAGTTAAAGTAAAGCTCAATCGGTAATTTTTTTATAAGAACCGACAAAATTAATTTAAGTTTTAGTTGTTATGAAAATGTAAGATTTTACCAAAAAATTGTTAACATAAACTTAGAAAAATTTGCTATTAATAACACAGTACAACAAAATAATAAAAATTTGATGCATCGGGATTGCGATACATCATTTCTAATAGACTTTGGGACGCATATCACGAATATGGCACTAAAATTTTAAAGTTAGCTATATTTTAAGAAACATTTGCGAAAACGTTTTTGTAGGAAAATTAAATTTTTTAGGAAATTTTTGCAAAAAAAATATAAAATTGAAAGTAATAACGCTATTTTTTGCAACATTTTAAAATGATGAAGCATGCCCTTTAATTTGATATATTGCACGTTTTGAGAGCTGCGATTAGATTCCCTATATATGCATTTAAAATTAGAATTTCTCTTTTTTCACGATTTCGTTAATAAATAATCTGCGATGAAAGGAATATCTAATATTTGAATTTGTACCTTTAGTAAACATCTCATGTTACTTAATTTATCAAAAAAAAATCGCATTTTCTGTTTTAATTTTAAGTTAATATTGACTAAACCTGAAAAAGACTGACTTTTATAATACCTACAAATTCAGGAGTCTGTAACAAATCTTAAAATAGAAAACACAGACAAAACCATTCAGAAATATAAAACACATATTTTCTAATCAATTTCAACAAAGTTTTAGATAATTGAAGTGCAAATTTCGAAAAAATAACGATTTTAAAATATGCATGTTCAAAATTGTACTTTATTTCCTTCTGCCATAGTAAATTCATATAAAATTTATTTGAAATAGAAAAGATGTAAAATGTGTATTTTAGATTGAATTTTCTGCAAATGTTGATGCAGAAGTTGTGATTCTTTTGATAAAAAGTATTTAGTGGAATATGAATTTACGTTATATGAAAAGATTTTGCAGATCCGATTAAGGGATTTTACTAGGAAAATAAGTGAAGTTTTCACTTTAATTGCAGTTATATCCTAGATCCTTTATCTAATCAAAATAAGTTGATATGTTTCCAAGAGCCCAAAGTCTATATTTCTAAACCATATTAAAACGTATCCACGGTTCAGTCAGGTGTATTAATAAATAAGAAATTTTAACAAAAAAACTGTCTTTTTTTCTAAAAGTTAAATTTGCAAATATTTCAAAAACTAGAGCTAATTTTGAAATTTGGTGTTCACAATCGTGATGTTCATCCTAAAATCTATCAGAATTGATATGTCGCATGCCCGATGCATTTTTAGTGTTGTACTGTGTTAAGTTAACGATATATTTTCTATATTCAACAATTTTTTTCGTTAACTATCAAATTTTATCACTACTAAGTTAAGAAATCGCAGTGCAGTATCCGAACTATTTTTAAGAGAAAATATCTCTAAAATCGCAAACTTAGTACGTTTCAAAATCATTTAAAAATTAAATAATCGGCGCTGTTCTCAGTTCCGAATCCACATAAAGAAATTCTAAAGTGGAACATTCCGAACACTTTCGCTGTTTTGTGATTCACATCCACAAACATTTTTGTGAAATATTCCGTGTATAAAAAGCTGGGTGGAAGTGAAAACGAATGCACTATTTTTCTATGAAATATTTATTAAATTATTAAAAAAAATATGTGTGAACAAAATTTTGAAATGTTTTCTTTGTATTTTCACTAAAATATTGAAATTTGTAGAACTTTTAATACATAAAAAGATTATTTTAAAAACTGTCTATAAATTTTAACATTTTCTTTCGGAATCAAAAAAAAAAGAGGAAGAAGAAGAAAAAATGATTTAATCAAAATTTATTTTCACAATTGTTTTTTGTTTATATTTACATCAGCTGTGTTACCAAAGTTTACCCGAAGAAAAAGTCTGGGTAAATTTTGGTAAAAAGAGAAACACTAATACACTGTCATTTTTGAGTACGGGAACGCTTTTGGGTAAATTTCGGTATCTTTGAGTAAATTTCGTTAACTTTGGGTACGCACGGGAACGCACTTAATATGTGAATACCAAAACAGCAAATTTCCGAATATTTTAATTCCATGTGGTTTTAGAAATCCATTCTAAATCAAAACCCTCTAAACTCAGAACAGCAGTGAATATTTTCAAAGCAAACACAATGGAGATTCTGATACCGAAAAAAATCTCACAATATGATAATAGAAATACGCCGTAAATTTTAAAATTTTTTGCGATGGCTGTGAATGTTTTATAAGAAAATTGCTGCAGTTCCTACAACTTTCATATCAAACCTAGAATATAAAAAATGTTCCAGTGTCTGAAGAGTTTTTCGAATACAAAAATGTTTTCAAATCTAATAGGTTTAATATAGAATCAGTGGCTAACGGGCAGTTTTATAATCAGAACTGGCATCTTTAAAAATTTATTATTAAAGAAGGGCATACACGTTCAATATTATTGATAAATTTTCCAAAAATCAACCAATCGGACCATTTTATTTTTAAATACTTTGTCCTGATAGGTTGATTTTAAAAACATTGATCAATAATATTGAACGTGTATGTTTGCCTTAACAAATATTTAAAAAAAAAACAAAATTTCTTACTTAAAAATATATAAGAAAAAATCAACCTTTGTTCTGACTACGATTGTTACAACTTTTGAATAAAAAAAAAATCATTTTACAAGAAGAATGCCCTAAAACTTTAAAGGCTTCCCATACTAAAAATTTGGAAACAAAACCTTTAAATTAAAGAAAATAAACAACTAACGATTAAACTATCGCGATAGGTTCTTTCCGATCTTAATAAAATTCGGATATGGGATAAAATTCTGCGGCAAAAGTTGCCAAATAGTCAAATCTCAATAAAACCTATTATTACCCGGTAATGAGTTTTAAAGAAAAGAGTATGCGATTGGAGATTTCCTAATTTTGAATTATATAACCCGAGTAAAAATAGTTATATATTGTCATATATAATGTGATTGGGCTATATCTGACAATGAATGGAGTAACATTAAGACACATATCATTATATACAACTACATCTGATATTATTTTTTCAACGAATTTTTTGTATGGTAATTGATATTATTACATATCCCCAAATCTGACTCCATATATAACTACATAAGCCTTATAAAACTAATGAAATTATATGTAGTGATCGATATGATTATATATGATTTGATACTAAGTTTTATAACACCGTATGTGTCGTCGTACTAAAAATATATTTTAATTTTATATAACTTTCTATATAATCCCATACAAATTAATATATAGTTCAACATCGCATTTAGTTATCTGCAAATTCAGAGTTAATTCCTCCATAGCCAAATAATTTTCACCTGATGTTTTTGCACGTAAAATCATATTAAAAAATGATGCGTACGATTTAGAACACAAAAGTATTCAAATAAATTTTTATTTTATGTTTTAAAATTTGGGTCTCCAAAATTGTTAAAACCATAGACATTTCAATGTCAATTTAATAGCTGGTATGCATAAAAAGTATGCCTATTATCAGAAAAAATTTTATAAAATCAGATATTTTTATGTCGAATTAGATATAATTTGATGTCCTGGATGTGGGCAAATCTCGGATCAAACTGTATAAAATTATATCTAATTTGATATAATTAGACACATGTAGATGACCCATTTTTCGGATCAAGTTGTATGTCGTTGTATATGGGGATTTATCAAAAAAGATATAATTATGTATGACACCATATTAAGATTTTTACCCGGGAACCTATTATTATAGCAAGGACATGTCGATTGAGGTAACTCCCTACAAACACTCATTAACCCTACACACAGAGAGTTTTGCTCGACGAGTTTTAATGAAATTTTTCATTAAACTACCCTAGTAAAAATGATTTTTATATATTCATATATGATTTTTATACAATCATTTATGATTTTATACAATTATAACTTGTCGAGTATTGTGATACATATATTTTTATATGATTATATCAAAAGATATTTAATTATATAAAATTATATTAACCAGATCCACCATTTTTCGGATCAGATAATATATTTTTTATATAATTATATTAACCCATACATGATTTGATCCGGAAAATGGTGGATCTGGTTAATATAATTTTATATAATTAAATATCTTTTGATATAAACATATAAAAATATATGTTTCACAATACTCGACAAGTTATAACTGCATAAAATCATAAATGATTATATAAAAATCATATCTGATTATATAAAAATCATTTTTACTAGGGTAATGAAATTTTCTTAACAAAATAAATAAAAAATTCTTAATATTGTTGAAAAAGCTTTATATACTTTATGACACTTTTTCATTGAGTGTATGATACTTTTCATAAATAAAAGGAGTTTTCATATATTTAACTAGCGGGCGCTGCCCGCTACGTTCTTAGCGTGCCTTAAAGGTTAAAGGGGGGAGGGGGCTGCGCCCTCCCCCCCCGGGGGGCTGCGCCCCCACAATTTTTATTAAATTCGTTTTTTTATTTAAAGTTTTTTTATTTAAAGCCTTCACCCAGCCACCACAAATAAATAATTCTGCACAACAATGGGTTTAAAATAAATAAATATTTGATCCCTTTTTCTCATGAAAGTGGATTGTTAGTAATGAATCCATAATAAATTGCAATATACGTATGTATGTTAAGATAATTTGGTAAAGTGCGAACTTAGGTAGATAGACCCGTAAGTAGTTTTGTTCATTTGTGTTTTGAATGAAAATAAATAACGTAAAGCAGGGTTGGAAAGCATTTTATAATATTAAAAATAGCGGGCAAAGCCCGCTACGTTGTTAGCGTGTCTTAAAGTTTTTTTTTTAATTCCAGTTTATGTAAAGGTAGACCTGGCAATTCAAGTAAATTCACAAATTCAGTTGGACAATTTACTGCGTCGGTTTCTTCCACCGGTGCTTCGTTACATGAAGTTTAAATATCGGAATATATAAGTTCCATTCCTTTTCTAAGGTTTTTTCTCTTTTAGAAAATTTGTTTAACTTTTTGGAGAGTATGTTTCAATGCTACATAAGTTTCATATTCCGTGGATAGTGTTTGAACAGGTAATTCCCTCTTCCAATCCATTTGCATTGTCTATAATTTCAATTCCACTCGTTCAACGTTTATATCCATTTCATTCCACTTGTGTAGTGTTTCAATTCCACTCGTTTCCTATTTAGTTTCTTAATTTTAGTGTTTCATATACACTTGTTCTTTAAGTTTGAGGTTTCTAGCTAAAGACGCAGACGTTAAGGGGGGGGGGGGCAATTTTCCCCTTTTGAACCACCATTTTTACCACGTTCCTGTCCAAAGTCCTAGAAATGCCTTGTCGATAAGTTAGCCCATACTCCAAGGAAAACATATTATATATTACAAGTTTCTAGCCGAAGGGTTCGGTTAGGCCATCAAGGGGGAGAATTATTCCGTTTTTACCCCTCCCGGTAGGAATTTCCAAAAATTCCGTCTTAGAGGACGTCTGCGTTGGAGGAGGAACCTACTACATACATAATTTTAGGTCTCTATATCCAGCAGTTTGGCCAGGCCGTCAAGGGGGAAGTTTTTTCCCTTTTTACCCCTCCCGGTATGAATTTCCAAAAATACCATCTTAGGGGATGTCAACGTTGGAGAAGGAACCCAATTTAAGATCCCTTGTTTCAGCAGTTTGGCCAGGCCGTTAAGGGGGAGACTTTTCCTGTTTTTGACCCTACCTGTAGAAATTTCCAAAAATCTCATCTTAGCGGATGTCTACAATAGAGGAGGAACTTTAATATCAAGTTTCAACTTCCTACCTCCAGCGGTTTGGGCAGGCCTTTAAGCGGCACTTTTCGCTTCATTAATCCCCATTTTTGCAATGTCCCTGTCCTTTTCCTGTTTTTGACCCTACCTGTAGAAATTTCCAAAAATCTCATCTTAGCGGATGTCTACAATAGAGGAGGAACTTTAATACCAAATTTCAACTTCCTACCTCCAGCGGTTTGGGCAGGCCTTTAAGCGGCACTTTTCGCTTCATTAATCCCATTAAAAGCACCTTCCCGGTAAGTGAGCCCATACTCCAAGTAACATATGTTTTACATTTCAGGTTTCTAGCCAACTTTTACTATTTGTGCCCCTCTCGGTAGGAATTTCCGAAAATCCATCGACATGGAATTTCAGCTTCCTAGTTCCAGCAGTTTGAGCAGGCTGTCAAGGGGGACACTTTTTCTTTTTTTGTCCCTCCCGGTTGGAATTAGGCTGGAAGAGAAACCTAAGTACCGAATTTCAGCTTCCTAGTTCCAGGAGTTTGGACAGGTCATTAAGGGGCAACTTTCCCTTTTTGAGCCCCCATTTGATAACGACCCTGTCCAAAATTCAAATAAGTATCTTTCCAATAAGTTAGCCCTTACTCCAGGGACCCACATTTTAAGCTTCAGGTTTCTAGCCGAAGGGGTTTTTACCGGCCCCCAAGGTGAGGCTTTTCTTCTTTTTGCCCCTCACTTTAGGAATTTATAAAAATTCCATCTTCGCGGCTATCTGCGATGGATGAGGAACATTCATACCAAATTTCAACGGCATTGCCTAAGCGGTTTGGTTAGGCCGTTATTGGGGACATTTTTCCCTTTCAACCACCATTTTTACTATGTTCCTGTTCCAAAATAGAAAAATTACGTTGCCGGTGAGTTAGTCCTACTCCAAGGAATACATATTTAAAATTTTAGGTTGGCCAAAAGGGATTGGGCAAGCCGTCAGGAGGAGACTTTTACCTTATTTCCCCTCCCGATAGGAATTTCAAAAATTCCGTCTAAGCGGACGCCTACACAGAAGGAGGAACTCACATACCGAGTTTCCTTTTGGGATATCCTGTAGGGAATTCCAAAAATACAAACTTAGTCGATGTCTACTACAGTGGAGGAACCTTTATACCAAATTTCAACTTCTTACCTCCAGTGGTTTGGGCAGGCACTTTTCCAATTTGTGAGACTGTTTATGTGGAGACTTTTCCCTTTTTTGCCCGTTCCGGTAGGAATTTCCAAAAATCCCGTCTTAGCGCACGTCTATGCGGAATATCAAGAAACCTTGTTTTAGTGGAGATATCCGTGGGGGGAGGAAAAAAAGTAGTTTTTTTGAAATTATATATTATTTTAAATGGTACTTTTTGGAAAAACGAAATTTTTTGGAAAAAGATACTTTGTTTTTACAAAGTACTTTATTTGTACTTTTTTTGGAAAAGGTATTTTTTTTATAAGGTGTTTTTTTTGTAAAAATGTATGTTTTTTGGAAAAAGGTACTTTTTTTGGAAAAGGTACTTCTTTTGGAAAAGGAAAATTTTTTTAGAAAAAGGTACTTTTTTTTGGGAAAAGGTACTTTTTTTTGTAAAAGGTACTTTTTTTGAAAAATTTATTTTTTTGAAAAAATTTATGCTTTTTGGGAAAAGGAACATTTTTTTAGAAAAAGGTACTTTTTTTGGGAAAAGGTACTTTTTTTTGCAAAAGGTACTTTTTTTGAAAAACGTATTTTTTTGGAAAAATGTATGTATGGGAAAAGGTACTTTTTTTGGAAAAGGTACTTTTTTTGGGAAAGGTAAATTTTTTTAGAAAAAGGTACTTTTTTTGGAAAAAGGTACTTTTTTTGGAAAAAGGTACTTTTTTTGGAAAAAGGTACTTTTTTGGAAAAAGGTGCTTTTTTTGGAAAAGGTAATTTTTTTGGAAAAAGGTACTTTTTTTGGAAAAAGGTACTTTTTTTTGGAAAAGGGTACTTTTTTGGAAAAAGGTACTTTTTTTTGGAAAAAGGTACTTTTTTTGGAAAAAGGTACTTTTTTTGGAAAAAGGTACTTTTTTTTGAAAAAGGTACTTTTTTTGGAAAAAGGAATTTTTTTGGAAAAAGGTACTTTTTTTGGAAAAAGGTACTTTTTTTGGAAAAAGGTACTTTTTTTGGAAAAAGGTACTTTTTTTGGAAAAAGGTACTTTTTTTGGAAAAAGGTACTTTTTTTGGAAAAAGGTACTTTTTTTGGAAAAAGGTACTTTTTTCGGAAAAGGTACTTTTTTTGCAAAAAGGTACTTTTTTTTGGAAAAAGGTACTTTTTTTGGAAAAAGGTACTTTTTTTGGAAAAAGGTACTTTTTTGGGAAAAAGGTATTTTTTTGGGAAAAAGGTACTTTTTTTGGGAAAAGGTACTTTTTTTTGGGAAAAGGTACTTTCTTGGAAAAAGTTACTTTTTTTGTCCCCTTTTTGCCCCTTCCGATAAGAATTTCCAAAAATGCCGTCTCAACGGACGTCTACACCGGTCGAGGAACCTACATACCAAATTTCAACTTCATAGCTCCAGCAGTTTGAGCAGGCCGTCAAGGGGGAGACTTTTTCCCCTTTTTGCCCGTCCCTGTAAAAATTTCCAAAACTCCCGTCTTGGTGGATGTCTACGATAGTGGAGGAACCTTTATACCAAATTTCAACTTCCTACCTCCAGCGGTTTGGGCATGCCGTCAAGGGGGGCCTTTTTCCCCTTTTTAACCCCCATTTTTACAACGTCCCTGTCCAAAATTCCAGAAAGTACTTTCCAGAAAAGTTAGCCCATACTCCAAGGAACACATATCTTAAATTTCAGCTTTCTAGCCAAAGGGGTTTTGGCAGGCCGCCAAGGGGGAGACTTTTCCCCTTTTTGCCCGTTCCGGTAGGAATTTCCAAAAATCCCGTCTTAGCGGACGTCTACGCCGAAAGAGGAACCTACATACCAAATTTCAACTTCCTAGCTTCAGCGGTTTGGGCTGGGCGATGTTGAGTCAGTCAGTCAGTCAGTCATTCAGTCAGTCAGTCAGTCACGTTATTCTTTTATATACACTGCGGTGCAAAATTATAGCCGCATGTACTTTTTAGCAGTTTTGTGCATATACAAAACAAAATTCAGAAATCTGTGTATGCCATCTAGGGATGCCGATCCCGAAATCCCGATCCCGAAAATCCCGGGATTTTCGGGATTTAGAAATCCCGAAATCCCGGGATTGGACTTGAAAAAATCCCGGGATTTCCGATTTCATTATTTGGCATATTTTACCTCTTTTTGTATTTATTTTTATTGTTATATTCGACCAAAATCACATAAATCTAATATCTTATTAAATGTTATTAAAAAACTAATTTTTCCTATTCATAAACTTATAAAAAAAATTAGTATAAAAGTCAAACGCTGAACGCGTTCTGATTAAATTGAACTAATTTTTCTGTTATTTTCTCTAAAAAAAAGTCCGTAGAAATAGGTCAAAATTCTGCTAAAATAACAGGAAATAGTACATGTATTTGCGCCAGCACAATTTTGACCTGTGCATTTGTACGTAATTTTTTTATGAGTGTAAGTAATAGATTCAAATAGATTACATATTGAATAAATCTGAATAAAAACCTTAATAATTTAAAAACTTTTATTCAGCTGTGAAACTTTTAAAAATCATAATTCAGCTTTATTTATTCTTTAAACGGATATGTTTTTATTTATTTTATTGATGATTTGCTAAAATCATAACTTCATTCAAAATAATTTTGCCGACTAAAAACAGCAAGTTTTTGTTAAATTATAAAAATCTCACAAACTGCCTTTCTGAAATCAGCAGAGGTATGTGTTTAATATAGTATGTAATGTTAGTTGATTTAAAAAAACTAATAGTCACTAAATATTTCTGATGATTTCGGCAGAGTAGTTTGTATTTGCATTCAATAAATTTTTTACAAATATAACTAAAAATTTGTAGATAAGCAGTATTTCGGCTAGTTAAAAAGTTTCTTTAGAAGTAAATTGTAATTTGAAATTTACTTAAATTTAACTCATAAGTATATTACTTACATGTCGGAAATTTAACAATTGTTTAGCAAACAAGTTCTGCTGATTTCAGTAGATTTAATCGCGGAACCTTTTTTACTAATTTTAAGTAGCTTTCTCTGCTATATTTACATACTTATTTCTATGAATGAGTTTCTGTTTAAAGCCAGATTCACAATGCTGTAGTACTCCATATTTTTTGTATCATGCTATCTCTA
The DNA here is from genome assembly GCA_949987735.1 of Leucophora obtusa. Classification (NCBI taxonomy): domain Eukaryota; kingdom Metazoa; phylum Arthropoda; class Insecta; order Diptera; family Anthomyiidae; genus Leucophora; species Leucophora obtusa. Next base: position 29,169,587 of record OX465297.1, read on the forward strand.
TTTTATATACTCCACTATGCAGCGAGGAGTACTCCAGCATTGTGAATCCGGCTTAATTTGTTTATTTCTTCATACTACAAAAAATAATGAGTAGATTTATAATGAATTATTTTAATTTGTAGGATTTATTTGAGCTATTTGGTTTTAAAATTAAAAATATGATGAAACAAGAAAATCCCGAAACCCCGAAAAATCCCGAAATCCCGAAAAATCCCGGGATCCCGATAAATCCCGGGATCCCGAAAAATCCCGGGATCCCGGGATTTCAATTTTCAAAATCCCGAATCCCGGGATTTGTAAAAACCAGTCCCGTTCGGCATCCCTAATGCCATCTGAATGACCTTCAAAAATAATGAAAAAAACAACAAACAAATATTTGTTTTTGTTTTTTAAAAAACCATTATAACAAATTCTTTGTTTTTTTGTTGGTGCATAATTATAGCCGCAGTTTAAAAAAACAATATATTAAGTTAACGGTAAAGCCAGTTTTAGTTTTTTTTCTTTTATTCTTATTTGCTTTGATTATTTATTATTTGCTAATTGCATTTTAGTCTTAATTTCGCAATGCCACGTGGTTGTTATTTGTCCGATATTGAAAAAGGCAAAATTACTGCTTTTCAAGAAGAAGGCATTAGTTTTCGAGGAATTGTTCGGAAAATAAACCGATCTGAAAAGGTGGTACGCAATTTTTTGAAAAATCCTTCAAATTACGGATAAAAGAAAAAAAATGCTGGTAGAAAACCCCAACTCTCAGATCGGAATAAACGCAAGATAATCAGAATCGCTAGCAACTCCACAAAAACTTCCAAGCAAATTGCACAGGAATGTGATTTAAATGTGTCCCGTTGGACTTTAAACCGTGTGCTAAAGCAGTCCTCAGTTATTTGCCGCCAAAAAATTAAGAATGCACCACGATTACTGCCACGGCACAAAAGTGCACGCTTGGATTTTGCAAAAAATAACATGACTACAGACTGGAATAAGGTAAGTCAAATTAAGATATCTCTAGCCAGCACTGATTTCAAAATTTCTTTTTACAGATAATTTTTTCGGATGAGAAAAAGTTATCTGTAAAAAGAAATTTTTTCGGATGAGAAAAAGTTATCTGTAAAAAGAAATTTTCAAATCAGTGCTGGCTAGAGATATCTTAATTTGACTTACCTTATTCCAGTCTGTAGTCATGTTATTTTTTGCAAAATCCAAGCGTGCACTTTTGTGCCGTGGCAGTAATCGTGGTGCATTCTTCATTTTTTGGCGGCAAATAACTGAGGACTGCTTTAGCACACGGTTTAAAGTCCAACGGGACACATTTAAATCACATTCCTGTGCAATTTGCTTGGACGTTTTTGTGGAGTTGCTAGCGATTCTGATTATCTTGCGTTTATTCCGATCTGAGAGTTGGGGTTTTCTACCAGCATTTTTTTTCTTTTGTACGTAATTTGAAGGATTTTTCAAAAAATTGCGTACCACCTTTTCAGATCGGTTTATTTTCCGAGCAATTCCTCGAAAACTAATGCCTTCTTCTTGAAAAGCAGTAATTTTGCCTTTTTCAATATCGGACAAATAACAACCACGTGGCATTGCGAAATTAAGACTAAAATGCAATTAGCAAATAATAAATAATCAAAGCAAATAAGAATAAAAGAAAAAAAACTAAAACTGGCTTTACCGTTAACTTAATAAATTGTTTTTTTTAAACTGCGGCTATAATTATGCACCAACAAAAAAACAAAGAATTTGTTATAATGGTTTTTTAAAAAACAAAAAAAAATATTTGTTTGTTGTTTTTTTCATTATTTTTGAAGGTCATTCAGATGGCATACACAGATTTCTGAATTTTGTTTTGTATATGCACAAAACTGCTAAAAAGTACATGCGGCTATAATTTTGCACCGCAGTGTATAGAGATTACAATATTGTTCTATCTCAAGTCCAAATTCTAATATGATATCGTCATATTAGATTTTATTTGTTCTTTCAAAAAGGCTGATCATTTTCATGATAGACAATATAATTATTTCGTGGGCATCACCCCAACTCTTCAGTTGTCCGCAATAAGAAAATGATAGCTTGAGCATTACTTACGGATGAGATGGTCATCCTAAGGCCATTAAATTTAATAAAATTTTTAAGAGGTTTTAAAAGTAGTGAAGTAGTGTACTTAAGTTTAAAAAATAAGAAAATTGTAGTATTCACTTTAAAATAAAAGGTAAGTTTTATAGTCAGAACTAAGCACGATTCTTTTCTTAAATATATCTTATACTGAATTTAGACTGAGCAAAAACTAGGTGGTTTTTGTACAAAACTAAATTACAAAAGCCAAGTCATTTACACTGGTTGTTATTTGGTTTTTCTTTGTCACATCACTTTTTTATTAAACACTTTTCTTTATGTTTTTATGGTTAAATTAAATTTAAAAAATTATTAACACATTTGAAAATACATAACAACCCAACAAACAATTCGTTCCGTTTACGCAATTTCGGTCCGTCATAAACGGAATCCAACTCCGTTTACGTACCTTTTTCTGGATCCGTATACGGACCAGAAAACGGAACTTAAGCAACATCGAAACTGATTCGAATCCGTTGAAAATCCGTCAATGACGGACCGTTGTGTCGTGTGAAAAACGGACAAGTAAAAAACGGACACGTCCGTTGAAAGTCCGTCAATGACGGACCATTTACGGAACGTTATGTCATGTATAAACGGAGTGACTCCGGACTTATATATCTACCTTTTTGACCATATGTTTACTAATGTTGAGTAGTAATTTTTATGCTTTTTTATAAATTTATTGATAACGATATTAATTATTTACAATATATATTAGTACATCCCGCTCAGTTTAGTTCTATCCAGCGAATCAATATGCGATAGTGACCCATAATAAAATCGATCATCTACATGCAAAGGGAAAAATAAATTAGCTATGGTTTAACTGATTGTATTTACAATGGTATTTTGCATACGATTCAAATTCGCACACTTTAGGCTTGTTCCACGTCGTAACCGCGGGTTCCCAATTTACTCGAAACAACAAAAATTTACGCATAATTTTGACGATGGAAACGCCTTTTGGAAAAATTGGGTAGACGCGTTAATGTACGTGGAACAGAGCTTTTGTTACAAAAACAAACCATCTTACGAAAACCATTGTGAAACATGCACTAAATTTCATAAATCTTACCATCTAATGTATCTATGCGACTTGAAGTTATTTGGCTGATGATGTGCTGCATATATTCCCGCCATCGCGACTAATTTCTCGCCACAAAAATACTTTTATATCGACTGAAGGGTTGAGATTCATATTTTTTTTAAAATTAAATTGTTTTTTTTTTTGAACACAAATTAAAATCAACTCAGTCCGTATTTTACGGTACGGAAACGGAGTTAAAACGTATTATGTTCGAAAATCCGATTACACGGTCCGTTAATGTTCCGTATACGTACAAGCTTTGACGGATACGTGTATTACGGACCGTTAATGTGCCGTAAAAGCTGGATTCATGATTCCGTTCGTGCCGGAGAGTCCGTAAAAATGTTTCTTGGGAATGCACAATTTTAAACTTAAACTGAAATATTTAAAGAAAAATTAAAAAATATATTTTTGACACTTTCTTTAATTCTATATTCGTTGTAACAGGGTGTATCGAAAATTACTTATAGAAGAAACCGGGTGTATCGAAAATGCAAATTTCAGATATTTTTAGTTGGTTTTTTGGCAAAAACCAGGTAGAATGTGGTTTTCAATTTTATGAAAATTGTATGGGAAAAACGAAATTAATTTTATAGTTTTCAGCTCAAAAACTAAAAATGGCCAAAAACTACTAGTTTTTGCCCAGTCTAAATATACTATTAAGTAATTTCGTTTGAAATCTATCTTTGTTCTGACAATAAAACTGACCCTAAATACTAATTTTTCGGTAAAATGCCTCAATACAATTGTTTAATTGCAAAAAATATATTAATAGTTTCATATTAATTCTGCAAAAAGCCTCATTATAAAAATTTTTTTGAGAATTATCTCTCAGGTTTCCTGCACAAAAGAGATTCTTGAATCCAAGAATCTACACAAAATCTCAAAATTAAAAATGTTTATTTAATGTCAAATTCTAAAATGTATGTTTAATAAATTATTCACGTTTACCATTATAGCATTATTTGAAAAAAAATGTTGGTCCTCAAGGGGGGGGGGGGCTATGGGGGCTGAAGCCCCCCTTGTATCCGCGCCTGCTCGCTTGATATAAATATATATTCCAATATTCGGATCAAATTAGATATTAACATATATATGGGTTTATATAAGATGAAATATGATTTTGATTTATCCCATATGATTTTTGGGGATATTTATGATTTTTGGGGATATTTACAATCTTTCGTGATTTTTGGAGATTATATTACTTATGAATAATTTTCAGAAAACATTAAACATGTTTTTTCACGTAATTTCAACGAAAATTACAAATTTACCCTTTTATATATTTTTCGCAACAATTCAATGCTTTCTAACACGAATAAATATATTATGCCTGACATTTCAATAGGATTAATTCTATCTATTTAAAATATTAAAAGAGATAATTTTTTTTGCATAAGCTGGAATTAAAATTTATGAATTAGCTAATAATTGATTTTCACTTCAAATCAACGATTTAAATTGTATAAAGTTGAGATTTATGCAAATTCGATTAAATTTTTCATTTTATGATATAATTCGCGAACTATAAATCAAGCAAACATTTTTGATTAAATTCAATCAATTAGCTTCAACAAAAATCAGACTGATTCTTTGAATAAGATATTGACTAATTGAAGTAGGAAATAATTCAATCAATGAAATCAGTTTGGCGAATCTATTTGTTAAAAATTTATTCAGATTTGAAAGTCAAATTAAATAATTATATTTTTAAAGGCCTGATTGTGGAGACAAACTTGAGAAATTCAAATTTACGAATTCTTTAAAAAATTAGTTCAAAATCTTGAAAATTTGAGCAAATTAAATAAACTCGAGTACCTTTTTTAACATTTTCTCTAGTTGGGAATTTTTTGGGGATATTTTAAGGTTTATTTGGGGATAAAGAAAAAAAGTATCTGGCAAGACCCAAACAACAAAAATATATCCATGATTCTGTGTGTTTTATACCATTTAGACCCATTTTAGATAGTTAGGTACAAACATCAGCAAAAACTAATTATACGCTTTCGACGGAATGTTGTAGGAAAAAGGCTATTTTGCATCCACCGTTTTGAAAATCTCACTTCAGATTCTTTTTTACCAACCCTAAATAATCCGATAAATAAAAAAGTAGCGTCATATTGGATCCACCATATTGAATTTCAAAAACCGCCACTCGGGATTGAAAGTAGTTTTATGTATATTTGGTAATTTTTAACGGTACACAGAGAAGGCACCAACAATGGGAATTTGTAAAAGCAATCACATTTTCTTTGAAATTGACATTTTACTCCCAACAATTTTTTTGTTTGAAATATTTGCAACTCGTTTGTAAATTGTTATCTTTCATATAAAAATTGTTTAAAAATAAAAATTCAAAGTTACAAAAAACAAAAGAACATTTTTTTTGGATTTACAAATTTTTTGTTGGTGCCTTTTTAAAAAGTTTTTTTTTTTTGTATTTACAAATTTGGTATGAGAAAGGTGTTTAAAAATTTAATTAAAATTTTGTAAATTCTATCTGTGTAGGGGCAAAAAGGGGTAAAGAACCCCATTTAATTACCTGTGCAAACCCTGTAAGCCAGAAATCTAAAACTTAGCATTGAAAAATACTCTAGAAAAAGCTTAGAAATTGAATGGAATACATATATTCCGATATCTAAAATATATAATGGTTAAATCAGAAAGGAATTCTCATTTGTCCTATTTATTCCGTACTAGCTTTTTTAATTAATTTGGTAGAAAGATGTCTTATTTTCCCAATAAGCATTTTGTTATTTTTATGTTACCATTTTTTATTTTATTTATGTTTGGATTTTTACCTAATTTTTTACCAAAATAGGAATGTTTTGTTATAATTTTTATACTTAAATCTTAAATTTGAGTAAATATGAATTGTAAATTGAACAAATGTGCCGCTTTGATGTAAAAAACTGTAAAAACTGCATGTATTTACAAAAAACTGTTTTTCATGAAAAAACTATAAAAACAGCCGAATATTATTAAAATCGGAGAGAACCCATTGGGATACCTTCCGTGTTAGTTCAATTCTTTAACATTTTCATTGCGAAATATTTTTAGTAACTTAATATGATGTACTTAAAATCTCTTCATGCTGCATAACTTATTTTAGCATTATTGTTTTGGTTTCCAACAAACAAATGACTATTTGTGTCAGTATGGGTTAACGCGTATGTTTACGAATATTTTTTATAATTGTTTACCTAATAAGCTTTTGCTCGACGCTTTAAAAATTTCATATCGTAGCTTGTGGCGCTGTAAACTGAAACTTTTGCAAACACTTGGCATTTGTTGCAAAGCGACGACAATAAAAGCTTTTTTCGTAAATGCAATTGTTATACATTTTTGACAATGACAGTGCACCGTTTTTTTATTTTTTATATTATAGAGCAACAACTCTAGTAGAACTTTATGCATTTATACCAGGGATGATAAATAGGATTTTCATAATGGTACCAAGCAGCTTACTTTTTCGATCTCATAGTACCAAATAAAATAGTTTAAATTGTTTATTATTATAAATTAAGAAAAACACGTACATACATATGTATTAGGGTGGGTCGATTTAGTAATCGATATTGTGCCATCGATTTTTCGATAGCTTTTGGCATGAGGAAAAAAAGTTACACTATGACTAGGGTTTAGGGTTCGGGAATTCCCGGGAAATCCCGGGAAAAGTTTGCCGGGAATTCCCGGGTAAATAATATATTTTTCCCGGGAAAACGGGAAATTTTAAAAATATTAAATTTTTTAAATTGTTTTTGTTTCGAATAGGATTTTTTAATTTTAGTCATAAAAAACATTTTAAATACCAAAACAAAAATGTCATTGTTAAAATCTTTTAAAAGGGAATACATTTATTTGACACAGAAATAAAATCTTTGCCAAGTAATTAGGAGCATTTCAACTAATAAAGATTTTTCGCATAACTTATTCAAAATTTAAGTAGTAAAACCTAAAAACTTGGTAAAATGTTTAAAAGAAATATGAAAAAATAGCTTTGTCTCTTACAAATAATCGCCCTTAGTATCTTAATTTTTCAAATGTATAATTTAGGTAAAGCCGACTTTAGTTAAAATATTGGGTAGCAGTATACCTTGACTTGGTTTATTTTTGGAGCATTCTAATTGGTTAATTTATTTTTAACCAATCAAAATATTTGAAAATATAAATATTTTTGTAAGGTTTTCATACACAAAATGAACAAAAGCGTTTGATTAAAAATAAAGTCGACTTTAAATTTAAAATACTCCTTTATATTAAGGGTCAATAATTTTATAAATAACGTTTTCATTAATAAATATGAAAAGAAAAGACTAATGGTTAACGGTGGTATCTAAATTTGGTTATCCGACCTCTAAATTTGGTTCACAAAGAAAATTGATGGTCATGCAACTTCTCTTGAAGAAAACAACAACAAGAACAACGTTTCAGCTAAAATTAGCAAAATACCCGAAGAAAAAAGTGTAAGCTGAATAGGCATTAAAGGTTTTATGGTAGGGCAAACATGAAATGGTTCCAAATTAGCCGCAGTCAATCCGCACCATAACTAGACCTTCGTTTATTCGAGAAAGTTTTTATAATAAAAACCTGGCATTGCAAAAAAATGAAACCGATATAAAGAACATTATATTAAATTACTACAATCATGTAAAAGATATCATGATAAAAGAAATATCGAGCAATATTTCTAACGATAGGAGATTTACTATATTCTTAGATGAATGGACAAGAATATCACAAAAGAGATATTTGAACATATGTATAAAGGGAAATAATTCATTTTATAACCTGGGGTTGGTTTATATATCAGGAAGATCTAATGCCGATGAAATAAGAAGAATTGTAGAAATAAGACTAGAAGAGTTTTATTTGTTTTTGAAAAATAACATTGTGGCCACCATATGTAATGGGCCAAATGTGATGAAACGGTTTGTTTCCGACAGTCCAGTAGTGGGTGCTTTCTGCTGGAATCATGAAATTCATTTGGCAGTGCTTAGAGTAATTTATGTGAAATCAAATGTTCAACATTCTGATATTTTTACTTTGAATTCTCACTACACAGACTGAATTTGTACTAAAATAGTGTTTTTTTTTAACAAAAATTACTTATATAGGTGGTTTTCATTAACAATTTTGTTCAAAAATATCAAATCAAATCAAATTTTTTCATTCCCGTTTCCCGGGAAATAAAAAAGTCCGGGAAATCCCAAACCCTAACTACGACATATCAAAAAAAATCATTTTCGAAACTTTTTCTCAGCTTTTATTTTTAAGGTTTTTTTTAGTAGGTAATAAAAAAAAAATCGGCTGATTTAATTTTGTTTTTAAATATTACATTTTCAAGGTGAAATTGTACGCTAAAAACGATGGCGGTAGCAGTTTTTCCAAAAAAAAATGTTTTTCTTGAGGTTCTGGACGAGTTTTTGTCGAAAAATCTATCTTTTTTTACGCGTTAATTTTTGAGGTTATTTTTAATATTCATGTTAAAAAAATTCGACGATTTCAAATTTTTTAAATATATCCTATCCAAAGTAAAATTGTACACTTAAAACGATGGCGATGTAATTTGTTCGAAAAAAATGTTTTTTTTTGGGTTTTTAGATGAGATTTTGTCCAAATTTGGGCGCCTCGAAAATGATTTTTTTGATATGTCGTAGTGGAACTTTTTTTGCTTATGCCAAAAGCTATCGAAAAAGCGATGGCACAATAGCGACAAATTTTTGTCCTTACAAATCGGCCGAACCCTATATGTATGTATGTTATACGCCATTCACATGAACGAGATAACTAAATCTCCTCATTTTTGTTCTTTATTCTATTACCACAAAATGTCAAAATATGATGTTGTATGGTAATAGAATAAAGAACACAAATGAGATTTAGTTATCTCGTTCATGTGAATTACCTATGTATTAGACTGACTCAATTTATATGGACAGAAAATAAGTAAAAAAAGTGTCCCCATCAAAATACACCTTGGTTTTTTTATGATGATTTTTGGGAATCGTCATAAAACAAACCAAGGTTTATTTTGATGGGGTCACTTTTTTTGTGAGTCGGTCTAATGTATATGAAAGTTCTTTTGTGCTTTAAGCACCGTAATTTAAAATACAATTTGAGTTTAAATCTAGTATATGTGCTATCTTAATTTTACCGTTATTCACCATCGTTTTGATTTAAGGCAACTTTTCCAATAAGTGGCATTTGGGCCCACGATATAGGCAATATTTGTTTTCATTACTGCTTAACACTGTGTACAAATAAATCTAAATTTCACAAATTTTAGACAAGTCCCATACAAAAATGAGTTAGTTTTTGACCCCACTTTTTAACCTTTCAGCATCCTCTGTGACATATCCGAATATCATTCAGATCAGAGGGAACCCACCGGGAAAGCCATTGTAAGTCTCATTTGACTCAAATAAAAAAACTAGCCAACAACTTAAAATAATTTAACGTTGACAGAAAATTTGTTAAAGATTGCTAAAAAAATTAAATCAGTGAGGTGTAAAACAAGTTTTTCGGTGTAGCTCGTTATAATCTTTGCCAACAAAACATTTATATATTTTCTCTAAAATGCACCTAATATTAAAAATTTATTAAAAATTATTTATTTATTAACAGTCAAAAACAAAAAAAAAATGTTAGTTAAACTTAATTAAATATTAGTGGTGCCGTTCTTAAGTGAAATTTAATTTATTTTTAAGCACATAAAAAATATTTTAAGTGTAGTATTCAAATTCATACCGTAACATTAATTTAAATTCTATAAAAAAATAGTAAACAAATGTAAAAAAATAAGTGTAAACTAAAAAAGACTGTTTTCAGTTTTATCGAGTTAGTCGATTAATCGACCACAATTACTCGAGTTAGAGTTTAATCACAACTGGGTCGATTGTCGACCGACGACAGCAAAACTCGTCGCGATTAATTTAAATTCAGCGACATCGATTGTCGACATTTTTTGACGTTTAGAAAAAAAGGAAAGCAAAACAAGAATATGGTTGTATTTGTTTCTCCATCAATTAGTTTTGCGTTAATTCTTGTTGTTTTACATTTTATTGTATTTAATTTTGCTTTTTTGTGCTAAATTATGTATTTTTATTTTCAATTATATTTCTGCTGTCAAAAAAATAAATTTTTTGTAAAGTACGAATAGGTGCACACATTTTAAAAAGCGGTCACACTTTTTTGGCAAGATATGTTTTTTGAAATATTTCATAAAATTACCACTTGTCTCAACACAAGTGTTGCGTTATTCACAAATAAATGTAAAAAAAGATTAAAAACAACTAATTGTGAAAGAAAGTAATAATAGAAGAAAAAATAACTGTTTTAATTTATTTTTTGTGTGTGTCGATAACAGTCTGAACACTGAAAAGATTTTCTTTTATACTTTTTTGACAACCAGACAATTTCAGCATACTTTTTGTCATACTTGTGTGAAGAAAAGTATAAGCACTTGTGTGATAATGTGAACGGGGCATTATTCGTTAACCGAAATCGGGTATTTAAAATTACTCGAACTTTGAAAGATATTAATCGAGTAAAACGTGTAAAAAACTTTAACTAAAAGAAAAAAATTTCGTTTCATGCGTTTTGACGCATTAGTGCATTGTAGTATTTTCATAAATGCGTTGTTGTTTCGAATTGCCTTTCTCAAAATTTTTCACTTTTTATATAAAAAAAAAAAATAGTACCAAATGAGTATAAAGAGCAGAACTTTGAAGAATTGATTCAAAAAGATTTATTTGCAAATATGATTCAAGAAATATTTCCATATTTTTTTAATTCGTAAATCAAATATTTTTGTTGTTTTTAATTCGTTTAAAAGAGTCCATTACAATTTAAAGCATTCTCCCTTATTATGTAAGACGTTGCGTATACCTCCATACATATTGAATTTTTCAAAATCAAAATTAACAGAAACTAAGGTTATTTTGGCGAATATAATAAAATTTTAATGAAATGTAAGTGTTACTTTAAAATTAAATGTTGAAGAAATAATCATTATAACGATTTTACCGTAAAAAGCCTAAAAACGTCTGCGCCTTACATAATCAGGGGATTGATTTATTAGGAGTAAATTTAATTTTATATTTAAAATGATTGTTAAAACAATGTATTCAATGAAAGTTTATTTCTTTAGGGGAAGTGCGACACACTTGATCCGGAAACAGTTGAAGCAAAATATCTTCTAAACTATTCAATATTTTTTTTCCTTTAATTTTTTTCTGAAAGCTTTCTAAAATAGGTATCTTCTGTTTTGAAAATAATATTATGGGTTTATAACTATTTGAGTAATAATTAAAAATATAAATCGCCATAAAAGGGTCAATTGTGTTTTACCATGAATACACTTGATCCCTATATGTAACACTCATGATCCCGGGGATCAAGTTAAAAAAAGGATCAAGTGTAACGTCATTTTTCTATTTTCTTCATAGTAAAAAATTACAAGATGAAATATGGATTTTTTAAAACGTGGAATAACACCTTACACAATGTTAGTTTTTAAAGTTACATAACCAACATTTTTGTATTTAAAATAGGAACTTCAGAAACATTTGTTAAGTAAGAGCACAAAATTATAGAAATGAGAAAATACATGTGATGGTGCCCAGAAGTTAAAGAAACCTAAAAAAATAAAAACTAAAATTAGTCCAAAATGATGAGCGCAATATTTGGAACAATCGATAGAAGAAATTTTTTTTCTATGTTAGGTATGTACTTTCCGAGATAGTAGGGGGGGAACAAGTCTTTTAAAGGATCAAGTATGTCGCACTTCCCCTATCATTTGAGTGATAGGTGCAAAATCAATTAAAATTTTAGTTGATATAATCAATTTCGTTGTTAAAATTCGTTTTTAGTTTTTTCTGTGTACATATAAAATAGTGATTAAAATTGATTCGCGATTCATAAAAATACAGTTTTGATTCGCGAATCAAAAATAAAATGATGATAATTCGCGCGAATCAAATAAATTCAGACAGAATTCGCGAATCAAAAACAAATTTTATTGATTCTTTTTCAGAAATTGAACTATTATTTATGAATTGAATTATTTTTTAAAGGTCTGATAAGGAGAACTATATATGAATGCTTCAGTTGCCAAATCGGTTAACCCCAACTTCTCAATTTATAAAACTTTAATTTCAAAGCATTTTATTGACTCCTAACTCTATAATATTCAAAACAAATTTCTCTGGTAATACATATTAACACTACTAAATGACAAAATTTATAATTTATAAAGAATTTAAAAAAAAACTATATACTATTTTCTCATTGAGACTCGTTAATTTTTCTTTATGGAGTTAATCGATTTGGCAACTGAATCATTCATATAGTATTTTTGAGATTCTAATAAATATTACAGTAGTTTTGATTTAACTGCCTTGTTCTTAAGTGCACATTTGCTATAACTTCACAAAATTTTGGTTTCGTTTCTATTTTACAAAATTATGTGCACCATTGTCTTCTTTAAGTGCACTTTTTGTACCTGCGCATTTAAGATAACTGCCTCATATTTTTGGCAGTTTTCCATTATTTTCATAAAAAGATCACCGTTAGCTGCCTCTTGTGTTTTGCTTTGTTTTTCAATTCTAGGAAAAACAAACACACATAAAATAAATGTGCTGTCAACTTTTTTTGTGACAAAAATATCCTACTTTAGTCGTTTTTTAACCATAAAAATCGCAATATCTAGTGCAAAGCACAAATTTTTCATCATTAGCTTCATTTGTTTTGTTTGTTTTCAGTCTGTATTGGTATACCTGCACATTAAGGCAGGTAAACAATTTGACTTAGCTGCGTTTTTGGCTTACCTGCACAAAAGTTCTTGCAAAAGTTGGTTGTGCAGCTAAGTCTAAATTACTCTAACATACCAAGTACTACAGTATCAACTATATCATCCCTGATTTATACAGATGTAAAGCTGCCTACACACTAGGGAACATGGTTGAGGGAACAAAAAATATCAAAAAATTTTGTAAACACGAAATGCACGCTCTCAACACGCACACACACACAAACGCACTCACACATTCACAAAAAATGCTCTCTTTTTTTAAGTATGTTCCCTAGTGTGTAGGCAGCTTAAAAGCTTTTTTGTTTATTTCACAGTTTACATGTGTTTTCGTATTGCAATTTTACCTACATACATATGTATATAAATTAATTTGAAGAGTTAGATCGAAACGGAATATTCAATATTTTGTTATCAATATTTTTCCTTATAAACTAGTTTCCGCTTAAATGTCGAGTTTTCTCAAATTGCTTCTTTAAAAGAAATTTTTTCAAATTTCAAGTTTTAGTTAAAAATAATTTTAGTTTTTAACATAATTTTTTATTTAACAAAAAAAAAATGTAAATATTTTTTTATTTTATAGATTGTGTTTTTTAGTTAAAAAATTAATACGAGTACTTTTAGACAGAGCTTGAAAAAGATAATTCTTTTTTAAATCAATTCACATAAAAATTTATTCATTTTATGAATCAATGAATAATTTTAAATCAAGGATTTGATATTGAATAAAGTGAGATAGGTAATGATTTGGTCTAATTTATATTGATTCAACTTTGATGCGATTGAATAATTTGAAAAATTTGAAAAAATTGATAAAAATGATAATTTTCAAAGATGATTAAAAAAAGTTGACTTATGAATTCGCGAATAAAAAAATAAACATAAATCGCAGGAATTATTTTTATATTTTTTGAATTGCGAATTGATGTAAATTTTTTAATTCGTTTGCAGGGCTCTATTTTAATTTACAGTATGGATTTACGTATTAGGAGAAAATTTAATTTTGTATTTAAAATTAATATTAATAAAATATTATTAATACGCAAATCATAAAAAAAACTAATTTTAAATACCGAACAAAAACAAAAAAATTGAATTCGCTCGAATCAAAAAAAAAAAAAAAAAATCAACATATGTGACAGCGCATAGAGAAAGGGACCTAAGGGTAAAAAATCAATATGTATATGTACATTACGTATATGTACATTAGACTGTCCTTTAAAATAGCGATTTGTCAATTTTCGTTCATTACACCCCCCAGTTTTATTGGAAATGGTCCCAAATGGAAGAAATCGATTTTTTTATTTTTTTTTGGAAAACGTTAACTCGTGCCGAAAGTTGAACGAAAATTTTGGAGAAAAAGCGTATTATTATTAAAAATTGCCAAAATTCGAAATTTCGAAAAAAATAATTTTTTATTCCATTTATTCATTTAATATAGTCAAAATGATTCAGACATGGAATTTTGAACTCATCGGATATCATTAACCCACTTAGCCTGGATTCCAAAATTACCCACGAATTTGATAAAAATGCAAAAACTTGTTTTTTTAAAATTAATTTTAAAGATTTTTTATGAGCAATTTTTCCAAAATGTTCTGGAAAAAATGTCCCTCCAAACACAAACTCGAATTATCATTTTTCCAATTTATTTTTTTTTCTTTAATATCAACTATTATGTGGTACAAATAGCAATCCACATCTCCAAATTAGAGATTAAGCACAATACAAATGGAAACGGAATCTTAAATCGTGACGGAAAAAAAGTGAACAAAATAGCAACGGAAACGGAATCTCACTTTTACAACACAGAACACATAGAAAGTCAAGCTGGTTATATTTTATATTTTTCTTCTTGACACATTCCAACGTATTGTTGTTGTTTTACATTAGTTAGAATAAAAGGCTGTGAAAGTGTTATTGTGTTATTGCTGTTTTTTATATATTTTATAAATGTATAAAGTTAAATCCTTTGATATACTAATGCATGTGCATGACAAAATCAACCATGTTATCGTACTATACTTGTACTGTGATTGAAATTGTGTGAAAATCTGGCAGCATTAGTAAAATAATCTGAGAGTAAAAACAGGAGAATAAGAAATTCCGTTGAGAAAATAAAATAAGTTTTATCTCTCACGGAAATCGTTGCACGATTTTAATTGTCAAATTGTATGGAAAAAAACGGGGACCTTTGCATTGTGCTTATACTCTTAGGCATTTTAAAAAATCTTTAAAATTAATTTAAAAAAAACACGTTTTTGCATTTTTATCAAATTCGTGGGTCATTTTGGACCAGGCTAAAGTGGGTTAATGATATCCGATGAAGTCAAAATTTTTAATAGTAATACGCTTTTTTTCTAAAATGGGGCATTTTCTTCCAACTTTCGGCACGGGTTAACGTTTTCCAAAAAAAAATCGATTTCTTCCATTTGGGACCATGGGACCATTTCCAATAAAACAGGGGGGGGGGGAGTGTAATGACAAATCTATTTTTAAGGGACACTCTTGTCCTTATACTTCAAAAAAATAAAAAAACCTAATATCTGTGAGATATTTCTTCACATAATCAGCCTGGCCAGACTTAGGATTTTGTACCCAAATTTGGGGATTTTTGTGTTGGTCTTGGGGACAAAAATTTTCATTTGGTGACATTTGTTATTTTTTTGTAGATTAACCTGATGTGACCTTATATTTAAGTTTTTTATTTGCATTAAAATAGTATTGAAAAAACGCCAAAAAAATTATGTTTTTTTTATTTTCCAAAAAAAAAGTGGACAAAAATTTTAAAATGTCTACGCCAAGGACTTAATTTTTTAGACCGCCATAAAACAAAAGACAAATTGATAATCTGTCTATCCGTTTAAGCTACACCGTGGCACCCAGTTTTAAATATGTTGTTTCGAGAAAATGCAATTTAAAGTTTAAGCACAGTAAGTTGTTTTGTTGTCACGTAAAAAAACTGTTATACTCCATATAAAAAAATATTTTTCACGACAACGAGTTTCACGTGATCACTTGTATACAAGACTATTATTTTTCCTGTGAAAAAGTGACAATTTGTATTTATTGTGTCTTTGTCTAACTTTTGAGGCCTTTTTTTCGAGTGAAATTTTTTCACGTGAAAAACAACTTACGGTGTTAGTAACGAAAACCAAACATTGTTAGAGTGAAACTTGTCCCTCACAGATTATACAAAGATAGGAAACAGCTGATTTGGGCAATATGGCGGCTAGAAAGCGGGCAAAATTAATCGAGAAAATTCAAGAAAAACACAAATTGTATGGAGATATGTTCTGGTGGACCAGTTTTCCAAAAAATGCTTTGCTTTTTAAATTTTTGACTTATATTTTCTGAGCAAAAATAAAAGTCAAAAATTATTTTATGTTATTTTCTGACTTTTATTTTTTCAAGCAAATATAAGTTATTTTTTGACTTTTATTTTTTCGAGCTCAAAAAAATGGGTTTAACACAACATCTAATGCTGTAATAAATATGTATATGCTAGTCAGAAGTTCTTCTTCATGGGTGATAAGAAGTAAATATTTTGTATGGGGATTGCATAGGAACGTGTTGGCACAGAAATCAGAGGGTTGCGGGTTCAAATCCTACCAGGTCGGAAAAAAATTTTTGTAACTTTTTTTACACAATTAATAACTTTTTGTAGTTTTCATTGTAAAATTTTTATTTTTTTTTTGATTTCGTACACTCAATTTTTCTATTAATTTTTAATGAAATTTTATGGAAACGTAAAAATTCTAAATAAAAATATAATTCTTCAAATATTTTTCTTAAATACCAAAAAGTAAATATTACAATTTCGTTTGTATTAAAAAAATTTAATTTAAAAATCCATTTTGATCAAATTTTTACGAAATATAATTTAATTAGAACTACTAAAAATAAGTTAAAAATTACTTTGCAGAAAAAACTATTTTTTGTCTACTAATATGCTGCAAAATTTTTGCGCATTTTATCAAGGTAATTTGTTATTTTTAATTAACTAAATGTTAATTAACTAAAATTTTGTAAATTTAGCAGTTTTTTTCCTGTTCTTATTTTACTAGTATTTAGCAAAAAAATCTGCTAATATCAGCAGTTTTTTTGCAAGGTCATTTTTAATTACATAATTTTTAGTAGCTTTTTCTTCTATTTTTACAGCTTTATTTCTTTCTATGAGTGTATTTTTTTTTATAAAAAATAACACTTTAAAAAAAAAACAACTTTATAAATTTTTCCAATATGTTGTATATTTTTGTTAATAAAAAATGAAAGAAAGGAAGATAAGGACAATTTCTGGACAAGACTACTAATCATCTATAACAAGCCATAGCACAAGGGGTAGAGCGTCTGCTTGAAATGCCAACAAGTGTGGGTTCAAACCCCACACGCTGCATGATGATTTTCTTTTTGTAATTAAATTAAAGTGAAAAAGAACTTCCTTATCATTGGTTCAAATATACGTCAATTGTTCCTCAAAAGAACAACTGCCTTCCTATGACAATGTTCAATTCATCGGTGAAAAACCCGAAAAAGAGCAACTCCCTATTCAACAGTTGCAGTGCTTTAACTACTCCTTTTTCATCACTGGGTTTCTTCTGATTGGCTGATTTTAAAAACATTGATCAATAATATTGAGCGTGTATGTTTGCCTTTATGTTTACTTACTCAAAAAATAAAAGTCAGCAATTAACTTTTATTTTTGCTCAAAAAAATAAAAGTCAAAAATAACTTTTATTTTTGCTCAAAAAAATAAAAGTAAAAAAATGATATCTTTGCTCAAAAAAATAAAAGTCAAAAAATAACTTTTCTAATCTGACTTTTATGATAAAAGTTATGACGGTACGGTTCCTGCTTTTTTGGCATTTGTCATTGGTAATACATTTGTCCATAATCTGTATTATCCCTACTGAAAATTCTAGAAGAATCGATTGTGTAGTTTTTGAGATATTTGACAAATAAAGCTTTAGCATTCGGATGAATGAAAAAATTTCAATTTAATTTTTAATAAAATTCAAGAAACAAAAAAATAAGCTGAAATTACAATAACTCCTTAAAAAGAAATTTGTAAAAATTACAATTTCTACTTAAAATCAGTAAAATAAAATTTCTTTACAAAATTTTTGTCTGATTGTTTTAGTTCCGTAATAAAATGTCGGTTTAGGAGTTTGTTTAAGACCACGGTTCCCAAATGGGGTTCCCGTAGCAGAATTCCAGGGTGTCCGCGAAGAGATCCGACAAAAAACAATTATTAAAAAAAAAATTTTTTTTTTATAACTTTAAATTATTTAACAAAATATTGATTTGAAAAATGTTATTTTTCCTTATTTCTGCTTAAAATTGGACATTATTTAAAATAAGCATAATTTATAAAGTACTAGTAGTAGTAGCTAGTAGAAATGTCTCAAGGAGTCCGTGAAGCAAAACTTAGTGGGAACCGCTGGTTTAAGATGATGTTACTCTTTTATTACAAAGAATTTTTCATAAAAAATGTAATTTTTTTGGGAAAATAGTTTGCAAATACAATTAAACTTTTTGTAAATACAATTAAACTTTTAATTGAAATTGCGCCTATAATTGATTTTGTAAATACAAACAACATGTTTGTTACTTGATTGTTGAACTTATTTCAATTAAATAGCCAACAAACACATTTATTGAAATTCAAAGCAAATTTTTTCAAGCGATGTTGCCATATCAAAAAACGAGTTTGTTGAAATTCAAAGCAAAATTTAAAAATCGAATTTGTTGATTTTAATTTATTTTTTAATTAAAAAACACGACTTGAATAAAAATACATATTTGTTTCACAATATTATTTTTTATTTAATAAAAGTGCGCCACTAAGTTGTATCGGGCTAAAAAATGTAACACAGAGTTTTGCTCGTTTTTTGGTATCAACGTTCTTAGCATTTCTGTCTGGAACTTAAGATGTATTTAGTCCAACTTTAGCTTCTACTCTGCGCACAAAAGTTTCCGAAAATTGCACACACTTTGCCACTTCACGGCCAGAAATTTTTGGGATCGCCCTCCTTTTTGGGGTTTTCTGAGTTTTTTGCTTTACACGTTCCAGTCTTTCTTTCAATTGTTAGGTACTTATTGAACCACTCTGGAAACTCATTGCCTGGTCATTTGTACTTATGTTGCAATTTTTGTATGAATCCACAATTGATTACTTTTACTACCCGAGTAAAAAAAATTATATACAATCATTTGTGGCATATATTACAATATATAATTAGACATGTCGTTATGTATATCCATATATAATTATATATGACGTCTTTTTCCAAAATTGTTCCTTATATTATGCCATATATAATTTCATCTAATTAAATATCGGCCTTTATAATATTATATATGGTATATATGATTATATATTACATAGCATCTATATAGTTGTATATAGAGCTATATCTTAATATATATGGCGGCATTTTAGGAATATATAATTATATATGGTATCATTTAAACAATATATAACTATATATGGTGCCAGTTAAACTATATATTATCATATATAGTGGCATTTAAACAATATATGGTCGTATATGGTACCTTATGAACAAAATCTTTAATACAGTTGCAGATATGATAATATATTCTCCTAAATATAGTGCCATATATATTTATATATGGTGTTATTTAAGCAATATATTAGCATATATGGTGCCATTTAAACCATATATTATCATATATGGTGGCATTTCAACAATATATGCTCATATATGGTACCTTATGAACAACATTTTTAATACAGTTCCAGATATGATAATATATGCTACCATATATAGTACATATACTTTGATATATCGTATCATTTAAACAACCCGAGTAAAAATAGTTACATATAGTCATATATATGATTAAGTTATATCTGTATAACTATACAGTTTCATCCGAAGAATGGTCCGATATATTGTTATCAATTGTTTATCTAAATGTATCAGTTTAGATCTGACCTGATTAAATTATGTGTTTTTGACCTGATACAATTTTATCGGTTTGATCGTAATTGGTTCAATTTTATATAAATAAAATATAATTGTATCCGACATTTACCTTATACAATTGTATCAAAGTTTTAAACTGATAGCAGGTCAAAATTGGGATATAACTATATAATTTTGTATACAAATATATCTATTTGGACCTAAACTGATACCATGTGATATAAACCAATAAAATTGTATCAGGTCAAAAATCAGATACAATTTCATCTGATTAACACATAATTTAATCAGGTCAGATCTAAAATGATGCAATTAGATAAAAACTGATAAACAACTGATACAATTTTATCGGGCCATTTTTCGGATCAAATGGTACATGGATGACTCTAAGTTATATATTACCATATAAAGCTCCATATCGTTTTTTTTAATAGGGAACATACATATATATGGGCATATATAGTAACTCATCACCAGCTACAATATTAACTGTATTTCAGAAGCTATTAATTGTATTTCAGAAATTTTAAATGTATTTCAGAAATTATGGAATGTATTTCAGAAATTTATTAATTGTATTTCAGAAATAATCAAATCTATTTCAGAACTTGTTGATTGTTTATCATAGTTAATAGAGAAAAATTTCTAAATTACATTTCATAATTTCTGAAATACAATTGATAGTTTCTGGAATACAGTTTGATAATTTCTGAAATACAGTTGTGAATTTCGGAAATACAATTAATAATTTCTGAAATACAATTGATAAAACTGAAATTCAATTGACTAGTTCTGAAATACAATTCATAAATCTGAAAAATAATTGATAAAAAGTTCTGAAATACAATTGATAAAACTGAAATTCAATTGATTATTTCTGAAATACAATTGATAACTCTTAAAAACAATTGATACAATTGGAAATGGTGTAGAGCGTTAAAAAGATGCAAATAAAATTATTTTTTTAAAAAAATTCAATTTAATAAAAAAAATATAATTTTATAAAAACGTTTATAGAAAATATATTTATAATTTTATAAAAAGAAAATCTTTTTATAAAAAAAAAAAAAATGCATAGCCGTAAACGGTATCGAACTCGAGACCTTCTGAGTTTAAACCTTATTTTAACAAAATATTGTAGTTTTTATAAAATCAGTGCTCTGCCAGTTTATTATTTTTTGAACTGTTGTCAATAACTGTCTGGGATTTTATTTAATCCCAAATAAATGGCGATCTTACGTAGTACCCAAATATAATGCGGGATCTAATTTTATCTGTCATTTTTCTGGATAGTTTTAGATGTCAATCCCCAAATATATTGCTGTTTCTAATTCGATCTGCCATTTTTATACTGAAATAAATTGCTAGATCTAATTCGATCTGCAATTTATGGGATAAATTAAGATCTTACCAAATCCCCAAATATATAACTGGATTTAATTCGATCTGCAATTTATCGGAAAAGTTAAGATCTTACGCAATCCCGAAATATATTACTGGATCTAATTTTTGATCTGTCATTTTTTGGATATATTTAGATCTTACTTAATCCCCAAATATATTGCTGGATCTAATTCAATCTGCAATTTATGGTATAAATTAAGATCCTGCCAAATCCCCAAATATATCACTGGATTTAATTCCATCTGCAATTTATCGGAAAAGTTAAGATCTTACGCAATCCCGAAATATATTACTGGATATAATTTGATCTGTCATTTTTTGGATAAATTTAGATCTTACTTAATCCCCAAATATATTGCTGGATCTAATTCGATCTGCCATTTTTCGGGTCAAATTAGATCTAAGTTTATCCACAAATATATTGCTGGATCTAATTCCATCTGCCATTTTTCGGATCAATTTAGATCCAAGTTTATCCCCAAATATATTGCTGGATCTAATTCGATCTGCCACTTTTTCGGATCAAATTAGATCTAAGTTTATCCACAAATATATTGCTAGATCTAATTCGATCTGCCAAAATTGAGATCAAATTAGATCTAAGTTTATCCACAAATATATAGTTCTATCTAATTCGATCCGCCATTTTTCGGATCAAATTAGATCTAAGTTTATCCACAAATATATAACTGGATCTAATTCGATCCGCCATTTTTCCGATCAAATTAGATCTAGGTTTATCCCCAAAGATATCATTGGACCTCCCAATTTTGAGATATAACTTGATCTTAGTTTATCCCCATATATACAATGGGGTCTAATACGATATCATTGGATACACCCAATTTTGAGATCTAATTGGACCAGCTAGATATTACAGCATATCTTAAACAATATCAAATTGGATATGATTAGATATTGTGCGGGATCAATTTTTTTTACTCGGGTAGTTTCCATAATTTTTTTGTGCACTTATCTTTGATTCTCCATTCTAAACTAATAAGCCACTCGAATTGTTGATCAATAAAATTATTTTTATTTAAATTACGAGTGTGTATAATAACAGAGTTGTATCGTTTATGAACGAACTAGAAGTTCAATTGAATAATTCACCATATTAATGATATGAACTGATCATCATTGTTCGATCAAAATCACAAACAAAATCACAAACAAAACGAACGATTTGAAGCAACTAGTTCATTTGCTTGAATTGACGATCATGACCGAGTCAGCAAAGAACCTATTGAGTTTCAACAAATACGTTTGTTGAATTTTAACAAACAAGTTAATTGAAAAAAATTTGGAAACTTGTCATATCAACAAAATAGTTAATTGATTAATTAAAATTGTTGTTGAAATGGAAATAAAATTTTAACAATTATTTTTGTCACTTAAAATTTGTTGATATTTTTTTTCTGTGCACAAATAGTTACTAAGTGCACAAATAGTTACTAGTTACTATGATACTTTTAGGCAAACTTACAAATTTTTAATAAATTTCTATATGTGATGGAGATGTGAGGAGACAAAATTAATAAATATTACTGCTCAATCTCGCATTTAAGTGTTAAGAATTGGTGTAAAAAATGGCTCCAGTTTAGTTATGATAAAATATGATAAGAATTGTACAAAAATGGGTATCAAATGAAATTGTTTTAAGCTGATTTTAACCCCCATTGTTTTATATACATATTTATAATTGGAAAACCTTTAATTTATTTTCAGTTCGAAATTGCCGAGAAAGATGGCGAACAATACGTAGCAGTTTTCTACGTTCATTAAAACTTTCACGTACTAGTACTGGACGTGGTAAACGCAAATACTATCTTTCCAAATATTTACAATTTTTGATACCATATACGAAAACACGTCTTAAGAATAGTGCTAGTATAATAGCACAGCGCAAGGCAGCAGCTTCTGGAAACATACCGCCCATGACACGCATAAGTAATATGCCTATTGTTAGCAGTGACGAGACCAAAGATTCTAGTAATTCGGCAGAAGTAGCTGCCATAGCAGAAGGGGATGTGGTGGTATCCTTACATGAAGGAGGTGTAGTAGGTGGGATGCCCATAACACAACATGCACCGTTGCCATTGCCCCAGCCTTTAAATTTACAGACCATAAAACAAGAGAAAGATGTTGTAAGTGGAAACTCCACAACGACACTGGCCAACTGTGGTTCTACGATGTTAACAGATCAGCAAAGACGTTTTATAACTAATTCCCTGCCTAGCATCATGAACAACAATCCCACCACCATCACCAACAACATTAACACTAACAACACCTGCAACAATCCTGCTATGAATAGAGCTAGCAATAAGAACAACGGCACAAATCCTCCTTTGAGCGGGTCATTTACTCATTCAACGGAAGCGCGTAGTGGCAGTGTTGTAGACCTCACTGAATTTGCCGAATGGATAAAAAGTAAAAATGAACTTCAACGCCATTGTTTAATGACAACTTCTCCTGATGCTGATCAATCATTTCTCAATAGCTTGCATCCATTTTTGAAGGAAATGTCTGGAAAACAGAATAGACGCTTTCGTCAGAAGGTTGTGGCTCTAATTGATGCCGTACTGGACAATGCGGACTGAATTTGTAATTGCATTGTTTTCTCTTTTCAGCATTCTTAAATTGTATATATTTTCAATTCTTTTTAATTTTTCTTTGTTATCTGTTTAGTTATATTGAATATGAATTTCATTTGTTAGTACATATATATTTTGTTTGTTTAAAATTTTAGCTCACATTAAATGCAAAAAATAAAGTGATACTTTATTACAAAAAAAAAAAATTAAATAAGTATTAGTAGGTTTGAGGTTAAGAAGAATAAACCTTTTTCTCTAAAAATTAAAAACATTATTTTTTAAATCAGAATAGATCTAGTTTCTGCCTTTTTGATGGACAGGCTTCAGCAGTGATTTTCTATTAAATTGTTAATTGTTTTTATGTTTATTGTCAGATTGTCTCTATATGATAATTTTTTCAACAACCCGTCGGCTGTGGGATTAGAAAACATGTCCCCATATTACAAACGTAACTATACTGAAATGTGACGACTGCTTAGCTATCTCACCCAAGTAAGGCCTTGAATGCAATGTAACTAATTTATTGTTTTCTTTCCTATTCAGCTTTCTGTTTTTGTCTTTTACTCAGAAGTTCTCAAACACATACAAACATTCTATTTTTAGATTTTTGTCTAAATATTAGTTGTTAAAAATAGGAGAGAAGTTTAATAACTACACCGAAAAATTAAAACAAAAAGGAGAATAAAGAAAAAATTTGAACCGATTTTAAAAGACGTAATATATTTGAAATCTGCTAGTAAAGCTATTGTGACCATTCTGATAAAAAAATTGTGTACTGATTTGTTGTGCTTTTTGTAGGTTTTACTAAGTGTATTAATTTTAGCATTTAAATAAAATAATATAGTTTTCTATAAAAAATCAAAATTCAAGTACAATCCAAATATTTTGAAAAAGGATTAAGTTCGTGCTTGGAAGTTCGAAGCTGAATTAGGTAAAAGAGCGATACACATGCAAATGTATTGAAGTAGCCAAATTAAGCTTAAGTCAACTTTTGTAAAGTCCCATCACAGACTATACGCAGATGTGAAATAAGTGACATGTCAAAAATTTTCCATATAAAAAGTAGAAACTAAAATTTCTATATATTTATGGTCTAATTCATAAACTTTTACAATAGCTTTATTGCAGGATTTTATGCTAATTTGTGAAAAACAGTATTCATATTTGCTTAATAACGAAGAAAATAATAAAGGTTTACAGTTGGTACTCATCAACTTTAAACGTTTTATAAAGTTTGGAGTGAGGAAGCCACCATTTAATTGTTAATTATTTCATTTTCAGGCATGAAATGATTTATTAAAGCCATCCCATCCCTAGAATGTGTGGCTTCCAACAACTTGCATCCATCAAACTGAAAAAAGCTACAACAATTGCGTAGCCAATGACCTTTTTCGAAAAAAATGCAAAAAAAAATGTAAAAATAAAATTAAAAAGAAAAACAAAACAATAGTGATGTACAGACTGTCAAAACATTATTCGAAATTCGATTACTTTTGTATGCTTCGAATAATATGTTCTAAAAAAATTACTTTTTTACACACATTTCCATTGATTTGCTTTATAAATAAAAAAAAATATTTTTAATGGCTTTTAAATTTATCTTAGCACATCATTAGTTCTCTAATTTAAGAAAATACATTTCCACTTCCGATTACCGAGTCAATCGTTTACTAAATTTGTGCATCACTTACGACTTATTTGGGAGAAGAGAGAAAATAAACAATAGTGTTGCCAGTATCAAATCGAAAAATTAATTTATAGTTAAAATACGATTATGAATCAAGATTTCTAATAACTCTTTATTAAGCGAAATATGCACTTTAACTATAGCAATCTTCAAATACCAAATAATTTTTTTTTTATGAATTAGCACATAAGTTTATATTATTGTATCTTTCTCTCTCTAGACTTCTCTGATTTGGATTCATATATACGTGTAATCTGTGGTCCCATCTCTATTACTTTTCAATCGAGTTCTACGCCCATTATTTTTGATAGTTATAAACATCAGCGGAAACTCAACGGAATACTGGAAAGGGATTCTTATCACATTTGCGAAAAAATTATATACAGTGAAAAATATGAATGAAATTGGCGAAAATTTTCATTTAAGCAAATACCAGGAAAGAATACTAATTCGTGCTGATAGCCGAATTTGCGGGAAATTCGCCAACAGATAATTAGTTAAGACCAAGTTGACAAGTGACAAATTTGCTTGCTGCAACCGAACCTTGGCAAAAAATTAGCTTGACAACATGAATCTATTTTCGTGGTAAATAATTTTTTAATACCTTACACAACTCTATGCAACAGGGTTGAGTTGAGTTTGTGCTGATGGCCGTCCTTTAGTCTGACCATGTAAAATTGCCTTGTCTGTCAAGTTATTTTAGGTGTTGCCAAGTTTCAAATTTATCAATTTTAATAAACTGTCATAACAAAATGACATATTCTTCAGCCAAAATCTATATTATTACTTTAAGTCTCACATACATATGTATCGTATATTAAGTATCGTATATGCGAGGAATAAGGGCTCTACTTTTCGTAATTTTTTAAGTATATACATTAGGGTGTAGCTTATTTTTCAACTTGTAATTTAATTTCACCAAATTCAGCAAGGAACAACACAATGTTTTGATACACTTTCAGTAAAAATGGGAAATTTTCAAAAATTTTACCTTGTCGGAGTTTTACAAAATTTAAAAAAATTTAAAGTGATTTTGTTACAGCTAGCTGAAAAAACAAAAATAAATACTATTTTTAGAGGTTCAATCCCCATATACTCTTCTAAGTAAATTTGTTATTACTTGATTTAAACTTCATTTTTGTATTTTGAAATATTTATTTTGTTTCTTTGAAAATAAAAAATATTCAATATTCGTTACTTAAAACTTAAACATCTACAAATTAAAAAAAATAAAACAATTCTTAAATAAGATCCCTAGGGATCCATAATCACACTTTTGTTTAAAATTTTCAAACTCAAAACGCCGTCACTACTAAATTAAAAGAGGGATATGTGTAATTTTCAGAAAAATTATTCTCTGAGTTTTAGTTAAAAAAAGACTATGAATTTATGTGCAACCGCGAAAGTTTAGGGGTTAAAAAGTGGGTCAAAAATGGCCCAACTTTTTTTGTTTTTTCGGTTGATATTTTGTTAAAAATTTGATATTTTGTTAAAAAGTTCTTATCTAAGAAATATTTAAGAAACAAGTCGATCATAGTTCTCGAGGAAAATTTCTGGGATTTAATAGTTTTTTAAAAGACTAACCCAGTGTAGGAAATCATTACCAGATATGTAGTTATGTAACTACATACCTGGTAATGGTAACTAGTTACTTTTATTATTACATTTCTTATTACCTTTGTATGGCGATGTCGCGAAAAATAATGAGATGGTTACACACCAGCATACGAAAAATCAAAAAATATGTCGTTACCTATGTGCTTACCAGTATTGACATGAATAATGATTGTAAAAATAGATTTTCAAAAAAATAAGTTTTATAAAAAAAATATTTTTTTTCTGGGACTCCAGATTGTCAGTCTATAGCTCTACCATCTGAGCTATCCCGACATGTTATATTTGATAGATAAAAACATAATTGACCTGCTGCACACAAGTCAGCTTACTCTCCAACATACAAAAAATCGAAAAATATGTGGTTACATATATTCTTACCAGTGTTGAAAAAATATTGAGTCTAAAAATAGATTTCAAAAAAATTTACAAAAAAATCTAGAACATTACTTTATGTTTGAAATAATGATAAAAGTAAGCCATTATTAGTAATGCATTATCTTTTATTTTTAAATAATGGAAAAAGTAACTACCCGTGTAAAAAAGTTTAGATCTGACCAGATCTTTTTGGTTCTCAATAGATATGATTCAATCTAATTAGATCCTGTACCAGATCACATCAAATATGATCAGATATGGCATATGTGATAATACCTTAGATCTGATAAGATCTAGTGCCAAATTTGTTCAAATCTAAAGTGATCTGGACAAATGCGCAAGATATGCCTAGATCTGATCAGATCTAATTAGATCTCAAATTTGTCCCCAATTTTGAGATCTGATTAGATCTCAAATTTGTCCCCAATTTTGAGATCTAATTAGATCTGGTAAGATGTGCTGAGATCTGGCCAGATCTGATCTTTTTTACACGGGTAGTTATTAATAACTCATTATTATATCTTGTAAAATAATGCAGAAAGTAAGTCGGTGTCATTATTGGTAGTCCAAAAAATAATAATATGTTATTACCGCGTCTACACTGGGAATTAGTTAATAGTACACTCATAGAAATAAATCTGTAAAAATAGCAGAAAAAGCAACTAAAATTAGTTAAAAACGATGTACAGAAAGAACTGTTTTTTTTCTAAATACCTACTAGTAAAATAAGAACAGCTAAAATAAAGCTGTTAAATTTGCAGAATTTTAGTTATATTTAAGTTAACTTTTAGTTAATTGAAAATGACAAATTGTATTGTAAAATCTACAGAAAATTTTGCTAAATATTAGTAGACTAAGAATAGCAAAAACAAACTGTTATATCTATAATTTTTTGTTATTTTTAAGCTAAATTTAGTTGAATGCAAATAGTAGTATATAATGTTAAATTAGCTGAAATATTTACTTAAAAAATTGTAATACTGTAAATTTAACAGGTTTATTTTTGCTTCTCTTATTTTACTTGTATTTAGGAAAAAAATTTGCTAATTTAACAATTTCTTCTGCAGCATTAATTTTAACTTATTTTTAGTTAAAAATTTTGCTATTTTTACAGATTTATTTCTATGAGTGTACTATTTTGAGGAAATTTCAATATGTTGTAGAAGCAAAAATTCTACGATGAAAATGTCAGTTTTTGATCACCTCGGTAATTTAAGTGGTGAAAATATGGGGTAAGAATGGGTTCGTCAGAGGTTGAAGAAAATATAGGACAAGTTGATCTTAGATTTCTTTTCTCCATCAAATATCAAAATTTTATACTATTCTGAGCGTATAGCATTCCCTGTACGAGGTTTTATTCAGAAAAAAGGATGCATTTTTCAGAGTTTTCTATTAAAAACATTTGAAAATTTTATCAAAAGGGAGGGATTTATTTTAAAAGTCTTTTTTTTTATATAAAAAAATCTCAAGCACAATGTTGAAAGTGTTTTTTAGGATTAAGGGTCTGAGAATGGGCAAATAAACAGCCAAACATAAAAATGGTCTAGGTACGCCTATGGGCATAACATAAAACATCACATATCTGAGACTAATGTCGCAAGACCGAATGAGTGGTGGACGACCGTGCGACAACCTGTCTTTCAACAGCACTGGCACGGTCTTTTCCATAGTCACGGAAACACCGACAGAGTGACCCCAATCAGTTATGTAACGCATAGGCCTGCTCTCCACGGGTCTCCAGAACAGCACGATACTCTTCTTCAACCAGAATAAGCAACTCATCTCCATACGCACACAGCTTGTATGAATGGCCGAGCCGCCTTAAGAGAATCCATCATGAGGTTCCATATATATGTACCACAGATGGACCCCTGCGGACAACATCTCTTCAAACAGTGTCACAAGTTTTTCTTTCGTCGAAGCTCCCGACAACCTGCCTCACGCAGCCTGTCGAGAACACCACCCCACGAGAGATAATCAAACGCTCCTCAAGCGTCCTCTACCGATCTCCTCTCCCTGACACCAAACTGGTACTCAGAGATTCCTTCATTGGCACACTCCTTCAATCGTATCACCATTATCCTCCCGAGCACTTTTCCAAGTACCGGGAGGAGACTGATACCCCGATATAAGCGAGGATTGCTCCTCACCCTATCGGGAGACTTTAGGAGGACGACAATTTGTGCAATCTTCCAAACCCCAGGGAAATATCACAGACACTTCACAAAAACTGACTCCAGGTATTCCGGTATGGCCTTCCAGATGCTTTTACACATCTCTAGACTCATACCGTCTATACCAGAGACTGACAACAAGTACTCAGAAAAAAAGTTACTTAGGTATTTACCCATGCTTTTCTCATGCATACAACACCGATAATATTTACCAAAACTTATTTGCGATTCAACACTTGTATGTATACTTCATACTTGTAGCAGACGTGTGGAGATACACACAAACTTAAATAAATCAAATAACATGCATGTATGAATGCAACTGATTGTATGTATATAAATACTTGGGCGAGTATAATATCCATACTTTCGTGTATGAGTGTTTTCCCTACGGGAAATTTTAACAAACTGTCACCGAACTGGCCCCTTTATATGAAATAGACAATTGTCCACTCGATGAATGCCGAGAACTTTTTCGATCACTGCTTTCAGGCTATCCCAAGCGATGAGTTCCTCCTCTTGAAGGACATTGTTGAAGTCTTCATCCTTCATGAGTTTGCGAATGTCTGGGCCATTTAACACACCTGAAATAAATATATGATTTTATATAAAAACTTTCAAGAATACTTCATCTTTGTTTGGCGGAAAAAGAATTCCAAATATTTATTTACCTTCTTTAATTTTCGCTTCACTCAAGCGTGGAAAAATGTACTCCAATCGTCCAAAAGCCAATCTATTTCCACGCACCAGTAACGCTTTGATAAAATTCTTCATTAACCCAAGTTTAATGTGCAATGGTGGCAGCAATACCTTATCCATCGGCACCAACTCCTCGTGGATAACGTTCTGCTGCCCGATCAAACGATTTGTTCTCGGTAACCAATCTCGTTTTTGATACTGTGCTGTATATCGCGAATACCACGTACACAAGTAGCACATATTTTTAGTGTAACCAGTTTGAAGGCCACAGATAAGTGCAACCACTTTCAAATCAGCGCATATTTTCCAACAATGTTCATGGTATTTCACAGAATCCAAGATTAGTTTCATGGAATCATATGTTTCCTTTGTTTTCACGGCAAGCGCAATTGTATTATTTTGTATTTTGTATTATCGAAATACAGCAGCACAGCTAGGGTTGCCACATCGCAAAAGTCTAATAACTTGACACTTCGCAAAAAATAACTTGATTTAAAAAAAAAAACTTGACAATAAAAAAAAATTCAATGTGCATATGTGTGCAGTAGGGTCATTCTTAATCAGACAAGGAAAAATTCTGAATTTTATTTAAAAATCCATAAATATTTGAAATTTTATTTTTGTTTAAAATAAAAATCCCAAAAATGTGTGAATTTTAAATTTGGAAAATAAAAATCTCAAAATTTAGAGAATTTTATTTTTAACAAGTATTTGAATAATTCTTTGAATAGATATTTGAACAATTCAAAATGAAAAAATAAAAACCTAAATACCTACAATATAAATATTAAATACACATGAAATCAAACCAGCAATTTCGATTTTATTTTCTAGATTTTTCGGTATTTGCAAATTTTATTGATAAATTAATATTTTTATATGGCGTCTTAAATGCAAAAGGCGCAATTTGTCTCCTTGAATATTTTTTTGAATAATTCAAAATAAATAATAACCTATATACATACAATAAAAAACTAATTAAACTAACACAAGCTCTGAAATTAAATCCGCTATTTTGCGTTTTTTATTTTTATGATGTTCGCAAATTTGATCGATAAACTAATATCTTATACGCAAAATGCGCGATTGTGGAAAATTTTATATGACAGCATACCTTTCCAAGATGGCCTCAGATATGTGAATTACCTTGTAAAGTGTATGTGCAAAAAATCAGCCAGGAAACTACTGTTGTACAAAATATGTAAGTACCAAATTGAATAACTCTTGCGAAAAAAATAGTTTTTAAATTTGGACATCGACTTTTGAAAGGTCTTTACAAATGCAATTTCAGGCCTCACCTTAGAAGCTATTCTATCAAATAAAATGTTTCACAAATCACTTAAAAAATTGCAAAATGACGGTAAGAAAAATTAATTCAAATACCTAACTTACGATTCACATCCGCAAACGAATATATTGAAGAAATTGAATTTGAAATGTTCCTTTTTGCAAATTTTTTTTTCACGATTTTATTGTATTTTAACACCGAACTTTGTTATAAGATATGGGTATTATAGTTCTTGGATTATGATTTTTAAGAACTCACTTGAAAAATTGCAAAATAATAGCGGAATGTGAAAAAAGGCTTCATGATACACAAAATTAATTAGACAACTTAATCAGTGATTTATATTCTGCAAACCAATATGTTGATGCAAAAATGCCCTTTTTGCGATTTTTTTCAAAGTAAAGCCCAGTATTTTGTTCAAAAGAGCGAAAAATTTCGCTCTATGTTCTATGGTCTATAAAAAGTTACAATCATAATTAATCCAAATATCACTTTTTCGCTAATTTTCAAATGATCCTGCCTATTAATTGATTCGACAAAAAATTCCACCGCAATTTCGCAACAATTCCACACAAGTGAAAAATCATTTTTTTTATATGGAGTTTGACAACTTTTTTCGCAAAAGTACGAACAAAATACCGGGCTTAACAACGAAAGTTTGGTATATAAGACATGGATGTTATAGTCAATAAATTATGAATTTTAAGAAAGCGCACTTAAACAATTTTATACAATTTTAAAATAATGGCGAAATGCGAAAAAGGCATGTGGTGATATTTCAAAGGGAACAAAATGTACAGAACTGTCCTTAATATCAAATTTTGTTAACTGTATTATAGCATGAAATTAAACGAAACTAATAACATTATTAAAAATGGTGAATAATATGCATTAATTTATTGAATTAAATAAAACAAAAATCAAACAATTAAAAAATACATTAAAAATGATTATCAAGTCTTGTATAATTTGATAAAACTACAGGTTAAAACATTTGTCACAAATGAAATAAAAGGCATTGTTGTACACACATACATTAAAATCTGATTGTCTGCTAATCATAACCAATAATTATAAATCATAAACATAAATCAATTATACTGACTGCAATCATCCAAAATATGTTCATTTAGTTTAACTAAAAGAATATGATTTATTGTTTCTTTTGTAAGTCTCGACCGTTGTTTAGTTAAAACCAGCGACAAGGAGCTAAACCCTCTCTCGACCGAAACAAGCAAGCACAACATTTGCAAGGTTTGCCATTTCTTCGTTCTTTATTTTATTAATTTTCCAGTAATTGAGTATGTCACTTTCAAATGGAACTCTGTCACTGTAGCTAAGTCTTTCCAAATTTTCCTTTAAAGATTTAGGAACTGAAACACTTCCTGGAGTGGCTGATTCAAAGAATTTTTTTCCAATTTTACATATTTTCCAGTTGAACATGACGGTGCGTTCTGCTGATTCTCTGGCATAGAGCACTCAGATATATGTTGTTTAATATTTAAGCCAGTTGACGTTGTTTTTGAAATTAAGGATATGTTTTTATTGACATTGATAAGGTGATTCTGAAACACGAAGATTTTTAAAATAACGCTATTTACAAAATATACTATTTAGTAACTACAAAATGTGCCAAAATATAAAAAAATGAGGAACCTAGATAAAAACAGGTTTTCACTTTCTTTTGCATATTATCAGGCATATGAAATGTCTAAAAAAAAATATTTACCATAGCTATATATTTATCTGTTACTGTTAAAAATGGAGTTTCATGAAAATTAAAACGGGGGTCCATATATAGCGCTGCCGAAAATGCAGGATTTTCCATAATTTTTTTCTCACGGTTATTCATGGAAATTAAAATTTTTTTTGAATAAATATTTCCTTTAAGACATTCTTCTTCAACTTCCACTTTTGTGCAGAGCCAGTCCCTGTAAAAATCACCTATTATGTAGTTTTCAGACTGAGCTTTCACGGTACTTAACGATAGTGGTTTAAATGCCGCCAAAAATTTGGTAATAAAAGTCCAATTAACTTGATCTTCCAACAATTCATCGAAAATTATTTGAGCGTTTTGAACAGAATGTATCATCTCGTAAGTAGAATTCCAACGGGTTGGAGTATCTAGTAACGGCATTTGAATTTCTTTATTTTCACTTCTGATATGGTTGCGAACAATTTTTACAAATTTTCTTGTTTCCTCAATTTCTTCATTTATATCCTTAAAAACATCATGACAAACCAATTGCAGTGTATGTGCCGCACATCGCACGATAGCCAAAAATGAGGATATTTCTCCAAACATAATGTTAAAATGTTCTTCATCCATATCATCAAAATCATCGTATGGCTACAGTCAAAAAATAATGCATAAATAAATTAAATACATATGATCACATTCACATTTTTAAAGGACTTAAAAGTTTCTAAGAGTGCACTTTCTCTACCAAGTAAATGCGGACTTATACTAGCCCATATCAAAAAGAATGAATTTAAATACAATCAATAGCGATAAAATTATACATTTATTAATGGCGTTTATTTTTCTAAAGTAGTCAGATTTAATCTGAAGAATTTATCAACTAGTATGAATGGTGGAATTTCTACAAAATGCATTAGAGTATAATTTGAGATTTTAAAATCTGTTTAAAAGTAAACAATTGCCAATGATCAAATTTAAATTTTATAAAATACTTTTGAAGTGATCAATACCGACAAAATTGCACGAATCTGAAGCCACCTCTACACGATAGAGAAAAAAGGAAAATGAATAAACAAAAACCACATTTAAATAGTTTTATTGCGAATGATTTAAGCTATTTATAGGTTTTTAGCATACAGCTAGAAATGGAACAATAAACAGTGTTTATTTATAGCTGTTTCTCAAGTAGACGGGACTTTACGGAAATTACCGCGGGATTTTTGCAAAACATAAAAACGAATTATATCTACCCTTTGTTCTTCTTGTGAATCTTTCAGAAGTTGAGACATTTTAAGAACGTTGGAAGCATTATCCGTAGTGCAAGAGTAGACTTGATTTATTTGGACTTTGTACTCAAGCAAACAATTAAGAACTTCTTCTTTGAGATTCTGGGCTGAATGCTTTTTTTTTATTTGGATCATTCCAAGAGTCAAAATTTCTATTCTTCCATCCGATATTATTTGTGCATTTATTCCTAAAATATGCTTGTCCATCCTTGTACCGATGTCTATTTTTATAGATACCATTTTTTTAGTTTTTCTTGAATAACTTCTTTTATCTTCGTTGAAAAACTTTCCAAATGATTATGTATGTTTTTAGAGTTTATATTCAGGTCGTAAGCAATTTCAGTTGGACCAATAATTTTTTTAAAGTATTTTTTGTCGTCAAATATTTTGAATGGCAAACTTTTAACGGTAACGAGGCCTACACAACACTTGAGAAACTCAAACCTTGATAACGAGTTTTTTGGTGTCCATCCACGAACTTTTTGTTTGAATATATAGCCTCCCATAACATCCATCTTATGGACCAATTTGTAGTGCCTTTT
The DNA here is from genome assembly GCA_949987735.1 of Leucophora obtusa. Classification (NCBI taxonomy): domain Eukaryota; kingdom Metazoa; phylum Arthropoda; class Insecta; order Diptera; family Anthomyiidae; genus Leucophora; species Leucophora obtusa. The sequence goes on from OX465297.1 coordinate 29,204,927, forward strand.
TAAGTTGCCTATTTGTTTGCCTTTTATCATTTTTGAACACTTTCTGCATTTAGATTCCTTGTCGATATTATTGTACTCATAATATTCTTCTATATTGGTTGCAATTCTGCCCATTATACCGAAAATTGTGGGTTTTTGATTTAGTTTTGTTATTTATTTATTTTTTATTGTTTATTGTTTATATGAAAATAAAACTTCATAAAATTCAATTTATTTTTCATTTCAGAATTTTTCAGTAGAGAGTTTTATTTTTAAAATTCTTTATTGAATTTAAAAAGAAAACAGAAAAAATTTTATTTAAAATTCGTAAAGTATTTTTTTCAAAAAATTACTTTAAGAGTTTTATCACTATAGAATTTTAACTTTTAAGTTTTTCCTTTGTCTGTTCTTAATACAAAAATTTATAATTTTTGAATACACTCGCCAATTCATTAAGATTCATAAAAAAAATTTCGGTTTTGTTTTTTGAATTTTCGGGGACAAACTCGATAGTGCTACCAGCCATTGAAGTTTGGACATAGGGGTTAAATTGACCAAATAAAAAAACACGTAAAATTACAAAACTGACGAAATTGATTAGTGTTTTATTTTTTTGTAGCAATTATTCCTGTATAATAAGAAGAAAAATATGAAGTCTGCAAGAAGTCGTTGAAATTTGCAAACTTCAGGCCAAAAAATATATAAACTTTCCATAGTTTTCGAATCGTCAATTTGAAATTTTAACATATTTTTTTTTTCTGAAACGTAAAAAACCAAAACTTTTTTTGTAAATTTATTAAATGGATGATATATAATGAAAATAAAATAGCACTTAAGGTTTTTCTTGTCCCAGTAAAATTATTGTTTAACGATTTTTAAGGAAAACCGTCTTTCCTAAATCTCTACTCACGCTCTCAAAACCAAAGATATAGCTTAAGCGCCATTTTATTTTGATAATATATCATCAATTTAATAAATTTATGAAAAAAAAAGTTTTGGTTTTTAACGTTTCAGAAAAGAAAATATGCTAAATTTTTTAAAATGGCGTTGCGAGAATTATGAAAAATTTATATATTTTTTTGGCCTAAAGTTTGAAAATTTCAACGACTTCCTGCAGGCTTCATCTTTCTTTTCTTATTGTCTAGAAATAAATGCTACTCAAAAAAATTAAAACACTAATAAATTTTTATCAGTTTTGTAATTTTACATGTTTTTTTTTAACTACTGATACGACAAAAATTCAATTTAACTTGACAAAATAAATTTGACCTTGGCACTTGACAAGACCTAAATTAACTTGACATTCAAGGCCATGTGGCAACCCTAAGCACAGCCTTGAGACTGTTCTTCGATCCATCGATGAACAACCGCCATTGGTCCGCATTGTACGTGTAATTCATGGCCGACATCAAACCATCGATATCATTACAGTACGTAAATGAATTGTTTTCGTTGCGAGTAAAAAACGGTAGAAATTTATGCTGTCGACCACGCGAACCGAACACTTTAACTTCTGGTGACAGGATGTTCACAGCTTTAAGATGTTGAGCAAGAATTATGGTTTTATTTTGTGACAGTAGTTGTCTTGACATTATGTTCAAGCGCTGTTGTGTAACTTCAATGTGTTTGCATGGTGGCGTAATATTTGATGGCTGATACAAAGAAAAATTCGATTCTGGCTCCGAAAAAAAAGATGGTGGGATGTATTCTTTAGTTGGACTCGGTTTTCTCGGGATTGGCACTGGCGGAGAATGGGGAAGAGTGGTTTGAGCTGACGGAACACTTTGGTAAATATATTCCATCGCCTTTCTTCTGTTCATACCCACAACATTATTTTTACATACGTAGCACATGTTTTTTTCGTGGTCGACTGGCTCTGACCAAATCATCGGTATTCCATATGGCATGCTTTCCCGTCGACCTGTTCGCCAATCAAACAAACGTGCTACACACGATGAACAAGCTATTTTAGGCACCCAGTCAACATTACGAATCACTGGAATATTGAAGTACTGCTCGTACAATGTTGCAATTTCATCAGTAATTTTTTTCTTAGACGACATAATGGTCCACTTTCCGCACATATAACAGTAATGATTGAAGTTTTTCAGGCATTCATGCATTTTTTACCGTAAAAATTAATCACTTCAAACTGGAAACTTTATTTATACTTTTATTACTTTTCGGTTTCGGAAAAAACCCAAATAATTAAAAAAGTACACTTTTCTTTTAATTGTCCACGCACAATACCGAAAAAGCATAAAAAACGATGGTTTTTGTATTTAAAAAGTGTGTTGAGTTGCTTGAAATGGTAATAATATTGCATAATATATTGTAAAAAGGAAAAACGGTAAGAATTATGTCGATAAGTTTGCGCAAGAACTACAAAAAAGCGCATAAAAAAAGCACAAAAATGGGGAAAATCGATGAAAAATGGGCAAAAATCATGAAAATAGGCTAAAAATTTTGATTTTCTCAGTTGAAATGTGCGTTCTAATGGTGGAAATAGTAATTGTGAGCCGTATAAAGATAACACAAGAAATTTTGAATACAGGAAAAGCGACTTAAATGGGCTGAAAATGGTCAAAAATTGACGAATTGACCGAAATTAAAAAAAAAACGCCATAAATTTTTCCCAATGAGCCAAATTGGCACTTTCATCGGTGAAGTAGTAGTCAGGGGGCTCATCCAAATACAACCATATGGTTTTCACGTTAGTACCATTTTACAACTTGAACAGTGTATTTATAAGACTGTAGTCTTAAGGCACAGGCTACCAAATAAATAAATAAAATAAACACAATTGATAAATCTTAAAAACAATTGATACAATTGGAAATGGAGTAGAGCGTCAAAAAGATGTAAATAAAATTATTTTATTAAAAAAATTCAATTTAGTAAAAAAAAATATAATTTTATAAAAAAATGTATAGAAAAAAAATTATAATTTTATAAAAAGAAATTCATATTGCAAAAAAAAAAATTATCCGAAAAATGGTGGATCGTACTGCAGAAATTTAGATCCACCTTGGATCTAATATGATGAAATACGATCCGAAAAACGAGTTTATCTAATTATATAAAATTGGATGTGATATAATGATAATCAAGAAGTAATTTCAATAGAATGGACAATTTAATGCAATATGAGCGATATCTGAATGAATTACACTATGCGACAGTCAAAATCGGGATGGGATGAAACCAACGGAAAATGTTATATCGGTCAAAAACAAGTTATACGTGTCCCGGCGTTTCGCTGGGTCACCCCTAGGAATCGAGATATATCTTTTTTTGACATAACTCGAGAACCACTAGTCCGATTTTGCTCAAACAATTAAAAATTACAATTCCTTTAATCTGTTCATATAACGTTTTTCTATATACTCAACAGTTTTGCCGGTAAAAGTAAATGTTTGTTACCGCTACCATAAAAATCAATAACCTTTTGTTTATTACTTTTTTTTAATATTTTAGGCAAAAAATATTTTTTTCTTCATACATTTATTTTTACCGGCAAAACTGTTGAGTATATAGAAAAACGTTATATGAACAGATTAAAGGAATTGTAATTTTTAATTTTTTTAAAATTGTTTGAGCAAAATCGGACTAGTGGTTCTCGAGTTATGTCAAAAAAAAACCACCAAAGGTCAAATCGATATATCTCGATTCCTAGGGATGACCCAGCGAAACGCCGGGACACGTATAACTTCTTTTTTACCGATATAACTTTCCCCGGTAGTTTGAACCCTTCCCGATCACTGACCCCTACCATTTGTCTCACAGTGTTATTTTTGTCTAATGGTATCAAATAAAATGTAACTTTTTGTATTTAATCTAATTTTGTATAATTAGATTAGCCCATTTTTTTCGAACTGCCGTTTTTCGGATCAAATTAGATCTAAGTTTATCCCCAAATATATTGCTGGATCTAATTCGATCTGCCAAAATTGAGATCAAATTAGATTTAAGTTTATCCACAAATATATAGCTGGATCTAATTCGATCCGCCATTTTTCGGATCAAATTAGTTCTAAGTTTATCCGCAAATATATAGCTGGATCCACCATTTTTTGGATCAAATTAGATCTAGGTTTATCCCCAAAGATATCATTGGACCTCCCAATTTTGAGATATAACTTGATCTTAGTTTATCCCCATATATACAATGGGATCTAATACGATATGATTGGATACACCCAATTTTGAGATCTAATTGGATCAGCTAGATATTACAGCAGATCTTAAACAATATCAAATTGGATATAATTAGATATTGCGCGAGATCAATTTTTTTTACTCGGGTACTCAACAATTTTTTTCGTTAACTATCAAATTTTGTCATAAATAAGTTAGGAAATCGGAGTACAGAATCCGAACGATTTTTAAGAGAAAATTAGCGTTTCTTTAATCAACTGGATTTAGAATTTTTCATACAAAAACGGGATTTATTAAATTCAAAAAAAAAGCTGGATTTAATAAATCCACAATAAAAGCACAAATATATGAAACAGCCTATTAATTTAATGTCAGAAAAAAATACGAATGAAAATTAAAAGAGAAACAAAAAAAATTTAAAAACTAAGGTTTTTATAAAATTTTTTTTATGAAATATGTTATATTTTGTACATATTTTCTATTTTAGACATGGAGAAATAGCTCAAATAGAAATGGCAATTTTTCACTCTACTATAAGTAATTTAATTAAATCCAATTAGTGAATATTAAATATTGCAATGGAATTTTTCAATTGTGTAAAAATATAAATTTATGTGATAAAACTGAAAAGGCGGATTGTCTATCGCTGTTTTATATAAAATATAATTAAAACTTAAAAGTTAAAGTAAAATCCTTCATCATCGAATTCGGTATTAAAAATTAGGGTGAAAGATGTGTCGTACAGAAAATTCTTTTCAAAATAGGGACAATCTAACCCCATCTGTTGAGCACTTTTAGAATTACTTTTTGGATTTATTAAATCCAAGTGATTAGAAAATACGGCTATTATCTCTAAAATCGCAAACTTAGTACGTTTCAAAATCATTTAAAATTTAAATAATATTTTCATAGCAAACACAATGGAGATTCTGATACGGAAAAAATTCTCACAATATGATAATAGGAATACGCCGTAAATTGTAAAAATGTTTGCAGTGTCTGTGAATCTTTTATAAGAAAAATTACTCCAATTCCTAAAACTTTCACATCAAACCTAGAATATAAAAAATATTCAAGTGTCAAAGAGTTTTTCGAATACAAAAATGTTTAATATAGAATCAGTGCCAGTGCTTCAGCCCCCATAGCCCCCCCTCCCCTTGTAACCGCGCCTGCAGACGTTGAAGAATAAAATGAAGAAGATAATTTAATGTTGGAAAACGAATTATCTGACTAATGTTTTTACACTCATAGAAATAAATCTGTAAAAATAACATAAAAAGTAACTAAAAATTAGTTAAAAATGACCTTTCAGAAAAAAGCAGCTGAAATTAGCAAATTTGTTTTCTAAATACTAGTAAAATAAGAACAGCAAAAATTATTTGTATTTGAGTTAACTTTTAGTCAATTGAATGGAAGATATATAGAGGAGTTTTTTTTTGTACTACAAACACAATTTTTGTAGCATAATAAATTATTAAAATATTAGTTTAAAAGTAGTTTAGTGCTACAAAAATATAACTAAAACTTTTTCTGAAACACACAATTTCAACAAAAAAAATTGCTGAAAACTAGTACATTTAATATACAAGATGTTTTACTAATTTTTCTACTAACTTAATGTTTCCAAGTGTAAACAGATCTTTGATAAACACAATATCATGAAGATTCAACAAAAAAGTACCAATAATATTTTTTAAATATAATAACTAGGCAAAGAATTTCATGCAAATGCATGTTTTTTCTCGATAGTTCAAAACTAATATGGACTAAATATTTATCCGAATCATCAAATTTAGAACGAAATGGCATCGATTTCTAGTTGCATATTTTGTCAAAAATGCGTGATTTTGACTTTAAATGCATATTTGGTGCCTTTTTAATGCATATTTTTTCTTTTTAATGCATATTTGTGCATATTTTTGATTTTTAGGAGCATTTTTTATTTTGTACAAAAAATATAAAAAATTGTTACGTTTTTATATTTTAATTCAACATTATAAATATTCTTAAAAACCTTATTGACCTATGGAAGATCTTCGAGTTCTGTGTCTGTTTGCAAAATAACTAAATTAAATATATTTTTAAGTTTTAAAGTGAATTATTTTTGAAAAACTAATAGTTTTTAGTGCATATTTCCTATATTTTTAATGCATATTTTTCTTTTTTAGCCGAATATTTTAGGCGCATATTTTCCACTTTTAACTGCATGTTTTTTCTCGATAGTCCAAAACTAATATGGACTAAATATTTATTCGAATCATCAAATTTAGAACAAAATGGCATCGATTTGTAGTTGCATATTTTGTCAAAAATGCATGTTTCTGTATATTTTGACTTTAAATGAATATTTGGTGCATTTTTAGTGCATATTCTGTCCTTTTTAATGCATATTTATGCATATTTTAAATTTTTAGGCACATTTTTTATTTTGTAAAAATATATAAAAAATTGAAATTTTAATATTTTGATTCAATCAAAATAAACATTCTTAAAAACCGTATTGACCTATGGAAAATCTTCGAGTTCTGTGTCTGTTTGCAAAATAACTAAAATGAGCATATTTTTAAGTTTTAAAGTGCATTAGTTTTGTAAAAATAATAGTTTTCAGTGCATATTTCTTATATTTTAATGCATATTTTTCTTTTTAGCCGCCTATTTTGCATTTTTAAGTGCATGAAATTTCTTGCCCTAGTTATTACTGATTTTTGCTTTGAACTTTAATTCTTAAAGTTTTGCAGCTGGTTCTATTCAACTTTGTGTATGATAAACACAAATTTATGAATTACAACGAAACGATAAATTTAAATTCAAATGTATGTTATTTAAATTATATTTTGCACCGTATCATGTGTTTTTAAGATGAATGAGGGGTATGTATAGTTGATCTTTTATTTGGTAAATTAATGGTAGCATTCGGCAGAGAAACCTTAAACTGATACCGGTGACTTGTAGCGCTTTGTGATTACTTACTCTGCTGAACGATGTTTTCTTTGTTTTGTTTTTAAATACATTTTTTCTATATTTTCCTTTGATTTTTTAAATTTTTTGTTTTTGAATTATATTTGTATGTTTTTATTTGTCAATCATACAAAACAAAAATTTTTTAAAATCAACAACAACAAATGTATCACTATTTGATCAAAAGTAGCAAACATTTTTTACGCTACCAAAATATGACAGCGCTCAGACTGAGCGGTTAGTGATCAGGTCGTTCAGCAGATAGTTGCACAACTGTTGTAGAACTGTTGACTGTCAAATTGTATCTGCCGAACGCACCCAATGTTTTCAGTTCGATTTCAGATCATAAATTAATATCACTTTCTGTTTAAATTATTATTCAAATTTAAGAAAGATGATACAATTTTCACAAGTAAATTGCAAAGAATAAACATTTTTGAAAGAATTCGATAATGCCAGCAAGACAGAATACGTATACGATGGCTTTGTATCCGAAGATATATGGAAATAATTGAGAGCATGTATGGTCATACAACGAATTAGACATGGACGTATATGAGCATGTATGCCCATACATGATCATATACAAGTCAATATATGATCATGTATGCTCCTATATATTTTAATTTTTACATGGGACAGCATATTTTTGCATATTTTTCGCTTAATAGCATATTTTTATGTTAATAGCATTTTTTTTTTCGAGAAAAAAATCTGAGTTTTTCGCTTCCACAATAATTTTGTTTTTTCAATAAACAAAATTCAAAAATTTTTTTTGTTTTTTCCAATAAAAAAATTTAAATTCTTTACGAATTATTTTTTTCAATTTATTGCATGTTTTTTGTAATATTTTCTAAGGTTTGCAACACTGATTTCGGAAAGTCGAGCATTTTTGCAAATTTTAAATTCATGTTTTAAGGCGATATCAATATCAGCAATGCACATTTAATCATTTTCTCCGATTTTGTTAAAAATTGAAATAGATTTGACGAAATATACTGCAATTGTATTAAAAAACTAGTAAAAAGTTAAAGTCGGGCATTATACTGCGTTATTTCGATAGTACGAGGGGTACTATTTATATTTCAGGAACAGCAAATAATAACAAACATTTTTAAATGAAAATCGCTTTATTGTTTTTCAAAATATTCCCTTTGATGATCAATACACTTTTGCATTATGGTGTTGCTAGATTTTAACTATTGACATTAGTGGTACCAGTTCCCGAAATATAAATATTATCGCTCGTATATGTGTTCATTAAGGTTACTATAAAACTTGTAAAAAAAAATAGATGAATGCTTCACTTGCCAAATCGATTAACTCCATAATGAAAAATTAATGAGAAAATAGTAAATAATGTTTTTTTAAATTCTTGTTAAATTATAAATTTTGTCATTTAGTAGTATTAGTATTTATTATAAGAGAAATTTGTTTTGAATATTTTACAGTTAGGGGTCAATAAAGTGTTTTGAAATTAAAGTTTTATAAAATTCTGAGAGTGGAGTTAATCGATTTGGCAAGTGAAGCATTCAATTAATTGTGCTTAGATTGGCGAATTATTTTTTATTCAATTGGCGCAAAATTTTTTATTTGAACTTTAATTATCAGTAATAAGCTTTATACTCGTACATATTTTGAGAAGGTATGAATTTATCCCGATACAACGATTTTTGTAAATAAAATGTATTAAAAATTAGATTGTAGCCTGTCGCCACACTTGTGAATAGTATTTCAAGTTGAGTAAAACAGTTCTTTTCTTTTCTTCCTTTACACTCTCAATAAAAAACTAAATTGAAATCAGAAATTATAAAACTTGGTATTATTGCGTATCAACACAAATTTTAGTTGGTACATGGTACAAGACCCTGAAAAATGGTATGTGTACCAACAAATTGGTATGTCTAACATCACTGAACTCATGTTTAGATCCGAAATTCGAATGGGTTAAAATGGGACTTGTGTCAAAATTTTCTATAAAATGATAAAAGAAGAGAAAATCGTAAATATAGCCCATTTGTCCTTGGGACCATCTGAGTCAGCGAACAAAATTTCATTGAAATATCTTCGTATTTGCGACCTGCAGCGTGTAAAAATATCAATTTTGGGGGAGACCCTTATACGGGCACTAGGTCTAAACATGGACCGATTTTAACCAAAATCAATAAGCTTCGTCCTTGGGCCGACGTAGGTTGGTGTACCAAATTTCATCAAAATATCTTAATATTTGCGACCTGTAGCGTGTAACCAAGCCAATTTTGGAGAGACCCTTATTTGGGCATTAGGTCTAAACATGAACCGATTTTAACCAAAATCAATAGGCTTTGTCCTTGGGCCGACGTAGGTCGGTTTACCAAATTTCATCAGAATATTTTAATATTTGCGACCTGTAGAGTGAGCACAAGAATGCATGGACAGACAGACGGACGGACAGACGAACATCGTTAAATCGAAATAAAACGTGATTCTGAGTCGATCGGTACACTATAAGGTGGGTCTAAGTCCAATATTTTTTTGTGTAACAAACATCAGCGCAAACTTATTATACCCTGACCACGTAGTGGTGTATGGTGTTTTTCATACAAATTTGTTAACGAATTCGTCTGATTCTTTTTACAAAAATCCCAGTTAAACTGTTTCCCTGATTACGAAAAAAAACAAATAAATAGAATCCTTTAATGATGCTAAAAAAAACTTAATAATCATAAAAGTAATTATAATAAGCAGAATATGAAGTAAAATTGTGAACTTCTATTAAAACCACAAAAGCAACGTAAAGAAAAACGATGACTGGACAAATATTAAAAACGTCTACTTTTGCTGCTGTTGTTATGGTTGTTTTTGTTATTACAATTGTGGTTCCGACATTAAATAAAGAAGAATATAAAAGTAGCAAAATTACTTATCGTTATTCCTACATTACACACGTGTTCGTTTGATAGAACAGAATATAAAAGCAAAAACTATCTCGATGTTTCTTTTACTAATATGCTTTTATTTTAAATAGCGTTATTGCGTTTGACAGAGCAAATATTGTGGCTATCCGCAGTTTAACAGCGTAAGAGAATAACTTAAATTAAGAGAGCATTGCGTAGAATAAAATAAAAAAGGAACCAAAGAGTAAATACTGAGATGTTATTGTATAAAAACAGTCTGGTTGCAGCTCCGCAGCGTCGTTTAGCAAAAAGATCATTCTTGTTTAACAGAGCAGTTAGTTTTTAATAACCATTTCTTTGAATGTTTCCGAAGACTATATCATGGTAAATTTTCAATTCGTTTTTCCACTATACCATATTGTTCTCACATTCAGCGACTAAAACTTTGTTTCGTGTCAGCATCATTTTATTCTTACCAGCCATTTTCTAAGTGCCAAACAGTGTCTGTACACATATACATAATTATGTGTATAAGATAATGGATGCTTTTTAGTTGTCTATAGCCATTAGTTTTCGGCTTAAAATTGTGTACTAAGTTTGAGGTTGAAATTAGTTCAAAAAGTAAATTGAATAGAAAACAAGTAAATCCTACGCTGTATAGCATTAAAGAATGCTAAATAGAGAAATGTATTATCAAACAATTTTATTTAAGTTTAATTAAAAACGGGGAAATTACCTAATTCGCGCATGCCGACTATATGATACCCTACACCAGTCCAGTTGAAAGCCAATTAATGTTTGGATCCGAAATTTGAATGAGTTGAAATGGATATGAGTCAAAATTTCTCTTTTAAAAGCTTAAGAAATTAGAGAAACGGAAAGAAATTTTGATTTTACCAGGCTCTATGCAAGTCGTTCACGTACTGTTATGTGCTCTCGCACTGGCTCTATCTGACATTTCAAGTAGTAAAATTACAGCCCACGGGTTTAGTTTTTTTATTATATATTTTCATATTATCAAAAAAGTTTGTCGGTAGAAACGATTGAAAATGAAAAGTAAATCTTTTAAGGACCATACCAAGTGGATGCAAATATGCTTAACAGAACATTTACTAACACCCCTGTAATCCAAGCAAATCCCACTTTTTTTCAATTTTTCCCCAGACACGTTAGATACAGATAATGAGATAATCTGCGAACAATTTCAATTTTCTTACGTTACACAATATGACGTTATTTCAACGTGCTCTTTAATAAAATCAAACGCAGTGGGTAGTAATAACTTAGGGTGCGTACAGAGTGGCCGCTTGTTGCCGAGCCGAGCCGACTGACGCTTATTGCGAGAACCAATTCGAGAAAACTGGTACTATACAAACAGTGTTACCATATATTTTTTTAGAAAAACTGTAAAAAAAACTGTTTCTTTATAGAAAAACTGTTTTTCGAAAAAATTTAAAAAATCGGAAGAAATTCTGGGATCCCGAAGTATAGTGGGATTAAAATATTTCAAAATTTTCAATTTTCAAAATATCGAGATTTGAACAATTTATTTGCGTTTGGCATTTATATTAATCGACTTTTTGCACAGCCTTCTAAAAAAACTTTTTTAAGAATTTTGGTCTCCTAGGCCCGAATCTGAAGTTAAAAAAAGTTCATCGAATCACCCTTCCGAGATGTGAGCCTTTTTTTATTAACTCCTGACTTAGGATAGAATACTTTAGGTTAATGTTATACTTCAAAATATTTTTTATGGATTTGCATTCTGCATAAAATTACCTTTTATTCGATTGAGTATTATTATGTCGGGAATTGTTTAACGGCGTGTAAAAACCCCGTAAAAATCGCGAAAAGCACGTTTTTGGAATAGTCCTTGATCATAATTTAAAATTAAAAAAAAATTGATTGATTAAATTTAAAAAAGTAGTAAACTGTTATCCAAAATTGGCAAATATTTATTTAAAAAAAATGAATTTCGGACTTTTTTGATGAGACATTGTTTTAAAAATTTTTTCAAAAAAATATAACTTTCTAAATTATTATCCTTCATTTAGAAATGATCTGAAAAGTTCGGCTAAAAAATGTCCATGTCAGATGTGGTTTAGCTAATTTTATTCCATGCTAATATTTGATGAAATTTGTTAAAAGTGTCGTTTTTTCAGTAAGCATATTTTGTAGTATAATGGCATTTTTAAATTTATTTATGTTTCGATTTGTACCTAATTTTTCAGCACAATATGAAAGTTTTATTGTAATTTTTGGGTCATATGCATAACCAATTTCTAAGTTTATAAATGGCTTATAAGAAAAATATTTTATACAAAATTCATTTTATAAACGTGTTATAAGGTTTTCAAATTATTATGCATAAGCACTTTTATATTTGAATTCTTAATTTTTAGTTAAAAAATTTAAAAAAAAAAATTGTAAATGAAACAAATATGCCGATTTAATATGAAAAAAACTGTAAAAAATCCATGAATTTAAAAAAAAACTGTTTTTTACATGCAAAAACTGAAAAACTGTTAGGCTTCCCAAAAAACTGTAAAAAACAGTTAAAACTGGCTATATGGCAACACTGTATACAAATTAGTACAAATAAGCGCGAACAGGTCATAGTGGGCGCCGAGCTGGTCAGAGCGCAAAGCTGATTGAATGCGAGAAAACAGTTCCAAAGCGTATTTCAGCGCCGAAAACATTGTTTATGTTATGTTAATAAAATAAAAATTAAACAAATAAATAAAAATTCAAATAAATAATAAAAATTAAATACAATTATAACAATTATAAAAAAATTAAAAAAACCTTATAAACAAAATTAAAAAAAAATGTAATAAAAATTTAAAGAATAATTGAAGAAATGCGTTAATAAGTAAATTTTTTTTTCACAATCACGAATGAACAACAAACCCAAATGCATACAAACATACGTAAAACACAAATAATAGATAAAATATGAGCGCTGATTCTCGCATCCACTATGCACACCCAAACTTGTTTCTCGCATGAACAAGTTCTCGCAATAAGCGTCAGTCGGCTCGGCAACAAGCGGCCACTCTGTACGCACCCTTACACCCAAAATTTATAAGATTACTTTTGCCCTTGATTTTGCCGTATGTTACTCATCTGTTTAATACTATTATAATGTCATGTATGTATCCGTTAAACTGGAAACATGCAAAAATTTTGCTATTACCTAAGTCGAATGGGGAATACAGACCCATTGCCATTTTATGTTTTCTATCGAAAGTTTTATAATAACTTTTGTATAAACAAATGATTGCATATGTTAATACTCATAATTTGCTTAACAGTATGCAATCTGGTTTCCGTCAGAATCATAGCTGCGTTACAGCTCTTGTTGAAGTAAGTGAAAGTATACGGCAACGACTAGAAAATGGAAATATTAAATTTTTAGTACTTCTAGACCATTCTAAGGCTTTCGATACGGTAGACCTTGATATACTAATTAAAAAACTTAAATACTTTTTTAGATTTGCTGACACATCTACTAAACTTATATCATCGTATCCCTCGAACCGCACAAAATCGGTATTTATAAACGATGTATGGTCAGATAGCTTATCCCTTATTAGGGGCGTGCCTCAAGGTTCTATTTTAGGTCCACTTTTATTTTCGTTATATGCAAATGATTTGCCAAAACAACGGACTAAATGTAAAATACATTTATACGCAGATGACGTGCAACTCACTTTAAGTAGCCCAGTTCAAAATATTGCTTCAGGCATATCCTATCTAAATGATGACTTGAACAGAATCTACATTTGGGCCTCTGCAAACGGACTCTGTCTGAATCCGCGTAAATCTAAGAGTATTGCGATACGAAAGAAAAGTTTAATTCCCTCCATTTCTGAAGATATCGTTATAAGTGGCGAGAAGATTGAAATTGTTAACACAGCGAAAAACCTTGGGATAATTTTCAACAGCAACTTGACATGGACTGATCATATAAACTCACTGGTTGGTCAAGCTTATGTAAAGCTACGAGCTGTCTGGTCCACACAATATTTCACCCCGTTAAGAATAAGGGCATTACTAGCCAAGACGTACTTGATTCCATCCCTGATGTATGGTTGTGAATTATTTGGAAGCTGTGATTCAGTTAGCAATAGAAGACTAAATGTATTATTTAATAATATTATTATATATGTGTATGGATTGAGAAGGTTTGATCATGTTTCCTCTGTCTCAAATAATCTTTACGGAGTCTCTCTGGATAATCTGCTAAAAATTCGCACACTGACATTCTTGCATAAAATAATAAACAGTCGGATCCCCAATTATTTATTTGACAAAATACGCTTTTTCCAAACGCCACGAAACCGGAATATTGTAATTCCTCGACATCAATGCCTAATGTCTGAATGGCAGTTTTTTGTACATGCCGCTCGCTTTGGAACAATCTTCCACTAAGTCAACAAGTAAACAGCAATGCTAATAGTTTCAAAACATTTTTATTTAATTTTTTCAAATAATTTTTCTTTCTTTGCTTATCAATATTGTTATATTTGTACTAAGTTTGTTTATGTGAATTTAAAATTAATAATTAATGCTAACAATGTACAATTTGATAGTTTTACATTTGAATGTGTTAATCATATGGATGTTGTCTCAAGTTGTTTATCAATAAAATCGAATGCTACTGGAGTTGATGGAATTCATCCCGCTATTATAAAAATACTTCTCCCGTTACTTCTTCCATTTATTACCTATATATTTAATCCAAGGTTGGCAACCGAAACGAATAACGGTATAGGTATCGGTATTGGTGTCGATTTTTTATTTGTTTCGGTATTGGTATCGGTAACGGTATTTTAATCATATCGGTATCGGTATAACCGATACCGAAACATTAATACCGGTATATACCGGTATTATTGAAAAAATTTACAAAAATATAAAAAATCGTTCTTAATTATAAAAAACTCAATTTTATTAAATTTTTATAAAGGATAACTATACCCAAGAAACATTTTTACGGACTCTCCGGCATGTACGGAATCATCAATCCGGCTTTTACGGAACATTATCGGTCCGTAAAACAGGTATCCGTCAAAGCTTGTACGTATACGGAACAATAACGGACCGTACTTTCGAATTTTCGAATATAATACGTTTAGAATCCGTTTTGGTGTATCCGTTTCTGCACCGTTAAATACGGACTTCACCAATTTTCATCAGTTTGAACTCCGGAGCTAACGGTGTCGTCTTTCTTCAGTTTATTCGTGAATTTTTGTCCGCAAAATAGAATTATTTAAATAATTTAATACGGGTCGCGCGCTAAAGTCGGTTAAAAAAGTTTCTGGATGTCGCAAAAGCGAGCATCCTGTCTTGGCCGTTGCCACAGTAGCCAAATTACTTTAATTCACATAGAATCATTAAATAGTAAGTGTTTATGAAATTTTATGGTTTTTTTCACGATAGTTTGCGAATTGCGTATGAAAAAACTCAATCGTGAATACATTTAATTAAACCTCGATTAATAAATTGTTTCTTTTGCTTGTAGATATATTTTGGATCTAGTTATGGGTCAATTTTGCGAGTTTTGAGTCCGATTAATGAAGTTAGTTCCACCGACGGTAAACATAGTTTTTAATAAAATTAATAAATTATTTAATAAATCTATTAAAAAGCATACAATATTAAAGTTAGTAATGTGTCAATTTAGGTAGATATAAAAGTCCGAAAACTGCATTCTAAAAATGGAGTCACGCCGTTTATTACACGACATAACGGTCCGGAAACGGTCCGGTATTGACGGACTTTCAGCGGACTAGTCCGTTTTTTACATGACATAACGGTCCGTCATTGACGGACTTTAAACGGACTTGTCCGTTTTCAACACGACATAACGGTCCGTAAACGGTCCGTCATTGACGGATTTTCAACGGATTCGAATCAGTTTCGATGTTCCTTATGTTCCGTTATCTGGTCCGTATACGGATCCAGAAAACGGTACGTATACGGAGTTGGATTCCGTTTATGACGGACCGAAAACGGTGCGTAAACGGAACGAATTGTTTGCTGGGTAGTTTATGGAAATGTTTTTATAATATGAACAAAAAACAATAAGTTATTAAAAATTTCGAAGTGTTTTTTTTTGAACACAAGTTAATTCACTACAAATATTTTATATTTGTATTGAGATCATATAATAAAATAAAAAAAAAATAAGTTTATAAAATTAATAAAAGGATTCTCTACTGTAAATTCAATTACAGGTTTAAGAAACCAGTTTATATATTAAATTTTATTTACAAATTTGTAGCCCTTTGTTCCTAATGGAACCATAGGACATAATATATATATATATATAAATTTGTCACAAGTTAGAGAATATTTATGAAGTTAAATAAATTAAAAACAATGTTGCCAATGCAAATTATAGGCTGATAACCGCACTTTGAATTTGTAACACGATTTTCTATTAACAATAGGGTTTGGGATTTCCCGGACTTTTTTATTTCCCGGGAAACGGGAATGAAAAAATTTGATTCCCGGGATTCCCGGGAATCCCGGGAAATATTTTTGAACAAATTTGCATGATTCCAGCAGGCACCTACTACTGGACTGTCGGAAACAAACCGTTTCATCACACTTGGCCTATTAGATATGGTGGCCACAATGTTATTTTCCAAAGACAAATAAAACTCTTCTAGTCTTATTTCTACAATTCTTCTTATTTCAACAGCATTACATCTTCCTGATATATAAACCAACCCCAGGTTATAAAATGAATTATTTCCGTTTATACATCTCTTTCGTGATATTCTTGTCCATTCGTCTAAGATTATAGTAAATCTCCTATTGTTAGAAATATTGCTCGATATTTCTTTCATCATGATATCTTTTACATGATTGTAGTAATTTAATATAATGTTCTTTACATCGGTTTCATTTTTTTCCAATGCCAGGTTTTTATTATAAAAACTTTCTCGAATAAACGAAGATCTAGTTATGGTGCGGATTGACTGCGGCTAATTTGGATACCATTTCAGGAAATGTTTGCCCTACCATAAAACCTTTACTGCCTATTCAGCTTACACTTTTTTCTTCAGGTACTTTGTTAATTTTAGCTGAAACGTTATTCTTGTTGTTGTTTTCTTCAAGAGAAGTTGCATGACCATCAATTTTTTTTTTCTGAACCAAATTTAGATGTCGGATAACCAAATTTAGATACCACCGTTAACCATTAGTCTTTTCTTTTCACATTTATTAATGAAAACGTTACTTATAAAATTATTGACCCTTAATATAAAGGCGTATTTTAAATTTAAAGTCGACTTTATTTTTAATCAAACGGTTTTGTTCATTTTGTGTCTGAAAACCTTACAAAAATATTTTCAAATATTTTGATTGGTTGAAAATAAATTAACCAATCAGAATGCTCCAAAAATAAAACAAGTCAAGGTATACTGCCACCCAATATTTTAACTAAAGTCGACTTTACCTAAATTATACATTTGAAAAATTCAGATAGTACCCAGGAAAATTTTCTGTTCCAAAGAATCGGTTGTACAATAGCTACTTTTCATTCACAACCCCTTCTACTGTCGATTCTAACACCGATTCTTTTTGTTTGAAATTGTCCCAAAAGCAACCCCTTCTATGGCTCCAAAGTGGAACCGGTTGCTCTAGAATCAGTTCTGGAACTGATTCTACGTCACCCACACCTTCCATATAGGATCCCAGGAACTGGTTCCGGAACCAGTTCCATGGAATCGGTTGCAGTGGAACCAGTTGTAGAATGGGTGTGGTTGGCTACCGATTGTAAAAAATTTTCCTGGGTAAGAGCGATTATTTGTAAGAAACAAAGCTTTTTTTCATATTTCTTTTAAACATTTTACCAAGTTTTTAGGTTTTACTACTTAAATTTTGAATAAGTTATGCGAAAAATCTTTATTAGTTGAAATGCTCCTTATTACTTGGCAAAGATTTTATTTGTGTGTCAAATAAATGTATTCCCTTTTAAAAGATTTTAACAATGACATTTTTGTTTTGGTATTTAAAATGCTTTTTATGACTAAAATTAAAAAATGCTATTCGAAACAAAAACAATTTAAAAAATTTAATATTTTTAAAATTTCCCGTTTTCCCGGGAAAAATATATTATTTTCCCGGGAATTCCCGGCAAACTTATCCCGGGATTTGCCGGGAATTCCCCAAACCCTAATTAACAATGAATGAAAAAGTTAAATTGTTTAACAATTTTGGAAATTTTATATTAAAAAAATTAGTATTTTTGATAAAAACGTGAAAAAAAAATAATTTTTTTTAAAACCGATTCCATACCGGTACGACACCGGTATTAAGGGAAAAGGTTTTTGAATACCGGTATTTTTTGAAATCAAGAATTTCGGTATTGGTATCGGTTGTCAATTTGAAAGGGTTTTGAAACGGATAACGGTATTATAACGGTATCGGTTGCAAACCTTGATTTATTCAGATTATTACTAAAAGTACGTTCCCTTCAAGATGGAAAAAGGTCAAAGTCTTGCCAGTACCAAAATCTAAAACTGAATACAGAACAATAGCCATCTTACCGTATCTATCGAAAGTTTTAGAGAGACTTTATAAGCAAATTAACCGCTATATTAGTGACAACAATTTACTAACTGATCGGCAATCTGGTTTCCGTGCAGCGCATAGTTGTATAACAGCCCTAACTGATGTTGCGGAGGGTATTCGAAAAGAAGTTGATGATGGGTTTTTGACTATGTTAGTATAGTTAGATCACTCTAAAGCATTTGACAAAGTCGACTACGTCATTTTAAAACAAAAACTGGAAAAAATTATAAATTTTTCTTCAACTTCTGCCAATTTAATTGGCTCTTATTTAAATGAAAGGTTTCAGTACGTTGAGTTTAAGGCAAGAACTTCTAATTTCCTTCCAGTCGTGAGGGGTGTCCCACAGGGGTCTATACTGGGCCCTCTGCTCTTTTCAATTTATGCCAATGATCTCCCAAAACAACTAAATCACTGTATGATCAGATTGTATGCTGATGATGTTTAGTTATATATAAGCACCAGGAATGGAAATGTTGATGACTGCACAAATAAACTAAATAATGATTTAAATCATGTTTTATTATGGGCCACGGCTAATGGACTAAGTCTCAACCCACTTAAATTCAAATGTATTGTAGTGCATAAAAGGACTTCAAAAATTGTGACTAAGCCAAATATTCACATTAATGGTGAACGCATAGAAATTGTCAATTCCGCCAAAAACCTAGGAGTTATTTTTAACTCCACACTTACTTGGGAAAATCATATAACTGCAGTGTGTGGCAGAACATATGCTATGCTTAGGACGTTATGGCCAACTCAACACTGCACACCGGTAAATATAAGAATTCTACTGGCTAAAACTTATTTATTATCGGTCTTGATGTATGGATCTGAGGTCTTTTCCAGCTGTGATTCTGAAAGCAATCGTAGATTTAATGTGGTGTACAACAATATTATAAGATATGTATTTGGTTTGAGAAGGTTTGATGCAACATCGCGATATTCTAAAATATTATATGGTGTTGAATTTGAAAATCTATTGCGCATTCGCGTACTTATTTTTTTACACAAAATTGTCAACTTACACCAGCCCGACTATCTGTTTAAACGTCTTAAATTTTCCATATTCTTTTCCAGGACAAAAAACTTAGCAACTGTCAGGCATCATAGTTTAATGTCTGAATGGCAATTTTATATACACGCTATCCGCCTTTGGAACAGATTACCTATAGCAATTAAAAGTATCAGCAACGCTTCAAAATTTAAGAAGGAAATTTTTAATTATTATTCGTAATTGTGTAGTTTTGATTTATTATGTTTGATTATTATTTTATTATTATTATTTTATATTATTTTATTTTATATTTGACATTTGTTAATAAATTTTAACCCTTTTTTATGATTGATTTATTATAAGCTTTTTTTATGTTCTCTGTATTTTATAAATCACCTAACAATGTACTGATTATACTATTGTAAACCCCTGTGCTAATAATTATAAGACTGTAGTCTTAAGGCACAGGCTACCAAATAAATAAATAAAATAAATAAATAATAGCCGTTTTTTCTAATCACTTGGATTTAATAAATCCAAAAAGTATTTCTAAAAGTGCTCAACAGATGGGGTTAGATTCTTCCTATTTTAAAAAAATTTTCTGTCCGACACTTATTTTACCCTAATTTTTAATACCGCATTCGATAATGAAGGATTTTACTTTCACTTTTAATTTATATCCGGGTAAAAAAAATAATATGATGTCATATGTATTGATATCTTATTTAATATAATTGGAGATATGCTATGATCCGAAAAATGGTGGATAAAATTATATCGGATAAGATCTAAATATATTGAATCATATAGAATCTTATCCGGATTTTGACCCGATATAATTATATCTAATTTGATGTAGAAAGACATAATTATATAACGCTTCATACTTCAAGATCAAAACAAAAACTATTAAAAAACTGAAAAATAACACCCTTAAGTTAAGAATTAAAAATTTAAAAGAAGTTGTACATAATTCTAACCAAGCATTTAAGCCTTCTCATATAAACTTGTATTCTACCCGTAAACTGTGTAAACCTGGTATGTTTATGAGTTTAATGTCAAATTCCATACATAAAAATATGGCTTGTATTTATACAAGGTTTACAAGGAATTTAGGAGTTATAATGAGTACGCCTTTTATATTTTGAAATCATACATAAATATATCTCAAAAAAACATAGAATTTTTTTTACATTGCGCTATACTTAAACATATCTAAAACAACTTAGAAAAAAATTTAATATTGAGCTATATAAAACTTTATATATTTTCCGATAAAGCCATTTTTAATTATATATGACGATGTATTAAAATTGTCATAGCATATGTAAATAGATATGGCACATACAAATATATATGGGGACATGTATATTTATACTGATCTATATATGACATCATATAAGAAATTTTTGAAAAACTCAAAGCTATACATAATTATATCCGCAAAGATATAGTGTTAAACTTGACTATATATAAACATATTAGTCCATATTAAATTATATAATTTCCTATATAACTATTTTTACTCGGGTAATTATATTTTACATAAAACAGCGATAAACAGTCTGCCTTTTCAGTTTTATCACTTCAATTTATATTTTTACACAATTGAAAAATTCCATTGCAATATTTAATATTCACTAATTGGATTTCATTAAATTACTTACTGTAGAGTGAAAAATTGCCATTCCTATTTGAGCTATTTCTCCATATCCAAGATGGAAAATATGTATTTGGTGAGGTGTAGTTTTTTTTTCTAAGCATATTTCATAAAAAAAATTTAATAAAAATCTTTTATTTGTTAGTTTATCAATTTTTTTGTTTCTCTTTTAATTTTCATTCGTATTTTTTTCTTACATTAAATTAATAGGCTGTTTCATATATTTGTGCTTTTATTGTGGATTTATTAAATCCAGCTTTTTTTTGGAATTAATAAATCCATTTTTTGTATGAAAAATTCTAAATCCAGTACCGGTGTTCTGTAACTATGTGAGAAGTTTCTCACATAAAAATTGCAACTCTGCCATATCTAAAACAGAGTGAATATCATAATGTTAAATTTAGCCAGAGATATGTAAAAAAAATTTACTTATATTCAGTTTGAAATTTTGTGACTCACCCTGTTTTAAATATCGTAGACACATCGTAGAGTTGCAATTTTTATGTGAGTAACTTCTCGCATAGTTACAGAACACCGGTACAGGTGATTAAAAAACACGCTAAATAATAAATAAAATAATAATATAAAAATTCTTTTTTGTAACGTAATACGCTCCTGTACTATAAATATAAGACACAGTCTTGTTGTACAGGAAATGGAATCAATTAAATAAATAAATAAATACATTTTCTGCAGAATCGATTTAGAAGTTTTTACGATTTTCATGATCTCTGACCTAATAATAGTTATGCGAAGAAAAATTGGCTCCGTTGAACCCCTCCTTACCTTTCATTTCGCTTGCCAAAAATATTTGACAACCCCGCCGTTCTGGATGAAGCGAGTTTTATTATTATTTAATATTCGTGATCTGCAACTAAATTATAGATATTTCACAAAAAATTGGTCTCAGTTTGTACTTTTCACCCCTCAAATGAAAAATTCTAGTTAACCAACTTCGAGGGCTCGCAAGGGGAAAGTGAAACCATGTAGGGATTTACCGCCTACTACACTTTTGTTGACTCAACCCTCCTCCACAAATCCGCACTCTATATTGTGTCTGGGCAATTATTAGTGCGAAAAACCCTTTGGCAAGCATACTTGCCTGTGGTTAAAAAGGGTTAAAATTATAGGCGTAACTAGACAATTTTTCTGGGGTGGGCAAGGAACCCATTTACATTCGGCTGTTTATTTGCCCATTCTTAGACTCTTAGGCCGAGTTTTTGGGATGTTAGTTAAACTTGGTTTAGTGAAACCGAAAACGAATTATGTAAGTCATTTCCAAGTTTATTAACGAAAATTTGCCGGAACAACTTTTCTCAATTAGAATTTTGATATTTATTGAAATAAAACCAAATAAACTGAATGTAGGGGTATTCCAGTTACCAACTGCGTTAAACTAAGTTTAAAGATAATCTAAATCCTAAAAACTGGGCCTTAATCTTAAAAAACGCTTTCGACATTATACTTAAAATTGTTTCATAAAAAATACTTTTAAAAATGATAAAATTTTCATAATCACCTCCATTTTTTTAAAGAAAACTATGAAAAAAGCATCTATTTTTTAAGAGATGTTCATCTTAGATTTTTTGCTACTACAACATATTGAAATTTCATCAAAATAGTAGTGTTTAGTTTGAAGTAACTTCCTTGTGAGATATTAACTAATTATTCCTCTAAAATACTATTAATTCTAAAATATTTATCTCAACAAAAAAGATTCTGATACATCTTCCTATTCAAAATTTTTTTCCATTTTCGTATCAAGTGCCTTGATACGAAAAACTCTTAGGGCCAGTTTTACTATTAGAATTCGAAGATCGATTTGTTTCTTAAATATTTCTTAAGTTAGAATTTTTCCAACAAAATTTCTAGATTTATTTTCTGACTATAAAACTGACCCTTAGATTCCAACAAATTATTTTTCCAGGAAACCACTAGACATTTTCCCAACCAAAAATACGAGATTAAATGATATTAAAAAAAAAATATTGTTATACTTTTTGCCATCAAAATCATAGATAAAAGAATTATAGGTAGATTTTTTTTAAATTCTGGGGTGGGCAAAAATCAGTCTAGGGTGGGCTTTGCCCACCCCAGACCGGCATAAGTCCGCCAATGGTTAAAACAAAGGTTTTAACGGTTAAAAAAGACGACAAAGGCAACTAAAATTGTTATTTTTAGCTGTTGAAAAATAAATAACAAATGCATTAGAAATAAACCTACGGGAAATTTTAACAAACTGTCACCGAACTGGCCCCTTTATATGAAATAGACTGGTCACTTTAACCCCTTGTGACATGTCACAAGACAAATCCCAGGACAGGTCCCTGAACTTTGTTTTTTATGAGAGTTAGTAACCTGTCCTAGTAATTGCCTTGTGACATGTCACAAGGGGTCAATTTCCCCCTCCTATGACAACGCCATGTAAAAGTGACCAGTCTATTTCATATAAAGGGGCCAGTTCGGTGACAGTTTGTTAAAATTTTCCGTAGGGAACTAACAATGTCGTAAAATTAACTGACAAATTTTTACTACAAAAATTTTAAAACAACGATAAAATGAATAAAAACTTAATTATAAAATATATTTTAATAAAAAAAATAATTTTTTTTCTTTCGATTACAAAAATATCTATAGTTGCTTCAGGTTATTTAAAATTTGGAGATACAATAGAAGTTTTTGATTTTTATTTGCAAACTAGGAATATATCAATAATAAAAAATATGAACTAAGCAATACTTTTCAAAATGCAAAGAAATTAAACTAAATTTTTATTTTTTAAATAACTAACAAAAGCAACAGTTTACTGTAAGAATACTGTTTTGGTAGTAGTTTATTATGATTTTAAAAATAACTGATGTAAACGACTGTTACGAAATTGCAGTACTTTCTGTTAGTTGTTTTCTTAAATAACTGTCATGCAGGGGTTTGTTTTTTGCATAGAAAAACAACTACAATTACGGTTAAAAACAACTAATGATTACTGCACAAACAACTGTCATGTAGAAACTGTCAAACTTTTTTGAGTGTATTTATCATGGATGGTAACGATGCGGTTATCGGCAAGGGTAATGCTATTTTAGATTATTTCGGTAACGGTATTTTAAGGGTAACGCGATTTCATATATTTTGCTACCGGTATTTTAAGGTTAACGGTATTTCAGTGGTTTCGGTAACGGTATTCACTTATTTCGACACATATTCGCACTTGATCAACAAGAGGGTATTAACTCAACACTTTAAAATTTTCAGTAGAGGTCAAAAACTGTTTGTGGTTACATTTCAAGAGAATTTGAAAATCCGAATACACCATAGTAAGCTAATTCCATTTGAAAATAAGGGTTTTCACAAGGGGTGTGCTATTTGTTGTATCGTCCTAACAAAAAACAGAGTTGTTAAAAATTAAATTGAAAAAATACAGCATTTGAGAATAGCACGATTCAACATTTTTACGTATGTTTAGTGTCCTATATTTGAGTGTGCTAACAGATAGAAAACCCACTTGAAAATCGTTGTTATATTCAAATAAAAACTTTAACAACTCTGTTTTTTGTTAGGACGATACAACGATACAACAGATAGCACACCCATTGTGAACAACCTAAATGTATTTACATTGTTTTTCTTTTAAATTTTTGCAATTATTGCAAAAAAAATCTATTTTTTGAGTTAATACCATTTTTCTGATACTTTTTGTTGATATAAAGATAGTAGGGATGCCAATCGGGATCGATATTTGAAAATCCCGGTATTCGGCATTTTTACAATTCTGATCACGGGATCCCGGGATTTTCGGGACTACGGGATTTTTCGGGATCCCGATCCATTTATTCCAACATTTTATAAATATTGAAACACCCCAATCAGATATTGCCCCAATCAGATATATGAAAATATATGAGATCATGTATGGTCATACATCGAACTAGACATGGATGTATATGACATGGACGTATATGACTATGTATGCCCATGCATGATCATATATAAGTCCATGTATGATCATGTGTGTACATTATGGTTGACCTACTTTATATGGATGAAAAAAACGACCGGTGACCCGCCCCCCCCCTCTAGAAATGTGCCTTTGGATATAAAAATACACCATGCAAAAAAATTAAGGTGATCGGATAACGGGAGCACGTGCCGCCTAATAATGCTATGAAATATGATTTTTGGCTTTCTTTCAAAATACTGGCTCTTTATAGCCGAATTTTTGGAAAATGCAAATAGAATCATAATCTACACTGAATTACCTTTCTGATAATGTATTAATGTTAGAATGAGATAAATTATAATTTCCCGAGTAAAAAAAATTATATATAATCATATGTGGCATATATTACAATATATAATTAGACATGTCGTTATATATATCCATATATAATTATATATGACGTCTTTTTCCAAAATTGTTCCTTATATTATGCCATATATAATTTCATCTAATTAGATATCGACCTTTATAATATTAGATATGGTATATATGATTATATATTACATAGCATGGCTGATCTTATTGCATATATAGTTGTATATAGAGCTATATCTTAATATATATGGCGGCATTTTAAGAATATATAATTATATATGGTATCATTTAAACAATATATAACTATATATGGTGCCAGTTAAACTATATATTATCATATATGGTGGCATTTAAACAATATATGGTCATATATGGTACCTCATGAACAAAATCTTTAATACAGTTGCAGATATGACAATATATGCCACTAAATCTAGTGCCATATATATTTATATATGGTGTTATTTAAGCAATATATTAGCATATATGGTGCCATTTAAACCATATATTATTATATATGGTGCCATTTAAACAATATATGGCCATATATGGTACCTCATGATCAAAATTTTTAATACAGTTCCAGATATGATAATATATGATTCAATATATAGTGCCATATATATTTATATATGGTGTTATTTAAGTAATATATTACTATATATGGTGCCATTTAAACCATATATTATCATATATGGTGCCATTTCAACAATATATGCTCATATATGGTACCTTATGAACAACATTTTTAATACAGTTCCAGATATGATAATATATGCTACCATATATAGTATCATATACTTTGATATATATGTGATTAAGTTATATCTGTATAAATATACAGTTTCATCCGAAGAATGGCCCGATATATTTTTATCAATTGTTTATCAATTTTTATCTAATTGTATCAGTTTAGATCTGACCTAATTAAATAATGTGTTATTCAGATGAAATTATATCTTATTTTTGACCTGATACAATTTTATCGGTTTGTATGTTATGGTGTCAGGTTTGATCTTAATTGGTTCAATTTTATATAAATAAAATATAATTGTATCCGACATTTACCTTATACAATTCTATCAAAATTTTAAACTGATATCAGCTCAAAATTGGGATATAACTATATAATTTTGTATACAAATATATCTATTTGGACCTAACTTGTACCATGTGATATAAACCAATAAAATTGTATCAGGTGAAAAATCTGATACAATTTCATCTGATTAACACATAATTTAATCAGGTCAGATCTAAAATGATGCAATTAGATAAAAGCTGATAAACAACTGATACAATTTTATCGGGCCATTTTTCGGATCAAATGGTACATGGATGACTCTAAGTTATATATTACCATATAAAGCTCCATATCGTTTTTTTTTTTAATAGGGAACATACCATATATGGTGCAATTTAAACAATATATGGTCATTAGAGTGGGGCGATTTGTATGGACAAAATTTTTTTTGATATTGTGCCATTGATTTTTCGATAGCTTTTGGCTAGTTCCCACATTTATTATCCGATTTTCATAAGTAATACCTTTCTGGAAAGGTTGTAATATTATATTGTTTACAACTTCATTAGTTGCTTCAAAAAGCCAACGCAAGATGGCGCTAATCTAGCATTTATTTAAAAATTGCAAAATATTGAAATTTGGGCCCCTCGAAAATGATTTTTTTGATATGTCGTAGTGGAATTTTTTTTCCTCATGCCAAAAGCTATCGAAAAATCGATGGCACAATATCGATTACTAAATCGACCCACCCTAATGGTCATATATGGTAACTCATCAGCAACTACAATATTAACTGTATTTCAGAAGCATTAATTGTATTTCAGAAATTTTAAATGTATTTCAGAAATTATGGAATGTATTTCAGAAATTTATTAATTGTATTTCAGAAATAATCAAATCTATTTCAGAACTTGTTGATTGTTTATCATAGATAATAGAGAAAAATTTCTAAATTACATTTCATAATTTCTGAAATACAATTGATAATTTCTGGAATACAGTTTGATAATTTCTGAAATACAGTTGTGAATTTCTGAAATACAATTAATAAATTCTGAAATACAATTGATAAAACTGAAATTCAATTGACTAGCTCTGAAATACAATTCATAAATGTGAAAAATAATTGATAAGTTCTGAAATACAGTTGATAAAACTGAAATTCAATTGATTATTTTTGAAATACAATTGATAAATCTTAAAAACAATTGATACAATTGGAAATGGTGTAGAATCAAAAAGATGCAAATAAATTTTTTTTTTTTTTTTTAATTTAATTTAATAAAAAAAATATAATTTTATAAAAACATTTATAGAAAATAAAATTATAATTTTATAAAAAGAAAATCTTTTTACAAAAAAAAAAAAATGCATAGCCGTGAACGGTATCGAACTCGAGACCTCCTGAGTTTAAACCTTATTTTAACAAAATATTGTAATTTTTATAAAATCAATGCTCCGCCAGTGTATTATTTTTTGAACTGTTGTCAAAATCTGTCTAAGATTTTATTTAATCCCAAATAAATGGAGATCTTACGTAGTACCCAAATATAATGCGGGATCTAATTTTATCTGTCATTTTTCTGGATAGTTTTAGATCTTACTTAATCCCCAAATATATTGCTGGATCTAATTCCATCTGCCATTTTAATACTGAAATAAATTGCTAGATCTAATTCGATCTGCAATTTATGGGATAAATTAAGATCTTACCAAATCCACAAATATATAACTGGATTTAATTCGATCTGCAATTTATCGAAAAAGTTAAGATCTTACGTAATCCCGAAATATATTACTGGATCTAATTTTTGATCTGTCATTTTTTGGATATATTTAGATCTTACTTAATCCCCAAATATATTGCTGCATCTAATTTGATCTGCCATTTTTCGGATCAAATTAGATCTAAGTTTATCCACAAATTTATTACTGGATCTAATTCCATCTGCCATTTTTCGGATCAATTTAGATCTAAGTTTATCCCCAAATATATTGCTAGATCTAATTCGATCTGCCAAAATTGAGATCAAATTAGATCTAAGTTTATCCACAAATATATAGCTTTATCTAATTCGATCCGCCATTTTTCGGATCAAATTAGATCTAAGTTTATCCACAAATATATAACTGGATCTAATTCGATCCGCCATTTTTCGGATCAAATTAGATCTAGGTTTATCCCCAAAGATATCATTGGACCTCCCAATTTTGAGATATAACTTGATCTTAGTTTATCCCCATATATACAATGGGATCTAATACGATATCATTTGATACACCCAATTTTGAGATCTAATTGGATCAGCTAGATATTACAGCAGATCTTAAACAATATCAAATTGGATATGATTAGATATTGCGCGAGATCAATTTTTTTTACTCGGGTTATCTCATAATTATGAAAATCGTAAAAAATAAAATTTTTCTTTCAAAAATTTACAATCTTATACTCTAGTTTCATTTCTAAGATCCACAAATATTCAGATATAAATTTTTGTCTCTATTGGGTAATGTTGCCATCCGTCCTCTTTTCCCCGGACACCATCCTCTTTTTTAGGGCGTCCGGGGCAGTCCTCCTTCTTTTTCAGTAAGTGTCCGGGGTTGTCCTACTTTTTGCACTTTTCTCCATAACTTTTTTTATTGTTTCTAAACTCTTCAATTGTTGGCATCGCTACTTTATCGCTGTTATCACAATTGACATGGCACCACTTTTTTTTTTTTTATGTGTTAGACCAACACTCAGGGGATGCCCCCTACTAACGCAGTGCATTGTGTTGGTATTAGGAAAATAGGTTATGGGGAGGAGGAAAGAGGGAGTAGTGTTTGTGAATATTTGATTTAAATTTCTCAACATTGTAAGTAACAGGGAACTTTGATTGCCAAAATGTGAAGCTTATCAGCAGTGAGCCAACTATTGAACTTATAAAAAAATTTAGCATTGCTTTTAATAATGAAAATGTATTTAATAAATTCCTTGTCATGAAAAATTATGTAAAAAACTTAAATTCAATTAACACGACTGATAACAACTTTTGGTGCGATTTTTTTTATTAAAAATTATGTTTTCTATGAAATGAAAAACTTGTTGAGTTTTATTTTTGCTTACCAGCACATACATAGGCCAATGTAGAACCAGAGCTTTGAAGAATTAATTCCTTTTTGAATGAATTCACTACCAATTCAATTTTCTCTAGAATTGAATGAATTCCTTTTCTTTAGTAATTCACTGAATTTGGTTAATTGAACGCCTTCAATAAACAACAAATTCAAAGAATTAATTCAATTGCTATAGTTCTTTTTATTAAATCAAATGTATTAATTCACTGGCGTTTAACTTTATAAATCGAACGGAAAAAGTGAATTAATTTACCACTGAATTCATTTAATTTCATTTTCGTTCAGTCAATTAAAAAAAAATAAAATTACGTTCAATGAATTAAAAAAAAGATACGTTCACAGAATTAAAAAAAAAAATTACGTTCACTGAATTGAAAAGAAAATCACGCTCACTTAATTGAAAAACAAAAATTACGTTCACTGAATTCAAAGCCTGTTTTCTGCCGTTCAGTATAAGAAAACGTTTATTTATAAATAAAATTTTGTAATACGAGAACTAATCAATTTTACAGCGTTTGCTAGTAAAAATAAATTAATTAATTATATTAAGTGTTAGAGAAACCCGATGTTTCTTGGAACTTGATTTTTTAATCATGTAGGTACCCAGTCAGAAATCGCCAGTGGTACAAAAAATCAAGCACTGGCATACCACTGGGTAACCATGGTATTAAAAATAAATGACTGGCAGAACACTCATTTGGGACGCTTTGCCAGCGTTTGCGAAAAGCGTTTTACCAGTTCTATTTTTTTTACAAAAATTTCGGTGGTTTATAAAAAAAACCACTGGCAAAGAATTGGCTTAGAGTGATATGCCAAGGTTTGCAACCAGTGGTTATCCAGTGCTACCTAGCCAATGCTACCAGGCGTACAAAAATCAATTCACTGGAAAACCAATGATTTTATAAAAATGCTGACGCTTCGTTAAAAAATGTTTGTAGTCGGAAGGTTCCGAGTTCAAATCTGGTTGCAATCAAAACAATTTTTTGGGATTTTTTTTAATTTAAAATTTTTTTTGTTTTATAAAATCAATTTTTTTGTTTGTGGGAAAGCTCTTTCAGGACCAACTTTTTTTTGCCCTCCAAACACTGGCATACTAGTTACTAAAAATTGTTTGCCAGTACTAGCATTTTGGCACAGCCAGTAGTTGTCCAGCTATTATCACTCATTTATGTGTTTAGCCATTAAATATTATATGTCTCGTTAGCTCAGTGGGTAGAGCAATCGTCTGCCAATCTGACGGCCTGGGTTCAAATCACGGCAGGGTCAAAAAAATACATATGAACTTTTTTTTAATTTTATTTTGGAAAATATATTTCCAAACCACCTATTTATTGGTTTTGCCAGCGTTTTGCCAACGTTTAAAAATTTTGTTCCTCCAGTGCTTTTCCGGGGCTTTTTGAACAGCCGGTCCTTTTGTCTAATGATGTTATCATTTTGGGAATGGGAAAGCACTTTTTGCCAATACTTGTACCACCTGTTAAAGTGCTTTGCCACCGCTTTCCCGTTTGTATTTTTCTGACTGGGTAGATAAACTGCATCGGGTTTCTCTAACACTTAATATATAATTCGTTTATTTTTACAAGCAAACGCTGTGAAATTGCTTAGTACTCAAATTACAAATTTTATTTATAAATAATATTGAACGCGTTCACCAGTGAATTAATTCAGTTGATTCAATAAAAAGAACTATAGCAATTGGATTCATTCGTAACAAAATAAATCATACGAAAACAAGTATGAATTAATTCCATTTAATATATGATGCTTTGTGAATTCATTCACCGAATTTTTAATTCAGAATTGAAAAACTTAATTAAGGAATAATTCTTCAAAGCTCTGCGTAGAACTTATATTTTCTTTAATCAAGGCGCAGTGGACCCCAAAAAGAAATAAATTGAAACCAGAAACTATTATTAGAACCAAATATAATTTTCATATGAATTGTCAAGAGTTTTATGAATATTTGAAGAAATGCGACAATAATATATTGATTCAAATTGGAAGCGTTGAAAAATATTCTTGAAACTCTTGATAATTCGTATCAAGAAATTATAAAAATGTATATTCCCGAAAATGTATGCAAAAAATTTATTAAACTTTTTTTTTTTTTTGTTTACTCAGGTACTACTAATTTTAATTCAGAATGATTTGTTATCTATTTTGTGAAGTTTTTTTTAATCAAGGCCCAGTGGACGACAGAAACTGAATCCAGAAACTATTTCTAGTTATATTTCTGACATTATTAGAGTCAAATAAAATTTTTATATGAATTTTTAAGAAATGCGATAGTAATATATTGATTCAAATTGGAAGCGTTGAAAAACATTCCTGAAACCCTTTACAATTCGTATCAAGAAATTATAGAAATGTACATTCCTGAAAATGTATGCAATGAATTGGTTAATCGTTATGTTTTTTTTGTTTATTTATGTATGTACCACTAATTTAAAGTTCAGAATGATTTTTTTGTTTTTTTTGAATTTTTTTTAGAGGGAATAAAAATTGTTTTATTTATAAAATAAATTTTTATTTGCATATTTTATCGCGTTGTTGATTTTTGTAAAATTAATTTATTAAAAAAAAATTGTCCTCTTTTTTATGGCAAATGTCCTCCTTTTTTAAGGTTGACGTCCTCTTTTTCTCAAAATGGAAATGGCAACCCTACTATCGGGTTATGATAACCTAGTCCCAGTTTTAATTTTTTTTTTAAATTTTGTTAAACAAAATATAAAAAAGTGGTCAACGCATAGGGGTTTGTTGAATACACCTTAGAGAATAATTCTACTGAAAATTACACATAGCCCTCTTTTAATTTAACAGTGCCGCGTTTTAAATTTGAAAATTTTTGAAATAAGTGTGATTTTACTAATAATTTAGATAATAGTATTAATTTTTAGCTAGCTGGAACAAAATCATTTCCGATTTCCGTTAATCCTGATACAAGAGATTGTTTTCCTGTTGATTGTTTTTATGTTGTTTGTTGCGGAATTTGGTAAAAGTTGTCCAAATAGCCCTGTTAACACCAAATTTTTTACATAGTAATAAAATTCAGATATCATTATATCTGGCCCATTAAAAAGACACATATAATTATGTGTGGTGTCATCAACAATATCTTCTAAGTGATTTTATATATAATTATATAAGATCCGGAGTTAAGATTTCGGAATTAACATGGCAAATTTTAAATTTTGTACACAAGAATGACTCGAGGTCGTACACTTCCCCATCTATGTATTTTTATAGAAATATAGGGCCTTTCTGGCAATATAATTTGTTTTATTCACGTCAGTTTTGCTCCAATAAGTGGAACATATATGGAAAAAAGAAACTCCTCATTAGAAAAGATATAAAAAGTACTATCTATCGTATTGCGGTGGGTTCCCTCCGATTTTAATGAAATTTGGATTTGTGATAGAGGAGAAAAAATGAAAGAAACGTATTGTTTTTAGCAGCCCAAACCCACGTTTAGGGGTTAAAAAGTGTAGTGAAATATAAATTTTTTCGATTTTAAAGTAGGGCATACACGTTCAATATTATTGATCAATTTTTGATTGTTTACAAATTAATTGAAGGTCTTCTGTACCCTATATTGAATGTTTATCAATTAAATTGAAAAATTCTAAATGTTTTGGATTTTTGTTTTTCAATTCCATATTATTGAAAAGTGTGTGGCCAATATTGAAATGTTGGTTTTTTTTAATTTGTTTTTTGTTGTTGAAAAATAAACAAATAAAATTAACACAGCATATAAATGATTGAAAAACGATGCTGGAGAACTCATTACATCCAAACAACAACAACTGAAACTTTGGGAAGAGTTCTATGCGACTATGCTATCGCCGTCTCTACCAACACAGCAGACAATATGCAACTGTGAATCACACACTATAAACACAAATATCTCCACCGATTGCCCCAATATTATTGAAATTTGCGCAGCAATAAGAGCGTTAAAGAACAACAAATCGCCTGGTGTAGACAATATATCCCCAGAGTTGTTGAAAATTGACGCAACAACGAGTGCCCATTTACTCACGCCTATTATTAACCAGTTCTGGTGTACGGAGCTCCTCCCAGAGGAGCTTTCTGAAGGTGTTATTGTAAATTTACCAAAAAAAGGGGACCTAACAGCTCGTAAAAATTGGAGAGGCATTACTCTTTTGAGTATGATCAACAAGGTTATCGCACATATATTGAATAAAAGACTGTCAAGCTCTCTTCTTCCTGAGCTTAGAAAGGAACAAGCCGGTTTCCGTCTCATAAATCCTGTGTCGATCATATTAACAGCTTAAGAGTGATCATAGAGCAATCTGTAGAATGGAGATCACCTTTGTACCTAACGTTTATAGACTTCGAGAAGGCTTTTGACACCCTAAATCACGCAGCCATATGGGACGCGTTGGAATGTAAAGGTATACCTACCAAGCTAATAAGACTTATTAAAGGTCTATATGAAAACGCTACCTGTCGAATTCTTCACGAAGGACAACTAAGCAACAAAATAAACATTAACTCCGGTGTACGTCAAGGGTGTGTATTATCACCATTGCTTTTTAACTGTGTGCTTGACGTAGTAATGAATAAGGCAACATCCCATAGAAGAGGATTTACTTGGGGTCTCCAAGGCAGACTGGAGGACCTTGACTATGCTGATGACATTTGTCTACTTACCCACACCTTTTCAGACATGCAATCTAAGTTATCACTAGTCCAGGAAACTGCATCACATGTTGGCTTAAGAATAAATATCGGCAAAACAAAAATAATGCGAGTAAATGTAAATAACGAGCAAACATTAACCGTTCAGAATCAATCGCTTGATGAAGTAGAATCATTCTGTTACCTGGGAAGCATATTGGACAAAAGTGGCGGATCCAAAGCCGATATATCTAACCGTATAAACAAAGCCCGGCAAGCTTTCGGCCAACTCAAGTCAGTGTGGAACTCTTCACATATATCAAGAAGGACGAAGCTAAGGATATTCAACTCCAATATAAAATCCACACTGTTGTATGGATGCGAGCCGTGGAATGCAGCACCTCGCGACTTACATTCCATACAAGTTTTTGTGAATAAATGCTTAAGGAAGATTCTACACATATTCTGGCCAAGAACAATTTCAAATTGCCGACTCTGGTCAGAAACTGGTCAACAACCTATCCAAATTGAAATCCGCAAACGCAAATGGAATTGGATTGGACATACATTACGTAAACAACCCAATGATATTGCTAAACAGGCTATAGACTGGAACCCGCAAGGCAGTCGACGTATAGGAAGACCAGCACACACCTGGAAACGGCAAATTGAAACCGAAATATCCAACTTACACCTTCGTTGGAATGAAATCAAACACCGTGCATCAGATCGAACGTATTGGGATAATCTTGTTGCGGCCCTATGCTCCTTGCAGGAGTAAAAGGAACAAATATATATATATATAAATGATTGCAAAATAAAAACGTAATCACTCTAAACGTGGCTTTATTTTAAAATTTGCAAAATTTAGCAATTTTTCATTCACAGAGGGAATTTTACTGGACGAGTTTTAATGAAATTTTTCAGTAAACTAATGAAGTTTTCTTCACAATGTAAATGAAAAATTTCTTAAATTTGATGAAAAAGCTTCATATATTTTATGAATGCAGTTTTAATGAAACTTTTTCATTGAGTGTATGAAAGTTTTAGTAAATAAAATGAAATTTTTCACAAAATTTGATGAAAAATTCCATTAATTCAATGAAAAGTTTCAATGGACGAGTTCCAGTGCAACTTCATTGGTTTTATGCAAAAATTCATTAATATCATGCAGATAATTCTCTCAGTGTAGGAAAATATTGATCAATTTAATTTTAACTCGTATTTTTCTAAGAACATTGAAAGTCTGTGTGAAAAGATCAATAAAATTGAAATAAATTATATTGACCATGTGTGCTCGGCTTAAGAGTTTGTTTCTTATATTTAAAAAAACAAAACTTAGACAAATAGGGTATCAAATTAAAGGTTTTTTGAAGACGAACGTCCAAGCATGTTCAATACTCTCTGTTTTGAAAAAAAAAAAATGTTGACGAATAGCAAATTTGTATATGAAATCGTTGTTGTACTGAATTCAAATTTACATAAGATTATGGAATTCACAGTTCGTACTACTTTAAGTAGTAAATTAGCATTTATTGTAAATTTGACAACTTGGGAACAAATCGCTATAGATTCCTTGTGAGTACTGCATAATTAAATGCTTAACATGGGTTTCAATCGTGAGATTCTTCAAATTATGGTAGAATAATTTTAAAACCGTATTAAGAACCAGTGACTCGAAATTCACTAATTTCCAAACCTCAATTAAAAATAAGTATCTATCTATGCATTATTTGTGTTTAAGAAATATGAAATTAAAGTATTTCTGTGCACAAATCGCCAAATTTTAAACTCATAAAAAAATTCCCATATTCCCACCAGCTTCAGCACGTTAGCCGTTTGCAGCCGATAATGACTGGCGGCGGAGCGGCTGAGGGAAGTGATCGACTGACCGGCGAAAATTGGATGGTTTAAATCACTGGTCTAGTGGCAACTAAAAGCTGCATAGAATTGTTTCTTCAATGCAAATTGTTTATTTGTGGAAGATTGAAAAATTTACATCTCGATAAAAATAAAGTTAATGGAAAAATAAAATAATAATCAAAACCATAAAAGTAGGCAACTTAATAATTTTGCAGTAACAAATAAATAGCAAGTTTGTATTTGCAATGGCTTCAAAAAGCCACTGATTTAGTAACGAAAGCCACAGAAGAGGATCGCAATAAAAATTATGTTGAGGCTTTACGTTTGTAAGAACATGGTGGTGGGTATTTTTTACATGCCATTAAATATGAGGCTCAAGGAGAAAAAGCTAAAGATTCAATAAGAGCCAAGTGCTTGCAGTATTTAGAACGTGCCGAAAAACTTAAGGAATATTTGAAAAAGGGTAGAAGCCAGTCAAGGAAGGTGGTGAAGATCCGCAAAATTAGTAAAGAATCTTTTTGAATTGGCTCGCCAACATAAACCATCGGATATTTTCATTGACGAAATTGTTCAATGATACCGATGGGATTTTATTATTGGGTGCTACGAATATAAGTACATTAGGTTTTGGACCCGGCTATACGTCGACGTTTTGAAAAGCGTATTTAAATACCCTCTTAGAAGTACATGCTCGTTTGGTTATGTTTAAGATACACTTGGCATACATGAGACTAATTTATTATTTGGACAAATTAATTGGTGATTCCATTACCATTAAATTGAAACTAATGCTAATGAAATTTTTGGCATTATTATTACTTGGACTAATGCTTTGAAATACATCGATTTCATTACAAATGCCAATTGTATAGTAAATTCATTACGATTACTAATGCCTCAATTATAAGACGTCATTTTATAGATTTCAAATTAATTTCTGCGCTTGCAAATGCGGAATGCGAAAAGGGTTTTGTGGTATAAAAAATTAATTAAAATACTTAATCAGCGATTTACATTGTGCAAAGGAATATATTGATGCAAGAATTTTACTTTTTGCAAAATTATTTTCGCAAACTTTTTTTTTTTCAAACTCTTTGGTACGAGTTATGGGTATTATAGTAACCAGATTCTAATTTTACAAAAACCACACTTAAAAAATTGCAAAATAATGGAGGAACGCTAAAAAAAGCTTTATGGTACAAAAACTTAGTCAGCGATTTTCATTCTGCAAATAAATATACTGATGTAAGAATTTTCCATTTTGCAAATTTTTTTTCGCGATTTTTTTTTCAACTTGCCACCGATCTTTGTTCTATGAAATGGGTGTTATAGTCCCTAGATTATAAATTTAAAAAAACCGCACTTAAAAAATTGCAAAATAATCGCGGAACGCGTAAAAAGGCTTTATAGTACAAAAGTTGAATTAAAAAACTAAATCAGCGATTTTTATTCTGCAAACAAACATACTGATGTAAGAATTTTCCTTTTTGTAAATTTTTTTCCGCGACTTTTTTCGCGATTTCTTTTTTCAATTTATCACAGAACTTTGTTCTATGAATTGTGTATGATAGTCCCTAGAATATAAATTTTAAAAAACCGCACTTAAAAAATTGCAAAATAACTGCGGAACGCGAAAAAAGACTTTGTGGTACAAAAGTTGAATTAAAAAACTTAATCAGCGATTTTTATTCTGCAAACAAACATACTGATGTAAGAATTTTCCTTTTTGTAAATTTTTTTCCGCAAATTCTTTTTTCAATTAATCACCGAACTTTGTTCTATGAATTGTGTATTATAGTCCCTAGATTATAAATTTAAAAAAAACCGCACTTAAAAAATTGCAAAATAATCGCGGAACGCGAAAAAAAACTTTATGGTACAACAATTGAATTAAAAAACTTAATCAGCGATTTTCATTCTGCAAACAAACATACTGATGTAAGAATTTTCCTTTTTTAATTTTTTTTCGGCGACTTTTTTCGCGATTTCTTTTTTTAATTAATCACCGAACTTTGTTCTATGAATTGGGTATTATAGTCCCTAGATTATAAATTTTAAAAAACCACACTTAAAAAATTGCAAAATAATCGCGGAACGCGAAAAAAGACTTTATGGTACAAATAGGGTTGCCAGATATGAAATCGACGAAAAAAGTACATTGAGGAAATAAAGGCAGTACAATTAGTAAAAAAGAAGTACACTTTTTTCATTAAAAATATCATAAAATTCAGTACATAAAAGTAGCAATTTATGCATTTAGAATTCATAATAAAATATGTCAATAACGTTTTATTTTGGATGTAATGATTTCATGAGCAGTTTATCCATATCATGAGTTTTTTTTTTTTTTTAATAAATCTTCATTTACATAACCGAGCCCTTAGGGCCTTATATGGCTAATTAAAGCTACTAAAAAATATATATAACAGACTTCTATATAAACCAAGACTCTACTTAACATCAAATCGCAACTTTTAAGATTTTTCGATATTTGTATTCTCATTAAAAACCCTATTTTTGAAGCAATTCTCATTTTGTTGTTTCATTCGCATCATTTTTACTGGAGTTAGTGGATTTCGTTGTTTTAGGATAATACGTAAACTAGAAATATCCGTGATCAATATTTTGTATCATATTTGCATATCCTTTGTACACTCATAAAAAAGAGTTAGTACAGAAGTATGTTAAACGCGTTCTGATTAAATTGAACTAATTTTTCCGTTATTTTCTCTAAAAAAAAGTCCATACAAATAGGTAAAAATTCTGCTAAAATAACAGGAAATAGTACATGTATTTGCGCCAGCACAATTTTGACTTATTTGTACCGATTTTTTTATGAGTGTATTTGTCCAAAAATATTTAAAAACAAATCGAAATTTCAACCAAAATTAAAAATTTTTTATATCAAAAAATGGAGTTTATGTTAGTGTTTGTCAATTAATTTTTAAAAAAACAAAATCAATTTTTATATCAATTAAAAACCAAAAACAACACAGAAAGAATTTACAAAATTCTAATTAAATTTTTAAACAACTTTATCATACCAAAATTGTAAATAAAAAAAAAGCTTTTTAAAAAGGCACCAACAAAAAAATTTGTAAATCCAAAAAGTTTTTCTTTCTTTGCAACTTTGAATTTTTATTTTTAAGCAATTTTTATATGAAAGATAACAATTTACAAACGAGTTACAAATATTTCAAACAAAAAAATTGTTGGGAATAAAATTTCAATTTAAAAGAAAATGTTATTGCTTTTACAAATTCCATTGTTGGTGCCTATTGTTTTTTCTGTGAATAATAAATTTAAAGTTGATATTTTGATTTGCTTTTGAAATATTTTAGGACAGACATATCTAATGTTTTTGCAACTTTGATAGAAAAAAAGTAGTACATTAAAGAGGTATTTTTATATTAATACTAAACAACGAAATCAGTTAACTATTGTAATATAAGGATTAAAACAAAATCTACAATTTTAAGAATTCTTACAAAATTCAGCAAACATCCTTAATCAAGATTAACTTCTGTTGATTTCAAAAACATTTAAAAAAAGTGAATCAATACTCCTGAAAAAACAGGGGATTCAATGAATGCTAAAATTCGAAAACTGCTCGCCCCATTAAATTTTTCTGCCAATTTGTGTTTGACGCTTCAATATTATAAAAACATAAAAACGTATTGCAAGAGCAGGAATTTCAAAAAATATAAATTTTGCCTAATAGTGTCATCAAATAAGGAAAATTTTTCTATTATTTAAGGTTTTTAACAAAAAAAGTACAAAAAGAAGTACAGAGGTTAAAAAAAGTACTTTTGCGTACTTCTTTGGGAGTTATGCAGAAAGCAGTACAATCAGTAAAAAAAAAAGTACGCGTACTGCTGAAAACAGTACGTCTGGCAAGCCTAGGTACAAAAGTTGCATTTTTGTTTGCAGATTGTTAATCGCTGATTAAGTTTTTTATTCATTTTTCTGCCATAAAGCCTTTTTTCGCGTTCCGCGATTATTTTGCAATTTATTACTTGTGGTTATTCAGAATCATAACCCAGGGTCTATAAGCCCAATTCATAGAATAAAGTTCGGTAGCTAGTTGCAAAAAATATCGCGAAAAACTGTCGCGCAAAAGAAATTTTGTAAAAAGGAAAATTTTTACATCAGTATATTTTTTCGCAGAATGAAAATCGCTGATTAAGTTTTTTAATTAAATTTTTGTAGCATAAAATCTTTTTTCGCGTTTCACGATTATTTTACAATTTTTTAAGTGCGGTTTTGTTAAATATATAATCCAGGGACAATAATACCCAATTCATAGAACAAAGTTCTGTGATTAATTGAAAAAAGAAATCGCGAAAAAAAGTCGCGGAAAAAAAATTTACAAAAAGGAAAATTCTTACATCAGTATGTTTGTTTGCAGAATAAAAATCGCTGATTAAGTTTGTTAATTCAACTTTTGTACTATAAAGTCTTTTTTCGCGTTCCGCGATTATTTTGCAATTTGTTAAGTGTGGTTTTTTAAAATTTATAATCTAGGGACTATAATACCCAATTAATAGAACAAATTTCGGTGATTAATTAAAAAAAGAAATCGCAAAAAAAGTCGCGGAAAAAAAATTTACAAAAAAGAAAATTTTTACATCAGTATGTTTGTTTGCAGAATGAAAATCGCTGATTAAGTTTTTTAATTTAATTGTTGGACCATAAAATCTTTTTTCGCGTTCCGCGATTATTTTGCAATTTTTTAAGTGAGTTTTTTTTTAAATTTATAATCTAGGGACTATAACACCCATTTCATAGAAGAAAGTTCGGTGGCTAGTTGAAAAAAAAATCGCGAAAAAATGTCGCGGAAAAAAATTTTCCAAAAAGGAAAATTCTTATATCAGTATATTTGTTTGCAGAATGAATATCGCTGATTAAGTTTTTTAATTAAAATTTTGTACCATAAAGTCTTTTTTCGCGTTCCGCGATTATTTTGCAATTTTTCTAGTGCGGTTTTTTAAAATTTATAATCTAGGGATTATAACACCCATTTCGTAGAATAGAGATCGGTGGCTAGTTGAAAAAAAAGCAATCTATTCATCCTCCTTTTTTTAGTAATCAAATGCTTTTTTTACTCAATTGTTCATAGTTTTTAAGGCATTAGTGCGATTACATTAGCATTAGTATTACAAATTCTAACGCCAGAAAATTTCAGTACCATTAAATGGTAATGAAATTTTTTTGCCATTAGCATTAGTCAACTAATGATAATGAAATTTCAATGCCAATGAAAAAATCCCAAGTATGACACTTGGACAATACAACGCATGTATTGACGGAAGAAAATTTAAAGGAACTGGCTGGTAAAACGGAGGGTTACTCTGGTGCCGATATATCAATTGTTGTCCGAGATGCTCTTATGGAACCAGTACGTGAAGTACAAACTGCTACACATTTTAAAAAAGTGACATATCCATCGCCACTTTATAAAGATGTGTTATGCGATGATTTATTAGTACCATGTTCTCCTGGTGATGATGGAACTACAGAAATGAACTGGATGGATGTGCCAGGTGACAAACTATTCGAACCACCTGTTACAATACGTGATATGTTAAAATTATTGTTGCCTACAAAGCCTATAGTTAACGATGATGATTTAATTAAACTGCGTAAATTTACAGAGGATTTGCCTAATTTAAATAAACGTATAGGACAAATTAAAATTATAATAAAAAAAATTAATAATATGTAAGCTCCAAACGAGTGGTTCAAAATTATAGCGCACTTACAGAGAATATTAAAAAAGGCGAAATATTTTAGTATTTTGATTTAAATTAATGACTAAGCAAATTCACAAATTAGTTTTCAAATTTTGAGAAAATACCAATCTGTTCTTAATTTCCAAATAGAAAAATAACCTTTTTAGCAAAATTAAAAAAAGTTTTGTAAACTGATTTTTATTAATTTGATATCAGATCATCTTCACGGTTCATATACTACTACACTCAAAAAAAAAAGTCAGTAAAGTCAGCAAAAAATGTTGCTGTGTCAGCAAATTTGTAGTCAGGAGCGTGCTTGCAAAAAAGTTGGTAATTTCAGCAAAAGGTTTGCTGAAAATCAGCGAGCTGATTTTTACCAAACAAATAGTAATCTTTAGCAAAAGTTTTGTTAACATTTAGTCGACTGCTAATGAAAAAATCCTTGCAAAAATCACTAAACTTTTTGCTGAATATTAGTAGACTGAAAAAAACTCAAAAAACTTGTAGCCAAATTTTACTTTAGTTAATTTATTTGCTGAAAATTTAAATATAGAATATGCGTAGAGTTGTTTTTCTTTTTTTTGTCATTTCCGTTTCCAGACAAGCTGCGACATCTACATCTTGTCTATCTGGTTGTCGTCCACGCTGCGCATGTTATCAGCACAATTTTTGTAGCAAAATAAATTAGTAAAACATTAGTTCAAAATTAGTTTAGTGCTAAAAAAATATAACTAAAATTTTTGCTGAAAACGGAATTTCAGCAAAAAAATTGCTGAAAACTAGTACACTTGATATACAATATATATGATTTACTAATTTTTCTACTAACTTATTTTTGTGAGTGTAGATTTGTTATTAAATTTCATGTAAAATATCGTGATGTATCTGGCGTAAAATATGGGATTTCACGGTTTCGATATAATGGCTCCGAAATACTGTCGTCATAATTTATTGCCTTAAGAAACAATTAAAAAATAATGCAAATAAATTTAAACAAGTAAATATTTTAGTGAAAAAATTTTCAAATTCAAAATGGCGGTTCCAGTATGGCGGCGTAAATTTTATAATTTCTTCAGATTTACATGAAAATCGGTATACGGGGGTTTTCAAAGTTGCTGATTTCGAATCTGAGGTAAAATTTTTCAAACGCAAAATAGCGAATCCAATATGGCGGCGTAAATTTTAAAATATCTTCTGATTTACATGAAAATTGGCATACGGGGGTTTTCAAGATTGCTGATTTCGAATTTGAGCTAAAATTTTTCAAATTCAAAGTGGCGAATTCAATATGGCGGCGTAAATTTTAAAATCACTTCTGATTTACATGAAACGGGGGTTTTCAAGATTGCTGATTTCGAATCTGAGGTAAAATTTTTCAAATTCAAAATGGCGAATCCAATATGGCGTGGTAAATTTTGACATTTTTTCTGATTTGCTTTGGTAAAAATGTTAACTGTGTAAAATGCAAACTTTTTTTGTCCAAAATTTCAAAAAAAAAAAATAAAAAAAAATTTTTTTTTTTTAAATCTGAGGCATATTATAGCAAAAAATTTAACAAGTGGGAACTTTTGTAGAAACTATTTTTTTTTTTAATAAAGCTGTTTAAAATTTTGGTTTACATTTCATTATCTAAAGTAATTTCATTTAATTTTTAATTTCATTTTTATTTTTTAATAAAGCTATTTAAAATTTCCTCTTTGTTCGTTCAAATTTTTCAGGATACCTTTTCTTTGGAAGCCCTATTGAAGCTGCAGTTAGCTTAGTTTTAATTGCCAAAATAAATTCAGCGTTTAGCCAGAGTTCGTCCTGCATCTGAAATGTGTTTATCTTCCTAGGAGAACTCTCCCATCTAACTGAGATATTTTTACAAAAAATTCGCACTTTCTCCTTCCCATAAGCCGATTCCTCATTCAAAACATTGCCGCATTCAGCTTTACCAACAATAAAATTGTAAACAGTAGTATTCTTCTCCTCTTTCTTTTGCTCATCCAACCAAATTTCCGCAAGTTCGCTATTTTGCAAGCGGAGGCTGCCTACCAAAAATGATATTTCTCAAAAAACGCAAAAAATCGCAACATGAAATTGACAAGTTAAACTCAAAATTCTTCATTTAACACGTTTCTGATTGTTTAAACCCAGCCAAATTCGGCCAACTTTTTAAAAGCTTATCCAAAGTTCATTTTTCAGAAAAAAAAACTTGAATTAAAAGTTATGTCAAAAGTATGAGTTTTTTCGCCAAAACAAATTTTTTTTAATCAAATCTTTCTCTTGAACCATTAAGCACTTACTATCACTTTTGTTTTCAATATTTAGTTTAAATTTGTGTTATTTTTTTAACTATTTAAAGAAATTTAAAAATTCGACCAAATTACACTGTGTATACTGAGTTCAACACTTTTCTAACAAACAATCACTTTGACCACTTGCTAGCAGTCGTTTTTAATTTTTTACAAAAACAAAACTTGCCGTTATTTGCTTTGATGTGTTCTTAATTGAATACTAACAAAAAAAAAAAAATTCATTCTGGAATGTTTGAAAAATGACTTTTTGCCACAAAAATGGGTCAAATTACCTATAGTGCGTTGGCGAGGTATTCAAGAACCAATTTACTGTTAGTAAGTGTGCTATAATTTTGAGCAGTGCTTTATATAGAATTGATGGTGAGAGCTCTATTAGTTTTTAAAAGTCAGGATTTTGTCATGCAGTACTCTTAATTCAAAATTTTATTATTGTCTTGTACCTACATACAATATTAACTAGAGTTGGGCTTAATCGTTCTTTTTCGCGACTCGGTCATAT
Source organism: Leucophora obtusa (assembly GCA_949987735.1). Classification (NCBI taxonomy): domain Eukaryota; kingdom Metazoa; phylum Arthropoda; class Insecta; order Diptera; family Anthomyiidae; genus Leucophora; species Leucophora obtusa. The sequence goes on from OX465297.1 coordinate 29,249,632, forward strand.
CGTTCAATAAAATTCATTGAACTAGTTCGTTCAAATCGTTCTTTTTTGCCATAAGCTCTTTCTGAATAGTGATTCGTGAACGGTGTCGTTCGTTCGGTAATTTATTGGCGCACTACATGTTTATATTAATTTTATTGTGCATAGCCTAATAGTGTCAGAAAATTACAATTTTATTAAAAATTTGAAATTATTAAGAAAAACATTTAATTCTATAATAAAATTAATAAGAAAGGGCTACAAATTTTCTATGACTAAAAAAAGAACGACATGAACGTATAATGGTGAACTATGTCATATCGTTCTATGAACTGAACTGTTCAAATGAACCAGTTCGTTCATGAACGACACAACTCTAATATTAACATTTTCTTTAATATTTATGTTAAACTTAACCCTTCAATTAAACAATTTTTAGTTGGCAAAAAAATCCCGGGATTTTTGATTTAATTAATTAGCACAATATTATGGAGCAAGAGCAGTTTGTTTTGTTTGTTTGATCATTCCTAATGATTAGTTTCACTTTTAAATTAAAAAGCTAAACGGTTGTTTTCCGGTGTGTAATGCGTGTAGTGGCAGGACACCGGCATCTGTGACTTTCCATACCAACTGCCCCGCTACCGTAAAAAATGTAACGCATCAATGCCAAACTTTCGGTATGTAAAGCTCTGTGTAACACAAAAAAGAATCCGTACTTGTTTTTTCACTTTTGTACAAAGGGGGCGAGGTAGGCTTGGTCACATATTGACAAAATTTAAAAGTGTTTTATAGTAAACAATTTGTTATAATTTTTTGGAAATATGCATAAAATTAAACAGAATCTGTGGAAAAAATAATTAAAATTTTCAGAACAAGTTCTGAATTTTGATTTTTTGAGTTTTTATGAAAAACTCAATTTATCAAAAAACACCATACTTTTCATTATTTTTAAAAAAAATCTCCATATAATTTTCTATTGGTAAGAAAAAAATTGCAGATGTGTTCGGCTTAGTTTTACATTTGTAGTTGTAACGTATTTTGGGAAATTTGTTTATGGGGGCGTATGAGTAATATATATTTGGTATAATGTTAGCGATAATAAATGTAATTTTGTAATTTTTTCGAAAATTAAGCTGAATATCATTTTAAAAATTTTTAAGTGACCTGATGGTCATATGTATATAGCCAACCCTTTGCTGACGATATATTCAGAACTTGAGATATGTTATCTGATGAAAGGAGTCAAATAACTTATATATAATATGGAAGGCACTTGGCATGCTCTTAACTAATTGTAGCTACGAGTTGTTTGTCAACTTATGACAATCTTTATGTTATTTTTTGTTTATGAATATTTTTTGTAAGTATCAGACTTTGTTTTTCTAAAGGAGCCTATGTTTGTTAGCTACAAATAATTTAATTATTTTTTGAACAAATATAATAAATACTACACCATTTCCAATTGAAATTGAGAGCTTTCCATGTAGTATTGAGAAAAGAACAATTGAAATTGGGAAACATTTGATAATGGGAAAGGAACAATTGATATTAAGATTTTCTATATCATATTGAGAAAAAACGAAATGAAATTGAGATTTTCCAATTAAAATTGAGAAACGATTAAATGATATTGAGATTTTACAATTGAAATTAAGAAAAGCATACATGAAATTGAGATTTTTAATTTGATATTGAGAAAATAACACATGAAATTGAGATTTTACATTTAAAATTGAGAAGAAAACAAATGAAATTGAGATTTTCCAATTAAAATTGAGAGAAAAATAAATGATATTGAGATTTTACATTTGAAATTGAGAAAAAAACAAATGGAAATTAAATTTGTTCATTTGAAATTGAGAAAAGAAAAAATTAAATTGAGAAATTTTTAATTGCAATTTAATAAAATTCTTGTGAATGAAATTAAGCCTTGCACGGAGATAAAAATACCAAGAAGTTGGAAATAACTTACACGGCCAAATATATTCCTGAAAATCTTTCCCCATTGAGCTGGTTACAATGAATAACTTTTAGAATACCTTATTCGCCTGAATGAGTATGTCAGAGCCGGTAATCAAATACATAGTTTGGCTGAAGGAAATAAATTTCAATTTGAATTCGCGCTACCCAAACGCTCCCATCATCACATGGCCCAAATGTTCATTTGATCGGAGCGATTGGAAGGACCGTGATGATCCGCGTTATAAAAATGGATGAAAATAGAAGTTCTCTTAATGTACCTGCTGCTAGGGAATGTACAAAAAATTTTCTGGTGAGATGGAAGGAGATGGGGAACGACCTTTCAGAGTAGGTGGTAGTTGTTGATAGTGCTACTTGTTACAAAAGGTTCGAAACTGTATTTGAAAACTCTTCCGGAACTCTCCTCAGTTTGAGCCCATAATCCCGCATTTTCAACACCATTGAAATGATATGTAAAAAATAAAAGCCCATGTCAAGTCCAACATGGACATTCCAACAATTTCCCCACCCAACATTTTGGAGCAGAGATTGGTGTACATTGAAAGGAAGCTGGAACATTGGTAACTGCTAGCTACTGCAGCAGAGCAATATAACATTCCTGCACATTTCATCAATCTGCCATCCCAGCAAGACTTTGGTAATGGGTGCGATATACTCACGCATTACCTTGTAATGATAACTTGCTACCTTCCGAATTTTGACCTACCTTTTGATCATTACTACGCATGACGCGTAGTAATGATCAAAACATTTTTGAAGATCTATTTTTAGACACATTATTTTGTGTTTTTTTTGTAAGGGGTAATGTGTATGCCTTTCGACATTACGAACAAAAATACTAAGCACAACCATTCATTTACTTTTTAAAATTTTTTTTATAAAAATCTATTTTTAGACACATTTCTTTTTCCATCCTCGTAACCACATAAGTAACCACTTACTTTATCACCTCCTCCCAATACATTACCTTGCAGCTAATCGCCTGTAAAATTGATCAGTGTAATAAGGTATAAAGTAATGCGTGGGCCCCTATGGCTGTACATTACTTTATACATTTTTTTGTAATGTATGATTTAATAAAATTTGTTCTTTAATTAAATTTTTTCCCAAAATCATTTGATTTTTTCTCAATTACATTTATTCTTTTCTTAATTTATAATTTTCCCAATTTCATTTGTGTTTTTCTTAATTTCAAATATAAAATCTCAATTCCATTTGTTCTTTTCTCAATTTCAATTGGAGAATCTAAATTTCATTTGGTATTTTCCCAATATCAAATATAAAATCTCAATTACATATGTCCTTTTCTCAACTGGAATTGGAAAATCTCAATCTCATTTGTTCTTTTCTCAATTTTAAATGGAAAATCTTAATTTCATTTCCTTTTTTCTCAATTTCACATGGAAAATCTCAAAATCAATTGTTCTTTTCTCAATATTAAATAGAAAATCTCAAAATCAAATGCACTTTTCTCAATTTCAAATGGAAAATCTCAATTTCAATTGTTCTTTTCTAAATTACAGTTGAAAATGGTGTAGTATAATAAAATACGTTTGGTATTTGTTATTCCAAGTCCTAACAAATAAAAATATTTTATTTTCAGCATGTTTTTAGGGCAGTAGAGGAATGTTATGTCAGAGAAACAAGCCAACCGCCGTGAGCCGTTTAAGCTGACGCCGCCGGTAATTTTTGCCTCAACCGCCGCCGCCGATTTTTTTCGGCTCATTTTGGCTGGAAGTGTCAATTTTCCAAAGTAAAAAAAAATTAAAAACAAATGACATTTTTTAAAACAAATTTTCTACTTCATTATTTCCTGAATCATCAAGAGAATTTTTTTTTTATTTGAAAGTAAATAAAAGAACCAGTTTTATAGTCAGAGGCTAAGAACGATTTTTGTCATAAATATTTCTTAAGTTGGAAATTGTGCTTGAAAACTTCTGACAGATTTCGTTGAAATTTGGATATGCAATAGAGGAGAGAATTCAAATGAACACGTTTTTAGCACCCATAGTTTTAGATACAAATTATACAGTGTTATAAAATAAAAAAAATATACATATATACTTTTCAAATGACCTACACCTTTTGCAACTGTAATTCAGAAAATATCAATTGAAATTCAGAATTTCCATTTGAAATTCAGAAAATATCAATTGAAATTCAGAATTTCCATTTGAAATTCAGAAAAGATCAATTTATATTTTCTGAATTTCAAATGATATTTTCTGAATTTCAAATGATATTTTCTGAATTTCAAATGATATTTTTTGAATTTCAATTGACATTTTCTGAATTTCAAATGATATTTTCTGAATTTCAATTGATATTTTCTGAATTTCAAATGACGGTTTCTGAATTTCAACTGATATTTTCTGAATTTCAAATGACGATTTCTGAATTTCAAATGACGGTTTCTGAATTTCAGTTGATATTTTCTGAATTTTAAATGATATTTTCTGAATTTCAATTGATATTTTCCGAATTTCAATTGATATTTTCTGAATTTCAATTGATATTTTCTGAATTTCAAATGGAAAATCTGAATTTCAATTGATGTTTTCTGAATTTCAAATGGAAAATCTGAATTTCAATTGATGTTTTCTGAATTTCAAATGGAAATTCTGAATTTCAATTGATATTTTCTGAATTTCAATTGATATTTTCTGAATTACAATTGCAAAAGGTGTAGTGTAGATTGTAGGCAGAGCTTCGAAATAATTAATTCAATTTTAGCTTAATTCGCACAAAACCGAATTTAGCTTTAGAAATTGAATATAAATATAATCATTTAATTAAACCATTCCTTTAAAATTAATTCATAGGTTTCATTCCCAAAGTTTAATATTAAATAGAATGCATTCTTATCTTGGATACATTCCTTATAGAATTACAGTGAATTTAAATAATTAATTAACCAAAATTCAAAAACGCGAACTTTTGTTTTAATCTTTTACAAACCGAATGAAACGTGGAAGATCATTATAAAAACAATGAATTCATGAAAGAATTCATTCACTATGTACGAAAATTAAAAGAATGAAGCCAGTGAATGAATTCATAAGGATAGGTATAAACAAATGATATATTAGTAAATTTTAATTTAAAATCCCAAAGTGAATTAAAGAATTACTTCATTCGAATCTACACTGAATTAAAAGTCGTAAGTGAAATTAACATAAAAATTTTGTTATTTTTGATGAAACGAATTTTTAAAACAATATATTTTTTATTCAAATTAATGTGTGTTTTTTTTAAATCAACCACTTTTTTTTTAAATGAACATACTTATTTCCGTCAATAATTCTCTACAAAACAATTGTTGTTTTGATCATTTTTTGTCCATTTTGTAACAAAATTTAATTTGTTAACTGTAAAAAATTTTCTAAAAAGGCAGTAACGTAAATTTGATATAATTTTTCTTCAATTTGAAAAAAAGAGTATTAAATCTGTGGTAAAAAGTTTAGTGACGTTAGTTTTGTCGCGTCATTACTCGTGCTAGCATGTGTATTTGTAATTGTCGGAAATATCAATAAATTGGCATTAAGTGTTTTTGTTTTTCAAAGTATAGATAATTAACAAATTCAGTGACTTAAAGCATTGGCGGACTTAAGACGGTCTGGGGTGGGCAAAGCCCACCCTAGACTGCTTTTTGCCCACCCCAGAATTTAAAAAAAATCTACATATAATTCTTGTATCCATGATTTTGATGGCAACTGGTCCTGTCGTTTTAGTTGGGAAAATGTCTATTTTTTGGAATCTAAGCGTCAGTTTTATAGTAAGAACTAAGATCAATTTTTCATTTAATTAAGAAATGTTGTTTGAAAAATTCAGGCTGTAAGAGTTTTTCTTTAAGAAAAATTATTAGAATCTCAGAGTTATTTCAATTAGCATTTGAAGGCAGTTGACACGAAAATGGAAAGGGATGTTTAATAGGAAAATATCGCAGAATCCTTTTTGGTGGGATATATATCTTAAATTTAATAGTTTTTTAAAAATATAATTAGTTAAATTCTAACAAGGAAGTTACTTCAAACTAAACACTACTATTTTGATGAAATTTCAATATGTTTTAGAAGCAAAAATTCAAAGACGAACATCTCACGGGTTTTTGCTACCTCGGTAATTAAAGTGGTCAAAATATGGGGCTAGAATGGGTTCGTCAGAGGTGGACGAAAAAATGAGACAGGTTGATCTTAGATTTCTTTCCAAATTTTATAAATTCCTTGTACGAGGTTTTTTCAGAAAAATAGATACACTTTTCAGAGTTTTCTGTAAAAACATTGGGACTTTGATAGGATAAGCTACCAGAATTATTAAATTTTGAACATTGAAATGTTTATCAGAAGGGAGAGAATCATTTTCAAAAGTTTTGTTTTTTTGTATGAAAATTTTTTAAGCGTAATGTCGAAGGGTTTTTTAAGAGTAAGAGTCTGAGAATTTGCAAATTAACAGCCGAATATCAATGGGTCCTTTGCCCACCCCAGAAAAATGGTCTAGGCACGCCTATGACTTAAACTGAATTGCTAATTGAAGATTTATTAATTTAAATAAATTTATATAATTTGAACGTTCTCAATTAAATCGTACATTTAAATTTCTGTCATTAATTTTCATATTATATATCTTTTTGTTATTTTGTTTAAGGCAAACTATTAATGAAAGTTATATAATGTATTTGAATTATTAATTTAAATAAAGTTATATGTTTTTGTATGTAAAATGGTAGATGTGTTTTAAATGAAGAGTTATGTGAAGTATGTGCTGTATTATAATTTCAATTTTATATTTAGGGTGTGTGCGAACCGGCTAAACTAATTCTAAACTAAATTCAGGTTTAAAAGTTTCTTTGAAATTAGAAAATTTTTTAAAACTAATTTTAAATAAATTTTAAACCCTTTTGTTAAATTTGTATTTAGTTTAGAACAAGATTAGCCACCTCGCACAGGGCCTTAATTATTTTTTATATTTTATCAAATTCATTATAAAAAAGACATTTAGGTTGTTCATAAGGGGTGTGCTATCTGTTGTATCGTTGTATCGTCCTAACAAAAACAGAGTTGTTAAAATTTTTATTTGTGTTTAACAACGATTTTCTATTCAGTTTTCTATCGGTTAGCACACTCAAACATAGGACACTAAACATACGTAAAAATGTTGTATCGTGCTATTCTCAAATGTTGTATTTTTTCAATTTAATTTTTAACAACTCTGTTTTTTGTTAGGACGATACAACGATACAACAAATAGTACACCCCTTGTGAAAACCCTTATTGTTTAAAAAAATTTGAAATTGGTGAAATATAAAAAATAATGAAATATAAGTCTAAAAATTAATAATAAATCGATAAAAAATTAATTAATTAAATAAAATGCATTGTTGAATTTAATAAAATGCATTGGTAAAACAACAAAGTCATTATACAATTTAATTAAATATAATTGTTAAGACAACTAATTTTTGTTAATACATTTGATGATATTTTGTTAAAATAATACCACATAAAATAGTTAAACATCAAAATATAAATCTACTAAACAATGCGTTAAATTGATTGACAGGTTTTGTTAGTTGTATAGTGATCACCCATTCATCGATTTAATATGGATTTTATTTGATTTCACAGCTGTTTTTGGTTCAGTGTATGGTTGTAGGTTTGGTTAAGTAGATCACATTATATCTTTTTTGTCGAAGAAGTAATTAATTACAAAAATTATCAATTACATATGTGACTCTCCACACCAACTGCCCCGCTACTGTAAAACATATATCGTGTCAATGTCAAATTTTCGGTATGTATAGGTCTGTGTAGCAGAAAAAAAAATCTATACTGGTTTTGTTTTTATTTTTCTACAAAATGGGCTGGGTATGCGTGGTAAAATACTGAAAAGATTTAAAAGTGTTTCTAGTAAACTATTTGCTAACATTTTTTGAAATATGTCATGAGCCTAGAAATAAATGTAATATATAGAGTTTCTCACGTGCTATTTTTTTAATGAAAAAAAAAAATTAAATTTTCAGAACAAGTTCTGAATTTGGATTTTTTGTTTTTATGAAAAACTCAATTTATCAAAAAACACCTTACATTTTTATTTTTTAAATATTTTTAAAAAAATTTCAAGATAATTTTCTATTGGTAAGAAGAAAATTGGGGATGTGTTCGGCTTCGTTTTCGAGAAAATGTACATTTAATATGGTACAAATGTAGTTGTACCGTATTTGGGAAATTTGTGCATGGGTGCGTATGAGTAATATTATGTGATATATAACACTGTGTGACAGAAAAAAATACCTGGGAAGTGATACGATTTTCCTGGTAGGTGTTGTCGAGTACAACAATAATCTGTTTTTAGAATTTGCCAAACACCTCCAAAATCTTAAGTTACGGGTAAAAATCCGTTTTTTCGTACCTTTATGAACTTATAAGCCAATAACTTAGTTGAATATCAACCGATTTTAAGTTTCTCAGCGGATTTAGAAAAATGAAACTAAGACCCTTCGAATGATATATATGTTATTTAAGTCACCTTGAGAAATTTGTGTGTATTTCTTACTGTTTCCAATTATTCGACATAGGCGGTTAACCGGTTATTGCATTATTCGAAAAATCACTAAAACTGATTAACCGGTTATTCGGGTCGGTTATTCGAGAAAATTGGCGATTAATCGATTAATCGTTTAAAACAAAATTAATGTATTTCCTTAACTTTTTACCAACAAAAAGACTAACAGCTTCCTGTTTTTATTAAATATCAACATGACACATGAACACGATGTATTTAAAAAAAATTTTCAAATTAAAAAAGCACATCTACACTAGAGAGAAAATGCTAGAGGTAAAACAAAAATCACCTCTAATTAGCTCTATTTTGGAGTGTTTTTACTCCATTTCTAGCAGTTTTCTCTCGCGTGTAAACGTACCTTATGGTTGAAAAGTTTCGGAATCTGAGATTATCTAAATTGAAACATTTCTTATACTAATAGAAAAATTTATGTAAAATATAGCTGAAGCTATTAAAAATTAGTTAAAAATGGCAAAGAAAAAACTGCTGTAACTAGGAGATTTTATTCTAAATATTAGAAGTTAAAAATAGCATAACGCAAGGTAGATTTTTTACTACTTACGAAATTTTTTTTTTATCTGTAAAACTCTGGACACAAAATTTCTTTGAATGCAAATTTAATCAATACTAAAATAAATATAATATTGCATTTAAAAAAATTATTATCCAAAGTTCTTCCTCCTCCCCTGAAGAAATAAAAAAAAATTTAGTTACATTTGAGTAAAATATTAGTTACATGAAAATAACAATTTACTCTACAAAGATTTGGAAAAAAAATTTTCTGAATAGTACCCAGCAGAAATTACCGCTTGCTTGGAAGCAGTTTTGTCATGGAAAGTTGAGCAGTGAAGCGATTGCATTATTGATGATATCATGCCTAATTTTTGTTCTAGATAGGTCGCGTGAAAGCACTTGTTTCGAGATCCGAAAAGGCATGATTTCACCGCTTTTAATTAGTGCTCCTGTTTTTCTTTTAAAATGTCGATAATTCATGCCTTCTCGGAAGTACATATTATAATGCTTTTCAACTATTTAAAATCATGCCTTCTCAAAAGCACAATATTCCTGCATATTTTTCCGTGAAGAGAAAATGCCTCTTATTTTCAGTAAAACCTCTTCTTCACATTAAAATAACTTCCGCATTTTAAAAAATTTTGATATAAGAACCGCAAAAATAGTTAAGCAATCAAAATGTATTGCTCATCTCATGCCTTTTTAAAAAACACAGCAAAAAGCGATGTAAACAATTAATCAAGTTATGCCTTTAATTAGTGCTGTTTACGAAGCTATACATTTTTAGAAGCGGTAAAAGTAGCAGTAAGGTAGCAGTAAACGTTTTTACTGCTTCCACATTTTTGCTGGGTAGTTAGTAGACTAAAGAATATCATAAACAATTGTTAAATTTCTCAGTCTTTTTTCCCTTTTTAAGAGCCATTGACAATAAACAAAATTATCCAAAGTTTGAGCTAACATTCCCTTCTGTATTTATGTATTTAATAAAATTCTAAATTTTTCCAAATGTATTTCAGAAATTTATATTTTTATTTTAAAAGCAGTTTTTCAAACATACATGCTTTCTCTTAAGTCTCATAATTCCTATAAAATTTTCATTATGAAAGGGAAAACATGTGTGTTTGTAAAAATGCTTTTAAAAAAAGTAGAAATTTTTTAAATACATTTGTAAAAATTTGAAATGCAATTGTAATTTTATTAAATACATTTGTAAAATTTTGGAATACAAATAGAGTCTTTTTAAATACATTTGGAAATTTCTCAAATACATTTGGAGAATTTTGAAATACAAATGGAATTATTTTGAATGCAATTTTACAATTCTGAAATACAGATTTATGTGCTAATTCATAAACAAAATTTATTTGATATTTGAAGCTTGCTATAGTTAAAGTACATATTTCGCTTAATAAAGAGTTTTTAGAAATCCTGATTCATAATCTTATTTTAACTATAAATTAATTTTTCGATTTGATACTGGCAACACTATTGTTTATTTTCTCTCTTCTCCCAAATAAGTCGTAAGTGATGTACAAATTTAGTAAACGATTGACTCGGTAATCGGAAGTGAAAATGTATTTTCTTAAATTAGAAAACTAATGATATGCTAAGATAAATTTAAAAGCAATTAAAAATATTTTTTTTTTTATTTATAAAGCAAATCAATGGAAATGTGTGTAAAAAAGAAATTTTTTAGAACATATTATCGGAAACATACATAAGTAATCGAATTTCGAATAATGTTTTGACAGTCTGTACATCACTATTGTTTTGTTTTTCTTTTTAATTTAATTTTAACATTTTTTGGAAATTTTTTCGAAAAAGGTCATTGGCTACGCAATTGTTGTAGCTTTTTTCAGTTTGATAGATGCAAGTTGTTGGAAGCCACACATTCTAGGGATGGGATGGCTTTAATAAATCATTTCATGCCTGAAAATGAAATAATTAACAATTAAATGGTGGCTTCCTCAATCCAAACTTTATAAAAAGTTTAAAGTTAATGAGTATCGACTATAAACCTATATTATTTTTTTCGTTATTAAGCAAATATGAATAGGGTAGAGGGGGGATCCTTCGCCAGTGGGGCACATACACTAATTCCAATTTTCTCCGATGTTAAGGGAGATAAAAAATTGGAAAAAATATATTTTGTGCATTTTTCAATTACCTTTCCTTGACATCTACTTTGACGAATTTATATCACATGTGGTCGCAGACGGACGTGTTTTTGTGTTTTTTGGGGTGCCAAAAAATAATTGAAAGGAACTACATTTTGCAATAACTTCCTCAAATCGAGTGATAAAAAAATAATTATGTTGGACCTATGATCCTAAGCTTTCAGAAAATAATAATTTGATTTTAGTAAATGCTTAAAAAGTGTGAAAAAATATTAATTTTATGTTAGTGCCTGTCTCTGGGGCACAATCACCAGATGGCCCCTGGAGCTACGAAGAGTTGGTGCATCCCTGCCTAAAATGCTCTATAAGACTTTTCTATGTATTTGAAATATGTTTAATAGTAAATTAGAACAATCGTGTTCAGTCTTAAATTTATATTAATTATTCAGTTTTTTGTAATTTTGAAAAATCATTATATTATAGTTTTAAATAATTTTTTTTTAATGTAGTGGATATTTATTGATTAAAAAGAATCACATATCTTAAAGAACTCATTATAAATTATTTATTTCAGTTATTAAAAGATTGACTTTGTTGTATTAACAAATTTTTTTGTTGAAATTGTATCTAGCTCTTTTGGCGAATATACCCCAGGTTTGGGACAGTTACGCCGAATTGAGTTACTTTGAAAAACATTAAAAAAATAATACAAAATATGCAAATAATTAGAATAAAAATTATAGAAATTAAAGCCAAGATATGTAGATTTTCAATTTGAAAGTAATTTTTGAGAAATAATTAGGGGTTAAGAAATGCGAGTGCTTTGAAAAAAAAGTGGCGAAGGATCCCCCCTCTACCCTACTGTTTTTCACAAATTAGCTTAAAATTCTGCAATAAGACTGTTGTAAAAGTTTATGAATTAGACCATTAAAATTTTTAAATGCAAGTGAATCATTTTAAAATGTATTTGAACAATTTTAAAATACAAATATAATTTTCTTAAATACAAATAAAATATATTTGAAATTTTGAAAATTTTAAAATACATTTTGGACAATATTGAAATGCAATTGGACAAATATCAAAGTTTTTTAGACAATTTTAATTTTTTAGACAGATTTTTGGATAATTCGAAAACATTTTTGAATAATTTTGAGTGATTTTTGGACAATTTTAAAACGTTTTTGGAAGAATTTAAAAAAAAAAAATTTTTTTGGATAATTTTGAAACATTTTAGACAATTTTGAAACCTTTTTAGACAATTTTGAAATATATTTGGATAATTTTAAAACATTTTTAAACAATTTTGAAATAAAACTGAAAATGGTGTAGTTGGACATGTTGTAGAATTGATGTGGTTTTAAATCGATTATACTTTCTTTGGAGATGTGAGAAAAGGTAGAGTTTCTACAGAATTAAGATGTCAGTTGTGGGACACATATTTGAAAAAAATGCAACCTTGCCTTGAAGGACATGGAAATAGAATTTATATTAGCTTTAATTTTTAAAAGAACAGAATCAAAAATCGCCTACTGTATTGATTAAAGCCTATAGAGCACTTCTACGCTGATCCAGCCAGTCACATCGTGTATTTTGGGTAGATCTAGAAACACCTTTATTTTGCTTAAAAAAGGTATCTAAAGGCTTAACGACCTCTTTAACTCAATTTTAAAAGAATTTGATGGTATTTTAGTAATTTTATGTTTATTTCAAGCTTTTCTTGTAATTTTTTAGCCAAAGTTAAGAAAATTATGAAGTTTTGGGAAAAAATTCCATATTAAAATTGTAACCGATTAATCGACCTGTTTTAACCGATTATTCGGATCGAATAATTATTTGAGTTTTAAATTATTTGTTTCGACATTAACCGAAAAAGAGGCGATTAATCGAGGAATCGGTTAATCGATTAACCGAATTGGAAACACTAGTATTTCTCCAGCAAATACATTTTTTTCCCAAATTTTTCGCCATTTTCCAACTTTGGAGATGTTTTTACACAGTATATTATATAGGAACCGTACTATTTATGAATTTCTTAAAAAAATATATTTGTTTACGAGTAAAACGCAACTTCGTTTTTAAAAATCCGTTAGAAATTGACTGAGTTATTAAACTTTTTATTAAAACAAAATTTGTGCAAAAATACATTTTTTGGTCATTCCACTCGAAATGTTTTCTTGACCGTTTTTTTTTATTCAGCATCATTAGTATCCCGTCGAAGTGACCAGCAATGTTCAGAAATCATTTTTATTTTATTTTTTCCTTCAAAACGTTTTTCCATTGCAATCAATTCTTGGTGAAAATGTTCGCCTTGTTCATCGTTGAACTGGCCCAGGTTGTCTGGGAAGAAGTCCAATTGTGAATGCAGGAAATGAATTTTTATTTCACCATACGCACTTAAAAATTCAATAACAAGCGCGACATCCCAGCAAAAGTTTTCATTACCAAATAAGTGGTTATATAATAGAAATTCATAGCTCCGCACAACTTATTTCTTGGCGTCTAAACTCATTATTTTTGTTTGGCGTGTTTGTTTTTATAAGTAGTCACGCTTACCCACTCGCTTACGAAAAAATTAGAAGTAGTTATGAGATTTTGAATAATAAGTGGTTACACACTTGCTTACAAAAAGTTGAATTATAAGTCGTTATCCGATTGCTTACTTGATTCTTAAAAATGAGGAGTTACCAGTGAATTAATTCATTTGATTTAATAAAAAGAACTATAAAAAGAACAAATTATGAATTAATTCCGTTCAATATATGGTGCTTTGTGAATTACTTCATCGAATTTTTAATTCAGAATTGAAAAATTTAATTAAGGAATTAATTCTTCAAAGCTCTGATCACAATATCAGGTAAAATATTCCAACCACCAATTTTTATAGCAAGAGCTTGAGTTTTCGAAGCATTAATTAAAAGATTATTGTCCAAAGGCCATCGACATATTTCCTGTAAATCTTCATTTAGACGAAATACTAAGTCCTCAATCAATCCGATAGGGCGAGATAAATATATTTGTGCATCATCAGCATAAAGATGAACTTTTGCACTAGTGCAGCAGTGTGAAATATCATTGATAAATAAATAGGGAGAAAATAGGCTTCACGGAAGAAAATTTATTTTTAGAAATAACTCTCTGATATCGGTCAGATAGATAAGACCCAATAAGTTTAGAGCCATATTCCTTTCCAAAGTACTTTGAAAGGCTTATGGGAAGGATAAAGTGAGAATTTTTTGTAAGAATCTCTCAGTTAGTTGGGAGAGTTCTCATAGCAAGATAAACATATTTCAGATGCAAAGCGAACGCTAAATTTATTTTGGCAATTAAAACTAAGCCAACTGCAGCTTTAATAGGGCTTCCAAAGAAAGAGTATCCTGAGAAATCTGAACGAACAAAGAGGAAATTTTAAATAGCTTTATTAAAAAATAGAAATGAAATTAAAAATGAAATGAAATTAAAAATGAAATTAAAAATGAAATGAAATTACTTTAGATAATGAATGAAATGTAAAATTTTACCTCAGATTGGAAATAGCAATCTAGAAAACCCGCGTATACCGATATTTATGTAAATCAGAATAAATTTTAAAATTTACGCCGCCATATTGGATTCGCCATTTTGAATTTGAACAATTTTACCTCAGATTCGAAATCAGCAACCTTGAAAACCCCCGTATACCAATTTTGATGTAAATCATAAAAAATTTACGCCGCCATATTGGATCCGCCATTTCAAATTTGAAAAATTTTACTTCAGATTCGAAATTAGCAATCTTGAAAACCTGCGTATACTGATTTTTATGTAAATCAGAAGAAATTTTGAAATTTACGCCGCCATATTGGACTCATCTTTTTGAATTTTCATTCTTATTCAGTGATTTCTTACAGTTTTGGCCAGAAAATTGGGTTATTTTACCTATAGTACAGCAGAGCGACTAATAGAACTTCAAGAAACTGTTATTGACTCACTAGGCAATAGGAAATCGAATCTACACTAATAGAAAAAAGCCCGTAAAAAATTTAGTTAAAACTACTAAAAATTAAGTAAAATTGATGCTGCAGAAAAAACTGCTAAATTAGCAGATTATTTTTGCTATATATTAGTAGTATAGGAACAGAAAAAATAAAACTGTTAAATATACAGAATTTTAGTAATATTTGAGCTAAATTTTTGTAAATGGATAATAGCAAATTAACCTGCTAAAATCACCCAAAAAAATTTGCTTAATAATTTTTTTTGATTTTTTTTAAATGCAAATAAAAATTGAGCCTTTTGAAAACAGCAGTTTACAATTTTTTAGCAAATATTTCTGCTGAAAAAAATTATGACTCCCTCTGGAATTAAAACAGAAAATTTTTTTCTATATGGTGTTAAGGGGCCGGGTCCAAAAAACCGAAACACACCTAAAATGGTAAGTTTTCTCCCGATTTAAAAACTGCATTTGGTTTCACGATCCATAAAGTGTGGCTCCCACTAGATCCATTTAAGACCCCCCGCGAATTTAAAATAGCCACTTAATGTACTAATTATAAAGTATGGGTACTCAAATAAACGGCAATTTTCTTAAGAATTTAAGCATGACCACAACGTACCAAAAAATTAAAAATTTTCTCCTGTGGCGCTATGTCCCACAATACACAAAAAACCCCAAACATTCATTTAATTTTTTAAAAAAAAACATCAACTTTTACCAAACTTTAACTTAAACTGACGCTTCGTTAAAAAAAGCTTGTAGTCAGAATGTTCCGAGTTCAAATCCGGTTGCAAGCAAGCATTTTTTTTGATTTTTTTTTAATTTAAAATTTTTTTTATTTTACAAAATCAATTTTTTTGTTTGTGGGAAAGCTCCTTCAAGACCAACTTTGGGAAAGTGTAATATTTACACTCATCGGTGAATATTACCCTTTCCCAAAATGTTGGATCATTCACGTAAACATTTTCGTACTTTTGGGCGTACTCCAAGCGTTTATGGATGTTCATAGATCTACGTTTTTTTCTCGCAACTCTGCTATTGTACCCATTTCTCTTGCGAACTGTCTGGTTGGAAACAGAAATTTCCAGATCGGTTTTTAATTTTAGATTCAGTTCGACTGCGTTTTGCTTACGATTTTCTTGGACGGAACGAATAATGGCCCGTTCTGTTCGGTTATCGAGAATACGAGGGCGGCCAGAACGTGCCTTACTTTCATAATTCCTATTTTCTTTGAAATTTTTTATTACCGTTTGTACTGTGGCCTTTTTGAAATTTAATAAACTTCCAATTTCATTAAGAAACTTATCATCATTCTGCAATTTAATTACGGTTTTTCGAATTGGTTCCGAAATTTCTTTGCCTTTGCCCATTTTGCTCCACTACTGACTAGTGCTGGTAAGTTCGGTTAATTTTCAATACTCGATATTTTTGATTTGGATACTCGATACTTTGACGACCAATGGTTGATATATGTCCCATTTTTATTTTTTGTTTTATTTTCCACATTTTCCAACCGATTTTTTTTAAACTGACTTGTATTAATAGGGGAGAGTTTTTGCTTTCAGATTATATCAAATAATTGGCCCCATATATTCTTAGCGGCTAATTAATTGACCCCAACTTCTGAAAAATAAGTTTTTTTGTTCATCTTTTTTGGATGTCATTTATTCAGATGTTATTGGTTTTGCAAGACCAAAATTTTGATATAGCATGGACCTGTGCTTCCTGTTTTCAGAAATACCAAAATATTTGGAATAGTTTTGTTTTCTTGCCTACAGGGCGCAAATTCATCATGGGACATATGTGTCCCATTGGTCGTCAAAGGTAAACAAAGAAGAAGTTTTATAGTTTTATTTTGTTCATTAAATTAAACAAAAAATTAATAAAATTTAATAAACCCTTCATTCAACCAAACATGAAAAAGTCTTAGGAAAAAGATATTTGCTTTAAATATATATATCGACGCCTAAAATGCAGAAGGGCGTAACAAAAAAAAAATTCAAAATCTGATTTTTGATTGATTATGATGCACTATACTAAATACATGTCCCTACAAAAATTTAAACTTATATACAGAAATAAACCTACACTGAGAGAATTATATATTTGTTCCTTTTACTCCTGCAAGGAGCATAGGGCCGCTGAGAGAATTATCTGCATGATATTAATGAATTTTTGCATAAAACGAACGAAGTTTCACGGGAACTCGTCCATTTCATTGAATTAATGAAATTTTTCATAAAATATTGTGAAAAATTTCATTTTATTTCTTAAAAGTTTCATTTAAACTAGATTCATAAAATATATGAAGAATTTTCATCCATTTTCAGAATTTTTTCATTTACTTTGTGAAGAAAACTTCATTAGTTCATTGAAAAATTTCATTAAAATTCGTCCAGCAAAATTCCCGCTGTGTATAGTCAAGAGAAGAAATATATCCTTTAATTCCAAAATATGTGTAATTCTACAACGTGTTTTGCTTCTCCTCTAAAAAGATAAAAAGTGTTGTTACGCCATTCTGCAGTTCAGGTGACGATATATCGATTGCCTTTCGTTTGGTTTCACTCATAGCTCTTCCAAATGACGAATTGTAATTATTCTAAATTGGTTGAATTCTATATGCTCGATCACGCAGAAAACAGATTCGGTTCTGACAACCCCATTTGTTGCCAATGGAATGGTTCAGTTGCATAAAATGAATTTTTCGGTTGCGGCTAAAGAATTATTCTTGATGCAACTGAGATTCCGTTGCCACAGTCAAATTAGTCCTGTCTCAATTGGTTTTCTGTTGCCACAACTGAAAAATTCGGCTACCACAACTGAACCATGCGATTGGCTACAAATGCGGTTATCAGAACTGAATCTGTTTTCTGGGTGATCATATGATGGATCGTGATGACTTGGTTGCTGAACATTGTATGTGAAATCTGAATTTCTTCAAATCGTGGCCGAACCATAACAACCAAGAGGCACAGAGTACACTGGTGATGTTAATTGGTGGATCTCATAATTTTCATATGCGTTAAGCAATTCTAGAACTTCATCATCTGCTGCTTAAAACCGACGTTGATTATTTCTTTTCTTCTTGCAGTTATATATTACAACGTGAAACATTTTCAAATTTTGCTCTCACCCATGGAGGAATCAAAATATATGAGAAGGAAGACACCATTTATAGATGAACTACATATCCATCACGTCAGATGTCCTTTTTAAAGGACAAAATGGGAATATATATTTTTTTGACTTCTCTCCAAAATGGGCATCAAACAAGAAAGGATGATCTCCCAAGTTCAGTAATAATATAAATTTTGACAAAAAATGAAGAAAATATTTTTTAAAATTTTCAGTAGAAAAAAAAGAAAAGTTTTTTTTAAATGTAGAAATTTACCTCTTTCATTTGATCCCCATATCAGTATAATGGAATGTACAAAATATCCTTAAAAAAGAGTTTGCCAAAAACCATGCGCTGAAAGTTTAAAGTCCTTTTTTAAGGACTACTAAAGTGATCATGAAAAATTAAGTACGCATTTTTACTAAACGAGGTTTCTTCTTCCACTTGTTAATCGATTTTTTCAAATGAGCAAAATTATTTTGAAAAAACGTTAGAACACTCGATTTTAAGCACAAAATGCGATATGCAAACTACTTCTAATTATAAGAAAAACAAAAAAAACTGGCAATCGACACTCTATGTAAAAATTTACAACAACAAAACCAAAAATGCAACTATTTCTTCAAAAACTATAACAAAACACGAGCAAATTATTACCGTTGACGACCAATTGGATATATATGTCCCATGGATTTTTTCGATGAAAGAGTTGAAAAAAAACTATTTTTGATGACACTTGTGTAGAAATGTTGGGTCGATTATCGCGAATCCGAAAAAAAATATAAATTTTCCAGCAGATTATGTTCGGTCGTCAAAGGATTAACGGTTCTTAAATTTTTTAGTAAAATTCTTTGAAAATGTTTACGTTAATTTCATATTTAAATTTATAAACATATTTTTAAACTTTTTCACCAACTATTCCTTGCGTTTTTCATAGTTTTTTAACATATACTTTTAAATATTTTACTTCTGATTTTTTCTTTTAGCAGAGTTGTAGTTTTGTGATAAATATTTTAGCAGTCACATTTTTGTGGTAAATATTTTAGCGGAGGCACATTTTTATATATTTTGTCTGTCCAAAATGCAACTCAGAGAATATCGAGTAGTATTTTTGAGTATCGAGTACCCAAAAAAAAGACAAATACTCTTTACCCACTACTCATATTTTTACCAGGCGGCAAATTACCGCAGTCGTGATCGAGTTTTATTCGATAGCAATTATTGTTACTTAAAAGATTACAGAGATTAAAACTAAGTTAGAGGAGAAGCATTTCGTTCCTTTTTTACAAATGTGAGTTAAAGTTGTAACAATAGTTATTAGTCTTCTTTTATTTGCACTTTAAAAACGTGATTTTTTAACAATTTCGAACGCTTACGACTGCGGGAATCTGGCCCCTGCTCTACTACTGACACGTTATGATTTTTATTTTCCAAATATGATCACTTTTTGTGAAAGTACAAGTTATATTAATGAATTGTACCATATCACTATAAAATTTGTAGCGGCACTTGTAACGGTACATACATTTTTTTTAGGGGGTATGTATACTTATGTAAATTTAAAAAATGACATTATATGTTTTTTGTAGTTTTTTGTTAACAAAAACAACAAAAGTTTTCTAAAATATGATTTATGTTTTACTTTAAATAAAAATTGCAAGTAAAAAGAAAGTAAAATCATATTTTGTTCAAGAAAACAGAAATTTGTTTCCCGTATGTAAAATTTTGTGAGTCTCTGTATAAAAAATATTCATTGTCATAAGTTGATAACTCGTAACGAAAATGAGCTAAGAGCATGCCAAGTGACTTCTACATTATATATTAGCAGGTTCGGTAACTGATTCATAAAGTTACCCAGTCAGAAAAATACAAACGGGAAAGCGGTGGCAAAGCACTTTAACAGGTGGTACAATTATTGGCAAAAAGTGCTTTCCCATTCCCCAAATGATAACATCATTAGACAAAAGGACCGGCTGTTCAAAAAGCGCCGGAAAAGCACTTCTAAGCACACTGCTTGAAATACTAAGATGTGGTTACTACATAATGTTCCAAAATGGGTTGAAACGCCTCCACAATCACCGAACATCAATCCTATTGAGAAT
Organism: Leucophora obtusa; assembly: GCA_949987735.1. NCBI lineage: Eukaryota > Metazoa > Arthropoda > Insecta > Diptera > Anthomyiidae > Leucophora > Leucophora obtusa. The sequence goes on from OX465297.1 coordinate 29,269,972, forward strand.
TTGTGGAGTTTGCTAGAGGCTAATATAAGAAACTACTTGAATATTACACTTTTTACAATAAGTGTTATTTTTTCGGTTTTAAGATCAAATATGACAAATTCCGAATAGAATTTACAATTTATTTTACAGTAGTTTTGATTTAACTGCCTTTTTCTTAAGTGCACATTTGCTATAACTGCACAAAATTTTAGTTTAGTTTCTATTTTACAATATTATGTACGCAATTGTCTTCTTTAAGTGCTCTTTTTGTACCTGCGCATTTAAGATAACTGCCTCATATTTTTGGCAGTTTTACATTATTTTCATAAAAAAGATCACCGTTAGATCACTCTTGTGTTTTGCTTTGTTTTTCAATTCTAGGAAAAAAAACACACAAAATGAATGTGTTGTCAACCTTTTTTGTGACAAAAATATCCTACTTTGTTTTTTACGAGAGGTTACTGAAAACCTGTCCTAGGATTTGTCTTGTGACATATCACAAGGGGTCAATTTCCCCCTCCTATGACAACGCCATGTAAAAGTGACCAGTCTATTTCATATAAAGGGGCCAGTTCGGTGACAGTTTGTTAAAATTTCCCGTAGGGTAGTTACACCATACAAACAATGGGCATTTGACAAGGGCTCAGAGAAATTTTAATATAAACATAAGCTCAGGCCGCGTATCCATGGAACATTCTTATGGGATTTTGAAGCAACGCTTTAGGCAATTGTACTGCTGCAAACTAAAAGGCATTAGGAAGTTATGCCACTTTATAGTAACATGTTGTGTTTCTTGCGAAGAAAAAATTTTTAATAATAGAAAAAATTCGTAGAAACATTCAGTTAAATTAACACAATTAAAATTTTATTTTATTATTCAATGCATTTATTAATAAAAAAAAGATTTCACTCTTTCTGGATTTAAAAGAAAATCAATACATGGAGTTACGAAAAGGAACCAATAAAAAAAATGCCATATTTTCCCCGAATACCGTGATATACCCTCTTGTAAAAGAGACTGCTTGCCTAAATGGGGATCTGATAGTTCTTCTGCTCAAAAGAAATACAAACAGTGCAATGCAGAATTTAGCTAATTTATTCATGGTATCTTTCGCTCCATTACGCTTAAGAAATAATCGTATTGATTTTGAACCGTCACCAAGTACAGATACAGGGATCGATATCGGTATATGGAAAAATGAAGCAGCGTTTTCAACAAAATATATATTGCAGACCAATTCGATTTGCTTTTAAAAAGGAAACGCTAGAGGTCATAACAGAAGAAACCGGTAAAAGTAAAATCTAAATTGATGAACTTCATCCAGTAATATGGCTGCAGTACACTTTATGGGGCAACCCTCAAAAAAAAAAAAAAAATATGAAAATTTTTTTGTATATGATGTTTATGGGGCTGGGGCCCCCGGGACCCGCTAGGTCCAAAAAACCGAAACACACCCAAAATGGTGCGACGGCTCAAATTAAAGGAAATTTTCTCCCGATTTCAAAACTGCATTTGGTTTCATTTTCCATAAAGTGTGGCTCCCACTAGATATCCATTTAAGACCCCCCGGGAGTCTTAAATAGCCACTTAATGTACTAATTATAAAGTATGGGTACTCAAATAAACGGAAATTTTCTTAAGAATTCAAGCATGACCACAACGTACCAACACCTGAAAAATATTTCCCTGCGGCGCTATGTCCCACAATACACAAAAAACCCCCAAACATTCATTAAATTTTAAGTTTTTACAAAATAAAAAACACAAACTTTTACCAAAATAAAGCTATGTACCAAAAAATGAAAATTTTTTTTTAAAAATCGCGCGATTTTTTCAAAACATTTTCAGCCTGTGACGCTGTGTCCCCTAATATACAAAAAACCCTCTAAAATTCATAAAATTTTCACTTTTTCTTAAAAAAAAATCCCACACTTTCATCACCATAAAGTTTACGTACATAGTATTTTTCAAGGACCGGAAACTTTTTATTTTTTGGTTTTTATCAAATATAATTATCGTAAAAGTATGAAAATAAAAATTCAAACGTACAAAAAAATAAAAAGAAAGAAATATTTAATTAAAAATACTGCTCATGATGAAAATAAAAAACTTTTTCTGTTTTAATTTTCTTTCCAAAAAAAAAAAAAATAAATAGATAGAAAAAAGAAACTTTTTTGGGTTGTTAAAAAAAAAATATGGTTTCAACAATTTGAAAAAAAATATATATGAGACAGCGCATAGAGAAAGGGACCTAAGGGTAAAAAAATCAATTTTTTTTTTTTTGATGTGGACAACATCTGAGCATCGAATGAGACCGATCCCATGCCCCAAAAGTGTTCCCTCCCAGAGATATGCGCGTTTTATGAAAGTGAAGTCGACGGTTCTAAGCACCAGGGATTCGTCCACCATTTCATCCTAAAACAAACAGTAAGAATGTTATCAGTTTTAAATTAATTTCGCGAATAACATAATAAGGTTATGTGAAAAAATTTTCGTACTAACAGAGTGATATTCACGATTTAAAAGAATTATAAATGAGTATTTATTATAATTCACAATTAATAATTTCAGAAAATAAAGCTGGATTCGAAAAACCGCGAGCAAAATTGATATCAAACTCATGGAAACAGCGAGCTAGGTAGAAAACAGTAAAAACCAACTACACAAAACAAGAGGTAGGGACGACCTACGCGAGTTTTCAAGGTTGACCAACACGTTTCTGACGTCATGAGATGTGTCGCTTTCAAATGAGACCAATACCAACAGTGATGGTACACCAAAGATACACGTATTTAAATCTTTAAAATGGCTCTCCTGAACAAAACCGGTTTTTACCCTTATGTCCCTTTCTATTTTGCACGTCATATATATAAATATATTTTTTTTAAGTTTTCTTTAGCTGTAAATTTTGTTTAATCCTAGCATTTAAAAAAAAAGGCTTTGATATTTGGCCGTTTTGCAAATCTTTTTTGCGACATTTTTTCGCGATTTGTTTTTTGCAACTAGCCACCGAAGTTTGTTCTATGAATTGGGTATTATAGTCTCTAGATTACATATTTAACAAAACCGCACCTAAAAAATTACAAAATAGTGGCGGAACGCGAAAAAAGACTTCATGGTAAAAAAAATTGTATTAAAAAACCTCATCAACGATTTTCATTCTGCAAACAAATATACTGATGTAAGAATTTTCATTTTTGCAAATTTTCCCCGTGACTTTTTTTTCGCGATTTTCTTTCAATTATCCACCAAACTTTGTTGTATGAAATGTGTATTATAGTCTCTAGATTTCATATTTAACAAAACCGCGAAATTTTGGCGGAACGCGAAAAAAAAGACTATGGTACAAAAATTGTATTGAAAAACCTAATCAGCGATTGTCATTCTGCAAACAAATATGCTGATGTAAGAATTTTCCTTTTTGCAAATTTTTTTTCCGCGACTTTTTTCGTGATTTTTTTACAATTAGCTACCAAACTTTGTTATATGAAATGGGTATTATAGTCTCTAGATTTCATATTTGACAAAACCGCATCTAAAAAAACGCGACATTTTGGCGAAACGCGAAAAAACACTTTATGGTAAAAAAATTGTATTAAAAAACCTTATCAGCGATTTTCATTCTGCAAACAAATATACTGAATTAAGAATTTTCCTTTTTGCAAATTTTTTTTCCGCGACTTTTTTCGCGATTTTTTTGCAATTAGCCACCAAACTTTGTTGTATGAAATGGGTATTATAGTCCTATAGATTTCAAATTTAACAAAACCGCACCTAAAAAAATGCGAAATTTTGGCGGAACGCGAAAAAACACTTTGTGTTAAAAAAATTGTATTAAAAAGCCTTATCAGCGATTTTCATTCTGCAAACAAATATACAGATGTAAAAATTTTCCGTTTTGGAAATTTTTTTTCCGCGATTTTTTTACAATTAGCCACCAAACTTTGTTCTATGAAATGGGTATTATAGTCTCTAGATTACATATTTATCAAAACAGCACCTAATATTTTAATATTTTTTGTTGCAAAACAAAAACAAAACCCATGTAAGAAACAAAATTTTCCAAATGTAAAATTTTTGCATCATTAATTCGTTTGCAGATTGTACTGAAGCTAAAATTTTATAAATTGAAAAATAAAAACGGTTTTTCTTAATAAATAAATTTTTTTTGCTACGAAAAAAACTTTTCTTTTTTTTTGTACAAAAACTTTTATATTTTTTCTTTTCCTTTTTTTTTGTTTGGAGTTGAAAATAAAAAAAATATCATTTGTATAAAAATATAATTTGTTATTTTTTTTTTCTTTTTTTATAAAGATAAATATATTTTCAATTTTGGATGAATATAAAAAAAAATAATTTAGAAATTTACTTTATTTTGAACAGAATACTTTTTTAATTCTTGATGAAAACTTAAAAATAAAGTTTTTTGTTTGTAAAATCCGGTGCCTGGTATTTTTTAACACCTAAAATAACAAAAATGCACCTAGCCCGAATTCTATTTTCCGGATCTTAAAACAAAATGCATATTTGGAATCGTGAGAAAATTTACTTTAATTTGAGTTGTCACACGTGCCATTTTGGGCGTGTTCCGGTTTTTCGGACCTTTTTTTTTTTGAGGGGTGACCCATAAAGTGTACTTTTGACAGTAATATTCCCATTTAATAATGACTAGGGCAAGGAATTTCATGCACTTAAAAATTAAAAATATGCACCTAAAATATGCGGCTAAAAAAGAAAAATATGCATTAAAAATATGCGGCTAAAAAAGAAAAATATGCATTAAAAATATAAGAAATATGCACTAAAAACTATTATTTTTGCAAAAATAATGTAATTTAAAACTTAAAAATATAATTAAGTTAGTTATTTTGCAAACAGACACAGAACTCGAAGATTTTCCATAGGTCAATAAAGTTTTTAAGAATGTTTATTTTGATTGAATCAAAATATAAAAATTTGAATTTTTATATTTTTTACAAAATAAAAAATGCTCCTAAAAATATCCACAAATATGCATTAAAAAGGCACCAAATATGCATTTAAAGTCAAAATATGCAAAAACATGCATTTATGACAAAATATGCAACTACAAACAATGATATTTAGTTTTAAATTTGATGATTCGGATAAATATTTAGTCCATATTAGTTTTGGACTATCGACAAAAAACATGCATTTGCATGAAATTCCTTGCCCTAATAATCACAGTATTAAAATAATTTTAAAATGTTTCTCACTATGATTAATGGAAAAGTTGGCCAAGCTTTAACAAGCACAAAGGCACCTCTACATATGTATGTTCATTAAAACAGCGAAATGGAAATTTCTATAACCTTGCCATGTAACCATATCTGTAGGCAATACGAGAATTGCCCTTACGGTAAAAACATTAGTAAATGCATATTTTTGGTTTACATAATTACATTTCTTAAAAATGATTAATTACAAACTTTCATTTATTTAGAATTGGAAAACGGATTTCAGAAGACGTAAATTTTGATTAAGAAATAACTACTCTTGAATGAAAAAGAAGATTTAAGAGACGAAATCAACAACTTTCAATAATTTGTATCTTTTTTTTACAAAATGTATCCATCATGCATTCGAGCAGCAAAAAACCATTTCCGGCGTTGGCGGATTTAGCAAAACCGCCTCCATACAAATCGAATTCTTCACAATCGAAATTAACAAAAAGTGAAATATTCTTGGTGAATCTAATACAGTTTTAATAAAATATATGTATGTAAGTCTTACTGGTAAATATTGCAAAAATATTTGTTCAACGGCTTTGCTCTAAAAATGCTTAAAAACATCTATGCCTACGCCTTAAATAATCAGGGGAAATATAAAAAAAGGGTTCAAAAAATTATATCTTAATTAAAAAAATCTCGTCATTTTAATACTATGTTTTTTTTTAATCTATTTTAAAGTATTTCTTAATTATATGTCGTTATTTTGATTTTAAATGTTATGTATTGTTGAGAATTTTAATGTTAATTGATATAATTTTTATTTTTTTTTACAAATTTCTTTTCTTAACAAAGCAAATATTTCGTTGAAAATGCTCTTCCTTTTCTTCTGCCGCGCTTCCAAAATTGTTGTATTTACTTTCGTCGGTAAATAAGATACGTTTTTGGAAGTCCGTACCCTTATTAACATGTGTTTTAACAAATTCAAGGCGGAGTATTCGGTTTTGGCAGATATAAGTGAATTATTTAATATCAACTCTGCTTTTAAAGCCATTCTCATGCAAAGCTCTTTGTATAGTTTAGGGTAGACATTCTTTAAGAATACTGATAATATCGCGTCATGACAGCTTTTTCGGTCGGCCAGATCGAGGTTGATTTTCAGTATTTCCTTTTTTATTATAGTTTCTAATAATGGTTTTGTACTGCAGAACGACTTAATTTTACCATTTTTGCAATTTCACCATAACTTTTTTGCTCTTTTCGGAGATTTATTACCAAATTTCTTACTGAAATATATATTTCTTGGCGCTTTTCCATTTTAAAGGTCAATGAATTATGTAAACCCAATATTTAAATATAATGTTAGAATTTTAGTTCCTTGTAATGATACACAGAGAGAATTATGCTGGACGAGTTTTAATGAAAATTTTCAGTAAACTAATGAAGTTTTCTTCACAAAGTAAATGAAAAATTTCATAAATATGGTGAAAAAGCTTCATATATTTTATGAAACTAGTTTTAATGAAACTTTTTCATTGAGTGTATGAAAGTTTTAATAAATGAAATCAAATTTTTTACAATATTTTATAAAAAAGTCCATTAATTCAATGAAAAGTCTCAATGGACAAGTTCCAGTACAACTTCGTTATTTTTATGCAAAAATTCATTAATATCAAGCAGATAATTCTCTCAGTGTAGGCAAAATATATTTAATCTCAGCTAAAAAAATGGGATTCTCCTAGTTTTGTATTTTTCAAGTTTTCCTAGAAGTAGTCTCGCTGTGTGTAGACTTTTGTCCCACTTATAATTATATTTTCAAGTTATGTTCTTTAAAAAAAAAAATTACAAATGCCCTTATTAAATAATTAATTGCCTTAATTATTGACATAAAAATATTTTTCATTATCGTTATAATTTCTCCACAATCATGAAATAGTGGGGTGTATGTAGACTTTGGTCCTCAACTGTAAACATATGTATGTATTTCAAAATACAACAAATAAATTTTTATATTTAATTAATGAAAATATAGAAATGAAAACGTATTTAATATGCAAAGAAATAACTTTCTTTTAAGCAGAAAGTGTAAAACACTTTCACTTTTAGAAAAATAAGTTCATTTAATACATTTTTTTGGTTGGCTATCTGAAAATAGCAAATTAAAAATTTATTTATCTCAAGATATACCATATTTATTTTTTTTTTATAAAAATATTTGGAATCGAAAGGGGGCATATATAAATTTAGCTCTATGTTTGAATCCCAAAAACTGTAAAAAAAAACTTTAAAATTCACAAGTTCTTCATAGCCATTAGAAAGCTACAACCATATCAAAGACAAATCTTACTTTTTCGTTACATTTTCAAATAGTCCGATCTATTAATCTAATCAGAAAAAAAATCTACGACAATTTCGCAACAATTCCAAGCAAGTGAAAAATAATTTTTCATATGGAGTTTCAGTTTTTTTTTGTTGCAAAAGTACGCACAAAATACTTGGCTTAAATAAGGGTTGTCATTCAGAACAAATTTTGCAAAAATGCGTACTTTGGTTACAAAAAATATGTTTTGATAAAAGAGAACTAAAACTAAAAATAGATAAAGATGACTGAATTTGCAGCCAATAAGCTAAATTAAATATAGTAAAAAGAAAAACAAAAAAATTTATCCAAAACTAATTGAATTGGTGAAAAACTATGACCAAAAGAAATAAAACAAAATTCTTGTTTTGCTTTCTTTTTTTCTAAATGTCAAAAAATTGTCGACGGTGTAAAATTTTTTAGCTGAAATCATTTTTGACAATTGCTTGCTATCATTTATTGCATTTGAAGACACGTGTTTAAGAGCACAGCCCCATCAGTTTAATGACACTCTGACAACAACACTCCAAATGAAAGGTGAGCCAAAATACAAACAAAACAAGCAAAAATAATATAATACCCCATAAAATAATAATCATAATAACATCAAATGGTACCTAATATTATAGGTTTCTATTACATCGGGTGTGTGGTGGTGGTAAGAGTCATTCGGCTAAAGACGAGTACTTAAATATTTGCACAAAATAAAAAGAAAAACCATCATGAAAAGCAAATAAATCGTCACGATTAATTGTACACGTAGTAAATTATTTCTTGTTTCTGTTGGCTTTAGTGATGATACTCGTGAACTAATCTTCGTTCATATGTTCCTCGTTGGCATCTTCGTTAGGTGAATATCAAACAAATAATATTAACGGGGGCAACTAACTACAACAATAGCAAATGGCAACTGTAATAAATAAAATAAATTTCAGACATTTTCGCTCATATTTTGTTATACAACCGTTGATGATTATTTTGTGTTGTTCGTTGTATTTTTTTAGATTGCCTCTTCACGTTCTTTGCTCGTGTTATTTTAGGTAAATAGGTGTATAGAAACCACAAAGTATATGAATACAACAACACGAAACAGTATAAAATAAATTTTATAGTAATCAGGGCAAGGTTTGTTGCTTTTTTTCACTTTCCAAGCATTTTATAAAAATTCCATTTTTATCAGAGGCTCTGGTTAATCCCGGGAAACAGTATTTCCCGGCTTTTATCAAGCTGTTTTATATCGCTATTCCAGTAGTATTTTCAAAAATTTTCGATTTCGTATTGACCTTGTACTGCTCTGAGAATATCAGACTACAAGTTATGGACATCTTTACAAAGCTACATCTCTGTAGTGTCAACCATAATAGTTTAGTTAAAATCGTCTCACAAGATTTCCAAGAAATGGTTCACAATTTTAAGAAAACTTGGTAAAATAATTAATTTTCTTGCAGAAGACTTCGAAAACATACTTTATTGTTTGCTCCATTCCCATTTGGCTAATGTAGCAGACTACATTTAATATGAGATTTTGATGCTTCAAATGATGAAGGGAACCTCGAAAATCCCCGAAACGATCGTCTTTTCATTCCTGATAAAGAAAAATAAAAGTTTTTGAGAAAAAGTACTTATGTTAATTCATAATAAGGAAATTTGCCTCGAACTGAATTAATAAATGTCTAATTAATTTTTTGTTTTTATTTAATTTAAATTTTTCATAAAATTTTACGAATTTTAAAAAAAGTTTCAGGAGACTTAATCTATCAGTGTAAGCTTTTGTGAAAGAAGAGATCATGTATGTATAGTAAAACTGTGCGCTAAGATATCATGATTATGTCAGGTGTCCTTTTTAAAATTTTACACAATCTATGATGCTGATGTGGGTATGAAATATAAAAAAGGAGAATATCTATCTCTAATAAAAAAAACTTAATAAAAGTTTTTGTTTTTCTTTCACCAAGACAAAACTAAGCCAGTTTGTATATTTTCAGAAAGACAAAAAATTGTGCAATTTCAAGGCTATTGAAAATTAAAAACAAAATTCCTTCCTATCAATTTTCGCATGGCTGAGGGCAAAAGCTGAAAACTGTAGCAGGGTGAAATCTTACAATTATAATTTTTTCAAATATAAATTATGGTTACTTCATACCGATCTAGGATATCCAGCAAAATTTTTATGAACTGGTTGCCTTTGAATCTGTTCTAGAATAGGTGCTTTTACCACCGGTTCCGTGGAACAGGTTCTAGAACTGATTCCTGGAAGTCAAAATGAAAGGCCTCACTGTCGCAGAACCGGTTCTATAACTGGTTCTAGAACCGGTTCCAAAGCAACCTGTTCTAGTTTGGAGGAACATAACCTGTTGCTTTTGGGACAAACTCAAACAAAAATCACCGATGATAGAACATAAATTAGAACAGGTTGCATGCAAGAACAAGTTGTTCTACAACCGGTTCTTTGCATCCGACAATAAAAGGCGCCGCAAGATGGCGCTAATCTAGCATTTATTAGAAAATTGTAAAAAATTTAAATTTGGACTCCTCAAAAATGATTTTTTGATATGTCGTAGTGGGACTTTATTTCCTATCGAAAAATCGATTACACAATATCGATTGCTTAATCGACCCACCCTAGGGTTGCCAGACGGGCTTGATTTGGCTTGATTGTCAAGCTTTTTCAATGCGTGTCAAGAATCAAGAAAAAATGCCATTTGTCAAGCTAAAACGGAATTTTAGAAATTTTCCATCAAATTGATAAGAAAAATCAATAAAAATTAACCATTAACAAAAAAGAAAAAAAAAACTAATTGTTTTTAAATGAACCATGACTAATTTTTAGGATTAAATGACTGTTTCCATGGTAGTAAAGCATAAAAAGTCTTTCTTTGAATGAAAAAGAAACGTTTGAGTTAGAAGCCAAACAATTTTTACAAAATGCTGTAAAATACTTAGAAAAAAGTTATGCTTTTGGAGAAAAATCAGATTTTTAGCAAATTGCTGTTTTTAATATAAAAAACTCGTTGTAGTCAAGGAATAATTAAGCAGAGCTGCATTTATGTTAAAAATATCAAATTCAATTAATACTGATATATTGTATGCAGATTACTGCTGCCTTCGGGAAGTTCGGAAGAATACCCAAAAGGCATATCCATTGACAATATGAGCCCATTTCTTTAAAAAATGTAGTACAAAGAATGTAGGAAATCTGTATAAATTAATATTTAAATTTTCAAGTCAATTTTGCAATTTTTCTGCTAATTGAACTGAATTTTAAATTGTCAAGAAAAATCAAGCCTTGTTTTTGAATGTCAAGAAAAATCAAGCTTTTTCCTCTGAATGTCAAGCTTTTTGCCAATTTCGATCTGGCAAGCTTAACCCACCCTAATCTGCATATTTGCAATTTACTAATTTGGTGTGCAAATTGTAATAAATCGTGAGCGTCTTTTTTAAGTCAAATGCTTTTGAGCTACATATTTTATTCACTGTTGTCAACTTTTTTCCTAAAAATATCGCTAATCACTAAACTAAAAAATCATTAGGAAATAGCTAAATTATTAAAACTTAAAAAATTTAGCGGAAAATAGCAAAATTTCACGAACTTTTTAGGTTCTGTTGAAAAATTTAAGTTTTCCATAAAAATTTAGCGATAAATCGCTGAATAATAATCACGTAAAAATTCTATCAAAGAAATAATATTAAAAAATGCCAAGAAAACGTAGACTGACTTAAAAAATCGCTAGTTTTCCCGCTAATAGATACATAATTCATATTTTATTCCCCTAAACGAGTTGAAATATTGCTAGATTTGACGAGAAAATAACTAAATTCGCAACAGCGATTTTGTTTACCTCAATCTTTCGTATTGTTTAAAAAAATTTCTGGATGACAAAAAATAATAATAAAATAAATGACAAATAAAAAAAAAAAAAAAATAAAAATTTTTATGCTAAGTAATTTTGGTCATTACTTTTTCTTATTTTCTAAATATTAATATGGCTGTTGATGTCAAAAACAGATGTTTTGTTTTATTTGCAACTAAGGTTACTTAGCGTCTTGACGAGACATCGATTTGTTCAACCAACGAACAATTTCTTGTTCGCCCATGAATTACTCTCGTGTGGGCCACTCTTGTTCATGTTTTGTTCTTGTTCAGACAACGTTGTCAGCACAATTGTTCTCCCAACTATGTGCAACATCAACCACGATAACAGATCTAACTTTTACTTAGTGTCATTACTAAAAACTAAAGAAAATAAAAGAAAATGAATAAAATGTTAAGAAAAAGTAAATAGTTTGCATTTTTATTGAATTAAATGCATTTAATTTTTATTATTGGAAAAAAATTAGTGAAAAACACATTGAAAACATGAAAATAGTTTCGTTTGTGACCTACTCCAACAAAAAATAATGAATTGTCTGCCATTACGTATTCTCCACCCAAAACAAATGGACAAATTTTTTCCCGTTATTCTGCCGACGATTAGATTTTGTGCAAACAAGTCAATGTCTCGTCAAAACTCAGAGTTATATGTAAAGTGATTTTTACTACAGGAGGAAAATGAAGCAAATTGCAAATACATGCATTTTGTTGTTGTGTTGATAAAATCGTTATTTTTTGCAATCATTTGCAACGCTTGCATCGTTGGCAATACCCATCGTGAGTTCCCTTAATACATATATTATAAACAATAATATACTCATTTTAATCGCTTAAGAGGAGGGCCCAAACTATGAGATTTTGTTGTACGTCAAAATGGTACTAAATTCTAAAATTAAAGAAAAAAACTCATTTTAGTCCCTTAAGACTCATTTTAGTCCATTAAAAAAAATTTTCCCTGCGGCGCGATTTAAAATATTTTACTTTTGTGATCGATAAAACGTGGTCCTAACGGGATCCGGTTTAGTACATTGTCGACCCTTCAGAGGGGCAATTCTGTAACTTTTTAACGACAAAATTTAGTAATTGACAATAGTAAACTGACGACTTAACTACCGACTTGTAGTAAAAATATTAGAGAATTCCACTACAGGTTGTGTTAAACCGTCCTCTTTTTTAGGGCGTCCGGGGCAGTCCTACTTCTTTTTCAGTAAGTGTCCGGTGTTGTCCTACTTTTTGCACTTTTCTCCATAACTTTTTTTTAATGGTTCTAAACTTTTGAATTGTTGGCATCACGGTTTTGTCGCTGTTATTTTAATTGACTTAGCATCACTTACTTTGATTGCCAAAATGAGAAGCTTATCAGCAGTGAGCCAACTGTTGAATTAAAAAAAAATTAAAATTGTTTTTAATGATGAAAATTTATTTAATGAATTCCTCATCCTGAAAAATGATGTAAAAACCTTAAATTCAATTAACACGACTGATAACAAGTTTTGGTACGATTTTTTTTTATTAAAAATGATGTTTGCTATGAAATGAAAAACCTTGTTGAGTTTTATTTTTTCTTACCAGCATATAATGCCATAAAATGCATACAAATCGCAGTGGACGCCAAAAAGAAATAAATTGAATTCAGAAACTGTTTCTGATATTATAAGAGTCAAATATAACTTTGATATGAATTGTCAAGAGTTTTATGAATATTTGAAGAAATGCGACATAATATATTGATTCAAATTGGAAACGTTGAAAAATATTCATGAAATTCTTGATAATTTGTATCAAGAAATTATAGAAATGTACATTACATTCCCGAAAATGTATGCAATAAATTTCTTAATCGTTTTTTTTTTTTGTTAAGGTACTACTAATTTTAAATTCAGAATGATTTTTATCTTTTTTGTAAAGTTTTTTTAATCAAGGCGCAGTGGACGCCAGAAAAAAATCGAGTCCAGAAACTATTTCTAGTTCTATTTCTGATAGAACTAGAAATACACCATACATTTTCAATATTTTTGAAAAAATTTTGTTTTTTTCCAAATGAATTGAAGGACTGTACCCTGTATTGAAATTTAAAAATTCAAAATGTTTTCGATTTTTGTTTTTTATTTCATATTATTGAAAAGTGTGTGGCCAATATTGAAATGTTAGGTTTTTTAAATTTATTTTGTTGTTGAAAAATAAATTAAATTAAAAAACCATATAAATTATTGCAAAATAAAAAAATAATCACTGTAAACGTGGTTTTATTTTAAAATCTGCTAAATTTTGCAATCTTTTGTAGGATGGAATATATTGATCAATTTTAATTTCGTTTATATTTTTATAAAAACATTGAAAGTGTGTGTGAAAAGATCAATAAAATTTAAATAAATTAGTTGGTTAGTTTTTTTTGGCCAATACTTTTCTTATTTGTCAGAATATATAATTCAATTTGTTGAGCTAATAAGGCCTAAAGTTTTTAATGTAAATTAAAGACCGTTTAAATTATATTGACCGTATGTGCTCGGCTTTAGAGTCAAATAAAATTTTTATATGAATTTTCATGAGTTTTTTTTATACTAATTCAAGTTGGAAGTATTGAAAAACATTCATGAAACTCTTTGCTATTCGTATCAAGAACTTATAGAAATGTACATTCCTGAAAATGTATGCAATAAATTGGTTAATCGTTATGTTGTTTTTTGTTTATTATGTACCACTAATTGTGAATTTTTTTTAGTGGAAATAAAAAGTTTTTAATTTATAATATAAATTTTTATTTGTATATTTTATCGCGTTTTTAATTTCGGTAAAATTAATTTATTAAAAAAAAAGTGTCCTCTTTTTGAAGACAAATGTCCTCCTTTTTTGAGCTTGACGTCCTCTTTTTCGCAAAAGGGAATTCGCAACCCCAGTCGCAGGCAAAATTTTAAGTTTCAGAGTACGTAAACTTTTTTTGTATTTTTTGTAAATATGCAAGCACCGCAGGAAAAAATCACAGTTTTAAAAAAAAAATATTTTAATTGTAATTCTTGGCTTAAAATAAATGCTGTTGAAGCTAACATTTCCAGTGAAACATTAAAATAGTTCAAATGAAGGGATTAGTGGTACTTACGTGTACTTAACTCACATTCTTCCTATTTTAAGTAAGCACCGTAAGTTGTTTTTAACGTGGAAAAATTTCACTCGAACTTTAAAGGCTTTAAATTGCAATTTAATTTATAAAAATTAACAAATTTTTAATTTTGTAACAAAGACACAATCGCAGTAAACACAAAGTCACTTTTTTCAAAGAAAAATAATATTCTTGTACATTAAATTTGCGTAAAAACAAACTACAGAATTTTCACGTGAGACCCATTATCGTGAAAAATCATATAACAGTTTTTTCACGTGAAATCGAAACAACTTACGGGGCTTTAACTAGCAAATTAGCATTCATCATAAGATTGACACTAGGCTATTAGTTAAACTTAAAAAATCGTGCTATTTTGCAACAATTAGTTAAACTCATTGTTTAAAAAGACGTTTCTGCAGTATTGATTTTTTTCTTAAATATTTTCTAAACTTTAGAGCAAATATGTAGATTCATTTTAAAAGAAAAGGTTTCAGAAATATTATTGAAATTTTTAGAAAGAATAATATAGATTTTTGAAAATTAACGTGAGAATAGGTAAGAAATTCGTATGGGAGCCGTGTATTTAATCGTGTATTATATTCCGGCCAAAATCATGTGGAATTAAAAGAAAAAAATAGCTATAATCTCGAAATCCGCTGAAATAAAATCTCTGCCCTAGCCAAATAAAGAAAGGAATTCCTACAAATTTTGTAGTTTTTATTCTCTAATATGTTCTTATTAAAACTTTAAAGTCCAATTGTTGATTTTTTAATTTCTTTAAAAAATTTCAAGAAATTTTGGCACTAATTTAAAACGAGTTAGCAAAACACAATGTACAAAAATACTTTTTATCTGAGTTTCTTGGAACTTATAGAATAAAAATATGCTTCTGCAGTAGATTATTTCAATAAATTTTAAAATTTGGACCCGAGTTTATTAAGTGGTCTGCGACATATCAGTTGACGGGGAAATTATAATAACTCGGGTGATTTTTAACCGATTTACGGTTCGAATTAGTTTTAAAATATCTATGTTTTTGAGAAAATGTATACAGTCATATTTTCCCCTTGTAATCCGATGAGGCACGTGTTCGCAATATTCTAATTTTTTAGGAGACGTAGTTTTACACCAAAATAAATATTTCCAGGGAATAACTCAAAATTTATTTTCCTCCATACAATCTTCAACAACCTCATGTGTTGCCCGTTCAACGGATATACGAACCTATACGTCCCATGGATGGAGATATAACGATTGCAAAATTTCAATAATTCTCGACCGTGGAAGAAAAAAAAAAAAAAATCAATCGCCTTAAAATATAAACGAGGCGAAAAGTAAACAAGAGTGTTCTAAACAAGAGTAGACGGAAAAAGTAAGAACATAAGAGGAAATGCATAGAAAAGCACTTGACAGAAATAGATGCCCTTAGAAAAACCTTACTAAATGTTAAACTAGATCAAAAGAATCTACAAGAACGGGTTTACTTTGCAAAGGAAAGTACTAGCAAACATGCAATATATTTTTCAACAATCATTTGTTTTTGTTTATGATTTTGTTTCTTCAAAATGTTGTAAATTCATCCGCGACCACCTAAAATTTAACCATCCAAACAAATCCACAATATTGCGAGGACGTCCAATTAAAATGTTAATTGATTGGATTGGATAAAACTATAATTGCAAATTTAACAACATACACCCAAAATATGGATGACAAAAGTAAACTCTGCCCCTTAATTTTTGACGAAGTAGCTCTTATAAAGGAGCTAACATATAATAGAGGTTGTGATGGATTTGTTGATTTTAGTGGGGGGGGGGGGGGGGGGGAAGAGAGTTCGCTATTGCTAATAAATACTTTTTTTTTTGTTAAAATGCATTTGTACAAGTTGGAAATATATTATAAGTTACTATGTAGTAAGAGACGCTGAAAATGGTGATACACTAACTGGATGTTCCAAGCTTGTATGGAGGAAAATAAATTTTGAGTTTCCCCCTGGAAATATTTATTTAGGTATAAAACTACGTCACCCAAATAATTAGTATAATCGGACATCGGGAAGACGTGCCGCATCGGCCTGGAGTTTGAAACACCGATTACAAGGAGAAAATATCACTTCTTGTGCATTTTCTCGAAAACATTGATATTTTAAAACTAACTCGAATTAAAAACAATATAGAATCGTAATTTGGAGTGAATTCTGTTTGTAATAAAGCAATAAAATCTTAAATCGGTTAAAAAACAGCCGAGTTACTACAATTTCCCAAGGCAACTGATGTGTCGCAGACCACTTAATCAAGAAATTCGGGTCCAAATTTTAAAATTCATTGAAATAATCTACTACAGAAACATTTTTTTTTTCTATAAGTTCCAAGAAACTCAGATAAAAAGTATTTTTTCTACTGTGTTTTGCTAACTGTTTTGAAATCTACAATTTTAAATTTTTTTAAAGAAGTTTTAAAAAATCAACGATTGGACTTTAAGGTTTTATTAAGAACATCTTGTAGATTAAAAACTACAAAAATTGTGGGAATTGCTTTTTTCATTTGGCTGGGGCAGATATTTAATTTTAGCCAGCGATTTTAGCCTTGCTTTTAGGCAAGTTTTTCTTTTTTCTTCTTTTAATTCCAAATAATTTTGGCCGGAATATAACAACACAAGATTAAATACTTCAATCCTGAAAATTAGGACAATATATAAATACACTAAATTGCCCCTGTGTAAGGTCAAATTTTAGGAGTTTTTAATTTTTTTAAACATATTAATATAACAGATATTCCTGAGCAGATATTGATGAAACTTTCTGATATTATATTTCTAGGCCTAGAAATAATATTCTTAATTTAATTTCAGAAAATTTACCCTTGAGAGCTGTTGGGGCCTGTATGCCCACTGAAAAAATATTAGTCTATTTTCACCATATGGCCAAAAAAGTTTCATTAAAATCCGCTCAGGAATATATGTTATATACAACGGTGAGCAAATGCGGCCCTTTGCTGATTTTTGTGCGGCTCTTATTGAAATTCAAGTTTTTGAAAAAAGTACTTATTATGTTAATTCATAATAAGGAAATTGGCCTCGAACTGAATTAATAAATTTCTAATCAAATTTTTTTTTGCTTTAAAAATATTTTTTTTTCTAATATTTTGTTTCAAAAATTTTTATATAAAAAATTGGGGCTAATTTTATAGTCGGAACTAAAAGGTGGATTTGAAAATTGCTTACTTAAAATATATTTAAAGGAACAATCGATCTTTTAGCCATTTTAGTTAGAAATTTGTTAGTGAAGAAGTATTTAGACAAAAGTCGATCTTAGTTCAGACTGTTAAACTGGCCCTTAATTCTTTACATAATAAATTCAACTTCATTTAGGAAACAGTTGACATTCACAAACACATGAGACATTCACAAACACATGAGACATTCTCATTCCATAAATATACCAGACATGTGATTTTGCATTTAAAAAAAGTATCACATTTGTCAAGTTTTATTTTTGTGTTTCCTCACATTTACGAATTCTTTTATAAATACGATCGAGTTTTTTGTTCAAGTGATACCAATATTCAGTAAAAGTTGTTGCTAATTTTATCAAATAATTCTTAAATTACGATTTACAACAATTTTATTAAAATTTAGTAGCGATTAATAATTTTTTCTACTAATTTCATTATACTACAAATCCGAACGCTTGAGTTGCTAAAATTAGCAAAGTATACCGAAGGGCGCAAAATAGTTAAATTTCCAGTAATAACATGAACATTTTTAGTAGCCAAAGTTTTTTGTTGAGTGAGCGAGTTTTATAGTAAGCACAAAGTACGAGTTTAAACTTAAATTTTACTTTAGTGAGAAATTTGGTTTGAAAATTTATTACTCAAGCAAGGATTCATTAAAGTTCGTAGTTAATGCTGACTATAATACTGCACCGATCTGTGTGAAAAAGTCGAATTACTGACTAAGGCCCGATTACTGATTAGCCGACAGTTAAATTAAAATTTTATATGAGAAACAACAACAAATGTATCAGTTATAGACCATGTTAGTAGCTAACTGAACATTCAGTAATCAGACCCAAATCTTTAAATTTGTAATCATCTATTAAATTAACCTTTAATGCATAATGTCCCTTTAAAAGGCGGGATTTTTTTTTGCTGTGCGCAACGAAATTGTTAAATAAAAATTCGAATCCAGGAGGTTATTAATTTTTATAAACGTTTTTGTTGTCGGAATAATATTCAGTCTCTTATAACTCGGTGAGTTTTCAAATTTACGTTGGCCGATTCCGCGACACCGCGGATCAATGTAAAAACTATAAAAAAGTGTTTCAATAATGTTTAGTTCTACTTACATAATTCAAAAATACAAAAAAACCGTTTTTATTTTACAAAAAAATAAAGTAATAAAACAGTCCCTTCCGCTTTCCTTTTACTTAAATGTTTGTAGTTTTCTTTTTTTATTGTATGGTACGGCCCTGTATAATTTACGCAAAACCGCAATATGGTCCTCGGTGACAAATCTGTGCCCACCCTTGTTATATAAATATGTTTAACAAAAAAATTAAAAACGCCTAAAATTTGACCTCTGACCTTACACAGGGGCAATTTAGTGTATTTAGGGTTACCATCCGTCCTCTTTTCCCCGGACACCATCCTCTTTTTTAGTGCGTCCGGGGCAGTCCTACTTCTTTTTCAGTAAGTGTCCGGGGTTGTCCTACTTTTTGCACCTTTCTCCATAACTTTTTTTATTGTTTCTAAACTTTTGAATTGTTGGCATCGCTGTTTTGTCGCTGTTATTTCTATCGCCTTGGGAATACTTACTTTGATTGCCAAATTTGAAGCTTATCAGCAGTGAGTCAACTGTTAATTTTTTTAATAAAATAACATTGCTTTTAATGATAAAAATTTATTTAATGAATTCCTTATCCTGAATAATTATGTAAAAAACTTGAATTCAATTAACACGACTGATAACAAGTTTTGGTGCAATTTTTTTTTTAATTAAAAATGATATTTGCTATGAATTGAAAAAAGTTGTTGAGTTCTTTTTTTCTTACCAGCACATAATGCCAACGTAGAACGTAAATTTTCTTTAATCAAGGCGCAGTGGACGTCAGAAAAAAAACTGAACCCAGAAACTATTTCTAGTTCTATTTCTGATATTAGAATGAAATAAAATTTTGATATGAATTGTCAAGAGTTTTATGAATATTTGAAGAAATGCGACAGTAATATATTCGTGGTCTTTATGAAATCCCCACCGGAATTGGATTGGAAACGGAATCGGAATCCATAAAAAATTTGAAAAATTTGTGTTTCAGAAAATCTATGGAATATGTGTAAAAAATTAATAACACTAAAAATTGACTGTCAAAACAATTTTAGTCTGATCGGAAATTTCCTCATAAAATCCGTAGAGTGGATTTATAGCATCCAACAATCGGAAATTTCAGTAAGAAAAATTTAGAAAATTTCCTCATTCTTTTGCTTGTACGAAAATTTTTAAACGAAAATTTACAATATTAGATTCTATAAATCTTCTCTACGGATTTGATGAGAAAATTTCGAATCCTATTAAAGTTATTCTCATTAAATTAATTAATTTTAATAAAAAATTACATTTTTTTATTTAAATTTTTAAAACATAAATAAATTAAACGTTTTATGACGTGATTGTAATGCTATTTTATACAGTATCGTTTACAGGATCCAATCCGTTTCCAATTCCGTTGGGGATTTCATAAAAACCACGATTGATTCAAATTGGAAAACTGAAAAACATTCATGAAACTCTTAAATGTACATTCCTGAAAATGTATTCAATGAATTGGTTAATCGTTGCTTTTTTTATTTATTTATGTACCACTAATTTAAAGTTCAGAATGATTTTTTTGTTTTTTGTGAATTATTTTTTTTTAGTGGGAATAAAAATTGTTTTATTTATAAAATAAATTTTTATTTGTATTTTTATCGCGTTGCTGATTTTGTAAAAATGTCCTCTTTTTGAAGACAAATGTCCTCCTTTTTTGAGGTTGACATCCTCTTTTTCTCAAAATGGAAATGGCAACCCTAAGTGTATTTATATTTAGGGCAAAACTTTACTTTAGGAGGCACCCCTCAAAAAAAAAATATGACCCCCTCTGGAATTAAAAAAGAAAATTTTTTTCTATATGGTGTTAAGGGGGCCGGGCCCCTAGGACCCGCTAGGTCCGAAAAACCGAAACACGCCCAAAATGGCACGTGTGACTACTCAAATTAAAGAAAATTTTCTCACGATTCCATTTATGCATTTTGTTTTAAGATCCGGAAAATAGAATTCCGGTTAGGTGCATTTTTGTCATTTTAGGTGTTAAAAAATACTATTTTGAAAAATGTACGTAAACTTTTTGGTGATAAAAGTGTGGGATTTTTTTAGGAAAGTGAAAATTTTGCGATTTTTAGGGGGTTTTTTGTATATTATAGGATACAGCGTCGCAGGCGAAAAAAGTTTAAAAAATAGCGGGATTTTTTGAAAAAAATTTTCATTTTTTGGTACATAAGTTTTATTTTGGTAAAAGTTGGTGTTTTTTTTTTGGAAAAAATTAAAATTAAGCGCCGCAGGTTGTCATAATTTCCTTTTTCTTTGAAATTTTTTATTATCGTTTGTACTGTGGCCTTTTTTAAATTTAATAAATTTCCAATTTCATTAAGATACCATAATTCCGCAATTTAATGACGATTTTTTGAATTGGGACAGCATCATTCGTCTTTTAAGGTTATTGAAGAAATTTATAATATAGATAAAGATAACGTACATTATAAAATCTGTCCTAAACTTACAGAAAAACACAGAAGAGATAAGGAGGGAAAATATATCGCTCTAGAAAATTACGTTCAATATTTAGTGCTTAAATTACCAACAGGCAAAACGAATTACTTTATCGATGGCTATGCATTAACATTATAAAGGGAAGAAAGAAATTTTTGAAAAAAAAAAAAATTCGAAATTGTCATTCACTTTACCGGGAAATTAAATTTAGAGACTAAGGCCTTACGACCGTCCGTCTGTGCTCCAAATTAAATATTTAACATCCCCTTTAATATCTCTAAAGGTATTGTTATATAAATTTGAAGGTTCAAATTATAAAGGGGATGAAGCAGTACAACTAAAATGGAACACAGAAGAATTACACGAAATAATAAATGCAGATTGTTCTTCTGGAAATGTTGCTGGCATTATTAAAGACGACCTCGATGAATATGATGATAATGAACTTAATGAAGAAGTTGATATGATCCCAACTCGGTTAAGTCCCAAACAAAGCTGATCTACAAATACAACGTTAAGTCATTGGCTATGCATTGTATAAAAAGAATAATTGGTAAAATAAAGTGCAGGAAATGTTATAAAGAAATGGTAATGAAGTCAAAAAATTAGGCTCTATTGGAAGGGCTGATAAAGGCGACACATTATGAAGGTGATAAATATCTAGCGCTCGTTAATCCGACGGAAAATACTTTCAATATTTCCCAACATTTCCCTGGTGTGAAATTGATTTAACAATATTCTACATAATCAAAATCTCAAAGGAAAGATACTTGGTATTATAATAACAAAAACAGAAAAACAATTCCCCACTGGTTTGTTGGCGATCAAGAACGCATAGAATATAAAAAAAAACTCTTGGAACACCTCGTAATTGCTGTGCTTTATAAAAACACCAGGTTGTATTTCCGAGATCAAAATATTGGCAAAAAAATTAACGTAAGACGAATAGGAAAAGCAAAAACGCAAAATATCAGCCGAAAAAAGCAATACAGTAATTTTGCCTTAGCTGCACAATCAACTTTTGCAAGAATTTTTGTGCAGGTAAGGAGCAAAAATCGAAGAGCACGATGATTCAGTACCTTATGGTGGCGTGGAAACCTGCATTCTATATTGAATGTGTGTGTCCGTTTACTCGTAATTCTTACTATTTTCTTTTTGGTAAAAAAAATATGACCCCCTCTGGAAATAAAAAAGAAAAAAACCGAAATTAGTTTTGGGAGGTCTTGGTCCCGAGAGGCCCGTGCGGGTCAAAAAACGGGGAAAGATATGTTTTGTTCGCTTGACGAATTATTCACAATTTAATTATGTTTGGTTTTAGCCGTTATATAGAAAGAAAAGCAAAAAATATTTGACCTCAAATTTTAGGTGTACGTAAACTTTTTGGGTTATATGAAAATTAAAGTTTGATGGGAAATGAAATGTCGATAGTTAAATTAGCGCCGACTGACGACTATTGTTTATTTCAGTGTTGATGACTTTATTTTAAAATCGCTAAAAACAAAGAAAAATTTGTTCATGTTCATGAGACTAGTTTTGCCAGATACCAAAAGTCAAATAAATAACTGGACAATTGAAAAAATTCGCCTGGATTTTAAAAAAATAACTGGTCAATTTAAAAATGCGCTTATGGTTCAAAAAAGGGGCCTTAAATGCATGGTGTAGCCATTTGGCAACATACCAGTTTTTTAATAAAAAAACCCACTTGATGCACAAAACTGCATTTTTGAGCACTGGGGCCCCTTCTGTACAAAGTGTTCTTATAATTTAGCTCAGATTTTTTCAACAATTATAGGAAAAATCTTGGTTTTGCTTCGTATGTTTTTAAAAAATCTAAAACACGTTTGCCCCTGGTATGAAATTGATTTAACAATTCGACATAATCAAAATCTCAAAGGAAAACGAGTAAAAAGGTTAAAGTCGGGCATGCCGACTATACAATACGCTACACCAGTCTGGGTAAAAGCCACCTAATGTTTGGATCCGAAATTCGATGGGTTAAAATGGAGCTTGTGTCAAAATTTTCTATAATGTGAGTCAGCGCACCAAATTTCATTAAAATATCTTAATATTTGCGATCTGCAATTTGTAACCAAGCCAATTTTGGGGGACCCTTATATGGGTACTAGGTCTAAACATGGACCGATGTTCACCAAAATCAATAGGCTTCGGTCCTTGGGCCAAAATAGGTCTCTGTACCAAATTTCATCAAAATATCTTAATATTTGCGACCTGCAGCGTATAAACAATATAATTTTGGTAGGACCGTTATATGGGCACTAGGTCTAAACATAGACCGATGTTCACCAAAATCAATAGGCTTCGTCCTTGGGCCGACATAAGTCGGTGTACCAAATTTCATCAAAATATCTTAATATTTGCGACCTGCAGCGTATAAACAATATAATTTTGGTAGGACCCTTATATGGGCACTAGGTCTAAACATGGATTTCGACCAGACAGTATTGTATGAAATAATATCTTAATATTTAAAATTTGATGCAATTGGGTCCAGTTGGATAAAAATGTTCGCATTTCTATTTTTATTAAATATTGTACTGAAAAACAATGTGGGATTCACGTAAGGTTTCGTGTATCGTGTGAACTAAGCAAATCTAGTAAGTTTGCGAGTCTTGATGTGAAACTGCCTACATAAAAAGTATCTACACATTAATCAGTACTTATACGAGTATAGTTTAAGAATCACACAGGTCAACAGCAAAAAGAGGTTTGAATAACCACTATATAGATTTGATGCATCATGGATACCTAAGTACAAAAATGGTAAAATTTTTCAATTCTATGGATAAATTTATTTTAAAATAATTTTTTAGTAAAATTGGCAATATTTTGAGACATTGCTGCACTTATATTGTTTGTCATAACTCAAAAACAACTTGTCCGATTTTGTTAAACTATATTTACAAAAATTTTGGTTCACAATATCTTTAAATGATGTATACAATTGTTTTCAATGCGATCAATGGTTTCAACGTTATGAAACAAATTGTTAGACAAAAAATTGGTAAAAAAAAAATATAAAAAAAATCTGGAAAAAAATCGAAAACTGCAAAAAGTATTAAATTTTATTTATTTGTAGTGAAGCTACATACAAGCGGCCCTATGCTCCTTGCAGGAGTAAAAGGAACAAATATATACATATCATGTGAATTAAAGTAGATATGGATGATGAAAATCGATACATGCTTTACGTTTTTATTTACAATTAATTGAAGGTATTGGATATTGACAAGCCCTGTAGAAAATGGTATAATGATAATACAGAACATAGAAACACAGGTGCATTTTACGACACAGATTTTGGCAAACCCCCTTTACATGTAGCAAATTGTTTGGAAAAAAACCTTTATAACATTTTTATGATTCTCAGAATTAAAAAAAATAAGTAATAAACATTACGATTGCGGTAGCAAAGTAATAAACGCTCATAAAAGTGCGTGCACGCTGAATTGCTCTTTTTCCGTTTGTAACGGATGATTTTTTTACATAAAATTCCTTAATGTTTTTTATGATTCTTGGGAATAAGAAAAAAATTTGAAGAACACACAAACTGTACCCACATAAAGGGTTATCCCAAATTATAGTATCAGTATTTATAAGAGCTCCTTGAGCCATTTTATTTTATTGAAGAAGTGTTTGCGATAACGGAAACATTATTTTATCGCTATAAAAGAGTCATTCAGCTTACAAGTTAAAAACAATTTACGGATTCATTTTGTTATTTGTGCGGCCAATATATGGGATTTGTTACTGATTATAATATTTCTATATTTAAATTTAACGGTTATCTTCTTTTATTTAATAATTGGAAAAGTTGACATGAAAATTATTGACTTCAGAATAACAATAAAAAAGTTATTAAATTCTAAAATTATTTTATAAGTTCAAAAACATAAAATTGGGGAAGTCTCCACAAACATATCACCGAGAAAAAAAAACGGAACCGTTCTTAACTTCATTCCAAAAGTCATATGAAGATTGCTATAATATATGTACATATATCCGCACAATTTGAACAAGCATTGGACACCGAGTACTAATATATGCATTTCATGTCGATTGAATTTATCTATGAGGTCTTCTAATGTAAAGTAAGTATAGGTTAATACATTTGGAATATCTTATACTTAAAAGTATTTCTTAATTAAATTTTGAATTCTTCATATTCGTTATTTCAATTTTTTTTAATTTTACAGACGACACTTCCAAATTTCGAAGCCTATGCTATGGAGAGAAACAGCGAGCCACGAATCCGATTGTTGTTTTTGTTTAAGTACAAAAACCGGCTTCGGAAAACATATGCGATGGTCTTACCCCACGAGGTCTGCTGATGGGTTTACACTTAAATATGCTCAAGGTCGGGGTCCAAGCTGTAGTCAAGTGCTTTCATCTTCACCAGGGCACTCAACCTCAAGTATGTGTTACGAATCAGATAGTTCACATCCAGCACTACCATCTACATTTGAAAATGACGAGTTCATCCCACACAAAAATTTCTCGCCGAGACCATGGAATCAAGACCAGCTTAATAGTGTAATTAGAGACCTTGTATTGTCGAAAAGATCTTCGGAATTACTTTCATCCCGGATGAAAGAAACAGATGTCACAACTAAAGTTTCGTATTACCGTACTCGAGAAGAAGGCTTACTTCATTATTTTGTTGAAGAGGATGATTTTGTGTGCTGAATTAGAAAAAATTGAATGTAGAAATATTACAAAAAAATCACTTCGCTCTGGAAGAACTCAAATTCAGAACTTTAACGAAATTATTATATATTACAATATCTAATTATATATTTAAAATACTATTAATTGAAAACATAATTTGCAGATGCTGTTGACACAAAATGGTTTAACCTTTTTAAGATCTGCAAAAAAAATATTTATAAGTAAATCAAATTGAGTTAAAAAAAGTAAAAAAAAAATTTTTTGTGCCTTTCGATAATAATACCTCAGTCACATATAATTATATGTGGGGTTATATATGACAATATATAATAACATTTTAAAATATTAATCCCAAGTTACAGTAAACATAACTTTCAGGTGCTGTTGGCAGTAAATGAATTAATTTTTTTAAGATCTGTAAAAAGAATATTTACAAGTAAATTAAATTGAGTTAAAAAAGTAAAAAAAAAAAATTTTTTTTTTGTGCCCGAGCTGGGATTCGATAGTAGGGTCTCTCAGGTAATATGTGACTATATATAATTATATATTAAACACATAGAAAATATTACTGACGTGGGACCATATATAATCATATCTTAAATTATATTGTTAATCTTGCACCATATATGGAATCATATATAATGATATCTTATAGCATTTAATGTAATATATAATCATATATAAAAATATCTTACATCACACAACCAAACAATTTTTATAACAGGGCATATATTACTATATCTCAAAATATATGGCTTATATGCCACCATATTTGATCATACCCAGGAAAATTTTTTACAATCGGTAGCCAATCACACCCATTCTACAACTGGTTCCACTGCAACTGATTCCATGGAACTGGTTCCGGAACCATTTCCTGGGATCCTATATGGAAGGTGTGGGTGACGTAGAATCAGTTCCAGAACTAGTTCCAGCACCGATTCTAGAGCAACCGGTTACACTTTGGAGCCATAGAAGGGGTTGCATTTGGGACAATTTCAAACAAAAAGAATCGGTGTTAGAATCGACAGTAGAAGGGGTTGTGAATGAAAAGTAGCTATTGCACAACCGATTCTTTGGAACAGAAAATTTTCCTGGGTATATTATGTTATATATGATCATTTATAATTATATATGACAACAGATCTGTCATATCTCATTATGTATAGCATATATGGTTGATATCTAATTTTATAAAAGACCTAGGTCCCTTTTCCCGAGAAAAGGGACCTACCCAGGAAAATTTTTTACAATCGGTAGCCAACCACACCCATTCTACAACTGGTTCCACTGCAACCGATTCCATGGAACTCGTGCCGGAACCAGTTCCTGGGATCCTATATGGAAGGTGTGGGTGACGTAGAATCAATTCCAGAACTAGTTCCAGAACTGATTCTAGAGCAACCGGTTCCACTTTGGAGCTACAGAAGGGGTTGCTTTTGGGACAATTTCAAACAAAAAGAATCGGTGTTAGAATCGACAGTAGAAGGCGTTGTGAATGAAAAGTAGCTATTCTACAACCGATTCTTTGGAACAGAAAATTTTCCTGGGTAGTGTGTGAAAATTAAGTTTTGAGAAGAACGCATTTAAAGTTTCTTTTTCTCATTTTTATCGATTTTCCGAAGTTCGTTTTGTACTCTTTTATGGGGTAAATAAATTTTTATCAGAAATCTTACTCATTTCATCTTATTCTACCCCGTTTTAGGTACCAGAATCCACTCTTAAGTCCAAACCCGTTTTTTGACACACTAGTAGGGTTTGGGGTTCGGGAATTCCTGGGAAAAGTTTTCCGGGAATTCCCGCGAAAATAATATATTTTTCCCGGGAAAATGGGAAATTTTAAAAATATTAAATTTTTAAAATTGTTTTTGTTTCGAATAGGATTTTCTAATTTTAGTTATAAAAAACATTTTAAATACCAAAACAAAAATGTCATTGTTAAAATCTTTTAAAAGGGAATACATTTATTTGACACACAAATAAAATCTTTGCCAAGTAATTAGGAGCATTTCAATTAATAAAGATTTTTCGCATAACTTATTCAAAATTTAAGTAGTAAAACCTAAAAACTTGGTAAAATGTTTAAAGAAATATGAAAAAAAGCTTTGTTTCTTACAAATAATCGCCCTTACTATCTAAATTTTTCAAATGTATAATTTAAGTAAAGTCGACTTTAGTTAAAATATTGGGTGGCAGTATACCTTGACTTGGTTTATTTTTGGAGCATTCTGATTGGTTAATTTATTTTCAACCAATCAAAATATTTGAAAATATAAATATTTTTGTAAGATTTTCATACACAAAATGAACAAAACCGTTTGATTAAAAATAAAGTCGACTTTAAATTTAAAATACTCCTTTATAGTAAGGGTCAATAATTTTATAAGTAACGTTTTCATTAATAAATGTCAAGGTTGGTTACCGAAACGAATAACGGTAAGGGTAAGGGTAACGGTATCAGATTTCGTTTGTTTAGGTAACGGTAAAGGTAACGGTATTTAAGACTGTTTCGGTAACGGTATACCGTTATCGAAACAGCAATACCGGTACGTACCGGTATTAAAAATTATGTTAAAAACTTATAAAAACAAGTAAAAACATGGTATATTTTTAATTTTAAGTACTGAAAATACAGATTTTAAGCTATAAATTCAATACTGGTAGTTTTAATAAGTAAAATTATTATCTATAAATTTTTTGTAAAAAAAAACACTCAATATTATAAAATAAAAAATAAAAAAATTTTAATTTTTATATAAAATAATAAATACCGGTAACTACCCATAAAAATAACGGTATCGGTAACGATAACGGTATTTATAAATTTTTTTAGAGGTATCGATAACGGTAACGGTATTCAATTTGAAACGGTATTTTAGCGATAACGGTATTATAACGATAACGGTAACCAACATTGATAAATGTGAAAAGAAAAGACTGGTTAACGGTGGTATCTAAATTTGGTTATCCGACATCTAAATTTGGTTCACAAAAAATAAAAAATGTATGGTCATGCAACTTCTCTTGAAGAAAACAACAACAAGAATAACGTTTCAGCTAAAATTATCAAAGTACCCGAAGAAAAAAGTGTAAGCTGAATAGGCATTAAAGGTTTTATGGTAGGGCAAACATTTCCTGAAATGGTATCCAAATTAGCTGCAGTCAATCCGCACCATAACTAGATCTTCGTTTATTCGAGAAAGTTTTTATAATAAAAACCTGGCATTGCAAAAAAATGAAACCGATGTAAAGAACATTATATTAACCCTACGGGAAATTTCAACAAACTGTCACCGAACTGGCTCCTTTATATGAAATAGACTGGTCACTTTTACATGGCGTTGTCATAGGAGGGGGAAATTGACCCCTTGTGACATGTCAGAAGACAAATCCTAGGACAGGTTACTGGACTCTCATAGAAAACAAAGTTCAGGGACCTGTCCTCGGATTTGTCTTGTGACATGTCACAATGGGTCAATTTCCCCCTCCTATGACAACGCCATGTAAAAGTGACCAGTCTGTTTCATATAAAGGGGCCAGTTCGGTGACAGTTTGTTAAAATTTCCCGTAGGGAAATTACTACAATCATGTAAAAGATATCATGATAAAAGAAATATCGAGCAATATTTCTAACAATAGGAGATTTACTATATTCTTAGATGAATGGACAAGAATATCACAAAAGAGATATTTGAACATATGTATGTATAAACGGAAATAATTCATTTTGATGAAATAAGAAGAATTGTAGAAATAAGACTAGAAGAG
This sequence comes from Leucophora obtusa, assembly GCA_949987735.1. Lineage (NCBI taxonomy): Eukaryota > Metazoa > Arthropoda > Insecta > Diptera > Anthomyiidae > Leucophora > Leucophora obtusa. Next base: position 29,299,726 of record OX465297.1, read on the forward strand.
TTTTATTTGTCTTTGGAAAATAACATTGTGGCCACCATATCTAATGGGCCAAGTGTGATGAAACGGTTTGTTTCCGACAGTCCAGTAGTAGGTGCTTTCTGCTGGAATCATGCAATTCATTTGGCAGTGCTGCGAGTAATTTATGTGAAATCAAATGTTCAACATTCTGATATTTTTTACTTTGAATTTTCACTACACAGACTGCATTTGTACTGAAATAGTGTTTTTTTTTTAACAAAAATTACTTATATAGGTGGTTTTCATTAACAATTTTGTTCAAAAATATTTCCCGGGAATCAAATTTTTTTATTCCCGTTTCCCGGGAAATAAAAAAGTCCGGGAAATCCCAAACCCTACACACTAGGTCCCTTTTCTCGGAGAAGGTCACATATGGTTATATAAGGTACCACATAAGAAAAATATAATTATATATGGCTACCTACTCACATATATAACATAAAACAAGATATTACTATATACGACTATATATAAATTTTTTTGATCGGGTACATATAATAAAAAAATTTAACTGTGTAAAAAGTACTTATTTAAACTAATACGAGTAAGTCATTTTATATTTTTATTATTAGGAAGTCATTATTTTATATTATAAAATAATGCAAAAGGTAATGATATATCATTTTTGGTAATGCAGATAGTAATGAGCTGTCATTACCAATATTTTGCTGGCTATGTAATGAATTTTCGATGTGAAAATTTTTACATAGCATGTGGAAAATGTTTTCAAAATTCAATAAATCGAAAGAAGAACATTTTAACTACTCAATTTTATGTATGTACCCAGCAAAAACAGACATTACCAAGTAATGAAGCGAGTAAGTAGCACATAAAGGGTTTCACTACTTACCAGGCTATTTACTCGCAACATTACTTTTGTTCGCGATGTCCAAAAATTCATGGGTGGTCATTACCGTTTCGCTTACAAAAAAAGTGAGAATAATGAGTTACCCACAGTGAAAGAATAAGTAGTTACTCACAAAGATAGAATAAGTGGTTATTCAGAAGTGAGGATATAATTGGTTACCCTACATTGTGAAATAGTTGGTCATATTGGCAAAATAATTTTTACTTTGGAAAATTTCCTATTTAGTTCAAACAAATAAAATATTAATATAAAAAAATACCAAATCGGTACTTATTTAATCAATTACCAGTAATTACTTTGCAATAATATATAAGTACTTCTATAACGTATTATCAGTAAGTCATTATTTTGTAATGAAAAAGGTAATGACATATCATTAATTGGTAATCCATATGGTAATGACTTGTCATTACCATGTTTTTGCTGGGTATATCAAACAATAAACTAAAATTTTGTGAAAATGAGGGAATTCACTTAATTGTGAATAAATTCGAAAAGAATCAATAGATTTTTATGATCGATATCTCATTTTGTTGCTATTACATGTGCTTTGCGATAAAGCAATAAATCTGACCAATTTTTGCCGTTTTCGATTTTTCATGATTTTTTTAAAACAAAAAAGTTTGCTATTTTCACGTAAAAAATATATGTTTTGCTTAAATTTTTGATTATAACTCCGAAACTACTTAGCCGATTGAAACGCAATATATAAATCTATAAATATAAATCTCTATTTTTCTAAGTTTATTTTAATAAAATCGGACTAACCCTTTTTGAGTTATCATTAATTCTGTGGAGAAACTTCTAAAAAAATTATAATTTTACTAAAAAAATGTTAAAAAAAACCTCTCCATAGAATTTTAAATTTGGACCATATTTGTATTACTGCACTCATAGAAAAAAGTTTGTAGAAAAGTTAGTAAAACTGTTAGTACTTCAACTTAACAAATTTTTAACTAATTTTTAGTTAAAATTGAATTTTTAGTTAACTTTTTTGCTGAATTTAGTTACTAATTTTTAACTATAAATTTGCTAACTTTACAGTATTTTTCTGAATTTTATTTACTAATTTTTAACAGAAGATTTGCTAATTTTACAAATTTTTTGTAAACTGAACCCCCAATTTTGGAGCGCTTATAAACAGAATGTTAAATTACTCATAAAAATTACTGCATATTTTTAACTCGACAAAAATAATGCAAAATTTTAAATAAAGCTAAATTGAAATGGTTGAAAATTTGTCCTAATCATAAAACATCTAAATTATTAAAATTTATGAGAAAAGTTTCTATTTATCGTAATACATTAATTTTCAAAGATCAAGGTTTATTTTGGACGAACCATTTTAATATGAAAATTGTGATTAAAAGTATATCTGAGAAGCAAGTGGAGTTTACGGGGATGACCATAATTTTTCCCCCCAATATTGTACTTTTTAAGCTTATTTAAAGAATACGATATTTTTAATCGGCCACACCTTCTTTCCTGTGGGTGGAGCTTTAGAAGTGAAAATGGAAACTCAAATAAATTCGGAAGTACATATCCGATCAGCAAACAATGAAAAATCAAAAGAAGGGTCTCTGAAATACATTTTGTTATGGTTAACATATTAGGGGTTTTCATATAAACTCGTAAATGCCTTGTAAACCTTGTATAAATATAACCCATATTTTTTATGTATGGAGTTTGACATTAAAATCATAAACATACCAGGTTTACAACGTTTACGATTTTATATGAAAACCCCTATTGTTGTCTATAAATATTACCACTTTTACAAAAAATCATTCTTGGGAAATTTTCATTGGCATTGAAATATAATTGGCATTACTTTATCTCAATGTCAACCCAAGAAACATTTTTACGGACTCTCCGGCACGTACGGAATCATGAATCCGGCTTTTACGGCAAATTAACGGTCCGTAATACACGTATCCGTCAAAGCTTGTAAGTATACGGAACTTTAACGGACCGTGTATTCGGATTTTCGAACACAATACGTTTTAACTCCGTTTCCGTACCGTAAAATATGGACTTAATTGATTTTAATTTGTGTTCAAAATAAAAACAATTTAATTATTTTAAAAACTTTTTGTGACGAGAAATTGTTGGCGGTAGCTGGAATAGGTCCCACACATCAGCAATTAACTAACTTCAAGTCGCATACATATATTAGATGGTAAGAATAATAAAATTTAGTGCGTGTTTTACAATGATTTTGGTAAGATCGTTTGTTTTTGTAACAAAAGCTCTGTTCCACGTACGTTAACGCGGCTACCCAATTTTTCCAAAATTGTGTGTAAATTGTTGTTGTTTCGAGTAAAACACCATCGTAAATGCAATCAATTAAACCATAACTAATTTATTTTTTCTTTTGCATTTAGATGATTGATTTTATTATGGGTGACTATCGTGAATCGATGCGATGTACTAAATATAGTATAAATGTAAATAATATCGTTATTAATAAATCTATTAAAAATAAAATAAAATTTAGTAAATTTAATTTACTCAAAATTAGTCAATTTAGATAGATATACAAGTCCGTTTTTGGTCCGAAGTCCCTCCGTTTATACACGACATAACGGTCCGTAAATGGCCCGTCATAGACGGACTTTCAACGGACTTGTCCGTTTTTTACACGATACAACGGTCCGTAAACGGTCCGTCAATGACTGACTTAAAACGGACTTGTCAGTTTTTTACACGACATATCGGTCCGTAAACGGTCCGTCATTGACGGACTTTCAACGGATTCGAATCAGTTTCGATGTTCCTTAAAATCCGTTTTCTGGTCCGTAAACGGATCCGGAAAACGGTACGTAAACGGAGTTGGATTCCGTTTATAATGGACCGAAAACGGTACGTAAACGGAACGATTTGTTTGTTGGGAATGTTAACAAATTTCATCACCGTTCAATCCCAATGAAATTTTTTCAATTTGCATCGATGAAAACAATGGTAATGAAATGTACACATAATTGAAGAAAAAGCATTGTACGTAATATAAAAAAAATATAAGAAATACGCGAGTTTTTAATTTTTTTTCTTAATGTATTCTTTTATTAAAACATGAAAGCAAATACTTCTTTCATCAATTATAAATGGGCATTTATTTAGGCATTGAACAATGCCAATTGAAAAAATTTCAATTAATTGACACATTGAATAAACTGGTCCCAAGTATGTTTTTAAATACACGTTTATTTTTTATTTATTAATTTTCATTTCATTTGCTTCTTTTTTACATTTTTCCAGTCCACTAGTAATCTGCAAAAGTTTTGTTGATTTCAGAAAATTTTAGCAAAAATTTTGCAGATTTAACAGTTTTTGTTTTTGCTATTTTCATTCTACTATTATTTAGCAATTTTTTTGCTGATTTCAGCAAGTTAAATTGTTATTTGCAATTAACAAAAATTCAGCTCAAATATTACTAAAATTCTGTAAATTTAACAGTTTTTTTTGCTGTTTTCATTTTATTAATATTTAGCAAACTGATTCTGCTAATAATAGCAGTTTTTTCTGCAGCATCATTTTTAACTAATTTTTAGTAACTTTTTCTGCTATTTTTACGGACTTATTTTGTATGAGTGTGAAACCACAACACATCAAAATTGTATAGTGGTTTTTAAAGCCTTTAAAATTTTTTCGATTTTGTTGACTTGTGTAATCAATAAAATAAAAAAAATTCTAAATAAAATGAAATTTCAAATAATTTTCCATAAATCAGCATTAAAATTGTGATACCAAATTTGACATGAAACAGTTTTTAATAAAATTAAATGTCATGAAATAATCGTGTAAAAATGTTTTAAATTTGTAAATAGCAAGGTTGGTTACCGTTATCGTTATAATACCGTTATCGCTAAAATACCGTTTCAAATTGAATACCGTTACCGTTATCGATACCTCTAAAAAAATTTCTAAATACCGTTACCGTTATTTTTATGGGTAGTTACCGGTATTTTACCGGTATTTATTATTTTATATAAAAATTACAATTTTTTTATTTTATAATCTTGAGTGGTTTTCTTTACAAAAAATTTATAGATAATAATTTTACTTATTAAAACTACCAGTATTGAATTTATAGCTTAAAATCTGTATTTTCAGTACTTAAAATTAAAAATATGCCATGTTTTTACTTGTTTTTATATGTTTTTAACATAATTTTTAATACCGGTACGTACCGTTATTGCTGTTTCGATAACGGTATACCGTTACCGAAACAGTCTTAAATACCGTTACCTAAACAAACGAAATCTGATACCGTTACCCTTACCGTTATTTGTTTCGGTAACCAACCTTGGTAAATAGTGTATGTATGAATAAAAAACTAGATTTCACAAATAGGAGGAATTATTTTTATTAGGTGTTTATTATTTATTACACAATTTTAGTCTGCTTGTGGGTAGACAATTTTTTGTTTTAATTTCATTTATATTTTTTGGTATCCTTCAAGCCTATGGATAAATTTGGTGGTACGGTACGTCATTCCTAAACCAAAATAATTACTTCGAAGAATTGGCTAACTTTTATTAATATGACCCAATATTCAATTTAAAAATAAAAGAATCTGTTGTTTCGATGTAAATTTATAACGTTTTAAATTAAAATGAGATTCAATTTGGATTTACTAAGAAACTACTAGTTTTGGGTTCAGTATGAATGAGGTATTAGGAAAATGTTTTGAAATATTAGATGTGTTTGTGCGACAAGCTATCAACGTTGACTTATGTCATTCCCATACAAATTTGGCATTATTAACGTTAAGAGTTAACACTAAACGGTGGCTAATGTTAGATTTGTATGAGAATGACATAAGGCAACATTGATAGCTTGCCGCACAAACACAGCTTTTAACTAAAAACAAGCAAAAAAATTTAAAGTAGGGCATGCCGACTATATGATACCCTACCACAGCCTGGTTAAAAGCCAACTAATGTTAGGAATGCGTTGAAACGGATTTGTGTCAAAAGTCTATAAAACGGTAAGGAATTCTGATTTTACCTAATGTTAGGGATAGTTAAGAGAAAATCTGAAATATAATACATATGGGCGATATGTCGATATATGAACCGATCCTATTTAAAGGCATTGTCTATAAGCCCATTTGAATCAGTGTACTGAATTTCATTATACTTGCAACTTGTAACGTCCGAAGAAGCCAATTTTAGGAGGACATTTCTATGGGCACTGACTTAAGCACAATAGTTTAAATAAGTACTTTTTACACAGTTAAATTTTATGCATTTTTTATTATGTGTAAATACGTTTTGTGTTTAATGACGAGTCCTAAAATTACACATTAGAAAACACTAATTTTTCTGAATGTCCCAGTGTAGAAAATCATTACCAGATATGTGGTTATGTAACTACATAATTGGTAATGGTAACTACTTACTTTTGTTATTACATTTCTTATTACCGTTATATGGCGATGTCGCGAAAAATAATGAGTTATGGTTACACACCAGCCTACGAAAAATCAAAAAATATATCGTTACCTATGTGCTTACCAGTACTGACTAAAATAATGAGTATAAAAAAAGATTTTCAAAAAAATAAATTATATAAAAAAAAATATTTTTTATTGCATTTTTTTTTAAATAAAATTTGCTGGTGCGGGAATCGAACCTGGGTCTAAAGATTGCCAGTCAATAGCTCTACCATCTGAGCTATATCGACATGTAATATTTAATAGATAAAAACTTAATTGACCTACTGCACACAAGTAAGATTACTCGCCAACATACAAAAAATCAAAAAATATGTGGTTACATATATCCTTACCAGTGTTTAAAAAATATTGAGTCTAAAAATAGATTCCAAAAAATTTTTAAAAAAAATCAAGAAAATTATTTTCTATTTGAAATAATGATAAAAATAAGTCATTATCAGTAACTCTTTATTATATGTTTTAAATTAATGCAGAAGGTAAGTGGGTGTTATTACTGGTAGTCCAAAAAATAATGACATGTCATTACCATTTCTACACTGGGGTATTTACAAAAAATAAAACCAGTTTTTGACGGTTTTGTAGACTAATATCCATGAAAATTTTTACCGATTTTAGCAAGGTAAATTGTCATTTTTCGATTAATTAAAATATAGCTGAAATTTTGTAAATTTAACAGATTTTTTCTTGCTGTATCTTTTTAATGTTTAGCAAACTTATTCTGCTGAGTTCAGCTGTTTTTTTTTTCAGCAAACATTTTTAAAGAATTTTATATTAGTGTATGAACAATTAAAAAAATTTCGAATGAACGAGTGAACTAGAATAACACACTAGTTCAAAAATAAAATTGATTCAAATAAACTGTGAACTATAATGCCCAATTCTAGTCATTTTTATTCCGATTGTTTGTACAAAATGTTTCATTTTATATGGAAATTTCCGGCTGTCGTCACATGTTAACTCACCGATCTACTCACCATGGGGCAGTGGCTCAAGTCTCTGGGGGAAAAAGTTTTGAATTTAAATATTAATTTATTTTTAACACCGCGGTTACCCAGTGGTATGCCAGCGCTTGATTTTTTGTATCCCTAACAATTTCTGACTGGCTGTTAAGAACCCAGCAAAAACAAACATTACCGAATAATTATGCGAGGAAGTATCACACAAAGGGTTTCACTACTTACCAGGCTATTTACTCGCAACATTACTTTTGTTCGCGATGTCCAAAAATCCATGGGTGGTCATTACCCTCTCAAAAAAGTGCGAATAATGAGTTACCCATAGTGAAAGAATAAGTAGTTACTCACAAAGATAGAATAAGTGATTACTCAGAAGTTAGGAAATAAGTGGTTACCCTACATTGTAAAATAGTTGGTCATATTGGCAAAAAGAAACTTTTTACCTTGGAAAATTTCCTATTCAGTTCAATACAAATTTATAAATAAAATATTAATATAAAAAAGACTTAATCAGTACTTATTTAATTGCACGAATATATAAGTTCTTCTATAACTTATTATCGGTATGTCATTATTTTGTATTTTAAAGTAATGCAAAAGGTAATGACCTATCATTACTTGGTTATCCGTATGGTAATGACCTGTCATTACAATGTTTTTGCTGGGAAGGTTGAAAAACAGTAAAATAAGCCGTTGAAATAAAAAAATCCACTAAATACTTAAACAAAGGTGCTATAGCGGAATTTTTTTTCTTAAGTTTCAAAGTTCAATTTGGTTTATCCAAAAAATGTTTACACTACTTTCGTTAGAAAAAAAAATTAAAAGACTCCAGTTTAAAATAAAAAAAGAAAAGCAAAGAAAATCTTATTTTTACAAAACAGGCAAAAATAAGCTAAAGAAAAATCTCTAGCATTAATTCCAACTTGTTTTATATTTTTAAATAAAAAACAAGCGCTTGCTTCCTTTTGGTAATTAATGAAGCATTTTTCATGCAAGTTTAGGAAAATTGTTTAGTTTAATCTTTTTCTTAATTTAAGAGCTAGGTCTTAATGTGCTCCTCTTAGTGAGTATTTTTTTGTATATATCCATGGAAAATTTTTTGGAATTTTACAATTGTTTTGAAAAAGTAATGTGTATGTAAACTTCAGTCAGTATCTACTCTGTTTTTATATGTATGTATATTCCTTTAATTGGCTTTGTGTGTGTCTTATTTTCATGTGTAGTAGTTTTATTTACCTGTTTTTAAATAAATACGAACTATTTTTATTTATTAGTCGTACCTCACTTGGTTTTGTTTTCTTCATTATATTTGTATTTTTCCTCAATTTTGAGTATTAGTTATTCTATTCTATCGTGCTTGCTGACGTGTTTTTATTTTAGTTCTATTTACGATGGAGAAACCTTGAAAGTGTGTTTTTACTTGTCATACTTTGTTTTCGAATATTTATATGTACAGTTCTTTCGTATATGGGCATTTTCAGAAATTCTTTACATTTATGAAAAAAATATGTATGTTTTGATTTATTTTCCTTACTACATCTATTAGGATTTATACTATTACAAGGTGGGTCAAAAGTAATATCATGGCATAATTTTTGGAAATGGCGTCATATGTTATTGTGATTTGATGCAATGATATAGGACGCAATTGTCAATCACTTTCCACGGCTCTCTTCTAAATACTGAACTGGGTGGGATTTGGAGCATGAATGAAAAATTAGATTATTGAAATGGTACAAAGACTTAACAAAAATAATACTTTTTCGAACTCGACGGCGCCAAAGCAAAATCAACAAAAAGCTTTGACGTATTTCAAACTTTTAATTCTTCTCTCTTAAGGCATGAACTCCAACGAATTTAATAGTATTAAATAATTTTCTTGGAAAAAAAACTAAACAAAAATTTTCGACAATTTTTTAAAAAATTCTTAAGGCACATCTACACGAGATAGAAAATTGCTAGATATAGAGCAAAAAACACCTCTAAATAGCTTAAATCATTCACAATAAAGCTAATTAGAGGTGTTTTTTTGCTCTATTTCTAGAAGTTTTCTCTCTCGTGTAGATGTGCCTTTAGATTTGTAGACAGACATAAGGCTTTTTAAAGAGAATTTTTAATGATCTCTTCAAATTCTAAATGTAAGAAATCGCAACTGTGCTCATGTTTTCGTTATGTTTTTAAATATTTTTTCAAAAGTTCTTTGAAAAAAAGTCAATAATAGTATTTTTCAAATCTTTATATGGCAACCCTGGAAGTTAAATTTAAATAATTTTTTAAATATCGTTTATTGTCAAGGCCTCAAAGTATCACATGCTTTCTATGCGATATAAATAGAAAAAAGTAAAAAAAATAGCAGAAAAAGTTGCTAAAAATTATTAAACATTTTTTTTTTGGCTCAACACTAGTAAAATAAGAACAGCAAAATTAAAACTATGAAATTTACAGAATTTTAGTTATCTTTAAGCTAACTTTTAGTTAATTGAAAATAACAAATCGCACTATAAAATCTGCAAAAAAATGTTGTGCTGTTAAATGTGCAGAAATATTAGTAAACTAAAAATAGCAAAAATAAACTGTTACATCTACAAAATTTTTGCTATTTTTAAGCTTAATTTAGTAGAATGCAAATAGCAGTCTATTAGACCGTACCACCTTATAGGCAAAAAAAAACGTGCGCCGTACACCCTTCCAATATGAAGTATTTTTTGCAAGGCAATTAAAAAAAATAATTTTTTTGCCGAACGTAGGGATCACTATTTTCATTTTTCGTCAAATCTTTGGCATTTACAGTTGGATCTTAAAGTATGATACATCGATGTTTTTCTCTCCAGGATACCAGTGTTTTGCTCTAAGGGCCATTGACCTCAAGTATACCATTCTAGTAGTTACCCACCAGATCTCAGTTGCTACAACCCTAATGTACCACCCTAATGTACTACCCTAATGTTCTACCCTAATGTCAGAAAACTAAAGCTCGCAAAAAATCATTAAACTTTTGCTAAGGAAGTTTTTCGATAAGCCCAGTAGAATATTTTTTTATTTTTTGGTTGCCGAGCATAGGGGTCGCCTTTTTAAATTTTGTTTGATTGCATTTTACCCTTATAGCAAAACACTGGTCTCCTCGAGGCAAAAAAAATTGATGTATCACACTTTAAAATCTGACTTTAAATGCCGAAGCTACAGCGAAAAATTAAAAAAGGCGCCCCTACGTTCGGCAAAAAAAATTATGAAATTGCCTTGCCTTGGAGGTTATACGGCGAACTTTTTTTTGCGGTACGGTCTACAGTCTATACTGCTAAAATCAGCAGAAATATTTGCTAAAAAATTGTAAACAGCTGTTTTCAAAAGACTAGATTTTTATTTGCATTTAAAAAAAAATCGAAAAAAAAACTTCGAAAATTAAAATTTTTTTTCGATTTTTTGGGCTTTTAATTATTTAGCAAAATTTGTTGCTGTTTTTCGCAGGTTAATTTGCTATTTTCCATTTACAAAAATTTAACTCAAATATAACTAAAATTCTGTACATTTAACAGTTTTATTTTTGCTGTTCCTATATTATTAATATAAAGCAAAAATAAAATGCTAATTTTAGCAGCTTTTTCTGCAGCATCATTTTTAACTAATTTTTAGTAGTTTTAACTAAATTTTTTACGAAGTTTTTTCTATTAGTGTAATATCGCCTTCCTATGAAAAGTTATAGGCTCTTGAACGCAGATGTGACTAAAGTCGCATTGATAAGAAGAGCATGGGTTAGGTTAAACTTTGATAATCGTCTACTTATGTGAAAGTTGAAAGCAAATCGAATATGTTGACAACTCAACTTAGGGCTGGTATCTTATCTCCAATGCTTAGTTTACTTTAATCATTGATTTAGAAATCATTGATTACACTCTAATTAATTTTTGTTTAAATTTACCCAACTTATAGTAGGAAACTGGACTCCTACTATAAATACGGTAAATTTACTCTCAGTGCGTAAATTAAACAAATTACTTAAAATTAATTAAAATTTACATTAAAAATGCGTGAAAAAATTTCAAAAAAGATGTGTAATTTTACTACTTTTGTGCGTAAATTTACCAAATAAAATACGTAATACCGCCCAAAAATAAAAGAATAAAATTATTTTTAAAATGTTGTATTGACTATAAATGTTATAATATTATTTAAGCCTAATACAAGCCTCAGATTCTGAGTAGATTTCTCTCTCGACATACATTCGATTCTGAACATTTTTTTTCATTGAAAAAGCCTCTGAGTACTTTTCCTGTAGGAAAAGCCAAAGATTCTGGTCACTTTTTCCTAAAAACAATCTTCTTATAAGACCTTTTCGCTATAGAAAAAGCTATTTCCCCAGGAAAAGCATCTCTGTTCTTTTTCCTACAGGAAAATCATTAGATTCATAAGATTTTCATATAAAAAACCACAGATTTTGAGGACTTTTTTCTATGGAAATATCTCAGATTCAACGAATGATTTGCCATAGGAAAAAGTCTTAAGAAAGTGAGCCTTCCGCAGAATTGGAGTTTTTGTGGAAGAAAAATTTCTCTAAATCTGGGGTTTTTATATAATCAGGGTCCTCAGAATTCGGAAAAGGTGCTTAGAATTTCAGTGGTTTTCTTTCAGAGCATCTGAGGCTTTTTTGAAAAAGTTGTGAGGGTTTTTCTGTGGGAAAACCCCTTCGAATCCTTAGAATTTTTCTAGAAAAAAACTTAATCATAATCTGAGGCTTTGTTTTTTACAAAAGCACTACTAATGAACAATCTTAATTCGCCGTAGTCAAATTCAACAAGCATGGAAAGAAATAATGATGTTAATCGAAATCATTTACAGACTAAATTTATCGTTACATCTCAATTGTAGATGTTGTACAGATATATAACAATTACTGATCCAGCTGAAGCCACGATTTAGTAAAAATTTATAACAAAACAATTTATTTTGAAACATTTTATTTTATATTTTAATATTTCTTGAATTTTTATAAATGTCAATCTCTATATATTTTCATTACTATTACAAGTTAGTAAATTTACAAAATTTGTGCGTAAGATTAAATTTATTAACAAAATAAAAAAATGTACGCACAACATGCTTAATTACCCTACGGGGAATGAGGGATCAATTGCCCTCCAAGGACCTATCCCGTGACCGGTCAACCGAAGGCATATTACTTTAGTACAAATATCAACAAAAGAAAATGAATTCATTTTCTAAGTATTTTCTGGTCCGTTATTTTCACTGTTGCTTTTAAAAAAACTTGACCGATACCGAAATAAAAAACAAAATTCGCGGCATATTTTTAAAAATATTTTTTATTTATTTTACTCTTATTTATTTTGAACTTTATTTTTTCACTATTTGCTTATTTTAGCTCTTATTTTAAATTTTTATAATGTTTTGCTAAGAAATTTTAAGTTTTGTATTTTCAAGGTTTTTTTAATGTTAAAGCTGTTTTAGTTTTAACAATTGGTATTTCATTTACCTTTTTTTTTAACTTAAGGGGAAATTTAAAAATTTTTATTTATATTATCAGAGTTTTTGAGGTAAATTTCTAATTTTTAATTGATTTTTTAATTTAATTATGGCCAACGCAAAAAACAAGTCAACTGCCATTAAGGGACATATCCCGTGACTGGTCAATCGGGGGCATACTGAAGGCACGTCCACTATATGTGTGTATGTGTGTTAATGTTGTTTTCTTTTCTATTTTTTTATTTTCCATGTTTTTTTATTTGCTGTGTGTGTTTGTTTTTTCTTTCTCTTTTTTATTTGAACAGAAACGAAAAATATATAACTTAACCATCAGCCAGCCATCACGCATAAGCAACATTAGCTCAGGCGGTAGAGCGTTTGCCTTACAAGCAAGAGGTTGTGTTATCGAGCCCTACTTCGACGCCAAGTAGATTATTTTTAATTCTTAATTTTTTATTAGTTTATTTGAAAAGCTATTTTAAGACACACCACCTTACTGCCACAATGTGTCTAAACTGTGGCAATTGGTCATTTCCAATGACAACGCCATGTTAAAGTGATATGTCTCTTTCAAACAAAAAGACCGATCAACGACCGGTCTCCACCCCCTTGGGACCTATCCTGCGTGTCATCTGGGAACGGTCCCTTTCCCCGTAGGGTATAAACATAAAATGCCTATAATTACATTATGTGTGTATTATTGTATATAAAAATGCGTACAAAACAGTTTTGCGCATTTTTTGTTTATATTTACTCACTATGCGTTATATTAAACAAAAATTTACTCATTTTATAGTAGTGAATTTACAAGCATTTTTTAGAGTGTAGCCCTTAAACTTACTTAAAATAATATCGGTAACTTATACAAATTTAATCAAGGATTTGTTCATTTTAGATATTTTCATTTGACAATACGAATAAGAAATAAAAGAAAATAAAAAAAGTTTGGAAACTCGCGAAATAAGAGTTTCTTATTGAATTTTTCGCATGATATGGGGTCACAAAATTATAAAATAGATGACCAAATTGCTGTCTTAAAAATCATCAATCGCTAAATGCCTCAAATAGGAAGTGTCTTTTTGCACGCTACATGCATATCTTAATTTTTTTCATTGGGTAAGTGTGTATAATTATAAATTTGTGTTTAGTCCAGGAAGGTGATATTAAGAAATATTTATGAAGGACAAGATGAGTTTTGATGTTATGAATACATTCAATACAAATTTTAAAGTCAGAATTTATAAGAAAACTAGGTTCAAAGGAAAAGTAAAATAACTATGCCTCTATATTATTTGTTATTCGTTTAGGTAAATATATCTGGATCAAATTTAATATACACATACAGTGACATCTCCCAAAGCAGTAAATTTTTACAAACCGCGAAACTTAAACGCTTGATTTTCTTGATTCTATTTTTAAGATATCTTCCAACAATTTTTTGTGCTAATCAAAAACCTTCTGAAGAGTAATTTCTGTGAAATTTTGTGTTAATTGAACAAATTAGAATTTTCGAATTTTGTGGAAAATAAAAGATTTCGGAGGAAATCTGCCTATAACTGGTCTAAACAACTACCATAGAATCTTAAGTTGCGTTTACATCTGTTTTCAAATCCCGAGATTTCAATGGAAATCTCGAACCGAAATCTTAACCGTTTACATTCGCACTTTATGACAGTAGCGAGATTTCGATTTGACAGCTGCACTTTTTTTGTAAACAAAATACCATAAAAAAATAACCTCAAATTAAAAATATTTCTAAAAACCATTTTATTCATTGGCGAGTACAATTTACATTATTTTATGTAAAGATCTAACGCTAAATATGTTAGTAAATTTGTTTTTTTATAAGGACGACAAGCTAGAACCCAGATTTTGCAATATTTTGGCGGAAGGAAGACATGCACTTCCCAATGCTTTCTTCATAGTTATGCTTCGCGGGAAGCAAAAATTAGAACCACGCAACACTTCTTATAATCATTAGTACATTTCCATTGGGTCTAAAGTCATATTTATAAAATTAATAATAATTTTTATATTTTATTATTTTGTGTTATTTTAGGTTATTTTTTTAGTCAGCTGTTGACCATCGTTGCCACTTTTTCAGGCAAAAATTCTACAAATTAAGCGAAACACAGTGTTGTATTCTGCAAAAGTCTCCAGATTTGTAAGATTTTCATGAGATTTCTTAGAAATCTCGTAAATTTACGGGATTTCCTTTGTATGGAGAATCTCGGGATTTTACATGAGATTTTCACTGAAATCTCAATTTTAGTCGAAATCTCGGGATTTGGGTGCAGATGTAAATGCAACATTAGCAGTATGCATAAATCTTAACCTCTGTTAACTGTTGTACGGTGTTTATTTACAAATTAATTGATCTACGTAAAACTTTTTAAAAAGTTACCAACATTAGAAAAAAATGTTAATACTAACATGATTTGTAGGGCGGAAAATCTATGTTTAAGGTCTTAATCACAGAAATTTCTGTAATTAAATTTAAGCAATGTTTAGAGTAAAATTAGAAATTAAAATTTGATAAGTTACTGTAATTAAGTGCTAAACAATGATTTTCTTGTCAGATTGTCTCTATATGAATAATTTCAGAAGTGATCAAACAGATATATACAAACATTCTACTTCAGATTTTCTCTGTTTATCTTCTTATTTCCTCCGTGACACCTTTTCACAATATCGCACATTGACGTATGGTTTGTACGTACAAGTGCAGGCAATTTGTGTATATTGGAGACGGACAGCCAACAGGCTTTTTTATTTTTTATAGTAAAGTGTTGTTTTTTCAAACGCGTCGTATAGACCAAATACAATTAATATTGTCATTAATATGTATTTTTATTAATTCTAATTTAGTAGGTTTGAGGTTAAGAAGAAGAATAAACCTTCCTCAAAAGTTATTAACACATTAAATTTGCAAATCAGACTAGATCTAGTTTCTGCCTTTTTATGGACAGGCTTCATCAGTGATCTTCCATTAAATTGTACTATTGTTTATGTTTTTATTGTCAGATTGTCTCTATATGAATAATTTCAGAAGTGATCAAACAGACATATACAAACATTCTACTTCAGATTTTCTCTGTTTATCTTCTTATTTCCTCCGTGTCACCTTTTCACAATAATCATTGTTTAATATCACATAAGATACCAGGCCTTAGACTAACATCGACGAAATGTTGTTCTAAGTTGATTTGTTAACATATTCGATTTGCTCTCAACTTTCACATAAGTAGACGATTATCAAAATTTAACTCGTCAAGGCAGATCACACTGATGATGTCTTTGTAGCTAAAGCCGAAAATACGTTTTTGTCTTGCTGGCCTTATCGAATTCTTTCAAATTTTTTATTCTTTGTAATTTACTTGTGAAAATTGTATCATCTTTCTTTAATTTGAAAAATAATTTAAAACAGAAAGCGATATTAATTTATTATCTGGAGTCAAACTAAAAAACATTCACTTACCAAATAAAAATATCAACTATACATACCCCTCATTCAACAAATTGTTTTATCTACACTCATAAAAAAAAAGCCCGTACAAATAGTTCAAAATTCTGCTAAAATAACAGGAAATAGTACCTGAATTTGCGTCAGCAGAATTTTCAATGAAGTTAAAAATCATGGTCTGCTAAAATTTAGGTAAGATAAATTTTACATACTGTTAAAGTTAAAAATCATGGTCTGCTAAAATTTAGGTAAGCTAAATTTTACATACTGCTAAATATACGGACAATTTTAGTTAAATTAGCTAGGAAATTTGAGCTGAATTCAGCAGAAATTTTACCTGATTTAACTACAAATTTATGTTAAAATGTCGCTTAAAATTTCGACTTCCGGGATCTGACCCTAGACGGGCCCATATTTATTATTGGGAGTATATGTGTCTGATAACGGTTACATTATAAGTACAGAGTGACGAATTTTTGTCCATTTTGCTCTATCTCGCTTAGTTTCCGAGATACAAACTATTTTACGATCTTATAATAAAAAATTTAAAATATAGCGCCATCTCTATGTGATATCAAGAGACACAAAAATATAATAATTAGAAAATAATTGTGGTTTAAATTAGCTGAAAAATTTGTAAAGTTAAGAAACAAATATTACTAAAAATTAGCATGCAAAGTTAGTTCAAATACGGCTGAAAGTAGTTGTAATGCTAAATTAGATTTACAAAAAATATTAGTTCAATCGTAAATTTTAAGACAAAATAACAGGAAAATTAGTTCAATAGAATCAGAACGCGTTTAACAGACTTTTGTACTAACTTTTTTTTATGAGTGTACAAGATTTTTTTTTTTATTTCTAAGCTAAGTCTAGCCTGCTAAAATCAGCATAAATATTTTCTAAAAAAACATTGTAAACTGCTGTTTTCAAAAGGCTCGATTTTTATTTATATTAAATAAAATCTAAAATTAAAAATTTTTTTGTAATATTTTGCGCTACTAATTATTTAGCAAATTTTTTTTTTGATTTTATCAAAAATTTAACTAAAATATAACTAAAACTCTGTATATTAAATAGCTTTATTTTTGCTGTTCCTATTATACTAATATATAGCAAAAATAACCTGCAAATTTTGGCAGTTTTTTCTGCTACATAATTTTTAACGAATTTTTAGTATTTTCAACTAAATTTTTTTACATACTTTTTTGTATTAGTGTAGCAATTTTCACTCAAGTGTAAATGTCCCTTAACAAATAGCACAAAGTTAGGGGCACTTCACAAGATATCCATTCCTGTCTGTCTATATCTACTACGAGGGCAGTACGAAATATTCTTAGCCTGACATAGAGATGGCGGTATAAACAGCAAAAAGCTTTGTACAATGGAAACTTCCACCCTTCTTATGACTACATGTTAAATTTCATTTCGATCTGTCAACTCATTCGAAAATTAGAAATTCGTGGTGTGATTAAATATTTACATAAGAAAGGTTTATCGGGACAACAAATTCATAATGATATGGTGAATGTGTTAGGTGAAAGTGCTCCTTAATATGTAACAGTAAAAAATTGGGTTGCTGAATTTAAACGTGGTCATACAAGCATTGAAGATCAACCACGAAGTGGACGTCCAAAAACTCCAACAGCGCCAGAAATCATACCTAAATTAGACGATCGACAAGTGAAAGCAGAGCTTTGAAGAATTAATTCCTTAATTCAATTTTTCAATTCTGAATTAAAAATCCGATGAATTAATTCACAAATCACCATATATTAAATGGAATTAATTCATATTTGTTTTCGTTCGATTTATTTTGTTACGAATTCAATTTCTAGAGTTATTTTTATTAAATCAAATGAATTAATTCACTGGTGAACGCGTTCAATTTTATAAATCGAACGGAAAAAAGTGAATTAATTCCTTACTGAATTCGTTCAATTTCATTTTCGTTCAGTGAATTAAAAAAAAATAAAATTACGTTCAGTGAATTAAAAGAAATAAAATTACGTTCAGTGAATTAAAAAAAAAATTACGTTCAGTGAATTAATCCTGCGCATGAGAACACTCGTTCCGCTGGTGCGGATGACGGCAGCGAGGTGTTATATTTTACTTTTTTCAACTTCGGATACCGGTCTAACGGTGCTTTAACTAAATCTTTGGTTTTGTTTTGTCATTGTGTTAATGTCACAATAGAATGATCTTTGCATATATCCCATGAGAGTCTTTACTTGAGTTACTTCAGATGAGCTACATACTATGGAATATTTTCTTTACAGATTTGGCATTACTTCAGTTTCGTCTTTTATCTTTTTGGCTTCGACCTGCTCTCTATGTACTTTTGAAGTAACTTCGGGAATAGAGTAAGTGTAACCAAGAAGCATATATAACTTAGGAGATACAATCACTATCACATCCGATAGAAAATTATGACCTTGTCACACAACACCATAATGTTCTCTGACAACGTCATAATTTGCTGTCCGAGCCAATGTGCGATCCGATAGCGATTGCATCTCCTAGTTATATATTTGCTTCTTGGTGTAACTTGAATTCATAATATCTTTGTCGAAATCTACAGATTAAAAACAAGCCAGTAATCATAGAAAAAATGTTAACAGGAAAAAATTATTTACCTTTAATATGATCAAATAAATATTCCATGTCCCCTTATCGCATTTATCGGATTTAACATTATGTACATTAGAGCGGCGCACCTTATATGGGCAGAAAAAAGTAAAAAAGTGCCCCCTTGAAAATACACCTTAGATTGTTGTATGATGATTTCCAAAATATTTTGGGTCTATTTTTTTTAGTTTTTCTAAGAATTTTGCATTTTATCTAATGACAACATACTCAATACGGGTATCATATTAAAGATTTTTTTGGCGCGTCCAACGGTATAATAATATGTTCAAGCATATCCAGACATGTCCTATTTTTAGGATATCCTATAAAAAAAATGTTTAACTCTTTTGTACGCAGATGTTTGTGATTGAAATGTCAAACTTACATATCATAATCTGTAGTCGATTTAAGTCAACGCGTGTTTCAGATTTTTTTGAAATTCGCGATTTTATCAGAAATTCAATGTGGTGGAAACAATTAATCTAAATACCCAGCGAAATTGTCGGATGCAAATTACCTGTTGTAGAACAACTTCCCAGCGAAATTGTGGGATACAAAGAACCGGTTGTAGAACAACTTGTATTTACATTAGGGTTTATGTCCCGGGAATTCCCGGGACGGGATTCCCGGGAATCCCGCCCTTTTTTGAATCCCGAAATCCCGGGAATTTTATGCGGGATTTCCCGGGATTTTTTTTAGTCTTTTACAGTAGTTTTAGCTAGTTTTATTGCAATTTTAGAAGCTTTATTTAAATTTAAAGCATTGATTTTTTTTAAATTAATTTAAATAAAGAATATTTAAAATTAAAAAATACGGTTTAAAATTTAATAAACTGAATTCAGCCAAATTGTTTTTGTATGCCAATTGAATTTGGTTTAGTTAAACCAAAAAATATTATATTAGCAATTACCAAATTTACAAACTAAAATACTTGTCCTTCGGGAATTTTTTTCTTCTTTAAGATGATGATATTTGTTCAAATAAAGCAATATTTATATAGGCTGTTTTAAACTCCAAGATTCTCGGAAAGATTTTGCAACCTTGCCTATACGTTTTGCACGTGTACTGAAGTAAAATCGTACCGAAAATCTTATAGTGTAAACCAGCCTTATACAACATTTCAACATCATTATTTCAGTTCCAAATACCTCCAATAAACTAGGGATTAAAGTTAAAAAATAGTAATTTTTTCGTATTTTCAATTAACATAAGTATTTTGAGTTTTTTTTTACTTCAAATAATTTCATTTAAAAGTCAATTGCTATTCTTTTATTTTAAATATGTTTTTTAAATATTATTAATTTTTAAAATAATAAATACATCAGATGCTTTTTCAAATTATTTTGAATTTTTTATATGCTAATTTAAAATGCAACAAAATATGAAAATTAAATAATTTCTTTTTAAGGAGTTGTGGCATAAAAAATTTCTATTCAAGAAAGCTAAATAAAGCTATGAAACTATTTAATATTTTAGTGTCTACTTTTATAAAACAATTTAGGCGAATTTGCCTAAAAATTTCTGTGAAAAATGCTCACATTTAAACTTTTTTATTAAACTAATTCTAGACGGATACTTCTGAAAATCTGCATAGAAAAAAAAAACAAAATATTTAGAAATAGAAATTTTTGGATTTCATGTATAAGAAATATTTAAGCAAAAAATTGATTTTAGTTCTGACTATAAAACTGGTCGGACACATGTTTGCACCCATTAACAATTCCAATATACCCTGAAAAAGGGATCAAAATAATATAACCGTGTCTTTCACTTTTCTATATCAATTCGTTTCAAAGCTTAAACCGCGAAATTAATATTTAGTTAATATATTACTAATAGTTTTTTTTTAATTAGGACGGCCTTCCATATAAATATATTACATAAATACTAATTCACGATTTAAATTGTTAAATGAATTGACCTGGAAAAAGTGGAAGACATGGATATTTAGCACTCCTTTCAGAACATTTTCTCATGGATACAACCAAAAGATAAACTTTGTCGAACGGTGTTTAACCAAAAAGTAGTTTTTCAAGTACAATATATGTCGAATTTATCTATTTTCTAATGAGCGGGAATTCCCGGGATCCCGGGAAATTCAGAAAAAAATCCCGCTGTCCCGGGAAATGAAAAAGTCCGGGAAAAGAAAAACCCTAATTTACATGCAACCTGTTCTAATTTATGTTCTATCATCGGTGATTTTTGTTTGAGTTTGTCCCAAAAGCAACAGGTTCTTTTCCTCCAAACTAGTACAGGTTGCTTTGGAACCGGTTCTAGAACCAGTTATAGAACTGGTTCTGCGACAGTGAAACCTCCCCTTTTGACTTTCATGAATCAGTTCTAGAACCTGTTCACGGAACCGGTGGGAAAAACACCTGTTCTAGAACAGATTCAGAGGTAACCGGTTCAAAAAAATTTTGCTGGGTTGTATTTGCATGCAACCTGTTCTAATTTATGTTCCATCATCGGTGATTTTTGTTTTAGTTTGTCCCAAAAGCAACAGGTTCTTTTCTTCCAAACTAGAACAGGTTATTTTGGAACCGGTTCTAGAACCAGTTAAAGAACTGATTCTGCGAGAGTGAAACCTTCCATTTTGACTTTTAGGAATCAATTCTAGAACCTGTTCTACGGAACCGGTGGTAAAAACACCTGTTCTAGAACAGATTCAGAGGTAACCAGTTCAAAAAAATTTTGCTGGGTAGGGCAATTTGAATACGAAAACTTTTCTTTTGAGAAATCATCGCTGAGTGGATATAGTTTAGAATTTTGCAAATTTAATAAATTTTTCACGGTGCTCTGGACCAAGTTTTGATAAATGTATTATGAAATTTGAAAAATTCCAAACTATTTATATCCACTTAGCGATAATTTACTTGTCAAAAGAAAATTTTTGGTATCCATTTTGCCCTATTTAGAACATATTGTTTCCACCACATTGAATTTCTGATAAAACTCGAAAAATCGTGAATTTCTAAAAAATTTAAAACACGTGTTCACTTAAACCGACTATAGATTATGAAATGTACCTAAGTTTCACATTTTAATCACAAACATCTGCGAAAAAGAGTCAAAAATTAGTTTTTTCTAAAGAATATCCTAGAAAATTTGACATGCCTGGATATGCTTGAACATGTTATATATACCGCTGGATGCGTCTCAAAAAACCTTTCATATACTCATATAAAAACCCCGTATAAATAGTTTAAAATTCTGCTAAAATGACGGGAAATAGTACCTGTATTTGCGCCAGCAGAATTTTCAATAAAGTTGAGAATTATGGTCTGCTAAATTTAGCATACTAATAAATATACAGACAATTTTAACTAACGTAGCTAAGGAATTTGAGTTATATTCAGTAGAAAATTTCTGCTAAAATGTCTGGGTAAAATTCTGGGTTTTTGGATTCCCCGGATCTGTTGCGAGACAGGCCCATAATTGTTATTGGGAGTATAGGTGGCTGATACGGATTAATAAGTACAGAGTAGCGAATTTTTGTCCAGTTTGCTCTATCTCGCCTAGGTTCGGAGATATAAGGCATTTTATGATTATTCCGTAAAAAAAATATGAAAATATAGCACCACCTCTATGCGATATTGATAGCAGAGACACAAAAATATAATCATTTGGAAATAATTGTGGTTTAGCAAAAAAAACTTTAAAATTAAGAAACACAAATTACTAAAAATTATTAATAAAAGTTATTCTAAATTGGATTGGATATTAGTTCAATCCTATATTTTAAGGCAAAATAACAAAAAAAAAATTGGTTCAATTGAATCAGAACGCGTTTAACAGATTTTTATACTAATTTTTTATGAATGCATGATAACCATATTGAGTATGTTGTCTTTAGCTAGAATGCGAGATTCTTACAAAAACTAAAACAAGACCTTTTCTAAAAATGGTCCAGCTTGTTAGATCTCATTGCTGGACCCGAAATATTTTGGGAATCATCGTAAAACAAACCAAGGTTTATTTTGAGGGGGGCAAATTTTCTATTTTTTTTTGTGAGTCGGTCTATATTATATATTTACGTAATGTTATCCGAGCAATTAGACTTGTAAAACAAATTCTTTTATAAATGTATTTTTTTTTTAATAAATCTATTTATATGTTTTTTAATTGTTACTTATCTTGAATTTAAAATAGTCATACTCTGGTTGTGGAACAACAGAACTCTTGAATTTGCTTTTCCGTTAAGTCGGGATTAAGTGCTGTCAGACAATTTAGTTTTACAGCTGGACATAAAGCAGATGCTTTATGCTTTAGGAACTTCAGAATCCAGCTTGAAAGATGTGTTAAATTTTTCTATTAGATATTAGAGGAGAATCTTCCATAACCTACACAAGTATTGTAGAAAGTATTTTAAAATTGGCATTTCTTTCCACAATTCGAAATTGGGTTCGAATTGTTGCCAGTGTGGGTAAAAGGAATCCAAACAATATATTTTTTCCTGTTGTAGGACACCTAATGCTTCTGTAATTGGAGTGTGTATCATTACCAGAGAAGACAAAATTGCTGTAGTTGCTTCCCTACGGGAAATTTTAGCAAACTCTCACCGAACTGGCCCCTTTACATGAAATAGACTGGTCACTTTTACATGGCGTTGTCATAGGAGGGGGAAATTGACCCCTTGTGACATGTCACAAGACAAATCCCAGGACAGGTCCCTGAACTTTGTTTTTTACACATATTTATTTATACATATGTGACCTTCTCCGAGAAAAAGGACCTAGTGTGTCAAAAAACGGGTTTGGACTTAAGAGTGGATTCTGGTACCTAAAAGGGTGTAGAATAAGATTAAATGAGTTAGATTTCTGACAAAAATTTATTTACCCCATAAAAATGTACAAAACGAACTTGGGAAAATCGATAAAAATGAGAAAAACATTCAAATTTTATTTTTTTGATTTTTTGGTTTTAAATTGTTTTTTTTCGTCAGTCTTCGAATTTTTTTGGAGTTTGGACTTTTTTTCGGTGTTTCGTGATCTGGTACTTCGATTTTCTTCCGTTTGACAATTTCAGTTTTTTTCTTTTTTCGGCGCTTTGACTTCAGCTTTCTTTTTCTCGTGATCCGGTGCTTCAATTTTTTTTTCTTGCTGCCAGGTTCAGATTTATTTTTCGCTTTGGGTTCATTCGGTTTAGGAGCTACAAAATCCCGTTTCTGTGAATCAGTACATAAGACCCTGACATTCTCATACAAATACCATTTGCGATCTAACGATAAACCGCTTGGTTCAGCTTCAGTAAGACAAACTTTCTCAAAACGACGATAAACAGCACTTTTTGTTTCACTGGATGGTAGCTGCATTACTTTACAGTCTTTGTAGTTTGGCATTCTACCAGGAAGAGGTATTGCGAATTTTTCAGCAAAATTTTGAATAAATTGAACGATATACGAGTAAGTGATTCCGGTGATAACACACGCGATTGCCGTTTCGAAGACTTGCCACTTAGTTCATGTTTTCGTTCAGAAAAGCCAACATTATTAACACTATGTCGAATCAAATTTTTATAACGTTTTAAACCAAGATCGTAAATAAAACAAAACATCTTTCTACAAATATGAATGCCACGAAATAAGTACATTGTATCAACTCTGGATTTATTTTTTACCCTTTGGCCATACTTCTTCCGACTTTCAGTATTATAAACGTTTTCGAGCGATAAATGTTGTCGATGAAATTCAAAATGGCTCAAATGGACTAAATCTTGTTCTGGTTTACTTAATTCTTGGAAAAATTGCCGGCTTTGAAGAGCAAGATTTTCTGGAATTATCTTATTACCTTCTTTCGAGCAACATGCTTCGGATTTTTCTCCGTACATCAAATCGATGTTCATCAACTCTTGTATATCTCCAACGGATTCCTCCAATTCGGATATAATATTGGATTCGGAAATATCATGCAAGAAAAGTAGTTAAAAACGATTTTTAAAAATCAACATACCTAACTCTTTTTCTAAGTGCTTATTTTTGGGTTTTTAGTGCATATTTCGAAATAATGCATGTTTTAGCGCACATTTTGCAGTTTTCACTGCATATGAGGCATTCCACACCAAATGTCTAGCTAGTAAAACACATGTCGTATCAGAAACATAAACATATGTGCAGCAGAAAAAAGAATCTGTACTTGGTTTTTTTTTACTTTTTTACAAGGTGGGCTAGGTTTGTTTTTAGTAAGCAATTTGCAAAGAGCCTCAAATTAAACACAATCTGTAGAGTTTCTCTCAGGCTATTTTCTGAATGAAAAAAATTAAAATTTTAAGAACAAGTTCTGAATTTGGATTTTTTGTGTTTTTATAAAAAGCTCAATTTATCCAAAAACACCCTTCTTTTTTTATTTTTTAAATACTTTTAAAATAATCTCCAAGAAAAAAAGAAAAAAATTGGAGATGTGTTTGGCTTATGGATTCTCTTTATGGAGAATCTAATGAGTTAGAAGAGAATAGCTGACAGTTTATTTCTTTTTTATTCATTATTTTAGATTGAATCAGCTGATTCGTCACGTTACGTATAACTAATTCTAGCTTTAGTTTTCAGGAAAATTTACATAGAATATGGTACAAATGTAGTTGTACCGTATTTTGGGAAATTTGTGCATGGGTGCGTATGAGTAATATATATGTGGTATAATTAGGGTGACCATTCGTACTGATTTGTTCAGTATATGTACTGATTTTTGGTCACGTGTACTGATGAAAAAGTCGTGTACTGATTTGTACTGATTTTTTAAAATTTGTACTGATTGTACTGATTTTTGGCATTTAAAAAAATATAAAATTTTTTTAGTAAAAAAAAGCCAAAATGTAGGATAAATTTTTGTGAATGTGAGAGGTTTCCTCTACCAGAAAGCATTCAAAATGATTTTTCTACATGTAAATTTCTTATTCTAATATGTAGTTTCATACACAGAGAAGATTCGTGATGACAACCGAATTTATCAAATAATTCCATTGCGATAATAGAACATCAGTTGATACAACAGTTATTTGACTGTTATAAAAATATTTTAATTATCCGGTTGTCAGAGTGGTTGTCGGAATGATTCTGCTTTCTGAGTATAGGAAACGACATCAAAAGCTGAAGATTTTTACGTACAAAAACTTGAGTTTTTTCTTGCGAAAAAAATATTTTTGCCTTGGGGTCTCTATAGGGAGAAATGTGTAAGGTTTTTTTTAGGATGGTTAACCGAAAAATTTTGTTGCCTCAACCAAACCATTCGGTTGACAACAAATTAGGTTGGCTGCATAATAATTATTATTTTTTGATGATATTTTGATGAAAGCTAAGACGAGTATCACTCTAAAAATCATATGTGGCCAACCCTTTGCTGACGATATATTCAGAACTTGAGATATGTATGTAATGTGATAAAAGGTGTTAAATAACTTATATACATTGTTGGCAAACACTAACCGCAAAATACCAATAACGATTTACACCTACGGTATTATTTGCTGTATCGCATTTATATCAATTTATCTGTGCAAGAAACTTCAAATTAAAAATAAATACGGAATATTGTGGAAAAAAATCATTTAGAAATCTTTAGTGGCATATTAAACAGATAGACCTCAAAAATGACTCCAAAATATAAGCGGTTGACTCGAGACCAAAAGATCATTATTTTTACATTGGAGGAAGAAGTAGCACCTTGCCGCGAAATTGCAAGACGGATAGGCGGTAGTCATCCAACCATGATAAATTTGCTGAAAAAAAAGAAACAGGACGACCATTTAGAGAGCAGCAGAAGGAAAAGATCTACATATGAGAAAGACATCTGACCGAACAGATACCGTTATACGCCGAATGAGCCTAAAGAATTGTTTTAAAAGTGCCGTCAAAATAAGAAGAGATCTCGAACAAGACCACCACTGTTGTGTGGAAACAGTTCGCAGACGACCCCGGGAATTCGGACTTTGTGGCAGTAGACCAGCAAAAGAAACCCCTCCTGACACAAAAAATGAGAGCTAAACGGCTGGAGTGGGCCCAAATTTCACCGCAATTGGACTCTCGACCAATGGCGAAACGTTATATGGTCTGATGAGAGCAAGTTTAACTTGCACTGTGCCAACAATCATCCGTACGTGCGACGTTTTCCGGTAGAAAGATTCAAGGACACGTGCGTAATTAGAACGGTCAAGCATCCTCAGAGTCAAATGATCTGGGGATGTTTTTCTTAGAATGTACGCAGTCCTTTGTTGTTTGTGGATGGAATTATGAACGGAGAAAAATATAGCGAAGTCATAACGGGATATTGTGGAGGAGCAATATGGGCATTCTAGTGAGACCAAGTGCTGGTAAAAATATTAGTGAGTGGGTATCGAGTATTTTTCTTTTTCTGGGTACTCGATACTCAAAACTACTACCGATACATCACGACATTTTGCTGAAATTTAAAAATAAATATAGTATAGGAACAGTAAAGACCATCTAATATCAAATTAATAAAAATCAGTTTAGAAAATTATTTCAAATGTTTAATTAAGCAAAAAGCTTATTTTTTTATTTGAAAATTGAGAACAGTTTGGTATTTTCCTATACCACAATACAGTGGTGGCAAATTTAATAGGAACGATTCAAGTTTTTTCTAATTTTTTTTTCGTTGCCTTTATTTTTAAAAATCAAAATATTGGCTAAATTCGTCCCGGGAGGCAAATATGTGGTTTAGAATATTGTGCAGAATTTTAACATTAACAGACATTATCTGTTTTTTCATTTTGTCACTTGTTTTAAGTGGGCGTGGCTTTCAATGAAAAATTAGGGATATCGACCTGTTATCAAATTACAAAGTGAAATTTAGCGAGTACTGATCGGATTTATACAAACTGTATATTTTTAGAAATCCTACCAAATTTCCATAACTTCTGCATTATTTTTATCTAGAAATAGTCGCCAGAATTGAAATGACAGTGCCTTAAACATAAAAAAGATTTTCTTCGTTTTTAGCGATTTTATAATAAAGTTAACCAAACTGAAATTTTAATAGGAAATGCTTTATACTTAACATAGAAAAAAACTTGACTTTTTTGTTATATCGTAGCAAGTATAGCATAAAACTATTCGCTTTAAAATTTCAGTGTTGTTAACTTTATTTTAAAATTTCTAAAAACAAATAAATTTTTTTTCATGTTTGAGACACTGTCATTTTAAGTCTGGCGAACATTTCTGGATAAAAATAATGCAAGACTTAAGGAAATTTTGTAGAATTTCTAAAAATATACAGTTTGTATAGATCCGATCAGTACTCACTAAATTTTACTCTGTAATTTGATAACAGGTCGATATCGCTAATTTTTCATTGAAAACCACGCCTACTTAAAACAAGTGACAAAATAAAAAAAACAGACATTATTTTAAAATTTTGCACAATATTCTAAACTAAAGATATTTGCCTCCCGGGGCGAATTTAGCCACTATTTTGATTTTTAAAAATAAAGGCAACGAAAAAAAAATATAAAAAACTTGAATCGTTCCTATTAAATTTTCCACCACTGTATATTACTCATACGCACCCATGCACAAATACGGTACAACTACATTTGTACCATATTCAATGTAAATTTTCTCGAAAACTAAGCCCAACACATCTCCAATTTTTTTCTCAACAATATAAAATTATCTGGAGATCTTACTAAAAATATTTAAAAAATAAAAAAGTTGAGTTTTTCATAAAAACACAAAAAAATCCAAATTCAGTGCTTTTTCTGAAAATTTAAATTTTTTTTCATACAGAAAATAGCACGTGGAAAACTATAGTTTGTGTTTAATTTTAGGCTCTTGGCATATTTAAAAAAATTTTAATTTATTTGCTAAAAGCATTGTTAAATTTTTTCAACATTTGACCACGCCTACTGTAACGATTCTTTATCTTGGGTTGATTTATAAAGGGAACGGCTACCTACTGGTTCGGCTGTGCTCGTCGATGGGGGGGGTTTATTATGTTCCCAAAAGAAATTATATTTATTGAATCGTTTACTGTCGATTTTAAATTTAGGTAGCAATTTAAAAAAAATATGGGCGATACATTAAAACAAAATAAAATAATAAACAAATAACAAAACAAAAAGCAAAAAGACCGAAAATGAACCGAAAAATATGTTGATGATAGAAGTGTAGCTTATGGAGGAATTTGCTACACTTGTCCGATGCCCACCCTCCATGCTGACTATAGGGTAAATTTAAGTCAGCCCGATAAAAAAAATATAAACCTACATACTCACACACCTAGGACTTCACCTTTCGTAATAAAATAAGAAAGTTTAAATTTCCATCTTAGGAATAATAGCAAGAAAATTTATTTATAATAATAATAAGAATTATGGACATATTTTAATAAGTAAATAGTATTCAGATAACAAATAGACAAATAAAAAAAAAAAAACTATAGATGGTCACCTTCTTTAAAGGTTTTTCAATTTAAAAAAAAATATTAAAAAAAAAAATTTTTAATAGTTCAATAAAATGTAAAAAAAAATTTTGTAAACTAGTGTAAAAAAATTTTTTTAAATGTAAGACATGGTTATGGTCAACTTAAGAACCAAATTTTTATTATGCTTGAACAAAAATAAAAAAATTATGTTTGTGACCTAGTGTAAAATTTATTTATTTAAAAGAAATTTAAGATTTGACTCCAGAAGACGAAATTAAATATTAATAATTTATAAAACATGAATAAATACTATAAAACCCAATTATTGGAATTAAATTAATTGTAAAATAAAATTTACGGGAATAAAATTAAACAAAGAAAATCTTTAATATTTTGTTTTTCTTTAATATGAATTTTAAACGAAAAAGAAAATTATTTCATTAATTAAAAGTTAAAATTTTAAAATATATAAACGAATAGATTGCATTTAAATCAATCCCAAAAAAATCTTAATCCCGCAAAAGCTTGAAATTATTGAATTATGGCAACCCTAATTGCATTTACAAATTCAATGTTCATCACATTAAGATACGTGAATCACTCAATCTAATAGTTATTCATGTTTATAATCATATTATTTAAAAAAAATTTGAGTAAAATTAAAAAAAATGTGTATCAATATATATATATATAAATACAAAATTTGAATAAACTTACGGTTTCTTATCCCTCGTTGTCATCAAGCGCTTGTGGACGAAGAATAATTTTATCCGAATGCAAGTTTTATTCAAGATAGTTAATATGTATGTTAGTGTATGTTAGTTCGTGTGTAATTTATTCATTCAGAGCCAAAAAGCATCTGATTGAGTGAGTGAGAGGAGTTATTGTTGCATGGGGATGATAGATTAGTGTGTATGGTTGTTTATATGTTTAATGTATGTATGAAAGATAATTAAGTGTTAATAAAGTTTGTGTTGTGTGATTATTTTAAAATCTAAATTAAGGTGACCATAAAAAAATTAATAAAACAAAACTCCCGAATATTAACGTTAATATGAAATAAATTAAAATTTTACAATGTGAATATGATTTAAAATAAAATAAAAAAAATAAATATTTACGTTAAAATAAAATGATTAAAATTTGATATTATGCGTATTATTAAATTATTAACATTTATACACTATTTCCGATTTGTACACAACACAAGGCGTTCTATGAATTTTTTTTTTTTTTTTTATTTAGCTGGTCACTTTAATATATTAGGCTGGTTTTTATTTTTCTTTTTTTTTTTTTTGTCTTTAGCACCCGCTATTGTCTTTGATCACCGCAAAGATAATGAATCCCGTTTTCCACTAGCCCGGGTTTGAATTTGATTTTCACGTCACAGTATATGACGATTTAAATCAATGATTATAATTTCAGATGATGATAATTTACTAAAACAAAAATATCCGCAACCACCAGTCATGCAATCAATAACTCTGAAGAGGACAATTATCGGGAATGAATTTATAGGTATAGGTACTCTTCTGATGGACAATTTTCCGAATCTCTGCATATAAAAAATTTAATTGTCTGCCGACAGCAACAGCCAAACAACATCACTATACCAATACTCCTATCTTTTTTTATGATTTCCTCAGAAATAACCACCATATAGTTACTATCCGTGTTAATTCCAAAAAGATTTTCTAATTATTCCTTATTATTTGCCCAATCCCAAAATTCGTTTTTTTTTTAATTTTATCAACTTCTGTATGAAAATTTTTGACAAGCCAACGTACAATACAAATATTTTTTTATTCTCGAGAAACGAAAAGCAAACCTGATTCAATTTGAAACAATTTTAGAACAAAATTGAAATGTTGATAAGTACTAATTTGTTACCCTCACAAAAAAATGTTAGTACGGTCAATAGCAAACACATATGAACTCAAACCAAATAAAAATTATTACACAGCAAATCTTCGCCATCACAAAGCAGATAAAGAGAAAAGCGTGCTGCAGAACTTTATCTGAAAAAGGCGCATTATGTTTAGGAACTCTTAATCAAATCATCATCAGGTCCAAATGTCCTTGATATGATATATTCCCTTATGGCTGCCGTCAACATCTTCCAATTCATAATTGACATTACCTATTTTCCTTATTACTACCGCCTTTGTTCCAGTAGGTGCAAGTTTGGCGTTAAACTTATTTATCAATGAACTTTGGACAAAATTTCGGTGAATCACTTTCTGACCAATATTAAACTCTCTTGTTCTAGCTCTCAAGTTGTAAGAATTAACATTTCTTTCGTAAGCCTCTTTTATTTTCTTCCTAATCGAATCTCTAAGAAGTGAGAAATGGTCTTGACGTTCTAATTGAGTATCTGTTTCGGATAAAAGTTTCAAATTTCCCAATATTTTGTAATCATATCCATGTCCTACCATAGATTGACCAAAAACTAATTCATAAGGCGTACGGCCTGTTGTTTGGTGTATACTAGACCTAATTGCACTATTAACACTTCCTATGTACTCATCCCATAGACGTTGGTCATTACGAATATATGAACGGAGTGCCTCATTAATCGACCTGTTTACTCTTTCACTCGCATTCGATTGCGGGCTATGTACAGCGGTAAATTGATGCTTAATTCCAAATTTATCCATTAAAGCTTTCAGATTGACTTAAATTGACTTCCGTTATCAGTGACAATCACCTCTGGAACGCCATAACAATTAAATATTTCGTTTTTCAAATACTCTACGATAGGTTTTGTAACAAATTTTCTTAGTGGTTTCAAAAACGTGAATTTCGTAAAGTGATCCAGAATAATCAAAATACCAATATTCCCATTTCTCGTGCGGGGTAAAGGACCTATTAAATCTAGATATAACCTTTGGAATGGTCTCTCCGACTCAACAAATTGTCCCATTGGTGGCTTCAAAGAAGATGTTGGAGTTTTGGATGTCCGACATAATTCACATTTTTGCACGTATTCTTTTATATCCGAAACCAGCCTTGGCCAAAAGAAAAATTGACGTATTCGGTGAACGGTTTTGGCGATTCCGCCATGAGCAGCATTTGGTATATCATGAGCAGCAAATATCACATCTTTGCGTAATTCCTCAGGTACGAGTAGCTTCCAGGAATCGGACTCATCAACTTCGCCTGTTGAGAAGTTAACTCTTTTATAAATATATTTATCCAGAACTTTGTAATCGGGTAACTCTGCTACAGTAAAATCATCTCTCAATTTAGCATATTCTTGACTATCAAAAGCTGTTGAGTTAAGGTCAATGGAAGGTAAAGTTGGCAAATTTATTTCATCTATAATTGCGTCGCCTTCAAAGGCTCTGGATAAAGCATCCGGCACTACATTTTCTTTACCTTTGCGGTGTTCAATAGAAAAGTCAAATCCCTGCAATTTCAACGCCCATCTGGCTAATCTTCCCGAGAGATCCTTTTGTCGCATTAACCATTTAAGGCTTGCATGATCAGTTATTACCTTAAACTCTTGACCCTCTACGTATGCTCTAAATTTTCTAATTGCTAAAATTACTGCAAGACATTCTAATTCCGTAATAGAATAATTTCTTTGCGCCTTGTTAAGCTTTTGTGACATGTAAGCTATTGGCCGTTCATTACCCTCTTCATCAAGTTGAGCTAAAACTGCCCCAACTCCATAGGTGCTTGCGTCACATTGTAGAATAAATGGCTTTTCAAAATTTGCGTGGACTAATATGGGAGCTGAAGTTAATTTTTGTTTCAAAATGATGAAAGCTTGTTGAGCTTCTTCTGACCAAGAAAATCTTTTATGTTTTGAAAGGAGTTTTGTCATAGGAAATGTAATGGTAGCATAGTCATCGATGAATCGACGATACCAACCGGCCATACCGAGAAATTGGCGCAATTGTTTTACTGTTTTAGGAACCGGAAATTCCGAAATCGCCCTAATCTTATCTGGGTCGATTTTCATAGCTCCCTGACCTACAATGTATCCCAAATATTGTACCTGTTTAATAGCAAAGCAACTTTTCTTAATGTTTATCGTCAAATTAGCTTTCCTAAGTTGAGTGGCCACTTCGTGTAAATGTCGAATGTGTTCGTTAAAGTCTTTCGAAACAATTAATAAGTCGTCAAGATAAACAAGTACGTTCGTCTTTAATTCATACGGAATAACTTGGTCCATCAGTCTGCACATCGTTTGCGGTGCATTGCACAATCCAAACGGCATTCTTGTAAATTGATACAATGGCCGATTAGGGATTGTGAAAGCTGTCTTAGGTCTTGAGGATTCGTCCAATTTTATTTGCCAAAATGCATCTTTTAAATCCACTTTGGAAATAAAGTAAACTGGAGGAAGCCTAGAAATTAGTCCGTCCAAGTTAGGTATCGGATAAGCGTCTTTTGTCGTCACGGAATTTAATTTTCTACTGTCCAAGCAAAAACGAACTTTTCCTGGTTTCACAATCAAAACACCAGGGGATGACCACGGTGAAGTTGGACACTCTTCGATAACTCCTAATTCTAACATTCGATCAATTTCCCCGCATAAAAGTTTCTCCCTAGCTGGCGAAATGGGATAAAATCGTTGTTTTATTGGAACTGCCTTATCCGTATCAATTTTATGTTCCAATAAGGTTGTACAACCCAGACCATCACGATCGGAAGTGGGAAAACTATCAATAACTCCCTGTAGCTGTTGTTTCTGAAGGGTATTCAATGAAATTTTATCAGAATCTTCCTTCTCTAGGATAATTTCGCTTATTGTATTAGTACACACAATTTTTATTCCAAATTTCTCCCAAAAATCTATACCACATATAACTTCCTGTTTTATATTTGGAATCGCTAAAAACTCAACAGATTTTGTTTGTCCGTTATATTCTACATCTAGTTTCACAGTACCTAAAACACGTTGTTGTTCTCCATCAGCTGTTTTTACATAACCGACTCCCTGTTTAAAATTTCCCGAATTTATTATTTCCTCACAAAGCTTGCCACCAATCACGCTAACATTAGCGCCACTGTCCAATAATGAAAAATATTTCGTATGTCTTATATTCAGCAAAATATATGGCCTATTGTCATTCTCTATGTTCACTAATGATGAAATTGTATATTTACTAAATTGTTTTCTCCTCATATAATAATCGCGTAATCGTTTAGATGACCTAGTAAGCTTTTTGTGATTGTCAATTTCATTAAAAATCCGGTTTCTAATTCGGTTATATTCCTCTAGACGAACATGGTATGGCCTCTGTAATGGATGAATTTTTATTACGTTAGGTTGTTTGGTTACATCAGATTGGCTGGTCACATCAGGTTGGTTAATTACATTAGATATGTCTAATTTTCTATCTTCGGATGTCCGTGCTTTTTCGTCCGGACATCCCTCAACAAGTTTCCCTGCTCACTTGTACATTTGACACATTGTGGTCTATACGTATTTTTGATCCCGCATCCATAACAAAATACGGTTCGAGGCTTAACACAATCCATAAAACTGTGTCCTATTTCATCGCAGTTCCAGCATTTACCAGAACGAACTACGACACATATTTCCGTGTCATCTATATCTAAATTATCCGCAATATTCCTACGAGTATTATCGGTTATTTCCGACACTTGACCCCTTTGAAACGATCGTTTATTATGACTACTGTGTGACATATCCTTAACAAATTTTTCATGTCTTCGCACTGCACGTCTCAACTCCGAAACACGAACTATGTCCAAATGTAATAGTTCGTGCCTAACCTCCGGTTTCAAGTTTCGCTGGATAGTTTCGCACAGTTCATAGTCCGACATTGGTGTTCTTAGTCTATCACATAAATTTATGATTTCATCGTAGAACTCATCAAATGATTCGCTAGGTTTTTGTTTCCTACGACGAATGTCATCCTTAATATCAAAGTCTGTATAAAATTCTTTAAACTGATGTTTCAAAGCTAGACATAAATCATCCCAGTTCATAGCGGATGAACTTTTATGGAACCGCCAATACCATTTTAAGGCTTTGCCTTCAAAAAGAATGTGAGCGTGTTCACACAAAAGAGCAAAATTACCTCGAAGATTGGATTCCGTTAATGAATCAACTCTATATATAAACTCATCCACGGATATGTCTGTCACTTCACCGGAAAAATCGAATTCGCCAATTACGAATTAAATTTAGCATCTTTTCCGAATTACGTTCAAGATCGACTACTGAATATCGACGGTCCCTTTCTATATTTCGCTCAGGCTGTGAATCACTACTACGATTATCACGGTTATTCCGCATATTTGGCGTACTATCATGTGTTCGCAAGTTTTGTATATTATCGTTACTAACTTGTTCTCTACGTAATGTCTGGTGATCCGGTACAGAATTTGCCAAGGCCAATTCACGAAAATTATTAGTTATTAGGGAACTTATCTCTTCCCTAAATTCTCTCATAGAATCCTGGATTAAGTTTCGTACTCTGTTATCATTATCGTTCCTCTGTTGACTAGCTTCTGCCCGCGTCTGTTGCCGTGTCCTTGGTCTATCCGCTCTAATCCTCGGAGTCAATACATTGTCTCCGGCACCTTGCTCTACAACAAAAGATGCATTATTGTCCTCTTGATTTACAAGGGATGGTAAATTTTCACTACTCCTAACCAACGGCATTTTATATAGAATAACAGAAAATATTTCCAACCGTTACACAAAATGATGTTCTCAAATTCAATATGAGTAATTCTTTAGAGAAAGTATTAAATCGCAATTAAATTATACCCGTAAAACGCAATCAAAAAAATTTTTCAACACTCAATAAAAATTACAATATAAATATCACTACTCAGTGAAGTCCTTCGGTATATGAAATGGAAGCAAAAACAAATTAAGAAAAGAAATACAAAAATGAAGATATGAAAAACAAAAAAAAATCTATCTATCATCAACAACAATTTATAAAAAAAATACAAAACTTCCCATTCCCGCAGGAAATCTTTCGACGCTAATCAAAAAGAAATAAATCCTAACACAAAAATGAGAAAAGAAAAATGAATGAAATAGGTTGATAATCTATTGTGGAAAGAATCCGATTAAATGAAGATCAGAAACTTTGTATCCAAATCAAAAGCTCAAATCAAACCATAAAAAAAATTTTAAGAGGAAAATCAAATAAAAAAAAATACAAGAGAAAAGAAAAAAAATTGGATAAGGGTCTCACGAGTATTGTACCGATATACACCAGTAAACAAACAACATCTCGAGTTCGAACCCAAACCCTGTTAATGCTTTTGTATTAAAATAATATCAAGTAAGGATATGAAGCCAGGTAAACCATAACTACATATTTTCCAAACCAATAATTATAAAAAACACAGAAGCCAGAAGAAAGGTAAATAAAACAAAAAAAAAAAAAATGAATATGTATCAACACATATACGGATTCAAAGGCCCTCAGCTTCAAGATGTAAGTGCACCATAAAAATTTAAAATAAAAACGCAACTGAGGCCCCACGTTGGGCGCCAAAAATCTCTGTAACGATTCTTTATCTTGGGTTGATTTATAAAGGGAACGGCTACCTACTGGTTCGGCTGTGCTCGTCGATGGGGGGGGTTTATTATGTTCCCAAAAGAAATTATATTTATTGAATCGTTTACTGTCGATTTTAAATTTAGGTAGCAATTTAAAAAAAATATGGGCGATACATTAAAACAAAATAAAATAATAAACAAATAACAAAACAAAAAGCAAAAAGACCGAAAATGAACCGAAAAATATGTTGATGATAGAAGTGTAGCTTATGGAGGAATTTGCTACACTTGTCCGATGCCCACCCTCCATGCTGACTATAGGGTAAATTTAAGTCAGCCCGATAAAAAAAATATAAACCTACATACTCACACACCTAGGACTTCACCTTTCGTAATAAAATAAGAAAGTTTAAATTTCCATCTTAGGAATAATAGCAAGAAAATTTATTTATAATAATAATAAGAATTATGGACATATTTTAATAAGTAAATAGTATTCAGATAACAAATAGACAAATAAAAAAAAAAAACTATAGATGGTCACCTTCTTTAAAGGTTTTTCAATTTAAAAAAAAATATTAAAAAAAAAAATTTTTAATAGTTCAATAAAATGTAAAAAAAAATTTTGTAAACTAGTGTAAAAAAATTTTTTTAAATGTAAGACATGGTTATGGTCAACTTAAGAACCAAATTTTTATTATGCTTGAACAAAAATAAAAAAATTATGTTTGTGACCTAGTGTAAAATTTATTTATTTAAAAGAAATTTAAGATTTGACTCCAGAAGACGAAATTAAATATTAATAATTTATAAAACATGAATAAATACTATAAAACCCAATTATTGGAATTAAATTAATTGTAAAATAAAATTTACGGGAATAAAATTAAACAAAGAAAATCTTTAATATTTTGTTTTTCTTTAATATGAATTTTAAACGAAAAAGAAAATTATTTCATTAATTAAAAGTTAAAATTTTAAAATATATAAACGAATAGATTGCATTTAAATCAATCCCAAAAAAATCTTAATCCCGCAAAAGCTTGAAATTATTGAATTATGGCAACCCTAATTGCATTTACAAATTCAATGTTCATCACATTAAGATACGTGAATCACTCAATCTAATAGTTATTCATGTTTATAATCATATTATTTAAAAAAAATTTGAGTAAAATTAAAAAAAATGTGTATCAATATATATATATATAAATACAAAATTTGAATAAACTTACGGTTTCTTATCCCTCGTTGTCATCAAGCGCTTGTGGACGAAGAATAATTTTATCCGAATGCAAGTTTTATTCAAGATAGTTAATATGTATGTTAGTGTATGTTAGTTCGTGTGTAATTTATTCATTCAGAGCCAAAAAGCATCTGATTGAGTGAGTGAGAGGAGTTATTGTTGCATGGGGATGATAGATTAGTGTGTATGGTTGTTTATATGTTTAATGTATGTATGAAAGATAATTAAGTGTTAATAAAGTTTGTGTTGTGTGATTATTTTAAAATCTAAATTAAGGTGACCATAAAAAAATTAATAAAACAAAACTCCCGAATATTAACGTTAATATGAAATAAATTAAAATTTTACAATGTGAATATGATTTAAAATAAAATAAAAAAAATAAATATTTACGTTAAAATAAAATGATTAAAATTTGATATTATGCGTATTATTAAATTATTAACATTTATACACTATTTCCGATTTGTACACAACACAAGGCGTTCTATGAATTTTTTTTTTTTTTTTGTTTTATTTAGCTGGTCACTTTAATATATTAGGCTGGTTTTTATTTTTCTTTTTTTTTTTTTGTCTTTAGCACCCGCTATTGTCTTTGATCACCGCAAAGATAATGAATCCCGTTTTCCACTAGCCCGGGTTTGAATTTGATTTTCACGTCACAGTATATGACGATTTAAATCAATGATTATAATTTCAGATGATGATAATTTACTAAAACAAAAATATCCGCAACCACCAGTCATGCAATCAATAACTCTGAAGAGGACAATTATCGGGAATGAATTTATAGGTATAGGTACTCTTCTGATGGACAATTTTCCGAATCTCTGCATATAAAAAATTTAATTGTCTGCCGACAGCAACAGCCAAACAACATCACTATACCAATACTCCTATCTTTTTTTATGATTTCCTCAGAAATAACCACCATATAGTTACTATCCGTGTTAATTCCAAAAAGATTTTCTAATTATTCCTTATTATTTGCCCAATCCCAAAATTCGTTTTTTTTTTAATTTTATCAACTTCTGTATGAAAATTTTTGACAAGCCAACGTACAATACAAATATTTTTTTATTCTCGAGAAACGAAAAGCAAACCTGATTCAATTTGAAACAATTTTAGAACAAAATTGAAATGTTGATAAGTACTAATTTGTTACCCTCACAAAAAAATGTTAGTACGGTCAATAGCAAACACATATGAACTCAAACCAAATAAAAATTATTACACAGCAAATCTTCGCCATCACACTACCTAGCACACTTTGTAAAAAAAAGTAAAAAAAAAAACAAGTACGGATTCTTTTTTTTGCTACGTAGAAAATCGCGCGGTTTTTCTAAAAAAAATTTAAATTTTTCTTTAAATGGGCCCCCCTCTTAAGGGACTAAAATAAGTTTTTCTTTAATTTTAGAAGTCGTGCAAATATTTCGGATCATTTGAGTAACATTTTGCCGTACAACAAAATCTCATAATTTTGGGCCCCCCTCTTAAGGGACTAAAATGGCTACGTTTTATGCATAAAAAAATAACATTTTTGGAATCGTGAGACAAGTTCCTTTCATTTGAGTACCCACACTTACATGTTACTATGTGCCCCCGTTTTTCCCCCCAATGGCCTTCCGGGGCCGAGCCCCTCCCTAAAAGAATTTCGGTTTTTTTTTCTTTTTCAATTCGAGAGGGGGTCATTTTTTTTTTGCCGAAACCCCATAAATTGCAATTTAGCAAAAAAAAAACATCCGGATTCATTGGATTGGGCGTGTTTTTAAAGACACGTTGGTAAAATGAGTGAACTATTTGATTTTTTACAATATTAAGAAAAATTAAAATCCCATAGAAGAATGTTGATTTTTTGGTTGAAGCATGGTTTACTAATAAAAGGTTAACTACATCGATGTTTTTTCGGTTGCCTTAGACCATTTTGTCAGTAATGAAAACAATAATATTTACGAATTTGCAAAAAGAAATAAGAAAATAAAATTCGACATAATGTTTACACTAAAATATTTTTGTGAAAGAATTTCGAATATTCTGATTTGTGATTGCGAGAACTTTGATTGTATTTATAGGCTAAAATCTAATTTTTATGAATCGTAAAGGGCATACACTTGCTAGAAAAAATATCCGTACACTTCAAGATAAATATTTAAACGTCTACAAAAATTGTAATAAAAGATTTCGGCTGACTGTATTTTTAACATTGTTATGTCACCCATTTTACTAGTTTTTCAAAATAATTTAGAAAGTTTCTTACTTATATTTTGTTTCTTAAGCACCGTAAGTTGTTTTTCACGTGGAAAAATTTCACTGAAACTTTAAAGACCTCAAATTGCATTTTAATTTATAAAAGTTAACCATTTTTTAATTTTATAACAAAGACACCATCACAATAAACACCAAATATCATTTTTTCCCAAACAAAATAATAGTCTTGTACATTAAATTTGCGTGAAAACAAAATCTACACAATTTTCATGGGACTCATTATCGTGAAAAATCATTTTTTTATATGGAGTATAACAGTTTTTTCACGTGAAATCAACTTACGATGCTTTAGAGCGTAAAAAACGCATTATGACAACTTTATGCCAGTGGTCGGCATCCATAGCCACCAGTGGCCGATCGTAATCGGCTTTTCACACGCACACAACACGAATGGCAACAAAACTATCAACTAAAAGCGTAAAATTTGTTTAGTAGCATGGTAGCTTTCAACAAAGCAGGTTGACGTCGCTTTGTTTAAGAAATTTTAGAAAAATATTACACTCTTAAAATTTTACAAGAACAGGAAATTTATTATGAATTATTTTTATTTCTTTAGTTCATTAAAATTTACTAACTAATGGAATACTTTTTAAGAATAAATAATTTATATACAAAAAAATAAATATTTTATAAATAATGTGTATAATAAAATTTATTATGAATTATTTAAAAAAATTAAATTACTATAAATTATTTTTTTTATTTCTTTAATGCATTCATGCATTCATTATTACATTTCTTCATTAATTCATGTTCTTAATATACAAATATAAATTTAAAAATGATAAACTAATTTCTCACAGTGAAGAAACACAATACATTCACATTCTCTCTTTGTCACTGCTTTATGCACTAGAAAAAGTATTCGTACCTTTACAAATAGGGGTATCCCACGTATTATATAATGCCATACATGCGTGTTACACTGATTTTTTTTTTTAGTACAAAGCAAACTTGGTTGCATACAGTGCATTTGGCTGACTTATTTTTCTTTTGGAAACTTTATTTTGAGATGAGTCCAAAAACTAAGGAAATCGTGGCTGACGAGCGAAAAATTATACTAAGGCTACCCAGCAAAATATTGGCAATCAACAATATGCATATTTGAGTCGTCACACGTGCCATTTTGGGCGTGTTTTGGTTTTTCGGACCTAGCGGGTCCTGGGGGCCCCGGCCCCCTTAACACCGTATAGAAAAAAATTTTCTTTTTTAATTCCAGAGGGAGTCATATTTTATTTTTTTTTTTGAGGGGTGCCCCATAAAGTAAAGTTTTGCCAAAATTTGGTTTTGTTATTTAACCCTCATCGGTCCCCTGTTTGCGGACGCATAAATAAAATAAAAACGGTTCAGCGTTCAGAATAAAATAAAAACGGTTCAACTTTTGCAAAGTAGAATTATTTTGCCTGAACAACAAAAAAAAGCCGTTTTTGAATTTGTACCCTTAATGTATTTGCCTGTGCAGCTATAGTTACGAATCGGTCCCTGTGTATGTGCGCGCATAAGCAGGTACCTGGAATTGCCGCTTATTTTTGTGTGTGGATTTATAGCACGCTCTTATTTTTCGTTTTATGAAATTTAGTTTGTTCTGGAACTCACATAAGTGGAGTTTGTTTGCGCATTTATTTGAATTTTGGTTGTGTTTCGAAGTATTTGATAAAAAATGGATAGAGTTTTAGGTGAAAGAAGGCAGCGAGATGAACTAGAAATGGATTTTGATTTGGAAAGCGAAGCGGACGAATCTCCGTGCAATAGTGACGATGATTTTGCATTATCAGACGAGGAGAATGATGAAAGTGAAGTTAGCGTGCATTCGGATGAAGATGACATTGAGCCACTTGAGCAAAATTTAGCAGAAAAAAATGCAGCAAATCCTGAAAATAAATCGAAGAAATTCATTTCGACGTGCAGAAAATTTCACTTCAGGTAAAAACCTACCCTCTTTGTTATGGGTTTATGTTCATTATATGTTTCATTTTTGTTATAATTCAGGTCCAAAAGCATTAGCAGCTGCTAATATAGTTGATGTTTCGTCTGCATTTCACATGTGCCTTGGACCGGTTGAGAATATTATTTTGAACATGACGAATTTATATGGTGTGCGAAAGTACAAAGACGAATGGGAAAACATTGGTTTGGACACTCTGCACGCATACTTTGGATTGTTGCTACTTTCTGGTGTGTATCGGTCATACGGTGAATGTGTCACTAAACTGTGGAATGAAGAAACTGGTCGGCCAATATTTAGAGCAACAATGTCTTTGAAAATGTTCAAGCGTATCCATGGTTGCATTCGATTTGATGACCGCGAACAACGTATGGCCAACACTGCATCTACAAGTACTTCTGTTCGTGACAAATTGGCACCGATTCGAAATGTATACGATAAATGGAATCATAATTTGAAAGCTGTATACACACCAGGAAAAAACATTACCATAGATGAACAGTTAGTTCCGTATCGTGGGCGATGTCCGTTTCGTCAGTATATTCCATCCAAGCCGGCGAAATATGGCATCAAAATTTGGGTGCTATGCGACTCAAAAAGCTTGTATGCATACAACACACAAATTTATGTTGGTCGGAATCGTAATGCCACTCCTGAACGCAATCTCGGACGGCGTGTTGTTTTGGATTTGGTGGAAGGACTTTCTGACAGAAATGTAACGTGTGACAATTTTTTCACTTCGTATGAATTGGCAAAAGATTTGCATAAGAATCGCATGACTATTTTGGGAACAATAAGGAAAAATAGGACTGAAATTCTTTCAGTTCTACTCGACATGCGTCAAAAGCCAATTTATCATACAAAAGTTGTATATGAACATAAATTGCAAGCAGTTATGTTGTCAAATGTTCCTCGCCGGTACCGATTTGTGACATTGCTCAGTACATATCACAATGTTGTCAGCATAAATGAGAATAGTGAACAGAAGAAACTTAACATCATTGAAGACTACAACAAAACCAAGAGTGTAGTTGATACTATGGATCAAATGGTGGCTACGTACACATGCAAACGAAAAGTCAATCGGGTAGCCAATGGCAGTATTTTGTAACATGCTTGATGTTAGTGCATTCGTGACGTTCATTGCATTGTTCCCGAATTGGAAAAATTCTAAAACGAACCATAATATTTGGATTGGATTGAATCTCGTTGAAAAACAGATCACTAAACGTAAAAAACAACCTCAAAGTAATGATGCTTCCAGTGTTATTCAAAGAATTCGGGAGATTCGCCATTTACCAAGTACATCAAAACGAGGCCGATGCTACATCTGCACTAGGGATACCGATCCCGAAATCCCGATCCCGAAAATCCCGGGATTTTCGGGATTTAGAAATCCCGAAATCCCGGGATTGGTCTTGAAAAAATCCCGGGATTTCCGATTTCATTATTTGCCATATTTTATCTCTTTTTGTATTTTTTTATTGTTATATATTCGACCTAAATCACATAAATGTAATATCTTATTAAATGTTATTAAAGAAATAATTTTTCCCATTCATAAATGAATGCTTCCTTTGCCAAATCGATTAACTCCATTTTCTGAACTTTATAAAATTTTAATTTCAAACCCCTTTATTGACTAACTGTGAAATATTCAAAACAAATTTCTCTGATAAGAAATATTAACACTACTAAATTACAAAATCTAGAATTTAACGGGAATTTTAAAAAACAGTATATGTGACGCGCAAAATAGAAAGGGACCTAAGGATAGAAAGGGACCTAAGGTCAGGAGAGCATGGGATCGGTCTCATTCGATGCTCAGATGTTGTCCACAAAAAAAAAAATGATTTTTTTACCCTTAAGTCCCATTCTCTATGCGCTGTCACATATAATATTTTTTAATTTTTCTCACTAATACTAATTTATTTTTCTATATGGAGTTAATCGATTTGTCAATTGAATCATTCAAATAATTGATTACGGATTAAATAAATCTGAATTTAATAATTTAAAAACTTTT
This sequence comes from Leucophora obtusa, assembly GCA_949987735.1. NCBI lineage: Eukaryota > Metazoa > Arthropoda > Insecta > Diptera > Anthomyiidae > Leucophora > Leucophora obtusa. The sequence goes on from OX465297.1 coordinate 29,343,954, forward strand.
ATTCAGCTGTGAAACTTTTGAAAATCATAATTCAGGTTTATTTAATCTCTTAAAGGACATGTTTTTATTTATTTTATTGATGATTTGCTAAAATCATAACTTCATGCAAAATAATTTTGCCGACTAAAAACAGCAAATTCTTGTTAAATTAGAAAAATCTAACAATCTGCCTTTCTGAAATCAGCTTAATATTTTATGTTAGTTGATTTAAAAAAAAACTAATAGTCACTAAATATTTCTGATGATTTCAGCAGAGTAGTTTGTATTTGCATTCAATTAATTTTAGCCAAATATAACTAAAAATTTGCAGTGTTTTAGTAAAAACTTTTAGTTAAAAAGTTTCTTCAGAGGTAAATTGTGATTTGAAATTTGCTTAAATTTAACTCATAAGTATAGTTTTAATCGCGGAACTTTTTTGCTTATTTTTAGTAGCTTTTTCTGCTATTTTTACATACTTATTTCTATGAGTGTAGTTTCTGTTTAAAGCCAGATTCACAATGCTGTAGTACTCCACTCTGAGTGGATTTTGTTCCTTTCTTTTTTGCACTTACATAGTTTTTATTTCTATTTTACACACTGCACTCTGCAGCGTTGAGTACTACAGCATTGTGAATCCGGCTTAATTTGTTTATTTCTTCATACTGCAAGAAATAATAAGTACATTTTAAATGAATTATTTTAATTTGTAGGATTTATTTCAGCTATTTATTTTTAAAATTAAAAATATGATGAAACAAAAAAATCCCGAAATCCCGAAAAATCCCGGGATCTCGATAAATCCCGGGATCCCGATAAATCCCGGGATTTCAATTTTTAAAATCCCGAATCCCGGGATTTGTAAAAACCAGTCCCGTTCGGCATCCCTAATCTGCACATATAAAAATAACAAAAATCTTTTTGCTACACTCTGTAAAAAGTGTAGAAATTTCATTTGTGCTGAACATAATTTCAATTTATGCGAAAAATGTACAAATAATTGACAAAAGTTTAAAATTCAATTTTTTTCTTTCTAATATACATATGTAATATTCTAATTTTAATTTCATTCTAAATCTACCTTTATGAAGTTCAAATGTATTAATATGATAATAAACTTAAAAAATCACAAAACATAAATGGTTGTTAATTTTTTTTAGCTTTTTTACAATTACATACAATGGGACCGATTAGATGTATTTCTCGAGGGACCGATGAGGGTTAAAAAAATGCAATAAACTCGGCGTTTATTTGAAAAATAACTGAATGCTTAATTTTTGCAAAAATAAGAATTTTTAGTGCATATTTCAACTGTTTTAAATGTATATTTTTCTTTTTTAGCTGCATTTTATTTGCACTTTATTTTTAATAAATGTCAACAAAGCATCAACAAAATTAGTGATTCACAGTTTGCTTTTTGTATGCGCATCGATAACATTGGGTACGTTCGTAAATACAGTAAATTTGTGCAACACTGCAGCAGTTATGCCAAGTTTTGTTGCTGATGCGTGATCAGCTGTTGCAGATGCTTTGCTACTGCTCAACAACTGCACAGAGTTTGCGTTTTGGAACGTTTTGCAAAAAAATAAAAGACATGTTCGCAATAACATTAAGAAATATTACTGAAACTCTTGATGGTAAAAATGACAATTTTTTGTTAAGTTATAATAAAAAGAGAATTAAAAGAAAGACTTTTGATTATTAAAAATCCAAAAAATGCTAAAAAATTAACATTATTTAAATTTGTATTAAGAATTTTTATATAATAACTCTTCCATTATGCACTAACGTTTAGTATTTAAATACGATGTTAGAAATTTAAATACTTGTAATGATAGGTAAAATACAATATCAGCTAAACGGGATTCCCCTAGTTTTGTTTTGTATTTTTCAAGGTTTCCTAGAAGTACTCACGCTCCCCACATATAATTACACTCTAATTAAATTCTGTGGAACTTTACCCAACTTATAGTAGTAGGAAACTGTGCTCCTACTATAAATTGGGTAAATTTACTCTAATGTGTAATTCATAAAAAATACGCACATTATGTTTAAGTGGTGTGTAATTTTACATTGAAAGTGCGTAAAAATTAAATGTAATTTTTGAAATTAAAGTGTTAATTTACTAAATTTGTGCGTAAAAAAGCATGTTTTAAATGTAAATGTACAAAAAAAATGCGCAAAAATCCACAGAAAGTGCGCAAAGATACCCCAAAAACGCGAATATTTACCACAGCCGTGCTTTAAGTTAAACACACAAAAAAATTTTATTTTTTTTAAATAAAAAATAAATTAATTTTAAGTACGTATTTTATAAATAATATCCGTGTCATTCTCGTGTATAACCTAAAAATACGGGATATTTGTCAGATTTTGTGCGTTTATTGTGAAACATGGTACAATATAAATTTATTGAAAGTATTGGCCATCATTAGCTATGACCTTTTCCCATCTTTTTGGCAACATATGGATTCTGTGCCAAAAGAACTGCTGCTCATTTTTTGAGGCCAAGAACGAATCAAGCCAATTTCGGATACCCTGTTCTGAAGTTAAGCGTATTCCAATGAGAGCGTTCTGCATTGATCGAAACAAATGGTAGTTGGAAGGGGCATGGTCAAGACTAGAAGGCGGGTAAGGCAAAACTTCTCAATCACTATTTTCTAAATAGTTATTAGTTATTGCAACATGTGGCCGAGCGTTGTTATGATGGAATATTATGGCTTCATGTCTTGTCGAATATTCCGGGCATTTTTCGGCCAATGCTCGCTTCAAAGGAATCAACTGTGTTCGGTACAGGTCTCCAGTGATCGTCTTGTCCGATTTCAGCAGCTCATAATAGATGGGACCCTTCAGGTCCCACCAAACACAGATCATTACGTTGGCGCCATGGCGGGATTCAAATACGATTTCTTGCGCTTCGTACTGTCGTAATGGATCCATTTTTCATCACCAGTAATGATTTGATGCACAAATTACTTCTTTTTATGGCATTCAAGCAGTATTTCAGACATGCAAAATCGTTTTTCAACGTCTCTCGGCTTCGACTCGTGTGGTACCCAGTTTCCTTACTTTTGGATGAATCCTGCTGCTTGCAAACTAAAAACAATTTCATTCTTATGTTGTAACAAAAAATTACACAGCTGTAGGTCAAAAATTATCCAAAACTGTATGAAATTACACAAAAAAGTTTATAAAATTTTTTTTTATATTTTTCCAAATAATATGTATTGTATTAAACACGTGCACAGATAGAACTGCTTGTACAAGTTTCGGTATGTCTACTGATGTGAATACGTATTGATAAGTAGTTTAGTGTTTCTGGTATAGTTGATATTGTATTCTTTCTAGTAGATTGTGTGTAAATGAATAAAGAGAGAATGAGCGTAATATATTTGTTTTACTATAGTATGCTCAAACAAATAAAACAGATAATGAAGATTGTACAATAGATACTTATTGCACGCTGCCAATAAATATATTGTGAAAATTTCGACCAAATCAACCCCGTGTCTTCCTTCGACCTCTTTTTCACTAATTTTATTTAAATAAAATAAAATTTTTTGTTTTAATTGAATTTTATTAATTTTGAAATACAAATTTCACAACAAATTTAATCTTTAGTCACTTGATTATTTGTTTCCACAACAATTACTTGAAAATATTTGTGGTACAATAAGTATTTGAGAACAGGAAACAAATAAATGCTTCACTCAATACAAAACAAGAAATAACTGGTATTGTGTTTGTGAATAAAGTGAGTGCGTTGAAACAAAACATAACAATATCAGTTACACTTCTTCTCTTATTTATACCAATAGTAAAGTTATGTATATGGTATATTTGTTTTGGAAATACTTTAAGATATACAAGTGCACGTCTTTAATATGTATGTACAGTAGAGTGGGGCGATTTGTATGGACAAAAATTTTTTGATATTGCGCCATCGATTTTCCGATAGCTTTTCGCATGAGGAAAAAAATTCCACTACGACATATCAAAAAAATTATTTTCGAGGCGCCCAAATTTCAATTTTTTGCAATTTTCTAATAAATGCTAGATTAGCGCCATCTTGCGGTGGCTTTTTGAAACAACTAATGAAGTTGTAAACAATATAAAATTACAACCTTGCCAGAAAGGTATTACTTATGAAAATCGAATAAAAAATGTGGCAACTAGAGCTAAAAGTATATAAGTAGAATTATTTTATGCTTGTTTTCATCAACATCATCATCATTTCATCATCAATATCATCATTTCATCATCAAGCAGAAAATAATTTTACTTATATACTTTTACCTCTAGTTGCCACATTTTTTATCCGATTTTCATAAGTAATACCTTTCTGGAAAGGTTGTAATGTTATATTGTTTACAACTTCATTAGTTGTTTCAAAAAGCCAACGCAAGATGGCGCTAATCTAGCATTTATTTAAAAATTGCAAAAAATTTAAATTTGGGCGCCTCGAAAATAATTTTTATACCCTACACCACTATGTGGTCAGGGTATTATAAGTTTGTGCTGATGTTTGTAACACCAAAAAATATTGGTCGTAGACCCACCTTATAGTATACCGATCGGTTCAGAATTTTTTTTTATTTCGATTTAACGATGTCCGTCTGTCCGTCCGTCTGTCTGTCTGTCCATGCAATCTTGTGCGCACTCTATAGGTCGTAAATATTAAGATATTTTGACGAAATTTGGTACACAGACCTACATTGGCCCAATAACGCAGCCTAATGATTTTGGTGAACATGGGTCCATGTTTATACCTAGTGCCCATATAAGGGTCCTACCAAAATTATATTGTTTATACGCTGCAGGTCGCAAATATTAAGATATTTTAATGAAATTTGGTTCGCTGACTCACATTATAGAAAATTTTGACACAAGTCCCATTTTAACCCTTTCGAATTTCGGATCCAAACATTAGTTGGCTTTTACCCAGACTGGTGTAGGGTTAGGGTTGCCACATCGCAAAAGTCTAATAACTTGACACTTCGCAAAAAATAACTTGATTAAAAAAAAAAAAATTGCCAATAAAAAAAATTTAATGTGCATATGTGTGCAGTAGGGTGTTCTTAATACAAAAATTTATAATTTTTGAATACAATCGCCATTTTATTGAGATTCATAAAAAAATTTCGGTTTTTTTTGGAATTTGTAACGATTCTTTAACTTGGCTTGATTTATAAAAGGGAACGGCTACCTACTGGTTCGGCTGTGCTCGTCGATGGGGGGGTTTATTATGTTCCCAAAAGAATTTATATTTACTGAATCGTTTACTGTAGATTTTAAATTTAGGTAGCAAGTCAAAAATATAAGGGGCGATACCTTAAAACAAAAAAAAAAAATAATAAATAAACAAATAACAAAAAAAAATATCGAAAATGAACCGAAAAATGTTGATGATAGAAATGTAGCTCATGATGGAATTTGCTACATTATTCCTATGCCCACCCTCCATGCTGACTGTAGGGTAAATTTCAGTCAGCCCAATAAAAAAAAAAATAAAAAAAAAACCTACATTTTATATACCTACGACTCCACTTTTCATAACAAAAGAATCACTAAATCAAAATTTCATTTTAGGAACCAACTAACAATAATTTATTAAAATAGAATAATAACAAAAAATATACATATTATAAAGAAAAATAATCAAAAAAAAATTTAATTATCGTGGAATATAATCTAATCAAAATTTGATCACCTTATTTTGAATTCCACATAAACTGTATTTAAAACAAAAATGTTTCAATAAAATTTTTGTAACTCAAAAAAAATAAATTTTGCAATATATTTGTATTTATTTTTCCGTTTGATTTAAATTAAGATAATTTAATTTTTAATTTAAAAGTGTGGGGTGTTAATAGTTTTAATTTTAAAGAATTTATTTTATTTTAAAGAATTATTTGTCTTTTCTTCTGTATAATGTGTGAGCAAGTGTAAAATCTTAATAGGATTTAGATATATATAAAAAAAATCAAACAAACTTACATGCAATATCCATCGATGTCCCCAAGCGCTTGCAGACGAAGAATAAATGCCCTTAGTTATAAGTTATATTAATCTATCCTAGTCTGTTAGTTGAGTGAGTAAAAGAGTTAATGGTATGGGAATGATCTATTAATGTATGTGGGTTTAATATATGTGAGTTTAATGTATGTATGAAAGTTTGTGTAAAGTGTTAATGAATAGTTTGAGAATTTGAAATTACCAATTAAAATTAGGTGACCAAAAAAAAAAAATAAATTAAAAAAAATATTTATAACAATCGGGAAATCAAATGGAATATGTAAATTATTTTTAGTGCAAAAAAAAAATATGAATTAAATTATTTAAAAAAAAAATTATTATTTTTTTAAATTAATTTGCAAAATGCATAACACGAGACAGGAAATAAACAGAACAAAAAAAAAAAAAATTAGAAAAATTCAAAAAAAAAATTTAAGTATTGACCCCTACTAAACAAGGATATTGATAAAGATGAGAGTGTAGTTGTAATTCATTTGGATTGTGATAACTGTATTTGTAGGACAAACATTCTTCTGTTTGTTACTGTTGTTGATATCACAACCAAGGCAGTATTGTTGGTGGTTGTAACTGGGCTTGTTGTCTGGATGAGTTCGATGGAACAGCCGAACCCAAAGTGGAAAAATTTAATTTAAAGATTGTTGTTATTGTGGTGACGATGATGACGGTATTGCAGTAGAATGATTACTTTGCAAATTTCAATCAACACCGAAATCGTTATTATAGTTGTCATATAATTATATATTTCTGATTTACTGTTGCTCCAACTTCCACAGCCTATGGATAAAGATGAGATATTTATGTTATGTCAGATGTTCTGCTCTTGCTGAGCCACCAAATGCTGTGAAGATGACGATATTGTATCTGTGGAATATGATTGCAGTGGAGATGGTGTTGGGGAGGCTTAATCCTGCTTGATAACTTCTTTACCTTCTTTTACAGATTTAATCAATTTCTTTCTTTTAGCAGACACGTTTTTCTGACCAATTTTCAATTTTCTTTTAAAATTCTCAAACCAAAATTTATATATATTTTTTTTATTCAAGTTTCCCACACAAATTCCAAATTATGAATGAATGAAAATTTTACAATTTCCCTGACAACATAAAAAAATGTTCTCAAACAAAATTTCCCAATAAAGTGTTTTCCAAATTTACACTCAAATAAAAATTTAGTCCATCCATAATAAAATGCAATTTTCCCAACATTCGGCCCCCATTCAATGGTCGCCATCACAAATTTTTGGGGACAAACTCGATAGTGCTACCAGCCATTGAAGTTTGGACATATGGGTTAAATGGACCAAATAAAAAAAAACACGTAAAATTACAAAACTGACGAAATTGATTAGTGTTTTATTTTTTTTGTAGCATTTATTATAATAAATAAGAAGAAAAAGATGAAGCCTGCAAGAAGTCTTTGAAATTTTCAAACTTTAGGCCAAAAAAATATATTAACTTTCCATAGTTTTCGAATCGTCAATTTGAAATTTTAACATATTTTTTTCTGAAACATAAAAACCAAAACTTTTTTTCATAAATTTATTAAATGGATGATATATAATCAAAATAAAATAGCACTTAAGGTTTTCCTTGTCCCAGTAAAATTATTGTTTACTGAATTTTAAGGAAACCCGTCTTTCGTAAATCTTTACTCACGCTCTCAAAATCAAAGATATACCTTAAGCGACATTTTATTTTGATAATATATCATCAATAGGGCAAGGAATTCCATGCAAATGCATGATTTTTGTCGATAGTCCAAAACTAATATGGACTAAATATTTATCCTAATCATCAAATTTAGAACAAAATGGCATCGATTTGTAGTTGCATATTTTTGCATATTTACCTAGTGGTGGTCAAAAACATACAAATCTGTGTTGTGGTTCAGAGGTAAAAACATACCAAAATTTTGCATATTATACATAAATACAATTTTTTTTTACAAAATTAAATAGTTTTAATCAAGTTAAATTTATTTTTTTTAAATGTTTAAAAAAACGACAAAAATTTAATTTAACTTGACAAATTAAATTTGACCTTGGCACTTGACAAGACCTAAATTAACTTGACAATCAAGGCCATGTGGCAACCTTATGTAGGGTATTGTATAGTCGGCATGCCCGACTTTAACCTTTTTACTCGTTTTGATATGTCGTAGTGGAATTTTTTTTTCCTCATGCCAAAGCTATCGAAAAATCGATGGCAGAATATCGATTGCTAAATCGACCCACCCTAATGTACAGTCGTGGCCACGAATTTAAGACAATTCAAGTTTTTTCTAATTTTATTATTGTTGCCTTTATTTTTAAAGATCAAAATAGTGGCTAAATTCGCCACGAAAGGCAAGGAGATGGTTCAGAAAATTGTACAGAATTTCAACGTAATGTTTGTTTTTTCAATTTGTCACTTGTGGAGTGGCTTTTAACGAAAAATTACCGATATCAACCTTTTATCAAATTACATAGTAAAATTTAGGCAGTATTGATCGGTTCTGTACAAACTGTATATTTTTGGAGATCCTATAAAATTTCCTTAAGTCCTGCATTATTATACCCTACACCACTATGTGGTCAGGGTATTATAAGTTTGTGCTGATGTTTGTAACACCAAAAAATATTGGTCCTAGACCCACCTTATAGTATACCGATCAGCTTAGAATTTTTTTTTATTTCATTTTAACGATGTCCGTCTGTCTGTCTGTCCATGCATTCTTGTGCGCACTCTACAGGTCGCAAATATTAAGATATTTTGATGAAACTTGGTACACCGACTTATGTCGGCCCAAGGACGACGCCTATTGATTTTGGTAAACATCGGTCCATGTTTAGACCTAGTGCCCATATAAGGGTCCTACCAAAATTATATTGTTTATACGCTGCAGGTCGTAAATATTAAGATATTTTGATGGAATTTGGTACACAGACCTATATTGGCCCAATAACGCAGCCTATTGATTTTGGTGAACATCGGTCCATGTTTAGACCTAGTGCTCATATAAGGGTCCTACCAAAATTATACTCTTTATACGCTGCAGGTCGCAAATATTAAGATATTTTGATGAAATTTGGTACACAGACCTATATTGGCCCAATAACCGTCACCGATCGGCCTAGAATTTTTTTTTATTTCATTTTAACGATGTCGGTCAAGGACGACGCCTATTGATTTTGGTAAACATCGGTCTATGTTTAGACCTAGTGCCCATATAAGGGTCCTACCAAAATTATATTGTTTATACGCTGCAGGTCGCAAATATTAAGATATTTTGATGAAATATGGTACACCGACTTAGAGAATAAGCACAATACAAATGGAAAAGGAATCTTAAATCGTGACAGAAAAAAAGTAAACAAAATAGCAACGGAAACGGAATCTCACTTTTACAACACAGAACACATAGAAAGTCATGTTGGTTATATTTTATATTTTTCTTTTAGCCACATTCTAACGTTTTGTTTTTGTTTTACATTAGTTAGAATAAAAGGCTGTGAAAGTGTTATTGTGTTATTGCTGTTTTTTTTATATATTTTATAATTGTATAAAGTTAAATCCTTTGATATTACTAATGCATGTGCATGACGAAATCAACCATGTAATCGTACTATACCTGTACTGTGATTGAAATTGTGTGAAAATCTGGCAACATTAGTAAAATAATCTGAGAGTAAAAACAGGAGAATAAAAAATTCCGTTGAGAAAATAAAATAAGTTTTATCCCTCACGGAAATCGTTGCACGATTTTAATTGTCAAATTGTATGGAAAAAAACGGGGACCTTTGCATTGTTTTTATACTCTTATGTCGGCCCAACGACGAAGCCTATTGATTTTGGTGAACATCGGTCCATATTAGACCTAGTGCCCATATAAGGGTTCTACTGAAATTATATGGTTTATACGCTGCAGGTCGCAAATATTAAGATATTTTGATGAACTTTGGTACAAAGACCTACGTTGGCCCAAGGACGAAGCCTATTGATTTTGGTAAACATCGGTCCATGTTTAGACCTAGTGCCCATATAAGGGTCCCCCAAAATTGGCTTGGTTACAAACTGCAGGTCGCAAATATTAAGATATTTTAATGAAATTTGGTATACCGACCTATATCAGCCCAAGGACGAAGCCTATTGATTTTGGTTAACACCGGTCCATGTTTAGACCTAGTGCCCATATAAAGGTCCCCCCAAAAATGGCTTGGTTACAAACTGCAGGTCGCAAATATTAAGATATTTTAATGAAATTTGGTTCGCTGACTCACATTATAGAAAATTTTGACACAAGTCCCATTTTCAACCCATTCGAATTTCGGATCCAAACATTAGATGGCTTTTTACCAGACTGGTGTAGGGTATTGTATAGTCGGCATGCCCGACTTTAACCTTTTTACTCGTTTTTTTTTTGTAATGATCCATCTTCATGATCCTATACTGCATTTTCCTGAACTTATCTTCAAAACCCGTTTCAATGACAAACAACTACATTTAAGAAAAGATATAACTCACTGGGTCCCTGTATTATGTCATCGTTCTCCTCAGGACATTCGTCATCACGAGTCAAAAAAAAAAGGAAACAAGCAAAGACACAACAGTTAAAATCAATCATACCTGGTTTCTGAAGTTAAATCATCTTCCGTTGGTAAAAAGTGTTTGTCACTGGCATCACTATCTTCCCAAATATCTTCACTCTAGCTTTTATTTTCTCAGAATTCATCGTTTTTTTCGAAGATAGAAAAAATAACTGGTTTGATAAAAAAATTAATTTTTTAAAATTGAAATCAGAATTTTATTAAAAATACACTCAAATAAAAAAGTTTGTAAAAAAAATTTGTAAACAGTTTCCAATCGCACTATACTATTTTTATACTGATTATTAATACAATTTTTATTTTTAGTAATCATTGTTGCTATTCTCTTATTACAAATTACGGATTTTTTTACTAATTTTCGCTGCTGATTTGGAAAAACATTTTACTAATTTTTGAAAACCGAGTGCTAAATTTAGCAGAAAAATATACTAATTTAAAAATGTTTTTTTTTTGATGTTTTACAATTCTTGTTTAGTTTATATTTGTTACTATTTATATATTCTTAGTTTGGAAATAACACCCAGAAAATTTTATTGCATCTCCAATGCATAAAACGGCAATAACTGGAGAACCGTTTGCAATTTTGACTCCAAATTTCAAGTACGATGAAGTAATTATACGCTTGTTACAATCGAAATTTTTTTTTTTTAGATTTTACAGTTTTTTTTTATTTTTTAGTACAATTTTTTGCTAATTTCAGCAGATTGATTTTAAATTACAGTTTACAGCAATTTACTGAAATTTAGTAGCTGCAACTAATTATTTATACTAATTTCATTGTACTAAAATTATGATATTTAGTAAGTTTTTTAACTGATTTTAGCAAATCGATTTTTCTACTAATTTTATTGTACTACAGATCAACAGACATGTGTTGCTAAAATTAGCAAAAAAATACCGCTGGCCTCAAAACAGTTAAATTTCCCGTAATAACAGCAAAACTTTCAGTAGCCATTACAGACTTTTTTAGTTGAGTGTACCATACCTATGTACATGGAAAAAGGCTTTGATCGTTATCAATTTTTTTTTTATCACTAGCATTATTTGAAATAATGGTGATGAAATTTTAGAAAATTCCCATGTATGGTGTTATCTAAAAACTGTAGTTTTAAAAACATTTACCGAAAGGGTGTAATTTTGTGTAGAAGGGATATTTCAAATACAATGAGTGCGTCTACCAGACGCTCCACTGTTACTAATCCGCTACTCAACAATCTGGTGAACGAATTGATTACTTACCGCTAAGTCAACATGTTGTGGTTGGTAGCGCTTGTTATTTTGGTAGCGTAAAAATTTTACAACTGCAAAAAAATGTTTCTTTATTTTTGTTGTTATTAGCTCGTCAAAAATTCAAGGTTGGTTACCGTTATCGTTATAATACCGTTATCGCTAAAATACCGTTTCAAATTGAATACCGTTACCGTTATCGATACCTCTAAAAAAATTTCTAAATACCGTTATCGTTACCGTTATTTTTATGGGTAGTTACCGGTATTTTACCGGTATTTATTATTTTATATAAAAATTACAATTTTTTTATTTTTTATTTTATAATCTTGAGTGGTTTTTTTTACAAAAAATTTATAGACAATAGTTTTACTTATTAAAACTATCAGTATTGAATTTATAGCTTAAAATCTGTATTTTCAGTACTTAAAATTAAAAATATGCCATGTTTTTACTTGTTTTTATATGTTTTTAACATAATTTTTAATACCGGTACGTACCGGTATTGCAGTCTTAAATACCGTTACCTTTACCGTTACTTAAACAAACGAAATCTGATACCGTTACCGTTATTCGTTTCGGTAACCAACCTTGCAAAAATTTGAAAGCTACAAAAGGTTTTTCATAACCGAAGTTGTCGATTTGGTTACACTGTGAAACGCCCTGTGTGTTACTTCTAAATACATCTTCCTTCGTAACCATCACTACATAAATTTTCAAAAATGTTGATCAAAACTTTGCAAATCCATCGACTTAGTCTAATGAAGTTTCACATCATAATGATCATGTGCCAATTTCTATAACATATAAAAATGGTTTAGATTTCAAGAAATCTATGAAGAAAAGTTATTAGAATTTACACTTAAATTGCAAAGCAATGATTTTTTTTGCCAAGAATGCACAGCATTTGAAATAGTTAATGATTTTAAAGATATTGTACTTAAAACCATCTCTGATGGGTTTGAAAATGTATTTAAAGAAGAAATTAATGGATCGTTTGGAGTAAATTGTAGATGCTTTAAAGAAATAATTGATAATTCATTCTCTTATTTAAATACTGAAGCCACAACCACATTGAAAAAAAGTAATCTTTTAACTAATTGGACAAAATTTAATATAGGGAAATTTGAAGAAAACAGGCAACAGCTAAACTTTTGCCGATAAGAGATCAAATCAAAATATTTTTTGAGTAGCCAGACGTTCTTGATTCATTTATTAAAAATTCACGAAGAATCGAAAGGATACACAAGTCTCATTAGTGGTGATAGATGGAAAAAAATAAAAACGAATTCATTTACTTTTTTAATAGGAACTTCATATTATGAAACGATCGAATGGGAAGACCCCAGCAGGAATATTATACAATAGATGTTATAATCGCCTAAAAGGCCATACAGACAGAAAAATAAAAGAACCAAGACGAAATTTAAACAAAGTAGTGGATCAGAGCTTTGAAGAATTAATTCCCTAATTCAATTCTGAATTAAAAATTCGATGAATTAATTTGCAAAGCACCATATATTGAATGGCATTAACTCATATTTGTTTTCGTTCGATTTATTTTATTACGAATTAATTCAGTTGCTATAGTTTTTTTATTAAACCAAATTAATTAATTCAGTGGTGACCGCGTTCAATTTCATAAACAGAATGGAAAAAAGTGAATTAATTCCTTACTGAATTAATTCACAACTGCATTCGTTCAATTTCATTTTCGTTCCTTTGAATTAAAAAAAATACACTCAAATAAATTTCTGTTGAAATTTACCCTATTTATAGTAGGTAACTTTTTACCTACTATAATGTCAGTAAAATTACTCAATGTGTGTAAAGTTGAAGTCGTACACACATTGTGTGTAATATTCATACACACAATGTGTGTAAACATACATAAAAAGTACGTATAAAATTTTCAGATTTAAATATTTAAAAATGTAAATTTACCATTAATGTGCATATAAAAACACTTTAACTAGTAAATGTAAACATAAAGTGCTTGAAAACGCATACTAAAATGCTTAAAAATGCAAATAAAATGCGTTTAATTGCATGAAAAATGCATATAATTAAACAGCCTAAAGTGTTTTTTTTTATATTAAAAACAAATAAAAATGAAATCTTTTTATCTTGCTTTTATTATACTAAAATTTAGGGAATTAATAAATACAAAAGTATACAATAACAAATTAATAATTAATGTAAAGATATGAGAGAAACAAGTAAGTAATAATAATAACAATGCATAAAAGTAAAACAATGAAAATGTAATTATTATAAAGGAATATACAAATCAAATAACATATTAGTTGAATGCTGAAATTTTTTTTATTAAAGTATTTATTTTTTGAATATTATTCACGTTTCTTTTAAAACTAAAACCTCTTACAGTTGGCGGATAACTTTTATAAAAAAATCTGAATATAAACTCCATCATTTGTGAAATTTCGATCGGATATAAAATATTGAAAACGCAATATAAATTTAACTTCTCCACTATATCAGCGGCTTCGTGTATTACCAATTCCTTTTCCACAAATATGTAGGCTCTTTCGACTAGGTCAAGTTCTAAAATGAAGAAAATACATAATTAGTCTGAAACTTCTACACTCATAAAAAAAAACCCGTAAAAATAGTTAAAAATTCTGCTAAAATAACAGGAAATAGTACCTGAATTTGCGCCAGCAGAAATTTCAATGATGTTGAGAATCATGGTCTGCTAAATTTAGGTGACCTAAATTTAAGGTAAAAAAGTTAGTTCAAATACAACAATTTATAAGAAATGTTGTTTAATGGAAATGAAAATTACTCAACTGAAATCAGCACATGTTTTCTGCTAAATTTTAGTTGGTTATAAACAGGTAAAAAATTTAGTTAACATTAAAAAATTTAGAAGAATTTTCGTTTAATAGAAATGAAAGTGGGTCAGTTGAAATCTGCAAAAAATGCTGCTAAAATTACAATCACTTTTTGTTATTAATTGAATAAAAACAAATTAATGTAAATATTGTTAATTTTATTTTCAAATAAATTACACAATCCAAAAACACTATTTACACTATTTGCACCAATATGTTAAACTTCCGCTGGCATTGTATTATTTGGTTCCTTTTTTTCGTCTACCTGCGGCTCGAATTTAAATGAAAATGTTAAAGGGCTGAAATAAAAGAAAAAATAACATATTTAATAGTATTCCCTTAAATATAGTTTATATCATAAAACAAATCTCTATTATTTTATTTTTTAAATACAATTTTAGCTGCGAAATGTTAATGTCCAGTATACCTCCGTTTTCTTTTGCGTTCCTTTGCTGACTAACAGAAACAAAAGAAAACGTGCTCTTATCATATTATTTTCAGTGTTGCCAACTCTTGAAGGCAGGAAAGCACCGTGAGCATTTTGAAAACGGGTAAAAAGGGTAAAAATTTATCCAAAATGGGGTAAAAAAGCACGATAATAATTTTTTTAAAAAGTTAAGTCTAGATTTTAAAAACACATTTTAGCTTTGTAAAATCGTGTAAAAAGGTTAAAAAAATTACCAAAAAAGGGGTAAAAAAGCACCAAACTAATATTTCAAAATTTTGAAGTTTAAATATAACGAAGTTTTTATTTAAAATTGTACTACAAACATTGTGAAAAAATGTATTTTTTGTATATTTCGTATTATTTTTTCAATTTTGACAGAAAATTCAAGAAAAATTGAAAAAAGGAGAACAAATACCAAAAATATAAACTGTACAAAAAGCACTAAAAGCACTGCCAGAAATCTGAAAAAGCACTGTAAATACCCGCTATTTATAAACGGGTATTTGTAAAAAAATCACCGGGTACGGGAAGGAAAAAAGCACCAAAAAATACCCGAAAAGCACTGAAATGGCAACACTGATTATTTTATTTACTAGAACTTTCTAAACAAGCGCATATTATTTTTATTTGTATTGGTAAGCGTCATCAGTGATGACTCATCACACACATTAAAATACACTTACTAGAAATTTTCTAATTTGTATTGGTCGGCAAACTCACCAATACACACTTCACCATCAAGCGCCATCAAGCTCCATCAATCACTATACACTAGCGCCCCTATCGTTTTCTTTTGAAAACACAAATATTAAAAAAGTTGCCAATAAATTTATCTATATTAGCTGATAACATTGTCAAAATCATTTATAAAAAAATAACTAAATATCAGGAGGAAAAATTAGTTCAAGTACAGCAGAAATATGTTTTTGTGGTGAAATTTGATAACTAACAACTTTAGCTACACAACAGATTTAAACGAAAACAACAGGAAAAAATAGTTCAATTGAATTACAACGCATTTAACAGACTTTTGTACTAACTTTTTTTTATGAGTGTATTGTGGCTTTTTAAAGCATTTGTGTGTATTAAATATGATTCTGCCAAAAGTAAAAAAAAATCTATCATCCTTCCCTGACGTAGGGAAAATTTTTAAGACTTGTTATTTAAAAGTTTTAGGGTGGATTTCGTGGTTAATTTTATATGTGATTTATCACTTAAAGAAATTTAATTCGATTTTATTAGATGAAGAATAATTCTATGCTGCAAAAACCGTTTATTAACAACTAATAATTTAAAAAAAAGGAAAAATTCTGGCAACAAAATGTTAATGTAAACTAAAAGATAGTCCCTACTTCAGTTCGGTAACAAACCCCGAAATTTTGTATTGCCCAAAAGTGGGAATATGTGCTTTTTGTTTATATTTGAATTCAATAATGATTCACCTATCATTTAAGTACTATGTTATCGAGAAATATCAAAGGGTGTTTTATGGACCCAATAATGATCTTAAAAATTGTTTTTATATAGAACTTTATTTTTGAAAAAAAACACACACATACAAACTTACGAAATGAAAAACTGTATAGTTTCATAGTCTTATAATGAATTACCATTAAATATACTCTGAATGAGGAAAACAATCATTTCGGAATTTTGCATAAGTTTAATTTAAGAAGCAAGTTGTATACCTCCAAAAACGGCATTTATTAGTCTGTTTAGTAAATAAAGCAAGGGGTAAAACTTACAATTATAATTTGTAGAATCCAGCATATTTCACAAATATTTCAAAATGTTGCAAAATGTTTTTTTTTAAGTAACGAAAGGACCATATCTAGACAGGACTTTTTGATTTTCCTATTGTAATCTAACAAACGGAAGTCTATAGCGAAATTATTATGAATATATTAATGTCTCCGATCAATACCTCGATTTTACAAAGGAAAATACAAAATAAAGGTACCCCCATTCCTAGGGCAAAGGGCATAAAATACTTACCAACAAATGCAATAAATGGTGTGTTTGTGGGAACTTGTTTTTTTACTTCCTCAAGAGTTGTGCCAAACTGAAATAAAACGAGAAAATATACAGTATATGGGACTCCAGATTTTTTTCGATGAGTTACAAATGGAACGACAAATTGATATATACCCTACTGCACAATGGAGTGGAGGATATAAAAATATTTTTAACACAATAAAACGATAAAAACACTGGTGCACAAATCTTCCAAGTTCGCGCTACTTTAGGACTTTTTGAAAGTTACAACAACTTTCTCTAAATTTTGTGAAACGAAATTAGCCTCAATTTTATACCACTTTTCAAGTGATAATGAAAATAAAATTCGAAGTTGTAAGTATAAATGAATGAGAACGAATTTTTTTAACTACCCGTGAAAAAACGATTAGATTTTATCAAGTTAGGTTTGATCCAATTGTACCTATTCATATTAGAGAGTGAATAACAACGTATAAAATTAAATATGAGTTTATCTGCGATTCCGATTTTCAAAAGTTTCTTATTCGTTGCCTTATATAATCATATCTTAAAATATCTATTCTCTTATATCATTTTATATGCCATATACAAATACATATGTATACTTCATCAAATTATATCTCGTTGAAGATAAATTTGTATATTGCTTTAAATAACTCTTTATAAAACTAAATGTGACCAGAGCTTTAAAGAATTAATTCCTTAATTCAATTTTTCAATTCTGAATTAAAAATTCGATGAATTAATTCACTAAGCACCATATATTGAATGGAATTAATTCATATTTGCTTTCGTTCGATTTATTTTGTTACGAATTAATTCAATTGCAATAGTTCTTTTTATTAAATCAAATGAATTAGTTCACCGGTGAACGCGTTCAATTTTATAAATCGAACGGAAAAAAAGTGAATTAATTCCTTACTGAATTAATTCACCACTGAATTCATTCAATTTCATTTTCATTCAGTGAATTAAAAAAAAATGAAATTACATTCAGTGAATTAAAAAAAAAATAAGAAAAAAAAATAAGTTCACTGAATTAAAAAAAATAAAATAAGTTCACTGAATTCAAAGCCTGTTTTCTGCCGTTCAGTAGAAGAAAACAATAATGTACAAATAAAAGTTTTAAATAAGCAATTTTACAGCGTGTGCTAGTAACAAATTAGAAACCGGATGCTGTTTATCAACCTACATGATTCAAAAATAAAGCCTTTTACTATTAAAAATAAAAACTTTACAGATATAGATAAATTTGGAAAAAATTATAACTATATAACTAGTTTGAAAAATTAATAGTTTTATTTTCTTCCAAATTTATCTATATCTGTAAAGTTTTTATTTTTAATAGTAAAAGGCTTTATTTTATTATTTGACACACAAATGAAATCTTTGCCAAGTAATAAGGAGCATTTCAACTAATAAAGATTTTTCGCATAACTTATTCAAAATTTAAGTAGTAAAAATGTTTAAAAGAAATATGAAAAAAAAGCTTTGTTTCTTACAAATAATCGCTCTTACTATCTAAATTTTTCAAATGTATAATTTAGGTAAAGTCGACTTTAGGTAAAATATTGGGTGGCAGTATACCTTGACTTGGTTTATTTTTGGAGCATTCTGATTGGTTAATTTATTTTCAACCAATCAAAATATTTGAAAATATATATATTTTTGTAAGGTTTTTATACACAAAATGAACAAAGCCGTTTGATTAAAAATAAAGTCGACTTTAAATTCAAAATACTTCTTTATATTAAGGGCCAATAATTTTATAAGTAACGTTTTCATTAATAAATGTGAAAAGAAAAGACTAATGGTTAACGGTGGTATCTAATTTTGGTTATCCGACATCTAAATCTGATTCACAAAAAAAAAAAAAAATTGATGGTCATGCAACTTCTCTTGAAGAAAACTACAACAAGAATAACGTTTCAGCTAAAATTAGCAAAGTACCCGAAGAAAAAAGTGTAAGCTGAATAGGCATTAAAGGTTTTATGGTAGGGCAAACATTTCCTGAAATGGTATCCAAATTAGCCGCAGTCAATCCGCACCATAACTAGATCTTCGTTTATTCTAGAAAGTTTTTATAATAAAAACCTGGCATTGCAAAAAAATGAAACCGATGTAAAGAACATTATATTAAATTACTACAATCATGTAAAAGATATCATGATAAAAGAAATATCGAGCAATATTTCTAACAATAGGAGATTTACTATAATCTTAGATGAATGGACAAGAATATCACAACAATGTATAAATGGAAATAATTCATTTTATAACCTAGGGTTGGTTTATATATCAGGAAGATGTAATGCTGATGAAATAAGAAGAATTGTAGAAATAAGACTAGAAGAGTTTTATTTGTCGTTGGAAGATAACATTGTGGCCACCATATCTAATGGGCCAAGTGTGATGAAACGGTTTGTTTCCGACAGTCCAGTAGTAGGTGCTTTCTGCTGGAATCATGCAATTCATTTGGCAGTGCTGCGAGTAATTTATGTGAAATCAAATGTTCCACATTCTGATATTTTTTACTTTGAATTCTCACTACACAGACTGCATTTGTACTGAAATAGTTTTTTTTTTTTTTAACAAAGATTACTTATATAGGTGGTTAGAAATATTTACTGATCGTATTTCCTCATATCCCCGAAATAACCCGACTCATCTGCTTACTATTTTCGTGAGATACTTATAAAGATTTACGGGTCGTAGTTCAATACCTAATCATATCGAACCAGTGACAGAGCTATCGGCGTTTGGAGAAACTGCAACCACTGCAAGAGTTGCCGAAGATCATCCTGTGCACCGAATCATCGACAACGTTTAAAGAATAACAGTCATTAGATTAAATAAGTAGTTTAAGATCTTGGTAAATAAAACTGTGTGCGATACAGGATCGTACAATTGAATTGAACAAAAGAAACGATTGCTGTTTTATTTCAAAGGAGGCAGACCTTTGACGAACCTGGACAAACTGAGTTTTACCCCGGACACAGACAAAACTGCATCACACCATTACCAGGTATGTAGTTACATAACCACATATCTGGTAATGATTTTCTACACTGGGTATCTATTCTTACATCTAATGAAAGAAATAAGAAAAGTTACCACACAGAGAAAAAATTATAGGTTAATCAAGTACTATATCAGATTTTAATTAACATTTGATTTTTTACAAACACTTTGTAAATAACCCAGTGTAGAAACGGTAATGACATATCATTATTTTTTGGACTACCAGTAATAACACCCACTTACCTTCTGCATTATTTTAAAACATATAATAATGAGTTACTGATAATGACTTACTTTTATCATTATTTCAAATAGAAAATAATTTTCTTGATTTTTTTGAAAATTTTTTGGAATCTATTTTTAGACTCAATATTTTTTAAACACTGGTAAGGATATATGTAACCACAGATTTTTTGTATGTTGGCGAGTAAGCTTACTTGTGTGCAGCAGGTCAATTATGTTTTATCTATTAAATATTACATGTCGATATAGCTCAGATGGTAGAACTGTTGACTGGCAATCTGTAGACCCAGGTTCGATTCAAGCACCAGCAAATTTTATTTAAAAAAAAAAAATACAATAAAAAAAATTTTTTTTTATATAATTTATTTTTTTGAAAATCTATTTTTAGACTCATTATTTTAGTCAGTACTGGTAAGCACATAGGTAATGATATATTTTTTGCTTTTTCGTATGCTGGTGTGTAACCATAACTCATTATTTTTCGCGACATCGCCATATAAAGGCAATAAGAAATGTAATAACAAAAGTAACTAGTTACCATTACCAAGTATCATACATGGGACTAATTAGTTAGGTGCACTAATTAATTGATGATTTCATTACCATTGCATTGATATCAATTGTAATGAAATTATTTTCATTACCATTTTTTTAATTAATGGTAATGATTCTAAAATTTAATTTCATTGATTAATGTTAATGATTTTAAATTTCATTACCATTGATAATGAATAAATTAAAAAAAATAATTGCCATTGACAGAAAAACGTAAAAATGGAGTAAAACTCGCTGAAATCGAAAATGGAATACGCTCATTCAGGCTCATGCTCATTTGAAATTAAATATTACTTTCCATTTCATTGTATAACTTCCCCGGCCAAACCCGTTGTTTGTTTTCATTTGTGTGAATTTTTTGTAAACAAATGGTTTTTAATCAATTGTAATTAGTTTTTTTATACATTAGTGTAATTTCATTACCATTAGTAATGATTTTTCTAATGAAAAATATTTTATTAGCATTAAATGGTAATGAAATTTTTTTCATTGTCATTAGTATGAACTAATGGTAATGAAATTTCAATGGTAATGAAAAATTCCCATGTATGCCAAGTATGTAGTTACATAACCACATATCTGGTAATGATTTTCTACACTGGGTAAGAAACTTTAAAACGAAATTTTATAATTGGTGGTTATAATACTTATCCTTATTAAAGTAAATATGATTCAGTTAAACTTTTTCATATTTAAGTTAATGTGTTTTCCGATTTTAAAAGTAAGCAGAAAATTTTTTATATAAAAAGGAAAAAACCTAAGATTTGAGTGATTTCAAAGCTGTTTCTATCTTAGTAAACGTTGTTTGTGTATGTATGATTTTAATTTTTTTCTTCTGTGTAACTGAAGCATTAAACACATAGACGACTGCAGCTACACGACTACACGACTACAAATGCTGCTGGCTGCAATTGTAGTCGTATAGTCAGCTACTTAATTTTTTTGAAAACGGCAGCAACATGTAAACAGATAATCCTAAATATTTGACATTTTGATAAATGTTAATCTTTTTTGGTTTGTGCTTCTAAAATAATGGCTGAGGAATATTTTGTTAATTTTGTAAGATCCATTTTTTTTTTACAAAACAACACAAAGTTATTTCCAAATATAAATTAATGAAACCTTCAAACAATTGTAAAATATAAACAGCTGTTTCTTCAGTGTTCCCAAAACGGTGATTTTCTAGTCAGAACTAGCGATTTTATTTCGCCTCTAGCGGGAAAAATTGTCCTGTTTTACATATTTTGTTATATTGTCAACACTATTTTTGTTTTGTAGCCAACAAAAATAGAAATTATCCTAAGTTGACTACAGCGGCAAAAGTAGTCGTGTAGCCGTGTAGCTGTGTTGGTGTCAAAATAATCGTTTTCATATAAACGTGTGTATTTTATTTTTGACAGGCTGTAGTCGTGTAGCTGCAGTCGTCTATGTGTTTAATGCTTGATAATGGATTATATAACCTACACAGAGAGAAGTTTGCTGGACCAGTTTTAATGAAATTTTTTAGCAAAATAAAGTTTTCTTCACAAGGTAAATGAAAAATTTCTTAAATTTGATGAAAACGCTTCATATATTTTATGAATTTAGTTTTAACGAAGCTTTTTCATTAAGTGTATGAAACTTTTAATAAATAAAATGAATATTTTGACAACATTTTATCAAAAATTTCATTATTTAGTAAAAAGTTTCAATGGACGAGGCCTAGTGAAATTCATCGGTTTTGTGCAAAAATTTATTAATATTATTCAGAAAATGCTCTCAGTTAATTAATTGGCTGTTTTCCTACACTATACATAAACTCCGATAAAATTGGATGAAATTATATCAATTCAAATATCTTTTTTATTCGTTTATATACAATTTGATTAATCCATTTTCCGGATAAAATTTTATATAATTTAGTATCATGCCAAATAAAAAAAGATATGCTACCGAATAAATTTTTTTTTCACGGGTATGAATTATTTTTTCTTGATCGCTTGAAAACTAGGGAAGACTCAGAAAAAACCAATATAATTTTTAAAATCCGAAAGTTTAAATTGCTTAAAATTCAGCTTCATTTTGTTTCGATAAAGTACATGTTACACTTTTAGAGTCCCAAAATAGTAAATCTTTGAATTTTAAATCGGGATTTGCTCAAAAATGGAACGTGATGGAAAAATTTGTGAGAAGCGATTTGGAATTAAGGGAGGATTTTGATGTAACCAGTGAAATTGACAGACCCCATATGCCAAAAAGTTATCGAGAAAAAGGATAAGGAAGGTTAATATTTTTCCTTTTTGTATGCAAAACTGGCATTTAGATCAAATCTGATGCTGGATATTTCAGATTTGAGACGAGATATCAAGAAACGTGTTTCGGAAACCAAAAGAGAATGTTTATGCTTCTTTAATTCTGTATTTAAAAACGTCATTTTCTTCGTAACAAATTTAAATGTTTATGGCAATCCATTGCTAAATCAATTTTATCAAAATTTGGTTCAGTGTCTTCATATAGAGACGTGTATGAACCAAGAAAGGCAAGTATAAATACACAAAATGCACATATACAAAATTCACTACAATATTTGATATCTAACAAAAATGTGGTTAAATGAAAATGCTTACCTGAAATGTTTTAAACAACATGGGGGTGTCTTCAGTAAAGTAGGTAGATAATGCTGCCAATATTCACTTCATTGTTAAGGACATCTAAAATTGTTTGCTTTTTTGTGCTTTTGAAAAATCGCAGTAGTTTTTCTTCTGAAGACTTAAAATTGGTAATAAATGTGGAAGGTTATGGAACCTTCATTAGAATACGGAAATGATCTTGAAGATATTCCTTCTCAAAAATAAATGACCATTCTGATTTTATAGACGAAATAGGGCTCATATTGTTAAAAAATACTGTTTGACTAGTAAAACAATTCGTCATAAATGTCTTTATAGTGGATTTCTTTTCGGCATTTAATACAGTTGCACTAAATTTCCGTAATTGATTCTTTCTGAACTTCAGTGATGATACTGTATCGAGTTGAGTAATACTTGTAGGCTGCCAATTCGTGCATGCTTTTTTAAACAACTGAGTGCGTCTTCGATATTTTACAGGAACTTCTGGATTTAGCTCATTTCCACGTCTCGGAGCCCTGTTGAGGAAATTGTTTCGCTTCCTCATTGTCCTTAAAAGCAATTGATTTGCTATGGCATCAGTATAAGTGAATTCTGAAGACGTGGTAATTTTAAAAAAATTTAAGACAATTTGGTTGCATACATTTAAAACTTGCATTACGTTGTCCTCTTTGTATATATACAAATGCTTTTCGTAAGCATTTAAATAAAATATAACTGTACCACAAACACTGCACTTACACATTTTTAATTTTAAAATGATTTTTTCCTTGTTTTTTAGTATTAAAGCGTTATCTTCATGTTTTGTGCTTATATTTTTTATTTTTACGAAATATTAATGACAACTTTTTTTTTACTTTAAAGTGTTCGTACCTTTACACACATTATGTCTATATATTTTTGTAAGCACAAAATCCTAATCGTACACACAAAGTGTGTAATTATAAATGCGAAATGCTTATAAATATATTTTATGTTCATTTTTGTAGACAATAATGTGTATTTAAAAATTTTACACATTTGGTGTCTAAATCTAGGCATTTTGCGTTATATTACACAAAAATTTACATATTCAATTGTAGCGAATTTACATTCATTTTTTAGAGTGTACGTTCACTGAATTAAAAAAAAATTACGTTCACTGACTTGAAAAAAATACGTTTACTGAATTCAAAGCCTGTCTTCTGCCGTTCAGTAGAAGAAAACATTTATTTACAATTAAAATTTGTAACTAAACAATTTTACAGTAAAAATTAACAAATTATATATTAAGTGTTAGAGAAACCCGATGCAGTTTATCAATCTACATGATTAAAAAAATAAAGCCTTTTACTATTAAATAAAAACTTTACAGATATAGATGATTAATTTTTCAAACTATGTTGTTGCTTCTCATTTGAGTTCATTGAACGTAATTTTTTTTTAATTCAGTGAACGTACACTCTAAAAAATGATTGTAAATTCGCTACTATTGAATATCCAGTGAACGTAATTTTGTTTTTTTTTTTAATTCACTGAACGAAAATGAAATTGAACGAATTCAGTGGTGAATTAATTCAGTAAGGAATTAATGCTTTGCTAAGTAGCCAGGCATAAACTTCCTCCTGCAACCTTCTGTTGGGATACTTCGCTTTGCATGTGCCCAAGATCCCTCTATGGAGTTTGTATGAGCTCCGGATCCTTAAAATGGAGCGAATGGTTTTTATGTGCTGAAAACCGTGGTCCTCGAGACAGTCATATGACTTCCAGAAATCACTTATTACAGTGGTCCCTGGAAGTATCCATAGCTGGATGACTGGTAACAAAGTGCTGACGTCCCGTTTTTCAACGGGTACCATAATTTGTCGATTTCTACTGTCTTTCCAACTCCGCCGATCGGTTTCATATTGATGACAAGGTCATCATATGTCACCTCACGGCAGAGGCTGGCCTAGTCCACCAAAGTATGGTCAGAATTTATTGTAGTATATTTCCCAATAGTCGATAATTTTAAATTATCTACCCAGTACAATATAAATTTTGATATCACCGCAAAGCTTAGATGGGACTTTTCGAATAAAGTCCCAGTAGCTAATGGCACGGTATATCTGCATTTTGTTGCTGGTCCTTTTTTGGGCTAAATCGACAATCCACCCCCCTCCTTTTCCAAAACCATTGTAGTGGTATGCCCTTTATTACAAAACATTGTAGCTTTCTTCGGGAGAATAACAAACTCCATTAGTTTGTCAACTAATACGCCCTCCTTATTCCAGTCTGAAATATCGCAACAAATTACCTGATCCATTTAAAAATAAGGTGTGTTGTTCGCTAAACGAATTATCAACAAGTGAGTTATGTTTGGTTTTTGCTGTTACTTACATACAGTGAGCAGCATAAGTCATGGTACCTTAGTTGAAATAAAAGAGTTTCTAAAATTTATCAAAAAATATGTTACAAAATATGTGATATTTATTTTTGTCTTATGTATTAACTTGTGTACTATAACAAAACAAAAAATTAGCCATGTACTATACAAAACAAAAAAAATATAATTCGAAATTCAAAACAACTCCATATTTTTGCACAGCAAAAGTCTTGGTACCCCTGGGAAAAGACGAAAATTAGTTACAATATGGATAGATATTTTATTATAATGCTACACCTAATGTTTAGTAGGATATCCCTAAAGACGAAGAACTTCATTTAATCGATTTGGCATTGACTACACTAGTTTTTCTGCGCATTTTCGAGCTTTTTGCTGCCGTTCAGTCAAAGCCTTAAAGTACACTTATAGATTACCGTAAACGACATTACTATTTAGCATCCATCTCATGTGGTTTTATATTTTATTCTAAATTTTTCCATTTATTTGTTAATTCTTATTCCTTGTTTGAAACAATTTTCTATATCCATTTCATATTTTTTCCGACTAAAATCATTCAGCTGTTTCGATGCCGGATACAAAATTCTGATTTCAACAGAATGATCCGGCAAGTACGTTTACATTTACGTGTTAGTAACCATTCGTATACATTTCTTCTTGTGGTTTTGAAACAGCTGATTCGTTACAGATACGTTTACGGTTGGGTAACTCAGCCTTTAGCCTTGAGCTAAACTTTATTAGAAATGTTACGACTACACAATCGGTTTTCTAAATAATTCCACAAGGGAATTATTTAGAAAACCCTTATCGGGACTTTGCTTAGGGGTTTTAAGCATATGGGGGTATTCTATGCCACCCACATATTTACCTCAGCAGCAGGGTGCTTAGGATCATTGTCCTGTTTAAAATAATAATCACTACGAATTTTAAATTTTTCAGCACTTTTATTCAGATTATTCTTCAGAATATTTAAATATACTGGTTTGTACATTATTTCTTCGATAATAACCAAATTACCAACTCCTGCTGCTGTCATACAGCCCCATACCACGATATCACCATCTCCATGCTAAAGCCCCGTTCACATTATCACACAAGTGCTTATACTTTTCTTCACACAAGTATGACAAAAAGTATGCTGAAATTGTCTGGTTTTCAAAAAAGTATTAAAGAAAATCTTTTCAGTGTTCAGACTGTTATCGACACACACAAAAAATAAATTAAAACAGTTATTTTTTCTTCTATTATTACTTTTTTTCACCACTAGTTGTTTTTAATCTTTGTTTAACATTTGTGAATAACACAACACTTGTGTTGAGACAAGTGGTAACTTTATGAAATATTTCAAAAAATAAATCTTGTCAAAAAAGTGTGACCGTATTTTAAAATGTGTGCACCCATTTTGACATGTGTGTAACGAACAGTGTTCACACTATTATACATTTTCGTTATACAACACATTTCTGACATGTATAACACACTTGTGTGATAATCTAAACGGGGCTTTAACGAGTATTCTTTGGATTGAGTTATTAAGATGTTTTCTCCATACCAATGCACGTCCGCTGAGCCAAAAATGTTAAATTTCGATTCGTTCGCAAAATGACTTTATCCCAAAACTCATTTGTTTTTGTTTTATTTCTTCTGTATATTTCGTTAACGTAAGGATTCTTGCGTGCTGTACGAACATTAAACCTGGTCCTTTTGATCGATCTACGCACCGTGTCTTCAGAAATACTATTGTCAAAAGATTCTGCAGCTATCTTAATTGCACTTATAAATAGATCATTCTCAATTATAGCTTCTATTTTGCTTTCTTCTCTATTACTTAACTTTGCAGGATGTCCAGTTTGTGGTTTATTTTCAATTCTTTTTCTCTTCTTTAAAGTGAATACTAATTTTTTGTATTGCCAATTTGCTTCTTTTTATTATATTAGCAATTTCTGAAAAGATTTTCCCATTTCGTGGCTATTAATTATTATTTTTCGTTCCTCAATTGTTAATTCCCTCCGAGACATTTTTACAAATCATGTTACTCCACTTTTTTTAATAAAACACTAATTTTTTGATACTTGTTACAAATTAGAAATGCATATATTATATTTGAAATGTACCGTTACAAATATTAAAAGAGATTTATTAAGAACAATAGAGTTGCAATGGCTTTTTCAAAATGCTTTTAAAGGGTACCAAGACTTTTGCTGTGCAAAAATATGGAATTGATTTGAATTCCGAATTATATTTTTTTTTTGTTTCGCATAGCACATGACTAATTTTTTGTTTTGTAATAGTACACAAGTAGGGAATGCATCCCGGGATTTCCCGTCCCGGGATTCCCGGGAAATTATGCATTTTTCAATTCCCGCATTCCCGGGAATTTAGACCGGGAATCCCGGGATTTCAAAAAATGCAATTTAATATAATAAAGGTAATTATTTCAAATTTACTTATGCAAAATTTTCCAACGTTTTGAAAATAGTAAAAATCTTACATTAGGCTTGCTCATTTACTTACAAAATTGTAGTAAAAGTAGTAAGATTTTCGAGTAAACGAACACACTGATTAATTTGTGTACTTGATCGAACTTTTTAAGTTACTTTTTTTTAACAGGCACTAAAAGGAACTTAAAAAATATACTTTTTTAAAAAACCACTCAACTAAATAGTGTTTGTATAAAAAAATTTGAATCGCAATTATTCTGTACAGAATTAAAGACAAATTTATCCATTAACTTTTAAAAATTTTTAAGTAAGTTAGAATTTGTTCCCATACTTTTTAAAAATGTTTCCAATTTTCTAAAATTATTTTCAATATTAATTTTTTTTTTATTTATTTTCTTTTACGGACAAGTGTTTTAGTCTAAAAATTAGTTTAAGTTTATTCAATTTTTAAAAACATATAATTAGACATATAATTTCTAATATAAAATTATCTGCCTGTTTTTATAAAAAGAATCGGAGAAATTCGTTAAATCGTTTGTGTGAAAAACACAAACTTAAAAAGATTTATATTAAAATTTTTTTAGCCTCATTTGTTCTACATAGAAGTCTCAACAAATTTGTGAAAAAATTTGGAAGGAAAAACGTTTCTAAATTAGTGTTTCTCACACAAATTTGTTAACGAATTCGTTTGATTATTTTTATAAAAACACCCAGTAATTCTTTCCCACTACGAAAATTCCAAGAAAAACCACCGGAGCTTTTTCACGATCATGAAAATTTGAGGTCTTTAAGACATTTTATTAATAAAAATTTTTAAATTACTATAAAATATTTTCTAATTTATGTTCCTTGCGGGATCCCGGGAATTCAAGATAAATTTCCCGGGAAATCAAAAAGTGCGGGATTTTGCATTCCCTATACACATGCTGCTCACTGTAAATCGGAAAATATGATAGACGATCTTAAGTTTTAGGTGTACGTAAGCTTTTTGGGTTATATGAAAATGAAATTACAGTAGTTTTGATTTAATTGCCTTTTTCTTAAGTGCACATTTGCTATAACTGCACAAAATTTTGGTTTCGTTTCTATTTTACAAAATTATGTACGCAATTGTCTTCTTTAAGTGCACTTTTCATACCTGCGCATTTAAGATAACTGCTTCATATTTTTGGCAGTTTTGCATTATTTTAATAAAAAAGATCACCGTTAGCTGCCTCTTTTGTTTTGCTTTGTTTTGCAATTCTAGGAAAAAAAATATGTTACCGTTATAATACCGCTAAAATTACAGAAGAGCAATTTAAAACGGTAATTGCGAATAATAAGAAATTGAACCGGCAAACCAAGAAAATAAAAACGCCAAAATTATAGGCAATTGCCGCAACTGATATCGAGGATATAAAATATTCAAATCGATTTTAGTATGGGCATGGTAGATAATTACCGTTATTTTAAAAGTGAAACGGTAACCAACGCTGCTTAAAATCAAGAAAATAAAATATCTCACTCAACTCACTAATTCTAAATCCGTTTTCAAAATTTTTCTACCACATCACAGTTTTGAGAAAATCGCGATTGAAATTAGTATTTTCATCGTTTTTAAATGTCCGTGCACCGCGAAAAAGAATTCTTTTAAACATTTTTATACCACTTAATATTAATAATGGATTATTTGTTTTTTATAATTGGTGAAAAATATTTTGAAATTGTTTTACCTATATACAGGAAAACAGATTTTTAAATTAGCGGTTTCTTAAAAACTCCAAAATGAATTTGAACGTCATCTGAATTCAGTAAATTAACGAATTTTGAAACATGATAGTACAAAAAATATATACGAAGAAACCAAATAGCCAATTATGTTTTCGTTAAAATTTGAGCACGTTTAATTCTTTGCTAACGCGAGTAAGGACCAAACCATATTACTGCTGGCATAAATTACCCCACTAAATTTTGGTATAAGTTATGGGTACTACAGAAAAGTGCACAGTCCCAAGATTATAATTATTTAAAACCAGCGCTTAAAAAACTGTAAAATAATCGCGAAAAACACTTTATGATGCAACAGATTTAAAAAAAAAACTTAATCGGTGATTTACATTAAGGCTACACCCAGAAACCATATTCAGTGCTGACAACCCCATTTTTTGCCAATCGAATGGTTCAGTTGCAGCAAATTAGTTTTTCGGTTGCGGCTACCGAATTATTCTTGGTACAACTGAAATTCCATTGCTTCAGTCAAATTAGTGCTGTCTCAATTGGTTTTCTGTTGCCACAACTGAAAAATTCGGTTACCACAACCGAACCATGCGATTGGCTACAAATGCGGTTATCAGAACTGACTCTATTTTCTGGGTGTATAAATCCATAGCCCAAAATATCATTTGTTTTTTTGGAAAATATTTTTCCAAAAATTTGCAAATTTTTCAGTTTTTTGCAAACAATAATCTTAATGTGTTTATAACTTTTGAGGAAGGTTTATTCTTCTTCTTAACCTCAAACCTACTAAATTAGAATTAATAAAAATACATATTAATGACAATCCCAGCAAAAAAAAGTGGTATTCATTCTTTGGTTATAACTTCTTTCATTGATTCCTTAGTTTCAGTTAGTATGTTTTAAGTGCTTTTTGGAAGTTATTCAAAGGAACTACCGAAAGTATTCATGCGTTCATGTTCCAAATGTAGTGATTTGGATATAAACCTATGATAATCTTAAAAAATCACCCTTTTCATTGCTTCTTAAGCACAAGTTTTTATATTTCTATAGTTTTTAAAACCATAGTACAAAATATTTTCTAATCATTCAAAATCAAAATTTTTTATAGAAAACTGTTTTAATGAACTTTTATTTTTTATAAAATCTTTTTTTATACTTTTTTGTAAACTTTTATGTGAGATCCACTTATATAGTTTTAAAATTTTTTCAGTTTGACAAGTTTCATTGAAATTTAATTTTGTTTCAAATAATTCTCAAAACCTTTTACATCTTTTGCAACTCCAATTTAGAAAAAACCATTTAAAAAATTTTTTTTTTTTTGATAAATTAAAAAAATTAGAATGATATTCAGAATTTGCATTAGAAATTTCGAAAACGTCATGTGAAGTTCAGAAAAACAGCACTTGTTATTCGGAAAATATCAATTGATTTTCAGAATACATCAATTGCAATTCAGAAATCATCAGTTAAAATTCAGAGAATATAAATTAAAATTCAAAAAATATAAAATCTACTACAATTCATAATTTCTAAATTTGAACTGATAATTTCTGAATTTCAATTAATGAATACGAATTTCAATCGATATTTTCTGAATTCTAATTGAAAGACATTGATGTTTTTTGAAATATCGATATATATTTTCTAAATTACAGTTGGTATTTCATGAATTTCAGGTGACATTTTCTGATCATCAACTGATAAGGCGTTGGCGTATTTAGTAAAAACGCCTCCCTAAAAATCCAATTTTTGAAAATCAAAATACAATTTTAATAAAATATAAGTTTTACGTTAAATATCATAATATCCAGGGGTCTCCCATGGTCCTGATGAATGGCAACACCAGTTTTTAATGCAACAGATGGCGTTGACTGCTGTTTTGTTTTTTCTGGCAATACTGTTTCATTTTATTGGGGAGCAGTGTTGCCGAAAAAGTTTTAGCTTATTCCCATTTTAAAAGTTCAAATTCCCAATGTTATTTATACCCAATTAATTTTAATTTAAACAAAACCTCAAGAAAAGGAGCTAAGTTAGCATCGCTCTTAAGTTCAGAAAATTATTAAGAAATGAGTAAGCAAATTAAATAAAATTAAATATTATACGAAGAAATATTTACGTTTTCACTCGAATTTTAAAGGCCTCAAATCTTTGTTAAAGTTGTGAAACTCTAAGCAAATTTTATTATACGAAAGACAAATCGCAGTTAAGCTGAAATGTCACCGTTTCAAAATAAAAGTCGTATATTAAATTTTCGAGAGAAAAATTCTACACAATTTTCACACGAATTTTATTATGGTGAAAAGTCTTTTTTTCTAAATTTGGAAATCTAGTAAGGTGTAAGTTCTAGGGCTCGCAAACTCTTTTGAACATTAAGTTTGCATAAGTCGAGTTTACACGATTCAGAAGGTACATAAGAGGTTATATGAAACCCCTGGTACTTTTTGAGCCTACACAAAATTTATTTTTTCTGAGTCCTTTGCATGTAACAATTTCAGTATTTAGAAAATAGAAAATTTTTTGATTAATTATTGAGCTTGGTTGCTTTTCGTTATTTCAAGATTTATAAATATTTAGAGAACATTTCTTCAATAATTCAAATATTTTGTAGAAATTTTAAAATTCTTTAACAGACCTAAAACGCATATAATTTATACCAAAATTCTTCTTATTTTTGGGCCTAAAACTAAATCTTTTAAAATTTACAAATTTTTTAATCTGTCCCCAAAACGAATTCGAAATCCCTAATCTAAAAACTCTGTAAAACCTCATTTGACATAAAAAAATCCTCCGTTGAGAAAATTTCCCAAAATAAAATCTTCCTTTGACAAAATTTCCCACATGCTAGCGACATCTACAGTTTGTTTATAAAATTATCGATGTTGCATCTCTATATGTCTCTGATAATATCAATAATTTTTAATTAAAATAATTTTTATTAAATCTGTGAGGGGCAAAAATCGGTATCTTACTACAATATATGCATAATTTTCAAGCATACTAGAAAATATCTGAACTAGCATCTTGATTGCTTCTTAAGAATAAAAAGCATGAGTAATGGTAAGTAGCTATATTTGAATGCTTCCGTCCTATGACACGCCAACGTTAAATTCATCGATGAAACCATTAGAAAAGAAGTGATGCCTTTGCCATAGAAGTGATGCTTTTATTGCTTCTTTGGCAGAACTATTTTTGCTGGGATATTAATTGTATTTGGTCTATACGACGCGTTTGAAAAAACAACACTTTACTATAAAAAATAAAAATGCCCTGTTGGCTGTCCGTCTCCAATATACACAAATTGCCTGCACTTGTACGTACAAACCATACGTCAATGTGGCAATATTTGTGAAAAGGTGACACGGAGGAAATAAGAAGATAAACAGAGAAAATCTGAAGTAGAATGTTTGTATATGTCTGTTTGATCACATCTGAAATTATTCATATAGAGACAATCTGACAATAAAAATATAGACATTAGTACAATTTAATGGAAGATCACTGATGAAGCCTGTCCATAAAAAGCCAGAAACTAGATTTAGTCTGATTTGCAAATTTAATGTGTTTATAACTTTTGAGGAAGGTTTATTCTTCTTCTTAACCTCAAACCTACTAAAATAATCACAGAGGCTTCTTCTATATGTATCCCAATAATACAGAAGTATTGGATAAGGCAAATTTCCTTTTAATAACAACATAAAAAAAATATCCGAAAGCAATAAGGGCTATCTACAATAAAATCGCGAAAAACATGAAACTTTAACAAACAATGTATATGTAAGAAAACATTTTTATAACTAATTTAGAAGAATAATTCAGAAAACTATTCATAATACGTGAATTAAAGGGTTTTTTTTAGCTTTGCTGAACAATTTAGTTTTTGCAGATAACCCTTATTGAATATAAGCCCTCGATATGTTTTCATTTAATTTTTTAAAACTTAAATGTATTAAAAGTTTTACGGAGCTATTTCCGTTAATTTTTATAAGCCATATACAAAATCTAATTCTGTTTCTCATACAATTCCGGTGGGGATTTCATAAAGACCACGTATAGTAACAAAAACCAAACAAGAAAAAATATCTATATAAATTGGGGATAAATAAATGTATTCAATTCATTTATGGGAAATAATCAAAAATTTGCTATTATGATTTTTTTACGATTTAAGGAATTGAAATGAGTTAGAGTAAAATATATTCTTATACGAAGAAATATGTATATTTAACATATCCTCTTGTTTAACATTACGACAACAAAGGTACGGCGGTATTTTGACTAGTTTATTATACAATATCTGTCGCAAGCCAATTCGATGACAATGCATGTTAAAAAGGTTTTCAAAAATGTCTTCTAATAAGGTCAAATAATTAATAAATCCTTGGGGAGGCTTGACCAACTGGCATTTGTCAAATTGTTTTTCTAAGGTAAAAAGGAACTCTTCGATACGGGCTCATCATCAAAGTTCGGAAGTATGCGTTTTAAACACTTTCAGGTAAAAATATCCACACACATAATTAAAAGCATTTATACGTAGAACATCTCGTTCACTAAATTGTATTTCGTCATCTTCGGTGGTTTCAATAGAATTTGGAATCAATGGATTAGTTAAGGAGTGAATATTTTTAACGTCAGCATTGCAAACCGTGGACACTGTATCTTCCAAGATTATTGAATAGTCAGCCATCATGTCCGCTCTTGAAAGCTCCTCACAGTTTCCGTTTATTACGACGTTTATATAATGTAGTCCCCAGCGCTACTGGAAGGAGCTCGAAAACATCCTGGAGGTGATGGATCTTGTGTTTCCTGAACCTTTTCTAATTTGTCCGAAAAAAAGTCTTGACACAATCGACGAGTTTGCAGGGTTTCAAAACCTTCTTTTTGTAAATCAGCGTACAAACTTTTTAGTGAAGATATATTAAGAATCCATCCATTTATAAAACTATGGTTACATTCGCCCCTTCATTCAAAATTTGAATACTTTTTAAATTTTTTTCCGCCTCATTTAAAAAATCCAGTTGTTCACGGGAACCAATTAAATCATTACCACTTTTACGACTATTAAATAAATCGAAAAGTTTATCAAAAAGCAAAAAATATTCAGCGGTGTTTAAAAACGTTGGAGCTCTTGATGGATGAATTTTTCCAGAATTAAATAAGGCTAGCATTCCGGCTTCGGCTTAGGGTTTGCGCTGCTAATTTTACGCTTTGTCGTTGCAAAAAATCAGGGTAAATGTGTTCGTTTTTTAATTTGTCAGCACATTTAATCGATTTATCGGGATTATGCACATTGAAAAAATATATAATATCTTTCCACGTTACGAGTTTTCCACATAGGTACACCATTTTACGTAAATTTAGCAAACAATATATTGCACTTTTTAACAGATGTGGAGAATCAAAAAAGTAGTGAATGCGTTGATTATTTACAATGAAAAATGGGGGTTGTGTAGTGATACCTACCAGCCGAGAAAATTTGACAAAATTTTTTCCTGGTCGCTCACAAAATGTTGGGGTTTTGGCAAAACTTTACTTTATGGGGCACCACTCAAAAAAAAACAATATATATGACCCCCTCTGGAATTAAAAATAAATTCTTTTTCTATATGGCGTTATGGGGACGGGGCTCCTGGGACCCGCGAGGTCCTAAAAACCGAAACACACCCACAATGGTAAATTTTTCAAATTAAAGGAAAATTTCTGCCGATTTTAAAAATGCATTTGGTTTTATGATCCGTAAAGTGTGGCTCCCACTAGATCCATTTAAGACCCCCCGGGAGTCTAAAGTAGCCACTTAATGTACTAATTATAAAGTATGGGTACTCAAATAAACGGAAATTTTCTTAAGAATTCAAACATGACCACAACGTACCAAAAAAGAAAAATTTTTAGTCTGCGGCACTTGTCCCGCAATTCATAAAAAAACCCACAAAATTCATTAAATTTTAATTTTTTTCAAAAAAAAAAAAAAAAACACCAAACTTTACCAACTTATGTACGCTATGTACCAAAAAATTAAAAAATTTTTTGAAAGAATCTTGCGATTTTTTAAAAGTTTTTTCGCCTGCGACGCTGTGTCCCATAATATACAAAAAACCCCCCAAAATTCGTAAAATTTTCACTTTTTCCTAAAAAAATCCCACACTTTTATCACCAAAAAGTTTACGTACATTTTTCAAAATAGTATTTTTTTAACACCTAAAATGACAAAAATGCACCTAGCCCGAATTCTATTTTCCGCATCTTAAAACAAAATGCATATTTGGAATCTTCTTTAATTTGAGTCGTCACACGTGCCATTTTGGACTTGTTTCGGTTTTTCTGACCTAGCGGGTCCTAATGGCCCCAGCCCCCTTAACACCATATAAAAAAATAATTTTCCTTTTCAATTCCAGAGGGGGTCACATTTTTTTTTTTTTTGAGGGTTGCCCCATAAAGTAAAGTTTTGCCGGGGTTTTAATCATATTTCTTGCAACTTTGTTATTTCCTCAAATACATATTTTTTAATGTAGTCTCCTTTACAGCTACCGTTAACAAAAAAATACGAAACAGCTTGTGACCACCCTTCATCTCCTATACCCGAAACCATTATCACAATCGCACTTGTTGCAGTGCTATTGTTACGAACCCCTTCTCCATAATCTTCGCGACCTATAATCTAATCGTTAAAACGATTATAGTCTAGAAACGTTTTTAACGACATTTCATCACAAGAAATATAAAAATCTTTCCAGAAAAGCAAAACATTTTTTCTAAGTGCAGATAATGCCTGAAAAGATGCAGACAAGTTTCCAAGCGTTTTGGGTCATAGCTCAACAAATTTCCGTAAAGTTCTTTCTGAGGGCCAGTCAAATTTGGGCTTAAGGTATCCATAAACAAGGGGAGATAGGAAAATGACAGCCAAAGCTATCAGTTTTAGGAATAAATTATACCGACGAGTCGTTGGTTCTCGACAAATGGTTTATAAGGCCATTATCCAGATATTCCGCGATTTCAGGAGAAACTTTTAAAGATAAGTTATTCTTTTTCAATAACTGCACCTTTAAGTTCTCTGATAACTCCTTGTATTTTGCCGGATTTTTAGAGAGTTTTGTATTTTCGGCTTTTATTTTTCTATTTTCTCGTCTTTCTGCTTTATATTTAGTACGACAGAAGTCTCTGTGTTTTCTCAACGTCTGTTTTCGTGGCGTGTTTAAACTAATATAATCATCTGTCTGAACGTATCGATCGTCCTGTTAAAAATTGTCTATGATCAGTGTCCATATCCAAAATAAATTCTTCGTCAGTTATTTCATTATTGACCACTTCATCCAGATATTCCTCATCAATGTATTCTTCTACCATTTCGTCATCTGGATACTAGGTGACCATATATTAGAGTTATCTGGTTGAATAAAACCTGCTTCAGGAGAAAATAAAGGCAAACTTATGTCAGAAGCCTGTGAATTTGGAATAAAAACTGAATCAATAAAAAAAGCTGGATCTGCAATTAAACCAGAATCAGCAATAAAACCGGAATCATGAAAACTTGGGTTTTCAACATTTGTAATTGTGTTGACATTAGTATTGTTTGATTTTAATGGTTGGTTAGGAACAGCAAATTTA
The DNA here is from genome assembly GCA_949987735.1 of Leucophora obtusa. NCBI lineage: Eukaryota > Metazoa > Arthropoda > Insecta > Diptera > Anthomyiidae > Leucophora > Leucophora obtusa. Next base: position 29,381,622 of record OX465297.1, read on the forward strand.
GACAATTTTTCGCCATTGAAGTAAATCAAAAATGAAAATAAAGATAAGCTTTTAAAATTTTTAGTTCAGACCAGAACATACACTTTCCGACAAAATAAAGCATAATAAACACATGCATTATAACTTTGTTAATATAAAACAAATTGACGTGCAAAATAACAAAAAAAAAAATCCTACAGAAGAAGTAGAGAATGATTCCGTTTGCGTGCTTTGCTCAGTAAAGCCCAGAGAGAGTTACTCAGAAACAAACTTACAGAGAGCAAGAAAAAGTTATCCTCAATAAGAATTTTTTGGCAAGTTTTTACAATAGCTGATTTAATCACCGAATTTACGATTAATTTATTCTCAACAAGCAAAAACATTTTAGAAGGTTTTCTCATGTTTTCCATAATTAATTCTGAAACGTCTATTGCAATCACATGTTTTTTCTCTTTGAAAATTCTTTCTGGAAAAAATTTGTCCAGCAAAAATTTGGAAGAATAACTATCATCATCTAACTGTTACTTTGTTTCTATTTTTTCTTTCTGTCTGCTGAGTATTTGCACAATGAACGCAATCTAGTAAAAAAGATTTGCAAATATTCAATACGCGAACGAACTTTTTGAACTGATTCTTTTTTGTGAAATAAGGGGTTAAATTAAAAGGATAAGACAATATTTACCTTCTTGGATTCGTTGGGAAACAATGCAGGCGTGATGTTGGTTGACAATCCATAATACATCTTTTTCTATAAGCGAGATTTTTAGAAATCCTAATGTAATTAATATATATATACAACATTTGCAACACTTACGACATTTTGTAATATGTAGTTTAAATCACAGGTCACAAAATATGTATTTGCTGGACACTTCCGGAAACAAATTACACACTCTTATTCCAGTTAGTTTCTCACGGAGCACTTGAGTAACTTTACAGGCACGATTTCTATTATTCTTATAATGTTCAAAATTTGGGATGTCGTCAGTTACTTTTTTCACACCTTTTTGTTTCACGTTCATAACGCGCTTTTTTGTAGCAATTTCTGTAAATTTAACAAGTTTTTTAATATTTAAATTTTACACAAAATTCTTCTGTCGGAATTTTTCAATTTATATTTTTTAAATAATTTACGTTAGAATGTTGTAATAAAATGAAAGAAATCGATATATATTTTTATATTTGTCCCTCTCTGCAAATCATTTCAAAAAATTTCTACTGGGTTTAGCGAAAAACTTCCTTAAGCAATTATTAATATATGCCAAACAATAGGCGTATTTATTCTACTCCAAATTTCTCTATATTTTAATGGAAAAACATAAAATGTACAATTAATACATCTACTGTTTGGCGATTTTTTACATCTAATACAAATCTTTCTCTTTTTAACACAATTTTATGTTTTATTTATAGGGTAGAGGGGGGATCCTTCGCCAGTGGGGCACATACACTAATCCCATTTTTTCCGATGTTAAGGGAGATAAGAAATTGTAAAAAATATATTTTGTGCATTTTTCAATTAACTTTCTTTGACATCCACTCTGAAGAATTTTCATCACATGTGGTCGCAGACAGACGTGTTTTTGTGTTTTTTGGGGTGCCAAAAAAATAATTGAAAGCAACTACATTTCGCAATAACTTCCTCAAATCGCGTGATAAAAAAATAATTTTTCATTATGTTAGACCTATGATCTTAAACTTTCAGAAAATAATAATTTGATTTTAATAAATGCATAAAAAGTGTGAAAAATATTAATTTTATGTTAGTGCCTGTCTCTGGGGAATAATCACCAGATGGCCCCTGGAGCTGTGAAGAGTTGGTGCATCCCTGCCTAAAGTGCTCTGTAAGACTTTTCTATATATTTAAAATATGTTTAATAGTAAATTAGAACAATCGTGTCCATTCTTAAATTTATATTAATTATTCAGTTTTTTGTAATTTTGCAGAATCATTATATTATAGTTTTAAATTATTTTTTTTTTAATGTCGTGGAGATTTATTGATTAAAAAGAATCATATATCTTAAAGAACTTATTCTAAATTATTTATTTCAATCATTAGAACATTGACTTTGCCGAATTAAGAATATTTTTTGCTGAAATTGTATCTAGCCCTTTTGGCGAATATCCCCCAAGTTTGGGGCAGTTACGCCGATTTGGGTTACTTTGAAAATCATTAAAAAAGTAATAGAAAATGTGCCAATAATTAGAATAAAAATCATAGAAATCAAAGCCAAGATATGTAGATCTTCAATTTTAAAGTCATTTTTGAAAAATAATTAGGGGTTAAGAAACGAGAGTGCTTTGAAAAAAAAGTGGCGAAGGATCCCCCCTCTACCCTACTAATTTATTTTATTTTTTTCACATCTTTCACAATAAAATTAATAAATAAAGGAAAAATATCACTAAATTTTCTGACTAGATGCAGTCTAGCTAAACTAAACGATTATTACCAACTAAAAAAGTTATAATGGCTACATACAATTTTATATGTATCAAGAATGGAAATTCGCCGTTTTTCCATATATATGTTAATTGTATCACACAAATATAATTATTACCGGGAAATATATGTATAGTAACTACAAAAACAATATAATTGGAAGCATGTTTGGAGGTAATCAATGTATGTTTACAAACTACCATATACAGTCATGTGCAATATAATAGGGACATTAAAGTTTTTTTCTAATTTTATTCTCGTTGCCTTTATTTTTAAAGATCAAAATATTGGATAAATTCGCCCCAAAATGCAAGAAGAGAGTTCAGAAAATTGTGCAGAGTTTTTATGTTATGTCTGTTTTTTTTTATTTTGTCACTTGTTTTAAGTAAGCGTGGCTTTTAATGAAAAATAAGCGATATCGACCTTCTATCAAATTGCATAGTAAAATTTAGCGAGTACTGATCAGTTCTGTAAAAACTGTATATTTTTGGAATTCCTATAAAATTTCCTTAAGTATTGCATTATATTTTTCTACAAATAGTCGCCACACTTAAAATTACAGTGCCTTAAACATGACCAAATTTTTATTTGTTTTTAGCGATTTTAAAATAAAGTTAACAACACTGAAACTTTAAAGTGAATGGGCTTATTCTATACTTAGCGCGGTATAACAAATCAGTCAAGGTTTTTTACGTTATAGTATAAAGCATTCCGTATTTAAATTTCAGTGTTGTGCAAAAATGTTCCTCTTTGCAAATTTTTTTTTTTGAATTGGGTATTATAGTCCCCAGATTATGATTAGAAAAAAAAACACACTTAAAAAATTGCACAAAACATTAATTAAAAAACTTAATCGGCGATTTTCGTTCTGCAAACAAATATACTGATGTTAAAATTTTTTTCCGCTACATTTTTTTGCGATTTTTTTTTTTTTTTTTGCAACTAGCCTACAAACTTTGTTGTACTATAGTCTCTAGATTATATATTTAACAAAACCGCACCTAAAAAAGTGCAAAATATTGGCGGAACGCCAAAAAATTACTTTATGGTACAAAAATTGTATTAAAAAATCTTATCAGCGATTTTTATTCATCAAACAAATATACTGATGTAAAAATTTTCTTTTTTGCCTATTTTGTTCCGCGACTTTATTTCGCGATATTTTTTGCAACTAGCCACCGAACTTTATTCTATGAATTGGGTATTATAGTCCCTAGATTATAAATTTAAAAAAAACCGCACTTAAAAAATTGCAAAGTAATCCCGGAACGCGAAAAAATATTTTAAGGTACAAAAATTTAAGTAAAAACTTAATCAGCGATTTTCATTCTGCAAACAAATATACTGATATTTGATTTTTTTTAAATATCTTTCATATGGCATTAAAAATTTTTATACCAATTAACCCATTGCGGCCCAGTTAAAATTTTTTTTAATATTTAGAAGGTTAATTTTAACAAAAAAGGGTTTTATTTCATAAGATTGCGTATATAACAATATAATTTGTACTTAATTATTTATTGTCGAGACTTACTTACACCTTTCATTCAAGATATAGCTCGACCTCTAACCCATCGAACAACAAAGTTATTGTGGGTAAAAGTTTTAGTTTTTTTTTTTATTTTAACTCAAAAAAATTCATGTCAATTATAGAGTTATAGAAATAGCGCGATTTTTTTTTTTTCTTTCCAAATATGGCAATTTTTTTGCGAAATTCTAAAGTCTCACCATCAAAAAGTCTCTTGAAAGTTTCTTTTGGGTTAACTAATCGGTCTTATTTTTGGTCCTAGTGAAAGATATTTCTATAACCTAGTTAAAATTTAAAACTTAAAAATAAAGAGGGTCTATTTTAGGTTCATCATTGGGTGGTGGACCCTTTTCACAATCCACAAACACAAAGTGGTTATGTTGTTCGAAACTTTGCTGCAAGCCAAGTACACTCTCTTCATCTTCGGATGATGACTTCTCTTCTTCCAAAGACAAGTCAATGAAATCTTCTTCTGAAGCTTCATTTTGGATACGCTATATGTTAGGTGTAGGATTAAGTGGGTCGTAAAGCTCGCCCGCATGTTTTAAAAATGTTCGAAAAGGATGTAAATTATTGGCTTTACAAAATCTTTCAAAAATAAACTTTTGTATGTATCCATTAAAAAATATCTCCCTTCTATTGAATGCTGGAATGCTCACTTTTAGGAGATGCCACAATCCTTCAATAGTGTTTGTGTGTTGGTTTGTAGCAGGATCCTTGAAATGTAACGAAGAATGGTTGACTCGAATATGAGTATAATCTTCACAACTGAGTTTATCGTACGACTAAAAAAATAAATGTTAAATAAAACACTTTTAATTCATATGTATGTAAATACCTTCCAAAAATCGGATATAATTATTGATCCTGGTAGTATAAAGTTTTTAATAATTGGTACTAATTCTTCGCGGCTACGATTTGTAACTGGTATTATGAAGCAAACCCATGTGCCCTTTACCATATGTCCGCGATGGTACTTTCTTCTGCCGATCTTGGATTCATTCAGGAATTCCACTATAATTCCTGGCCCACCAATCTTTAGATTTGTTTGGTATGAACCATATATGGAAACCTCCCGACAGAAGGAATTCCAGTCAACAGCAGCCGTTCGGTGATCAATATTTACCTCTCTTTCAATTAACATGAGGGATGAATGTGTATTGTAAAGGTATGCAAATGTCAATATTTGGTATATTGGCAAATGGGATCTTTCGAAGAACGTTTTAGTTGGAAAACTCACTTTTACTTCACATCGTATTTTCTTTTTCTTATTTCCGGAAGTGTATCCCGAACACCTTATTCAATAAAATTAACCAGTTAATTACAGAATTATATTAATTTTTTTTAATTACCTCCATATCCACCCATCAATATCATCATATTCACGAAGATTAAGCGTATGTCCGTTTGGGCATTTATAATCTATCTCCTTCCTTTGGAATTAACCGCCATTCCACCAACTCAGGAATTAAGTGGGCAGGAACTTTTCCATTATCTTCACTCCCAAATTTCGCAAATAGTTCGATTATTTGATTAATTTCCATTTTATAAAAACACAAATAGCAAAATTCACACGAATCAGAAAAAACGGTAAATACGATGTGGGGAGTCACTGGGGACTACTACTTGTTATTAAAATTTGTTTTTAAATAATTTCGGAAATCATGATTTCATTTATTTTAATTTATTGTTTTCTAGAAAATAAGACGTTCATTATTTTTTCTGTAGTGAAACAGACGTTTAATTTGAATTAAATAATTTTATAAAAAACTTAAACTTTGTGTCTTTCTGCAACGAAAAAAAATTTTGATGCAATGTTTTCGCAGAATATTTTCAATATATTGCAAAAAATACACCTCTGACAAAGTAAAAAAGAGATAAAAGGCTCTATGGCCTACTCTTTTATGCTACATGAATAGTTATGTGTATAGAAACCAAAATGAGCTGCCATATCTTTTTTACTATAAGTGTTGCCATATTAATAGCAAAATTTTAACAGAAAATGCAAAAATAGCTGTTATTTTGAACAAAATTAAAAAAATAAAACTTGATTATTTTTGTCATCAAAAAACCCAAAATTATTTTCCTATTTAACCACTTTTTTCTTTCAATTTTTATTTAACAAAAAAAAAAGTTTAACCCCTTACAACTTTGCCCGTGTAAGGGCTAAATGCAAAAGTTGTACATCAAATTAAAGCGTATATTGTCTATTACAATTATGTTGAAACAAATCATACCACCTTTTTCATATTCAAGGGCTTTTCCCGCAAAAATCGCTCTAAAAATATGAAAAACTTGAAGCGGCTCGTAATGCGTTAATAAATATTAAAAAAATTGTATGTCATATTAAATCCATTTCATTTATCTCTCCAATGGTGCTCATATTGTCCAGATCCGATAATAAATAGCGGAGATACGGGCAAGTCCATGTTTCAACTTTGACCCGAAATTGGGGTCTCCGACAAAAAAAAATTTTTTTCCTATTCAGCCCAAAAAGTACTATCTGGGTGAAAAAAAATCAGAGCTGTGACCCTAAACTCAACTTGTTCCCAAAAAATTAAAAAAAAATGTACCAGAAAAACATTTCCAAAAAAGAAAATATATTTGTTTGCAGAACGAAAATCGCTGATTAAGTTTTTTAATTCATTTTTTGTGCCATAAAGCCTGGTTTCGCGTTCCGCGATTATTTTGCAATTTTTTATGTGTTGTTATTCAAAATCATAACCTAGGAACTATAGTAGCCAATTCAGAAAACAAAATTCGGTGGCTAGTTTCAAAAAAATCGCGAAATAAAGTCGCGGAAAAAAAATTTGCAAAAAGAAAATTTATTATATCAGTATATTTGTTTGCAGAATGGAAATCGCTGATTAAGATTTTTAGTTAAATTTTTGTACCATAAAATCTATTTTCGCGTTCCGCGATTATTTTGCAATTTTTTAAGTGCGATTTTTTTAAATTTAAATCTATGGACTATGATACCCAATTCATAGAACAAAGTTCGGTGACGAAATAAAAAAAACGCGAAAATGCCGCGGCAAAAATTTGTAAAAAAGGAAATTCTTACATCAGTATATTTGTTTGCAGATGATAATCGCTGATTATGTTTTTTAATTAATTTTTTGTGCCATAAAGCCTTTTTTCGCAACCCGCCATTAATTTGCAATTTTTTGAGTGCTGTATTTAAAATTCATAATCTACAAAATAACACTCATTTGTAACAATCTTCAGATCAGCTAAGAACTCTACGGGGAAATGCATAATTTTTAAAAATTCTACACAATTTGTGTAACTTTGTACCGTCAAATCTTTTAGACCGTTTATTGTATATCAGTAATTTAAAGGTATACGACTGGTACTTTTGTCCTTACATGAAAATGATTTTTTTTGAAAAACATTATGAATTCGGAACTGCACTTTAAATGCGGCTGCAGTTTTGAAAAAAAAAATTGGAGGATATAAATGTATAATAAAAATGTTGGACTTTTCAATAAAAATGCTTTCAAAATTTGATTTAAGGTGATAATAGAACAAAAATTTCATTCTGAAACTGCAGTTGCTTTAAAGTGCAATTGCCAATTAAAAATTTTTTTATAAAAAATTATTTTTAAATAAGGATAAAAGTACCATTCATATACCATTCAAATTACTGAGATACAATAAGAAGTCTAAAAGATATGGGGCTCCTAAGTTATGCAAATTTTGTAGCATTTTTAAAAATTAAGCATTTTATATTGAAAAATAAGGTGACTGTTTTTAAAAAAATAATTAAAAATATTGCAAATGCGCGGTCCATTTAAATTAGTTTGTAGCAAAGTGTTAAGGTTTTCAAATAAATTGATTTTAAAAAAATGAAAGGGGAAAACAGATTGAAAAATGCACTCAAAAGTACTTAGCAAGTACCATAGTACTTAGCAAGTACCCGTAGTACTTAACAAGTACCATAGTACACAAGTATCAAAGGTACTTATCAAGTACCATAGTACTTAACAAGTATCAAAGGTACTTATCAAGTACCATAGTACTTAGCAAGTACCATAGGACTTGGCAAGTACCAGAAGTACTTAGCAAGTACCATAGAACCTAGCAAGTACCTGTACTTGGAAAGTACCAAGTAATTAACCAAGTAATTGTAATTGCACAAGTACATTGAAAGTACTTGCACTTATTTTTTTTAAGTACAAGTACTTGTACTTTACTATTACTTAAGTACTGAGGTACTGAATACTTCCCGACTATGAGACCAAGTGCCCATATAAAAGTCCTTAAAAAATTTCCTTTTATAAATGTGCGTACGCTGCAGGTCGCAGCTATAAAGATATATTAATAAAATTGATTCATTTTTGGACCTAGCGCACACATGGTCCATATTTCCGATTTTCCCTTAAATACACCTAATAAGAAGTGCGCCGTTAAAAATTCGAGTTTTTTTTATTAGTTTACAATCAAAATCAAAGACAAGTGCACAAAACAAATTATTGAAACTATTCAAACTAACCCATCGTAGACTGCTAAAAAAATCGCAACAGATGTAGGGCTGACCAGGCAATGTTTTCCCCAGAGTGATCAAAAAGTTCAACAAGGGCCTAATAATTGAAAGAAAGCCTAGAACGGGTAACGAAAAAAGAAGGCCCAGGTACGAAACCAAAGCCAAAAAGCTGGAGACGCTATTGGGGCGATTCCAAATATTTCTAGCTGCGAAATGTGACGGCGCGTGCAATATTCAGAAACATTTGTGTGCAGAGTTAAAGCTGACTTGGGCTTAAAATATTTAAAGTTCAGACAGAGTTCAAGTTGATGCCAAAAAATGAGCAAAACTTAGCTGTCTTACATTTTTTAATGGCGCACTCTTTATTAGGCAAAATTTCTTACTGATTTTCTAACTTTTTATAAATTTATAGACTACTTTTAACGCAAGTACTTTTCATAACCATTCGCGGACCCCCAGGATGCGGCTAAGGACACACAGGATGTCGTGACCGCCCATTTTGAAACCGTTGCTAGAAATATAAAATAGTATAGATAAGGAAATAAAAAATGCACAATTAAATGTCTTATCCAACACAAAATAGACTCCCCTAAAAATTAAATAGAGGCTTATATTTTCCTACAAAGTTCATATGATAAAAGCCTTATTAATTAAAATAAAAAATTCCACAATGCCAATAGCTGTATAAACTACAAAAACTCAGATAACTGACTTTCTAAAAATAACAAACAATACGATGGCTGCAACGTCGTATGAACTACGAGCACAAGCAGACAGTAAAAATAGTTGTTGCTGACGTCAAACAAATACAGAAATCAAATGAAATAAAACAAAACAAAAAACACAACGAATGAATGTCAATATAATAATTTCCGTTCCAAAACGGCCATATTTGTTTTGAAAATACAAATGACAAATTGATATAAAATGCGTCATAAATTATATTTAGAGACATTAACTAAAGACAAATCAATAGAAAAGATGAGGAAACTAGAATGATACAAGGAATTTGTTAAAACATTATGTAGCAATAATTTTTTTTATTTGCAAATAATTGGTTATATTTGAGAAAAATCATAAATAAACCAAAAGAAAAGTTACGTAATTATTTTCGTTCTTTATTGGGTCTGATAAGCTATTTAGCAAAGGAAACGATTAAACACGAACATTAACATCGTTTTTTAGTTTTCTGTGATAAAACAGAAATAAAAAACAATTGCAATGCACATAGAAGAAAAACGAACCTGTATGAAAAAATATATAAATACAATATAGTACAACAAAAAAAAAAACTTTATATGTCTGCATGTAATTAATGGAAATACTTGTAGAAGAAAATACATGTATATATGAAAAAGCATACAAGAAAACCCAGATGACGACGCTGGTCGACATCAGCAAATAATAACCTCCATGCGAAACCCAAACACACCAAACCAAATATATATATACGAAAAAAACATGTTTCCCACTCTCCTCTTGATAATAAAGACTCTAAAAACTAATTATTGGCTCTGGTCTGATGGTCGTTTGATACGAATGTACAGAGAATATGCGATAATGTGCAAAAAAATATAATAAAATAAAAAAAACGAAATAAACGCAAATTTCACTTTGCAGACAAAAAGTGATAAAAAAAATTTTTATTTGTATAAGATCTTTTTTTCGAAAAATTGTAAACTCTTTTTTTCATATAAAAACAAGAAGTTTCCTATAATTTTTTAGTATCAAAAGAAAGCTGACATTCCATAGTTTTCAATTTAGTAAAATAGTTTAGGGAAAATGCTGAGCAAGATCCTGAAAAAAGTGTTTGAATTTGTCTAAATTTGCATTATAATAAAACTAATTATCAAAATTATTTCAATATGGCCACGACAGCTGTCGTATTTTAAAACGAGAACGCCGTCACTAAAACAAGAGAACCGTTTTTTTTCATTAAATTAAGAGTAAAATGTAAATAGTGTAACTAACACAACTTTTTAAAATAAAACACAGAATGGCAAAATTATTTTCTCTTAATGCTCTTAAACCAACTTCAACATAGCGTCTTTTTATTATTGAAACATTAAAACCCTCTGTTAATTTAACCGGACTGTTAACGTTTAACATTATTAATCTTACCTCTAAGTGCTCCGCTATTTTCTTTTGCAGTTTTAGTATAACTTGTTTTACTTGCTCTTTTTATTGTGGGGTTTGTTTTGATTTTGTTCTACCTATAAACGACGCTTTGAAACAAGATGTCAAAAAACAAAAAAGATCACTCACATGTTTTGACAATTGTGTTTTAATACTTTATTCTATGCCTATAGTTCTCTGTCTCTATTAATTCTGTTCTCATTTTTGGTGTGCATGTTATTCAACACTCTTTTATATTTCTTCTTTTGCTTATTCTTTTAATTTTAGCCGGAAGTTTGTATTTTATTTTCTTGCATTTTGTTATTAACTTATAACATATTTTTTGCTGCATGCAGATTTTTCTATTATTCTGTTTTTACGCCATGTTTTTTCTATTTCATTGCATATTTCCATATATTTTCATTTACGACTAAACATATTAGCAGCTGTTGCTTTTATTGTTTTGTTGGTATGTGTGCTAGTTGGTTTTATTGATTTATTCTCTCTTACTCTCCTCCATATTGTTTGCTGGTAATAATAGTGTCTTGTTGCACGTTATTATATTTTAGAAAGTACAAGTTTTTGTTATTGCATTTAAAATGTCCTTGATGGCAAAGGACAAAGTTACACAAACATCAGCATAACATTATTTTTTACAAGCTAGTAGAAAAGAGCGCCAATTGTGGATTTTTTATTCGCAATCAATATGTTTCGTCATTGAAATTGTCTACCATTACGTATACGTAATATTTCAATAATAGTTTAGGACTTTCATAAAGTGTAAATCTGTGATTCCAGTTTGTTTGCACTTGTTTGCTTAATCGTATGTATTAAAGATTTTTCTGCAAACAATGTCAATAGACATGTTTGTGGAAATATTTCGATTCTTGCGATTTATCAACAAAAATGATATGATGGTCTGTGCCGTTTTTAAAGGTGGGGTGCGCTGTTTTTAAATTTTCAAAATCACTTTCGTCGTTCAACTACTGTTCAACGCTCTCTACCTGGCTCAAATAGTTAGATTTCAGTTAATGGGTTTAGTTTTTTAATTATATTTTTCATATTTATTGAAACAATAGCCGTTTTTTCTAATCACTTCGATTTAATAAATCCAAAAAGTATTTCTAAAAGTGCTCAACAGATGGGGTTACATTTTTCCTATTTTAAAAAAATTTTCTGTCCGACACTTCTTTCACCCTAATTTTTAATACCGAATTCGATGATGAAGGATTTTACTTTAACTTTTAATTTATAATTATATTTTACATAAAACAGCGATAAACAGTCTGCCTTTTCAGTTTTATCACTTCAATTTATATTTTTACACAATTGAAAAATTCCATTGCAATATTTAATATTCACTAATTGGATTTAATTAAATTACTTAATGAAACTCCTTAAAAATGAATAGACCACTACTGCAATGAATAAATCATTCAGCCAATGAAGAGCTTCATAAAATCTATGAAGCAATTTCATTTACTATTATTTATTATAGTTGGTTGTCGTTGCTAAGCTGGAGTGGATAAATAAAAAGTATTTAGCAAATGCAAAAAGCCTAATAAAATTTTGGCATATTTTGCGGATGTACAAAATATATCAAATGAAAGCATATATTGAATTAAAAAGTTTCATAAAATTTTATAATATGCTTAATTCAATTAATGAAATTCCTTTCGAAAAAAATTAATATAATTTATAAAAAAATTTCATAGTCCAAAATTAATAATAAAAAATTAATTAAAAAAAAAAATTATAAAAGATAATTCTCTCAGTGTGGGAATTAATGCACTTCACTAAAACTCGGCCTTTTGGTTAAATGAAACTTTGTATTTGAGAATTAACCCAATAAACCATAAAACGATACAGTATCGTTAACGAATTCATATTAAGTATCATATTTGCCATCGTTTATGATACAAAAACATGAACTCGTAATGATATAATAATTTTTAAAAATAACGAAAAATTTTCTGAAAAAGTCACATTTGCTTGTTCTAATTTAATAATATATTTAATATACTTCTTTCTTTCGATATCGTTAATGATATCATATTTTCATCGAATAGTGATAAAATAACGACAAAAATTTTGCAATTGACGAAAATATTATCGCATTGCCTGATATTTTCGATATCATAACGATATCGTTATTTCATGAAAAAACGATATCATTAACGAATGTGCATTTTTCTTCACAGTACCTATTACTTATGAATCGTTAACGATATCATTCTCGAACAAACGTATCATCGAAATGATATTGTTACGAATTCGAAACGATATCGTTTGGTTTGTTGGGAAATGTTTAATATAAAATTCTATTTGTATGAAAATTTTTAAAATTAATGAAATGACGATATTTTATGAAAAAATTAAAAAAAGTAAATACTATTGAACAGTTTCATATATATAAAGAACATTTTCATTAAATTTATGAAGATCTTTTTTATGAAATTCAATGAATTTATTTAATGAAATTATGAAATTTTATGAAAGAAAAGTTATGAACAATTTTATAATATTAATTAAATATTATATACGTAACGAAATTCTCCATTGATTCTACGAAGAAAATTCTATGAAATTATACCATTATAATCATGAAGGATAATTCTTTCAGTGTAGAGTAAATTCAATTAATCTTATATATTATTAATTCATATGCATTTTAAGTTCGCACGCATATTTGTTTCTTGCTAACTTTTTTATTAATCGTGTAAGGGAGGCGTAACAATAAAGGTGGAATTATTAGAAAATATATTTTGAATTGAGTTATCCCTGCAATGTCGAATAAAAAAAACAAATAAACAAAACAAACGAAGCAAAATCAATTATTTTTGAATTTTATTTAAAAAAAAATTGAACTTTGAAAGAAATTTATTTAAAAAATATTAAAAATTAAAATAAAGTGTTGTGTGTGCAATTATACATTTGATCAAAATATTGTAAAATTTATAAAATGTCCGTAGAGTAAAGTGCAAATATGCAGTGATGCATTCGGCGTAAATTTAAAGAAACATTAAAAAATTTGTTTTGTTTCACTTTCAAAATTATGACTTTATATAACAGCATCAACCAACAAAACGTGCACGTTTGATGCCAAATGTTGTTACTTTGAAAAAAAACGAAACACACCCAAAATGGTAAGTGCGACGGATCTATTTTGCGGATCTTAAAAAAAATGCATATTTGGAATCGTGAGGAAATTTCCTTTAATTTGTGTCGTCATACGTGCCATTTTGGGCGTGTTTCGGTTTTTCGGACCTGGCGGGTCCCGGGGTCCCCGGCCCCCTTAACAGAAAAAATTTTCTTTTTAATTCCAGAGGTCATATTTTTTTTTTTGATGGGTGCCCCATAAAGTGTACTTTTGCCGCATATTTTAGACTTAAATTTATCAGTTCCTAAAGTAATGAGTTTAAAAAAATCTTTTGTGGAATACTATACCATATACCGACAGGGGCAAATGCAGCCCTTTGATGATTTTTGTGCGGCCGTTGTTGAAATTTAATTTTCGTTTTTTTATTTAAAAGCATTTTTTCAATATTTTATTTTGCAATTTTTTTAAGTTTTTTATTTTGAAAAATTTTTAGTTTTGGTTAATTCTATTTTTACTACTTCAGTCTTTCCTAACGATTGGAAGAAAGCTAGGGTGATACCCATAAAAAAGGAAGAAATATGCTCAACCACCTTCCGATTCTCTCGAAGGTGGTTGAGCATATTGTAAAGGATCAAATGATCCTACACCTTGATAGTAACTCTTTAATACACTCATCTCAGTCAGGCTTTCGACGTGGGTATAGTAATACTGCCCTTCTTCTTGGTCTAACGGATTCGGTTTAATTATTATTCAAAAACGGATTTTTGCATAATGGTAAAAATGTAGTTCTTCTTTCACTGGATTTATCTAAGGCTTTTGACCGAGTGATACATTCGGAACTTGTGGACAAACTGTTTAATTTGTTTGATTATTCATCACAAGCTTGTAAACTTATATCCTCTTATCTGAGTTGTAGAAGTCAGTTTGTTTCGATTGGCGATTCTTTTTCTTTGACGAAACCAATAACCAGTGGTGTACCTCAGGGGTCTGTTATTGGCCCACTACTGTTCATGATTTACTTGAATGATCTTCTTACATTTGGGAATGGTCTCTCATGTCAGTGAGTCTTACGTTTATGCGGATGATGTTCAGTTTCTTTGCTATGCCGATTCGCAATTTGTAGATGTCTTGGAAGAGGGTGTAAATTTCATCATACATGAAGTTATATCTTGGTGTTCTGGCAATGGTTTTGTTGTCAATCCAAGAAAGACGAAGTTAATGGGTTTTGGTTTTGATACTGATACTATAATGGTTACGCTTGATGGCATGAGAGTTGAATTTGTGATAAGATTAAGTGTCTTGGAGTTTTAATTGACAATCATTTAAATTTTTCATCGCATATTAATAACGTTTCTTCGAAAATATCTTTCTTGTTGAGAAGGTTGTATTCTCTTGACTTGTATCTGCCTCTCTCAATTAGGATGCGTGTGGCACATGCCTTGTTGATGCCTCATATATTATATTGTGTCGAGGTATTTTCCGGTACCACAGGCGGTGAATTTAATAGGTTTACCAAGATTTTCAATAGAATTATTAGATATGTTTTTGGCCTAAGACTTCGCTCTCATGTGACTCCGTATGTAATCCAATTTCTTGGGTGGTCTTTTGTTAATTATGTAGGTATGAGGTTATTGATATTTTTTTACAAGGCAATGGTGAATGAGTTTCCGGACTATATTGTTGACAACTTTCTTTTGTCCAACTCGGAAAGAAACCTCCAACTGGTTTATCCAACACATCATACTACTATGTTCGAGCGATCATTTCAGATTAGGCTTTCAAGAATATGGAACGATCTACCTCTATACCTGAGAGGTTTTGCTTTTTCACCCCAGGTCTTTAGGCGATATCTTAAGGATTATGTAGCTATTCATGAGTTATAGCTTTTTGTTTGTGCTACCATTTTTATCTCTCTCGACTTTTTCTTTTTTTTTATTATTGCTGCACTTAGGAAAACCTGGCGATTGTATTATTTTTTTTTATTGAAATATCTATTTATATTATTTAAGATGTTTTCAGTATTTTTTTATTTGATAGTTTTACTGTATTTTTTACTTATTTTTATTATTATTTATTATTTTATTATTTATTTTTATTATCTTTGTTTAAATTATTTTTTTTTTGTAGTAGCTTTTATTAATCATATATGGCCCCCAGGGCTTTGGTTATGTAATTTGAAGTAAATAAATGCTGTATTTATTATTAAAAAAAAAAAAAAAAAAAATCAGGACCAGAACTAGGGTTGCCAGATCGAGATTCGCAAAAAACTGGACATTCGGATTAAAAAAGCTGGATTTTGCAAAAAAAAAACTGGACATTTTCAAAACATGTTTTAATGAAAAAAAAGTTGTCGAGTTTTGTTTTGGATTGAGAATTTTTATTTAAAAAATAGTTTTGCACATTGCTAGGAACATAAAGTATTAAAATACAATAAAACTTAAAAA
Source organism: Leucophora obtusa (assembly GCA_949987735.1). NCBI lineage: Eukaryota > Metazoa > Arthropoda > Insecta > Diptera > Anthomyiidae > Leucophora > Leucophora obtusa. The sequence continues at coordinate 29,397,717 of OX465297.1, forward strand.
AAAATTATTCAGTCTTTTAAATACATATGTATGATTTAAAATAATACACTAAAAAATAAAACTTGAAATTTTAAAATTCAAACTCTTAAATTTGTGAGAATTAAAACTAAAACTAAAAAATTAACAAAAATCTTAATACTGAAAAAAAAACAAACAAAAATTAAAAGAGCAAATAGCAATTCAATCTAGTAGTTTATGTTACTAAAGTAGTACCCTAACAACTTAAGGTTCGTAAAGGTAATTGATATTCTTATATATAATTTTCAATTTGTTATTAGTTCCGTAAAAATAACACTGTGAGACAAATGGTAGGAATCGGGAAGGTTTCAAACTACCGGGGAAAGTTATATCGGTAAAAAAGAAGTTATACGTGTCCCGGCGTTTCGCTGGGTCACCCCTAGGAATCGAGATATATCGATTTGACCTTTGGTGGTCTTTTTTTTACATAACTCGAGAACCACTAGTCCGATTTTGCCCAAACAATTTTAAAAAAATTACAAATTACAATTCCTTTAATCTGTTCATATAACGTTTTTCTATATACTCAACAGTTTTGCCGGTAAAAATAAATGTATGAAGAAAAAAATATTGTTTGCCTAAAATATTAAAAAAAAGTAATAAACAAAAGGTTATTGATTTTTATGGTAGCGGTAACAAACATTTATTTTTACCGGCAAAACTGTTGAGTATATAGAAAAACGTTATATGAACAGATTAAAGGAATTGTAATTTTTAATTTTTTTAAAATTGTTTGAGCAAAATCGGACTAGTGGTTCTCGAGTTATGTCAAAAAAAAAGATATATCTTGATTCCTAGGGGTGACCCAGCGAAACGCCGGGACACGTATAACTTGTTTTTGACCGATATAACATTTCCCGTTGGTTTCATCCCATCCCGATTTTGACTGTCGCATAGTGTTATTAGATTTAAAAAAATGTTGGCTTTTCGGAAAGCCTATATTAAGGGCTCTCTCAAAACCTTAAAGTAATGTGTTTGCGTACATGCATTCGCAGTTAATTAACCGGATTTATCATTGAACTAAAAAAATTACTCTTTAAGTTTCATACTTTCATAGAAATTTAAATATTTTTATTGTTATGCACAAAACAATGATTGTTGAAATTGATAAATGACACTTAACGTCCACTTAACGAAACACAAAATTGTAGAAAAAATTTCCTTAATAGAACCACGGTTTAATGAAAATAGGAAACAAATGAAATTTAACAAATTTCAGTGTATACTTGTATTATTATCTTTTTTTTGTGAAATATCATCGAATTTGTGTTATTTATAATCATTTACCCTTAACTTTAACATTTCGACAGTAAAAATGTCAATGATAAGCTAAAAACAGCATGCACTTTTTCAAAAGTTATTGTGTTAAATGTACTAATAAGGGTATTTATAACTAAAAATGATTTTGTTTGTTTTTTTTTCGAAAATTTATACATAGTTAGCTGGACAAATTTTATTTTGGCTGGACAAGCATAAAAAAGCTGGACAATCCAGGCGAGTCCAGCCCGTCTGGCAACCCTAGCCAGAACTAAGATCGATTTGAAAATTTCTTACTTAAGATATATTTAAAGGAACAATCGATATTACCCCTAGGACCAGTTTAGTTAGAAATTTGTTACTTTAGAAGTATTTAATACAAAAGTTGATCTTAGTTCTGACCATAAAACTGGCCCCTAATGATTTACAAAATAAATTCAAATTCTTTTACGAAACAATCGACATTGACAATTACTTCCATCACAAATACTAAATGAGAAACATTTCATAAATATAAGAAAACATGTAATTTTGCATTGTAACAAGTACTTTACCACATTTGTCAAGTTTTATTTTTCATCACATTCATAAAGCTTTTTATAAATATGATGGATGTTTTTCGAGTGATACGAAAATAATTTTTAAATTACAGTTTTGAAACAATTTTACTAAAATTTAGGAGCGGTTAAACTCAAATTTTGTTTGAGTAATAAATTTTGTTTAAAAATTCCTCACTCAAGTTTTATTACTTCGTACTTAGTGCTGATTATAATACTGCACAGAATTGGTCTTAAATTTAGAACTGTGTGACTCAAAAAGGACTCAAATTACTGACTAAATTTTTAAGTTTGTAATCATCGTTTAAACTAACCTTTTAGTTTTTTTTTTGCTGTGCGCGAAATTATTAACCCTTAAATGCATGATCTCTTCATTTTTAACTATTTTTTTTTTATATGTGACTTCTAAGGGTCTACATTTCAAGGAAAATACAAAAAAATATTTTTTTAAAAAAGGTGTTTTTTAGAGTTTTTTCCAAATAGCTATATTGTAATTATTTTCACGTGTATGAAAAAAATAAAACTCTAAACTAAAATCTGCGCTAAACTATAAGAACACTGTGTACACAAAGGCCCTCAATGCCCAAAAATGCAGTTTTGTGCATCAAGTGGGTTTTTTTTATTAAAAAACTGGCATGTTGCCAAATAGTTACACTATGCCTTAGAATAACATTCAGTCTCTTATAATTCGTTAAGTTTTTAATTTTTCCTTGGCCGATTCCGCTGCACTGTGGATCAATGCAAAAAATGTAATTTGAAAAAAGTTGAGTTTGCAATAAGTTCTTGTGGAACCAGTTTTGGAATAGATGGATTTGAGAACAGATTTTTTCCGTCTTTTTTTAATGTATGGTGCGGTCCTTTGTAATTTTACAAAAAAACACAATATGGATGGCCCTCGCGGACAAATCCGTGGCCACCCTTGCTATATACTATATCGATGCTTTCGTTTCATTAATTTTAAACATTTCTTATTATTTTTAATTTTTCTTTATATTTATATTTTAAAGTTTTCTTTTTTGAATACAAATGCGCAATTGTTTTGAAAAGGATTTTATATTTATTTTAGTTTTCTTTTTGTCTTTCGTTTGACATTGCAGGGAATGAAATTATGACACATATGACAACTTTATCTAATAATTCTACCTGGGTAGTTGTACAATAGAGCGTACCACCTTACAGGCAAAAAAAAAAAGTTCGCCGTACACCCTCCAATATGAAGTATTTTTGTAAGGAGGTTTCAAAAAAAAATAATTTTTTTTTTGCCGTACGTAGGGGTCGCCATTTTACATTTTTCGTTATATCTTTGGCATTTACAGTCGGATCTTAAAGTATGATACATCGATCTTTTTCTCTCGTGGAGACCAGTGTTTTTCTCTCGAGGGCCATTGACCTCAAGTATCCCGTTCTAATAGTTAGCCACCAGATCTCAGTTGCTACCACCCTAATATACCACCCTAATGTCAGAAAATTAAAGCTCGCAAAAAATCATTAAACTTTTGCTAATGAAGTTTTTCGATAAACCCAGTAGAATTTTTTTTTTTATATATTGGTTGCCGAACGTAGGGGTCGCCTTTTTATATTTTTTTTCATTGGATTTTTCCTTTATAGCAAAACAATGGTCTCCTCGAGGCAAAAAAATCGATATATCACACTTTAAAATCCGAAGCTATAACGAAAAATTGAAAAAGGCGACCCCTACGTTCGGCCAAAAAAAAAAAATTTTTTTTTTGAAATTGCCTTGCAAAAATACTTCAATTGGAGGGTGTACGGTGAACTTTTTTTTTGAGGTACGGTCTATTGTACAATGATGCGTACAAGGGTGTTTTATGCAACTAAAATGCAATTTATTTTAGAATTTTCTTTTTTAATTTTAAGAAAAAGTTGACTAAAACTAAAAAAGTTTTATTTTTTATACCTTAAAATTAAGGAGTCTGTGAGAAATCTTAATTAATAACATAGAATTCGGGTCAAAACATTCAAATACGCTAAATACGTATTTTCTAATCCACACCAGCAATTGAAGTGCGAGTTAATTATACTATAAGAATTCCTTAAAAATAAGGATTTTGAAATATGAATGTTCAAAAATGTACTTTATTTTTAAAAAGATATACATATATGTAATTTGAGGAGTGGCTTCTGCCTGTTGTCCGAGCTATTTCACGATAAAATTTTCCTTCATCTCTTAGCTTTAGCATAACTTGTTGGTCGTCAGCACCGATTTTTTTAGTTTTTGGACTCATATCAAAATAAAGCAAACTAAAAAAAAAAAAATCTGTGTAACACACGTGTATGGCATTATATAATACACGGAATTCCCCTATTTGTAAATGTACGAATAGTTTTTCCTAAGCATAACGTTGCCATACTGAGTTTTTAACACTCAAAGAAATAAAATATAAGTAACAAACTTTCGAAACTATTTTGAAAAACTAGTCAAATGGATGCCATAACAATGCTAAAAATACAGTTAGCCAAAATCTTTTATTAAAATTGTGTATACGTTTAAAATATTTATCTTGAAGTTTACGGATACTGCACACAAGTCGGCTTACTCGCCAACATACAAAAAATCAAAAAAATATGTGGTTACATACAGGTGGGAGCATAAAAAATGCAACGCTACGCTTAATCATCTAAGTATGCTTCGATTTCTTCTAATGGTTTTTTTTTGCGCTTATCTTTTGTTAATATATTCGTTAATGTGTATTTTCACATTTTAAGTCGTTTAATTTGAATTTATTTATGCGAATTAGTTTTTACGAATTTTTTATGAAACTAGTGTCAATTTTGTGCGATCAAAAAAAAATGCAACTTTTATGTATTTTAGATTTAATCAATTTTATTAGTTAAAAAATTCACCATATTAATTAGATTTTTATTATTTACTGGAATAGCCATTATTTTTAATAACTCCTTTCATTCGTGAAGGCATAGAATCCACGAGCGCAACCAATTTTTTGAAGGTATGCCTTGCTACACCTGTTTGGCAACAATTTCGAAATCCCTTAAATTTGAATGCCTTTTCTTTCGTATTTCAATGTCTACAAGCTCCCATAGATTCACTATGGGGTTTAAATCGGGTAACTGTGCTGGCCACTGTAAAACTTCCACACCGTTGTTACAAGGACCATAGATTTTTAAAGGATGCGCAAACCTAAAAAAGTTACAGAGTAAAGATGGTGCCAAGATAGCAATATTTAACTCAGTAACTTAAAATTTAGTTGAGTTACACAAAAAAAACCTTAACCAATTTCAGCCCACCAACTAAACAAATATAGACACATTTTTAATTGTATCAAGAAAGTTAAGCAACATTAAAATGTTGTTGAATTTTAATTAACTGAACTGAACTGTTGTTGAAATATGCTTTCCTTTACACAAAAAGTGTTTTTTTTTTTCATTAAATTTTTTCGATAAATAAATGAAAATGCATTTTCAATACAAAATTAATGTTTTATTAAAATAAGGAGTTCATAAAAAAGAAGTTCATAACAATTTTTATTACAAATCAATAAAAAAAAATCTTATTTAAAGAGAAAATTTACAAAATAACACCTTTCATAATTTTTTCAAAAATATAACTTCAAATTGATTAAAAAAATTCTTTTTTCCACTTGATAAAAATTATTATTTCCTGTGACTTGATCCATATAGGGATCAAGTCAAATGCTTTGACTTTTCGGAAAAAAATACCCACTTTGAAAAATCTCAACTTGATAAAAATAATTATTTGATGTAACATGATCCATATAGGGTTAATTTTTATACTTTTATCCTAAAACGACCCACTAGGAAATTTGCAGAATAACGCCTTTCATAATTTGCGGAAAAATATCACTTTAAATAGATAAAAAAAAAATTTTTTCCACTTGATAAAAATTATTATTTTGTGTAGCTTGATCCATATAGGGTTAATGTTTTCACTTTTCACCAAAAAAGATACCCACTAAGAAATTTACAGAATAACATCTATCAGATTTTTATCAAATTTGGGTATGTGATAGAGGGTACAAAACTAACGAACAAGCGCAATTCTTTACAGTCTCAATCTTATTTTTAAGGGTTAAAAAGTGGCGTCAAAAGTGCCCGTAAGTTAATAGCAATTTTAGTTTTGTAATCGTATTAGATTCTAATTAAAAGCTTTGTTTATTATGCATTTATTCAGCCTTACTATCAATATTTTCTATATGTATATTTTAGTTAAAGTCGACTTTAGTTAAAATATTGGGTGGCAGTATGCCTTGACTTGGTTTATTTTTGGAGCATTCTGATTGGTTAATTTATTTTCAACCAATCAAAATGTTTGAAAATATAAATATTTTTTTAGGGTTTTCATACACAAAATGAACAAAACCGTATGAATAATAAAAATAAAGTCGACTTTAAATTTAAAATACTCTTTTATAGTAAGGGCCAATTTTTTCTACTTGGAAAGACTTTATTCTGTTAATTTCCAAGTGGGTATTTTTTTTATCAACTCAAAAGCTTTACATTCATGTAGTCATAATTAATATTAAGCTTCATGGGCCCAGCACACTAAGGGTTAAAGATTTTTTAAATAAAATTAAGATAATTATAGTCTAATCAAATGTAAGTAAATATTTTTTGGAAAATTATGCAAACTTTGATGAAAACATTTAAATTTTGTTAAATTTTTGACAAAATAAACAATTTTCGTAAAATGACCTGGAAAGCAGTTGCTCCAAACACAAACTCGAATCATCATTTTTCCAATTAATTTCTTTTCTTTAATATCAAATGGTATGGTACAAATAGCAATCGATATCTCCAAATTAGGCATTTTAAAAATATTTAAAAGTAATTTTAAAAAAACACGTTTTTGCATTTTTATCAAATTCGTGGGTCATTTTGGATTCCATGCTAAAGTGGGTTAATGATATCCGATGAAGTCAAAATTCCATATATAAATCATTTTGACTATATTAAATGAATAAATGAAATAAAAAAATTATTTTTTCGAAATTTCTAATTTTGGGAAAATCGACAAATCGTTATTTTACTACAAAAACTGCAAAACAACAGAAACGTACCAAAGAAAGGCACCAATTTTTTTAACCAATTTTATTATTTTTTCGATTAATTGGTACAGTAGACGCTCGGAAATTAGAACCGCTTTGTTTTTGAGGCAATTCTAATTTCTGAATTATTCTAATTTCTGGACGTTTTTTTTCGTTTCGTTTCCAATGATAAAGTGTTTTTTTACGTATATTTAACATTTTAAATGATACACTTTCACTATTTAATAGAGACTGCCAAATAATATGTACACGCGTATCAAATTTCACAAATAAACTAGCCAAAAATGTACATAAATGCGACAAAAAAAAAACAAATAGGGAAAAACATATATAATTTGGTGATTCCCCTTTTTAGTTTTACTTTATTCAAACAGAATAAAAATAAATTGGGGATTTCCTGTGTATTCAAATAACCAAAAAAAAAAAACGCTCAGAAATTAGAATTTTAAATTGGAATTTCAGAGCGTTTAATGTATTGCAAACATTGATTCTAATTTCTGGACGTTCGAATTACTGAAAGCTTTAATTTGCGAGCGTCTACTGTATATGATTCTATGTTTTAATAAATAGTATAATATGCATACTCAAGAGTAGGAAGAAGAAGAAAATTGGTTAATTGAATATTTTTCAATTTTTTCTGCAAATCAAGTAATTTGCAATGTTGTCAAGTTTCACCTGACAATTGTCATTATTATTAATTATAGTAATAATAATGACAATACTAATTAATACCGAACTATATTTTTCAAAAATGCATTTACATACATATGTATGTACTTACATACATATGTATATGTATGTGCTGTATAGTTTTGGATTTTTAGAAAAAAAAAATGATTGTTAAATGTTTTACTAATACGAGTACATATATTTGCCATATTTTATTTTGGTTTCTGATTAATATTTTGTTTTTGAGCAAGCTTTTTTTTATTTTTCCCATTAGTTAATTAAATGTTTTTTCAATATTTTAGACAAATCAATTAATTTGTAATGTAGGCAAGTTTCACTTGAAATCGAAAATACTTTTTCCCCTTATATTAATTGCTGGAACCGCGCATGCCCATATGACGTGCTTTCGCCCACCATCGAGGAATTTTCATTGGATTTTCTTTAAAGACTGCGTACAATTCTTGCATCTTTGGAGGTAGTTTTAATAAATAAAAATAATATAATAAAAAAAAATTAAATAAAAATGCAAAAAATGTTATACACAAGTTAAACGATTAGAATATTACTTGAGACTAAAACATATTTTACAAAAAAACATGTTGAAATTTTTTTTCCAAATTTTCAGAGCATATAGGGAAGAGTATACCAAAAAAAAAAAAAAAAAATATAAAAAATGGAAAAAAAATTCAGATTTTATAAGCATAAATAAAAACACGTATACACTCACAATAACTTTTCCGTAAAAGTTCAATAGCTGTTTAAAAAGTAAATCAGTACAAGTAGTTAATTTGTAAAGAAATATATTTTTTAACTTTTTCTATAAGTCATTCAATAATCAAGATACACACAATACGGACTTTCGGTATAAGTTAAAATATTCAGTCAAAATTTTCTGTTAAAAACCATTAGTTGTTATAATAAAATTATTTTTAAAATAAACGAGAAATCTATTATTTTTTACCGATTTATTTATTATTTATTTTAAATTATTTTAGTGTATATATTCGGTAGATTTAAAGAAAAAAATATTGTGAGTGTATATGTAAATGTACACTAATAGAACTAAATCTGTAAAACTAGCAGAAAAAGTTACAAAAAATTAGTTAAAAATTATGCTGCAGAAAAAAATTGTTGAAATTAGCAGTAAAATAAGAAATACTAGTAAAATAAGAACAGCAAAATTAAAACTGCTAAATATACAGAATTTTATTTATATTTGAGTTAATTTTTTGTTAATGGAAAATATAAATTTCTGCTATTTTTACAGATTTATTTCTATGAGTGTATCAACTTTCTTTATTCCTTAAGTGCTTCGTAAATAGCATCATCAATATTTTTTTTGGCTTTTATCCTCTTATTGGGATTCATTCCTCTTAAATCTGATATTATATTTTAAAAACGAATGCGTCATGTTGGTCGTAATATATATTTTGACCGTTGCTTAGGGTTTGTTGGTATATTGTTGCATCATAAAACCCTATGCATTTTTGAAATCGTGAGAAAATTTGAGTAGTCACACTTACCATTTTGGGTATGTTTCGGTTTTTGGACCTAGGGGGTCCCCGGGGCGTCGGCTCCCTTTACACCATATTGAAAAAAATGTTCTTTTTTAATTCCAGAGGGGGTGACATACTATTTTTTTTTTTGAGGAATGCCCGAAAAAGAAAACTTCAGCCTTATATTTTGTCCCTGAAAAATCGCTAGAAAATCGCCAGATTTATAAACACTGCAAAAATTTTGTGATTTTATCGCTAGATTGTTCAAAAATGGTACTTGAAAGAGTTTTTTATCCAAAAATTTATTTAATATGTTCATAAGAACTTTTCGAAACTTTTAAATAATGAAAAATTTTACGATTAATCTTCAAATAATAAATCCCGATTTTCATTGAATTAATATTAGTATTGAAAATACTCTATAGAGGGCGTTGTACGGTGAAAAACTACATACCCATATTTTATGGAAATGTGTATTTTTTGGAAAGTTTTTTTACTAAAATCGTTTCAGAAGTTGTTTTTTATAATAAAAGAATATCAATATGCGAATTTTATAATATTTTTCAACATAAAACCGATTTTTAAAAATTATATTACGGCTGAGAAAAAATCGTTAGATTTTTGGCTAATAACTACAAGACGATTTTTCCCGCTAGGGGAGAAATAAAATCGCTAGATCTGACGAGAAAATCGCCGTTATGGCAACACTGGGTTTTGGGATTCTAGTAAGCGATTATTCGACATTTCTATCTTTTTCTCTCAGTGTAATTCTTAAATTCAGTTACTGATATGTACTTTTTTATCTTGAGCTTAGTTAATCTGCGAACAAGCATAAAGAAGCTGTATAAATTAAAATAAGAGAATGGACTTTCCACTAAACCTTAAATGTTATAACTCAAAATGGACGAATCAATTTTTAAAATTGTTCCACAACTCCAGCTGCTTATGGGACAACACGCATCCCGATTTTATTAATAAGAATTGCCGCGATTTGGCCATCGAAAAGCTCCTAAAGAAATTAAATGAAATAGAAGAAGAGGCAGATATTCATCAGCTATCTAAAATTCTAAGTAGGTTAAGGGTAAATTATTTTAAGGAAGAAAATGAAATTATCCGAAATAAAAATTACGAATGGAAGTTATGGTATAACCCAAAACTTAAATTTTTGTCCACTAAAAATATTTGGCCCACCACCACCAGCTCAAACAAAACTAAACAGGAAGAACATAGATTAAATGAACCAAACATAAATCGAGAAAAAACTGATTTTAGCGATCTACCAATAAAAACATCGAATGAAAAGGTGCAAAAACTATACAATCAGAAGTAGTTACTGAAAAATAGGTGGAGATTTCTATGAATATTATAGATACTGATGGACAACCACAAGAAGACTTTCCCACTATTACCCACTTTATGGCAAATGAAAATGATGATCTAGAGGCATATGGCCTACAGATTGCTAGCATATTACGTACTTTACCGCAAAACAAAGCAAATCAACTTCGAAAAAAAATAACTGACGCGGTTTTCAACGAGCTTAATGATGAATAAATTTACATGAAACCAGGGGCCGAATTACGGCATTCGTGATCGAGTAAAATTTGTCGTCATTTTTGTTTTTGAGATTACAGCTTTCGATATCGAGTAAGAGCTATCGAAATCTGCGATGATGGCATTCGCTAACGAGTACGCTACCGAGTGCTTGCTATCGAAAAATTACTCGTTAGGCAAACCGCGAACGAAAATATATTTTCTGCATACTTTTTCTGCGCAAAAAAACATAAAAATGTAAGTTTTTGTCTTTTTAATAATTAAAAGTGGACTGAAATGATTTTTTTTTTCTTTAGGAGCAATATTAATAAAATAAATAAAAAACAAAAGGATTATATGGCTGAATTTATGGTCGAACATTCAAATTTGGCCAAAAATATAATTCCGAATTGCAGCCAGGGGAAAGCTACGTCAAAAAAACTGTGGGAGCAGCTTACAGTAACATTAAATTCTTATGGACCTCCACTTAAAGACTCAAAATCATGGCGAAAGGTAAGAATGAAATGTTAAATTCCTTTGGATTCGATAATAACTAATTGCTATATTTTAAGGTGTTTTCTGACCAAAAGTTCAACGCCAAAAAGAAAATTTCTTTTAATAAAGCCTCTAAGAAAAAAACCGGAGGTGGCCCTTATGAGGAAATGGTCTTAACCTCTGCAGAAGAGCAAATTGTTCAGGCCAGTGGAATAGATGTTGCTGTAGAAGGCCTCTCGTCTGTAATGAGTTTTGGAAAACCAAAACCCATTAATGAAAATGAAGAGATTAACAAAACTTTACAGGTAGTTTTAGAGGACGAGGAAGACAGCGATGAAACTATGAATGATTATGTAGAGAAGGAAAACTCTAGACAAAATGAAAAAAATACCAAAAAATCCGAGTCTAAGCTAACAATTCTAAAGACTCACATCCAAAATACGGAAGATTTGCAACGTGATACAAATTCTAAACATGACCTTATGGTCAATGTGAAGGAAAAGTCTTTAAAAATAAAAGAACGTATGGTAATCCTCAAGGAAAGGTCTCTTAGAAGAAAAGACCGCATGATAAGCCTCAAGGAAAGGTCTTTAAAAATAAAAGAAGAGGAACACACCGCCAACATGGCTATAAAAAAGGTAGACCTTCAAATAAAAGTTCTTGAACTAGAAATGCTTAAACAAAAGCAATTATGAACTGCCTTTAAGGATTATTTTTGTTAGCAATGTTATTTTAAAAATAGTCAATTGCCTGTTACGTACAATATTATTTTAAATCAAAAAAAAATTTCTTTTAAAAAGATTTTTTATTTTCTTATTTATTAATCGAATTAATTTGCTTTTTGTTTTAACTAAATTCTTTTATTTTTTTTTTTTAGCTTGTTGATTGAATTAATTTATTTTTCTTTTAAATAAATTCATTTAATTTTTATAATAAAAACAAAAAAAAAAAAAACAAATAACTTATTTTAGTTCCTTCCTGCTAGTGAGACTTTGATTTGATCTCTAATTTTTTTACCTATTCTTGTCAGGTGAGTTTCAGTTCCAATGTCTGGTTCAATACTAACGGCGTTAGGAATAGATACCTGTGTATACGAAGGGACTTTAAAATGAATGCACAAGTTATGCAAAGCTGCACACACATTCCCAAATTTTGCCATTTTTTCCGGGCTGTAACGACTTCTTTTTTCATTGCTAAGAATTTTCCACCGAGCTTTAAGAATTCCAATGGTTCTCTCAACAATGCAACGACCTTTAGAATGCACATTGTTAAAATTAGCTTCCAAAGAATCATCTTCAGGGTCTCTATAAGGTGTTAAACACCATGGCTCAAGAGGATACCCCGAATCGCCTGAAAATTTACATTAGTTCAATAAAGTCGTGTAAGAATATTGAATTTCAAAAATAAAATACCCAAAAGCCAACCATTCTTTAACTTATTGGAATTGTACATCTCCTCCAATAAATTTCTTTCTTCGGACTGCTTCCAAACAAAAGAGTCATGGGATGATCCTCCATACTTAGAATTTATGGACAAAATTGTATATTTATGATCACAAATCTGAAAATAAGTAATGTATTAGAATTAAAAAAAAAAATTGTTAGGTTTATGCTATACCGTTAACTTACTATCATAGAGTTAAGGCTATGGAATCCTTTTCTATTAAAGAACATGTGTTCATTTGTTGTTGGCTTTTGCAGTCCGAAATGCGTGCCGTCTACACATCCAATCACTAAAAATCAAATATTTTTCATTAAAAGGTGAAACATATGTTGAAATATAATTACCTCCTGGGATTTTAAATTTTTCCACAAACGATTCCATACACTCAGATGATTGATCCGGTAAAAATTTAATAAATTTCGGACACAGCTTAGCTTCCATTTCATTAACAACTTTATTGACTGTTTTGCTAACAGCGCTTTGACACATTCCCACCAAAAAATCATTTCCCACCGTATGTTGGAATCCTCCACTGGCTAAAAGCGACAGTGTGGCTGCTAACTGCAGCTTTGGCGGCAATGATGTTGACATATGTCCCTCAAATTTAATTTCGGATAAAATGTAGTTAAATGCCTCCTTAGTAATCCTAAAACGCTTAATAAATCTAGAAACAAATTGGTTAAACAAATATACAAAATTATTTTCAAAGGTATTTGTAACTTACGCTTTAGCTGGTAAAGTCAATGGATCACTTTTGTCCCGAAGGTTCTTTCTTACACGGCTGGTATTATTTTCCTCCTCAGAATCAGAAGAGGAAAAGGTCAAAAGAAACAAAGCACTCATTTTTGTTATTAAATTATTACAATTATTGTAAAAATTAAAAAAAATGTTGTTACCGCCAAATTTTTATTTTTTTTTAGCTTCTTCTTATTCTCAAAACATATGTTGTAATTTTATTACAACCGAAAAAATCTTTTACTTTTTTTTATTTATTTCGATACGTGAGCTATCGATTGCCGTAATCTATTCATTCGATACGTGACGAAATTTTAAACGATACGAAAGCTCATTCGATCACGAATGCCGTAATTCGGCCCCAGAATTTTATATTTAAATTACAGAAAATTAAAAAAAATAAATAAAACTAAATTTCATATACAAACATTTTATTTACTATGAGCGTCAAAAGTAAGTATATGTACATTAGGGTTATGACTTTTTGATTTTTTTTGCAAATATCAAATTTTACATGCCCTAACCGAAAAGCCCATAAAAAAATATTAAGAAACGCAATATTACTTTTTCGCTACTGTCAAAAAAGTTCCCGCACCAAAAGGGTTGAAATTTGCTCTATATGGTTTTAGTTTAATTAAAATATTTCTCCAAAGTTTTAAACATATGAGACTCAAACGATGCTTATTAAAAGCTATTTACGGTAAAAATTACTAAACCTTTTTGGAGGGACTTTTGGATACATTTTTTGTCGTTTACAATAATTTTTGTAATAATTCGTTATGTAAGTTAAACAAAATCCCCGAACAAAAATTATTTTTAGAAAATGCATTTGGTGCGGAAGGTTTTTTTTTGCCGAAATGATCCGCAAATACGATTTTTAATATTAATTTAGTATTGCCTATCACGTGGTGATAGGTAAAATTTTTGATAAAAATGAGTCATAACCTTAATGTACATATAAGTTCGTCATGTGTTCATTTATATTTCGGTATTTCGCAATTCTATTTTATTCAACCTATTATGCATTTTGAATAATATAATTTCTCCTTTCTCAATTTATAAAACAACAATAACAATAATCTTACAGCAACGAGAATTAGACAACAGAAACTAAAAATTTTCGGTGGGATTTTTCCTAATATTTCGGATAATGGATATTTTATATCACGATGTTCTAAAAAAAAAATAATGAGATATCTCCACAAAATTGTATTTTATATTTTTTATAGTAAAGTGTTGTTTTTTCAAACGCGTCGTATAGACCAAATACAATTAATATTGTCATTAATATGTATTTTTATTAATTCTAATTTAGTAGGTTTGAGGTTAAGAAGAAGAATAAAACTTCCTCAAAAGTTATAAACACATTAAATTTGCAAATCATGAAGCCTGTCCATAAAAAGGCAGAAACTAGATCTAGTCTGATTTGCAAATTTAATGTGTTTATAACTTTTGAGGAAGTTTTATTCTTCTTCTTAACCTCAAACCTACTAAATTTTATATTTTAATATTTTGCGTTATTTTGACGACTTTTTGAAATTTTGACGATTTTGGTAATCTTTTCACATATTGACAATTTTTTTCAAAATTTTTACGATATTTTGCAATTTTGACGATTTTGTCTAATTTTTGACTATTTGGGCAATTTTTTTTCCAAATATTGACGATTTTTTCAAAATTTTTACAAAATTTTTAATTTTGGCAATTTTTCAAATTTTTTGGATTTTTTCCAATTTTTGACGACTGTTTGAAATTTTGGTAATTTTTTCAAATATTGACAATTTTTTCAAAATTTTTACGATATTTCGCAATTTTGGCGTTTTTTTTTTCTAATTTTTGACGATTTTTTTTTTAATTTTGAATATTTGGGCAATTTTTGCAAAAATTGACGATTTTTTCAAAATTTTTCAATTTTGCCAATTTTTTTAAATTTTACGTTTTTTTCCAATTTTTAACGACTTTTTGAAACTTTAACCATTTTGGTAATTTTTTTCAAATATTGACAGTTTTTTCAAGACGATTTTTTCAAAATTTTTACGACATTTTGCAATTTTGGCGATTTTGTCTAATTTTTGAAGATTTTTTGTAAATTTTCCAAATACATATTGACATATTTTTCAAGTTATGACGATTTTTTCAAAATTTTTCAATTTTGGCAATTTTTCTCATTTTGGCGATTTTTTCTAATTTTTAACAATTTTTTTTTAATTTGGCGATTTTTTTTAATTTTTGATGATGTTGAGAAATTTTGAAGATTTTTTAAAATTTTGCAGATTTTTTTAAAATTTTGTCGATTTTTTAAATTTTTTTGTATAAATCTTTTTTTTAATTTTAAAGTTTTTTTCACTTTTGATGATTTTTTTTCAATTTCGGCCATTTTTTAAAAATTTTAGCATTTTTTTTTGTTTGGCGATTTTTTCTGATATTTGAAACTTTATATAGGTTAATTAAAAGATATTTTCGATTTCAAGTAAAACTTGCCTACATCACAAATTAATTGATTTGTCTAAAATATTGAAAAAACATTTAATTAACTAATGGGAAAAATTAAAAAAAGCTTGCTCAAAAACAAAATATTAATCAGAAACCAAAATAAAATATGGCAAATATATGTACTCGTATTAGTAAAACATTTAACAATCATTTTTTTTTCTAAAAATCCAAAACTATACAGCACATACATATCCATATGTATGTAAGTACATACATATGTATGTAAATGCATTTTTGAAAAATATAGTTCGATATTAATTAGTATTGTCATTATTATTACTATAATTAATAATAATGACAATGTCAGGTGAAACTTGACAACATTGCAAATTAATTGATTTGCAGAAAAAATTGAAAAATATTCAATTAACCAATTTTCTTCTTCTTCCTACTCTTGAGTATACATATTATACTATTTATTAAAACATAGAATCATATACCGATTAATCGAAAAAATAATAAAATTGGTTAAAAAAATATATTTTTTCTAAAATCTTTTAACATTAATATGATATCAAATGTATTAAAAAAAAATAATCTTCAAAACTACACTTCATAAATACATTTTCAAAAAATATGCCTAGTTGTTGTGTTTCAAGAAAAAAAAACTGAATGGTTTGTGTGTGTGTTCTCTCATTTCATATCACATACATGCATACTTATATGAAAAAGCTAGTAATTTCCTAGAACTGGTTTTTTACAAGGAGTATCTCATGTGATAATCTGCGATCTTAATGAAATTTAGATATTTTGTAGAGAAAAAAATTCTAACGTTGCCGTGTCTGAGATTATTGGTGATCTCGGGCATTTAGGGGGTTAAAATTGGGGTAAAAAATTACCCATTTTTTTGTTTTTTCCCTTTATTTGTCATTTGATCCAAGGACACTATATACAAATGTTATATTTTTGGAGAGGTATTTTCTTGTTGGTGCCTTTCTTTGGTACGTTTCTGTTGTTTTGCAGTTGTTGTAGTAAAATAACGATTTGTCGATTTTCCCAAAATTAGAAATTTCGAAAAAATAATTTTTTTATTTCATTTAATATAGTCAAAATGATTTAGATATGGAATTTTGACTTCATCGGATATCATTAACCCACTTTAGCATGGAATCCAAAATGACCCACGAATTTGATAAAAATGCAAAAACGTGTTTTTTTTTAAATTACTTTTAAATATTTTTTAAAATGCCTGATTTGGAGATATCGATTGCTATTTGTACCATACCATTTGATATTAAAGAAAAGAAATTAATTGGAAAAATGATGATTCGAGTTTGTGTTTGGAGCAACTGCTTTCCAGGTCATTTTACGAAAATTGTTTATTTTGTCAAAAATTTAACAAAATTTAAATGTTTTCATCAAAGTTTGCATAATTTTCCAAAAAATATTTACTTACATTTGATTAGACTATAATTATCTTAATTTTATTTAAAAAATCTTTAACCCTTAGTGTGCTGGGCCCATGAAGCTTAATATTAATTATGACTACATGAATGTAGAGCTTTTGAGTTGATAAAAAAAATACCCACTTGGAAATTAACAGAATAAAGTCTTTCCAAGTAGAAAAAATTGGCCCTTACTATAAAAGAGTATTTTAAATTTAAAGTCGACTTTATTTTTATTATTCATACGGTTTTGTTCATTTTGTGTATGAAAACCCTAAAAAAATATTTATATTTTCAAACATTTTGATTGGTTGAAAATAAATTAACCAATCAGAATGCTCCAAAAATAAACCAAGTCAAGGCATACTGCCACCCAATATTTTAACTAAAGTCGACTTTAACTAAAATATACATATAGAAAATATTGATAGTAAGGCTGAATAAATGCATAATAAACAAAGCTTTTAATTAGTATCTAATACCATTACAAAACTAAAATTGCTATTAACTTACGGGCACTTTTGACGCCACTTTTTAACCCTTAAAAATAAGATTGAGACTGTAAAGAATTGCGCTTGTTCGTTAGTTTTGTACCCTCTATCACATACCCAAATTTGATAAAAATCTGATAGATGTTATTCTGTAAATTTCTTAGTGGGTATTTTTTTGGTGAAAAGTGAAAACATTAACCCTATATGGATCAAGCTACACAAAATAATAATTTTTATCAAGTGGAAAAATTTTTTTTTTTATCTATTTAAAGTGATATTTTTCCGCAAATTATGAAAGGCGTTATTCTGCAAATTTCCTAGTGGGTAGTTTTAGGATAAAAGTATAAAAATTAACCCTATATGGATCATGTTACATCAAATAATTATTTTTATCAAGTTGATATTTTTCAAAGTGGGTATTTTTTTCCGAAAAGTCAAAGCATTTGACTTGATCCCTATATGGATCAAGTTACAGGAAATAATAATTTTTATCAAGTGGAAAAAAGAATTTTTTTAATCAATTTGAAGTTATATTTTTGAAAAAATTATGAAAGGTGTTATTTGTAAATTTTCTCTTTAAATAAGATTTTTTTTTATTGATTTGTAATAAAAATTGTTATGAACTTCTTTTTTATGAACTCCTTATTTTAATAAAACATTGGGTGCGTTCGGCAGGTACAATTTGACAGTCAACAGTTCTACAACAGTTGTGCATCTATCTGCTGAACGACCTGATCACTAACTGCTCAGTCTGAGCGCTCAGGTAGCGCTGTCATATTTTGGTAGCGTAAAAAATGTTTGCTACTTTTGATCAAATAGTGATACATTTGTTGTTGTTGATCTTAAAAAATTTTTGTTTTGTATGAATGACAAATAAAAACATACCAATATAATTCAAAAACAAAAAATTTTAAAAATCAAAGGAAAATATATAAAAAATTTATTTAAAAACAAAACAAAGAAAACATCGTTCAGCAGAGTAAGTAATCACAAAGCGCTACATTTTCATTTATTTATCGAAAAAATTTAATGAAAAAAACACTTTTTGTGTAAAGGAAAGCATTTGTATGCATATTTCTAAACATCTTAAATGTAGGTTTATTCATTTAATACAGTTTTTTTAGACACATTTAATTAAAATTCAACATTTTAATGTTGCTTAACTCTCTTGATACAATTAAAAATGTGTCTATATTTGTTTAGTTGGTGGGCTGAAATTGGTTAAGGTTTTTTTTTGTGTAACTCAACTAAATTTTAAGTTACTGAGTTAAATATTGCTATCTTGGCACCATCTTTACTCTGTAACTTTTTTAGGTTTGCGCATCCTTTAAAAATCTATGGTCCTTGGTTGTTACTTAGAAATTGCCTAGCTAAGCGAACGGTGTGCTTCAGGTCATTGTCGTATTGGAATATGGTTCTAGCAGCCATTTTTTTCTGCATGTGAGGAAGCATGTGCTCTTGTAGTAACCCTCTGTGTTTATTCTGTCCTCAATTTTGACTTCTGGTCCAACACCATCACGCGAGAATGCACCTCAAAATAAAAATTTAAATAAGTGTGTTATATTTAACACAACGATTTCATACCCCACAATATAAGGGATCCTCCGCCGCGGTGCGCCGTGTTTAAAGCATTGTTTCTAGTATCTAGGAGATTACCGTTTATTTGATGGTCTGCGGATGAACTTCAATCCATCGGATCTAAA
The DNA here is from genome assembly GCA_949987735.1 of Leucophora obtusa. Lineage (NCBI taxonomy): Eukaryota > Metazoa > Arthropoda > Insecta > Diptera > Anthomyiidae > Leucophora > Leucophora obtusa. Next base: position 29,417,034 of record OX465297.1, read on the forward strand.
TAAATTTGATTTTGTTTCGTCACTAAATAAAACCTTTGCGCATTGTTCTTTTGCCCAGGGCCTATGGCGCTGTCCAAAATCGAGACGCTTATTGAAGGGTTTCTTTTCTGGACGTCTTGCTAACAAGTTTGCTTCCTTTAAGCGTCTATGTGCGGTATGAATTCCGACGGTTGCGCCCAAATGTTCTGAAGCATACTGCATAATATCTGCGGCGGTCTTATTGGGGTCGCTTTAACAATAGAGATCATATTTCTGCCCGGCCTTTTAATTGTTTTTCGGGGTCTTCCACTTCCTATTTTCCAATGAATACAACCGCGAGCCTAATGCCGAGTTGCAATTCCTGACACAGTGGACCTGTTTCCTTGAAAGATAGTTCCGATTTCAAGTACTGGTTTTCCTTCCCAAAGCGCTGTAATAATAGCAGCACGGTTATCACTTGATAGTTGTTTTTTGTAAAAAATAAGCAATTTAGTTAATTCAGTTCAAATTTGGTGAATAAATAAAATTGTTATACTTACCTGATACATATTATTCTTTCGTTGCATTTTTTTGCTCGCACAAAATAGGCAGTAGTTTAAAAAAAAGTTCGTAAAAACTAATTCACATAAATAAATGCAAATTAAATGACTTAAAATATAAAAATACACATCAACGAATATATTAGCAAAAGATAAGCGTAAATAAAAAACCATTAGAAGAAATCAAAGCATACTTAGATGATTTAGCGTAGCGTTGAATTTTTTATGCTCGCAACTGTATATTGAAATAATGATAAAAGTAATCCATTATTGGTAAGGCATTATTTTTTATTTTTAAATAACGGAAAAAGTAACTACTTATTAGTAATTCATTATTACTATATTTTTTAAAATAATACAGAAAGTAAGTCGGTGTCATTAGTGGTAGTTCAATAAATAATGATATGTCATTACAGTTTCTACACCGAGAAAAGTTCTCAGTTGCTCAGTTAAACAATTTCTCAGTTAAAACTAAAAACTTTTTAATCAACTGGAATAGTCGTTATCAACTAATGTATCGCCAAACCTTTTTTTGTTCGTAACCTCTAAATTAATTTTGAAATTGTCAAATATTTTTAAACACGCAATTAATTAAATTAATTATTAAGATAAAAATAAATTATTCTAATTGTAAGTCAAGTTCTTTTTAATATTATCAAAATAATAGAAAATAAATATTCTCAGTTAACAATTACTTTGTACAAAGACCCCAAAATTGTAACTAAGAAATCGCTCTTACACTCAACCAAAAAAGTCTGTAATGGCTACTGAAAATTTTGCTGTTATTACGGGAAATTTAACTGTTTTAAGGCCAGCGGTATTTTTTGCTAATTTTAGCAACACATGTCTGCTGATCTGTAGTACAATAAAATTAGTAGAAAAAATTAGTAGCCGCTACTAAATTTTAGTAAAATTTATGTAAAATGCAATTCAAAATCGATTTGCTAAAATTAGTTAAAAAACTTACTAAATATCATAATTTTAGTACAATGAAATTAGTATAAATAATTAGTTGCAGCTACTAAATTTCAGTAAATTGTTGTAAACTGTAATTTAAAATCAAGCTGCTGAAATTATATAAAAAAATGTACTAGAAAATAAAAAAACTGTAAATTCTAAAAAAAAAAAAATTTTTTCTTTCGATTGTAACAAGTACTTTAAATTTGGAGTCAAAATTGCAAACGGTTCTCCAGTTGTTGCCGTTTTATGCATTGGAGATGCAATAAAATTTTCTGGGTGTTATTTCTAAACTAAGATAATAGACAATAGTAACAAATATAAACTAAACAAGAATTGTAAAAAAGAAAATATTTTTAAATTAGTATATTTTTCTGCTAAATTTAGGACTCGGTTTTGAAAAATTAGTAAAATGTTTTGCTGAAATCAGCAGCGAAAATTAGTAAAAAAAATTCGTAATTTGTAATAAGATTACTAAAAAAATGATTACTAAATATAAAACTTGTACTAAAAATCAGTATAAAAATAGTATAGTGCGATTGGAAACTGTTTCCAAATTTTTTTACAAACTTTTTTATCTGAGTGTAGAATAAGAGTTTATATGAAAACCCCTACTTTAATTAGTTTTTATATATTTATGTCTAAATTCATAAATGTTTTATACAGTTATAAAATATGGGTTTTCTAAAGCAGAAATCTAGATTTGTGTCGTTCATGAACGAACTAGTTCATTTGAACGGTTCAGTTCATTGAACGATATGACATCGTTCATTCTTTTCGTTCAATCGTTCATTTCTCTGAGTCTCCATTAGCTATGAGATTCTGTTAAGATAGCTGTTATGAGAGTCAGAGATAAAATCTAATACTATTGTGGTGGAGAACACTAATGTTAAGAAATTTCATTATTTGGCCTTTTTTTTAATCACTGGATTTATTTTTGGATTTATTTTATTTTGTTAAAAAATCCACGTTTTGTTTTTCAATTTTTAAAATTTTATATTTTTATCCAGATCTAACACTTATTCCCTTATATAATGTGAAAGAAAAAAATTAAATTTTGCCAAAATGGAATTTCTGGAATAAAATTAAGCTAAATCCAAAACGGATTTATTTAGTTTTTAAATCCATTTTGGATTTAACTTATTTCGATTCCTGTGTTCACATTTTTACAAAATTTTATGATTTTCCTGCACATTATATTGGCGAATAAGTATAAGAATTTAATAAAAATTATAAATTTTTCAAATTTAAAAACAAAGCATTAATTTTTAAATCCAGTGATTAAAAAATAGGCCTACATTTTAAGTTCTAATAATGCAAATTACTTCACAATTACACTGTTTTATATATTTTCTTTGTTTTTTTTTCATAAGCTTTGTTTATTGGTGATGCCATTAAGCAGTAAAAACATATGGCATCGAGTGAGATGTTATAAAATAGTTTTCTTAACATCTGCTTTAACAACTATGTTAACACAGAAAAAACGTAAATCATAACATTAAAATGAGTGGTCCACACTTAACATTAACATGATGTTAGTGGCCATATTAACTAATTTATGTATCGTGTAGACTACAAGTTTCGTTCTTAAATGTTTTTCTTAATAATTTAAAATTTTTAATAAAATTGTAATTTTCTGACGCTATTAGTCTATGGACAATAAAATTAATATAAACATGTAACATTTAGTGCGCCAATAAATTGTCGAACGAACGACACCGTTCACGAATCACTGTTCAGACTAGGGTTGCCACATGGCCTTGATTGTCAAGTTAATTTAGGTCTTGTCAAGTGCCAAGGTCAAATTTATTTTGTCAAGTTAAATTGAATTTTTGTCGTATCAGTAGTAAACAAAAACATGTAAAATTATAAAACTGATGAAATTTATTAGTGTTTTAATTTTTTTGAGTAGCATTCATTTCTAAACAATAAGAAAAGAAAAATGAAGTCTGCAGGAAGTCGTTGAAATTTTCAAACTTTAGGCCCAAAAAAATATATAAATTTTTCATAATTCTCGCAACGCCATTTTAAAATTTTAGCATATTTTCTTTTCTGAAACGTAAAAACCAAAACTTTTTTTCATAAATTTATTAAATTGATGATATATTATCAAAATAAAATGGCGCTTAAGGTATATCTTTTGTTTTGAGAGCGTGAGATTTACGAATGACGGTTTTCCTTAAAAATCGGTAAAAAATAATTTTACAGGGACAAGAAAAATCTTAAGTGCTATTTTATTTTGATTATACTTATATCATCCATTTAATAAATTTATAAAAAAAAGTTTTTGTTTTTTACGTTTCAGAAAAAAATATGTTAAAATTTCAAATTGACGATTCGAAAACTATGGAAAGTTTATATATATTTTTGGACTCAAGTTTGAAAATGTCAACGACTTCTTGCAGACTTCATCTTTTTCTTCTTATTATACAGGAATAAATGCTACAAAAAAAAAAATAAAACACTAATCAATTTCGTCAGTTTTGTAATTTTACGTGTTTTTTTTATTTGGTCCATTTAACCCATATGTCCAATGGTAGCACTATCGAGTTTGTCCCCAAAAATTCAAAAAAAACCGAAATTAATAAAATGGCGAGTGTATTCAAAAATTATAAATTTTTTTATTAAGAATCACCCTACTGCACACATATGCACATTAAATTTTTTTTATTGTCAAGTTTTTTTTTTTTAAATCAAGTTATTTTTGGCGAAGTGTCAAGTTATTAGACTTGCGATATGGCAACCCTAGTTCAGACACAGCTCATGACAGAAAAGAACGATACCAAAAAAGAACGATTGAACGATTTGAATGAACTAGTTCAATGAATTTTATTAAACGATAAGATCGAGTCACCTAAAAGAACGATTAAGCCCAACTCTACAAAAATCATTATAAACGAGATTGAAAGTAAATGTCTGAAAGTTTTTCTATCCAAAAAGTTTTCTATGCGAAAATATTCTTATAGACTATTTAGAATTCCCCATTTAGAATCAAATGGTATTTCTACATAGAAAAATACTTAATCTGAGGAAAATAAATGTCCCCGAAATCTGAAGATTTTTATTTAATACAAAAATTTTATGATAATCTAAAGGTTTTCCTTTCAAAAATGTTTAAATTTTTTTTGAATAAGTTCAGGAAACCTAAAATTACACATCCAATTTTTTTATATATGTAAGTTTAGAATCTGATGTGATTTCTGGAATTTCTTTTTTAAATGTTATCTAAATAAAACTTTTGTTTACTTTGTAATGATTTTAAATCAGACAAATGGTCAGCCACCCTATATATACAGAACAGTAATATATATATCGATGAAACAAAATGCAACCTGTTTTACTGGCGTACACAAGGCGGGTCTCAATGGTGATCTCGGGCAGTTCAAGTATATCCTACATCCAGAGGCCCCAAAGTCCATTTAATAGGGGCAATTAGCAGTAATGAATCAATAATAATGGGATAACGAAGGGATCGTTTAAATCAAATGACGCAAAAAAGTGGATACAATGCCAAAATATGGGAAATACATTAGAGGGGCTCGTTGTGGTGTGCGACAATGCACCTCGTCACAATCGTCATGAAGAAGCTTTTGCAGATTCCCCGGCAGCATTACTCTGTTTAGCCCAGGCTCGTAGCAAGAAATTTTATTTCGGGGGAAGCTTTTTTGATTTTTTTTTCTTTTAATTTTGCCGTGTTTTTTGTATCACAATATTTGGCAATTCAGTGCACTATTCCAACATGATCTTAGAATAATTACACAGCACAACAAAAAAAGTCAGGCCCAATTGTTCCAACGTGAAATAAAGATAAAATCCTAGAGGGTTTTGCAAAGTTAGCTCGGATTTTATATTTTATGGCCTCTGAAAATATATTTCTGTTTTAATAGCGAAGACGCGAAAAAGGTTGTACTTTTTTTAGAATAATACGTCAGTAGAAAAAACTGTCAAACCGGTTTCAAATTGATTTGAAAAATTTTTAGTTGAAATAAATTTTAGTTGTCTTCATTTAACACAATACTAAAAATCCTCAGTACTTTAACTAACTTTGAGTGTTAATTTTCAAAATGATTTAAAACTAATTTTTCAGAACCCATTCGTTAAATTTTACAAAATTTATTTTTAAAATATATTTTCATGTTACTGTTTTACCCGGTACACAGAGGGAATTTTGCTGGACGAATTTTAATGAAATTTTTCAGTAATGAAGTTTTCTTCGCGAAGTAAATGAAAATATTCTTAAATTTGATGAAAAAGCTTCATATATTTTATGAATCTAGTTTTAATGAAACTTTTTCATTGAGTGTATGAAATTTTTAATAAATAAAATGAAATTTTTCACATCATTTTATGAAAAATTCCATTAATTCAATAAAAAGTTTCAATGGACGAGTTCCAGTGAAACTTCATTTGGGTTATGCAAAAATTCATTAATATGATGCAGATAATTCTCTCAGTGTATAAGGAGCCACCAATGTATCCGAAGTTTTAAAGATTGCGCTATTTCTTTTCCTCCCGATTTTTCAAAATGGCCCATATCTCGAAAACTAAGGGAGATAGAGCAAAATTGATGAAAATTTAGTCTACCCCTAACCGTGTAATAATGGATAGAGATAACCGCAGCGAAAGGGGTTATCTCTATCCAAAAATAGACCTTGGCGGGGTCTTGGACCCTCGGAAATTTTTAATAAAAATTTTGCACTTCAGAAAAGCCCATAGCGAGATAGAGCAAAACGGACAAAATGTTTGCTCCACCGGAGTGCCCTTATCTGCCCTCACATAATATAGACTAGGCCCGCACTCAGTATAATTACAGATAAAACTGTAGTTTTAAAAATGTTTTACTTAAATTTAGATTAGTTAAATTTAACAAAAGAATTTGTTAAAATCAACTAATTTTATTTTAAGCCAAAAAACAGGAATAAATTTTGTTAAAGTAACAAATTTTTCTGTCCAGCCAACAAACGTATTATTTTGAGTGTACTTTCGTTCACGAATGATCTTTTCTGATTTGCCTTTATTTTATTCAGAATTATCATTTTTGGCCTCTGAAAATATATATCTGTTTTAATAGCGAAGACGCGAAAAAGGATGGTAACCGAAACGAATGCGGTTATCGTTAGGGTAACGATATTTTAGGTTATTTCGGTAACGGTATTTTAAGGGTAACGGCTATTTAATTTGAGTTATTTCGGTAACGGTATTTTAAGGATAACGATATTTGGGTTATTTCGGTAACGGTATTTTAAGGTTAACGGTTTTTCAGTTATATCGGTAACGGTATTTTAAGGATAACGGTAGTCAGTTATTTCGGTACATACCGCATTTTTTTTCAAAAACAACACTAAAGTAAAAACAAAACGAATTAATTGACTTAATTTATGTGAAATACTCAATAACCACGTGCAATGACCAAGAGTAGAGAATTAAAAATAACGGTAACGGTATTTTAAGGATAACGGTAGTCAGTTATTTCGGTACATACCGCATTTTTTTCAAAAACACACTAAAGTAAAAACAAAACGAATTAATTGACTTAATTTATGTGACATACTCAATAACCACGTGCAATGATCAAGAGTAGAGAATTAAAAATAACGGTATTTTAATGATAACGCTATTTCATGTATTTCGGTAACGGTATTTTAACGTTATCGATATTTCATTTATTTCGGTATCGGTATTTTAAGGATAACGGTATTTCAGTTATTTCGGTAACGGTATTTTAAGGATAACGGTATTCTGGGTATTTCGGTAACAGTATTTTAGGGGTAATGGTAGTCAGTTAAAAGGGTTTTGAATCGATAACGGTATTTTAGCGGTATTGCCTGCCAACCCTGGAAAAAGGTTGTACTTTTTTAGAAATGGATACTTTTGTTCACGAATGATCTTTTCTGATTTTTCTTTATTTTATTCAGAATTACTAAACACACAATTGAAAGAATATAATCTTACAAAAGCTTCTATAATTTGATTAAAAGGGGCATTGTACAAAAAAGTGCTGAAATTAGTAGATCTTTCACCATAATATAAATGTTAAATATTAAAAATTTTAGTTATCCTTTTAGTTATAACATTTTAGTTAATTGCAATTGATAATTTATCTGGCTAGAATCAGCAAAAAAAATTTGCTGATTTGTAGACAAAAACAGCAAAAAAATGTATTACCTACTTCTAAAAAATACAGGCTATCTTACTACACAGAAAAAATTTACAAAATTCTGTTTGTAATGTTAAACACCTTTTTTGCATAAACAAACAAAAAAATTTTTAAAAAGGCACCAACAATAGAATTTGTATATACAAATCCCTTTTTGTAACTTTTTTGTAATTTGTTAAAAATAAAATCAATTTTTTTTTTAACAATGTGTTTTGTAAATACAATAATTTTTTTTTGTAACTTGTTTGTATTTGTTAAAAATAAAAAAATAAAATTCAACAACGAGTTTGTTATATTAAAACAATTATTCGCTTTATGTTGTCGTATTGACAAAAAAAAATACTTTTTTGAAATTTTTTTTACAATTTACAAACATTTGAGCAATTGAAAACAAAAAATAAATGATTTGTTTTTTTTTTTTTTTGTTTCAAAAAATTCTAAGGCTATCCCAGCAAAATATTGGTAATGACACCTCATTACTATCTGCATTACCAAAAATGATATATCATTACCTTTTGCATTATTTTATAATATAAAATAATGACTTCCTAATAACGGCCTATTGTATTCATTGTTTCTAAATATAAAATAATGACTTACTCGTAATAGTTTAAATAAGTACTTTTTACACACCCGAGTAAAAATAGTTATATAGGAAATTATATAATTTAATATGGACTAATATGTTTATATATTGTCAAATCTGACACTATATCTTTGTGGATATAATTATGTATAGCTTTGAGTTTTCCAAAAATGTCTTATATGATGTCATATATAGATCAGTATAAATATATATGTCCCCATATATATTAATGTATACCATATTTAGTTACATATGCTATGACAATTTTAATACAGCGTCATATATAATTAGAAATGGCTTTATCGCTAAACATATAAAGTCTTATATAGCTCAATGTTAAATTTTTTTTCTAAGTTGTTTTAGATATATTGAAGTATAGCTCAATGTAAAAAAAAAATTATATGTTTTTCTGAGATATATTTATATATGTATGATTTCAAAATATAAAAGGCGTACTCATTATAACTCGTAAATTCCTTGTAAACCTTGTATAAATACAAGCCATATTTTTTATGTATGGAATTTGATTAAACTCATAAACATACCAGGTTTACACAGCTTACGGGTAGAATACAAGTTTATATGAGAAAGCTTAAAATGCTTGGTTACAATTATGTACAACTACTTCTAAATACTTTATTCATAAATGCTTTATGAAGTTATAGAAGGCTTATGAAACAAATTCTGTATACCCGAGTAAAAACAGTTACATATAGTCGTATAAAATGCGATGAAGTTATATCTGTATAAATATACTCTTTCATCCGAAAAATGGCCCGATGTAATTGTATCAGATGTTTATCAGTTTTTATATAATTGTATTAGTTTAGATCTCAACTAATGAAATTATACATTATTCAGATGAAATTATATCCAATTTTTGACCTGATACAATTTTACCGGTTTATATCCAATGGTATCTGTTTGGATCGTAGTTGGTACAATTTTATATAAATAAAATATATTTGTATCCGACATTTGCCTTATATAATTGTATCAAAGTTTTAAAGCAGATATAATTGCATCAGGTCAAAATTCAGATATAACTATATAAGTTTGTATAGTAATGTATCTATTTGGATCTAAACTAATACCATGCGACATAAACCCATAAAATTGTATCAGGTCAAAAATCAGATAAAATTTAATCTGCTTAATATATAATCTAATCAGTTAAGATCTAAACTGATACAATTAGATAAAATGTGATAACCAACTGACATAATTATATCGGGCCATTTTTCGGATGAAATGGTATATGGATCACATTATGTTATATATTACCATATAAAGCTCCATATTAATTTTTTTTAATAGGGTAGAAAATTTGTTTTGTGACCTCCTATAATTTTATAAAACATTAATTAGAAATTTATTAATTCATTTCGAGGCCAATTTCCTTATTATGAGTTAACATAATTTCTAATTAATCAATTAAAAAGGTCGAAAAAAAACAATTTTTATTTTTTAAATAAAAATTAAAAACCAACATTTTATAAAACATTTATGAATTTACACATTAAAATGGTATTTAAATTTTGAATTCTTATCTTAAGGGTGTTATTTTTTAGTACTTTTTAATAGTTTTTGTTTTGATCCTGAAATATAATGCGTTATATAACTATGTCTTTCTACATCAAATTAGATATGATTATATCGGGTCAAAATCCGGATAAGATTCTATATGATTTAATATATTTAGATCTTATCCGATATAATTTTATCCACCATTTTTCGGATCATAGCATATCTCCAATTATATTAAATTAGATATCATTACATATGACATCATATTATTTTTTTTACTCGGGCAGTTAAATTTTATACATTTTTATTTTTTATATGTAAATATGTTTTATGTTCAAATTTTTATGACGAATCCTAAAATTACATACTAGAGAAAACTTAAATTTTTCTGAATGTATTTCCTTAAGCTAATAGTATTTGCTTAACTACTTATTTTTAAGAATCAAGTAAGCAATCGGATAACCACTTATATTTCAACTTTTTGTAAGCATGTGTGTAACCACTTATTATTCAGAATCTCATAACTAGTTATTTCTCATTTTTTCGTAAGCGAGCGGGTAAAGACGACCACGCCAAACAAAAATAATGAGTTTAGACTCCAAAAAATAAGTTGTGCGGAGCTATGAATTTCTATTATACAACCACTTATTGGGTAATGAAAGATTTTGCTGGGATTTTTTTGATATTTTTGATACAATTTACAAACATTTATTAAAAAAATTGTTAGATATTTAAGTAAAAAGCCAACAATTTTTTTTAATTACTTAAAATTTTGTGATACTTTTTTCTGTGTACATTCAACAAAAATATTTGCTAAAAGAAATAGCGGACTGCTACTGCTCTCAGCAGGGTCGATTTTTATTCTCATTAAAAAAAAAAAAATCTTTGAAACAAGTTTGAAAATTAAGAACTTTTTGTGATGTTTTAGTCTAAATTTAACTAAATTACTTATAGCTAAAATTTTGTAAATTTAAATGATTTTTTCTTGCCGTTTGTATCCTACTAATGCTTGGGAAACAGATTCTGTTCATTTCATCAGTTTTTTTCTGCAGGGCCCTATTCAAGTAATTGTTTGTATCTTTAGCAAACATGTTTATAGACTTCTTTCTATCAAGGCCTGCGCTCAGTAAATAAGTAAATAATTTCTATGTACATTTTAAAGATTTTAGAATTCACATTAGCTTTGAAATTTACTAATTACATATGTATGTAAATGAGAATGTCAAACTTCAATTCAATCTGATAAGTACTTTGTTGAAAAATGACTAGAAAACAAAAAACCGCAATCGTAATTTTAAACCCATCCCCTTGGAAAGTATCAATTCGTTAGTACAACGAAGACTAAGTTGTTTTTAGAAAACCGAGAAGTAAAAGAAAAAAGGAATTGGTCAGTAACACAGTCTTTTCAAGAAAGATCTGGGCTATCCGCAAGAAAAGTGGCTGGGAAAACTAACTGCTCGAAATGCGAAAAAATTAGGATTAAAAAAAAACTAGAAATAAAACTAAATTGTTTAAGTCAATAGATTGTTGTATTGTAGACGATGAGACTTATACGCAGTTCACAGTACGATTCTTAAACACGTTTATGTAAAAGTTAAACATCAATTCACACATAAAATTGAATGTGCTAATTCATAAAAAAAAATTATTTGGTATACTTATAGTTAAAGTACATATTTCGCTTAATAAAGAGTTATTAGAAATCTTGATTCATAATCGTATTTTAACTATAAATTCATTTTTCGATTTGATATTGGCAACATTATTGTTTATTTTCTCTTCTTTGTGCACGCAGAAAAAAAACAGGTGTATCTTTTAAAAAGCCTGCTATGTAAAATTTGCATAGTATTGAACTAATACAAAAATACAAGTCCCAAATTCCCGGTAATTAAATGATATGCATTTTTGCTAAATTACGAATGTTTTTTTTTTGTTAAGTTGGCTAAGGCACGTACTTACTTGTTAAATTTACATTGGTGAAATTTATTTAAAAACGTACTATGTAAAATTTGCATTGATCAAATTTTGAAAATAAAATAAGCAATAAGTATATTTTTCTAACAAGACAGGTAAATGTCAAAAAGTGCTTAGAATTACCTTTGGCATATGCAAATCAATATGGTGGATGTACATCTCTAATATAAAAGAATAATGATGCTGGATTTTCTCAAGTTTTTATCTTATAATATTATTAATGCAAACAAAAATAAAAAATATTAATGCAAATAAAAACAAAAATAATATATTTTTAGTGTAATTTTCATGTCAAAATTGCTTACTTGTTGAAAAATATAAGCCTAAAAGTATTGAGTAATTACTTTTCAGCATTGGGTACCCTAAAAAAAAGTCGGAAATGAGTACTCGGTACTCAACACTTTTACAGGTATAGTAATTTTTTATTTAGTCAATTTTTTTTTGCAAAATGTGTCTTATAATTCCCATTTGTTTTTTAGACAAATAGTTTTTATATATACATCCACATTATTATACCTACAGTTATTGAACGGAAATGACGAATAGAGCAATGAAGGGTTGGTAAATACAATTACAGTTCGGCAGCAGAGGAATTGAGGACAATGAAAAATATTAAAATATAAATAAAATTAATTAATTAAAATTAAAATAAACAAACTAAAATAAAAATACAGAATTTGCAATTTTTCTTTTATTTATTTAAAAAAATAAACCATGTTTTTTTTTACTAAAAGAAAAAAGTTAATTTTCCTTTGCGTGTTGTTATATTACACAAAGGCTTCGATTTGATTTCATATATATCTCATAGGCGTACCTAAACCATTTTTCTAGGGTGGGCAAGGGACCCATTAATGTTCGGCTGTTTATTTGCACATTCTCAAACTCTTAACCTTGAAAAAACACTTTCGACATTATGCTTACAATTTTTTCATACAAAAAAACTTTTAAAAATTGCTCCCTCAAAATCGCCATGTTTTTATAGAAAACTCTGAAAAGTTCATCTATTTTTCCGACGAAAACCTCGTAAAACGAATGTATTCCAAGCTATGTATACTCTCAGATTAGTATGAAATTTAGATATTTGATAGAGAAAAGAAATCTAAAATCAACCTGTCTCATTTTTTCGTCGACCTCGGACGAATCCATTCTAACATTTTGACCACTTAAATTACCGAGGTGGCCAAAAACTATGAGATGTTCATCTTAAAATTTTTGTTTCTTCAACATGTTAAAATTTCATCAAAATAGTAGTGTTTAGTTTGGAGTAACTTCCTTGTTAGATATTAACTAATTATTGGTTTAGAAAACTATTAAATCTAAGATATTTATCTCACAAAAAAAGATTCTTTTCCATTTTCGTATCAAATACCTTCAGATGCTTGTTGAACAACTCTGTGATTCTATTGTAATAATTTTTCTTAAAGGAAAACTCTTAGGTCAAGTTTTATAATCAGAACTAAGATTGATTTGTTTCTTAAATATTTCTTGTGTAAGAATTTTTCAAACAACCCAGCAAAACCTTGGTAATGACTGGTCATTACTACATGCATTACTTAGATCTCATATCTCATTACCCGTTGAATTACTTTTAAACTGAATGTAATGAGTTACCGATAATTATACCCCACACATTACTATTTCACAATAGCTGAAACCAATAATATATGTTCTAAATCATTAAAAACCATAACTATGGCGTAGCCTAGTGGGTATCGTTTTTGCCTGACAGACATGAGGATCGCTGCTCAACTCGTGTTAGCTTCCATTGTTGTTTTTTTTTTTTTGTAATTTATATTAAACATCTATTTATAGAAATGTTGATGTTCATTAAGCAGTATTTAATAACAACAAGTTTTGTGAAAAATAGACATGTATAACAGTTGCCACAATAAATGTGTACATAAGTTAAAGCAATAAAAATCATAGTGATGTCGTGGTCTAATGGTTAGAGTGTTTGCCTGACAATCGTGGGGTACGCTGATCAATACGTGTCAGCTCCTATTGGTTTTTAAATTTTCATATTTTTTAAAATCTATATTCAACATCTATTTATAGAACAGCTGATAAACTACTTACAGGTAACATCAGTGTAATGACTTTCCTCCAATGACATCACCATGTTAAAATAAGTAGTTTAGTAATTAAAAGGTAACTAGTGAACACTTAAGATTTCAATACCTAAAACTCATTACATCCCAGCAAAAACTTGGTAATGACTAGTCATTATTCATGCATTACTTAGATCTCATATCTCCTTACCCTTTGAATTACTTTTAAACTGAATGTAATGAGTTACCCATAATTATACCCCACACATTACTAATTCACAATAGCTGAAACAAATAATATATGTTATAAATCATTAAAAACCATAACTATGGCGTAGCCTAGGGATTAGCGTTTTTGCCTGACAGACATAAGATTCGCTGATCAATTCGTGTCTGCTTCCATTGTTTTGTTTTTTTGTTTTTTTTTGTAATTTATATTAAACATCTATTTACAGAAATGTTGATGTTCATTAAGCAGTATTTAATAACAACAAGTTTTGTGAAAAATAGACATGTATAACAGTTGCCACAATAAATGTGTACATAAGTTAAAGCATTAAACATTATAGCGATGTCGTGGTCTAATGGTTAGAGTGTTTGCCTGACAATCGTGGGGTACGCTGATCAATACGTGTCAGCTCCTATTGGTTTTTAAATTTTTATATTTTTTTAAATTTATATTCAACATCTATTTATAGAACAGTTGATAAACTACTTACAGGTAACATCAGTGTAATGACTTTCCTCCAATGACACCACCATGTTAAAATAAGTAGTTTAGTAATTAAAAGGTAACTAGTGAACACTTAAGATTTCAATACCTAAAACTCATTACATGGTAATGAAAGGTTTTGCTGGGATGGTAATGAAAGGTTTTGCTGGGAAATTATCTTCCTACGAAACCAGTAGACATTTTCCCAACTAAAAATACAGGATTAATTGATATTTAAAAAAAAAAATAATGTTGTGATACTTTTTGCCATGAAAATCATAGATAAAAGAATTATATGTAGATTTCTTTAAGTCCGCCAATGATCTCTTTGAAAATTTACCTAAGCGTCTTGACAAATTTGTCGTTATTTTATGTAGTTGTATGTCTACCACGGAACTTTGTAAACTTTTACTCTAATTTTGTAAATGTTACACCTTTTTTTTCTGCGTGTGATGTACAAATTTAGTAAACGATTGACTCGGTAATCGGACATGAAAATGTATTTTCTTAAATTAGAGAAGTAATGAATATCGACTATAAACCTATATTATTTTTTTCGTTACTAAGCAAATATGAATACTGTTTTTCACAAATTAGCTTAAAATCCTGCAATAAGACTGTTGGAAAAGTTTATGAATTAGACCATAACGGTGGGTCTCATACTGTAGGTTTAACTTTAACTTAACTAAAAACAAAATAAAATGTCAAAAAAAATATATACAAAACAACAAATTTTTGGGTTAACTATTAACCTAAGTTTAAACCTGCAGTATGAGACCCACCGTAAGTGTTTAAGTTAATGGTCTCGAACAGCTGTCCCTTACGATAACAATTGTAAAACAAACAAAATTTCTCAAAAAGTTACTTTTTCTTCAGCCAGCAACAAGAATTAATAATTTTTGGCATTTGTCAACTTTATTATTGCTATAAAAAGTAAAATAACATTGTCCGCCCCAGTCGGAAACAATATTTTCCAATTTCTAGTTTGGCTGTTTTGGATTTTTCGTTCACTGGAAGCAAAATTTGATTAACTGTTTTGTTCGTCTCTCACTTTATTAAGAAAAAAACACATTTTTTTTTTCATCACAAGAATAAATTCTTATAAATGACAGTACTGGAAGATATATGTATATCAATTACAATTTTGAATAGTCAGCTACAACATTAAAAATATAAATTGACTAATTAAAGTGAATTATAAAATCAATAAAATTAACAATAAACAAAATAGAAAAATAATTATATTAAAATTGAATCGTTAAATTATTTTTATTTAACCAATAATGAAATTTCTCCTTTAAAACGTTGTGTGTTGCTAATTGTTTGAATGTTATTGGGCAGTTTGTTCCAAAGTCGGGTGGTATGATTAAAC
Organism: Leucophora obtusa; assembly: GCA_949987735.1. Lineage (NCBI taxonomy): Eukaryota > Metazoa > Arthropoda > Insecta > Diptera > Anthomyiidae > Leucophora > Leucophora obtusa. The sequence continues at coordinate 29,432,885 of OX465297.1, forward strand.
AACTGTCTTTTTGAAAAATTACAACTTATAAATAAGTAATTCGGCTCTTCTAAGTATATAATATTATGGATCATGAGAAGGTACCTATATTTGAATAGGTCATTAAAACGTATGTTAAACAGTTTATACGAATACATTGATATACGATCTCTTCGTTTTTTCTTAAGTACATATCTGGCAATATCATTGTAGGCAACAAGAAGTTTTCCAGAATCAACACTATCACTGTTCGCAAATATTGCACAACCATACAGGAGAACTGGTATCTGGTAGGTTTACGCCAAAAGCATTCTTATATCGAATGGCGTTGATGTTTGGCCAGCCCAAAGGTTCCTTAGAATTGCGTGAACTTTACCAACAGTAGCATTTGTATGGTCAGTCTACGAAAGTTGGGTATCAAAAATTATTCCCAATGCACAACAATAATATTTTTGTCGTTAATTTTAATATGAGCTTCAATTTCCAGTTTCAATATTACATTTTGACTTTTTTGGATTAAGACACAAGCCATTCAAATTAGCCCAGTTGTTTATATGAGCCAGATCATTGTTGATTGAGTTGATGCAGTTGATTATATTATTAGAAGTGGTTCCAGCTTACAATTGTATATCGTCCGCATACATTTGAATTTTACAGTGAGAAACCACATTCGGCAGGTCATTTATATACCTACAGAAGAGTAAGAACTCAGGATTGCCCTTGTGGTACTCCTCTATCAACATGCAGCACACTTGTAGTCCTTCCATTTAATGTCACAAATTGATATCTATTTGAAAGATACGACCGTATAAGTTTACAAGCGGACTTAGAAAAATAAAATAGCTTTTCTAGCTTAGTAATCAGTATTGTGTGATCCACAGAATCGAAAGATTTGCCGTGATCCAAAAGCACAAGGAAAGAGACCTTATTTTCATCAAGTTGGCTCCTTAAGTTCTCAACAACGTCAATTAATGCTGTAATGCAGCTTCTTTCCAGTCGGGAAACCTGACTGCCTGTCAGATAATAAACCAAAAATCTTTAAGTGCTCGTCCATTTGTCTTTGCATGATGTTTTCTAGGACCTTAGATAAAAAAGGAAGAATTACTGTAGGACGAAATTCACTATTATTTTTAGGAATTAGAATTATTTTAGCATATTTCCACTTATCAGGAAATTTATATTTCATAAGGGCTGTGTTAAGAATGAGAAAAGGTAACAGTTTGCGAAGAACCATTTTTAAAAGCTTGGGGTTAATTTCATCTGGGCCAACAGCGTTAGATATAATAGCCAGGAATCTTTTTATGAGCTCAAATTTATCGATACGTTGAAAGTGTTCTCAATAGGGCGGCGGCGATTAAGGTTGAGCCGGATAAAAGTCGGCGGCGGCGCAACCAAATAATCGGCGGCGGCTTGATCGGCTTGATAGAATAGAACATTATACACGTAATTTAAAGATGTTTAAGGTTTTTTCCAAAATATAGCAGTAGAAAATTGTACAAAAATTTGGAATTATCAAATAAAAAATAATTTTAAGTTAAATTCATCGATAAAAATTACAAATTTAGTGTTTGAACGGACCTAGAAAGAGATTTTCTTAAGTTTTTCTTATTTTGTTTAATTTTGACGGCTTTTAATTGCAATATATTGTTAAAGAAAACAAATTTTTATCTAATTTATTCTTAATTCAGAGTAAAATGAAGTTCTACTTTAATCGCTTTAAAATTGTCAAAGTTATAAATTTTTTTTTATAAACATGGAATCTCTTCATTTATAAGAAAATTGAAAATGTTAACCTTAGGTGGTGTTTCTAGATGACGTTTTGCTTCACACGAACGAAAATACAATAGCAAAATACATGCAATAGAAAAACAAAATACATGTAGTCACTCATTCGTGTGAGAACGAACGTCTTATAGAAACCCCATGTTAGTGAGTATTAGACCGTACCTCAAAAAAAAGTTCGCCGTACACCCTCCAATATGAAGTATTTTTGCAAGGCAATTTCAAAAAAAAAATTTTTTTTTTTGGCCGAACGTAGGGGTCGCCTTTTTCAATTTTTGTTATATCTTCGGCATTTAAAATCGGATTTTAAAGTGTGATATATCGATTTTTTGCCTCGAGGAGACCAGTGTTTTGCTATAAAGGAAAAATCCAATGAAAAAAAATTTAAAAAAGCGACCCCTACGTTCGGCAATCAATATATAAAAAAAAAATTTACTGGGTTTATCGAAAAACTTCCTTAGCAAAAGTATAATGATTATTTGCGAGCTTTAATTTTCTGACATTAGGGTGGTACATTAGGGTCGTAGCAACTGAGATCTGGTGGGTAACTACTAGAACGGGATACTTGAGGTCAATGGCCCTTAGAGCAAAACACTGGTCTCCTCGAGAGAAAACATCGATGTATCATACTTTAAGATCCGACTAAATGCCAAAGATATAATGCGACCCCTACGTTCGGCAAAAAAAAATTTTTTTTTTGAAACCTTGCAAAAATATTTGATATTGGAGGCAAAGTTGCCAGTTTTGTCGATTTATCGTCATTTGGACGATTTTTACTATAGAAAATAGCCAAATGAAATGTTACTATAGAAAATAGCCTCTTCAAAATGACGATTTTTTTCAGTAGGAAATTGTTCTATTCAATCTGAAAATTTATTCAAGTAACTCATAAATTTTTATCATAATATTTTTATTTAAGGAGTAATTTTAGAATCTGTAAGTTTTTTGAAGGAAAACTAACACAGAATCTTGGTAATTATTTTTATTTAAAAGGGTTTTCCCAAAATCCGTAATGAATTTAACGTGTTTTTCGAAGGGATTTATACATATCACATATCGGACTCCTTCTTCATGTAAATTCTTTAGTAGGTACCTGTGAAATATCTCTATACTAAGTACTTTAAAATCTAAACTTTTTTCGATACGAAAAATGTTTTTAAACATGAACTTTTTCTTTCGAACAATAAATTTATATGGTGAATTTTCAATACGTACATATATAAAATTGTTAAAAATTTTGAGATACGAGTATTAGAGGATTATTTTCTAAAACACTTCGGTGAAGTGTTGCGTTATTTCTATAGAAATTGTTTTTGTTACAAAATCAATTTACATTGAAAGTAAATAAAAAAAACTAGTTTTAGAATTTTTCTTAAATTAGAGCTGCCACCGTAAATCGGGTGATTTTTAAATTTTCTATTATGATTTTATGGTAATAAAAATATTTGATTATTAAAGTTTTGACGATTTTTAACAATATTTTGACGCTATTTCAAAACGCAATGACGATTTTGAGATTTTTTCAATTTTGTATCCAATTAACCTGGCAACATTGATTGGAGGGTGTACAGCGCACTTTTTTTTTTTTGCCTTTAAAGCCCAGTATTTTGTTCAAAAGATCGAAAAAATTTCGCTCTATGTTTGGAGCTCAAAAACTATAATAAAAACATTAAAATGCACAAATTTTTTATGGTGTATAAAAAGTTACAATCATAATTAACCCAAATGTCACTTTTTTGCTACATTTTCAAATGGTCTATTAAATTGATGCGAAAAAATTCCACAGCAATTTCGCAACAATTCCACGCAAAAAAAATTCCGCGTCGGATTTTTGTAGTGATTAGTTTTTAAAGTAGTTTGCCGTATTGTACTGAAGAAATAGATTTAAATAATTTTAAGCACAATGTCTATAGCTTTAAAAACATATTTTCTTGACTTTTTCATAAAACAAGTAGTTATAGATTTAACAAAACACTCAACCAAAAAGTCTTTAATGGCTTCCCAAAATTTTGCTGTTTTTGCGGCAAATTTCTGTCAAAGCATTGAAAAGAGATTAAGAGCTGAAATCAATTAGCTTACTCGCCTCTCCGTTTTATTTAATATAATATAGACTTAAAAATATTTGCATTTATTAAAAAGTATATATTTTTTAAAAACGTTGTATTGCCAATTAGCACATAAACCCAAACAATTACAGCAACATCTAGCAGACCGTCAACAATTGAATTAATTCTTTCGAAGCTCTGCCTATAATATACACTTGGTCATTTGAAAAGTATATATACATATATTTTTTTTATTTTGTAACACTGTGTAATTTGTATCTAAAACTATGGATGCTAAAGACGTGTTCATTTGGATTCTCTCCTCTATTGCATATCCAAATTTCAGCGAAATCTGTCAGAAGTTTTTAAGCAAAACTTCAAACTTAAGAAATATTTATGACAAAAATCCTTCTTAGCTCTGACTATAAACTGGCTTTTATTTCTTTTGTACTAAAAAAAATACTCTTGATGGTTCAGGAAATGATGAAGTAGAAAATTTGTTTTAAAAATGACATTTGTTTTTAATTTTTTTATTTCGGATAATTGATACTTCCAGCCGAAATGAGCCGAAAAAAATCGGCGGCTTAAACGGCTTACGGCGGCTGACTTGTTTCTCTGATGCTGGTTGGGTCTCAAAGGGGGAATAGAAGGCACTTCACGAAAACTTCAAAATTTCATTGAATAATAAATATTAATTCACACAAAATATAATGTTTTAATTCAACGCCTTCTTATTTTAAATCGGTTAGGCAGTTTTTAACTTAATATTTATGCGTGCACTATATTGTTTGCATACAGCCCTTAGTATATGAACAACTGCAAAAATTCGCGAATGAACGAGCAAACTAGAAGAACGCACTAGTTCAAAAATAAAATTATAGGAAATATACCCGAAGCCAGGCAGATTACGACAATTTTCAACATCAAAATTCTCAAGCGAATAAGAAGCAATCCAAATAAAAATTAGCAACTGATCTTGCTTTATCGTTAAACAGGTACATACATATTTCAAGATGCCAGAAAATTAAAACCTGAGCTGGATTTGCAAAACTCTTCGAGGGTTTTGTTTTAGCAACGGTGTACTTTCATTTCGTGTTAGAACAAGATAAGTATTTTTGTAAGGCAATTTTGCAAAAAAAAAAAATGGCTGAACTTTACTTTATGGGGCAACCATCAAAAAAAAAAAATTTATATGACCCCCTCTGGAATTAAAAAAGAAAATTTTTTTTCTATATGGTGTTAAGGGGGCCGGGGCCCCTGGGACCCGCTAGGTCCAAAAAACCGAAACACACCCAAAATGGTAAGTGCTCAAATGAAAGGAAAATGTTTCCCGATTTCAAAAATGCATTTGGTTTTATGATCCGAAAAGTGTGGCTCCCACTATATCCATTTAAGACCCCCCGGGAGTCTAAAATAGCCACTTAATGTACTAATTATAAAGTATGGGTACTCAAATAAACGGAAATTTTCTTAAAACCACAACGTACCAAAAAGTGAAAAATTTTCGCCTGCGGCGCTTGTTCCGCAATACATAAAAAACCCCAAAATTCATTAAATTTTCTAATTTTATTTTATCGGGATATACATTAATTGCATCAAAGGAATTAAATATGCTAAAAATCCCAAACGTATTTAACAAATTGTGAAAAATAATCCGCTGCAGGCATGTCCCTATCCGGATTTCATTCTTGCCTAAGGAAATCGTCAGGGGACGACGTTTTTAGAATTTCTGGAAATATTTGTTAAGTTAAATTACAAACTCAATGAGAATTTTTTGTTCTCGTCTAGGAGCGTTATTAAACATTTAAAATATCAAAGAAAAAACAAAAACAACAACAGAAAAGTTTCCACAATTTGCTTTGTCATCTTCCAATGTACTACTCTGTTGTTTTGACAGATCTAGCAATGTAGTGACATCCATTTTCATTTTTTACAAAAAAAAAAAACACCAACTTTTACCAAAATAAAGCTTATGTACGCTATGTACCAAAAAATTTTCGCCTACGGCGCTATGTCCCACAAAAAACACCCCCAATATTCATTAAATTTTAATTTTTTCCAAAAAAAAAAAAAAAACAACTTTTATCAAACTTTACCAACTTATATACGCTATGTACAAAAACATGAAAAAATCCAGCGATTTTTTTAAAACTGTTTTCGCCTGCGACGCTGTATCCCATAATATACAAAAAACCCCCTAAAATTCGTAAAATTTCACTTTTTGCTAAAAAAAATCCCACACTTTTATCACCAAAAATTTTACGTACATTTTTCAAAATAGTATTTTTTAGCACCTAAAATGACAAAAACGCACCTAACCCGAATTCTATTTTCCGGATCTTAAAACAAAATGCATATTTGGAATTGTGAGAAAATTTTCCTAGCGGGTACTGGGGGGCCCGGCCCCCTTAACACCATATAGAAAAAAAATTAATTTTTTAATTTCAGAGGGGGTCATATTTTTTTTTTTTTGAGGGGTGCCCCATAAAGTAAAGTTTTGCCAAAAAAATATTTTTGCCGAACGTAGGGGTTGCCTTTTTAAATTTTCTTCCACTACCCGAAAGTACGCATTTTCGTGGACAGTTCATAATTTTACTGAACGTGCCTGGCTTGGTTTAGCCCCATATTCACCCCAATTAAACCCGATTGAAATGATTTGGTCAAAAATACAAACCTACTTCAAAGGGCAAATGGAAATTCCCAACGCAACTCATCCTAGTATGGGAGAGCAACGATTGGTGTATTAGAAGGACTTGATAGGACAAGTAAAAAAACTCTAGGAGAATGTACTCCAACAAATTCGGTGCTGTCGACCGCATTTGTAGTCAATCGAATGGTTCGGTTGTGGTAGCCGAGTTTTTCGGTTGTGGCAACAGAAAACCAATTGAGGCAGGACTAATTTGACTGTGAATACAGAATTTCAGATGTATCAGGAATCATTCGGTAGTGGCAACCGTAAAATTCATTTGATGTAACTGAACCATTCGATTGGAAACAAATTGGTTTGTTCTGGGTGTTCAAATACCTTTCATGAAATTACGCTAGAAATGGCGGACATGCCAGTCGAAGCATAGGCTTTTTTATTTTGTACATTTTTAGCCTATTTCTATTACTTTAAATTTTATATACAAATTTGAATTGTTTTTTATTTATTTTTTTTAATTTGTCTTTATGTTTTCTACATTTCTAAATGTTTCGCGGTAATTTTTTCAACATAAAATAAATTACTTCATGATTGTACGCAGTCAGAAATCGCCAGTGGTACACTCATAAATATAAGTTAGTATGTTTCTTAAATGAGTTCCGAGTCAATTGAACTAATTTTTTTTTATTTTGTGTTAAAATTTATGGGGTTTCTTCAAAAAAAAAAAAAATATGACTCCCTCTGGAATTAAAAAAGAAAAAAAAACGAAATTAATGTGGGTTCTCAAATTAAAGGAAATTGTCTCACGATTCCAAAAATGTATTTTTCTTTTATCCATAAAACGTAGCCTTACTTAGAGCTTTTTTCGACCACAAGGGGGGTCGAAAAAAGTGAAAAATTAATATAAGCGAAAATTAACGGAAATTTTATGACGATTTCAAAAATGAGTTTTTTTTTTATAATCCATTGAATGTGAACCGAATTAGAGTAATTTTTTTTAAATTTTACACCTTCCAAAAATTTAAAAAAGAATATCGCATTATTTTAGTTGCTATCGTTGGCAATGAAACCAGAACTTTACGAAAATAATTCTACTTACAATCAACACTCGACAATCTGCTTAATCCGAACTTTATGTACCTCAATTCTTTAATTAATTATTTACATGGTTTTCGAAGAAAAAAGTTTGACAGTTGTTCATGTCGTAACCAGTTGTTGTTGTTTTTAACAGTAATTACAGTTGTTTTCTAATGAAAAATGCAAAACAACTGTTATGACGGTTATTTAAGAAAACAACTAACGAAAAGTACTGTAATTTCGTAACAGTTGTTTAAACCAGTTTTTTTTAATATCATAATAAACAACTACCAAAACAGTAATTTTGCAGTAAACAGTTCTTTTTGCTAGTTATTTAAAAAATAAACATTTTCCTTGAATTTTAAAAATTATTCTGTTATTTGTTATTATTGATATATGTGGCCTTCTCCGAGAAATAGGACCTAGTGTGTGAAAATGAAATGTTTCATAACGCATTATCACTTTGAACACGCATTATCCTTTTGTACGTTTTTATGGGGTAAATAAATTTTTATCAGAAATCTAACTCATTTCATCTTATTCTACACCCTTTTAGGTACCAGAATCCACTCTTAAGTCCAAACCCGTTTTTTGGCACTAGATCCCTTTTCTCGGAGAAGGTCACATATTCCTAGTTTGCAAATAATAATCAGAAACTTTTATTGTATCTCCAATCAGTGTTGCCATATAGCCAGTTTTAACTGTTTTTTACAGTTTTTTGGGATGCCTAACAGTTTTCCAGTTTCTTCATGTAAAAAACAGTTTTTTTTTTAAATTCATGGATTTTTTACAGTTTTTTCCAAGGTTGGTTACCGAAACGAATAACGGTAAGGGTAACGGTATCAGATTTCGTTTGTTTAGGTAACGGTATTTAAGACTGTTTCGGTAACGGTATACCGTTATCGAAACAGCAATACCGGTACGTACCGGTATTAAAAATTATGTTAAAAACATATAAAAACTAGTAAAAACATGGCATATTTTTAATTTTAAGTACTGAAAATACAGATTTTAAGCTATAAATTCAATACTGGTAGTTTTAATAAAATTATTATCTATAAATTTTTTGTAAAAAAAACACTCAAGATTATAAAATAAAAAATAAAAAAATTGTAATTTTTATATAAAAAAATAAATACCGGTAACCACCCATAAAAATAACGGTATCGGTAACGATAACGGTATTAGAGGTATCGATAACGGTAACGGCATTCAATTTGAAACGGTATTTTAGCGATAACGGTATTATAACGGTAACCAACCTTGGTTTTTTCATATTAAATCGGCACATTTGTTTCATTTACATTTTTTTTTTATTATTTTTTTAACTAAAATTTAAGAATTAAGATATAAAAGTGCTTATGCATAATAATCTGAAAACCTTATAATACGAATTTTGTATAAAATATTTGTTTTATAAGCCATTTATAAACTTAGAAAGTAATTATGCCTATGACCCAAAAATTAAAATAAAACTTTCATATTGTAAAAAATTAGGTACAAATCGAAACGTAAATGGAAAAACGAAAAATTTTTATAACTAATTTCATCAAAAATTAGTACGGAATAAAATTGGCTAAACCATATCTGATACGTGATAGATCCGACGAACATTTTTAGCCGAACTTTTCAGATCACTTCTAAAAGAAGGATAATTTATAAATTTATATTTTTTTGAAAAAATTTTTTAAAACAATGTCTTATCAAAAAATGTTGAAATTGGAAAAGGTTCACATCTCGGATTCGATGAACTTTTTTTTAACTTCAGATTCGGGCCTAGGAGACCAAAATTCTTTTATAAAAAACTTTAATTAGGAAGCTGTGCAAAAAGTCGATTACTATAAATGCCTACTATTTAGGCATGAATTATTGAAATCTCGATATTTTGAAAATTGAGACCCTGGGATAATATTTTAGTCCAAATATACTTCGGAATCCCAGAAATTCTTCTGATTTTTTAAATTTTTTCGAAAAACAGTTTTTCTACAAAGAAATAGGTTTTCTTTACAGTTTTTCTAAAAAAATATATGGTAACACTGTCTCCAATGCATAAAGAATCATAATTCTCACTTCAAACTTTAAACAAGCTGAAGCAATTACATATATTTTTCTAATCGATATGATAAAGTTAGTACTATAGTACTTTTTGTGGTACTATTGGAACCTCAAAAGTACTATGGTACTCCTCTGACTCATTTAGTACTATTTTCACATTTTCTGATTTTAAAATTTTTTTCTGCTTTTTTAATTTTTATACATATTATTGTGTTTATAGCGAACACATCAAATATCTGAATTTTAAATAAAAAATTCTGATGTTAAAAATATTTAAAATAATAGATGTTACTATTAAAAACTCAAACTCATAAAAAATGTTCTTTCGAGTACATATATAAAAAAATATATACATACAGGTTGGTTGAAAAGTTTCTGCGCTCGAAATGAAAGAATAATGTTTTTGTTACGAAATATATTTTTTTATTCAATATAATCTCCTAGAAGATCAATACACTTGTTCCAATTATCTTCCAATAATTTTATCCCATCCTTTATAATGGTTTTCCGGAAGCTCTGCAAAATAACCGTCTACGTCTGCTATTGCCTCTTCATTCGACGAAAAATGCTTTCCACGAAGGAATTGTTTGAGATTTCTGAAGAGGTAGTAGTCACTGGGAGCCAAATCTGGTGAATACGGTGGATGTTCAAGCAATTCGTAATTTAATTCTTTGAATTTAGCCATCGTCAAAACACTTTTGTGAACAGGTGCATTGTCTTGATAAAAAATGTTTTTTTTTCTTCTTTAAACCAGTCTTTTCTCACGAATTTTTTCATCCAGCTGATCCAAAAGGCTGCAATAAGATTCAGAACAAAATTCGTTTTGCATCCCAAAAAACTGATGCCATAACCTTCTTTGCTGATCGTTGTGACTTCACCTGCTTTAAAGCTGAACAACCACCTTCAGTCCAGTATAAACGTTCTTGTTTCAATTTAGGATCATGGTGGTAGATCCAAGTCTCATCCATAGTTATAAAACGACGCAAGAAGTCGGTTTTATTCTGCTTAAAACGCTCCAAATTACGCTGAGAAATTTGTTTTCGATCCAGTTTTTGTTGAATTGTTAATGTGTGCGGCACTAACTTTCCAAACAGATTTAATAAAACCGCTAAATTTACAAAATTTTAGTCATATTTAAGTTAACTTTTAGTTCATTGAAAAAAATAAATTATACTGTAAAATCTGCAGAAAATATTAATATTAGTAGACTAAAAATAGCAATAATAAATTGTTATATCTAGAAAAATTTTAAGTTAAATACAGTTGAATGAAAATAGCAGTCTTTCCTGTTGAAACCAACGGAAATGCTTGCTAAAAATAGTAAACTGTTGATTTCAGAAGACTATATTTTTATTCGTATTAAAATAATTATTTAAAAAAAAGCTTTCAAGATTTAAAGTTTTTTGTGATTTTTTAGTCTAAAAAAAAAATATAACTATATAACTAGTTTGAAAAATTAATAGTTATATTTTTTTCCAAATTTATCTATATCTGTAAAGTTTTTATTTTTAATAGTAAAAGGCTTTATTTTTGAATCATGTAGGTTGATAAACAGCATCCGGTTTCTAATTTGTTACTAGCACACGCTGTAAAATTGTTTATTTAAAACTTTTATTTGTACATTATTGTTTTCTTCTACTGAACGGCAGAAAACAGGCTTTGAATTCAGTGAACTTATTTTATTTTTTTTTTAATTCAGTGAACTTATTTTATTTTTTTTCAATTCAGTGAACTTATTATTTTTTTTTTTAATTCACTGAATGTATTTTTTTTTTTTTTTTTTAATTTACTGAATTTAATTTTATTTTTTTTTTAATTCACTGAATGAAAATGAAATTGAATGAATTCAGTGGTGAATTAATTCAGTAAGGAATTAATTCACTTTTTTTCCGTTCGATTTATAAAATTGAACGCGTTCACCGCTGAATTAATTCATTTGATTTAATAAAAAGAACTATTGCAATTGAATTAATTCGTAACAAAATAAATCGAACGAAAGCAAATATGAATTAATTCCATTCAATATATGGTGCTTAGTGAATTAATTCATCGAATTTTTAATTCAGAATTGAATTAAGGAATTAATTCTTCAAAGCTCTGTTTTAACAAAAAATAACTAGGTTTTTTTTTAGTGTTTTATAACAGATTATTTTTAGTGTTTTATTTTAAATATTTTTGAATATTTTGAAGGCGTTGTGGTGTAATGATTAGAGAGTTGGACTGTTACACATAAGTTTGCGGGTTCGATCATCAGCGACTCCACCATCAATTCAGAAAAATAGCACGTATGAGTTTTCTATCTCTCATACATATGCAGCGTCCTCCTCCGCTGTTCCCATAGCAATTAGCCCAATTGAATAAAATAACCTAACAAGGCTATAAACTAGAAATCTTCAAAAAAGTTCACAAACCCTTCAACAGATGGTGCTCAACAACTGTTCTAAGATTCAACATCTCGCGCAATTACAGTGTTGCCATATTTGAAGCCCTTCATCTTTCACCACCTTTCATATTCTTCTCCATTATTTTACAAAAAATGGTAAAATTGAGTGTTGCTTCTTTAGAAGCCCTGTTCGGTCTTTTTTTTCAATCGTTTATTTCGTTCTTTTATCCATGGGACAATTTTTGTATCTCTTCAATTAAATTGCTTGAAATTTAAGTAATTTTTTAGAAATCAGTAATATTTTTGTACGAACCCAGCAAAAAACAGGCACTGAGAATATATGCTTTTATACATTACAAAGAAGTTGTACACCTTGCGTGCTGCATTACTTTTCATGTGTGGAGAAGCGATTGCAATACAATCAAATGCATAAGGTGTGATTTGAAGGTTGCGTAGCAAGATATGAAAAAGAATTCAATCTATAATGCATTACAGATAATACAAGAAGAAATGTCTACTTCTTTTTGCATTATTTTCTACATTATCGTACTATGTTGAAAAAATCTTTTGGTATATTAAATAAAACTTATTATCTTATTCTTTAAATTTTCTTTTGAAATCGTGGAGAATTTGTAGAAGACAACTAAAAAAAAATAAAAAAAATTGTGGAACAATTTCAAACGGAAAGAAAAAGTTTAAAACTTGTTAGTGTGTGTTTTCACCAATTTTATTATAACAGAAAAAAAATAATAATTCCCAACTAATTGAAAGTATTAGGAGTGTAAAAAAATTGTGTATGAAACAAATTTTGACAAATGTGCAGTTTATCGGGCGTTCCTAAACAAATAACCTCTCTGGAATTAAAAAGTTAAATTTTTTCTAGCTTTTTTAAGGCCGCCGGGCCTCTGAGGCCCTAAAATCGGAACGCGTAGTAACATGTAAGTGTGGGTACTGCAATGAAAGGAAATTTCCTCAGGATTACAAAACAAATTTTTTTATCTATAAAATATGGCCATTTGAAATACATTTTTGTTACAAAAATGAGGAAAAAATTGTCCGAAATTCATAATTTAACTCATTAAATTTGGATAAAATATGGTGACTTTTTTAACGTGAGTTTCCTTGCCTTGCGAATTAATAAAAAAAACTTAAAAATTTAAAGGTACGTAAACTTTTTAGATTTTTTTTGTACTGTTTGAGCAAAAAATTTAAAATTTATACAATAGCACCGCAGGGAAACTCTTTAGATATTTAGAAATTTTCCCTGTGGAAAAAAATATTTTTATAAAAAAATTTTCCTTTTTTCGAAAAATCACGCGATATTTTGTTTTTTTTTTTTTTCTTTCTTTATTAAAACATTTGATTTTCTAATACATCAAGATGTAAATTACAGTATTAGAATCAGACAAGTTAGTATTTAATTTTGAACAATCTTAGACATAAAATTTAATTTACTTCTATTAATAATACATACAAGAAATGGGAACAAGTAAAATGTATTGTGTTGTGAAAAATCATGTGTTCAACAAGTAAATTACCATTTAATTAAAAAAGGAAAATTAAATAAATAACAAAAAAAATAATAATTATAATAGAAATTAGGAATAAAATTGCATTAGAATTTTCTTGAATTTTATTACGTTGCTGGTTTTTTGAAAATCGTATGGAATATGGTTCCAGAGATTTATAGTAAAAATGAAGAACTGCTGTTTAGAAGCTGTATCTCGATGTTGAATTTGAATTATTTCTGGGCGATAATGTGAGGGTTAACCGATTGGAAAATGCATTTTGAAATCCTGAGAAAATTTCCTTTCATTTGAGTATGTATGTTTAAAGATTTATGTCTATAAGAATTTATTTAAGTCCATTTGAGTTTATGCTTTTTTCTTTTATGTTTTAAGACTGTTTTATATTCTAAAAGTAATTTTTTATTTGCTTTTTACATAATATTTAATAAAGGCGAGAGATAAAAAAGTTTTAATTAAAATATTATATAAAAGACAAAGAAAAATTACGAATTGCCCTAATTATTAACCGAACCTGGGTAAATACTTTCCTTGGAGATTTTTAAGTAAATATCCAAATCCTTGTATTTAAATATTTCAAGATTAAATATTATATTATTTACTTGAATCAAATTTAGGTAAATAATGAAATAATTTTAAGTACTTCAAAGTTCTAAATAAAAATATTTTTCAATTAAATACAAAATATATTTGTACTTAAAGTATTTACTGGAAAGTTGAAGTATATGAATTTTTAAGTAAATTTTATTTGAAGTAGTTTTTTTCAATATTAATACATACATGCTCATTAGGGCGTACCACCTTACAGGCAAAAAAAAAAAAGTGCGCCGTACACCCTCCAATATGAAGTATTTTTGCAAGGAGGTTTAAAAAAAAAAAATTTATATTTTTTTGCCGAACGTAGGGGTCGCCATTTTACATTTTTCGTTATATCTTTGGTATTTACAGTCGGATCTTAAAGTATGATACATCGATATTTTTCTCTCGAGGAGACCATTGAGGACATTTTGACCTCAAGTATCCCGTTCTAGTAGTTACCCACCAGATCTCAGTTGCTACCACCCTAATGTATCACCCTAATGTCAGAAAATTAAAGCTCGCAAAAAATCATTAAACTTTTGCTAAGGAAGTTTTTCGCTAAACCCAGTATAAATTTTTTTTTATATATTGGTTGCCGAACGTAGGGGTCGCCTTTTTAAATTTTTTTAAATTGGATTTTTCCTTTATAGCAAAACACTGGTCTCCTCGAGGCAAAAAAATCGATATATCACACTTTAAAATCTGATTTTAAATGCCGAAACTATAACGAAAAATTGAAAAAGGCGACCCCTACGGTCGGCAAAAAATAAAAAATTTTTTTGAAATCGCCTTCCAAAAATACATCATATTGGAGGGTGTACGGCGAACTTTTTTTTCGAGGTACGGTCTAATGCTCATTGTATATTGCTCAAGTATATTTAACTAAAATGATCAATTATTTTTCTATTACTTAAAAAAAATTATAAGTATTTTCAAAAAAAATATTTTGATATAAATTTCTGGTATTTACGAGTAAAATACGTGATACTTCAGAATAATTTAAAAGACATTACTGCAAACATGTTCGTTGCAAAAAGATCTTTTTAGCGTTAGTTTTAAAAAACAAAAAATTTAGGCCAAATATTTTATTACATAAAAATGTCTTTAAGTATTTTTTTATTTGAAAAAAAGCTGTGTTTTCGAGTTAACTTAGAAAAACTCATAGTACACGAAAACGTGTTTGAAAACTCAACGTTTATAGATTTTTGCATATAACATAACTAACATAACTAACGTTCAATTATACCGCAACTATTATGATCCCAGCAAAAATAAATGGTAGTTATTCTTTGATTATCATTTCTTTTATTGCTTCCCAAGTTTCAATTAGTGTTATTTTACTGGTCTTTTGTAAGTTCTTCTAACTTAAAAAGTACTAATTTCTTTGGTTTAGAAGTTTAATTTATTACCTATTTTCTATATATTTAAAAATTATTTAAACCATATTAGTAGCTGAGATGCAAAACTCGTTCGTTACAAAAATTAAAAAAATGAGATAACAATTGCTTCTGACGGTTCTTCTGGCGCTCTATGAGAAGAAATATACATGTCCTTCACCATGTTTTTTTATGACTTAAAATTGCAGTTAGTAGTAAAACTGGTTTGTTCCATTTACCAGTTATTTTCAAAACTATCTCGATGCATGTTTCGTAGCAAAGGTCGCTGGTTCACTGTTTGACGCCAAGATAGTATCCTGTATGGCGAGTTTCCAAAACATAATTTTTATTATTTTACTTTATATAAGTTGTTAAGTCCTTAATTGGTGAAATTTTCCTATTGGGTCATTTGTCAAAATTACCCCCTGTTTTTATAATGCGAACGAAATCATTCCTCCAGGGGAATTGTGTGCTTTTTGTTTTTGTTACAATAACAAAAAATACACACATTCCTCAGACGGAATTATTCCACTCGCTCTATAAAACAGGGGGTTATATTGCAATTTACAACAACTTATTAAAATTGTATTTCAATATGCATCTACCAACAACATAGAAATACACATTAGAGTTATGACTTTTTGATTTTATTTTTGCAAATATCAAATTTTACATGTCCTAGCCAAAAAGGGCATAAAAAATATTTAGAAACGCAATCTTACTTTTTCGCTACTGGCAAAAAAGTTCCCGCACCAAAACGGTTGAAATTTGGTCTATATTTTTTAGTTTAATTAAAATATTTCTGCGAAGTTTTAAACAAATTAGACTGAAACGATGCGTTTTAAAAGCTACCCAGCAAAAAAAATTGGAAGTAATGCTTTACAAATTACTTCTTTTACTGCTTCACAGGCATCCATTAGTGTATTTTTACCGCTTTTTGAGAAGTAATTCTAAATCACTTCGACATATCACTTCTTTCATTGCTTCCAAAGTATCCGTTAGTATATTTTTACAGGTTTTCTAGAATTACTTCTAAACAACATCCAAGAAATCACTTAAGTATTGCTTCTAAAACATTCCTGTCCTATGACAACTCAATGTTAAAATCAATAGTGTTTATGTTAAAAAATAAGTACATCTAGATCATCAATTGCAGTGCTTTTTCTACTGCTTCGGCATCTCTTTTTTGCTGGGTATTTACGGTAAAAATTACGAAACCTATTTAGAGGAACTTTTGCAGTTCTGTCGTTAACAATAATTCTTATAATAATTCGTTATGTAAATTAAACAAAATCACCGAGAACTGTGATACGGTGTTCATTACGGAAAGTTAGGAGCGAGGTTCCTAGATATGACTGAAAAACTGCTGCAGCTCCTGTGCTGAAAGCACCAGGTCAACTACATTTCCAATTTCAACCTTCAAAGCGAAAAATTATAGAAAAAATAGGCAAAGGAAGGATGACTCTGCAAGAAGAGATTAATTACAGAACCAATTCTTTGAACCCTAAACCATTCTTGAAACGAAGAAAGAAAATCAATGACTATTCCAGAACTACTTCTCATTAATGTGGCGATTAAACCTGAAAAGAAAAAGATTTTGGAACCCTTTTATAACACCACTTTGGGGAAAATTGAAAACATAATAATGACTTGCACTGAAAATTAAGTTTTTTCTTTATCTGTTTCAAACTTCATATTTGTTCCTTAAACTTTTTAATATAAGCTTTTAATTCCTTTTCTATGAGTTTCCATAATTTTAATAAATAAATATAATTTTTAAAATATAGTGAAGCTGAATGATTAATTTTACTGGTGGGCTATAGTGTCCCTACGGGAAATTTTAACAAACTGTCACCGAACTGGCTCCTTTACATGAAATAGACTGGTCACTTTTACATGGCGTTGTCATAGGAGGGGGAAATTGACCCCATGTGACATGTCACAAGACAAATCCTAGGACAGGTTACTGAACTCTCATAAAAAACAAAGTTCAGGGGGGTGCTACAAAACTATTTCGATCCCATATGGAATGTAGCAAAACTCGCTTGTTTTAAAAATTGGTAGCGAAACTCGTTCGTTCCAAATTTTAATACATTATTTTTCTATATTTCAGTAAGTTTCGATTTTTTAAATGGAGAGTTTTTAATCAAGACTGGTATAATATTTAAGAACTAAAAGCATTCAACTAATTTGGTTAATTTAGTTAGCCGCAACCACTTTTTTAGCTTTTTCCCAAAATTTGGTTAATGTGTAACGAACGAGTTTTGCATCTCAGCGGTATTCAGTGTTTGGTGCGTTTTAAGTTGCAACTGTTTGCTATTGCAATAATTTTCTCATTGACAGTGAGCAGTATTTCAAGCAACTTTGCAATGCTAGATGCAAATTAGGTAACAACTGATATACAGAATTATTCGTCGTAAAAATGTTTGATTATTTTGTGAAATTGTTTTAAAATGCTTATGAAAAATTATAGACTTTCCTTAAAAACTTACTTGTATTTTTTCTGCCTCCTCCAAATAATCCAGAACAATTTTTATTTCATCTGGCGTCCACTTGTCGTCGGCTCCATACCTTTAATTTTGTTTGACGATTCTAAATTATTGTTTACAAATGTCAGCTGTTCGAGTATGAGTAGGGAATTCCGGGAAATTAGGCATTTTTAAGTTCCCACATTCCCGGGAATCCCGGGATTTCAAAAAATGCAGTTTGAAATAATAAAGTTAATTATTTCAAATTTACTTATGCAAACTTTTCCACCGTTTTGAAAATAGTAAAAATCTTACATTAGTCTTGCTCATTTACTTACAAAATTGTAGTAAAAGTAGTAAGATTTTCGAGTAAACGAATACACTGATTAATTTGTGTACTTGATCGAACTTTTTAAGTTCCTTTTTGTTTTTTAACAGGCACTAAGAGGAACTTAAAAAATATATTTCTTCAAGAAAACCACTCAACTAAATAGTGGTAGTATAAAAAATTTTGAATCGCACTTATTCTGTACAGAATTAAAGACAAATTTGTGCACTGATTTTTAAAAATTTTCAAGTTAAAATTTTTTTTCCATAATTTTTAAAATATTTTCCAATTTTCTAAAATTATTTTCTATATTAATTTTTTTATTTATTTTTTTTTTACTGACAAGTGTTTTAGTCTAAAAATTAGTTTTAGTTTATTAAGTTTTTAAAAACACATATATAATCAGACTTATGTAATTTCTAATATAAAATTGATTCTTTCCCACTACGAAAATTCCAAGAAAAACCACCTGAGCTTTTTCACGATCATAAAAATTTGAGGTCTTTGAGACATTTTATTAATAAGAATTTTTAAATTACTATAAAATATTTTCTAATTTATGTCCCTTGCGGAATCCCGGGAATTCAATATAAATTTCCCGCTTTCCCGGGAAATCAAAAAGTGCGGGATTTTGCATTCCCTAAGTATGAGTAATACAAACGCAATACACGTAGCAAAAAAAGCTATACAGTTTTAGTATTGCGCAAAAGCAATGTGACAATTGCAATTCTGTGTATTTTGTTGTTGGATTGCAAACAAAAGCTACAATATTTTGCATTTGCACTTTCGCAAGACCAAATGCTGAACTCCCTTATAATTTTCTAGTAATTCAAAATATATATCTAAGTTTTCTCAGACTCATAAATATCAATGAGAATAAAGTTTCAAAGAGCTTTTAACTTTTTTGTTTTAAATAAACTTTTTTTATTTCGAATTTTATTTAAAAAAATGTATTTAGTAAAATAAACATTGTAAAAGTACACTCAGGTCCAATTTTATGCGGATTCCAATTTTTGCAGTCTTAAAATTTTGTGTACTTAAAAATGTTTGACAGTTACTGCATGACAGTTGTTTGTGTAGTAATCAGCAATTGTCACTTTAACTGGTTTTACAGATGTTTTTCCATTGAAAAATACAAAACAACTGTTATATTTTGTTGATTATACCGACAAACATTTTTGAGTGTATAGCTTAAGAACTTATTTTAACGAATTCTTATAAACAAACTTTTCTTCACAATTTAAATACAACAAAAACATATGAATATTTTACACTGTCAAAGAATATGTAAACATTGCATTTTCATTGCTTCCTTAATATAAAGCATAAGTAGTGGAAAGTAGCTATATTTGAATGCTTCCGTCCTATAAAAACGCAATGTTAAATTCATCGATGAAACGATCAGAAAAGAAGTGAGCCCAGAACTATTTTTGCTGGGAACATTAACTCTTTATAATTTTTTTATACTTTAATACTTAACGTTGATAAGTATGAACGAAAATATAGCCAAACATGTTTTCAAATATTTAAACAACCCAGCTAAAAATCGACATATATGAATACATACAGGTTAAATGTATGTTCATGCATGCTCATAAACATGCATTCATGTCCATTAGAGCGTACCACCTTACAGGCAAAAAAAAAAGTTCGCCGTACACCCTCCAATATGAAGTATTTTTGCAAGGAGGTTTCAAAAAAAATGTTAATTTTTTGCCGAACGTAGGGGTCGCCATTTTACATTTTTCGTTATATCTTTGGCATTTAAGGGCGGATTATGGGACCGTAAACGTAAATGTGATGTAACTGTACCGTGCCGTAGCTAAAAAGTACACTTATAGATTATCGTAAACGACATTACTATTTAGCATCTTTTTCATGTGGTTTTATATTTTATTCTAAATTTTTCCATTTATTTGTTAATTTTTATTCCTTATTTGTAGTTTGAATCAATTTTCTTTATTCTTTTCATATTTTTTTCGACTAAAATCATTCAGCTGTTTTGATGCCGTATAGAAAATTCTGATTTCAACAGAATGATCCGGCAAGTTCGTTTACATTTACGTGTTAGTAACCATTCGTACACATTTCTTCTTGTGGTATCGGAACAGCTGATTCGTTACAGATACGTTTACGGTTGGGTAACTCAGCCTTTACAGTCGTATCTTACAGTATGATACATCGATCTTTTTCTCTCGAGGAGACCAGTTTTTCTCTCGAGGGCCATTGACCTCAAGTATCCCGTTCTAGTAGTTAGCCACAAGATCTCAGTTGCTACGACCCTAATGTCAGAAAATTAAAGCTCGCAAAAAATCATTAAACTTTTGCTAAGGAAGTTTTTCGATAAACCCAGTAGAATTTTTTTTTATATATTGGTTGCCGAACGTAGGGGACGCCTTTTTAAATTTTTTTTCATTGGATTTTCCTTTTATAGCAAAACACTGGTCTCCTCGAGGCAAAAAAATCGATATATCACACTTTAAAATCCGATTTTAAATGCCGAAGCTATAACGAAAAATTGAAAAAGGCGACCCCTACGTTCGGCCAAAAAAAAAAAAAAAATTTTTTGAAATTGCCTTGCAAAAATACTTCACATTGGAGGGTGTACGGCGAACTTTTTTTTTGAGGTACGGTCTTATGTCCATACATGGATACATAAATCTCCATACATGCATATGTCCACACATGTGCATTAACGAAATTTGAGGTAATATCTACGTACATGTGTGTTCATGTATGAACACACATGAACACGCATGATCATGCATGTAGATATTACCTTAAATTTCGTTGTCGTTCATAAATCTGTGTTATCATACACAGAGTTGAATAGAACCAGCTGCGATACTTTAAGAATTAAGGCTCCATTAGTCTTTGCGTTCCGTGACGGTTCTGTAATGTGCCGTGCCGGATGGCTCTTTTGTGTAGTTAGTCTTTTCCGTAACAACGTATCAGCTGTTTAATGTTGTTTTTCTTAGCAGAGATCTGCACCAACCAGATTAATCGGTTGCGGTGTCTAAATAAAAAAATTGCAGCGGCGGCTGCAAGCTGGTTGTGAGCCAAAAGCTGATCGGTTAGCCAACTTTAAGTTGACATATACAAAACATCGGCTTAACGGTAAAAAAATAAAATTTAAAAAAATATATACTAACATTTTAGATTTTTATCGTGTAAAAAAAAATTTCGATGGCGGCGGTGACAAAAATTAGACGCCGGCTCGGCTTAGTCGGTTTAAGCCATTCGTCGCAGATCTCAAAATAGCAGCTGTCAACTCCCTGTCACTTAACGGATAACAAAAATTCTGTTTTCAACAGGTTCATCCGGCACGGCACGTTACATTACAGACAAACTAACGACTCAAATGCTTTTTCATAGAACAAAAACAAATCAGCTGATTCGTCACGGCACGTTACGTACAAACTAATTATACCTTTAGAGTTTAAAGCAAAAACAGTAACAACAAAGGATAAAAGTAGCATTGTTAGTTTTCGTTGATGTTAGTCTAGTTGAGTTGTTAACATATTATATTTGTTTTCAACTTTAGCATAAGTAGACAATTATCAATGATTAACCTATCGGGGCAGACGACACTGATGATGGCTTTGTAGCGAAAGCCGAAAATACGTAATCTGTCCTGCTGGCCTTATCAAATTCTTTCAAAATTTTGTATTCTTTGTAATTTACTTGCAAAAATTGTAAATATCATCTTTCTTTAATTTGAACAATAATTTAAACAGAAAGAGATATTAATATTGTTACGTTTTTGTCTTGTCTATCTCCTTTAGATAAACCGGATTCTTTTCTATTGTAATCAAAATCACCCATTTAAATTCAGACACCAATTGTTACGTTTTACCTTCAAAAACGTACGTTTATTTCAAGGTTGGTTACCGTTTCAGTTTTAATATAACGGTAATTGTCAACCACGCCGAAACCAAACCCCATATGAACATTTTGAAATGCTGATAACATTGAGAATAATTATCTTAATATTTACCCGTTTTTATTTCGATATTTTATTGCTTCAATTGCGTAATATATGCATATTACCGTTATAATACCCCTAAAATGAAAAAACAGCAATTTATAACGGTAATTTGGGAATAATAAGAAATTGAACCGGCAAACCAAGAAAATAAAAACGCCAAAATATGAAGACAATTGCCCTTACTGATATCGAGGATATAAAATATTCAAAACAATTTTAGTATCGGCATGGTAGATAATTACCGTTATTTTAAAAATGAAACGGTAACCAACCCTGGTTTATTTCCTTTAAATAAACCTGGCTAGTGCTGTTAAAAATAACTAAAATATACACACACACTTTTTGTTTATCAATTTGATAGAGCTCAACTGAACTGTACAAACGCTACTGCGTGACTGACTTAACTTAGCACAACTTAAATCCAATAATGCTAATGCGCGACTCATTCTCCAAACCTAAGCTGCAGCCCTTTTATAGTGTAATGTCTGCGATTGTAGAATGAGCTCGAATGTTCCAGAGACACCCAGATTATTGGCCGTGGTTGTAGAATAGAGAAGAAGGTTCTAGAGGCACCCAGATTGTTACCTATGGATATAGAACAAACTAGAAGTTTCTAGATGCACCCAGATTGTTAGCCATGGTTGTAGAACAAACTAGAAGGTTCCAGAAGCACCCACAGTATTCATAGCGGAGACACTAACTACTTGCTTATTAGCCGATACACTAACCACTTTATACTTAGCCAAGACACAAACCACTCAATTTTATCCAAGACACCCACCACTTTGTTCTTAGCCGAGACACGAACCAATTTACAGTATAACACTTTATAGCATACTGTGGTATACTTAAATTTAGTAAATCCCGTTTACTTTTCCTTTTATTCCAAAATACCAAAACCAGACCAATAAAATTTCGTAATGTTCTTACCTTATTTGTTTTTCAAACTATTACCAAAAAAATTGCTGTATTGAAATTCAACTTAAAAAAAAGGATTAAAAAAATTAAAATATTCATATCTTTTAAAAAAAAAAACGCCCTCTTGAAAATTTCAGAATGTTTAAAGATCAGTTAGAGGTTCTATTATAAAAAAAAATTGAGCAAAAAAAATAGGTTTTTGAGTTTTTCGATTTTTAAAATTGTAAAATTGCAAAAGTTTAATTTTTTTTATTTTTCAATATTTTTTTTAATACATTTATCCTCTTTAAAACGAGCTAAGAAAAATAACCTCGTAACAAAGCAAAAAATTAGAAAAATTATGACATTTTTTGAAATTTTAAATAGTGCATAACTTTTGAAAAAAAAATTTTTAATTTTTTTCCTTTGGCAAAACTTCGTTATATGATGAAAGAAAAGTTCTGACCAAAATTCATCCAAATCGAAAGGGGTCGATTCCAACCATTGATCGATTTGAGATGGAATGACCAATATACATTTTTCAGCCAATCAGCGTTATTTATCATAAAAGTGGGTCATTTTGACACCATGCTCTCAAATAGGTTAATTTGGATTTGTTTTTTTTCAGAAAATGCTAATTAATCGATTTTCATGCCAAATGGCACTTTTTTACATTTTAAAAATTTGGGGCCATTTCGACCCCATGTGCCTATAAGGGTTAATTGCTAATTTTTTTATTACTATGTATAAAATTTGGTGTAACAGAGTTATTTGGATAACTTTCACCAAATTTCACAACAAACCACACATTGTTTTGGTATACTTCCAGGAAAAATCGAAAAATTTCACGTTTGACCTTGGTAAAGAAAGAGTTGTTAACGTTATCGGAAATTTACAAAATTTTCGAAAAACAATCTCTCGTATCAAAATTAAAAGAAATCGGAAGTGATTTTGTTACAGCTAGCTAAAAACACAAAAATGAATACTGTTATCTAAATTATTGGCCAAAATCACACTTTTCTCTAAAATTTTCAAATTTAAAACTCCGTCACTGTTAAGTTAAAAGAGGGATATAAGTAATTTTCAGCAGAATTATTCTCTAAGATGTATTTAATAAATATCGATGCGTTAACCACATTTTTTTATATTTTGTTGAACAAAATTTTAAAAAACTCAAAACTAGAGTAAGCAAATTTCTAAAAAAAAAACAAATCCCATCTTTGGCTATACCTAGAACTAGGTTATCATAAGCCAAGGGAGACAAAAAATTTTATCTGAATATTTGTGGATCTTAAAAATGAAACTAGAGTATAAGATTGTAAATTTTTGAAAGAAATATTTTAGTTTTTACGATTTTCATAATTTATCGCATTTTAACCCTACAATGCTCTGAGGAAAATGCAATTACTAAAATATTTTCCGACCGATTTTGGATTTTTATACATTACCAGAAAGGAAATCCAGTCTAGATTATGATTCTATTTACATTTTACAAAAATACAGTTATTTAAGAGCCAGTATTTTCAAAAAACCAAAAAAGTGATTTTTTCGCCTTGTAAATCTTATTTGAAACTTCAGGGCCGATGCGGCACGTGTTCTCGTTATCCGATCACCTTAATTTTTTGCCTGGTGAATTTTTATACCCAAAGGCATATTTCTAGGTGGGGGGACGGCCTTAAATCGCAAGTTGACATAATAAGTTCCAACCTAATGTATATATTAAATGTTTATATAATGTATTCCATCGAGTCAAATTAAAGCACGCAAAACAGACATCTCAGGTCAAAATTTAATATTTGACAATTTTTTTTTTTAATTTTTAGGTATATGGTGCGTATACTTTATTTTAATGCATTTTTGTAAAAGGGTTGCGGTATTTCTTAATTTATTTTTTTTATTATGATTTTGTAAAAAAAACATGAAAAGGTAAAAATTTAGCTAGAAAGTCCGTTATATGATGCAAAATTGACATATTTCTTTTACTAATTTTGCATGTAAAAGACAGGTAAATAATTATTGTATATTCATCATCTAAGGTTTTACTTAATTTGACAAGTACAATATTTGTTCTGAAACATATACATTAGGGTGTCCCTTATAAAGTGTTTGGTCGATTTTCGACACGCAATTTTTTTACAAATGGTCCCAAATTAACGAAATCGATTTGTTTTTTGGAAAACGTTAACCCGTGCCGAGTTGCGACCGACAATGGCCCATTTTGAAAAAAAATATATTATTAGCTGTGCTTTCGGCTTAACTATATCCGTCAACTTTTAAAAAAGCACAAAGTGCATAAAAACGATTTTTAGACGAAAACTAACATATTACTTTACACAAGTATGTACACATAGAAAATAAACTGGTTGGAATTCTATTGGAACCACCCATGTGAAAATCGAAATATATATGAACATACATGATCATACATTGACTTGTATATGATCATGCATGAAGATACGTGATCATATATGACTATGTATAGTTCAATGTATGACCATACATGATCTCATATAATTCCATATATCTTTGGATCCGAAATTTGAGGGTATATGGATGTATATGTCCATATATGATCATATATGAGTATATATGACTCATATGTGATCATATATGGTCATATATGAACATGTATTGTCATATACCCTCAAATTTCGGATCCAAAGATATATGGAAATATATGAGATCATGCATGGTCACACATTGAACTATGCATAGTCATATACGATCACGTATGTCCATGCATGATCATATACAAGTCAATGTATGATCATGTATGTTCATATATATTTCAATTTTCACATGGGCAACGAAATTTTTTCGTTATTCAATAATTTTAATTGGGGTTAATTATAATTCATCATCAGAAAAGTTAAATTTAATTCTGAAAAGAAAATATATACGATTAACCAAAACACAGTCACATTATCCAAAATATTGGTTTTTCTAATCAATATTGACAAAATACTAACTTCTACACAGAGCTTTGAAGAATTAATTCCTTAATTCAATTTTTCAATTCTATATTCAATACCATATATTGAATGGAATTAATTCATATTTGCTTTCGTTCGATTTATTTTGTTACGAATTAATTCAATTGCAATAGTTCTTTTTATTAAATCAAATGAATTAATTCACTGGTGAACACGTTCAATTTTATAAATCGAATTAATTCCTTACTGAATTAATTCACTACTGAATTCGTTCAATTTCATTTTCGTTCAGTGAATTAAAAAAAATAAAATTACGTTCAGTGAATTAAAAAAAATAAAATTACGTTCAGTGAATTAAAAAAAAAATAATAAGTTCACTGAATTGAAAAAAAATAAAATAAGTTCACTGAATTCAAAGCCTGTTTTCTGCCGTTCAGTAGAAGAAAACAATAATGTACAAATAAAATTTTTAAATAATTGTCTAATTTTTAATTTAAATACGCAGAAGTATGTGTGAAAGGAAAGATATGATACATTCCAAAATTTTACTATGCCAAATAAAATTTCTCTTCTTAGTATCAATATATTATTATAATTACCAATATAATGGAAATTAACGGTTGATGCCACTAAAGTTGACAAAACAAATTTTAAATTGGTTGTAAAAACTAATTCTTTGGATAGGGTGATCGATTTTATTGAAACACAACTGATACTAGATTTTTGCTGCCGATATTTTATTCAAATGACTAAATCTTCGATAAATTGTTGGTATTGAAGGTAATGTAGAAGTTAGTATTTTTTCAATATTGATTAGAAAAACCAATATTTTGGATAATGTGACTGTGTTTTGGTTAATCGTATATATTTTTTGTTCAGAATTAAATTTAACTTTTATGATGATGAATTATAATTAACCCCAATTAAAATTATTGAATAACGAAAAAATTTCGTTGGTTCCGATAGAATTCCAACCAATTTATTTTCTGTGTGTAATACCTTTTCTTTCATCAGCAAAGATTCTAAGTTTAGCCCAAGGTTGGTTACCGTTATCGCTAAAATACCGTTTCAAATTGAATACCGTTACCGATACCGTTATTTTTATGGGTAATTACCGGTATTTATTATACCCTACACCACTATGTGGTCATTATACCCTACACCACTATGTGGTCAGGGTATTATAAGTTTGTGCTGATGTTTGTAACTATTGGTCCTAGACCCACCTTATAGTATACCGATCGGCTCAGAATTTTTTTTATTTCGATTTAACGATGTCCGTCCGTCCGTCTGTCTGTCAATGCATTCTTGTGCGCACTCTACAGGTCGCAAATATTAAGATATGAAACTTGCTACACCGACTTATGTCGGCCCAAGGACGACGCCTATTGATTTTGGTTAAAATCGGTCTATGTTTAGACCTAGTGCCCATATAATGGTCCCCCCAAAATTATAATGTTTATACGCTGCAGATCGCAAATATTAAGATATTTTGATGAAATTTGGTACACAGAGCTAAGTTGGCCCAAGAACGAAGCCTATTGATTTTGGTGAACATCGGTCCATGTTTAGACCTAGTGCCCATATAAGGGTCCCCCCAAAATTATATTGTTTATACGCTGCTGGTCGCAAATATTAAGATAGTTAGGAAAAAAAGTGAAGTATTTTTGCAAGGCAATTTCAAAAAAAAAAATTTACCCTAACGTAGGGGTCGCCATTTTACATTTTTCGTTATATCTTTGGCATTTACCAGAGATGGGAGTAACTAATTACTTTGTAATGGCCATTGCGGGTTTTCATTACCATTAAATCTAAAAAATGAAAATTAAAAAAAATTCATTACCATTACAAAATGTAATTGCAATGAAAAAAATGTTAATTTCATTTGTTTTCTTTACATGTAATGAAACGTTTTTATAATTTTCATTACAATACGCAATGGTACACCGAAAAAATTTTATAGTTGGATAGTTGATGAATTTGTTAGTTGAATTAAAATATATTCAAAATAACTATATTTATAAGAAACAACTACTGGTTGGGATATTAATAATAAAATTTTAATACCCTGTAAAATTTGAAATGTCAACAGTTTAAGAAATCAACAAAAACTTCAAAAAAAATTTGGAAGTTTGGAAGAACTGTTAAAATATATTTGCCGTGTTTTTAATATAATATGTTTGCCAGCAAATATAATATTTTTGCCTGTAAACATATGTATGTTTGAATCATATGAAATACATCTACTCGCAAATATATAAATGTTTGCAGGCAAACATATATATATTTATCATTATTATATTTGCACTCCACAAACATAATAATGATAAAATAAAAATGCAAATATATTTTTGTTTAAGTGGGAAAATATGACTAACATTCAAACATTACAGTGTTTGCCTGGAGACATACGTATTATAACGATAAAAATAAAATAATTGGAAACACACCTCAAACATAAGTATAGTAGTTTATAAACATACATATAATTGCCTGTAAATATATACAACAATCTCTTTTTTCTGCGTGTATAACAAAACGCTAATTGCATTTCTATGTATACATTTTCAGATCAACAAAAGGAAGCCTTAAACCCAATTAGGTATTGCTATCTGGAGAATTTTAAGCGGTGGTATTGGAAAACTATTTTTATTGGTAGTGCTATTTATATACGATTTAATTTTGAAATGTTTGTGATAAGTTTAATTTAGAAAACAAATAAAGAGCGCAAAATTTTAAAAATTATAACATAATTAAAGAAAATGTTAGTAGTTTCCGACAACCACGATTTATTTTTAAATCTTTATTTTCAACTAATTTGCAAATTCAATTAGCTTAACTATAATAATTGTTGAACCAATTATTTGTCAAAAACTTAGTTACCATCAACGAATAAAATCAACTAAGCTCTAGTTAGAGGTATTTTACCTACGAAATAGTTGAAAATTTAGTAATAAACAACTAAGAAATTTTTAGGGTGTAGTAAAAACAAAAAATCATTTTCATTTTTTCTACACTAGGTAGACAAATGAAATTTCATTACCATTACTTAACATAATGATGTAAAGAACGTTTTGTTCTTTGTTCTACACAAAAAGATTTTCCTTTATGGAAATTCTTTTTCGCAATTTTTTTTGGCAAGTAGCCACCAAACTTTGTATCTAGATTATAAATTTAAAAAACCGCACTTAAAAAATAGCAAAATTATGTCGGAACGCGAAAAAAGACTTTATGGCAGAAAAATTAAAATCTTAATCAGCGATTAACATTCTTCAAACAAATATACTGATGCAAAAAGTTTCGTTTTGGCAAATTTTTTTCGCGATTTTTTTTCTTTTGCAACTAACCACCAAACTTTGTTATATGAAATAGGCATTATAGTCCCTAGATTATAAATTTGAAAAACCGCACTTAAGAAATTGCAAAATAATGGTGGAACGCGAAAAAAGACTTTATGGTACAAAAACTGAATTAAAAAACCTAATCAGCGATTAACATTCCGCAAACAAATATATTGATGTAAGAAATTTACTTTTTGCAGATTTTTTTCACGATATTTTTTTCGCGATTTTTTTTAACTAGCCACCAAACTTTGTTGTATGAAATGGGCATTAAGTCCCTAGATTACAAATTTTAAGAAACCGCATTTAAAAAATTCAAAAATAATGGTGGGACGCGAAAAAAGACTTTATGATAAAAAAATTTAATTAAAACACTTATTCAGCGATTTACGTTCTGCAAACAAATCTATTGATGTAAGAATTTTCATTTTTGTAAATTTTTTTTCGCGATTTTTTTTGCGGTTTGTTTTTAACTAGCCCCCAAACTTTGTTGTATGAAACGGGTATTATAGTCACTAGAATATAAATTTTAAAAAACCGCACTTAGAAAACTCCAAAATAATGGCGGGACGCGAAAAAAGACTTTATGGTAGAATTGAATTAAAACACTTAATCAGCGTTTTACATTCTGCAAGCAAATGTATTAATGCAAAAATTTTCGTTTTTAGATTTTTTTTGTTTGTGATTTTTTTTCGCAATTTTTTTTTCAACTAGCCACCAAACTTTGTTGTACGAAATGAGTCCTTAGATTATAAATTAAAAAAGAAACCGCACTTACAAAATTGCAAAATAATGGCGGATCGCGAAAAAAGACTATGGTACTAGAATTGAATTAAAAAACTTAATCAGCTATTTATGTTCTGCAAACAAATATATTTATTCAAGAATTTTCCTTTATGCAATTTTTTTCGCGATTTTTTTTTGCAACTAGCCACCAAAACTTGGTGTCAAATATGGATACCATAGGCCTCGGATTAAACCTAATATTTTTAAAATAAAAAACTTCGACAAAAACGGATTGTAATGAAAAACAAATGGGTGTTTCATTACTATGTAAACATTAGGTAAAAGTAATGAAAATTAAAAAAAGGTTCATTTTAATTTTCAAAACAAATGAAAATTAAAAAAAATATTCATTACCATTTTTTAACGCAATGGTAATGAAAAAAAAAACATTACCATTTCTTCAAAAAATGGTAATGATAAAAAAAAGCTCCATTACCATTACATCAAGTAATGGTAATGAAAATGTAATGGTAATTAGTTTAGCCCATCTCTGATTCGAATATATTTAAATATTATAGAAAAAGAAAAATTTTAAAGATACCTAAAAAAATAAATTTTAACCAATTTTTTTTTTTTTTTTTGTATTTAAGATCCAAAAATTCATCTTTTTTCATTACATTCTATGTTAAAAATTTAGCGACTTTAGCGAACTCTAGTGTAGACAGAATGAGTTATATCACTCAAAGGCGAAAGGCACTGATGATGGCTTTGTAGCGAAAGCCGAAAATGCGCATTCTGCCTTGCTGGTCTTATCGAATTTTTTCAATAATTTTTATTCTTTGTAATTTACTTGTAAAAATTGTATCATCTTTCCTTGATTTGAAAAATAATTTAAACAGAAAGTGATATTAATTTATGATCTTGAGTCAAACTAAAATAACATTCATTTACTTAAATAACAGATCAACTAAAAACATTTCCTCCATTCAGGAAGGATAATATTTACAAGATTAAGTAATTTTAGTAAATAATAGTGTTGCCAATTATTCGACATAGGCGGTTAACCGGTTAATGCATTATTTGAAAAATCACTAAAATGGATTAACCGGTTATTCGGGTCGGTTATTCGAGAAAATTGGCGGTTAATCGATTAATCGTTTAATGCTAAATTGATGTATTTCATTAACTTTCTATTAATTAAAACACAAAAGGCTGACTCTTTTCATTAAATATTAACGTCATATATGAATACGATGTATTTAATAAAAAAGTTTTCATATTCGAAGGTTGAAAAGTTTCGGGATCTGAGATTTTTTTAAAAAAAGGTCTGTAAAAATGTTGCTAAATCTACTAAAATTTCGTTGAAGATGGCAGAAAGAACTGCTGAAACTAACAAAATATTAGTAAGTTAAGAACAGCAAACCTAAAACTGTTACATATCATTTACTTAACGTAGTTTTTTTATTTAGAAAAAAATCTGAAAAGCTTAGATACAAAATTTCTTTAAATGTGATTTTTAATCAATACTGATACTATAAAATTTAATATTGCATTTAACTTTTTCAGACCCAACTAGCTTTCAAAAATGTATTCATTTTATAACTTTAAGGTAAAATGGTACTAAAACTATTAAAATTTCCTGGTGTCAATTCATATTTTCTGAAATATAATTTAGCTAAAATTTTTTATCTAAATAAACCTATTAGTATTGAAAATATTTGTAATTTTAAGAGAAAACATCACATCTCACAATCGTGTATGCTGGGTCTGAAGGGTTAAAGAAATGCTATACCTAAAGTTTTTTAAATTTTAATAAGATTCTTCCTACAGCTACAATCTTCATTAAAGGCATCGATAAAAAAATTTGAGTTCTCTTTGAGATTAATTTCAGTTAATTGAGAATACCAATTTACTTTGTTTCTCAGTATCTTTTTCGTTACTAAAGGCCATTAACAGTAAAAAAATAACCTAAAGTTTGAGCGTACTTACTCTGAGAGAATTTTATCGGACGAGCTGTAAACAAAATTTTCAATAACAAAATTTTCAATAATGAAGTTTTCTTCAAAAAGCCAAATTTATTAAATTTTATGAAAAAGCTTCACAATTTGTATGAATCTCTTTCTAAAAAAACTTTTTTGGGTGTATGACATTTTTAATAAATAATATGAAAATTTTCATAAAATTTTATGAAAAATTGCATCAATTCAATTAAAAGTTTCAATAGACGAATTCCAGCGAAACTTAATTGAATCAGTGTATAAATTCATCAATAGCATATAGACAATTCACTGAGTGTGCAGTTACAGAAGTCAAATTCTATATAAAATAAAAAGTTTTTAACTTTAGGTTATTTGTTTTAATTCGAATTTAAATTCATTGAAACGGGTTGGGGTTCAATGTTGCTCTAGTGGAACATGTTTTAGAATTGATGTGGTTTTGAACGGATGTGTATGTACACTTTCTTAGGAAAAATAAAAGTTAAAGTTCTTACAGAATTAACATGTTAATTGTGTAACAGTTTTAAAACAAATGCAGCCTTGTCTTAAAGGACATGGAGATATAATTTATATTAGTTTAAATTTTTAAAAGAATTGAAACAGCAGTGCAAAATTGTCTATTTTATTTCATAAAGCATCCTCCAGCCAGTCGTGTATTTCGTGTGTTTTGTGTAGTTTTAAAAAACACCTTCATTTTGGCCTTTTGCTATGTTCTTAAGGCTTTTTTACAAATAGAAACTTTGATACATATTTTTTTTAAAACATTGCGCAAAATTTTATTAAAAATTGGGAGTCTGATGGTACAATGTCGACTTGTTTGCGTTTGCTCGAAAAAGGTATTTAAAGGCTTAAGGACCTATTTCACACGATTTTTAAAGTATTTGATGCTTTTTTAGTTAGTATTTGTTTTTTCTAAGCTTTTCTGGGAATTTTGTAGCCCAGATTAAGAAAATTGTGAAGTTTTGGGAAAAAATTAAGGAAAAATTCCATATTAAAAATGTAACCGGTTAATCGACCAATTTTAACCGATTATTCTGGTCGAATAATTATTTGAGTTTTAAATTATTTGTTTCGACATTAACCGAAATAGAGGCGATTAATCGAGGAATCGGTTAATCGATTAACCGAATTGGAAACACTAGTAAATATACAAAAAAAATATTTTCATCGAAATCGGAGACAATTTTTTTTTTTTTTTGTCTCTAAAACATTATCTGTGTGTTTGTATTTAAATTATTTCAGTTTTAACGGTATTTTTTGATTACTTCGTTAGGGTATGTTAAGACTAGGGGATGCCAATCGGGATTGGTTTTTGAAAATCCCGGGATTCGGGATTTCAAAATTTAAAAAACGGGACTCTGGGACGGATCGGGATTTTGCGGGTTCCCGAATTTTTTCGGGATTTCGTGAATTTTTGCCATTTTGGGAATTTTTTATTTAAAAAAATGTGTAAAAACTTAAAATTTATGTAAAAGAAATATAGGATCATATGCATAAACATTTTTAAAATTTATAAGTGACAAATTTTTTATACAAATTCCATTTTATAAACATGTTATAAGGTTTCCAAATTATTACGCATGAGCACGGTAAAATATAAGTCTTTTATATGTTTTTTACATACTCCTGTTTATTTCTAAAGAGCGAAAGAATTGAAAAAACTCAATAATTAAGAATTTAACTCCGTTGATATGTTTGTGCTATTTTTGTGTATAATAGTTTTATATTCAATGTTCTTATATCAGTTTTTTAAAATAGGCAATTCAATTTTAGAATTTTCAGTTTGTTTCAGAATTTTTTAATTGTTTTCCACATATAATGCAGAAATTCAGATTAAAAATTCTGAAATACAACTTCTTATTCTGAATTTTAATCGATGATTTCCGAAATATAATAAGAAATACTGGACAATATAGATTCAAATAAAATTATATTAAACAAAAACGGTTTAAAAATATCATCAGGGTTGCAATTTTGTAAAAATTACCACATATTTTTGCAATTGCAAAAATCCCGGGATTCGACCTTAAGAATCCCGGGATTGGGACTCATTTTTATTGAATAATCCTGTGATTTCGGGACTCGGGATTTCGGGATTGGCATCCCTAGTTAAGACTAACGGTATTTAACATTATTTCGTTAGTGGTATTTTAAGGTTAACGGCAGCCATTTGAAAGTGTTTTAAATCGTTATTGGTATTTTGCGATTAGTGTTTACCAACAATGTATATAAGTTATTCGACTCCTTTTATCACATTACATATCTCAAGTTCTGAATATATTGTCAGTAAAGGGTTGGATACATATGACCACCGGCATGATGTTTTATAGTTTTAAAAAATTTTACAGTTATATTCGGTTAGTTTTCAAAAGAATTTCATTTATTATCGCTAACATTACACCACATAAGTATATATAACTCATACGCACCCATGCATAAATTTCCCAAAATACGGTACAACTACAACATTTGTGAAAAAGGTGACAAAGAGGAGATAAGAAGATAAACAAAAAATCTAAAGTAGAATGTTTATATGTCTGTTTGATCACTTCTGAGAGTAAATTATCATATAGAGACAATCTAACAATAAAATATAAACAATAATACAATTTAATGGAAAATCACTGATGAAGCCTGTCCATAAAAAAAGGCAGAAACTAGATCTAGTCTGATTTGCAAATTAATAATGTGTCTATAACTTTGAAAAAATGTTTATTCTTCTTATTAACCTCAAACCTACTTAATTAAAATTGATAAAAATGCATATTAATTACAATATTAATTGCATTTGGTCAACAACACTACTACAAAAATAAAAAATGCCCTGCTGGTAGTCCGTCTCCGATATATATAAATTGTAGCACTTGTACGTAAAAACCATACGTCAGTGTGGCAACATTTGTGAAAAAGGTGACAAAGAGGAGATAAGAAGATAAACAAAAAATCTAAAGTAGAATGTTTATATATCTGTTTGATCACTTCTGAGAGTAAATTATCATATAGAGACAATTTGACAATAAAATATAAACAATAATACAATTTAATGGAAAATCACTGATGAAGCATGTCCATAAAAAAAGGCAGAAACTAGATCTAGTCTGATTTGCAAATTAATAATGTGTCTATAACTTTGAAAAAATGTTTATTCTTCTTAACCTCAAACCTACTTACGGTACAACTACGCTTGTACCATATTCAATGTAAATATTCTCGAAAATTAAGCCGAACATATCTCCAATTTTTTTCCTACCAATGGAAAATTATCTGAAGATTTTTTTAAAAATATTCAAAAAAATAAAAAAATTAGGGTGCTTTTTGATAAATTGAGTTCTTTATAAAAACACAAAAAATCCAAATTCATAACTTGTTCTGAAAATTTTAAATCTTTTTTTCATTCAGAAAATAAACCGTGAAAAACTATATAGTAAAGTGCCTATACATAATAATTTGAAAACCTTATGACACATTTATAAAATAAATTTTGTATGGAAAATTTGTTTTATAAGTCACTTATAAATTTAAAAATTTATTATGCATATGACCCATAGTGTTTAATTTTAGACTCTTGGCATATTTCAAAAAATTTCAACAAATTTTTTGCTAAAAACTCTTTTAAATTTAAATTTTTTCTGACATGCGATCCAAGGTACAGATTTTCCGCAAAATCCTTTTAAAATTTACAAAAATTTTCAAATGCAATCAATAGCTGTGTTTTCGACTTAACTATATCCGTTAACTCAGAAAAAACTCAAAGTATACGAAAACGTGTTTGAGACGAAAACTAACACATTACTTTTCGTATGCACGCTAACTTACAACGTGGATAATTACACTGTGCTAGTTGAAAAATCCAAAAAGCGGGACACCCGGTGGGTAATCCTAATTGAAGTACACTGAATCCACTGGTGCTAGCCGTTTTTCTAGGTTAGCTCTTGAAAAAAAGATATTTGTGTTTGAAAATACTGGGTCTAAGGACCCCAAAAAACCAGATTTATCTAATTTTTTGACCATTAATTTTTACTCGGGTTATTTGTTATTCCCCCAGTCAGCTTTGGGTTAAAAATGATCAAAATCGGTGCAGTGGTTTAAAAGTTCTGAGTGAAAATGTAAAGACACTTCGAAATTTAATATACATACAAAATTAAACATTTTATTGCTTCGTTAAATGTACTGAAATTTGTATTGAAGTGAAAAATTTGCACAAATATTTTTAAGGTGTCCTCACATTTTCAATCACAACTTTGGTACCGCAAGACCGATTTTGATTCTTTTTAACACAAAGCTTCTTGGTAGAGTAACAATCAACATAACTAAAAATGAACGGTAAATAAAATAAAAAATCGAGTGTTTTGGAGTGCTTGGAACCATAATTTTCAAACTCAAATATCTTTTTTTTAAGATCTAACCTAGGAAAACGACTAGCACCACTAGATTCAGCGCACCCGAATTAGTTTTACCCACTGAGTGCCCCACCTGTCGGTAAAAAAAGTTTCATATTCGTGCACAGTGTTATCAACGTTGAAAACTCAACGTTTATAGATTTTCGCATATAACATAACTTCTTCGCGTCACTTCTGAAGAAGTTTGGTTGGCATACGTTCGATTATACCGCAATTATTATTAACTGCCCAGTGTAGAAAATCATTACCAGATATGTGGTTATGTAACTACATACTTGGTAATGGTAACTAGTTACTTTTGTTATTACATTTCTTATTACCTTTATATGGCGATGTCGCGAAAAATAATGAGTTGTCGTTACACACCAGCATACGAAAAATCAAAAAATATATCATTACCTATGTGCTTACCAGTACTGACAAAAATAATGAGTCTAAAAATAGATTTTCTAAAAAATAAATTATATAAAAAAAAATAATTTTTATTGTATTTTTTTTTTTAATAAAATTTGCTGGTGCAGGAATCGAACCTGGGTCTATTTCCAGTCAACAGCTCTACCATCTGAGCTATATCGACATGTAATATTTAATAGATAAAAACACAATTGACCTGCTGCACACAAGTAAGCTTACTCGCCAACACACAAAAAATCAAAAAATATGTGGTTACATATATCCTTACCAGTGTTTAAAAATATTGAGTCTAAAAATAGATTTCAAAAAAATCTAAAAAATTATTTTCTATTTGAAATAATGATAAAAATAAGTAATTATCAGTAACTCATTATTATATGTTTTAAAATAATACAGAAGGTAAGTGGGTGTCATTACTGGTAGTACAAAAAATAATGATATGTCATTATCGTTTCTACACTGGGTGTTTATAATTTTTTTTATCACTTTAATCGGTTAAAGGTAATTTTGCTTTAAATACTTAACGTTGATAGGTATGAGCGAAAATATACACTCTAAAAAATGCTTGTAAATTCACTACTATAAAATGAGTAAATTTTTGTTTATTATAACGCATAGTGAGTAAATATAAACAAAAAATTATTTTGTACGCACTTTTATATACAATAATACACACATAAGGTAATTATAGGCATTATATGTTTATAATTAAATATGTTGTGCGTACATTGTTTTTATTTTGTTGATAATTCAAATTTTACGCACAAATTTTGTAAATTTACTAACTTGTAATAGTAATGAAAATACATAAAGATTGACATTTATAAAAATTCAAGAAATATTAAAATATAAATTAAAATGTTCCAAAATAAATTGTATTGTTAAAAATTTTTATTTAAACATGTGCTAATTTTATCTGCGGTCGCTTCAGTTGGATTAGTAAGTGTTGTATATCTGTGCAACATCTACAATTGAGAGTGAATGATAAATTTTGTCTGTCTTTCAAAGATTTCGATTAATATTATTATTTCTTTCCAGGCTTGTGGAATTTGACTCCGGCGAATTAAGAAGGTTCATTGGTAGTGCTTTTGTAAAAACAAAGCCTTATATTGTGATTAAGTTTTCTTCTAAAACCGTCAGATTCTGCGGACTTTTTCTTATAGAAAAATTCCTAAATTCTAAGGAGTTTTTCCCATAGAAAAACCCTCACAACTTTTTCAAAAAAGCCTCAGATGACTCTGAAAGAAAACCACTACAACTCTGAGCACTTTTACCGGATTCTAAGGACCCTGCCTATAAAACAAACTCCAGATTTCGATAAATTTTTCTTCCACATACACTCTAATTCTGAGGAGGGCTTACAGAATATCCCTCACTTTCTTAAGAATTTTTCCTATGGCAAAACGTTTGCTGAATCTGAGATATTTCCATAGAAGAAAGTCCTCAAAATCTGTGGTTTTTATAAGAAAATCTTAGGAATCTAATGATTTTCCTGTAGGAAAAAGAACACAGCATCTGAAGCTTTTCCTATAGGAAAAGTAGTCAGAGGCTTTTTCAATGAAAAAAAAATGCTCAGAATCTAATGTGTGTCGAGAGAGAAATCTACTTAGAATCTGAGGCTTGTATTAGGCTTAAATAATATTATAACATTTATAGTTAATAAAACATTTTAAAGATAATTTTATTCTTTTATTTTTGGGCGGTATTACGTATTTTATTTGGTAAATTTACGCACAAAGTGGTAAAATTACTTATCTTTTTCTAAATTTTTTTTACGCATTTTCAATGTAAATTTACCAAATTTGTGTGTAATTAACTTACGCATCGTGTGTGTAATTTATTTCATTTACGCACTGAGAGTACATTTACCATATCTATAGTAGGAGTCCAGTTTCCTACTATAAGTTGGGTAAATTTAAACAAAAATTAATTAGAGTGTAGCTAATATAAATTTTTTGTGGTGAAATGTAAGCACAGGACCTGTATTTATTGTTAACATTTGATGCACAAAATTTGATATTAAAACCAATGTTCACGTTGTATATAGATTTTAACGGTTTTAGCCAATTGAATCGCTGAAAGCAAAATCGACCTTAATAAATGTAATGCCTTAGTAAAGAAGCAATTAAAAGGAAAATATTTCAATAAAAAAATGAATTGCTAGAAAGAGTATCCGTACACTTCAAGATAAATATTTTAATCGTCTACAAAAATTTTAATAAAAAATTTCGGCTAACTGTATTTTTAACATTGGGCAAGTTTACAAAAAAAATAATTTTAAAATCAACAACAACAAATGTATCACTAATTGATCAAAAGTAGCAAACATTTTTTACGCTACCAAAATATGACAGCGCTACCTTAGCGCTCAGACTGAGCGGTTAGTGATCAGGTCTTTCAGCGGATAGTTGTACAACTGTTGACTATTAGTGTATCTGCCGAACGCACCCATTAACTGCTCACAAGTAGCGTAAAAACAAGGTAGCGCTACCGCAACATGTTGACTTAGCGGTAGCTAATCAAATCGTTCACCAGATTGTTGAGTAGCGGATTAGCAACAGTTGAGCGTCTGGTAAACGCACTCATTGTTATGTCATCCATTTTACTAAGTTTTCAAAATAATTTCGAAAGTTTGTTACTTATATTTTATTTCTTAGAGCGTAAAAAACGCAGTATGGCAACTTTATGCACCAGAAAAAGTATTTGTACATTTACAAATAGGGGAATCCCTATACATGTGTGTTATACGGATTTTTTTCTGGGTTGCACACAGTTCATTTGGCTGACTTATTTTCCTTTTGGAAGCTTTATTTTGAGATGAGTACATAAAGTAAGCAACTCGTGGCTGACTAGCGAAAAATTATACTAAAGCTAAGAGATGAAGGAAAATCTTAACCTGAAATAACTCGGACCACAGGCAGACGCCACTCCTCAGAGCAGTACGTCGTTCAGAATTTCAAATCCACCAATTCTAAAGGGTGGTCCAACCATAATGCACGATGTTAATTGTAAGTCACACCTTAACGTCAAGTTTTTTGGCCAACTTAATTTGACATTTCCTTGTTTCAGTGTTTGACAACTTCAACCATGGAGAGGTACACAATTGAGCAGCGCGTTAAGATTGTTGAAGCCTTTTACGAAAATGGGCGTTCAAATCAAAATGCATGTCGTGCACTTCGTGATTGACCAAATCTGTCCACAATCGGGAGAATTGTGCACAAATTTCAGCAAACCGGGTCTGTACTTCTTGTGGCCAGAAATTGAGGATGTGGAACTGGACGATATGTGCTTCCAACAGGATGGTGCCACTTGCCACACAGCCAACGAAACAATGGCTCTTTTGCGCGAGAAATTCAATGGCTGTGTTAGCTCACGTCGTGGCGATGTTAATTGGCCGCCACGATCAAGTGATTTGACACCGTTGGACTTCTTTCTTTGGGGATATTTAAAAGAAAAAGTGTACGTCAATAATCCAAGAACATTTCAAGAGCTAAAGGATGAGATAATTCGGCACATTAACGACAGAGCATTTGGCCGATATTTAGTTTTACACATAACCTACATTCCATTTCCAATTTATTCTCTAAACCTTTGCTGGCATTGCAGTAAGTGAACGCAATTTTATCGTCAACGGTATATAAATGCTGAAATTCGTTTTGTCTCAGCGATTTTGGTTCATTGGGCGCATAATCGGGATCTTGCAAATTGGACGGCTAGTAGAAAACACTTTGCAGTGCCCATGCGGACATAATGTCAGGACTCGGAGGTTTAGGTGGTTCGACATCATCAGAGCGTGGCACTGGAAGTGAGGCAGTAAAATCTGCAACATATGATTTTGTCTTTAACTTCCTCTTATTTGTTCCAACAGCATAAGTATGCATGCGTAGCACCTACTTTTATCATGACCGTTTGGGTCTTTTACCCAGATTACCGGCTTAGCAAAATGCAAGTGTCCCCTTCGTCAATAAAACCAATTCAAAATATTGCTATAGCATTTACTGCACACTGTGTTCCGCGTGAAATCTTAACCACTTGTATCCACTTCACCGAAATATTTATTAACAAATTTGTTCGCTCCTTCTTTACAACTTTGGGCACTATACGACCACAAACGTAACAAAATTCATTAATTTTTGGCACTTTTTAAGATACTAAAGTGTCTTTATTACGATACTAACCTTAGTAAAAAATGTATTTATTGCCATAACTTTTGCAAGTAGAAACTTTTTTGCTTGAAATTTAGCAAGAACAGTTTTTAGAGGTGACCCCATATTATACTAAAAGTTGGAATTTGGGGACATCTTGGAAAGCTATGCTGCCATATAAAAAATTTTTTATATAATAAACTGAATGGACAACCGCCAAACTTTAAAGATATTTAGCGAAAAATCTGTACCATTGATCGAAAAATAAAGTATGTCATTGTAATCAGCATATCCGAAATATATAGAACTGATGGTCAGATCTCAATTAATTTTTTGAGTGTCATGCAGTGTAGTGCTGGTAAATTCGGTTACTTTCTAATACTCAATACTACTAAATATTTTTGATCTGGATACTCGATACTTTTAACGGTTTTTAAATTTGAAATTTTTTTAGTAAAATTCTTTGAAAATGTTTACGTCAATTCAATATTTAAATTTATAAACATATTTTTAAACTTTTTCACCAACTATTCATTGCCTTTTTCATAGTTTTTTTTAAACATATACTTTTAAATATTTTACTTCTGATTTTTTTTTAGCAGAGTTGAACCTTTATGATAAATATTTTAGCGGAGTCACATTTTTGTGGTAAATATTTTAGCTGAGTCACATTTTTATATATTTTGTCTGTCCAAAATGCAACTCTGAAAATATCGAGTAGTAGTTTTGAGTATCGAGTACCCAAACAAAAAGACAAATACTCGATACCCACTACTCATATTTTTACCAGCACTATTGCAGTGTTATAAGCCTTAGTTTATGTTATCCGTAATAACAAAAATAAAAAATTCTTTAAAGTAATATTTAATGGAGAAAATTTTAATTACAATTAAATACAACATTTAAAAAAAAAAACAGACTCAAATTTTGGAGTTATAAATGAAGCATATTAGACTCGTATTTATGAGTTCATTAAAAAAATTTTCAGAGTGCACTAAAATTTTTTTCATTATTGAAAAATTAATAATATATGACTCATAATGGCTCAGAAAATTATAAATTTTCCAATAATTCTCATTATTCGGAGGCTGCATCAGAAGGTGTTAAGGCTCTTTTATGAATCTTTTCTGATTTTAGTTGTGCACTCCGATGCAATTTATTAAATTATTTCAATTGGTTAAGGTATTTAAGAAAAACCGACTTATTTTTGTCGGTTTCGGTTTTGAGGCTTGAAAAACCGCGTTTTCGGTTTCGAATAAAACCGAACAGCAAACTCCAATTAGTTTTGTTCGACAAGGTCGTTTTTGTAAGTAGTTGTCCATATTCGCTGCATGAAAAAACGCACAAAATTTGTGAACCCGCTTACCCGCTGCATTACAAAAATATATAAAATAAGTAGTTACCAAATTAAGTAGTTATTCGTGTGCTTGAACGCATTTAAAAATTAAGTGGTTACAAGTTTTTAAATAATAAGACTTACTTATATGCTTACTAGTGGTTAAAAAATAAGTAGTTACCAAATTTACTTATCTCTATAAATAAATAAGTAGTCGCACGTAAGCTAGACTGCTGACACCAATCTTTACTAGTATCTGCAGTTTAGCAGTTTTTTCTGCAGCATAATTTTTAACTAATTTTTAGTAACTCTTTCTGCTATTTTTACAGATTTATTTCTATAAGTGGAATTATAAATTGTACTAGAAAAAATTTTAAATTTAAAAAATCCCTACAGTATGACTGAAAAAACAAAATCTGTCCCTTTTTCCCTACAGATGAAATTTTTGCAAAAACTCCATACGAAAAGGGAAAAATCCCTACACTTGGCAACACTGGTCCGACACTTCTTTCACCCTAATTTTTAATACCGAATTCGATGATGAAGGATTCTACTTTAACTTTTAATTTATAATTATATTTTACATAAAACAGCGATAAACAGTCTGCCTTTTCAGTTTTATCACTTCAATTTATATTTTTACACAATTGAAAAATTCCATTGCAATATTTAATATTCACTAATTGGATTTAATTAAATTAATTACTGTAAAAAAAAAGTGAAAAATTGCCATTTCTATTTGAGCTATTTCTCCATGTCCAAGATGAAAAATATGTATTTGGTGAGGTGTAGTTTTTTTTTTAAACATATTTCATAAAAAAAATTTAAGAAAAACCTTTTATTTGTTAGTTTTTCAATTTTTTTGTTTCTCTTTTAATTTTCATTCGTATTTTTTTCAGACATTAAATTAATAGGCTGTTTCATAAATTTGTGCTTTTATTGTGGATTTATTAAATCCATCTTTTTTTTGGATTTAATAAATCCAGTTTTTGTATGAAAAATTCTAAATCCAGGTGATTAAAAAACACGCTAAATATCAATTATTTTTATTGCGGTACCTTTGCATGCTAGCGTACTCCATATGGCTGAATGGGAGAGCGTATCGAATGCTTTCTCAAAATCGATGAATATCAAGTAGGGCGGCGACCTCCACTCAACAGATTGCTCAATTATGATCCGTAAACTGTTGACATGGTCAATGCATGATTTGCGGGGGCGGAAGGCAGCCTGCTCATTGCGGAGAAGCGGATCGAATGCGACTGATAACCTTTTATTGATGACGTAAGAAATTATCTTGTTTGCGATATTGTTAAGGGTTATGCCACGCCAATTCTTGCATTGTGACAAGTCGCCGTTTTTTGGTACATATATTAATAATAAGGCCTTCCTTTAAGTCATCGCACAGTGACTTTGTTACCCAAAGATTTTTTATAGCGTGGTAGATAAACTTGGCGCTGA
This sequence comes from Leucophora obtusa, assembly GCA_949987735.1. Taxonomy (NCBI): domain Eukaryota; kingdom Metazoa; phylum Arthropoda; class Insecta; order Diptera; family Anthomyiidae; genus Leucophora; species Leucophora obtusa. Next base: position 29,476,762 of record OX465297.1, read on the forward strand.
TTTCAATAGTTCAGGAGACAAATTATCCGGACCAGGAGCTTTGTTATTTTTCAGAGACACTATGGCATCCATAATTTCGGGAGTTTCTGGGCAATCTGTGGGTATATCGTCCCGAGCAATGGGTTGAATGCAATCACAAAGGTTGTGACCAGTGTTTTATATGTTTGCTAAAATCGCATACATCCAACTGGTCTCTTTTGGATGTGACTAAATCTGCATTTTTAGTTTTAAGTGGTTTGTTAGTAGCAAACGATTTCTGGGTTAGTTTCTTAACAATTCTAAATAATACGCCTAATTATAAGTAGTAAAAAATTTTAGTTTCATTATATAACCACTTATTTGGTAATGAAAGATTTTACTGGGTAGTTTAATGTTATTAGCAATTTCATTTAATTGTCAAATATTTGTGCAATATTCTTAATTATTTTTCTAAGGATTGCCTATTGATTGATGTCACCTTTACATAAATCTGTTAACTACCTGTCCGATTTGAAATCGACAATTTTACCTATTTTTTTAAAAGGGTTTTCTCAGAAAATATTTAAATTTTTTTACGACATGAGAGACGTTTTGTATTTGTTAGGCTGACGTTTAAGCCAGCTTAATCTGTCCGCATTAATAATTTTCCGTTAACGGCGCAAAATTTATGGCGGATTAAATTGAAAAATTTTAGAAAATTATAAAATTACCGTTTCATAGAGTAGTTACATGAATTTATAGATCTCATTACACCGTTCTACAAAATTGAACCTTTGGTTGCACACATGAAAAAAATTAGTATATTCTGAAACTTTTTCTAGATCAATTCGTATATTTGCAAAAAATGCAAATTATATTAAAAAAATTGATCATACTACCCGTATTCCACATAATACATTGTTTTATAGCCTTTATCAAAATTCCTTACACGCCAGGATTCCCGGATATGAATTTGTTTGTTGATATAGAGAGGAATACATATGTATGTACATTAGGGTGTCCATTAAAAATAGATTTGTCATTACATCCCCCAGTTTTATTGGAAATGGTCCCAAATGAAAGAAATGGATTTTTTTTTGGAAAAACGTTAACCCGTGCCGAAAGTTGGACGAAAATAGCCCATTTTGGAAAAAAGTGTATTATTATTAAAAATTCCCAAAATTCGAAATTTCGAAAAAAAAATACTTTATATTTCATTTATTCTTTTAATATAGTCAAAATGATTCAGACATTTAGCCGGGAATCCAAAATGGCCCACGAATTTGATAAAAATTTAAAAACGTGGTTAATTTTAAATTAATTTTAAAGATTTTTTAAAATGCCTAAATTGGAGATGTCGATTGCTATTTGTACCACATAATAGTTGATATTTAATAAAAAAAAAAATAATAAAGAAAAATGATAATTAGAGTTTGTGTTTGGAGCGACTGCTTTCCAGGACATTTTACAAAAATTGATCATTTTGTCAAAAATTTAACAAAATTTTAATGATTTCATCAAATTTTACGCAGTTTTCAGAAAAACATCACTTAAATTTGGTTAGAATATTATTATCTTTACATTTGTTTAAAAAAAATCTTTAACCATTAGTGGCCTGGGGTCAGAGAAGACCCATGAAACTTAATATTACTTATGACTACGAGATTGTAAAGCCATTAAATTGATAAAAAAAAATCTCAACTGGATAAAAATAATTATTTTATGTAACGTGATCCATATGGGGTTAATTTTTATACTTTTGGCCAAAAACGCTCCATTAGGAAATTTAGAGAATAACACCTTTCATAACACTATGGAACATTTTTGGGATTATTGTCTGGGGGGTGAGAAATTCCAAGTCAGGGTGATGGTACTAGGTCAGTATAATAAAACCCTCAAAGGGTTTGGCGTTCGTATGTGTCATTTTTTTATGACCTTTTAAATTGTTTCCTTATCTTGATGTTTTTTCGCTTAGTTGTAACATTTTGGCAAAAACGTAGTTTAACATAACTCGAGAACCACTTGTCCGATTTTGATGAAACAAATTTAGAAAAATTTAGAATTACAATTTCTCTAATCTGTTTCTATACCGTTTTCCTATATGTGCAACACTTTCGAAGTTAAAAATGAATGTATGAAGGGAAAAAAGTATTTTTTACCTAAAAATTTAAATATTTTTTTTTAAAAATTCATAAAAAATCCAAAATGGAAAAAAGTGCCAAAACTAATTACTTTCGCGTAAAGTCACATAACTCATGAGCAAAAAAAGGCATAGATCATGAAAATCGATGCACGCGTTTCTCATTTATTCACAATTAGGTAAATGTATGAATTTCAAAAATTTGCTCCAGATATGCACAACATTATTTGGAGAAAACATTGACACTCACAAGCCGAACTCTCTCATATTTTTCTACTGTACTAAAAGAGAAATATTGATGTGGCAACACTGGTTCTGTAATGTTCACATAAAACATGCATTGTCATTATACTTCTTCTCTTTCTCACACTGGTTCTGTGATTTTTGTCATTCAACAAGTGCCGACGAACGCGAACGCGAACAGTAAAAGTGATTTTTCTCCAGTTTTTTAAAAGTGAACAAAAGAGAACAGACTATGGAACTGTGCAAGCCAGATATAAATAGCTTTTGCTACTGCTGTGGTCAATATATCTCAACACATAAAAAAAGGGGAAATTTCAGTACTGATTTTGTTCAAACATACGAGATGTACTTCAACCAAAATGTTATAGTGAACGAAAATTGGGTACCAAATATAGTGTGTAAAAGCTGCTACAACCGTCTAATGGATTGGAAAAATAGAAGACGTGAAAGTATGCCATTCGGTATCCCAATGACTTGGACTAATCCTGGCGAAGGTCACAATCCATTGAATTGCTATGCATGTGCGAATAAAGGAGCCGCAAAAAGGATAAGAAAATCGTATAATTACGTTGGTGTTGCAAGTGCCGCAACACCATTGCCTCATTCGGACCACATTCCTGTGCCAAAAGCTTCTAGCCCAGATATTTTCTCTTCTACGACTGCTCCGACATATCATGCACGTGATGATTCGCCATATGAGCCATCAGTATCCAATGAGCCAATTTTAATAAATCAAAATAAGCTTGATTCAATTGTTGCCAAGTTGGAATTAACACAGCATAAATCGGAAGAGCTGGCTTCCATTTTGAAATCAAACAATTTGTTGACACCCGGTGTGAAAGTCACAGCTTATCGAAGTCGTCAGGCAACACTCCAAAGTTTATTCCTTGTGAATGATGAAAAAACTTCTGCATATTGCCCGGATGTAGGAAAATTGATGGACGCAATGGAAATAAAATATGAAGCAGATGACTGGAGATTATTTATTGACAGTTCAAAACTCAGCTTGAAGGCGGTTTTACTGCATAAGACCAATAAAAAACCTTCAGTTCCAATCGCCTACAGTACAGAAACGAAAGAAACATATGATGCACTGGAAAATATTTTAAAAATGGTTAACTACGCCAAACATATGTGGCGCATATGCTGCGATTTAAAAGTTGTAGCAATGCTTTGCGGTCTTCAAAGCGGCTATATAAAATATATGTGCTTTTTGTGCGATTGGGACACACGATTTTCCGGTGACCAATATGCATGCCACGGATGGAAACTCAGAGAGCACAGCAGGTTACAAACGGCCAATATTATTCGTGAGCCTCTAGTGCCGAAGGAGAAGATATTGCTGCCTCCACTGCCTATTAAACTTGGAATTGTTAAGAATTTTATCAAAACTGTCGCCAAAAGAGATGAAGTTTTCTTGTGTTTGAAACTAATTTACCCGAGACTCAGCGAAAGTAAAATTAAAGAAGGTAAGTTATAATATCACATTCATTTCCCATGATTTTCCATCTTAACAAATTAATTTTTTCCAATCAGGCGTACTAAATGGTCCAGATATACGAAAACTGATTAAAAGTGACGCATTCAACAATATTTTGATTGACGCTGAATTGAATGCATGGCAGGCAATCAAAGAAGTAATAGAAGGCTTGTTGGGAAAGCATCGTTCTAACAACTACGATGTTTCTGTCGCAAGGATGTTAAGAGCATTCTCGGAAATTGGTGTCCACATGTCCTTGAAAATCCATTATTTACATCATCATCTGGACTACTTCAGCAAACAATTGGCTACCGAATCTGATGAACAAGGTGAACGCTATCATCAAGTTGCTATGCCATTTGAAATGAGGTAATACTGATTTTTTATTTTTTCAAACTCATTTTAATAAAACAAAAACTTACAGATATAGAGGCAAAAAGTCGCCGAGTGCAATAATTGCGGAAATTTGCTGGTGGAGTAAGTTAGTGTGGCAAGACAAGGATGATCTTGATGATAAAGAATTTTCAGGAGATGCAGAAGGGCCAACAGTGGAGTCACACATTGACATTATGTGTGGTTCAGAAACTGATGATAGCGATGAATGCGATGCCACTAGTCCCGAACAACCACCATCGAAAAAGTCTAGGCAATATTTATTAAAATAAATAAAAATAAATAAATAAAATAAAAATAAAAAATTATAAAAATGTTTACTTAATTTTTTTAGTAGTTTATGGCCAGAAGTCTGGAGTTATTGGGGAAAATTTATGAAAAAAGCGATAAAGGACACTTTTTTGAATAAAAACAAATATCAATATTCTTGTCAAAATGGGATACCTTCACTTAATTGTAAATAAAAGCAGAACGCGTTAAATTTTGTTTATAGGTTATGTGACTTTACATGAAATTAATAAGACTTGATCCTTTTTTCCGTTTTGGATTTTTTATGAATTTAAAAAAAAATTTTTAATTTTTAGGCAAAAAAATATTTTTTTTTCTCCACAAATTTATTTTTACCGGCAAAACTGTTGATTATAAAGAAAAACGTTATATGAACGGATTAAAGAAATTGTAATTCTAAATTTTTCTAAATTTGTTTCATCAAAATCGGACAAGTGGTTCTCGAGTTATGTTAAACTACGTTTTTTCCAAAATGTTACAACTAATCGAAAAAACATCAAGATAAGGAAAAAATTTAAAAGGTCATAAAAAAAAATGACACATACGAACGCCAAACCTTTTGAAGGTTTTACTATACTGACCTAGTACCATCACCCTGACTTGGAATTTCTCACCCCCAGATTGGCTGTTGTACTGTGTAATTTTTGGAAAAATATCACTTTGAATGAATAAAAAAAAATTTTTCCACTTGATAAAAATTATTATTTTGAGTAACTTGATCCATTTAGGGTTAATGTTCTCACTTTTCACAAAAAAAAAGACCCTCTAGGAAATTTACAGAATAACATTTATCAGATTTTTATTAAATTAAGGTAATATTTACACGCATTAACATGCATGATCATGCATGTAGATATTACCTCAAATTTCGTTAATGCACATGTGTGGACATATACATATAATGCATGTATAGAGATTTATGTATCCATGTATGGACATGAATGCGTGTTTATGAGCATGCATGAACATACATTTAACCTGTATGTATTCATATATGAACCGTTTATTTTGAAAGTGGTATGAGTCCACTTGTTTTTAAAATGAGATATAAAAGGTTTTGCGTATTAACGTGTTTAAAAATATAGGTGGTTCTGTTCAAGAAATTTTACACGTATTTTTAATAACATATAGTTAAATTTTTCATATCACAAAGAATTTTTAATATATGTTTCGAAAATACCTGTTTTTTTCAATGGTGAGTGGACTCATACCACTTTCAAAATAATAGTTTTTATCATTTTGTTATCTTACGTGGACTTAACTTTTTTTGTTTGATTTTTTTTATACGCTGAAATATGATAACTTGGAAGATTCTTTTTTTATTGAATTCTAATAGGCAGTAGTAATCGGTTTCTTAAAAAAATATAAAGAAAAACTGCAGCTGAAATATTTTTTTTTTCAATTTTTTGCGAACAAATCAATTATTTTCAACCAAAATTACTTCATGAAATATCTAAAGACATATCTTTCACAATGAACTCGACATCCCATAATAATTAAAACAATTTACCAAAAAAAGTTAAAATTTTTGATTGCAAAATTTTCGCGAATTTCAACTTTCACTACAGGCATTGGGCGTAACATGTTTTTTAACATTTATTTACAACTTTTCCACAAAAAACTAATGCCAATGCCCTGATTTAATTAATTATTCTTATATTTTATGCTATTTTAAAAAATAATGTGACTCATACCACTTTCAAAATAAACATTTTCGTTAAATCGTTTAATATAAAAAAATAAAAAAATTATGTGGTAATGTTGGACCAAAATTATGTGAAAAATATTAATAATAATATATAAGAGAAATAATATAAATAAGAACACAAAACAGGTTTTCCAACAATAAGATGGTATCTGTAAAAAATTTAAGCCATTTTGAAAAAAAAAAATCACCAAGGGCACAAAAAAAGTTTTTGCAACATAAAAGATATATTTAAAAAATTTAAAACTATTTTGCACAAAAAACAAAAATATTGCGAAAAATCAATCGCTTTAAACAATTTTTACAATTTACAAGTACAATTTTTTCCAACAGTATTTTTAACTTTTCCGTAAAAAAATAATATCAATACCCTCGTTTAGTCAATCATTTTTAAGTTTTTTAATATTCCAAAAAATTGCGACTCATACCACTTTCAAAATAAACATTTTTAGGTTTGTTTTTTTTCGAATTTTATATAAATATTCCATACAAATTTAAGCATTTATAAAAATTTTAAGTAGGTATAAATTTAGCTTCTTAAAAATTAAGTAGTTATAAAAATGCTGCCAAGTCTTGAAAATTCTTGGCTTTTCATTTTCAAATGTAAACAAAAATATTTGTCACAGAATTTTTGGGAATTTTAGTATTTTAAAATTGATAAAGTATTAAAAATAACAAATGCTAAGAAATGAATTATGTGGTTGTTAGTAAAGGGAGAGCATGCCACTTAAGGTAATTGCTCTATTTCGCGTTACGGGCAAGCCCATATACGAAAACAGATTTCGTCCAAAGGCAGCCCCAAATGTTTAAATTTTACTTGTTTACAAAAAATAAAAACAATTCACGTAAGTACGGATAGTCGTTTTTTTTACAAGAATTTATAGATATAAATATAAAATTCGAAAAAATCAAACCTGTTGTTAAATCGTTTAATATGAAAAAATAAAAAAGTTATTTGATAATTTTGTTCGTAAAATCGTTTAATATGAAAAAACAAAAAAAAAATTATTTGGTAATTTTGGGCAAAAGTTATATAAAAATCTTTCTCAAAGACCTCAAAATATAAGAACTGTAAAAATTTAGAAGATTGCAAAAAATTTTGTGAAAAATCAATCGCCTTTAACCAAAATTACTTCATTAATATTTAACGATTATAACAATGAATTGAACATCGCATAATAATTAAGAAAACCATAAAAAAAGTTAAAAATTTTATTTGCTGAATTTTCGTGAACTTTAGCCTTCAACACGAATATTGGCAATAAAATTAAATAAATATTCCAACAATATTTTATTACTTTCCCATAACAAGTATCCCAAAAAATACGCGCGTTCAATCAATTAATTTTAAGTTTTTTTTTTCTATTTCAGAAAAAGGTGACTCATACCACTATCAAAATAAAAATTATTCTTTAATCGTTTATTATGAAAAATGAAAATGGTGATGCTGTTTAATAATTATGCGAAAAATATTTTATGTTGAGCTCAAAATATTTTTTTCAACACCATAAACCCTTTAAAGGAATTTGGAAAAAAAAAAATCTTGCAAAAAAATTGCGTTTAACTAAAATTATTTCATCAAATATTTAAATAGTACAGTAGACGCTCGCAAATTAGAACCGCTTTGTTTTTGAGGCAATTCTAATTTCTGAATTATTCTAATTTCTGGACGTTTTTTTTCGAAAAAAAAATTGAGTAAATTTACTTCCAAAAACTTAAATAAAACTCTTTTTAATATTTTTTAATTCAATTTTATTTGATAAAAACAAGAAAGCAAAACACAACAATTCAGTCCAATACATCAAATGTATTTTTTTAAATTAAAAATATGAATACATATAAAAAAAAACGAATGGCAACAAAACATAGCAATGCAGTCCAATTACATCACATGTATTTTTTTTAATTAAAAACTAAAAAACTGTATTTAAAAAAAATTAAACAATTAAAATTAAACAATGGCCAAGTTAACAACTAATCTTTTTTGACATATAATCAGTTATATTTGTTTGTTTTTTTGGTTTCTTTAAATCCGAAATATCATTACGGAGAGCCAAAAGATTACTTATGTGCTTAGTTGAAAACAATTCACTGTTATTGCACCATTTTATTAAATTATTTACGCTTTCAATGGCTGTAGTATTAGAGACAACTGATGATACTGCAACAACGTCGTCTTCGCTGCTATCTGAAGACTCACCATCGCTACTGAGAACATAAACAGATCCGTCATCAAACATATCTTCATTCCATTTGTCGATGTCTTCTATACCGATGCAATCGTTGGGAGCTATTTCTTTTAAAAGAGCTTGAGTTATCTGAATAACTTCATTGCAGTCCTGATCTATTTGCAACAATTGTGCTATTGGCACGTCATCGTCGCTGTCGTATTGGTTAGAGTCCCAATTGGACAACTTCGACCAAGATTTCTTCATAACACTTTGTGGTACCGCATCCCAAGCTTGTTTCAGTAATAATATAGCATTGCGGATCGAATGGGATTTCAAATGATTCTTCAGTTCACCACCTTCAGCAATTAACTGAGAAAGAAACATACTTCTGTAATTGAGCTTTGTTAACTTAATAGGGTTTTGATCCATTGGTTGTAAAGCTGCTGTCACATTTGGTGGAAAGAATAATGCAACTATGTTTCCATCGTCACTTTTAAGTTTCTCAATGGGTGTATGAGCGGAGCAATTATCTATAAGCAAAATGGCTTTCGGAGGCAAATTATTTTCCTGAGAAAAGCGGATCACCTGTGAATTGAAAAACATTTTAAAATTATGTATTGAATCTGAAATCAATATTTTTGTTTACCTCTTTAATAAATATTCCGTGAAACCATTCGTGAAAAATCCGAAAAGTCATCCAAGCATATTTTGAAAAGTTGTAATGCAGAGGATTATTGAAATTTTTAAAACACCTGGGTTTTTTTGCTTTTCCAATTACCAATGGAACTAATTTGTGTGATCCATCAGAGTTTGCACCAAGTAGGACTGAAATTCTGTCTTTTTGAATTTTAAGTCCAGGGGCGTTTTTTTTCAAAAGCAGAGACATAGGTTCTGTCTGGTAGGCAACGAAAAAATAATCCGGTTTCGTCGACATTACATATTTGTGACTCCATTAAACCCATCTCAGCGATCTTTGCACGATATCGATGAATAAAAGGAGTGACTGAAGCAACATCACTGGAAAGAATCTCGTCACAAATTTTTAAAAAACGGATACCGTGTCGCTTCTTAAATTTGGTAAACCATCCATCACTTGCCCGGAATGCATTTTCATTTTTATCGGGATATTCCTCTCTAAATATTTGTTTAGCTTTCTCTTTTAATATTGGCCCAGTCAATGTACACTTTTTTTCTCGTTGATTTAAAAACCACCCATACAGACGACTTTCCATTTTTGGATATTCAGCGCTGTGCAAAGATTTATTGTTTGCCTCCTGATATGTGTTTGAAACAGCATTTAATATTGCTGTTCTATGTGATTTGATGTAGCTGATTGAAGATGTTGTCACATTAAAATCTAGGGCTAACCGGTTCCCTTGAACGCCTTTGTCAAGCTTTTCTAATATTTTGACTTTAGTTTCCAATGATAAAGTGTTTTTTTTTTACGTTTATTTAACATTTTAAATGATACACTTTCACTATTTAATAGAGACTGCCAAATAATATGTACACGCGTATCAAATTTCACAAATAAACTAGCCAAAAATGGACATAAATGCGACAAAAAAAAACAAATAGGGAAAAACATATATAATTTGGTTATTCCCCTTTTTAGTTTTACTTTATTCAAACAGAATAAAAATAAATTGGGGATTTCCTGGGTATTCAAATAACCAAAAAAAAAAAAAAACGCTCAGAAATTAGAATTTTAAATTCGAATTTCAGAGCGTTTAATGTATTGCAAACATTGATTCTAATTTCTGGACGTTCGAATTACTGAAAGCTCTAATTTGCGAGCGTCTACTGTATATGGGCAAATCTACGGAACCGGGCGATTCCATGTAGCTCGGGATTCAAACCATTTCAATATATAATATTTTTGATGGTATCAGCATTTTCGAAGTAATGAATTTAATCAGGCGAACATCTTAAATTTTAATATTTATACTGCTAATGTGCTCTACTCAATTAAAAACTACCCTAATTTACCCTTACTTTGTTTGTAACTTTCAAGAATTTTTCATTTCTTTTGGTTATAACTTTAACAGCATAAAGGGAATTCCCCCAAAACCTTTGGTGGATTATAATTATGATGTTAGAAAATCTCTAACTTGTTGAAAAAAATAGGTGCCCTCAATTAGGAATAAATGGTAGTTCTTTAAAATCTGTAACTCTGTTATACTAATAAAGAGTAATTTCAGACATTTTTAATTTTTGCGCTTTCAGCCTCAATGCAATTGAAAACTTTTTGATACTGACATATAACTGACAAGTAAACAAAAAAATTGAGATCAAATTAATAAGTGTGCCTTCAGAAGGGACAAATTTTTGGCCCTTTGGGTATTAATATACCCCTAAAACTTATATACAATGACCAGATTAGGCCTACCTTAGCTAAATTGCGAACATCTTCTAAACTAAGCTACACTCAACCAAAAAAGTCTGTAATGGCTACTGAAAATTTTGCTGTTATTACGGGAAATTTAACTGTTTTGAGGCCAGCGGTATTTTTTGCTAATTTTAGCAACACATGTCTACTGATCTGTAGTACAATAAAATTAGTAGAAAAAATTGGTAGCCGCTACTAAATTTTATTAAAATTTACGTAAAATGCAATTCAAAATCGATTTGCCTAAATCAGTTAAAAAACTTACTAAATATCATAATTTTAGTACAATGAAATTAGTATAAATAATTAGTTGCAGCTACTAAATTTCAGTAAATTGCTGTAAACTGTAATTTAAAACCAATCTGCTGAAATTAGCAAAAAATTGTACTAAAAAATAAAACAACTGTAAAATCTAAAAAAAAAAAAAAATGCTTTGGATTGTAACAAGCGTATAATTACTTCATCGTACTTGAAATTTGGAGTCAAAATTGCAAACGGTTCTCCAGTTATTGCCGTTTTATGCATTGAAGATGCAATAAAATTTTCTGGGTGTTATTTCTAAGCTAAGAATATACCAATAGTAACAAATATAAACTAAACAAGAATTGTAAAAAATCAAAAAAAAATTTTTTTTAAATTAGTATATTTTTCTGCTAAATTTAGCACTCGGTTTTGAAAAATTATTAAAATGTTTTTCTGAAATCAGCAGCGACAATTAGTAAAAAACGAGTAAAAAGGTTAAAGTCGGGCATGCCGACTATACAATACCCTACACCAGTCTGGTGTATTGTTTGGATCCGAAATTCGAATGGGTTAAAATGGGGCTTGTGTCAAAATTTTCTATAATGTGAGTCAGCGCACCAAATTTCATTAAAATATCTTAATATTTGCGACCTGCAGTTTGTAACCAAGCCAATTTTGGGGGGACCCTTATATGGGCACTAGTTCTAAACATGGACCGATGTTCACCAAAATCAATAGGCTTCGTCCTTGGGACAACATAGGTCTATGTACCAAATTTCATCAAAATATCTTAATATTTGCGACCTGCATCGTATAAAAAGTATAATTTTGGTAGGACCCTTATATGGGCACTAGGTCTAAACATGGACCGATGTTCACCAAAATCAATAGGCTGCGTTATTGGGCCAACATAGGTCTGTGTACCAAATTTCATCAAAATATCTTAATATTTGCGACCTGCAGCGTATAAAAAGTATAATTTTGGTAGGACCCTTATATGGGCACTAGGTCTAAACATGGACCGATGTTCACCAAAATCAATAGGCTTCGTCCTTGGGCCAACATAGGTCTATGTACCAAATTTCATCAAAATATCTTAATATTTGCGACCTGCAGCGTATAAACAATATAATTTTGGTGGGACCCTTATATGGGCACTAGGTCTAAACATGGACCGATGTTCACCAAAATCAATAGGCTGCGTTATTGGGCCAACATAGGTCTGTGTACCAAATTTCATCAAAATATCTTAATATTTGCGACCTGCAGCGAATAAAAAGTATAATTTTGGTAGGACCCTTATATGGGCACTAGGTCTAAACATGGACCGATGTTCACCAAAATCAATAGGCTGCGTTATTGGGCCAACATAGGTCTGTGTACCAAATTTCATCAAAATATCTTAATATTTGCGACCTGCAGCGTATAAAAAGTATAATTTTGGTAGGACCCTTATATGGGCACTAGGTCTAAACATGGACCGATGTTCACCAAAATCAATAGGCTTCGTCCTTGGGCCAACATAGGTCTATGTACCAAATTTCATCAAAATATCTTAATATTTGCGACCTGCAGCGTATAAACAATATAATTTTGGTGGGACCCTTATATGGGCACTAGGTCTAAACATGGACCGATGTTCACCAAAATCAATAGGCTGCGTTATTGGGCCAACATAGGTCTGTGTACCAAATTTCATCAAAATATCTTAATATTTGCGACCTGCAGCGTATAAAAAGTATAATTTTGGTAGGACCCTTATATAGGCACTAGGTCTAAACATGGACCGATGTTCACCAAAATCAATAGGCTGCGTTATTGGGCCAAGATAGGTCTATGTACCAAATTTTATCAAAATATCTTAATATTTGCGACCTGCAGCGTATAAAAAGTATAATTTTGGTAGGACCCTTATATGGGCACTAGGTCTAAACATGGACCAATATTCACCAAAATCAATAGGCTCCGTTATTGTGCCAACATAGGTCTGTGTACCAAATTTCATCAAAATATCTTAATATTTGCGACCTGCAGCGTATAAAAAGTATAATTTTGGTAGGACCCTTATATGGGCACTAGGTCTAAACATAGACCGATGTTCACCAAAATCAAAATTGTTCGTCCTTGGGCCAACATAGGTCTGCGTACCAAATTTCATCAAAATATCTTAATATTTACGACCTGCAGCATATAAACAGTATAATTTTGGTAGGACCCTTATATGGGCACTAGGTCTAAACATGGACCGATGTTCACCAAAATCAAACTTGTTCGTCCTTGGGCCAACATAGGTCTGCGTACCAAATTTCATCAAAATATCTTAATAGTTGCGACCTGTAGAGTGCGCACAAGATTGCATGGACAGACAGACGGACGGACAGACGGACATCGTTAAATCGAAATAAAAAAAAATTCTGAACCGATCGGTATACTATAAGGTGGGTCTACGACCAATATTTTTTAGTGTTACAAACATCAGCACAAACTTATAATACCCTGACCACATAGTGGTGTAGGGTATAAAAATGTGACTTCATTAACAAATATCGCGACTATATTGCCATGTTGAACTGCTTACACATATAATGATTTTTATTTGAATTCCAAAAGCACTATTAAATTTTATACATTCCCAGTGTAGAAACGGTAATGACATATCATTATTTTTTGGACTACCAGTAATGACACCCACTTACCTTCTGCATTATTTTAAAACATACTATAATGAGTTACTGATAATGACTTATTTTTATCATTATTTCAAAGAGAAAATAATTTTCTAGATTTTTTTTTAAATCTATTTTTAGACTAAATATTTTTTAAACACTGGTAAGGATATATGTAATCACATATTTTTTGATTTTTTGTATGTTGCTTACTTGTGTGCAGCAGGTCAATTATGTTTTTATCTATTAAATATTACATGTCGATGTAGCTCAGATGGTAGATCTATTGACTGGCAATCTGTAGACCCAGGTTCGATTCCCACACCACAAAATTTTATTAAAAAAAAAATACAATAAAAAATATTTTTTTTTATATAATTTATTTTTTTGAAAATCAATTTTTAGACTCATTATTTTTGTCAGTACTAGTAAGCACATGGGTAACGATATATTTTTTGATTTTTCGTATGCTGGTGTGTAACCATAACTCATTATTTTTCGTGACATCGCCATATAAAGGTAATAAGAAATGTAATAACAAAAGTAACTAGTAACTGGTAATGATTTTCTACACCCCAGTGTAGAAAATCACTGGGACTGGGTTCTTTTAAAGATGTGTACACTGTAGTGTACAAGGGCAGTGAAAGAGTTAAGACAAACAAAAATCGAGCCTTCTGAAATCAGCAAATATTTCTGCTGATTTTAATAGGATAGACTGCTATTTGCATTCAACTAGATTTAACTTAAAAATAACAAAACGGTTTGTTTTTGCTTTTGAGTCTACTAATATTTAGCAAAATTTTATGCAGATTTTAAAGGATAATTTGTTATTTTCAATTAACTAAGGGTTAACTCAATTATAACTAAAATTTTGTAAATTCAACAGTTTTATGTTTTCTATTCTTATTTTAAAAGTATTTAGCAAAAGAAATCTGCTAATTTCAGCAGTGTTTTCAGCAAGGTAATTTTTAACTAATTTTTATTAGATTTTTCTGCAATATTTACAGGTTTATTTCTATGCATATGACACCACCAATAATATTAACAGGAGCCCATCATCCAATTTTAATACAATTACTTTGTAAGAACTCAGCATTTTAAAATGTCCTTAAAAAGAACAATAGCTATTTGTATAAAAAGCTAAAATAATTTACATCAAATGGCAATTTCAAAATAGCTATCTGTAGTTTTTAGGAAACTCTTTAATAGCACCTATGCGCCTTAAAGGGCTGGAGTTTTTTTGTGGTATAGTTATGGAAAAGTCGTAAAGGAATATATAAAAAATATAACATTAAAAAATATCGCGAAATTACAAAATTAACCAGTTTTTTTGCTCTCCTGTAAAGTTGGGAAAAAACAAACAGCTATTTTCTTAGGCGCAGCGACGATATAATTTTCATATATTTTTTTTACAAAAAAATAAAATGCTTTTGAACATCTGACTTTTTCCACAGAATTTGCTCCCCTTCCGATGCGGGCGGCGGAAATTTAGGGGCAAATCCTTTGGAGCAAGTTTGTTAATGGTTCAAAATTAAAAAAATTGATCTGAGTGGCGTGACTTTTTTTTTGCCACATTCAAAAACATTAAGTGGATTATTTTGTAAAACGCAACGCCTTGCGTTGCGTTGATTTGTGTGTAAATTGTTATTGTTACAAAAACAATTTGTATTTGCGTTGCGTATTACAAAATAACCCCCTAAATTTTGTTCAAAAATTCATAATTTTCGACCAATGCTGTGCGTAGGCTGCATGATCAAAAATATTCTAAATTACACTATTAAGCATTTCTGAAGCTTAATCCTTTAGAAAATTTACAAAAATATTAAAAAGCGTTTAAACTCTTTTTGCAAAAAAAAATGCCATTTTTAGGACACTTAAAAGTTTTGATTTTAAAAATCTATCACTGCTAAACGGCTCGAGATAATTGAAAATAGTGTTCATTCTGAAATTTAGAAAGGAGATCACAATGACACAACAAAATTTCAAAAAAAATTTTCTGATAGTCTGGCAACTCCGTTATGCATTAACGCGCGAATATTTTGCTATTGAGAAAATTAATTAAAAATTTTTTAAATAATAAATTAAAGTGGATTTTATTAATATATAATTGAAGGAAAGGTTCTTACAAACCCAGTATAGAAAATCATTACCAGATATGTGGTTATGTAACTACATACTTGGTAATGGTAACTAGTTACTTTTGTTATTACATTTCTTATTACCTTTATATGGCGATGAGTTATGGTTATACACCAGCATACGAAAAATCAAAAAATATATCGTTACCTATGTGCTTACCAGTATTGACAAAACTAATGAATCTAAAAATAGATTTTCAAAAAAATAAATTATATAAAAAAAGTATTTTTTATTGTATTTTTTTTTTTTAATAAAATTTGCTGGTGCGGGAATCGGACCTGGGTCTACAGATTGCCAGTCAATAGCTCTACCATCTGAGCTATATCGACATGTAATATTTAATAGATAAAAACATAATTGCCCTGCTACACACAAGTAAGCTTACTCGCCAACATACAAAAAATCAAAAAATATGTGGTTACATATATCCTTACCAGTGTTTAAAAAATATTGAGTCTAAAAATAGATTTCAAAAAAATTTTAAAAAAATCTAGAAAATTATTTTCTATTTGAAATAATGATAAAAATAAGTCATTATCAGTAACTCATTATTATGTTTTAAAATAATGCAGAAGGTAAGTGGGTGTCATTACTGGTAGTCCAAAAAATAATGATATGTCATTACCGTTTCTACACTGGGAATATAAGTAAAAGTTATTGTTTTTATTGTTTGCTTATTTAACATACCCAGTGTAGAAAATCATTACCAGATATGTGGTTATGTAACTACACACTTGGTAATGGTAACTAGTTACTTTTGTTATTACATTTCTTATTACCTTTATATGGTGATGTCGCAAAAAATAATGAGTTATGGTTACACACCAGCATACGAAAAATCAAAAAATATATCGTTACCTATGTGCTTACCAGTACTGACAATAGTAATGAGTCTAAAAATAGATTTTCAAAAAAGTAAATTATTTAAAAAAAATATTTTTTATTTAAATAAAATTTTCTGGTGCGGGAATCGAACCTGGGTCTACAGATTGCCAGTCAATAGCTCTACCATCTGAGCTATATCGACATGTAATATTTAATAGATAAAAACATAATTGACCTGCTGCACACAAGTAAGCTTACTCGCCAACATACAAAAAATCTAAAAATATGTGGTTACATATATCCTTACCAGTATTTAAAAAATATTGAGTCTAAAAATAGATTTCAAAATATTTTCAAAAAAATCTAGAAAATTATTTTCTATTTGAAATAATGATAAAAATAAGTCATTATCAGTAACACATATAATGGTTTTAAATTAATGCAAAAGGTAAGTGGGTGTCATTACTGGTAGTCCAAAAAATAATGATATGTCATTACCGTTTCTACACTGGGTACATAAGCATAATATATAATAAAGTATAATATACAGTGTCTTCTGTGGCAAATATTGAGTTGTTTACAACACATATTACAATTTGTATGCGGCATTATTCCACCTAACGAAATATGTTAACTGAAGGTGTACTCTCCAAGTATCGACATTGTTTTTTCCAACTGGTTTTTTTTTGGAAAAATTTACTTATTTATCATACTGGTGCTCCCGGGTTTTGTGTAGCAGTTGCTTTTGTTTACCTCAGAGCTGGTACTTATTAATCGCTTCCATTTTTCATCATGTCATCATCCACTTGTAAATGTCCTGTTAGCAGTAAAAATTGTACTAAAACCAACAGAAGTATTGACTGCTCTTATTGTGAAAAATATTTTCATATAGCATGTGCCAAAATTTCAAAGGAGCAGCATGAAATTTTAGTGAAGAATAAAATCTTTAAATACATCTGTGAAAATTGTTCAAGGTTGCCAAAATACTGCAATGTTCAGGAAGAACTTAGAAATGGATTTTCTACCGTGTTGAAAACATTGGAAGAAAAGTTGGAGGCAAAATTTGTGGAAAGTAAGCGTAAACTTGATGAACAGCTGGAAAATGGCCTTAAACTTTTAGATGAAAAAATAAATGAACTCTCTTTTCACGGTGCTTCGGGGAATTCTGATGTAGATAAAGTGAAATCTGATCTAAAGCATTGCTTTGATGTTGTCAGTGTTGTGGATGAAGCTGCTGATCGTCGAATTTGTTCTTTAGAAAAGCACAACAACATTTTGCAGAGAAGATTAAATCGCTCCAGTATTATAATTGTAGGATTGCCCAAAAAAAATTAAAGATTTGCGGCAGCACATTTTAAAAATATGCTCTTTGTGCAAAGTTAAGGTATGTTATACTGACATTCAACATTGCACATATTTTGCTAATGGAAGGAAGGTTTTGGTAAAGTTTAATTCCATACAAATACGTGATGATATTATGATGAATTATCACAAAAACCGCAATTTGAAGTTGAAAGATGTAATTGGAGGTACATTGCAGTCAGATGTTTTTTTAAACGACCATCTAACGGATTCGGCTAGGAAACTAATTGCTGTCTGTCGGAAGTTGAAGCAGAAGAACAAAATGGTGAAATATTCTTTTAAGAATTATGATATTCCTAAAGTCCGAATAAAAATGTTGGATAATAGTGAAAAGACGCTTGGCTATGAGCAATGTATTGAGCTCCTTGATGCAGATGGTTTGAACAACGGTTCCTTTTCATCTGGAGCAACTTCGGGTCCTGACTGTGGACACAATGTATAGTAGATTTTTTATATTTATATTACATATACATATATTTATTTTTGTAATTATATATATACAGTGGTGGCAAATTTAATAGGAACGATTCAAGTTTTTTCTAATTTTTTTTTCATTGCCTTTATTTTTAAAAATTAAAATAGTGGCTAAATTCGCCCCGGGTGGTTTAGAATATTGCGCAGAATTTTAACATAATGTCTGTTTTTTTTTTGTCTGTTCTTTTAAGTGGGCGTGGCTTTCAATGAAAAATTAGCGATATCGACCTGTTATCAAACTACAGAGTAAAATTTAGCAAATACTGATCGGATCTATACAATCTGTATATTTTTGGAAATCCTACAAAATTTCCTTAATTTCTGCATTATTTTTATTTAGAAATAGTCGTCAGACTTGAAATGACAGTGCCTTAAATATAAAAAAGATTTTCTTCGTTTGTAACGATTTTATAATAAAGTTAACCACACTGAAATTTTAATAGGAAATGCTTTATACTTAACATAGAAAAAAACTTGACTTTTTTGTTATATCGTAGGAAGTATAGCATAAAACTATTCGCTTTAAAATTTCAGTGTTGTTAACTTTATTTTAAAATTGCTAAAAACAAACAAATTTTTTTTCATGTTTAAGACACTGTTATTTTAAGTCTGGCGACCATTTCTGGATAAAAATAATGCAAGACTTAAGGAAATTTTGTAGACTTTCCAAAAATATACAGTTTGTATAGATCCGATCAGTACTGGCTAAATTTTACTCTGTAATTTGATAACAGGTCGATATCACAAATTTTTCATTGAAAGACACGCCCACTTAAAGCAAGTGACACAATAAAAAACAGACATTATGTTAAAATTCTGCACAATATTCTAAACCACATATTTGCCTCCCGGGCCAAGTTAGCCACTATTTTGATTTTTAAAAATAAAGGCAACAAAAAAAATTTGAAAAAACTTGAATCGTTCCTATTAAATTTTCCACCACTGTATATATATATTATTCTTTTGTAACCTTTTTATTTTTTCTTCTATTTAAGTAGCTTTCATGGTTAGTACCTGATCCTCATGTTATCATTTTTTTATTTATTTTTTTTTTTTTTTTTGGGGAAAATTCCCTTCTCCTTATTGAGAGTAATTTGTTTTTTTTTTTGTTTGGCATGATAATGTGCTGATTTCGGTTATAGTTATGCACTACTGTGGTTATTTTAATTTTTATAATGATAGTTTGATTGTTTCATTCAATCATTTGGTAATTTAATATTTTTTTTTTTTATTATTTATTAATTTTTTTTTTTTTCTTAATAACATTTTTATATATATTTAGCCACTTTTATTTGTGTTTGAAATGAATTTAAGGCATAATCTTGGAAACGTTGTTAGTGATAATAGTTTTTTACAATCCCAATTACTAAATTTTAAACAAAATCTTAATTTTGGTCACTTGAACTGTACAAGCTTTAATTTGAGGCCAAATGCTACTAAATTTTGTGAAATTAAGAGCCTATTGGAAGGTGGTTTATTGCAAGTAGTTGGTTTCAGTGAAACATGGTTAAAGAATACCATATCTGCTAATGCCACTAATATTTCTGGTTATGTTTGTCACAGGAATGATCGCCCGTGTGCCAATGGTGGTGGTGTAGCACTTTTTATTTCTGAGAATATAAAGCAGAAGGTTGTACATATTGGCGTAAATTATAGAGTAGCTGAATGCTTGTTTGTGGAATTGATTCTTAATGATATTAAAATTTTGGTAGGAGTTGCGTATTTGCCTCATGGTGATTTTAATTCTTTTGAGCGAGAGATTTCTGATTTACTTGTTCAGTATTCAAATATTGTAATTATGGGTGACTTTAACAATAATCTTTTCGATCCGTCGAAGGCCTTGAGGATAAGAAGCAGTTGCAGCAGATTGAATATATCGCCTGTTCACAATTCTATGCCCACACTAGGGTGGGTCGATTTAGCAATCGATATTGCGTACTCGATTTTTCGAAAGCTTTTAGCATGGGGAAAAAAAGTTCCACTACGACATATCAAAAAAATCATTTTCGAGGCTCCCAAATTTAAATTTTTTGCAATTTTCTAATAAATGCTAGATTAGCGCCATCTTGAGGTGGCTTTTTGAAACAACTAATAAAGTTGTAAACAATATAACATTACAACCTTTCCAGAAAGGTATTACTTATGAAAATCGGATAAAAAATGTGGCAACTATAGGTAAAAGTATATAAGTAAAATTATTTTCTCCTTGTTGTCATCAACATTTGTATTTGTATTTATTTATTTGTTTCCAATACAACAAGATATTAAATCTTATAATTATAGTAAAGGATTTTTACAATGTTAATTATTGATAAAGTTTAATATGTAGGTCACAATTATTAGAATATAATCAGAAATAAGATCTCAAATAGGTCAAGCAAAATAAAAATAAAAAAATTAATATAAAAAATTAATAAAAATAAATTTAAAAAAAAAAAAAATTTTAATATATTATTTTAAAGACAAACTCAATTTAACATATACAGGTTAAACATTTCTTTCTTAAACTGCTGAGCGTTGCTTATAGATTTAATATTTGATGGTAGGGAGTTCCAAAGACGAATTGAATTAACATAAAATTGAAATTTTGATACAGAGTTTTCATACATTATAGGTCTTATGTCATTAGTCCTTTCCGATCTTGTTAGTATGAGTCTCTCAAAAAGATACATTGGTTGTCGAGTGTTTATGATTTTGTGTAATAGTATTAATGTTCTTATATTTAATAGATTAGAAATAGTAACTCCATAAAGCTTTTTTGAATACTGAAAAATACGATCATACTTTCCCAAGTTAAAAACATATCTTAATATAGTGTTGTACGTGGATATGAGTTTCCTACTACTCGTGTAATCACATTTTGCATATATTTCGCATCCATATAATAATGTTGGCATAAGATACGTTTTTGCAAGCAAAATACGTATTTTTTGTGGTGTAAAATTTTGAGTATTCCATAGGGTTCGTATCATCGAGTACGTTTTACCACAAGCAATATTTATATGGTCAGACCATTAAAAGTAATACCAAGATTTCTTGCAGTTGATACTATTTGGATTCTCTGATCATTTAATAATATTATTGGTTCCTGGTTAAAGTTCATAGTTCTTTTGGTCAATATCAAACACTTTAACAAACATCAGTATCATCATTTCTCATCATTATCATCATTTCATCATCAAGCAGAAAATAATTGATTTTTCAGGACAAGACCAACAAGAAGATTTGTTATATTTTGAATAGAAAAGGTGTTGTTGGTAATGCTGATGACCTTGAAGTAATTGATCCTAATTATTTAAGCAATTTATTTTCTTCTAATCAAATTTTAAATAATAACAGTGCTGAGCATATTCCTCGAATGAATGAATGATGATGGTTTTTCTTTTCGTGCAGTAGATAGTTATGAAATGAACTTAGCTTTTAACTTTATTAAGTCAAAAGCTATTGGTTATGATGGCTTTGCTCTTAAGTTTCTTAAAATATTGATTCCTATAATTGGAAATTACATTTTACATCTGGTTAACACTATATTAACCACGTCTGCTTTTCCATTGCTATGGAAAGTTGCTAAAATTGTTCCTATAAAGAAGAATAATGGGGTTAGTAGTACTGATAACTTGAGGCCGATTTCTATTTTACCAATTTTATCGAAAATGGTTGAATACCTTATGAAGGATCAATTGATGTTGCATGTTAATAATAACACTGCGAGACAAATGGTAGGGGTCAGTGATCAGGAAGGGTTCAAACTACCGGGGAAAGTTATATCGGTAAAAAAGAAGTTATACGTGTCCCGGCGTTTCGCCGGGTCAGCTCTAAGAATCGAGATATATCGATTTGACCTTTGGTGGTCTTTTTTTGACATAACTCGAGAACCACTAGTCCGATTTTGCTCAAACAATTTTAAAAAAATTAAAAATTACAATTCCTTTAATCTGTTCACATAACGTTTTTCTATATACTCAACAGTTTTGCCGGTTTTAAAATTGTTTGAGCAAAATCGGACTAGTGGTTCTCGAGTTATGTCAAAAAAAGATATATCTCGATTCCTAGGGGTGACCCAGCGAAACGCCGGGACACGTATAACTTGTTTTTGACCGATATAACATTTCCCGTTGGTTTCATCCCATCCCGATTTTGACTGTCGCATAGTGTAATCGTTTGCTCCATGATTGTCAATCCGGGTTTATATGTAACCGTAGTACTATATCGTTGCTTATTGGTCTAACGGATAATATTAGGCGGAAAATTGCTGATAAAGGTTTTTGTGTTTTGTTGTCTTTAGACTTAGCAAAAGCTTTTGATAGGGTTAGCCATCCGCTTTTGATTCAGAAGTTAGACAGATATTTTGGTTTTTCTGGCTCTGCCTGCAAATTAATTTCGTCTTATCTTTCGGATAGAAAGCAATATGTGTTCAGTAATGGCTCTTGTTCTGGGATTCTTCCTTTTTTCAGTGGTGTACCCCAGGGGTCTGTGCTTGGGCCTTTACTTTTTATTATGTTTATAAATGATCTTTTTGATTTTTGTCAAATAATATGTGCCTTCTAGGGATGCCAAACGGGAAATCCCGAAATCCCGGGATTTTCGGGATTGGCTAAATCCCGAATCCCGGGATTATTTCTCAGAAATCCCGGGATTTTCTTATTTTTTAATATTAATATAACCGCAAATAAAAAAAGTAAGCAATTTTAGATTACCTACTTTTTTTCTTGAATTTTCTCATATTGACAAGAAATTGATGCCAAGATATTGGTAAAATTATAAATTAAGTAGATTATTCGAGTAAACTATGCAAAGACTTTGCAGAAAAATTTTAAAGTTTGGTAAACATTATTAAGTTTTTGAGGAATACATGCGAAAAATCAAGTTTGTTTGTTATTTTGCCGATTTATTCTTCCA
Source organism: Leucophora obtusa (assembly GCA_949987735.1). Classification (NCBI taxonomy): domain Eukaryota; kingdom Metazoa; phylum Arthropoda; class Insecta; order Diptera; family Anthomyiidae; genus Leucophora; species Leucophora obtusa. The sequence goes on from OX465297.1 coordinate 29,500,137, forward strand.
AGCGAAATTCGATTTCTGAAACATAATTTTGGCTGGGATTGTAAGTTTGAATTCTTCCATGAAAACATTTGATAACGATAACCAAATAATTTTGTTGCTGTAATTAGTAATTACACGATTTAGTGGGCAAGGTTATCGCAACGAATATGTTTTAAAATCTGCTTACAAAATACTGGGCGCAAGTGTACTTAATGACAGGCCTTCATATATTATCCCAGCCAGAAAAATACAAACGGGAAAGCGATGGCAAGGTATTTTAACAGGTGGTACAAGTACTGACAAAAATTGCTTTCCCATTTCCAATATGATAACGTCAATAGACAAAAGGACCGGCAGTTTAAAAAGCGCCGGAAAAGTACTGGAGAAACAAAATTTTTAACTTTGGCAAAACGCTGTCGAAACCAATAAATAGGTGGTTTGGAATTATATTTTCCAAAATAAAATTTAAAAAAGTTCATTTGTATCTTTTTTTGGCCTTGCCGTGATGTTTTGTAAAACAAATACTGGCAAAACGATTTTTGCAAACGCTGGCAAAGCGTCCCAAATGATTCTTCTGCCAGTCATTTATTTTTAACATCGCGGTTACCAAGTGGTATGCAGGTACTTGATTTTTTGTACCACTGTCAATTTCTGACTGAGATGTTTCAATATTCATAAAATGTAGCACATTATTAATTAACAACTATTAAATAATTATAAAACGCTTTATTCTATAAAAGAATTAGTTACATAACATAAAAATTTATACAAATAAAGGAAAATTTAAATCCCAAAATCCCGTAAAATCCCGGGATCCCGAAAAATCCCGTAGGCTCGAAAATTCCGGGATCCCGAAATCGGGATCCCGGGATTTCATACAAAATCCCGAATCCCGGGATTTTCAAATATCAATCCCGATTGGCATCCCTAGTGCCTTCCATTTGCGTTTGCAGATGATGTTCAGATTTTATTTAAAGGGGATAAGGAATTTCCTGATGTTATGCAGAGTATGATAGATTTTACTGTAGGTTTATTAGGTAATTGGATGTGTTCCAATTATCTACATATTAATTCTGATAAATCTAAGGCATTGTTGTTTGGTAATAGTGGTATTAATAACTTTTCTATTAATGTAGATGGTAATGTAGTTGAATTTGTAGATAAAGTTAAATGTCTTGGTGTGATTCTGGATACCAAGCTTAGTTTTGAGGACCATGTTAGTAATGTTGTTTCTAAGGTAAATTTTTCTTTGAGGAAATTATATAGCTTAGACGTTATGCTTCCATTTAATGTTAAGCTTAAAATTGTCCATGCGTTAATTATGTCAATTTTTTTATATGACTTGGAAGTCTATTCTGGGGCTTTGGGTTATGTAATGAATAAGGTAAAGTTAGCTGTAATCGTGTTATGAGGTATTTATACTCTCTTAGATCGCGTCATCACATTTCGTCTTATGTTTTAAAATTTTTAGGATGTTCATTTGATATAACCTTGTTCAAATTAGGAATATTATGCATTTCTATTAAGTGTTTAAATTGCAAAAGCCCATGTTCTTGGTTGATATGTTTGAATTTGGTAGATCTAATAGGAATAGACAATTACCCAGCAAAAATAAATGGAATGACTTCTAAATGAATCACTTCCTTCATTACATCACAAAGAATTACTCCCTTAGGAATGGGTTTTAAACAACATCTAATGCTGCAATAAATATATGCTAGTTAGAAGTTATTTTTCATGGGTGATAAGAAGTAAATATTTTGTATGGGGGTTGCATAGGAACGTGCTGGCACAGAAATCAGAGGGTTGCGGGTTTGAATCCCACCAAGTGGAAAAAAATTTTTTGGAACTTTTACACAATTAATAATTTTTTGTAGTTTTCACTGTAAAATTTTTATTTTTTTTATATTTTTGTACACTCAAAAATTTATTTTTGAAACGAATAAAAATTTTTTATTTTAATTTTCTATTCATTTTTAATAAAATTTTATGGAAATATAAAAGTTCTAAATAAATATGTAATTCTTCAAATATTTTTTATTTTTATAAAATTGTAAACCACTTTGATCAAATTTTTACTAAATGTATTTAGAAACTAAATATAACAGAAATAGAAAAACCCTGTAAACATTTTAGTTAGAACTAGTAAAAATAAGTTAAAAATTACATTGCAGAAAAAACTATTTTTTTTATCTACTAATATGCTGCAAAATTTTTTTCGGATTTTATCAAGGTAATTCGTATTAAAAGTTAACTTAAATGTAACCAAAATTTTGTAAATTTAACAGTTTTATTTTTCCTTCTTAGCAAAAAACAATCTGCTAATATCAGCAGTTTTTTTGCAATGTCATTTTTAATTACATAATTTTTAGTAGCTTTTTCTCCTATTTTTACAGCTTTATTTCTTTCTATGAGTGTATTATTTTTATAAAAAAAAACACTTAAAAAAAACAACTTTATATATTTTCCAATATGCTATATATTTTTGTTAATAAAAATAGAAAGAAATAAATATAACAATTTACTGAACAAGATTGCTAAAAGTTATAAGAAGTTATAAGAAGCCATAGCATAAGGGGTAGAGCGTCTGCTTGAAATGCCAACGAGTGTGGGTTGAAACCCCACACGATGAACGATGTTTTCTTTTTTTTAATTAAATTAAAATACAAACAAATGAAAATGAACTTCCTTTTCATCAGCTCAAATATACTTACATAATTTGTTTCAAAAAAGAACAACTTCCCTCCTATGACAAGCCAATGTTAAATTCATCAGTGAAAACCACAAATTATCACTACTCCCTATTCATCTGTTGTTATGTTTTTACTACTTCTTTTTCCTCACTTTTTTTCCTGCGTTGTTGCTTTACTGTTAAAGCAGTTAAAAAGGCAACAAAGGTATTTACCTTTCAAATAACTAAAACTTCTGATATTTTTAGCTGTTGAAAAATAACTAACAAATGCATTAAAAATAACTACCAATGTCGTAAAATTAACTGATAAATTTGTACTACAGAAATATCAAAACAACTAAAAAAATCGGTAAAAACTACTGTTTTTTACAGTCAATTCTTTTTGTTTATAAAAGTATATTTTAATAAAAAAAATATTTTATTTCGATTACAAAAATATGTGTTATTACTTCAGCCTATTTAAAATTCGAAGTAAAAATTCCAAACCGTTCTCCAGTTATTATGCTTTTGTGCATTGGAGATACAATACAAGTCTCTGATTTTTATTTGCAAACTAGAAATATATCAATAATAACAAATATAAACTAAACAAGAATTTTTAAAATTCAGAAAAATTCAACGAAATTTTTTATTTTTTAATTAACCAAAAATAACTTTACTGTAAAATTACTGTTTTGGTAGTTGTTTATTAAGATATTAAAAATAACTGATTTAAGCAACTGTTACGAAATTACAGTACTTTTCGTTAGTTATTTTCTTAAATAAACGTCATAACAGTTGTTTTGTATTTTTCTATAGAAAAACAACTGTAATTTCTGTTAAAAACAACAACAACTACTGATTAATACACAAACAACTGTCATGAAGTAAGTGTGAAACTTTTTTGAATGTATAAATGAAATACGTCATAGTCAAGCATCTACGTTTTACGGGGAAGCATAAGTTTGAAAAATGAATAGTTATATTTTTTCCAAATTCATCTATGTATGTATATCTGTAAAGGTTTTATTTTTAATAGTAAAAGGCTTTATTTTTTAATAATGTAGGTTGATAAACTGCATCGGGTTTCTCTAATACTTAATATATAATTTGTTTATTTTTACTAGCAAACGCTGTAAAATTGCTTAGTTACAAATTTTATTTGTAAATAAATGTTTCCTTCTATTGAACGGCAGCAAATAGGCTTTGAATTCAGTGAACTTATTTTTTTCTTTAATTCACTGAACGTAATTTTATTTTTTTTTAATTCATTGAACGAAAATGAAATGAACGAATTCAGTGGTGAATTAATTCAGTAAGGAATTAATTCAGTAAGGAATTAATTCACTTTTTTTCGTTCGATTTATAAAATTGAACGCGTTCACCAGTGAATTAATTCGTAACAAAATAAATCAAACGAAAACAAATATGAATTAATTCCATTCAATATATGGTGCTTAGTGAATTAGTTCATCGAATTTTTAATTCAAAATTGAAAAATTTTTTGTTTAATTTTTCCTTTTTTTTTTTTTGTTTACTGGGGAAACTTATAAAACTATGTATATTATAACTGTTAAAAAAACTCGTTATTTTAAGTTAAGTGTGCTCCTTTACTTTTTGTGTGAAGTTCACTAAAATGAGAGTAAGGACAAAATCCTCTATCCTCAAAAGCACGGGAACGCACAAATTCACTTTTCTAACCCAAAACTTTATTTAAAAGAAAAAATAAATAAAATCGTATAGTTTCTGAAAAATCGCACAGATAGATATATTTTTTGCATTTGTGTATTCTTTGCTTAATTAAAATTTTAAATTTTTTTTCACAATGTTGTTATTTGTTTATCATTTCACCAGTCGTCCCTTTAACAATTTTCTGAAGTTAATAGTAAAAAGAGAAAGAGATGTTAACAGTAGACAGAGCAGAAAATTTTATAAAAATATCTGTAAGAATGCTAAAATATCTGTAAGGGCCTAAAGGGTTTTGAAACTTGTTTAATATTATAACTAAGAATGACTAATAACCATAAAAGAAAATTTCATTTTTAACGCATTTTCTAAGTTCTAAACTAAATTACATATATACATAGTTCAAGTGTAATTTGATATCTAGGTGATTTCAGTTTTCAAATATTTTAGTTTTTTGTCAATATTTAAAATTTGCTGCAATCCATTTGTGATATGGAGTATATTATTTTACCCATTTTCTGCCAAGCATGGATTCCGTGCGAATTTTCTGAAAATACTTGGTAGAAGGATAGGTAGACAGACGTCTCTTTAAATATATGTTGGTACAAAATGTAAACTATTTTAATACTGTCTCAAAGTTTTGTTACTTGATTTTAACAGTAAAATTACATTTTAACACTTTTTGGACAAATTTTTAATTTATTTTTCTGGTTTCCTTGTTCGTTATTAGTTTTAAAAGGTGTGTTTATTTTTGTTTTGTCTGATACAGAGTTGATAACTTCACGCAGTAGGATTGGCGGGGAAAACAGCTGTTTTCTTGCTGAATTAGAAAAGTTGCGAATGTGGAATAGGAGTAGAAAATAATAATTGCAAATAGAATGAAGGAAGTGAAAATTTTCTGATAGCCTGGTGTTTCATCCAAATTAGCTTTATAGTTTGGCCCAAAAATACATGGCTTTAATGGTGGATTAGATTGTCAAGGCCAATAAGATGGAGTTTATTGACCTGGAGAAACCACTTTTATGTTTATTTATGTTTCTTTATTTTATGAATTCATATTTTAAAAAACATAATAGAGCGCTAAAATAAAAGTATTTTTATGGCGGTATAGAAGGATAAATAGAGAAGTTAGGGTAAAAAGGATAGATATAAGATATAAGGTAAATAGGATAGATAAAAGATATTGATTAGTTTTAGGGGGCGGGTTTAGATAATTTGTAGCCTTACAAATTAACTTGCAAATGGCTTGGTGAAAAGTAAGTTTTCGCAGCAGCGCCACTTCTGCGAGAACTTTGAAACTGAACGGCTGCTGCAAAGAAAAGGACAATTTTGTTGGCAAAGTAAAGAGGACATAACCTCAAAGCTGAATATTGGAAGAAAAGTTCACCAAGCCATTGAAGGTAATTTGAAAAGGAAAAGGGGCACTTGCAAATTTCAGGGTAAGTTTGGTTGGTAATAGAAAATGGGACAGATTGTAAGGAAATTTTTGTGCATTTTTTAATAGACTCATCAATTGCCCGACGGTCAAAACTTCATCTATCGAAGATACAAGGATAGCTAAGGTAACCTTTGATTCGAGGGGTTGTAGTCCACGTCCGTTTTTGGTTGTCTGGGGCAACATTATTTGTTTGAACGACCGTTTGGTGTTTGTATAATTATCAACGTGTTGCTCGCTGTTTTTTTTTTGCTGGTTACCGGAAGATCCTGATGTAAGAAGGCGGGTTTGGTGAGTCCAAAAGAAAACATATTATATATATAGGTGTTAGTTTTTTTGTCTAATTGTGATTTATTTTTTTTAGATCGTCAGTTTTATTATATTATGGTGTATATAAAATATTATATACAAAGTTTTTTGAGTTTTTTTTTTATTGTGTTTTTGTTTGTTAGAGTTTTTTGTTAGTTTGTAGAAATTTTTATTGTTCAGCCCTCTTCCCAGGTGATCGGTCGATCCCCCCTGAGCTAGGCGGTCAGAATGGGTCATTCTGGGAAGCTTTGGTCAAGGGTTTTGCAACAAAGGTTTTATTACAATTTTATAAATTATCGGTAAGTGTAAATATTCAATGTAAATTATATCATTATTATTTTGATTTCCAATGGAGTGCGCCAATCCAATATAGTCTTAGACTAATTTCAAAGCGCAACAATAATTTCAAGTCCGATGGTTCCAACGCGAAATGAAAGTAAAACTCCAGAGGATTTTGCGAAGTAGATCGGGTTTTTATACCCTACACCACTATGTGGTCAGGGTATTATAAGTTTGTGCTGATGTTTGTAACACCAAAAAATATTGGTCGTAGACCCACCTTATAGTATACCGATTGGTTCAGAATTTTTTTTTATTTCGATTTAACGATGTCCGTCTGTCCGTCCGTCCGTCTGTCTGTCCATGCAATCTTGTGCGCACTCTACAGGTCGCAACTATTAAGATATTTTGATGAAATTTGGTACGCAGACCTATGTTGGCCCAAGGACGAACAAGTTTGATTTTGGTGAACATCTGTCCATGTTTAGACCTAGTGCCCATATAAGGGTCCTACCAAAATTATATTGTTTATACGCTGCAGGTCGTAAATATTAAGATATTTTGACGAAATTTGGTACACAGACCTATGTTAGCCCAATAACGCAGCCTATTGATTTTGGTGAACATCGGTCCATGTTTAGACCTAGTGCCCATATAAGGGTCCTACCAAAATTATACTGTTTATACGCTGCAGGTCGTAAATATTAAGATATTTTGATGAAATTTGGTACACAGACCTATATTGGCCCTATAACGCAGCCTATTGATTTTGGTGAACATCGGTCCATGTTTAGACCTAGTGCCCATATAAGGGTCCTACCAAAATTATAATGTTTATACGCTGCAGGTCGCAAATATTAAGATATTTTGATGAAATTTGGTACACAGACCTATGTTGGCCCAATAACGCAGCCTATTGATTTTGGTGAACATCGGTCCATGTTTAGACCTAGTGCCCATATAAGGGTCCCACCAAAATTATATTGTTTATACGCTGCAGGTCGCAAATATTAAGATATTTTAATGAAATTTGGTGCGCTGACTCACATTATAGAAAATTTTGACACAAGCCCCATTTTAACCCATTCGGGCATGCCGACTATACAATACCCTACACGAGTCTGGTGTATTGTATAGTCGGCATGCCCGACTTTAACCTTTTTACTCGTTTATGTTATGGCCTCTTGAAATATCTGTGTGGCGTGAAAGCCCAAAATTTTGGATATTTTTAGAGTTAGGAGTTCTCTCGCGTTCACGAATAAGTTAAATTTCAACTGTTCCTTTCGTTTCTTTTATTTTATTTGGAATTATCAAAACCATTGACATAACATAATCTTATACTGATAGAAAAAATCAGGAAAAAAATAGCAAACAAAAAAAGATGCTCAAAATTAGTTAACCCTCTAATGCCCAAGGCCGTCTTTTGGCGGTCTTCAGATTTTAAATAATTTTTGGCTAAATAACAATATCTTATTAAACAAGTTGTATTATGTCTATAGAAAACTTAACCGCCTACTTTTTTTGCCTTCACACTTTTTTTGTATAAGGAACGGTTTTCAAGCGAAAAGCATGTAAAGTGAAAATTTAGAAAATTTGAAAAAATTAACTTTTTAAAACAGAAAAAAATATTTGAAAAATTGCCAATAATACATTTACGATCTGGCGTACATTTCCGATAATAATGAAGCTAGTTTAGAGTCTCTAATTGTAAAATAAGTTTAAAATTTTTCTCCAGGACTCACAGGATAACGCCAGGATACGTAAATATATCTCTCTAACTCAAAAATTAGCCAACAGATTTTCCCGAAATTATACACAGATTATATACTTAGAGGTAGTAGTAAGCAGAACTAATTTCGATAAAATTTATTGATGTTTAGTGCCAAATTCGCCAAATTTCGTAATTTTGAAAAAGCGAAAATCGCCATAACTTTTGAAATAACAACAATTGATCAACAATTTTCGGTACGTAATTTTATTTTATTGAAAGTGTTATTTACAGCAAAAACCAAAATTATTTGACTACTGTGTTTCAAGATACATCTTCTACCTTTGTTGTGCTATATCGCCTAAATAAAGCGATAAATTAAAATTTTAATATTTGTTCCATAGTAGATTTTCAACGCCAAATATATGGTTTAAATATTATTGTAATGAGAAGAAAGAGCATTAGAGGGTTAAAAGGGGCCCTGCACACAAAGCTTTTGAAATTAGTAAATCTTTTTTGCCAAAAATAGGGTTTTCCCAATAGGTACTTGACAACTTTGAATTTAATTTTTGAACGCACTATTTCACTGATCATCTAACTGTTACTTTCCTTTTTTTCAGTAAACTCAACATTTTCATCATGGTAAAGTACACGAACGAACAACGTATGCAAAAATGTACTACCGAAATTCGGAGTCGGTGACCGCAACTTTAAGAGCGTTAACTCCAATTTTCGTCGTTATTCTCTCCCTAGTAGACAAGCAATAACAAGTTTGGTGGAAAAATTTGAGTCTACATATTCATTGTGTAATGCTGCCGTGCCAGTGAGACAACGGGTTTGTCGAAGTGACGAAAATATCGCTGCCGTTCAGGCGTCCGTAGCAAACGATCCAAATCAGTCGATTCCGCGGCGTTCTCAAGAACTGGGCATCGCCAAGACCACTTTATGGCGAATTTTGCGTAAAGATCTTGGTTTACACTTATACAAGATCAAGCTGACTCAAGAATTGAAGCCGATGGACCATTTGACGCCACGTATGTTATTTTATTTTAGGTTGTCAAGTCCTTATTGGAAAACCCTATACATATTAGTAAGATAAGTACAGAAAAAATGCAACTGTTAAATATACCTAATTTTAGTAATATTTGAGTTAAAGTTTGTTTAATTGAATTGCAAATTTACCTTGCTAATATCGGCAAAAAAATGTTGCTCAATATTAGTAGACAAAAAGCAGTAAAGAAATTGAATACAAATAACGGTCTCTCCTGCTACAATAAACAGAAATATTTACTAGAAAATATTAGACTACTTTCTACAGTGTATATTTTTATTCGCATTAAGAAAATCAAAAAACAAAAATTTTAAATTGTTTGTAATGGTTTAGTCGACTAATATCCATGGAATTTTGTAAATTTAAGAGATTTTTTCTTGCTGTTTGTATCTTTCTAATGTTTAGCAAACAGATTCTGCTGGATTCAGCTGTTTTTTTAGCAAACATTTTTAGTGTATGAACACCTGAAAAAATTTCTCGAATGAACGAGTGAGCTAGAAGAACACACTAGTTCAAAAATAAAATATATTGAAATGAACTGTGACCTATAATGCCAAATTCTAGTAATTTTTATTCCGATTGTTTGTTTGTACAAAATGTTTTATTTTGTGTAGAAATTTCCGGGTATCCTTACATTTTTACAAATCATAAACCGATTTCGACATTTTTTTACAATAGACTAACACTCAGGGAATACTCCTACTAATGCGAGTGCATTGTTTTAGAATTAGAAAAATAGAACAGATTTCGACAATTTTCAACACCAAACTGCTAATAACAAACAATTTGAATAAAAAGCAACTGATAGTGCGTCTTTGTGACGAGAACGTGCTTAAAATAGACCCATGTTTCTAGAGGCCATCAAATTAAAATCAGAGCTAGATTTGCAAAACCCTTTAAGGGTTTTGTTTTAGCAACAGTGTACTTTCCTTTCACGTTAGAAAAACTGAGGCTTACCGCGATAATCATTTTGCAAGATCTAAAACCGCAGAATCTATTTTTGTTAAATATATTACAAGAAGCTTATTGGAGAAATCCGAATTTATATGTGACGCGCAAAATAGAAAGCGACCTAAGGTCAGGACAGCATGGGATCGCTCTCATTCGATGCTCAAATGTTGTCCACAAAAAAAAAAACTGATTTTTTTACCCTTAGGTCCCTTTCTCTATGCGCTGTCACATATATGTATTTAAATTACAGTCTCTTCCAGAATATATTTCTTGTTTCTTCTAAAGTACGCTTTTTCATGGACAGTTAATAATAGCTGTATTTTGTCTCATACCTATCAACGTTAAGTATTTAAAGCAAATCTACGTTAAACCAATTGTAGTACAAAAAAATTTCAAATTTTGCCGTTATAATCGAACGATCGTCAGCAAAAGTTTTTAGGAAGTAACGCGAATAAGTTACATTAGATGTGAAAATGTATAAACGCTGAGTTTTCAACGTTGATAATTATCCGTGTTGAAAGTTAACGTGCATACGAGAAGTAGTATGTTAGTTTTTGTCTTAAATGTATTTTTATGCAATTTGAGTTTTTTTATGAGTTAGGGGATATAGTTAAGTCGAAAACACAGCTAATATTAATTTAAAAAAAAATATGAAAAGACAACATTATAATGCTTAACTTAGGGTGGAAAAAAAATGTCGAATTATGCCAAATTATCACCCTATAGTAATAGCTTGTGCCTGCAAGCAGAGAACTGCTCATTTTTAAGGAAAACCAAAGGCTAATTTATCAAATTAATGAATTGACGAAAACTATTAGTAGTAACACTAAAAAATAGCCACTTATCAATTAAAAGGTGCGAAAAGAATTTCAGTTTCCTATTTGCAGCCACATTTTATAAATTTTTTCTCAGTAAATGGGAGGATTGCATTTTATTTATTTTCTAACCTCTTTGATTATTATCAGTGTTGCCAGAACTTGGTTACCAAAAATGGCTAAATTTATGGAAAAAAATGACTAAAATAAAGCAAAAAATTTGCTGAAAAATTTTTAAGATGAATCTCCCGATTTTCTTTAAAAATAAATTTAACACAGTGAAACCTACCAAAAACATTAATTCCAGCAGTCATTTCACACAATTTTTGAGCAGCTGCTCTTTTGAAAATTACCTAAAAGTAGGGAATCATCTCTTAGTCAAATGATACTTAATAACGCATTTTTTTATAGTTATGAAGGATTTTAGACCTCTCAATAGCGAAGAATTTTTATTATTTCTTCCACCGAATATTATACTTTCATTTTGGACTTTTTGACCTATCTCGCTTAATTAGCTAGTTAGTAGTCGAGATATGGGCCATTTTATTAAGTGGAAAATTTTTACTAAAAATTTCCGAGGGTCCAAGGCTTCACCAAGGACCATTTTTGGATAGAGATAACGTTTTTATGGTTAGTATTCGAAATGTTCGTCAATTTTGCTATATCTCTGTTAGTTTTCGAGATATGGGCCATTTTAAAAAATCGGGAGGGAAAGAAATATCGCCATCTTTAAAACTTCGGATACATTGGTGGCGCCATCTACCGGGTAATAACAGAAACATGAAAACATTATATTTCAACAATAAATTGTGTAAAATTTAACGAATGGGTTCTTAAAAATTAGTTATCAATAATTTTGTAAATTAACACTCAAAATAAGTTAAAGTACTGAGGATTTTCAGTATTGTGTTAAATGAGGATAACTAAAATCTTTGTTTAAATCAGTGTTTCAACTAAAAATTTCTTAAATATTAGTCAAATCAATGTGAAACCAGTTTGCAGATTTTTTTACTAACGTATTATTTTAAGTGTATTCAGTTGACTTTAAGTATGTTTTATAATTAAATCCTGATATTTTTAACGCAATTAAATGCAAATTTTGGATTTTTTTTAATTAAACAAACAGGTTTTCTTCAATCAAACTTTTACAACGTTTTGAAATTTATTTTTGTTCCGTCTTTTTTTAAAACAAAGTAGGTGTTTCAAATTTGTATGAATACTTATTATGTGCAATTTTATTTTAATGAACCGGATATGGACATGCCTTCAACAGATTATTGTTCACAATTTGTTAAACAAGATTTCGAATTTTAGCATATTTAATGTAATTAATTTGGCAGATTCAGCAAAATTCCTTAATTTAGCTATAATTTCACGCTCAAAAATTATATTTTGTACAAAAACGAAAAATGGCTAAACATTTCCTAAAAATGTCTAATGGCTAAATCCAAATTTTTCTGGCTAAACGTGTTCAAAAATGGCTAAATCTAGCCATAAAATGGCTAAATTAGCAACGCTGCCTAGCATACAAAACTATTCAAGATTTTTACAAAAAAAAAACTATAAACAAAAACAGTTTCTATGGGCACCAAATTGCCTAAAAAAGATTTTAGAAAACAGTTTTCGCAATTGAATTTCGACTCTATTTTATCTATGAAAACTTAAGAAACTTGGTCATTTGCTATTTGATTTAAATAAAAAATAAATATTTTTTGTTACATTTTTTTTTTTAAACTTTGTTGCTTTCGACGTATTTTGTTTCAAAATTTGCAAATCATTTCGGGGGGCTCAAGCCCCTCCCCCCCCCTAGCTACGTGCCTGGCTGCGATAATATGCTTAGATTTTGGAAATCTGGTGAAGTGATTTTATCAGATTTACAAAATAGGAGAATAAGTGAAGTTTTCAACTTTTATGCAATGATTTCGTGAATCCTTCGACTACTCAAAACAATTTAGTACACTGAGAGTATTATCTGAATGCTATTAATGAATTTTTGCATTAAACCAGTGAAGTTGCACTGGAACTCGTCGATTGAAACTTTTCATTGAATAAATGGAATTTTTCATTAAATGTTGTGAAAAATTTCATTCTATTTATTAAAAGTTTCATACACTCTATGAAAAAGTTTCGTTAAAACTAGATTCATAAAATTTGAGAAATTTTTCACTTTGTGAAAAAAACTTCATTAGTTTACTGAAAACTTTCACCAAAACTCGTCCAGCAAAATCCTCTCTGTGTATGGTTATAAAATCTCAAAGTCTATGTCTTAAAACTAAATTAAAAATTACAAGCAGTTTATTCAGATATATGAATAAGAAATTTTAAAGAAATAACTGGCTTTTTGGTAAAAGATAAATTTGCTAATATTTAAAAAAGTAGAGCTAATTTTTAAATCTGGTGTTCACATTCGTGATGTTAATCCTTAAATCCATCGGAATTAGTGTGTCCGATGTATTTGTAGTGTTGTACTGTGTAATTAAAGAAAGGCTCCGTTAAAAATTACACTACTAATTATAAATATAACGTAGCTAAATGAAAGTTTTCTTCATTATATGATCAAAATTTAAATAAACAATTTTATTGTAATAAATAGTACGAGAGTCAAATGACCTCGTTTTAAGCCAAATTAAATAAAAATATACGAGTAAAAACAAACGACACATACACAATGAGGAGACACAAGAAACGAAGAATACATTTTAAAGAAAAAAAAAATGTCACGAAGTCTTAACAAAAGACCAGTACAATTGCTTACAAAAAAAAAGATGGTCTACTAACAAGAAATATACGAAAATAAAGGAACTCAAGGGAAAAAATGTCCTTGAACACATAAATTGAATAAATAAAATATAAGGATAAGGTTTTGTTATGAAAAGATAAAAGAAGTTAACTGCTTTCAAACGTAATTTAAAAACATTTTCCTAATTACGGGCTTAGCTTTCGTTTGGGGTATTTTGGGTGTTGAGCATGTTTCTTCAGTTAAACTTAAAAAAAATAATTTAAAGTATTTTAATGATTTATTAATGAAATATGAAGAAAAAATAACAAATGCCGCTAAACAACAGCTGTTAATTTTTGGAAATATAGGCAGAATAAGAGTATAAATCAACTATACGCAACCCGAAGTATCATGAAGAGAAAATACGAAATCTTGTTCGTTTTATATTGTTTTTGTATGCCATAGTGATTTGGTGAGGCCATCCGCCGCTTCGCATTAACAACATTGCAAATGAAGAGTTTAGTTCTGTTTTCAACCCCGACGAAGTGGGTTTACTAACGTCGCCGCGTTTGTTGTTTACACAAAAAAAAAAACAAAACAAAAAAATGTTTGAGAATATTTAAACAAAAACAATTTAATAAAGAGAGCTTTAACAAAAATGTTAGTATCGCAAGAGTTTTAAAATGTTAATAACAGCTCCTAATATTTAGGAATAAGAGATATAGAGAAAAAGAGCTGTAATTTTTCATTAACAGTTTTATTTTCTTATGTGTGTTTTGTGTTCTTTTTCTTTTTGACAGATTTTTTTTATTACGCCAGTATAGCAAACGGCGACGTGCATTTTTAACGCAAGTGAAAATTTTCTTTGCTTTTTAATTTATTTTAAAACTAATAATAGTTTTCCATTGTTTTGAAAGTAATTAAGATAAAGTGTAAAAATAAAAAAAATGTTACTGTTTAAAATATATAAAAAAAACATGGATTATCAAAAATACAATTTACACAAATGATTTACTAATTTGCCATACCTTTTGTTATAACATTCGCAATTCTCACAATTTTTTATGGCTTAATTCAATGAAAATGTTGCCAAATGTTTTTACCTAATTGAAGTTTTTTCACAACTTTATATTTTAAGGAAAATTTGTTATCGTTGTTGTTGTTTTTTTTTTTTTTTTGGTATGGGAAAGTGAATTTTCTATAGTTTTCCATTTTGTGTCTTCGTTTTTCGTTTCGTTTTTATCATTTATCGGTTTTTTCGGTCATCTTGGTCTCTATCGGGTATTGTTGTGTCTCTTTGGTTACGTTTTGTGTTTTTTTTTAGTGTTCGTTTTTCATTCGGTTGCCAATTATGTTTACGACTAAAGATATTCGTTAATTTCCGTTTTGTTGCGTTTCCTTTTCACATTAAACAATGATTTCTTTCGAGGTTTATTTATTTTTCATTTATTAAAGAAATTATTACAAAAAAAACATGGCTGTCGTTAGTTTGTAAAAACCGTTTTTCTCTTTTATGGTATTCTCATCTCACTTTTGGTATTAACGCTCTCAATAAAAAGAAAAGAAAACAAAAAAAATATTAAACAAAATAAAAAGAACATATTTTAATTAAATTTATTGTAAAGTGAAAAAGTATTAAAAGTGTTACACATTTAATAATATCTCTCTCATTTATTTAGTAAAATTTACTTTCAAATTACCATACAATAGTATGCAAATGTTTGTTTTTGTGCAAAATATTATTATAAAGAAATGCAGAAAGAGCAAAACAAATATTTCAATTTTCTTAATTATAACCTATAAAATAAAACTCCAAAATAAAAAAAAATAACTGAAGGAAAATCACAAACAAAAAAGAAAATCTTGTGTCATCATCATAACAAATGTCAATTGATTATATATACTTAACAGTAGTTTTGTTGATTTTTCACTGTGCTGTGAGTGTGAATTTTTTTATTTTCTTCGTCGTTTTCCCCATTCTTCATTTTATTTTATGCATTTGGGGAAAATCATTTGTACAAATATTGTATGCTATTTCGAAACATAATTAAGGATTACTGTTTCGCTTTAACATGGAGAAAAACAAAACATAATTAATTATATAAGTTATGGGGTTTATAATATAGTCTTTGCTGAAGCTTTTGCGCACGTGCAATGCGGTATACCGCTTAAATTTTAGATACGTATGTATGTACATTATCAACAGTATAATGCTATTCCTTACCTAGGTTAAACTCCATTACTTATAGTCTGACTAGCCATAGTCTGGATGTGAAACAAATTACATGCAAAACAATAACAAATAAAATTTGTTGTTATCTCACATGTGATTCGTGTCATGTTCGCACAGATTCATGGCTAGTCAAGAATATACTTTAAGGATGGGGACCAAGTTATATACAAGTAGATTTTTCATACAAAATTCAATATGATAATCCAGTAGATTAAGATGTAATTTACACTCAAAAAAATAAGTTAGTAGAAAAATTTTTAAAACGTCTTGCACTGAGAGAATTATCATCACTTCAGTAATGAATTTCTTCATAGTTTCAATGACAACTGTCAGTGGAACTCGTCCATTGAAACTTTTCATAGAATTTATGAAACAGGTTTCATCAAAGTCAATGTTTATAAAAAGTTCATAAAATTAATGAAACTCTTCATAAAATTAATAGGCCACTCCTCCAATGAGTAAATCATTCAGCCAATGAAGACCCTCATAAAATCTATGAAGCAAGTTCAGTTACTATTATTTATTATAGTTGGTTGTTGTCGTTGCTAAGCTGGAGTGGATAAATAAAAAGTATTTAACAAATGCAAAAAGCTTAATAAAATTGTAGCATATTTTACGGATGTACAAAATATATCTAATGAAAGAATTCATTAAATTAAAAGATGCATAAAATTTTATAATAAGCTTAATTCAATTAATGAAATGCCTTATTAATGTTTCGAAAAAATTAATATGATTTATAAAAAAATTTCATACCCAAAATTAATAATAAAAAATTAATTTAAAAATTATGAAAGTTAATTCTCTCAGTATGGAAATTAATGCACATCATTAAACTCGGCCTTATGGTTACATAAAACTATGGTCTGTATTTGAGAACTAAATGTTTAATATAAAATTCTAATTGTATGAAAATTTTTAAAAATTAATGAAATCATAATTTTATAAAAAAATTAAAAAAAAGTAAAGAACATTTTCATTAATTTTCTAAGATCTAATATATGAAATTCAATGATTTTTTTTTAACGAAATTATGAAATTTTATGAAAGAAAAGTTATGAAAAATTGCATAATATTAATTAGATATTATATATGTACACAATGAAATTCTTCATTAATTCTACGAAAAAAATCCTATGAAATTATATGATTAATATCATGAAGGATAATTCTTTCAGTGTATATCAAGTGTACTAGTTTTCAGAAAACTTTTTTGCTGAAGTTCCGTTTTCAGCATAAGTTTTAGTTATATTTTTTTAGCACTAAACTAATTTTGAACTAATGTTTTACTAATTTATTTTGCTACAAAAATTGTGCTGATAACCGCATTTATAGCGTGGACGACAACCAGATAGACAAGATGTAGATGTCGCAGTTTGTCTAGATTTAGTACAGACAATGGAAATGATAAAAAAAGACAACTCTACACAATTTCTATATTTAAATTTTCAGCAAATAAATTAACTAAAAAAAATTTCTCTACAAATTTTTTGAGTTTTTTTTCAGTCTACTAATATTGAGCAAAAAGTTTAGTGATTTTAGCAAGGATTTTTTTCATTTGCAATCGACTAAGTCTTTTACTTATATTACTATTTTTTTGGTAAAAATCAGCTAGCTGATTTTTTGCAAGCATGCTCCTGACTAAAAATTTGCTGACACAACAATATTTTTTGCTGACTTTACTGACTTTTTTTAAGGGTAAACATACTGGAACGAAGTAACAACTTGACGCTACTGAAATTTGTACAACCTTAACTCCAAATTTGATGACAAAAATATCAAACAAAAGTAATTATTTTCCAAGAGTTTGTGAACTATATTTATTTATTCGGGAGGTATAGGAATCATTTATTCTACCACATAGTTCCAGCATTTTTTATCATGAGATAGTTTTTAATGGTCATTCGAATTTTTTGGCTCAAGGCGGATTTTTAGCACTTTTTCTATATTTTTTTTTTTTATTTTTGTTTTAATAGTAAATATATCATTAAAATATAACAACAAACAAATATAGAAAAACTGCTAGAAATCAGACTTGAGCCAAAAAATTCGTATGGTCATTAAATTTTTAATGCAGCCAACTTGACGAAACGAATGATGCAGAAGTTCTTATTTTTGGGGCTACTTTCACGTGCAATTCTCATAATTGAGTCCCAAAATCATGTGTTGTACTGTGTTATGTATCAAATCGGAAGTGGTGTTTGATTGCTACAAAATTCTGCTGAAATCATGCACCACACAGAGGGAATTTAGCTGGACGAGTTTTTTGAAATTTTTCAGTAAACTAATGAAGTTTTCTGCACAAAGTAAATGAAAATTTCCTTAAATTTTAAGAAAAATATTCATATATTTTATGAATCCAGTTTTAATGAAAATTTTGCATTCAGTGTAGGAAACGTTTACTAAATAGAATGACATTGTTCACAACATTTTATGAAAAATTCCATTAATTCAAGGAAATGTTTCAATGGACGAGTTCCACTGGAACTTCATAGGTTTTATGCAGATAATTCATGCAGATAATTTCCTAAGTGCATTGAGAATGTCACGCTTATTTTGGTATCCGACAGGTACATGAATAGAAAAAAGTCACTTTTGTTAAAGTTACTAAAAATCTGTTCAAAGGGGCCCTGCAAAAAACTACTAAAATAATTTTTATTGATTTTAGGAGGACAGTTGTTATTTTCGTTTAACTAAATTTAACTTAAATACACTTTAAATTTTGTTAATATAACAATTTTCCTTGCTATTATTGTCTACCAATTTTCTTCAAAATTGTTTGCTGATTTTAAAAAATAACTCAAACAAAACCAAAATGGTGTAAGTTCAACAGATTTTTTTCTTGCTGTCTTATTTTACTATTATTTAGCAAATAGATTTACTGATAGCAGCAGTATTTTTCTGCTATTTGTATTGATTTATTATTATTACTGTAGTCCTCCCCGCTTAAGTGCGCCAAAACACGTACACCAGTCTGGTTAAAACCCAACCAATGTTTGGATCCGAAATTCGAATGGGTTAAAATGGACTTCTGTCAAAATTTTCATAAAATGGTAAAAGAAAAAAATCAGACATATGAATAGCCCATATGGGCGATAGGTCCAAATATGGACCGATCCTTTCTAGAATCAATAGGCTTTGTCCTTTGGATCATATGAGTCAGCGAACCAAATTTAATTGAAATATCTTCCTATTTGCGACCTTCAGCGTGTCAAAAAGCCAATTTGGGGGGGGGGGGGACCTTTATACGGGCACTAGGTCTAAACATGAACCGATTTTAACCAAAATCAATAAACTTCGTGCCGACAAATTTCATCAAAATATCTTAATATTTGCGACCTGTAGAGTGCGCACAAGAATGCATGGACAGACAGACGGACACCGTTAAATCGAAATAAAAAGTGAGTCGATCGGTATATTATAAGGTGGGTCTAAGTCCAATATTTTTTGGTGTTACAAACAT
This sequence comes from Leucophora obtusa, assembly GCA_949987735.1. Classification (NCBI taxonomy): domain Eukaryota; kingdom Metazoa; phylum Arthropoda; class Insecta; order Diptera; family Anthomyiidae; genus Leucophora; species Leucophora obtusa. The sequence goes on from OX465297.1 coordinate 29,519,436, forward strand.
CAGCACAAATTTATTATAACCTATCCACGTAGTGGTGAGGGTATAACTAAATTTATTTTTACCTAAAACTTAAAATTTTAAGGAAGTTTCTTTTAAAGGAAAGAATTAAGTTTATTGTAAGTAAACCGTGTAAAAAAACTTTCAATAAAGAAAAATAAGTTCGTTTTATTTCTACAAAATTTTCATAAATGCGTTATTGCGCAATTATCCGAATTTACGGGTAAATGATTCCACGCTTAAATGCGCCATAAACTCGACACATTTGAAGGCGCATTTAAGCGGGGATTTCTTAAATCTATTTGGGATTAATAATTTATATTAAAAACAAATTACTGATTGATCACGAAACAAAAATTAAGAGTAAAGGCGTTGTGAAATATTTTGATTCAAATACGATTAAAACTTTTAACAATTAATACTTTTCAATAAATTTTGGCTGATTTTACAAATTTCCCGCCTACAAAGAGAGAATTTAGCTGGACGACTTTTAATAAAGTTTTTCAGTATTTTAGTGAAATTTTCTTCACAAAGTAGATGATATATTTCTTAAATTTTTAGGAAAAAGCTTCATACATATGTACGTATATTTTATGAATCTAGTTTTAATGAAAATTTTTCATTGAGTGTGTGAAACTTTTAATAAATAAAATTAAATTTTTCCATTAATTCAATAAAAAGTTTCAATGGACGAGTTCCAGTGAGACTTCATTGGTTTTATGCAAAAGTTCATAAATACGAGTATAATGCAGATAATTATCTCAGCGTATAAAGGGCGGATTATGGGACCGTAAACGTAAATGTGATGTAACTGTACCGTGCCGTAGCTAAAAAGTACACTTATAGATTATCGTAAACGACATTACTATTTAGCATCTATTTCATGTGGTTTTATATTTTATTCTAAATTTTTCCATGTATTTGTTAATTTTTATTCCTTATTTGTTGTTTGAATCAATTTTCTTTATTCATTTTATATTTTTTCCGACTAAAATCATTCAGCTGTTTCGATGCCGGATAGAAAATTCTGATTTCAACAGAATGATCCGGCAAGTTCGTTTACATTTACGTGTTAGTAACCATTCGTATACATTTCTTCTTATGGTATCGGAACAGCTGATTCGTTACAGATACGTTTACGGTTGGGTAACTCAGCCTTAAGTTTCGAAGTTTGTAGATTATATCCTGTTAAACTTCGACAGGCTAAGCAGGAATTCAATTAACTTTTACAACTTGGCATAATGCAACGATCAAAAAGTCCTTGAGTAAAAAAGTTATATAATACCCTACACCAGTCTGATTTAAAGCCAACTAATGTTTGGATCCGAAAATTTGGAGCGTGAAAATTCCAACTTTTTTCTTTTTTGGACCAGTCTAATATACATATATATTTTTGGGCAACGTCCGATAAAGTGCACTTTTGCCAAAAGATTAGATCTGATCAGCTCGCATTAGATCTGATTGTACTTGATCTAATTAGATCTCAAAATTGGGGACAAATTTCCGGATCACTTTACATATGAACAGATGTGTCACTAGATCTAATTAGAATCCATCATATCTAATTAGATCTAAACAGATTTGATCACATCTTATCTTTTTTACACAGGTATCGCAAAAATGGTTTACTACTTTTTACACTATTAACTTACCCGGTAAATTTTTCACCAATTAAACTTTAAAATTATTGCATTCCGATTTCATTAATAATCTTAAGGAGCAATTCAGAGCAATAAAATTTGTATCTGGCATTAACCATTCTGCTAATAAACCTTTTATATTCAAGGATCTAAAAAACACAACATACATAGGTATGCTTTTGTCTGCACGTCCACTGTGGGCCAGCATCAACGAATTTTGGCCAAAACTAGAATACTGAGTAAATGAGATAAAAAAAGAACCCAAAGGGGTTTTGGGATTTGCTGATCACGAATCTGAAATAAAAAACGTTAAATTCAAAATGGCGGATCTAAGATGGCAGTGATGAATTTTTAGTTTTAAATATATTGAATTTAAAATAACCGCTAATTACAAATCTGAAATTAAAATGAAATTCAAAACGGCGGATCCGTTTCATTGAATTAAATTGGCGACCATAAATTTAAAACTGTAATGTATTGGAAAATAAATTATTTCTTATGTAGGTCTTAAGATCGCTGATAACGAAGCAGAAATGACAAAATTTTTAATTCAAAATGTCGGATTCAAGATGGCGATAATAAATCCTAAATAAAAAATTCAATACTTTAACTGGTGGATCCATATTTACTCGTAACCGATTTGGGTAAGTACTAACCATTTTCATAAGCAGCTCTTAGCCCATAAAACTTTTTCGTTCATGGTTGTCAGGACCCACCGCGATAAGGTTACATGTTTTAGAGATTCCATTGTTTTTTATATTTTTTAGGGTTTTTAATTTTTTATGTTTATTTATTTTTTATGGCTTTTTTATATAGATATGTATGAGCAATTCGATACACTCAACCAAAAAAGTCTGTAATGGCTACTGAAAATGTTGCTGTTATTACGGGAAATTTAACTGTTTTGAGCCCAGCGGTATTTTTTTGCTAATTTTAGCAACACATATCTGTTGATCTGTAGTACAACAAAATTAGTAGAAAAATTTAGTAGCCGCTACTAATTTTAGCACAAATGTTGTAAACTGCAATTCAAAATCGATTTGCTAAAATCAGTTAAAAAATTTACTAAATACCAATAATTTTAGTACAATGAAATTAGTATAAATAATTAGTTGCCTCTACTAAATTTCAGTAAATTGTTGTAAACTGCAATTTAAAATCAATATGCTGAAATTAGCAAAAAATGTAGTCAAAAATAAACAAACTGTAAAATATAAAAAAAAAAACTTTTTTTTTTCTATTGTAACAAGTGTATAATGAAATTTGGGATCAAAATTGCAAACGATTCTCCAGTTATAACTTTTTATGCATTGCAGATGCAATAAAATTTTCTGAGTGTTAAAACCAATCAGCTCTGTTTTTGGTAAACATTCCCATAGACTACCTATAGTAAATGCCTTTTATATATATTTGTTCCTTTTACTCCTGCAAGGAGCATAGGGCCGCAAATGCCTTTTAGTCTCCGTAAAAAAGTTTTCGAAAATTGTCAGAATTTATCGCATCCTGAAATTCGCGCAACATTAAAATTAATCAGCTCCAAAGTAGTACGCCCGGATTAAACAAAGTTATTATTTTATGGGAACAAAGTTGTTTTAGTTGTCAGAAAGCTAAGATTCAAAGATATAACAAACAAGTCTCCTGCTGGTTATTTCCATGAGATAGAAAACCCTTTAGAATATATTCATAATGATTCGATTGGTCCATTGCTACGTTCCAACGGTTATACTCGTAGTTCATGTTTATCTTGTATCGATTGATTCTCAAGGTTGCCAGAAGTTATGTATTTAAAGAACATAAAAGAGGATGCTACTGCCGAAGCACTTGTGATTACAAATTCGGTGTTCCATTAACGATAACTTCTGATCAAGGCAAACACTTTCGAGTGCGAGCTCTTTAAGGAATTTACGAAATTTCTAGGATTCGAACCACTCCATGCCACCCTTCATTCAACGGAATGGTTTAACGTTTTAACAGAAGTTTAGTCTGCAATTCGAAGCCTTGCAATTTAAAATTGGGCCGACTCTGTTCCAACGATTCTTCTTGGTTTAAGGACAACTCTAAAGGAGGATATCGGTTATGTACCCGTATAAAAAAGATCGGCTAAGGTGCACTTCAAATGCAATGAACAAAGTGGGCCCTATTAACAAATGTTTTCAAATAAAGAAGAATGCATTAAAAAGTGTGACTATTTGCCAAAAAAATATATTTCGCGCGATTTTTTATAAAAAAATCCATTCCTGTTGGCTGTAATTTAGTTGCAGCCAACTTCACACTAGAGCTTTATGTTAATCTTCGATTTTTCAACATTTTAAATTGTACGTCCGACGTATTTACCCTGTTTCTTCAAATGTAATAAATGATATGATATAAATTTTCGAAACGATTGCAGAGAAAAATTATATCAATTGCATTGCAGTGGAGAACACTTGCAAAAAATACTATAGTTTTCTCTTCAAAAAATACAACAGATTGGGTCATATGAATAAAACTTAGCAATTACTTCGAAGTAATTACTTTGGGCTTAGGAATGGCTTTTAACTCCAAATTTACCAATTGGCTGGTAGAATAGCATGAAATGTAAACGAAAATTAAAAAATTAAATTTCTAGTCTACTCCCAAGCAGACTAGATTTGTGAAGTAATTGCTTAAAAAACCCTGTATTTCCCCCTATTAGTAATATCTATTTTTTATTCATATGAGCCATTATCACCAACTAATTTTTTCTACAAATAATTAAACTTTCTTATTTACTAAAATTTTTGTTGGCTTTTGATTGCTTAATTAAAATCAACACTAAAATCGTCATTTGATGGCAGACATCGTGACATGCAAGTGTCAACGATATCATGATATTGCAGTAATAGGCTCATTTTGTTCCTATACGTGTTACCAAATCCCACACAAATTTTGACATTGGGCATGCTAAATATTAACTCTTTCCATTTTTTCAACGTCGATAATGTACGGGCAACTGTCAGATTGTGTACAAAAATATGTTGTCGTTTTTTTCGCCTTCATATTAGGTTGCGTTTACATCTGCACCGAAATCTCGAGATTTCGATATTCACCACTTTGAATAAGCAATGAAGGAAAGCTTATAGATGTTCAATTTTGAGTACAGTAAACATATTTAGTTCTAATAAATACATTTTCCAAAAAAATTAAAGTTAATACGCATATCTTCACTGTTTTTTCGGAGTGGTGAATATCGAAATCTCGGGATTTCGGTGCAAATGTAAACGCAGCCTTAAGTGTGAGCAACAAAACAAGGCTAATATTGAAATTAAGTGTCTTCAAATGCAATGAAAAATGCCATAAAATTTACAAATTACACACAAAGCAACAACAAAATGTTATCGTTGTTGTTGACTTGTGTGTTTTTTTTTTTCAAATTCCATTGCACATTTCATTTCATTCTGCTAAATAGTAAAAAAAAAGAAAAATGTGCAAAAAATAAATAATTAGTAGGATAAAAATCACAAAAAATAAAATTTTCAAAGTTTTTTTTTCGATTTTGTTTTTAATGCAAATAAAAATCAAGCCTTCTGAGATCAGCAGTTTTCTAATATTTTAGCAAATATTTCTGTTGATTTTCGCAGTATATACTGCTGTTTGCATTCAACCAAATTTAACTTAAAAATAACAAACGTTTTCTAGATATAACGGTTTGTTTTTGCTACTTTTAGTCTACTAATATTTAGCAAAAATTTTTTTTGCAGATTTTACAGTATAATTTGCGATTTTCAATTAACTCTAATATACCTAACAAATCTTACAAATTTTTTGTTTAAATTTTTCGCTTGCACCGCTATGTATTTATTTGTTTATGATACATTTTTTTCAGCAAATGAAAAATATTACAAATTTTATATATCACAATATACTTACCTCAAACTTGCGTCTTGGAATTTTTCTCTAATTTCGTTTAAAGCTTTAGAAGCACCCACGACACTACTAGAATCTAAACACGCTTTTTTAATACAACTGAGGGCCTTTAACTCCTTATTAGGGTTCTATAAATCGACTAATCGATTAATCGACTTTTTGCGAAAATTTTCGACTTTTTGAAAGTCGACTTTCTTGTGATGCAAAAGTCGAAAAGTCGACTTTTGCTTTCGACTTTTTTACTTATTACCATATGGCTAAGAAGTAAATTTTGTTTTTGCTGATATAACACATTAGAAAAAATTAAGCAAGTGTTGCTAATCTATTGGAAAACAAAACAGTGAAATATGACATAAAAACTCTAAAATGTCTACGACACACAGTGGTTTAAACTGAGAGAAGTGGTAATACATGCACAACTTCTAAACTAATCGTCCGATTTGGACAAAGTTTAAAGGCACATCTACACGAGAGAGAAAACTTCTAGAGATAGAGCAAAAAACACCTCTAATTAGCTTTATTGTGAATGATTTAAGCTATTTAGAGGTGTTTTTTGCTCTATCTCTAGCAATTTTCTATCTCGTGTAGATGTGCCTTAAATAATATTGTAGAGTAGGAATAAGGCTTTTGGAAAATTTTGTAGTCACACATGGGACACCTATTTAGCACCAGCTTGCAAAGTAGATCACCTCGAGTGTAAACAAGCTTTCGGAACCTTTGGCTTCTTAAATTGTCGGCCGATTTCAATGACTTTAGACTTTTTGAATTATACTTAGGGCGAGTAACTTTTTTCCAATGTAACCATGGTTAAACGTTAACCCCAGATATTTTCATATAAATTTGAGATTAAAAACTGTTTATTTTGGGATAAGTTAACAGGTTTTAATTAACAATGTTTCAACAAAACTTTTCGTTAATTTCAGCAGGATAGAATATTATTGGCATTTAACTAAGTTTAACTTATAACAAAAAGTTTATAGAAATAACAGTTTTTTTTTCGTACTGTGTTTGTCTACTAATATTGAGATAATTTTTTGTTTTGCTAATATGAGAAGGGTAGTTGTCATTTAAAACGAACTAAAAAATAACCCAAATAATGCTGAAATTTTGTAGAGTTTACAGTTTTAAGACGAATGGGGGAAGTTACAGTTTTATTTTTTCTGTTTTATTTAACAAAAATTTACTAAACAGATTCGGCAGTTTTTTCTGCAGCGCCATTTTTAACTAATTTTTGGCATCTTTTTCTGCTATTTGTATAGATTTATTTCTATCAGTATATTAATATTGCTGGAGTAAGTCATAAAATCAAAGTGAAATTTAAAGAAAATGTAAGCCTTGACTTTGATTTCACTTAAATTTTTGTAGCGCTTATTGGGTAAATCTTAAAGCATAACTTGTCAGAATAGGTATCTGCCGATAGCACAGATGATCGTAATCAAAACAGAGGACCCAAAAATTTAAAAGCCTATAGCCCCTCTAGAAAAATAGTCTAGCTACGCCGGTGTATGCAATCTACGCTCAGCATTTGTCGAAAGCGAGAAAATTTTTTAACTTAATTTTAAGTTTTCACAGGTGCGTAAAATGTAGCTCCCCAATTCTTTTAGAAAGGGAAATTATTGTACTTGTTTACAATTAATCCAACCTTTTAACCTTCATCGTTTAAACATGCATTTTTTACCAGTTTAAAGATTAACTGGACAGTTAAAAGTTTAACTCTGCCAGTTTAAAATACCAAGGTGACGCTCACGCTGTAATAAAATGCGGTGATTACAAAATTGGTTTTGTAAAAGCCTTAAGCCTTAACCCTTAAATGCATGATCTCTTCAATTTTAACCATTTTTTTATATATGATTTCTAAAAGCGTGTATATTTTCGGAAAAATACTAAAAAAAAATTATTTTAGAAACAAGGTGACTTATTGAAAAATATGGTTTTTTTATCAAATATATTATTATAGCTAAAATGTGATTATTTTAACGAGTATGAAAAACAGAAAAAAATATTTAAACTATGAACTATACATTTATTGTCGCCAAAATTAATTTTATTGCGAGAATATCACTTTAAATATTTAAACAAACATTTTTGAATATTACACTTTTTGTAAAAAAAATGCGTGAGTTAGATTTTTCACAAATATACGAAGCAAAACCAAGATTTTTTCTATAACTGTTTTAAAAACCTACGCGAAACTATGAGAACACTGTCTATAGAAGGGGCTCCAATGCCCAAAAACGCAGTTTTGTGCATCAAGTGGGTTTTTTTTATTAAAAAAACTGGTATGTTGCCATATGTGGGCGCTGTGGTGTAATGGTTAGCGCGTTGGACTGTTACACGTGAGGTTGCGGGTTCGAGCCCCAACCAAGACAACATCAATTTATGAAAAATAGTAATATGTATGAGTTTTTTCTATCCGTCATACATATCGCAGCGTCCTCCTTCGGTGTTCCCATAGCACTTAACCCCACCGAAGTAAAATAATATAACAGGGATATGAACTAAAAAGCTTCAACAAAGTTCGCCAACTCACCATCAGATGGCGCGCAACAACTGTTCTAAAAATTCAACATCTCGCGCAATTACAGTGTTGTCATATTTGAAAGCCCTTCATCTTTCACCACATTTCAATTCTTCTCTATCCCCTTTCCAAAGGAAGCAACACGTTAATTAATAGGAAGAATTTCCTGAGTGTTGCTTCTCTTTAAAAAAAAAAAAAAAAAAAATATATATATATATAGATACACCATGCATTTAATTTATAAGAATAAAATAAGCCTTAATGTCTATAAGTTTTGTGCTACATTTTATGTTTAAAACCACTGTGCGATGATAAAAAACAAGGAAAATTTTTATTTTATATACATATAAGTCGAATTTATGCTCATTATCAACAAGGTGCCAGTTCTACGTTCCGAATCTAGTTAACTGACCCCCAAATAAGCTAAAAAAATATGATTTTTTGCTATTTATAAATTTTCATATAAAAAGTCGATTAATCGACTTTTACCTATAAAAAGTCGGAAATTCGAAAAGTCGACTTTTCAAAATTTGAAAAAAGTCGAAAAGTCGACTTTTTGTTGCAACTATATAACCCTACTCCTTATGCAACTCCTCTTGATCCTCGTCATCATGTTCTATTAAATCGGCGTTTTTATAACACTGACCATTATTAAGAAGTACTCGTGATTTACAATTTGGTTTGTAGCACACGTGGTATTTCTTTTCTTTAAATTGTGATTTTCGGAATAATATATAAAAGTCAAAATCGACACTTGCCATTTTATGCTAAATTTACGACGCAGTGAACACTTCAAATTTCAATAAAAAACTTTAACAAACATGCATAATTTAATAAGCCCAAGCACATTGTGTTTAAAGAATTTACATTACACCGTTATAAATCTCTAGAAAAATACTTGAAAAAGTCTATTTTTTCCTTTTTATAATTTTATTTGTTGAATCTTCACAAAATTTATTAAAAATTAATAATTCTGAACATAAGGAGTAAGATCGAAAAAATGTTAACACTAATTTAGTTCTACTTACAATTTTTTTTTTTTTACTTTATGTACGAAAATTAACTTTTTTATCCAGTTTTCTGTTAGACTGTGTAACAATGCAAGAGCAAAAAAAATTTTTGCCTGCAACAGGATTTGAACTCGGAACCTTCTGACTACAAACCCTTTTTAAGGAAGCGACATCATTATACCCTACACCACTACGTGGTCAGGGTATAGTAAGTTTGTGCTGATGTTTGTAACACCAAAAAATATTAGACCTAGACCCACCTTATATATAGTATACCGATCGACTCAGAATCACGTTTTATTTCGATTAAACGATGTCCGTCTGTCTGTCCTTGCATTCTTGTGCGCACTCTACAGGTCGAAAATATTAAGATATTTTGATGACATTTGGTACACCGACCTATGTTGGCCCAAGGCAAAACCTATTGAATTTGGTTAAAATTGGTCCATGTTTAGACCTAGTGCTCATATAAGGGTACCCCCAAAATTGGCTTGGTTACACGCTGCAGGTCGCAAATATAAAGATATTTTGCTGAAATTGGGTACACCGACCTATGTCATCCCAAGGACGAAGCCTATAGATTTGGTGTAAATGTTTGGACCTAGTGCCTATATAAGGCCCCCCCCCCCAAAATTCAAAATTTTTAATTAAATCGTAATTTCGCATAATAAGTAATTATAATATAATACAAATAACTTATTACTTTTACCCTTATTAATAAGTTATTATTAAACACAATATCGGTAATATATTATTTTAAAGGCTCCAAATAAGTAGTGATATATCTCCATATCGGTAACTCATTATTTCATACCTCCCACATAAGTATTGATGTATCACAATATTAGTAACGTATTACTTTAGGTTTCTAAGTAAAACCAAGGGTAAAGGGGTACCCATTGCCAGGCAATGCATGAAAAAGGTCCAACCCATTACCAAATTCTTGCTGGGAGGTTTAAACTGTTTACACAGTTTACAACCCCTAATATGTTTGTTTTTGTAAGTATAATTATGTTTACATCATATTGCATCTACCGGCAAACATATATAAGTTTGCAGGCAAATATATATACGTTTATTATTATTATATCTGCACCCCACAAAGAAAATAATGATGAAAAAAAATCCAAATGTGTCTTTGCTCAGGTGGGAAAATATGACTCACGTGCAAACGTTACAATTTTTGCCTGGAAACATATATAATAACGATAAAAATAAAATAATTGCGTTTAAGGATTATATTCTCAAAAATCTTTTGAATTTAATTAAAGTTTAATAAAACAAATTAACATGCAAAACAAGAACAAATATCCAACAATTAGCCTTTAATAAATCAAAAAGTTTTTTTGTGAATTAGCGTATAAATGTTTAACAGACACACACAACAAATCCTGTATTTTCTATTTATTTCATTTTCACAATACAATTTATCTTGTGCAAGTTTTAACACTTAATATTACGTGGATAAAAGAAAAAATTGAACTATGAAACTACCCTTATTTATCTTATCACACAAGACGGCTGACTACCAAAAATTCGTAATATTAACGTTGCAAACCGACATTGTACTTTAACAGCATCTGTTAATAAGCCTGACCTAACTAACGTGCAATGAATTGTTGATGTTTATAAATAATGATATATGTATGTATCAGTTTTAATATAACGGTAATTGTCAACCACGAAAAAACCAAACCCATTTTACATTTTTCGTTACATGTAACTTTGGCATTTACAGTCGGATCTTAAAGTATGATACATCGATGTTTTTCTCTCGAGGGGACCATGCTATAAGAACCATTAACCTCAAGTATCCCGTTCTAGTTTTTACCCACGAGATCTCAGTTGCTACAACCCTAATGTACAGCCCAAATGTACCACCCTAATGTCAGAAAATTAAACCTCGCAAAAAATCATTAAACTTTTGCTAGGGAAGTTTTTCGATAAACCCAGCATACATTTTTTTCTTTTTTTGGTTGCCGAACGATTTTTTTTTTAATTTTTTTCGTTGGATTTTTCCTTTATAGCAAAACACTGGTTTCCTCGAAGCAAAAAAATCGATATATCACACTTTAAAATCCGGCAAAAAACAATTTTTTTTTTTTGGAATTGCCTTGCAAAAATACTTTATACTTGAGGGTGTACCGCGCACTTTTTTTTACCTGTAAGGTGGTACGGTCTAATATGCATATTATATAATACCACTAAAATGCCAAAACAGCAATTTATAACGGTAATTTACGAATAATAAGAAATTGTATCGGCAAACCATGAAAATAAAAACGCCAAAATATGAACACAATTGCCCCAACTGATATCGAGAATATAAAATATTCAAATCGATTTTAGTATCGACATGGTAGATAATTACCGATATTTTAAAAGTGAAGCGGTAACCAACCCTGGTATGTAAATATAAGCAGTACATAAATATTGAAATACATATGTGCTTTGAAATTCTTTTGAATATCATTTGCAATAAAATCAAAATATTTGAGTTAAAAATACATACATACACACATATTTACATACATTGTTAAACTAGACGTATGAGTGATATTAATTTTTAATTCAGCTTTTCTCACTGTATTTTCAGAAAATTAGGGTGGTGTTTCTAGATTACGTTTTCCGTCACACGAACGAAAACACAATAACAAAATACATGCAATACAAAAACAAAATACATGTAGTCACTTATTCGTGTGACAACGAACGTCTTCTAGAAACCCCATATAGGTATTGTCACCACGAATCTTTTTTCTGGGTGTTCCCTTCTGTAATCTGCAATCTATTTCTTTGCAAATATTTCTTTTGATTTTAGCAGGATAGACTGTTATTTTGTCAACTACAATTTTGTGGATATACAGTAGGGTTCGGTTATAACGAACTCGTAGGGACCGGACAATTTACTTTGTTATTGGCGAAGTTCGTTAAAAACTTAGTAAATATTTTTTAAAAATCAATTAATTTTTTAAAAATCAGTGTAGAAATCTCGTTGAGTTTGCGCTAAATTTGTCACGTCTAATATTTTTGGCACTAATTTTTAGAGTTGTAAAAGTATTGAGTATTCCGGTACTGAGTACTCAATACTGACTGTTTTTTTGAGTACTCAATACTAAAACGGTACTACTCAATACTTTTAAAGATGCAATTTTCCGTAGAAATGTGTATTTTTCGTATAAAAATACAACTCTAAAAATAGTACTCTAAAAATACAGCTCTGAAAACTCTATTTGTGAAGCAAAGAAATTTGTAACGAATTTTTGGGAAAAATTATTTAATTAATTTATTTAAAATGTTTTAAATTAATTAAAATGTAAATAACAATAGTTATTTAACACGTGTATGTGAATTGTGATAATTTTTCCTAATAAATACGAATTCATAACATTTTTATTTTTAAATTAAAAAAACCGTTAAAAGTATTGAGTAGTATCGAGTACTCAATTGAAAAGTATTGAGTAGTATTGAGTACTCAAAAAATACCGAAATTTCACAACTCTACTAATTTTTATCGTAAAAGTACCATCTTTAGTTGTCAAGTATTTGTTTTTACTAAAATTTTTGTATTTCAAAAAATAATTTTTTCTCAAAATACCAAAAGATGAATTTTACAATAAAATTGTTACTAATTAAATTGTGTATTACAGCAATTGTCAATGGTCTAGAAAATACATTTCATAGACTTATACAGAGCAGGATTTTCATAAAGTATCGCGAGTTTTCTACCCCGTGTATATGTGCCTTTAGAATGTATAAGTTATTAATTTTTAATGAAATAAACAGCTGCTAAATGGTGCCACTTTTTCAGCAAACTTCCCTACTCTTCTGCAAATATGGGAGAAAAATTTGATTTCAATTTGGTTTCGATTAGATTTCGCCAAATTCCAAATTAAATTGGCATTTCATTTCGTATGGGAAATCTTTTTGAAATCGCAAATTTTTATTGGATTTCCGTCGAAATCTACTTTTAACTCGATTTCGATCACAGTGTAAATTCGCTATTAGATCGTTTGACAAGCTAAAGTCCGTATGACACTTGCTTAGTTTTGTATTGGATTGATATTGACAGCAATGTAAATCTAATAGGAGCACTGCATTGCCGATATTCATTTGACACATACTGATTTATTCTATATAGCTGATCTCTTCTTACACATTATTTTCCCATAAGGTAATTCATAAATTTTTTGTCAATACAAAATGAAGCAAGTGTCGTATGGGCCTAACAAAAATAAACCGAAACTAATCGTTTGTCAATATCACAGATTATACCAGATATGTTACCAATGACAGGTGTCAAAAAAGTATTCTGGAACCGTATGGTTTTGTTTACATGGAAATCAAGTCAAGAGGGAGATAACAATATAAAATCTCCATACATTTTGTATTGCGCATTTTTTGTATATATCTGTGCCTTTTTAGATTATTATGCCTTATCTTTTGTATTTTTCTTAAATTTTTGCGTTTTGTTTTGCTCATTTTCTGTCGGCCATATTGCCCAAATCAGCTGATTCATATCTGGTATAATCTGTGTTCAATATCAATCCAATACTTCGGCATCGACTTGACTCTCAAAAATCGGCTTTACGCCACTCGACTTGTATCTCTGAACACGTCACAAAGTGGCCATACGTTGCCAGATTGCCCTGATGTTATTCAACATTTTTTCGAAATGGGTCCTTAGTGTATGAACACATCAAATACAGCTGCAGCCAGCAGCAAAATCATTGAGTCTTTTACCAGACGCTCAACTGATCCCAGCAATAAAGTGGAAGCAGTAATAACGTTTACTGTTTCCTCACTGCTACTTTTACCGCTTCTAAAAATGTATAGTTTCGTAAACAGCACTAATGAAAGGCTCTAAAAGGAACTTAAAAAGTATACAAATTAATCAGTGTATCTATTTACTCGAAAATCTTACTACCTTTACTGCAATAGTTATTTTGTTTAGTTACTGAATTTTTCCAGTTGTGGTAAAAGTATCAAATTGTAGCAAGTAAACGAACTAACCTAATGTAAAATTTTTACTTTTTTCAAAGCGTTGGAAAATTTTGCACAAGATAATTTGAAATAATTAACTTTATTATTTTAAACTGCATTTTTTAAATCCCGGGATTCCCGGTCCAAATTCCCGGGAATGCAGGAACTAAAATATGCTTAGTGTCCCGGGAATCCCGGGATGCATTCCCTAGTGTGTATGTTAATCAAAATTAATAAAAAATGGTAAAATTTTAAGTTACGTGAATATATTTGGCAGAATTGCAGTAAAATGAAAAACAGAATTGAAAAAAATTGGTTAATAATTACTATGAGCGTAAAATCCAAATACTAACTCAAAAATTGTTCCCAATAACTGACTTTTCAGTTATATTTGTTGACAATACAAAATAGCTGTAAATTACTGCCGAGTAAGTTATTTACAATTATTAACTAATACTCAGTAAAGCCCCGTTTAGATTATCACACAAGTGTGTTATGCGGCATTCACACATACGTGTTTAACTCGATTTTACGTGTTTAAGCGTTAAAAATGTTTAAGTGAGATGTTTTACATTACATTTTTCTGCCCTTAAACACGTTAAATTATCGTGTTTAATTTTTAAACACGTTGTTAAACACGATAAGTTGGATATCAATTGGTGTTGAATGACAAGTTCGAAGCAGAAGAAGACGCAATAAGAAAAATAAAAAAATTAAAATTGAATAAAATAAACTAAATTTAATTAAAAATCAGTTAAAATGTGTTTTTTTCTTATTAAAGTGATAGATGAACAAAACAATTAATTAAACTTTGCTTCCGGTGAACAAAAAATCCAAAAACAGCCATGAAGTTGTCCCTTAACTAAAAATTTAAAAAATGTTTCCGACTGGGGCGGATAATGTTATTTCACTTTTTATAGCAATTATAACATTGGATAATGCCAAAAATTATTAATTATTGCCTCCGGGCGAAGAAAAAATAACTTTTTGGGAAATTTTGTTAAATTTTTGTTCTTTTTTTACAATTGTTCGAGATGTTCGAGATTTTTAACTTAAACATTTCATTTTTAAGTGTGAACTGATATGTTTAACTTTTACATAAACGTGTTTACCTAGTGTCTTCAAATGCAATGAAATGTGCAAAGAAATTTGAAAATAACACACAAAACAACAACAACGAAAATAATTTTGTTGTTGCTTTGTGTGTTATTTTCATATTTCTTTGCACATTTCATTGCATTTGAAGACACTAGGTAAACACGTTTATGTAAAAGTTAAACATATCAGTTCACACTTAAAAATGAAATGTTTAAGTTAAAAATCTCGAACATCTCGAACAATTGTAAAAAAAGAACAAAAATTTAACAAAATTTCCCAAAAAGTTATTTTTTCTTCGCCCGGAGGCAATAATTAATAATTTTTGGCATTATCCAATGTTATAATTGCTATAAAAAGTGAAATAACAACAACAACGAAAATAATTTTGTTGTTGCTTTGTGTGTTATTTTCATATTTCTTTGCACATTTCATTGCATTTGAAGACAATATGTTAACAATCGTGCTATGAACGTAGTATTATACATGTCAGAAATGTGTTGTATAACGAAAATGTATAAGTGTGAACACTGTTTGTTACACACATTTTAAAATACGGTCACACTTTTTTGACAAGATTTATTTTTTGAAATATTTCATAAAGTTACCACTTGTCTCAACACAAGTGATGTGTTATTCACAAATAAATGTTAAACAAAGATTAAAAATAACTAGTGGTAAAAAAAAGTAATAATAGAAGAAAAAATAACTGTTTTAATTTATTTGTTTTGTGTGTCGATAACAGTCTGAACACTGAAAAAATTTTCTTTTATACTTTTTTGACAACCAGACAATTTCAGCATACTTTTTATCATACTTGTGTGGAGAAAAGTATAAGCACTTGTGTAATAATGTGAACGGGGCTTAAGGAGTATTTCACCTGAGACTCTGTTGAAATTTTAGTAGTCAGTAACTGAGGAATTTTTCCGGTGTACTTAAATTCAAATATTATGTGCGTTGCCGTACATTACCGCGGGTACCCGCGGGAACCCAAAACAGCCCAAACAACAACAATTTACACGTAATTTTGAGTACGGGATCGCTTTTGGGCTAGTTTGGGTAACCGCGGTAAAGTACGGGAGCAGACATATTCAATCACTTCTAAAAACTTTAATATTGGAATTCAACACAATGTTTATCTTTAAATTGAAATCGCATTGAAGTTTTAGCAATAACAACAAATATGTGCAATATGTTAACAAATTTTTTAATATATTAACACTACAAAAATTTTGTGTTTTCGCAAAGAAGTTGGAGCAACCATGGAGCAAACTACTGTCGTGCTGCAGGCAGCTTAAGTTATAGCTGCGAGCACTGAAAAATGAAATAGATGTATTTCATTTTTCAAGGCTAGCAGCAATAATTTTAGCTGCCTACAACTTGGCAGTAGTTTGCTCTTCATACAAAATATATAAGGGGAAAAAAGTTTTGCTGCTGGCAGTAGCTTCATTTAATGTGTTCAGTCACTTAGACAATCACGAATCTGGCAACCAAGCTTTGGCGAAAAATCCAACAAAAAAAATTGGCAACGCATTTGACAACTATAAGTATTAAAAGATAAATATTTTTTTCAATCGATTTATAACTTATTCTGAAATTAAAAGGTATTTTTAAGCTTTCTTCATTTATTTTTTCGCTTACTAAGTTTTCCTTTCGGCAATTTTTAATATATAACGTATTAGAAACGTATTTTTTTATAATAGCAATTGAATAAGTTTGGTTTAAAGAAGTGTACCGAGTTCTTTTTGTTTGGAATTCCCATGCAGTGTAACAAGATGGTTTATTTTTTTTTATAAACGATAATGGTTGGGAAAATTGTAAGTTTAAGACAAAGCTGCACCCCCAATCGTTTCCAAATTTTAAAATGTTTACGCATGTCTGAATTACTCAACATCATTTTAATACTTGGAAGTAGTGTTAAATAAGGTGACCAGATTTTGAAAAAGAAAAAAGACATTAAGAAAAAACTAAAAATCTTATTTGAATTCAACAATTTTTACAGAAAAATTTACACTCACATATGTAAATATATAAAATTAGTTAAACAAAAAAACTCAGATTTACTTATAAATGTATAAAGTTATTTAAAACGAGTAAAAAGGTTAAAGTCGGGCATGCCGACTATATAATACCCTACACCGGTCTGGTTAAAAGCCAACTAATGTTTGTATCCGAAATTGGAATGGGTTAAAATGGGGCTTGTGTCAAAATTTTCTATAATGTGAGTCAGCGCACCAAATTTCATTAAAATTTCTTAATATTTGCGACCTGCAGTTTGTAACCAAGCCAATTTTGGGGGGACCCTTATATGGGCACTGGGTCTAAACATGGACCGATGTTCACCAAAATCAATTGGCTTCGTCCTTGGGCCAACATAGGTCTGTGTACCAAATTTCATCAAAATATCTTAATATTTGCGACCTGCAGCGTATAAACAATATAATTTTGGGGGGACCCTTATATGGGCACTAGGTCTAAACATGGACCGGTGTTAACCAAAATCAATAGGCTTCATCCATGGGCTGACATATGTCGGTGTACCAAATTTCATCAAAATATCTTAATATTTGCGACCTGCAGCGCATAAACAGTATAATTTTGGTAGGACCCTTATATGGGCACTAGGTCTAAACATGGACCGATGTTCACCAAAATCAATAGGCTGCGTTATTGGGCTAACATAGGTCTGTGTACCAAATTTCTGTGTACCTGTAGAGTGCGCACAAGAATGCAGGGACAGACAGACAGACGGACGGACATCGTTAAATCGAAATAAAAAATTCTGAGCCGATCGGTATACTATAAGGTGGGTCTAGGACCAATATTTTTTGGTGTTACAAACATCAGCACAAACTTATAATACCCTGACCACATAGTGGTGTAGGGTATAAAAATAAAAAATAGAATAATAGAACTAAATGTTTGCAATGTATCAACCCTTTACTCATAAAGCTTATAGGAGCCCATACACGATTTTGCATGTCGCTGGATAGACGTGTGCATTTTGTTTTTTTAATGGTCGTCAAACAAGCCCACACTCGATCAAAATCGCATTTTCATCCAACAAATTGTACAGCATGCAGTATCGAAAAGCAAATAAGTGCTAAAATTTATTTTCAAAAGCTTGAACAGAACAAGCACGGCACGACAATTTTTCATACGATTTGACAGAAAAAACCGGTTACCCGGCGTGAAATAAAATTTGTTGTAATTTTTAAAGGAAACCGTGCCTCGTACCGTGCTTCTACTGTTCATACTATAAAATCAATAATAAAAAAATATAAATTATGCTTTTAAAAAAAAAGATGACCGATTATGAAAAAGATGACAGAAAGAGGACACAAATTTTATAGATGACAGCCAGTGAAAATAGATGATTGTCCTCTAAAATAGATGACGTATGGTCACCTTATGTTAAAACTACTAAAATTCTGCACTGTTCTAAACACTACCTAAACTAAAATTTGGATGTCATGTGAAAGAAGCTTTACAAAAACCTTATACTTAGCGAAGCCTGGAGACTAATTGTAAAATGACACCTAAAAAATAATCGTTTTGGTGATGGAACTCACTTTACAAATGCCATATGACACTGAAACAACTAAAATTTTATCATTCACATTACTGAAACGATAATGATTTAGGTGTCATTTCACTTCCGTGTGTCGTTAAAAAGATACATTATTAAGGTCCTGTACGACGTTACACATTTTATTTATATTAAGCTTGCCCGTTTAATATAAGACACTAAGCGTTTCCACTGTAAGCATTTTGAAAAGATAAATTATTTTCTTTAGCGGTTATTTTCATGCCAAGTTCTTCGGCTGTTTCCATTTTGATAGGAAACAGTTTCAAGCATTTTTTGTTAATTTAAGAAAAAAAAAATATTTGAAATTTTCTAAGTTTTTCAAATAGCTTTACGGAGCTGTTTTGGAACTAGTATTAAATCCTGGGAATCAATGTATAAGTAGCTCTAAATCACTAGTTCCCAAAACATTGTAAGTATGTAATTATAATGGTAAATATGACTCCTTGCATGGGTTCTAGAACTAGTTGCACCATCACCAGTTCCAAGGGTGATATTCGAGAATGTGTAGTAACTCCCTGAGATGTAGTTCTAGAACTAGTAATTATAGAAAGGGTTCCAAAAATTTTCCTGGGTTACAATCTTAAATAATATTTATTTTTGAATTATTTTTTATGTTATGCATTTTAGTGAAATCATTAATTTTAAAAATAAATGATTTAAACTGTATGAGCAAATTTGTTTTTCAATTAAACACTTCAATTTAAATTCCCAGCCAGCACACTTTGGATACTTTTCTGAGCGTTCTTATTTTATGAGTAAAATCACTCAAATAAAACACATCTTTTTGAAATTTGAAAATTTTATGTCAAATTTGCTAATTTTTTCAACGAAAATATGAGCCTTCTAAAATGAATCACAAAAAGCACAAAAATTTGAGACTAATTATTAAATCCAAAAGATGGCTCAGAAATGTAAATAAATTTGAATATTTTGGGAGCAATAAAAAAAGGTTAAAAAAGATTATTTTTTAAGCCTATAGAACTTTTATAAATCTTTTTTCTTTGAGTAATTTTTGAATTAAATTTAAGTTAAAGAATGCTCTTTTGATTGTTTTATAATTTCAGTAATGCCACCACTTTCTAAAGAAAAATGATGATGGGGAACTAAAAATCCCCAAAACAATCAATCGTCTTTTCATTCCTGAAGGAGTAAAATATTTTGAAAGCAAAAACTCTGTGAAGTATTTGTTAGGAGAATATCCTGATGAAGAAAAATAGCAGTTTTTGAAAAAGTACTTATTATGTTATTTCATAATAAGGAAATAATTGGCCTCGAACAAGAATAAATGAATTTTTCAGTGTAAAATTACATATTTTTCAATTAAAAGATAAGAAACGAATGGGGGAAATGTTTTTAGTTGATCTGTTATTTAAAGTAAATGAATGTTATTCTAAAAAGTTTTGCTTAACATTTAACATCAAGGAATCTCTTTTCTATACCGACCAGCTAAAATTTATTGGTATATTTGGTGTTGCAATCAGCTATGTCTAGAAACTTGCAAATTGTTGCAAATTTTCTGTTCGCGTACATATTTGGGAAAATTTTATTTTGAAAGAAAATTATGTCTTACTCTCTGTAAGTTTATACTGAGTAATTTTTACTGAACTTGACTGAGTAAAGTAAGCGAATGAACCTAAATTCACACATATGGAATTTTGAATTAATTTTCTTATATATTAAAAAAATTTCAAAATTATGATAAAAATGCTTAAATTATAATTTAAAATTTTAATAAAACAAATTGAAGTTAACAACAATATAACAAATACTTATTTAATAAACATGAGCAAACAACTTTACGACAACTTTCAGATTTTAAAGGACTCTGAACAAAAAACACTTGACTAAAGATAACAAAAAATTAAAAAATTTGCCACAGCAGCAACAACCTCTCCACTTGGAACACATTTGTATCCAACTATTGATTGCGAATAAAACGCATCATAATGTGATAATTACTTGTGAAAAGGAAAAAAACAATAGGATTAAGAGAGGAAACATTCTAATTGAAAAATAAATTGCTCACGTGTTAGTTAACTGTGGCTCTTCTTATTACAAACATACATTTTGTAGGCTGTGATTGACGAAACATCAATTAGCCACACTCATGGCTATGCCGACCATGGTGTATCTCGTTAAGAGGTGATGCTACGAGTCATAGCCTGTGCAGAGGTCCCTTGTCGTGGCAATACACAAAAATGTTTTTCATATAGAGAAAAATTAACATTTACAAATTACTTTGTTCAATTGACACACAAACTAACCACTGACGAGTCTTTGGGTGAGACGAAACTGCGACAGTCTTGTGATTCCCTTGTGTCTGTTAAATTTTTCAATAAAAATGTTCTCTTCTTCCTGTAAATCAGCTTTGGAAAAAAATTCTTTAGTAATTAATTAAAATATTGATTACGATTGTCCGGCGGTTACAAACACTTAAATAAATATAAAAAATTTGCCGCAGCAGCAACAACCTCTCCAATCAACACTTGGTATCCAACTACTGCATGAGAATAAAGCGCATCATAATGTGTTAATTACTTGTGGATAGGAGAAAAACAAAAGGATTAAGAGAGGAAACATTCTAACTGTTAATTCTGATTACAAACATACATTGTGTAGGCTATGATTGACAAAACTTCAATTAGCCACACTTATCGCTATGCCAACAGTGGTGTATCTCGTTAAGAGGGGATGATACAAGTCATAGCCTGTGCAGAGGGCTGATTCCTGGCACGCAGTGGTTCCAAACCCAAAAAAATGGTAATAATTATGGATATTCTAAACTACTGGTCCAATCGGAAAAAAAATTTCGCAAGAACTGGAGAGGCTTTTTGAAAATTAGTCTTGTAGCCACCCTATTTTAGCACAGGGTGTGCTACAAGGTGTCAGAGTTGACAATCTCGGGAACAACTTCAACAAATGTGAACCGATTTTACTGATTAAAGACTTTTTGTAATCTATATCTTTTTATAAAGTACCATAGTAGCCCTCATAGTTTAAAAAATATTTAAGTTTAAATTTCAAAATTTTTTTTTGTTATCATAAAAAAATGTTGGAAATTTCGTTGAGTCATTGTCATGACTTTTCTAACTGGGTGTTTTTATAAAAAGAATCAGACGAATTCGTTAGAAAATTTATGTGAAAAACACTAATTTAACAACGTTTTTGTTTAAAACTGTTTGCACAGATTTGTTAGGACATCTATGTAAAATAAATTCGTCTAAAAACTTTTAAAGAAAAAAGTTTTTAAGTTTGTATTTCTCACACAAATGTTTTAACGAATTCATCTACTTCTTTTTATAAAAACAGGCAGTAAATTTTAAAATGAAAACTATTTTCAATTATCTCAAGCCGTTTAGCAGTGATAGATTTTTAAAATCAAAACTTAGGGGGGTATCGACTCTAGCAAAAATTTTGTTTTGGAATTTTTTTTTATATGTTATTTGGATAACGCATACTCTTCAGTATATACTTAGAATATATCAATAAATTAATTGAAATTTTTAAGTTTATGTGGCAACTTTTTTAAAAAAATTTTTAAAATAAAAATCGGGCCACGATATGGACCAGATAGTTTATCTGGCATTAAGAATCACTACATTTTTATTTTCCGATAAATTATGAAGTCTGCACAGTGGCAGCGGATTTTTCCCTTTTTTAAAAAAGGCCAGTAATGAAGTGGCAACTCTGGCGATTTTGGCTAGGGAAATATAAAACTGATATTTTTTAGAAATACTACAATAACATGATTTTTAAATAAAAAAATTTTGACAACCGTTTAACGGTTACTTTTACTACAATTGGAAAGTTTTGTTTACTTTTTGTATTGCATTTTTCCAGCTGTAGTAAAAGTAGTAACTTATAGTAAGTAAACGAACACGCTTAGTATTTACCCCCCTTAAATGTGTCCTGAAAATGGTACTTTTTTTTTGCAAAAAAGGGGG
The DNA here is from genome assembly GCA_949987735.1 of Leucophora obtusa. Lineage (NCBI taxonomy): Eukaryota > Metazoa > Arthropoda > Insecta > Diptera > Anthomyiidae > Leucophora > Leucophora obtusa. The sequence goes on from OX465297.1 coordinate 29,542,097, forward strand.
TTACTTCATTTACTTTTATCACCGAGTTTTTAAAAAGTTTTTTAATATTTTTGAGCATATTTTAAAAGAATAAGCTCAAGAAATGTTGATATTGATAGTCCAATTTAGAACATTTTTGAACATACATACACTTAGATAAATTTTTTTAATTTTAAACCATAAACATACTTGCTCCAAAGGATTTGTCTCTAAATTTCAGCAAACCTTTTGCTGAAATTACCAACGTTTTTGCAAGCACGCTCCTGACTAAAAATTTGCTGACACAGCAACATTTTTTGCTGACTTTTTTTTTTTTTTTTTGAGTGTATGCATTAGTATGAGGGATAATATAATGCCGTTTTATGTGACACCTTTCTGAACGTTGTGTATTTTTACAAGTCTTTACAGAGTACCTATTCGATGTTTTATCTGTAAAAAAAATACGTATTTTTAAAATATATATACGAGGGCAGTATGAAATGTTCTTAGCCTGACAGAGATGGCGGTATAAACAGCAAAAAGCTTTGTATAATGGAAACTTCCATCCGTCATATGAACACATGTTAAGTCCCAGTTTATGTATTACGAAAATACTCTAAACGAAAGCAAAGTAACGAAAATTTGTTTTTGTTTCCCATATATTTTTGACGAAAGTGATTGTCAATTTCTTTCGTTTAGACTATTTTCGTAATAGAGAAACAGGCCCTAAATTTCATTTCGATCTGTCAACTCATTCGTATAATAACAGATGTTCAAAAAAGGCGCTTCAGTGATTTTTTTGTAATGGAAAAATTAGAAATTCGTGGTGTGATTAAATATTTACATAAGAAAGGTTTATCGGTACAAGAAATTCATGATGATATGGTGAATGTGTTAGGTGAAAGTGCTCCTCATTATGTAACAGTAAAAAATTGGGTTGCTGAATTTAAACGTGGTCATACAAGCATTGAAGATGAACGAGATGAAGTGGACGTCAAAAACTGCAACAACGCTAGAAATCATAGCTAAAGTCCATGATATAATATTAGACGATCGGTGAGTGAAAGTGCTTGAAATAGGGAATGCCATAGGCATCTCAAATGATCAAGTACATTTTATTTTGCATCAAGAATTACAGATGGAAAAGCTTTCTGCAAGATGGGTGCCGCATTTGTTAACAGTTGACCAAAAACACATTCCAATGAAAATTTCTCATCATTTCTCATTTCTTTTCCCAAATCTAAAAAATTCCTTGCTGGCAAACGTTTTACCTCCAATGAAGATGCTATGGCAGCTGTAAACGATTATTTTGAGGAGCTTCAGGAAAATTATCAAGGAAATTCTATCAAGGGATAGAATTGCTTGAAAAACGTTGGACTAAGTGTATTGAAGTTTCAGGAGATTATATTGAAAAATAAAATAATTTTAAAATTCTAGCTCTTGTTTTTCATTGTTAAGCCCAAACCAGATAGTGGAAGTGCCAGTGAACAGTGGCAGTGCTGTCAAACTTTATTCTTGAATATCGCGAAAATTATGTAATACTTTTAAGAATTTCTTATTAAAAGGTGTTTAAAAACAGCTCTTGTTTGTTTAGAAAATTTTCTAATTTCTCAGCAGTGACAAATAAAGAAAATACAAAACCCTGCTTTATCGACAAAACGTCGCACTGCGGTCGACACTGCCTTTATGTGGTTTAGGCTTTTGGCTAAGAACATTTCGAACTGCCCTCGTAGCAGTAGTAATTGAAAAAGAGATAATAAAACTTGGAAACGCATCGTTCAAATTTCTTTCATTTGACACTTAATATGTTTATTAAATTTTGGACCCAACATTAAAGAAAGGGAAAAATGAAAATTGGGTCATGTTTGATCCCACCCTTTTAACCCCTAAAAGTGAGATCGGGCAGCTAAAAAGTAAAAACTATTTCTTATTCTTTTATCCTTTATAACATATCCAAATTTTATCAAAACTAATCTTCTGTAAGACTAACAACAAAAAAAGTATAAAACACTTTCTACTGTAAAATGTTATTTTTGTCACTAAGCTTTTTTTGGCGGTTATGACTCGATATGGTCTAAGATTAAAGCCAGATGATATAGAAAACTTTTATAAAATATATATTAAAAAAGGATTAAAGACTCGAATTTTTCTATATGACTGTATTTATTGATAAAAAAAATTGGGCCGACATAAAAAAAATTATGAAGATGTATAGATTTGATCTAAGAAAGCGAAACGGGAAGAAATTGTAAAAACACACTATGTTAATGAAATAAAGGATTCTTTTAAAGCTGTTTTGATACGGGCAGATCCAAAGGAAACAGAAAAGGTTGGAGGTGTCTTACCAACTGCATCTCCTAAAGCCCCTTTTAGATTATCACACAAGTGTGTTATAATGTCAGAAATGTGTTGTATAACGAAAATGTATAATAGTGTGAACACTGTTCGTTACACACATGTCAAAATGGGTGCACACATTTTAAAATACGGTCACACTTTGTTGTCAAGAGTTATTTTTTGAAATATTTCATAAAGTTACCACTTGTCTCAACACAAGTGCTGTGTTACTCACAAATAAATGTTAAACAAAGATTAAATAAAACTACACCTTTTGCAACAGTAATTCAGAAAACATCAATTGAAATTCAGAAAATATCAATTGAAATTCAGAATTTCCATTTGAAATTCAGAAAACATCAATTGAAATTCAGAATTTCCATTTGAAATTCTGAAAACATCAATTGAAATTCAGATTTTCCATTTGAAATTCAGAAAATATCAATTGAAATTCAGAAAATATCATTTGAAATTCAGAAAATATCAATTGAAATTCAGAAAATATCATTTGAAATTCAGAAAATATCATTTGAAATTCAGAAAATATCAATTATTATTCTGAAAACATCAATTGAAATTCAGAAAATATCAATTGAAATTCAAAAAATATCAATTGAAATTCAGAAATCGTCATTTGAAATTCAGAAACCGTCATTTTAAATTCAGAAAATATCAATTGAAATTCAGAAAATATCATTTGAAATTCAGAAAATGTCAATTGAAATTCAGAAAATATCATTTGAAATTCAGAAAATATCATTTGAAATTCAGAAAATATCAATTGATATTCAGAAAACATCAATTGAAATTCAGAAAATATCAATTAAAATTCAGAAATCGTCATTTGATATTCAGAAAATATCAATAGAATTTCAATTGATATTTTCTGAATTTCAATTGATGTTTTCTGAATATCAATTGATATTTTCTGAATTTCAAATGATATTTTCTGAATTTCAATTGATATTTTCTGAATTTCAAATGACATTTTCTGAATTTCAATTGATATTTTCTGAATTTCAAACGATATTTTCTGAATTTCAAATGGAAATTCTGAATTTCAATTGATCTTTTCTGAATTGATATTTTCTGAATTTCAAATGGAAACTCTGAATTTCAATTGATATTTTCTGAATTACAATTGCAAAAGGTGTAGATCTTATTCTAAATTTGGGTTTAACGAGAAATAAATACGGTAGTTTAAGAAAAGCTTTTATTGAAAAAGGATCTGATATTTTGCGTAGTAGTAAATAAATTAAAGAAAATCGTACATTTTAAAACCAGTAGCATCCCCTGTGCATGCGCAATAGTTCAACTATCACAATTACTCGATAATACTGTTTATAGAAATATATCTACCTTTAGTAGGGAAGATATTGACAGATGCAAAATTTCAGAGGTTGTTTCAATGTTCAAATGGGGATATGATGGCTCATCTGGTTTTTCCGAATACAGACACCCATTTGAAAGCAACACAGTATTAATTATTCATCAATATTTATGGCATATTTCGTGCCGTTAAGAATGCGATTATATAAAAAACCACCTTCAACGTCATCTGCAAATGATATGGAGTAATTTAACACCTGGATCTAAGTTTTTATGCCGCCCAATCCGATTGGAGTACGTCAAAGAAGACAAAATTTCAACACAAACTTAAGTGGAACCAATACAAAATAAAATTTCAGGGTTGCCTCCATTTTACGTATAAATATCTGGAGAAATTATTAAAGTTTCACATCAAGCACAATTTACAATTATTGATGAAAAAGTTGCCAATGCAGTAACAGACACAACAACTATATGAAAGTGCAATATATGTGGAAAAATAAGTTCACAAATCCATGAAGATAGTGACACAGCTTCTGTTAACGAAAATGCTCTGAAATTTAAAATCTTGCCACTTCATGCAAGAATACGATTTATGGAACATTGTTTACACCTCGCATATGATCTCCAGGACAAATTTTTACTAAAAATTCATTTGATGCAACTGAACCATTCGATTGGCAACAAATGGGGTTGTCAGCACCAAATCTGTTTTCTGGGTGTATGTATAAAACCTTAATGAACACAATTATTTACCTGTCTTTTACATGGAAAATTTGTAAAATTATGCCAATTTTGCATCAAATAACGGACTTTCTACCTAAACGGACTTTCTTTCTAAACGGACTTTCTACCTAAATTTTTACTTATAATTATTTACCTGTCTTTTACATGGAAAATTTGTAAAATTATGTCAATTTTGCATCATATAACGGACTTTCTACCTAAATTTTTATCTTTTCATGTTTTTTTTTTAAGAAATACAGCAACCCTTTTACAAAAATGTATTGCAATAAAGTATACGTACCATATACCTAAACCTGAAAAAATTGTCAAATACATATTAAATTTAGACGTCAGATGTCTGTTTTGAGTGCATTAGTTTGACTTGATGGAATACATTATATAAACATTTATACATCGTTGAATAGATAAATAAGTCTTCTTTATTCATATATAAAAAAAATATTAAAAACTATTTAAAATATTAAACACCTCGGTAAAAAAACAAAAAAAAAAAAAAAAAAAAAACAATCCATTTTATTTCAAAATATTCTTTTTATGTTAAAATAACTATAAACACCCAGTAGCAAATGCTCGAACTAGTACTAAAAAGTACTAGTTTTGTGACTATGAATTACAGAACTAGTACTCGCGGTAATCATTTTGAACCAGTTGTGTACTAGTTAAATACGATCTATATACAAGATGGGTTTTAATATTAACTCGTAAATTCCTTGTAAACCTTGTATAAATACAAACAATATTTTTTATGTATGGAGTTTGACATTAAACTCATAAACATTACACCGTTTTCGAGTAGAATACGAGTTTATATGAAAGCCCCTACTGTTAAAAAAATACCTAAATTAAAATATGAGATTTGAAATTATTAGTTTTTGCATTTATATTTAATAAAAAAATCAGAGTTTGCAAAGGTGTAAATCAACTGGTACAGCACTGGTTCCAAAGAGTCACTCCATAACTAGTTTAGTAAATTTCTAATAAATACCAGTAGTTTCCTGTATTTCTTCCTAAAACAATAATCTTTAACAATTTGTGTACCTAATAGTTTCATTGAAAGTATGCAGAGACTGTTTCAAAAAATTTAATTTAAATACGAGTTTTGAAATACTAGTTTTGGTTACATTTGTTTTTTTATAATACATTCTGAACTTGCAAATAAACCGCGGTATTTTATTCGTACTTTTGCGAAATTGCGGTGGAATTTTTTTCGCATCAATTTAATAGACAGGATCATTTGAAAATGTTGCGAAAAAGTGACATTTGGGTTAATTATGATTGTAACTTTTTATACACCATACAAAATTTGTCCATTTTAATATTTTTATTATATTTTTTGAGCTCCAAACATAGAGCGAAATTTTTTCGCTCTTTTGAGCAAAATATTGGGCTTAAACACTAATATGTTTTATTGTCATTACAAATCATAAACACAAAATATTTTAAATTTCATTTGGTAAATGAATATAATTATCTCAGTAAGAGGAAACTATTTTATCAAAGGAAAAACCTTTGTTTTTATTTATATAATTCAGGTAGCAACCAACTGGTTCAGTACTATTTCCAAAGAGTCACTTCGGAGCTGGTTCCGCGAGTGTCACATTAGTACCAGTTTCGGTCCCTATTTTTCGTCCTTAAAATGTAATTTCCAATCTAGTTCTACAACTAGTACCAAAGTGGGAGTTTGGCGACAATTGCCCCCATCCATGCGCGGTACGCCTCAGTGGCCAACTCAATGTATTTGTCTACTGTGGCGTATGATTTCTCCCCTTATATTAATTGCTGGAACCGCGCATGCCCCCATCCCTATGACATCTCCATGTTAAATACTACAGTTGTTTGTATGGAGAGGCGGTAGAACTCGTACTAGTTGCCTGGTTAAAATAAACTAGTACATAACTGGTTCTGAACTAGTATTTTTTGCTACTGGGCAGTAACGAAACGATTTTTGTAATGCATGCCAATTGTTTACTTTTTAATTTTAAAAATAAATCAAATTTTACAAAAATTAATAATTTTAATATATTTTTTTCTTTAAAATTGATTATTTTGCTTTCATTCAAAAAAAAACAAAACTTGTTTGTTCGAACTTTATTCACAAATTGGTGAGGGCAGATATTATTCAGCCTCTAGTTCGATATTTTTATTTATTTAAATAAAAACCGTGCATATTAGTTTTTCAAAATTTTGTTCTTGCAAACAGGATAGACAGCTGTTTCTGAGGACGTTACTCCCCCTCATCAGTATCTGTATTTTTACAAATAAAAACAATGCTTTCGAAAATATGACTTTTTCCACAAAATTTGCTCCCCTTTCGATGTTCTTCAGCTGGCCGCGGGAAATTTAGAGGAAAATCCTTTGGAATGTTTGTTTATGGTTAAAATTAAAAAAATTTATCTAGGTGGCATGACTTGTTTTCGCCACATTCAAAAACATTAAATTTTGTCCAAAAATTCATAATTTTCGACCAATGTTGGGCGTAGGGCGCATCTTCAAAAATGTTCTAATATGTACTATTAAGCATTTCTTTAGCTTATTCATTTAAAATATGTTCAAAAATATTAGAAAGTATTTTAAAACTTGGAGATAAAAGTAAATGCAGCAAACACTCTTTTTGCAAAAAAATGCCGTTTTCAGGACACACTTAAAAGTTTTGATTTTAAAAATTTATCACTGCTAAACGGCTTGAGATAATTGAAAATAATTTTCATTTTGAAATTTAGAAAATTCATGGCAATGACACAACAAAATTTCAAACATTTTTTTCGATAACGAAAAACTTACTGACAGAAAACCAAAAAATGTCAAGGTAAACAAATGAAGATTTGAAATTAAAACTTAAATATTTTTTAAACTATAAGAGCTACTATTGTACTTGAAACATGTTTTTTCTTTATCTTGTATGCTAGATTACAAAAAGTCTAAAATCAGCAAAATCGGTTCACATTTGTAAAAGTTGTACGACCATAAAGCTTTTGTATGCCATAGATGGACAACTTTGAAACCCTGTAGCACACTCTGTGCTAAAACAGGGTGGCTACAAGACTTATTTACTAAAAGCCTAGATCTTTCTTTTCAGTTCTTGTGAAAATTTTATTCCGATTGGATCAGTAGTTTAGAAGATCCATAATTATTACCATTACCACTCTGTATCATAGATTACGTAGATATCTTACTCTTCTTCTTCTTTTGTCAGCAAACATATTTTCACACACACATTCAAATATTTTTTGTATAGGTATAGAACGTATGTACCCTACGGGAAATTTTAACAAACTGTCACCGAACTGGACCCTTTATATGAAATAGACTGGTCACTTTTACATGGCGTTGTCGTAGGAGGTGGAAATTGACCCCTTGTGACATGCCACAAGACAAATCCTAGGACAGGTTACTGAACTCTCATAAAAAACAAAGTTCAGGGACCTGTCCTGCGATTTCTCTTGTGACATGTCACAAGGGGTCAATTTCCACCTCCTATGACAACGCCATGTAAAAGTGACCAGTCTATTCCATATAAAGGGGCCAGTTCGGTGACAGTTTGTTAAAATTTCCCGTAGGGTATGTCCAACACATTCCCATGAGGTACATGCACTGACAGCAAATGTCGAAGAGTAAGAGATCTATGTAATCTATGCTGTGCATAGCCTTATGTTAAAGTCGACTTTATTTTAAAGTAAATGCTTTGTTTTAGCCGTACCATACTAAATATTTAAAATAAAACTTTTAATATAATGTCAAACATATAAATTCCAAAATTTTGTTTAGTCATGAATTCGCGAATCAAAAAAATGTGGAAATAATTCGCGCGAATTATTTCCTTTTTTTCATGAATCAGTTTTGTTTTCGTTTTGATTCGCGAATTGATGTAAATTTTTTAATTCGTTTAAAAGACTCCATTGACATAAAAAGATTTTTCATTATAGTTACAAGTGCTCCACAATCATAAACTAGTGGGGTGTATTGAGGGTTGCCATCTGTCCTCTTTTTCCCCGGACACCGTTCTCTTTTTCAGGGCGTCCGGGGCAGTCCTCCTTCTTTTTCAGTACACAGAACGAATTTACAAAATTCTAATTAATTTTTTAAACACCTTTCTCATACCAAATTTGTAAATACAAAAAAAAACTTTTTAAAAAGGCACCAACAAAGAAATTTGTAAATCCAAAAAAAAATTTATTTTATTTTTTGTAACTTTGAATTTTTATTTTTAAACAATTTTTATATGAAAGATAACAATTTACAAACGAGTTACAAAAATTTCAAACAAAAAAATTGTTGGGAATAAAATTTCAATTTAAAAGAAAATGTGATTGCTTTCACAAATTCCCATTGTTCGTGCCTACTGTTTTTTCTGTGTAAGTGCCGGGTTGTCCTACTTTTTGCACTTTTCTCCACAACGTTTTTAATTGCTTCTAAACTTTTGAATTATTGGCGTCGCTCTTTTGTCGCTATTTTTTCAAATGACTTGGCATCACTTACTTTGATTGGCAAAATGTGAAGCTTATCAGAAGTGAGACAACTGTTGAATTTTTAAAAAATTTAAGATTGCTTTTAATGTTGAAAATTTATTTTATGAAATCCTTGCCCTGAAAAATTATGTAAAAAACTTAAATTCAATTAACACGACTGATAAAAAGTTTTGGTGCAATTTTTTTTTTATTAAAAATGATGTTTACTATGAAAGGAACAAATTGGATGAGTTTTATTTTTGCTTACCAGCACATATTGCCAGGTGAAATACCCCTTACTGAGCTTCATTTTTCATTTACTTAAGGGGGTATCGACTCTAGGAACAATTTTGTTTTCGATTTTTTTTTTATATTTTATTTGGATAGAGCATATGTATATGCTCAGAAAATATTCAGTATATGCTCAGAAAATATCAATAAAAAATTAGAAGAAATAAAATTTCCACATGTTTTTTGCAAAATATATTTAAGTCACAAAGTAATATTCTAGGCATTAAATTTGTACACAAAATTTTTTGGGAGCGTTTTTTATCATTGTCTTTATTATAAATCTTATTTCGCATAATACAGCAGAACAAAAAAAAAAACTACATCCATAGATGCAAGAATTGCGCGCAGTCTTTAAAGAAGAGCCAATGACGATTCCACGTTGGGCGAAGGCATGTTATATGAGGCAGGTTTTGCCATAAAAGTAATCAATGTATATAAAAAATAAATTAAAAAATGTACGAAATAAAAGATTTTGACCGAAATGAAATGTCCAATAAATTCTCTACCATCGTTTTTAAGAATATTTGGGTTAATATATAAAATAATCTTTATCCGATTCTTCCCAAATTTGGTGCACATGTAGAAAACTGCGAGATAAAAATTCTGTTCATACACGGTTTATTGAAATTTTGCTGTTTTCTTAGCTTAAAATTAATTTTAAACTTTAAACGCGTTTTCCCACAACCCAGAGTTCAAAATCGGCTGCCACTGTACAGCCAAGGCGGGTTAACCGATTTCGATCCGGGGTTTTTTCTTTCGTAGGCAACAAAAAACTCTAGTCTTTATCGTGGCCCTTTTTTTAATTTTGGTCAAATAAAATTTATATCCCCTAGCAAATGGGTTTTTTCTTGCCTTTTTTGGAATTTTTAAGTTTGTGTGGCTACTTTGTTAAACAAAATTTTAAAAATAAAAATCGGGCCACGATAAGGACTAGAGAATTTATCTGGGATTAAGAATCACTTTACATTTTTATTTTCCGATAATTAATGAAGGCTGCACTGTGGCAGCCGATTTTGCCTTTTTTAAAAAAGGCCAGTACCCAGCAAAATATTGGTAATGCCACCTCATTACTATCTGCATTACCAAAAATGATATATCATTACCTTTTGCATTATTTTATAATATAAAATAATGACTTCCTAATAACGGCCTATTGTATTCATTGTTTCTAAATATAAAATAATGACTTACTCGTATTAGTTTAAATAAGTACTTTTTACACAGTTAAATTTTTTTATTATATGTAAATATGTTTTATGTTTAAATTTTTATAACGAGTCCTAAAATTACACACTAGAGAAAACTTAAATATTTCTGAATGTATTTCCTTAGGCTAATATTATTTGCCTAACTCTTTATTTTTAAGAATCAAGTAAGCAATCGGATAACCACTTATAATTAAACTTTTTGTAAGCATATGTGTAACCACTTATTATTCAAAATCTCATAACTACTTATTTCTCATTTTTTCGTAAGCGAGCGGGTAAGCGTGACTACTTATAAAAACGACCACGCCAAACAAAAATAATGAGTTTAGACGCCAAAAAATAAGTTGTGTGGAGCTGTGAATTTCTATTATATAACCACTTATTTGGTAATGAAAGATTTTGCTGGGTAATGAAGTGGCAACTCTGGCGATTCTGGCTGGGGAAATATAAAACTGATATTTTTAAAAATACGACAATAACATGATTTTTAAATAAAAATTTAAAATATGAAAAGTATTGTCAATTGAATTTTTGACAACCGTTCAAATATTAATTGTTTGACAATCCATTAATTGTTTGACAATCCAAGGAAATTTGGAGTTTCTGTTTAAAATATGTATAATAAATGACAAATTGTTTAATTCAAATGAAAGGTTAGTTCATATCGACTATTTCAGTTAATATAAATTGTTTCGGTTTTAACTAAGAAATTCCTTAACTGAGCAACTGAAGATTTTTATCGGTGTAATTAAAGAAAATATAAAAACATTTGTATGTGAACTGTTTATTTCTGTTTTAATTTTTAAATTAAAATGTACATGTACATTACTTTTTTAAACTTTGTATAAACTTATTTGATTTTTTTATTAAAAAGGCATAGTGCTTTTTTACGCGAAAAAACAACGCTTTTTTGGAAAACATTTGCGCATTTTACACTAAAAAAGTTGGCAACACAGATCAAATACCTAAAATGGAAGATTCACATGGTTTCCTATGCCGATTCACAATAAACATTTTCAAAAGGGGGAATCTTTAACCCCCCAGACGTAAACTTTTACAACGCCGATACACGTATATTTTTTTGGTCCCCTCTACCAGAATCAGTAGTCAGAACCTTGTTATTTTGGAAAAAAAATTAATTTTGTTGTGCAGTGTAATTACTGATGACTGAATTATTTTTTAAAGGTATGTTATAATTTGTATGTACATACATATGTATATAATTTGGTTTAATATAAGAGATAAACTCTTTCCAAATTACTCATAGAGTTCTGAACGATTTCAAAAACCTAATATGTACCTACATATGTATGTACCATATTTTTTTGTTGAAAAACTACTATAATGTGATGTAAAATTGAATAGAAAAAATCCTTTTGTGAAAACACATAAAACTGATTACGTATGCCAACCCAGATGACAATTTACATACATACTATGCCATGTATGTATTATGTATTTGTTACCAAGTTTTTAAAGCTAAGCTTAAATATTTTCAACTTCAATGAATATGTATACAACACATCGGAAAAAACTAAAACCGGTTTCAAGGAGTTTTGTTGGCAAAATAAACAGAACAGATATAAAAAATACAAAATACAAGCAACAAGAGAACTACATAGTAAAACACATGCTCCGTCCATGTTCTAAAACAGCATCAACCAACATTAATATTTTACTAACATCAACAATATTTTCTACATTGTTCACTTTGTTTTTCTTGGGGAGGGTAAGATCGACAACATACATTCAAACAAGTACACAAGCCAACAAAGCTGTCAACGGAACAGTAATAACAGCAACAACAACAGCTACTAAAATTGATGATAAGAAAAGGAAGAACAGAAGAAGTGAAAATAAAAATGGCAAATATTAACACTAGCTTTCCCATGAGTTTTTAAAGAATTTATTTTACCAAGTTCTAAATAGACCGTATTTCCTGATCATATAAATTATTTTTTTTTTTTAATGCGTAAGGACTCGTGTAAACTCGAAGAATTGCTTTTTTTTTTTAACAAAAAGTCGTTTTTCAATACAAAGTACTTTTTTAACAAAAGGTACGATTTAGAAAAAAAAGTAATTTTTTAATAAAAGATTATTTATTTAAAAAAAGGTACTTTTTAAGCCCAACATTTGACATTTTAACGAAAATATATTTAGAAAAGTATTTCTCGATATCTGCGTAGACCGAGAGGCGGTTTTAAGGCCTTTTCTGTTCGTCTGAAATTGCATATGTATTTATAACACAATTTATTTATTTTTATTTTTTCAAAATTACCCCTTGGTAAAATCAGTGTAAATAAAACTGTAATGATGATATATTAAAAGTACAATGTACTACATAGTTTTAATTTTAAAATTAAATTTAAATAACTCTTAAAATGTTTAAAAACTAATTTTTCTTTGTTTTTTTTCTTTTTAGTTGACTTAAAATAAGAAAACGGCACCAAACTAAGTTTTCCCTCAATGAATAACTCCCCTTATTCTAAGGAGAGTTCTATGAAAGTAACGGTTCCTTGAGACCGATTACTTTTAAAATAAATAAAAATTATATATATTATCTACCATGTCAACACGCAAATCAACATTAGCTTCTCCGACATCGCAAGGGACGAAGGCGGAAAATGCAGCATCATCATCATCCACTACATCTACAAATACCAGCATTACAAAAACATTAGATAGCAAAACAAATACCAGCTCCTCCGTAGCAGATAAATTAGAAATGGGAGCTAATGCCTCCAGTGCCAATAATAACAATACTATAAAAGAACAACAACAAGAAACTAAACCATTTCTACAAAGAGTTACTAGAAATTCACCTCTATTATTGGTTTCCCCAGGTGTTACAATTAAAAAAGAACCCATAGATCCTTCGGAACCTACAAACAGTGAAAGTGAAGAAGCTGGAGGAACATCAGCGACTGGTAAAAAGATTATAAGAGGACGTAAATTTTTAAAAGAAACTAAAGATTTAACAGAAAATGACAAAGAAGAGCCAGATACAAAAGAAAAGGAGAAAGAAGAGATAGAAAAAACAATTAAAGATAATAAAGATTCATTGGATGCTAAAGAGCAAAACGATAATAAAGAACATATTGAAACAAAAGATAATAAGGATACCTCAAATCCTTCATCTACATCATCACCAGTTACGACATCCTCAGCAAGCACATCAAATCGTTTGACACGTAAATCAGTAGCAAATCAAGAAGCGGCTTCCACTTCAACTACAAATACTAGAATTACCAGACAACGACAATCTAGTGGAGCGTCAGCACGTTCCGAAACTCCACCAGCTAGAAGTAGAAGTGGTCGTGCTATAGGTAGAGTAAAAATGCCAGTACCTATGATAGAACCCACAGCCATGGCTAAACGTAAACGTTCTGTTGACAATGAAAATGCAACGGCTATAACAACAAAAACTTCTACTGATGAACCGGGACCAAAATATATAAAAATAGAAGTAAAGGATCCAGATCTAGACCACAATGAGGAGATATTACAATCTTCACAAGGTACCACGGCTAGCTCTGAAGTGGAAGACTCGTGTATTAAAATCAAACAGGAACTTTTAGATGAAAGTGAAAATGAAATGCATACCAATAATGAAATCATTAACACAACAACGAGCACAACAACTACAAATTCGTCTACTACTAGTACAACCACCACAACAAGAGGTAAAGGTAGATGGGGTATTAGAAAATCCACTACTACAAATGCAAATGCTGCCGCGAATACATCAACTAACTCTCCCAGTACTCGGGCCACTAGGCAAACAAAACAAACATCCCCGGTTCAAACTAACGTATCAACAACATCTTCTATTATTGAACCAAAACGCAGACGTATGGGTTCTCAAACTAGAAGTTTACTCAAAACTAATGTTACGGAAGATAACACTAATAAAACCCAACCTCCTACAGCCGATGAAGAAGATTCTAAAGACAGTACAGCTTCCTCCACCAATACCGATGATATCGTTTTGGCTTTAATTAAAAGTGAAAAAATTTCAATGGATATGTATGAGGATACCAATGATACTAAAGATTTAGCAGCAGCATCAAAAGTCCCTACAGAAAAAATGGAAACCATAGCTAATAAGCCTTTTGAAGAAACTAAGGATTTACCACCACCCTTAATGGTAGATACAACGGAGGAAACACAGACTACAAATACAGAAACCGAAATTTCAACAACTTTAACACCTGCAGCAGCTAGTTGTTCTTCACTAGCTTCGGGCTCGGAAAAAGCAGCCTCTTTAAGCCCTTCAGAGTTGGTTAGCGAGGGTGTATCCGAAATAAGTGTTAAACAATTTTATAAAAAACCAAAATTTTTGGAAAATAATTTAGGCATAGAAGAAGATCCTAAATTGGGTAACATAGTTCAAAAAGTTGCAGGGATGGATACAGCGGCAACAACGACTAGCTCTATACCATCAAATGCAAACACTTCTCCAATAACAACGGAAACTTTGGTAATTGAAGATGGCTTACTTGACGATTCTTATTCAAATGAATCCTTAAAAGAAGGAGCCTTAAGATTTGAAGAAAGTATGGATGAAAAGAAATATTCATCGCAAGATGATGGCAGTAGTTTAAGTTCTGGTGGTAATATAACGCCCCTATTACTTGTTGATGATGATTCCGATGTGGAAGAAGAAAGTTTGATTAAGAACAAAGAAGTTACCGAAGGCCAAGCTAAAGAAGAAGCTTCGAAGGAACAACACGATAATGCAACAGACACCCCTAAAGAAATTGTAGAAACAACAAATGAAATATCGTTAGAAAAAGAAATTCCTACAATAGATATAATAGATGCCGAAACTAGTGAAGTTGATGAAGAACAAGAAGATGAATTAACCTTGGAAGAATCTGAAACCATATCTATGGATAATAATGCTTCAATAAATGATGAAATTACCACTGAAATAGAAGACCCACCAAATGAAGATGATTTAGCAGATATTGAAGATATAACTGAAGTCATAGAAAACATATCAGATAATAGCAGTGAAAAAGAGAAAACAGTTGAAACCACAACAACAAATGTGGAAAATAAAATCGCAATACTAGAAGCGTCGACAACAAAAATTATGGAAGAAATCCCAGATAAATTAGAGACAAAAGTAGAAGAAATACTTCCTCCCACTTTAACTAAAACGACGGATGCGAAAATTGTTATTATCAATAATGTTGAAAAAGAAAATAAAGAATCTAATATAAACATTTCTACACACGCTGCTTCTTCCTCGGCTTTGTTACTGCCATCAGATGAATATGAAAATAATGATGTTTTAGCTAAAATTGATGCGGAATTGAAAAAAATTGATGAACATGAACTGAAAATTAAACTTAATGCCACTGTTATAAAAGAAGAAGAAATTGTTCCTGATTTGGATTCTTCGCCAGCTTGTGAAGAGGATAATACTAAAGAATCTTTAGATGAATTTATAATACCTAATAGTGTTATGGAGGTTGATGACGAAGATGTTGATGATATTAAGTTATCGCCGGATGATGTTAAAAACATTACAAAAGATGATGTCATTATTGATGATGTTTTAGATATAAGTTTAGATGATGAACAACCATTGATTATTGCCGAGGATATAACACTTATTGAAGATAAAATTGATACTGAAGAAAAATTAAAGATTTCATTAAAAGATGATAAATTGGAAATGGATAAAATTCACCTAAAGGTAAGAGGAAATGTTATTATAATCTAAAATACGAAATCTACGAAAATTTTTGTGTAATTTTAAAATGACTGTATTAAGTTCAATTATTAAAGGTACTTTTAAATTAAAAAGCTTTATGAAAAATTCTTTATGAAAGTACTTTATAAAAGTCGATTTTTTTTACAAAATATATAATTTTGTTAAAGATTTTTACCTTTCAAATTTATTATTTTGTTTTCAAAGTTTGTGCGAACTTTATCAGTTTCTATATTAATTTAAAGATTTTCAACACAAATACATCCTTTTTGTCTGAGAGTTTTATATGATTAATGTCCCAGAATCTTAAATATTGTTTGACAAAAAAACAACATATCGATTATGGATAAAAGTCTATTGTATTAAACACCCAGCGAAAAATAAGATGCCGAAGCATTAGAAAAATCACTACAATTGATGATCTAGATGTACTTCTTTTTTAACATAAACACTAATGATTTTAACATTGAGTTGTCATAGGAAAGGAGTACTCCGACTTTAACATTGTTTCAGTACTTTTTGAACGAACTAATTTCAAACCATTTTTTTATATATGGGCATTTCCATCATGTCGAACGGGACCGTCGAACACCTTTAAAGTGAAAAAAAGTCAAAATTAAACGGATTTTTATTTTGACAATAGGCTTTACTTATATCTTTTTATTAGCCCTACAATTGGTGCTGAGGTTGATTTTTAGCAATTTTTTGTTTTCAAGATAATTGTAAAAAACCAAGGCATTCGCACGGGACAAAAACAGAAGTGGTTTTCGCGGCTAACAATTAAAATGCCGATTTCAGCGAAACCTGAAGCAATATTTCAATGTGACTAATTTTACACTGTTGTGCATTGATGTCTTTTAAAAATGGTTGTAATTTTACTCAAAAACGATTCGTATTATTTTTTAAATTTAATTTTATTCACTTTCGCACGTGACATGTCGCACGGGACATTTTTTTCCATCATGAGATTTATGTTGTTTCTGTTGCTCTTTTTACGAAATTATATATAAACAAGCTTAGTAAAAATGTTTTTAAATCGACAGAAGTATTCAAGGTATTTATTTGAATATAATAACCAAAAACAAACTTAAAAGAAAAATGTAGTATGTATTAATCCAGCAAAATTATCGGATGGAAAGAACCCATTGTAGAACAACTTGTATGTGTATGCAACCTGTTCTAATTTATGTTCTATCATCGGTGATTTTTGTTTGAGTTTGTCCCAAAAGCAACAGGTTCTTTTCCTCCAAACTAGAACAGGTTACTTTGGAACCGGTTCTAGAACCAGTTATAGAACTGGTTCCGCGACAGTGAAACCTTCCATTTTGATTACCAGGAATCAGTTCTAGAACCTGTTCCACGTAACCGGTGGTAAAAATACCTGTTCTAGAACAGATTCAGAGGCAACCAGTTCAAAAAACTTTTGCTTGGAAGTATTTATTTATATGAAAATAAAAAACACAGTTTTTTTAAAATAGGCAGTCCTAGCTGCTTTTACTTCTTGACCATGGTGCATGCCAATTTTAAAAAAAAATTTTAAAGTATGTATTTACATACATAAATCATATACATAAGAAAAAAAATTTAAAATTTTTAAATTTCACACTTACGATGTCGCACGTGACCAACTGTGTATAAGTACCAAGATCACAATTCTTCTTATTTTTCAGGTTGGTTTTTTTTATTTTAATTGTATAAAAAATCTCTGTTTGTAATCAATATTTGATGAGGTTTCTGCGTGTACTTTCGACGCACTGATAACAAATGTTGTTTTTCAATGTCGCACGGGACATCGAAATATGCGAAAATGCAAATCAAAAACTTACAGTTATATTCAATCGCATTGTTTCTTATGCATTCTTTTATGACTCTTTGTACCTTTAGAAATATTTTAATAAGCAAAAGTCAATGCATAACGTCTCTGTTTAAAAACTTTTATCAAAACAAAATGTGCAATGGAAATATCCAAATAGGAAAAGATGCGCTTGTGCGACTTTGCATTCGAATACCTCGAAATGGGTTATGAATAAATGCGAAATCTTTTTACATTATTTAAATTTGATTGTTTCCCTATGAAAATATGATAAAACAAAGTGTTTTCAAGAACTTTTAATATTTTAGTCTCGGTGGACCTTTCGGTGGAAATGCCCATATACATATTTTTAAAAATTTTAAAATTAAAAAAATATTGAATTTAAACAAATTAATTATAAATATTAAAAAAAAATTAATAGAATAAAAAAAAAATTTAAAAAAAATAAAAAAAAATATTCAGCCTTATTGCGGTTGTCGTTGTCGTATTACGACAGCAGGCGTTGTCGTTGTCGTTTTTATTATATTTTGATATTATGTAAAATATACGACAGAGAATATAAGAAAATTAAACATTTCAGCTATTTTTGTGTTGTTTTCATAAAATAATCAAAAAAATTAAATTTTGTAATAATAAAACGATTATTGTTTCATAAAATCAAGGTGTCAGTATGAAACTTTTCATTTTAAGGATAGTGTGTTTTTCCACAAGTTGTAAAATACCCAGTGCGTTAAATTTTTTTAATTTTTCTTTAAAAAAAATTATTATTTAAATAAAAAAATGTCTTCTATAATTTAACTTGTTAATATATTAAAGTGATTTTATATTTAATTTCACTTATTTTAATACTTTTTTTAAAAGTTTTTTGAGGCTGTCGTGCACAAAAATTTATACGACAGTTTTTGGTGTTTTGACCGAAAAAAACGACACTCGCGGTACCAAAAAATGCCTTTTGTCAAAAATGACAAATTTTCTTGTCGTATACGACAACCGCAATTAGGCCGATTGTTCCCGCCGGGAATTGAACCCGGGACCCTCTGTTTGAAAATGCCAAATGATACCAAAATCACTTTTTACGATCACTTTTAGAGCAATTACTCTTTAGAAGCAATACTTAAGTGATTTTTTGGATGTGGTTCAGAAGTAATTCTAAAAAAGCTGTAAAAATGTAATAACGGATACTTGGCAAGCAATGAAAGAAGTGATTTTTTGAAGTTGTTCAGAATAACTTCTAAAAAAGCAGTAAAAATACACTAACGGATACTTGTGAAGCATTGAAAAAATTAGTTTGTAAAGCACTACTTGCAATTTTTTTTGCTGGGCAGATAAACTTGAAAAATTCAAGTCTAAAAATTCTTTTAAAAAAATGCTTTAAATTCTTGAAAATTTCAGAATAAAATATGTTTAGGGTTCGATTGGTTTATTCAAATAATTTAATAAAAATTAAACGTTTTCTTCGTAAAAGACCCTAAATTCTGAGAATTTTTATAGACATACAAAAGCAATCCCAGTTATTGTTTTTGCTATTTTTTTATATTGTAGTTTTTATGCGAATAATGTTCATTTTAAGCAAATTTTTTTCTAGTTGGGGATATTTTTGGATTTGTTAGGGGACAACGAAAAATAGTATCTGGCAAGCCTGATTGTATCTCCAATGCATAAAAGCATAATAACTGGTGAACGGTTTGGAATTGTTACTTCGAATTTTAAATAGGCTGAAGGAATAACACATATTTTTGTAATCAAAAGAAAAAAATTATTGTTTTTTTATTAAAATATACTTTTATCAAGAAAAAGAATTGAATGTAAAAAACCGTAGTTGTTACTGATTTTGTCAGTTGTTTTGAAATTTTTATAGCAAAAATTTATCAGTTAATTTTACGACATTGGTAGTAATTTTTAATGCATTCGTTAGTTATTTTTCAACAGTTAAAAATAACAAAAGTTTTAGTTATTTTAAAGGTAAATACCTTTGTCGCCTTTTTAACTGCATATACCTTTGTTTTAACTGTCATTTTCAGTAGATTCTACCGACAAACTTTTCTGAGTGTATAAATATTCCATACAAATTTAAGCATTTATAAAACTATTAACGGTGGGTCTCATACTGTAGGTTTAACTTTAACTTAACCAAGAAAAAAATAAAATGTCAAAAAAATGTACACAAAACAACAACAAATTTGTGGGTTAACTATTAACCTAAGTTTAAACCTGCAGTATGAGACCCACCATAAATAGGTATAAATTTATGTGCTAATTCATAAAAAAAAATTTATTTGGTATTTGAAGCTTGCTATAGTTAAAGTACATATTTCGCTTAATAAAGAGTTA
This sequence comes from Leucophora obtusa, assembly GCA_949987735.1. Taxonomy (NCBI): domain Eukaryota; kingdom Metazoa; phylum Arthropoda; class Insecta; order Diptera; family Anthomyiidae; genus Leucophora; species Leucophora obtusa. Next base: position 29,562,278 of record OX465297.1, read on the forward strand.
TTAGAAATCTCGATTCATAATCGTATTATAACTATAAATTAATTTTTCGATTTGATACTGGCAACACTATTGTTTATTTTCTCTCTTCTCCCAAATAAGTCGTAAGTGATGTACAAATTTAGTAAACGCTTGACCCGGTAATCGGAAGTGAAAATGTATTTTCTTAAATTAGAGAACTAATGATTTGCTAAGATAAATTTAAAAGACATTAAAAATACTTTTTTTTTATATATTTAGTTAGAATATTCTTCTACCTCAAGTCCAAATTCTAATATGATATTTGTCATATTAGATTTTTATTTGTTGTTTGTAATTGTTGCTTTCAAAAAGGAGTTGATTTATAGCTGGTTTTACCAAATCAGACAGTTCATATACGAAAGTACAAAATTCTCGTCCCGTTGATTTTTTGTACCTTATGTAATGTCTCGGTTTGAGTAAGAAAGTTATCATTTTCTTATTGCGGACAACTGAAGAGTAGTGTGATGTCTACGAAACAATTGTATTGTCTATCATGAAAATGATCAACCCTTTTTGAAACAACAAATAAAAATCAAATATGACAAATATCATATTAGAATTTGGACTTGAGATAGAAGAATATTCTAACTAAATATATGAAAATTAGAAAGTCCGAAAAAACATTTTTGTATTTTTAATGCAAAAATTAAGATAATTGTTGAATAGTTTTTTTTTTTATAAAGCAAATCAATGGAAATGTGTGTAAAATTTTTTAGAACATATTCGAGGCAAACAAAAGCAGAGACAATTAATTATAGAGATAGGAAATCAAAAATTACACTACTCACCGGTAGGGGGCGCTGAAATTTAGTATTACCTGAGCAACTATTTAGTATCCGTTTAGTATCAGCTGAGCTTATGTTTCAAAAGCGAAAATTGTTGAAAACAGCGCAAAATTAAAAGGAAACGTGCTAAATATGTTTGATTAATAAAATTTTATTTGCTTTACTTTTTTTTAAAGTTTTTTGTTTGTTTTTATTTAAATTTTGAATAAAAATGAAAAGTGTCAGTTTACTGAACAAAGCGCCACCATTGATAACGATGTTGTTATAACTTATTTTTTTGGTGATGCCATAGCCCTGTACAAAAGTAATCGGATTTCGAATAATGTTTTGACAGTATGTACATCACTATTGTTTTGTTTTTCTTTTTAATTTTATTTTTACATTTTTTGTGGAAATTTTTTCGAAAAAGGTCATTGGCTACGCAATTGTTGTAGCTTTTTTCAATTTGATGGATGCAAGTTGTTTGAAGCCACACATTCTAGGGATGGGATGGCTTGAAATGAAATAATGCCTGAAAATGAAATAATTAACAATTAAATGGTGGCTTCCTCACTCCAAACTTTATAAAAGGTTTAAAGTAAATGAGTATCGAATATAATCCTATATTATTTTTTTTGTTATTAAGCAAATATGAATACTGTTTTTCACAAATTAGCTTAAAATCCTGCAATAAGACTGTTGTAAAAGTTTATGAATTAGACCATTTGCTTCTTAAAAATTAAGTAGTTATAAAAATGCTACCAAGTCTTAAAAATTTTTGGCTTTTCTCTTTCAAATGTAAACAAAAATATTTGTCATCAAAATATTTTAAATTTTAGTATTTTTTATTTTATAAAATATGAAAAACAACAAAAGTTAACAAATGAATTATGCGTATAGGTAGTATAGGTAGACCAGGGCTCATAATATAATTGCTCCATTTCGTTTTACGGCGAAGTCATTGTACGAAAACAGCTTTTGCATAACGGCGACCCCAAATGTTTAAATTTTATTTGTTTATAAAAAACAAAATAAAACTCAGATAAGTACAGATAGTCGTTTTTTTTACAAGCAGTTTTAGATAAAGATATAAAATTCGAAAAACAAACCTACTATGGATTTCGAATTGGACTTCAAATTGAAATTCAGTGAACATTTGATTAATGTAAATTTGATATTAAATGGCAATTAAAGATTTTGCTCGTTATCTTAAAAACAATCTGATTTTAGACAGAAACAAAACCTGAAGGATAATCTCATTTTTTTTATCTCAAATATACTCAGTACGTTACACTTTCTAAAAATTATTTGTAGTTCGGTAAATCCACTTTTCAGAACAATCCGCAATATCAGGTTTGAAAGCTTTTATTATCTCAGCTAACTCTCAATTTTTTTTTTTTAACAATTCACACGACACTAAATCTGGAGAATATGGCGCTGGGATTTTCTTTAATACCAAACATTGCAATATAATTGTTGGTTATTTCTGCAGTGTGAGCAGGAACATTATCATGATGTAAAAAGTATCGACCCAGTTCCTTTAATTTCTGATTTCCCAACAAATTTTCAAAAAACTTTTGGTACGCAGTTTCCAGTATACCATTTAGCTGTTACTGTTTGATCAGTTTCCAGCTACCGGATAATGTAAACTGACATCATCACTTCCGTAGCTGACTTTTGTTGCCTTGCGTTCACAGGAGGATTTGCACCTTATGGGATCCAAGCTTCATCCCCTGTTATCATTTTGTTGAAGGTGCTAGACTCTCCCTTTCCAGAAAAAGCATCCTTTTGTTAAGAAAATATTGAGCAAAAGGTATTCATGCATTTTTTTACCTTTATTTGAAATCGGGAAACCCATCGGGCTGATTTCTTCGTAAATCCTAGATGATAATTCAATATTCGCGATACTGCCATGGCATTCAAGCCCAGTTCACCATCAACCACTTCCTGTGTTTAGATATTCGTAAATTTTGGTCTTCACCAGAGTTACTCTTTCATCATCTGGAGAAGATTTTGGGAGGCCTTCGCGAAATTCATCCTCCACAGAAAAATGTCTGGAATCTCCAATACCAATTCTCAATGGTCACAAGAGATGGTCCCTTCTCTGCAAATGGAGTTTGACATTAATTTAATATTTCCACACACTTCAGCTTTGCGTTTTTTGTCTCTATTTTTAACAATCTTTCCAAAAATTTAAATGGAATATCGTAAGACTATTATAAATTTAATTTAAATTTTTGTTTTATTAAATATTTTTAAAAACCGAGCTATTAAGCGAATTTTTATTAGATCCCTCGTAATTAGGGTTTAGGGGAATCCCGCCCTTTTTTGAATCCCGCAATCCCGGGAATTTTATGCGGGATTACCCGGGATATTTTTTTAGTCTTTTAAAGTAGTTTTAGCTAGTTTTATTGCAATTTTAGAAGCTTTATTTAAATTTAATGCATTGATTTTTTTAAATTAATCTAAATAAAGATTATTTAAAATTAAAAAATACGGTTTAAAATTTAATAAACTGAATTAAGCCAAATTGTTTTTGGATGCCAATTGAATTTGGTTTAGTTAAACCGAAAAATATTATATTAGCAATTACCACATTTACAAACTAAAATACTTGTCCTTCGGGAATTTTTTTCTTCTTTAAAATGATGATATTTGTTCAAATAAAGCAATAATATAGGCTGTTTTAAACTACAAGATTCTCGGAAAGATTTTGCGACCTTGCCTATATGTTTTGCACGTGTACGGAAATAAAATCGTACCGAAAATGTTATACTATACACCAGCCTTATACAACATTTCAACATCATTATTTCAGTTCCAAATACCTCCAATAAACTAGGTATTAAAGTTAAAGTAATTTTTTCGTATTTTCAATTAACATAAGTATTTTGAGTTTCTTTTACTTCAAATAATTTCATTTAAAGTTCAATTGCTATTCCTTTATTTTAAATATATTTTTTAAATATTATTAATTTTTAAAATAATAAATACATCATATGCTTTTTCAAATTATTTTGAATTTTTTATATGCTAATTTAAAATGCAACTAAACGTGAAAATTAAATAATTTCTTTTTAAGGAGTTGTGGCATAAAAAATTTCTATTCAAGAAAACTAATTAAAGTTATGAAACTATTTTAATATTTTAGTGTCTACTTTTATAAAACAATTTAGGCGAATTTGCCTAAAAATTTATGTGAAAATGCTCACTTTTAAACTTTTTTATAAAACTAATTCTGCATAGAGAAAAACAAAATATCTAGAAATAGAAATTTTTAGATTTAATGTATGTATAAGAAATATTTAAGCAAAAAATTGATTTTAGTTCTGACTATAAAACTGGTCCGACACAAGTTTGCACCCATTAACAATTCCAATATATCCTGAAAAAAGGGATCAAAATAATATAACCGTGTCTTTCACTTTTCTATATAAATTCGTTTAACAGCTTAAACCGCGAAATTAATATTACTAACAGTTTTTTTTTTTAATTAGGACGGCCTTCCATATAAATATATTACATAAATACTAATTCACGATTTAAATTGTTAAACGAATTGACCTGGAAAAAGTGGAAGACATGGATATTTAGCCCTCCTTTCAGAACATTTTCTCATGGATACAACCAAAAGATGAACTTTGTCGAACGGTGTTTAACCAAAAAGTAGTTTTTCAAGTACAATATATGTCGAATTTATATATTTTCTAACGAGCGGGAATTGCCGGGATCCCGGGAAATTCCGAAAAAAAATCCCGCTGTCCCGGGAAATGAAAAAGTCCGGGAAAAGAAAAACCCTACTCGTAATATATAAAGCAAATTTTATATAAGAGTAGTTTTATATAAAATGTTTTCTAAAAAAATGGAGATTTTAAACAAAATTTTTAGATAACATTTGTAAATTTTAGAATTTCAAATTCTTTTCACAGAATCTAAACAAAATAATAACAATATTGTTTGTTTTTTCTATTAGGCTCTCCCATCAGATATTGGAACCGATATAGTCAATGGTAAACCAACGCCTACATCTTCTACAACCAGTTCTCCCATTAAAACTGGCCAAACATTAACAAAAGATGATGACACGACTTCGATGAAATCTGGACAATCGACAACATCTTGGATAACCCTTGATCTCGAAAATGATGATGAAGAAACGTTGAAGAAAAAAGAAGTGCATCTAAAAAATCTTGGATTGGTAACACATAAAGCTGCAGAAAAGCGTCGTTTAGAAGTTATACAAAGTTCAGCCGCTAATGTGGAAGCCTCTAAAGCAGCCACACAACAGCAACAAAATAAAAGAAATGGTAAAAATTCATCTCATGCTGCATCAACACATCACGAGTATACTGGTACATTGAAAACAATCATCAAAATTAATCGTAATTCAACAGGTGGTTCAGCCAATGCTGGAAATGGGCGGAAATCTCAAAATAATACTGGCGGTGGTTCGTCATCAACATCCTCCTCCAAAGAACAACAACATCAAAGACGTCAATCATTGAAAATGACATTCCAAAAAGGACGCGGACGAGCTCATGGTACAGCCAATAATGATCGTTCTCAACATGATCGGGAAAGTCATGCTGAGGATAGTTATTATACTATACAAAATGAGGTAAGAATTGTATTTAATTTAGAGCATAGCTTAAAGTTTTATTTAAATTTTCTTTTTTAATCTATTTACAGACTGAAGGTGCGCTTAAAAAAAATCACAATTGTCCTACAACCACTACTACCTCTATAACTAGATTAGCTTTAACACATACTAACAATTATAATAATTTAAAATATTCCTCCACTACCACAACTACGTATGCTAGAAAATCATATAATTATCGTAATTATCAACATCATTCCTATAGTGCCATCAATGCCGCCCATTTTTATCAATTGGGTGTGTATTTTAGAAAAAAACCAAAAATAAACATGGCTTTAAGAGTAATATTAAACAAATTTAGAGATGATTTTATGATTTTTGTAATTTATTTTTTATTATTTATTCAGTTATTAACCAATTACTAACTTCTTAAATATGCACACTACCATAACTTCCACACATTTTTAAGAATTAGATAATTTGAATGATTATTCAGATTTATCAAAAGCCTAAAAGTCATGGTTTTGACTTTCCGTGCAAAACAATAAAAATTTATTTTTAAATTTTGTGATGGCGTCTATTCTACTGATATTTTACGAGAAAAATGGCCACGAATAGTTTCGTTGGTTTTATAAAAATGTTAAAGGCTGTACTAAAATTTGTTTTGTAGAGAAACTTTCTTGTATTTTACAAGAAACAAGGATTCGAAGGTTTTCTTCGAGACAAGTTGCACTGATTTTATTTTTGTACAAATATCGTTTAATTTCAAGCTAAAAATCTCATTTTATTTATTTTTTTTTTTTTTTTTTTGGAAAACCCCCAATTTTAAATATTCTATTCTGAATTTACTTATACATATATTTCTTAAAATGTGTGCATTTGATAAACCTTTTTATGTTTGCGTTTTCTATTTATTACTTTTGGTGAATTTTTTGTATATATTTTCTTATGCTCTTTAATGTGTGTCTCTGTCTATAATTGTATGCTATACAATTCTTAATTTAGATTCTTCCAATTCAGAATCCCATGATCAACAGCCGGGTGTTTTATCCAAAAAAGATGAAAAAGAAGAAATCCTTATACCAGAAAAAGCATCATCATTTAAATTTCATCCTGGACGTTTGTGTGAAGATCAGTGTTTCTATTGTAGTGGCAAATTTGGTCTCTACGATACTCCATGTCATGTGGGTCAAATAAAGTCTACGGAAAGACAACAAAAAATTTTAAAAAGTAAGTAAATAATAAGTAAGCTTAAAACTAGGACCGTACCATAAATCAGGGGGTAACCGCGTAACTCGATTCGAAAAAAAATTTTCGAATTCGTAAATCTTGCAAATATTGTTAAAAAAATAATTCTGTACAAAAATTTTTAATTTGTTTTTATTCTTAACCTTGTACTCTATATATAAAAATTTAAAAAGCAAGTTTGATGCAAAAGCTTTTCTTTTTACACAAGGTAACTCGAATCGAGTATCGCGGTAACCACCCAGTCCAGCAAAGTTTTTTGAAACCGGTTTTATAACATAAATTATCCTAACCTATGATAATGCAGTACAGTATAACTCGTTTAATACGAACTAATTTCGAAGTCCCGAAGTTTTGGCAACAATTTCAATACAAAAAACTGCGTTTAATACGAACTCGCATAAGACGAACACTCGGTTAAAACAAACTGTTTGTGATGGTCCTACAAACAAATTTCTATATAATTTTTTCCACTTTTAATACAAACTTTACAAAATTCGACAATTTTTTCAATATTTTTTTTTGTTTTCTGACAAATTTTAAACCGAACACAGACATTTTTTCTTAAATATATTGCAAACAATAAGGTTTTTCACAAGGGGTGTGCTATTTGTTGTATCGTTGTATCGTCCTAACAAAAAACAGAGTTGTTAAAAATTAAATTGAAAAAATACAACATTTGAGAATAGCACGATACAACATTTTTACGTATGTTTAGTGTCCTATGTTTGAGTGTGCTAACAGATAAGAACGGAATATAAAATCGCTGTTAAACTCAAATAAAAATTTTAACAACTCTGTTTTTTGTTAGCACGATACAACGATACCCCTTGTGAAAATCCTAAATATATTTAGGAAACCAAATGAAATAACTGTAAGGGGGGGGTCAAGGGAAATTATTTCCAAATGCCAACCTCACCCACAGTCCACCTTGGACATGGTGTCCCCTGTTAACGCTGACGATTCTCTGACGACCGAGTATGGGCGGTATAACCCGGTTCCCACGGCAATCGGACTATGTGCCGGAACGATTCGGATGTATTCGAATCTTCGAATTTATCCGAGCAAGGATTGCCACTCCGGCTTTAAATGAGAATTATTAACTACAAATTCTCATTTTGAAGCCGTTACAACAACAACAACAACTGTAAACTTTTTAAAATTGTTTCAAGGAAATTTAAATATTTTGTGGATAATTAGAACATTTTAAATAAATTTTACCTCGGTTAATACGAACCTCGCTTACAACGAACTAATTTATCTATTCCCCCGGAGTTCGTCTTAAGCGAGTTTTACTGTATAAGGTGTTATGAAACCAGTTATTTGGATCTGACATTTTTACTGGAAGAGTATACACGATGCAACTTGTTGTCAGGCTAAAAAATAGTAATCTCAGCAAAAGTTTTGCTACACTCAGATAAAAAAGTTAGTAAAAAAATTTATAAACAATTTCCAATCGCACTTTACTATTTTTATACTGATTTTCAGTACATTTTGTTTTTTAGTAATCATTTTTGCTACTCTCTAATTACACATTACGGATTTTTTACTAATTTTTCAAAACCGAGATTTAGCAGAAAAATATACTAATTTAACAAAATTTTATTTACCAGAATTCGTTGACTTTACAATTCTTGTTTAGTTTATATTTGTTACTAACATAATATTTGTTGTTGTTGAACCACTCAGAAAATTTTATTGTATCTCCAATGCATAAAAAGGTAATAACTGGAGAACTTTTTGCAATATTGTTACACACTTGTTACAATCGAAGGAAATTTTTTTTTTATTTAATTTGATTTTAATTTTGTTTATTTTTTAGTAGACTTTTCTGCTAATTTCAGCAGATTGATTTTAAATTTCAATTACAATAATTTACTGAAATTTAGTAGCTGCAACTAATTATTTATACTAATTTCATCAGATTGATTTTAAATTGCAATTACAATAATTTACTGAAATTTAGTAGCTGCAACTAATTATTTATACTAATTTCATTGTACTAAAATTATTGATATTTAGTAAATTTTGTAGCTGATTTTAGCAAATCAATTTTGAATTGCAGTTTACAACAATTTTGCTAAAATTTAGTAGCGGCAACTAATTTTGTTGTACTACAGATCAGCAGACATCTGTTGCTAAAATTAGTAAAAAAAATACCGCTGGGCTCAAAACAGTTAAATTCCCCGCAATAACAGCAAAATTTTAAGTAGCCATTAAAGATTTTTTTGTTTGAGAGTAACAATACAATGCTACATTTGTCTTAACTTCAGGTATCAGACAACGATGTGACAATCTTAAATTTATTTTCATCGGGAAATACATTAATTCCAAGACTTATTTAACAAATTGTGAAAAAATCTGTTTCTGATTTTGATAAACAATGAATGTTTGTTTATCAAAATAGATAATGAAATTTCCAAAACACTGGTGGGTGTTGTCTATTCTCCACATGTCGCTATGGCAACATTATTGTCTTGGGTGACTTCAATAACAATCTCTTTGATAGATCGAAAGCTGGGCTAGTCAAAAGCCTATCCCAGAGCGCAAATATGACATATGTTCACAATTCCATGCCTACCCACTTTAATAGGAAATATTGCTCCACCTCTGTAATCGATTATACTTTGGTTAGTGATACTGATTTGGTTAAGTTCTCTGGCCAATTTCTGGCTCCATGTCTTACATTCTATTAATTTATTTACGTCTGTATTGATGTACCTGTTAAGGTTAGGAAACGAACTGTAAAGTACAAGAACTATGATTCTATAGATTCTAGCGCTATTGAGGTTGTTTTATCGTCCGTAAATTGGGATGAAATGTATGTTAATGAAAACGTTGAAAATCGTACCGAAAAATTTTATCATCTACTTTATTTTTTTACGCGATACTGTAGCCACTAAGATAAGGCGAGTTTATAATACAACAAATTTTTGTAATATACACAGAAAGATTTTACAAAATTCTTATTAAATTTTTAATACCTTTCTCATACCAAATTTGTAAATACAAAAAAAAAAATTTTTAAAAAGGCACCAACAAAGAAATAGTAAATTCAAAAAAAAATTTCTTTCCTTTTTTGTAACTTTGAATTTTTATTTTTAAACAATTTTTATATGAAAGATAACAATTTACAAACGACGCAGTAGCAAAAAATACTAGATCAGAACCAGTTATGTACTGGTTTAATTGAACCAGGCACTAGTACGAGTTCTACCGCTTCTCCATACAAATAATTGTAGAATTTAACATGGAGATGTCATAGGGATGGGGACAATTGTCACCAAACTCCCACTTTGATACTAGTTGTAGAACTAGTTCGGAAATTACAATTTAAGGACGAAAAATAGGGAGAAAAACTGGTACTAATCTGACACTCGCGGAACCAGTTCCGAAGTGACTCTTTGGAAATAGTACTGTACCAGTTGGTAAAGACCTAAATTATATATATTAAAAACAAAGGCTTTTTCTTTGATGAAACGTAAATGAGACCGATAGTTTCCTTACTGAGATAATTAAGTCCATTTACCAAATGAAATCTAAAATATTTTGTAAATATTATAATTTCTAATCACAATAAAATATTTTAGTTTTTATTCGCAAACTCAGATTATATTATTAAAAACAAATGTAAACAAAATTAGAATTTTAAAAAATGGTTATTTTGAGAACTAGTTTTATAGTTACTAGTCAAAAAAACTAGTACTTTTTAGAACTAGTTCGACCATTTGCTACTGGGGAGTTACAAATATTTCAAACAAAAAAATTGTTGGGAATAAAATTGCAATTTAAAAGAAAATGAATTGCTTTTACAAATTCCCATTGTTGGTGCCTACTGTTTTTTTTTTTTTTGTGTACAAGAGGTTAAGGATGCAAGGTATTTTAGGGATTTGGCATTCAAAGCTTACAGGGTATATTGAGGAACCATAAAACTAGATATTGGACTGATAAATTTGGAAATTGTGGTAGTAGGGAGATGTGGAAAATCGTTAATAACAAGCGTCATAGTAGATCTCTATGCCCTCTTAATCGGTATGATCCCGATATACTTGGACTCAATCTGATTTTATACTCCCGAATTTTGCTAATTTTTCTGACATTCGATTCACCTTTAGGTGTATTAATAGGGATGAACTGTTTTATTATATTTCACGTGTTAAGTCTAACGCCCTTGGTCCTGATGACATTCCAATTAAATTTGTAAGAAAAATTTACCCATATGTGGAAAATTACCTTCCTTTAATTTTTAACACCATTCTTATTACTTCTCAATACCCCGGTATATGGAAAAACTCAAGAATTGTTCCAATAGAAAAGAAACGTGAGCTGCAAGTTTGGATAACTTAAGGCCCATAAGTATCCTATGTTCCTTATCTAAGACCTTTAAGCTGGTATTAAAGGATCAGATTTTAGAGCATCTAGATACTAGGATGTTTCTTAGCGATTGTCATTATGGCTTTCGTAAGGGGACTAGCACATCGCATTTGCTACTCAGTATAACTGAAAGTGTACGTCGGAATAATAAAAATGGAAATATATCCAACCTAGTTTCCTTGATCTTAGTAAAGCATTTGCTTCGGTGAATTATAATGTTTTAACCGAGAAATTTTCTTCAGAGTTTAATTTTTCTTTTTTAAATTAATTTGTTGGTCTAAATGGCCGCAACTCTATGGTAAGGCGATGTACTTGTGGCATGCCCCAGGGCACAGAACTAGGCCCTTTGTTATTTATAATGTATATTAATAGTTTCATAAAATTTGAGGTAACTGCGTTTTGCATGATTTTTTTGTTTGCTGACGATATAAATCTGCTTTCTACGGGGGATAAGAGGTTTCTTGATTGTGATGAAATGCTTGGGAGTGATTCTTGATAATAGGCTGAATTTTGAAAATCATATATCTGATGTGGCTGCGATAGTTGGAATGACTCTTCGCTCGTTATATTGCCTGGATTGTTTCTTACCGAAACGCATAAAATTAGACTAGCTCACTCTCTTCTTATGACACATTCTATATTGTTTAGATGTTTATAGTGGTACAACGAGGACTAATTTGAAGCGGTTGCGCTTAATATATAACCAGATATATAATATAACCGGATTTTGGGCTAAAGTTATCAGACCCTGTATCTAATTATTCCCTAAATTTTATTGATTGTACTTTTCATGACTTTGTTAGAATTAGGCTTATATTATCTTTGCACAGAACAACGGAGATACCATCATGTGTTGTGGAACACTTTCATTTATCACAGTCCGAACGTAATCCTGAGTTAGTTTATTCGATAATGCATAACACGAAAATTGAAAATTCTTTTTTGGGTAGAGCATCTAGACTTTGGAATGGAATTCCCATTCTCTTAAAATCCTTTGATTACACTAGTTCAGTATTAAAACAAAAGATCTAGATTTTTATAATAGCACTCGTTGATTTGTTTTAAAATTTCAACATGGGACCTACTAATTTCATCATGGGATTTAGTTCGTAGTATTTTAACTCTAATAGCGAATTTACATTATGATCGAAATCGAGTTAAAAGTAGATTTGGATAGATTTCGACGGAAATCCAATAAAAATTTTGGATTTCAAACAGATTTCCCATAGGAAATGAAATCCCAATTTAATTTGGATTTCAGCGAAATCTCATCGAAATCCAAATTAAAATCCAATTTTTCTCCCATATTTGCAGAAAAGTAGGGAAGTTTGCAGAAAAAGTGGCAACAATAAGCAGCTGTTTATGTCACAAAAAATTAATAAATAATAAATTTTAATAACTTTAAAAAATTAAGGAATAACATAATAAAGTCTGTTATTTTTAATTGAAAGAAATATTTAAAGTTGAAAATGGCTATTTTATTATATCCGACGAAGAGAAGCTATGTAAAATCATTTGATGGCGCAGGCAAGACCACTGACAAAACATTGAATATTTTAGCTTTCTACTAATCATCCCTATAATTAAACACATTTCTTAGCAAATATAACATTGTATCTTTCATAATATAAATGATTTTTGTGTTCCGCCATTAAATAAAATGGTTTTTAGAAAATCTTTTAATTTTGGTTATTTTTTAAGGTTAGTTTGTTTACAAAAAAATTGTTGTTGGCCGATCGAAATCCCATTCATTTGTCAAATATTCTAATGTTAACGATATAGATTTCGAATTGGATTTCAAAACGAAATCTAGTGATAATTTTAACAATGTAAATTCGCTATAAGTTAATTATAAGATATATTTTCTGCTGTTCATTACATATATGAATTCAAAAATGTATTAATCGTACATGGCCCTGGAGGCTCGATTAAATAAAATAGATAAATAATATTAATAAATATGACCATTTTCGGATACATCTAATTTTGGACCCGTAAATAACATTTATGGACCTTTTTGAAATTTTTTAGACCATAAAATGCTTAAAAATGTACCATAACCCAGCAAAATATTGGTAATGACACCTCATTACTATCTGCATTACCAAAAATGATATATCATTACCTTCTGCATTATTTTATAATATAAAATAATGACTTCCTAATAACGGCCTATTGTATTCATTGTTTCTAAATATAAAATAATGACTTACTCGTAATATTTTAAATAAATACTTTTTACACAGTTAAATTTTGAACATTTTTATTTATTATATGTAAATATGTTTTATGTTTAAATTTTTATTAAGAGTCCTAAAATTACACATTAGAAAAAACTTAAATTTTTCTGAATGTATTTTCTTAAGCTAATAGTATTTGCTTAACTTCTTATTTTTAAGAATCAAGTAAGCAATCGGATAACCACTTATAATTCAACTTTTTGTAAGCATGTGTGTAACCACTTATTATTCAAAACCTCATAACTACTTATTTCTCATTTTTTCGTAAGCGAGCGGGTAAGCGTGACTACTTATAAAAACGACCACGCCAAACAAAAATAATGAGCTTAGACGCCAAAAAAATAAGTTGTGCGGAGCTATGAATTTCTATTATATAACCACTTATTTGGTAATGAAAGATTTTGCTGGGAAATGGTTTGGAAAAACGCAGAAATTTTCCGCCGATGTAAATATGTGGTATCTTTTATAAATCATAAAAGAACGCTCAAAAACCCTCTATCCGATAAGTTCTAGGAGTAGTTTAGTTTATTGTATGACTTTTTTCGGCTTCTATATGGGAGTGTACTATTACAGAAATCTGTTCAATTTCATATATTTACCAACTTATTTTATCTAACATATCTAACTAACTTTAAATACTCTTCCTTTTTATTTATTTTTCTACAGATGAAGAAAAACTTACGGTTGATAATTGTCTTTGTGATGCTTGTTTCCGTCATGTAGATCGACGTGCTAATGTGCCCTCATATAAAAAACGTCTTTCAGGTCCTGGTCATTTAGATTCAATGGCTTCTACATCTTCAATGAAATTATCTGAACAACAACATTATGATGATCAACAGAATAATCAAGCTGAAACAGATGGTGGTGGTGATAATTTAAGTACCAATACAACAACACGTAAATGTTTAGTACCCGATTGTGTACATCCTGCCGCACATTCATTAAGACGCAAATGTATACGTAAAAGTGTTAAGAAATTTTTACTCAAATTTGAAATTCCTACAAGTGCAGCCAGTGTTTGGTTGTGCCAGACTCACTATGATACGGTTATACAATGTTCCGGCTGTGTTTTATGTAAACGTCGTTTGGGTAAAAATCACATGTATCATATAACATCGGTAGGGAATTTTTGTTCTCAGTTATCTTTTATAAGATCAAAATTATTGAATCTCTCATTTTGTTTTCTAGGACACTGATCGTTTGGAAAAATCATTATGTGAAATGGGTATACCTGTACAGTTGGGTATTGGTACGGCTGTTTGTAAACTTTGTCGTTATTTTGCTAATTTGTTAATGAAACCACCAGATAGCACTAAATCTCAAAAGGCAGAATTTGTTAAAAATTATAGAAAACGGTAAGAAGGATTTGATATTATATGGAATGATTTTTTTTAATTAGAATGTGAAAAGGGTGTTCATATATATCTAGGGTATAAAAATTTGAGAATTTCGATAGAAAATAATATTATATTTATTCTTCAACATAAGTATTATTTTAAAACAGCGAACAATTACACTTTTGCAAGGCCTTTAAAGATCTGGAGAACAAAATTCTTAGATTTCATAGGAACTCAATCGAAGATCTTAAAATAGGTTTGTGGGAGCTAGGTTGATCGATTATTCTTTATTTTTAGAAACCGCGGTTTTTGATTTCTCCGAATAGTTAAAATTTTTAAAAACCCGGTATCGGTTTTACAAATTTGAAATTTGATTGTAAAATTAAAAATTATATTTGAATATTAAAAAAGTAAAAGCAAGCAAAGATGATCCTTTTTGACTAAGAAAAAGGGTACAAAAACATAAATGCGAGTATTTTTCGCTTTTCCCTATAACAGTGGTTCATTCAAAATAGCCCCCTGCGTACTCAGAAATGACTAGAAAATAAACGTATGCAATCAAAATTTTTCTCATTAATACAATATAATAATTTTTCAGTCTTTTGAGTTTCAATCACTTGATAACATCTTTTTGAAGTGCTGAGACAACTTTTTGGATCGCTGAGACAACTTTTGGAATAATAATCATATTCATGAATCAGTTAAATACAAGTTCACAAATTTGGGAATTTTTGGGACAATAATAAAAATCTTCTAAATATGATCATAAAAGGCACCAACATTGGGGTGGATATTAAGGGAAAATCCCACGTCGACTACCCCTATATAATATATTCCAGTATTAAGCCCGTATAACACTAGCTTTTTTCTTCACTTTCTCTTGACTTTTTTAGGGGCTTTGTTCAAGTTTTTGGTTATTTACGAAAAAGTTAAAGAGGAATAGTAAAAACATCAAATAAAAATCCTTAGGGATATGAATTGTAAAATTTTTGTAAATTGTCAAATTTTTGTAAATATTCAAATTTTTGTAAATTGAAAATGACATTTCGTATGCTCTTACCTTGAAGCACTTTCATCGAAATTTTTAATTATTAGCCAATTTGAACACAATGCACATACAAAATTTACAAAATTCTATTTTTGCTATTAAAAAGCATTTATGAATTTACAAAATAGTTTCTAATAAATTGAAGCTAAAAAATGCATAGTTTAAAAAACGGGTATTCGATAACAATAAAACATTGTTATTCGATATTCGACAAATGAACATAAAAAAAAAACCGATTCTTTCTTTTAAAAGATGTTTGTGTTCGAGGTTAACTATTTATATTTTGACCCTAACAATGAAAAAAATATAAATTTCTTATCTTTATTGTTTTCCAAAATATTCATTATGATCTATACACTTTTGCATGCGTTCGAACCACTTAACATAGCATTTTTCCATTCCGCGTGAGACAATTCCAAAGCATGGTTATTGAATGCATCTACGGCTTCTTCTGCTGACCAAAATCATTGTCCACGCACAATGAGGCCTTTTGACTTTTTTCGTTGCAAAACACATAACTTTTAAAGTAATACAGATATTTTCAAAGTTTGAAAAGCATTTTGAATACACCTCCTTAAGCTTCATAACGTTTCCTCAGTCAGTGTGCTAGGCCGGCCAACTGGGGGCTTCAAATTTTTCTGTCAAAGTTTAATATTGTTTTGGGTAGAAATAATATATGTTAAATTTGCAATAAATTTTTTATTTGTATCACAGATTTTTAATATTAAAATCTTAATGTTACACATATTAAGGGCCTGTTTCTCTATTACGAAAATAGTCTAAACGAAAGAAATTGACAATCACTTTCGTAAAAAATACATGGGAAACAAAAATAAAATTTCGTTACTTTGCATATATTTTAGAATATTTTCGTAATACATAAACCAACTAACTAATACATAAACCAACTAACTAATTTAGTCATTATTTTTTGCTTGTTTTGTTTTTGAATCTAGTTTAAGTATTTGAATCTAGTACAAGTATTTTTATGCCCTACACAACTACACCAAAAAATATTGGACCTAGACCCACATTTAAGTATACCGATCGCCTCAGAATCACTTTTTGTTTCGATTTAACAATGTCCGTGTATTTTTGTGCGCACCGTGCAGGTCGCAAATATTTATATATTTGATGAAATTTGGTACACTGTCTTATGTCGGCCCAAGGACGACGCCTATTGAATTTGGTTAAAATCGGTCCATGTTTAGACCTAGTGCCCATATAAATGTCCCCCAAAATTGGCTTTTGCGCAGGCTACAGGTCGGAAATACGAAGTTATTTTAACGAAATAGTTAATCTAGAAAAAAATTAATCTACAAAAAGTTAAGTTAATCTAGAAAAAAAATGTGTGCCACTAATTTCAAATTTTTCATTTTTAAAATCTGAAATCGACCTGTTTTGTAGATTTTCCCATATAGGTAAAACCACAATTTCTTACCGTTTTTCTAATTTTTTCTCATTTTATACAAAAACCCATTCGAATTTCGGATCAAACCATTAGTTGGCTCTCAACCAAAGTGGTGTAGGGTATCATATAGTCGGTATGCCCGACTTTAACCCTTTTACTCGTTTATTAGTTAATTCTCTTCAAAATAGTCATTAATATTGGGAACGATATCTAACAAAATTAACATTTCAGAATTATAACTTTGTTCTTCCAAATTCTTTCGTGATCTAACGTGCCTTCGTGATGATATAGGAGAATCTGAAGGGGCCGCCAACATATTGATAAGGTCTTTATTTTGTCTAATCCGTCAAATCTTGCAAGTATTCGTGTATAAAATTTTTTTCAATCTTTATTTTTGCATTATTGGGCTTCTTCTACTTCTCCTATTGGTAAGCATTGTACTCAATTAAATTTTAACATGAGCCAAAATCTTATGAACCATGGGGATACGTTCCTTCTCAGGATACAGTTAAGCCGAAAGTTGAACAGTTTTTGATGGATACTCACCAAATTTTGAGTCATTAACAATTCATTACTGTTCATAATATGAAGGTAAACAGCCAACCTTTTTGTATTATTATCCACACCAGTAATTCCGGCTGTCACCTCAGTATATTCAAAAAATGTACTGGACGTACGAGGGGTAGTATTTATATTTCGGGAATAGCAAATAATAACAAACATTTTTAAATGAAAATGGCTTTATTGTTTTTCAATCAGGGTGAGATCAATACACTTTTGCGTTCGTTCAAACCAGTTTTTCCATTCCTCTTGAGACACCTCC
This sequence comes from Leucophora obtusa, assembly GCA_949987735.1. Lineage (NCBI taxonomy): Eukaryota > Metazoa > Arthropoda > Insecta > Diptera > Anthomyiidae > Leucophora > Leucophora obtusa. Next base: position 29,580,141 of record OX465297.1, read on the forward strand.
AAAACATGGTTTTTGAACGCTTCAACTGCTTCTTCGGCGCTCGTAAATCGTTGACCACACAGTTTACCTTTGATATTCGGGAACAAGACGAAGTCATTGGGTGCCAAAGCAGGACTGTATGGCGGATGAGTCATCAATTCGATGTTTTGGCTGTTCAAAAATTCACCTCTTTGACTAGATATGTTAGAGCTCGCATTGTCATGATGGAGAATGATTCGTCTTTTGCGGTTGGTTTTACGAATTTCTCCGAAGACTTCCTGCAATCAAATGGTCGTGTACCACTCAGAATTGACCGTCATACGTTGCTCAAGCGGAACAGTGGACACATGACCCATTCGGCCGAAGAAACAGGCGACCATTTGCTTTGCTGTGCTTCTTCCACGAATAACTTTTGTTGGATTTCGCTCGTCTTGGAATACCCACACGGCCGATTGCTGTTTTGTTTCCGGCTCATACGCATATATCCATGATTCGTCACCTGTCACGATTTTATACACGTCTTTTGAAGCACTACGGTCGAACTTTTTAATCATTCCCTTACACCAATCGACGCGAGCCTTTTTTTGAGCGATTGATAAATTATTTGGTATCCAACGAGAGCAAATTTTTTTTACAACCAAGTGTTCATGCAAAATCGAATGTATTAAAGTGGAACTAATGTGCAAGGATGCATCTATCTCACGATATGTCACATGACGATCTTGCATTATAAGTTCACGCACTGTATCGATGTTTTGTGGCACAACAACCGATTTTGGACGACCTTCACGGAATTCGTCGGCGACCGAACTTAGACCACGATGGAATTCACTATACCAGCGATATACTGTGGTTTTTGATGCTGCTTTATCGACATAAAAAGAACTGAGTTTATCGACACATTCTTGTTGAGATAATCCACGTCGCAAGTTGTGAAAAATAATCCAACGAAAACCTTCTCTTGAAATTTCCATTTTTTTGCCAAATTGATGTAAACAAATTAATAGCACTTGTACATCAAAAGCTTGTGATTACGTTTATGCTAAAAGATGTCAAATTTGATTATGGTATTGCCAGATTTTAGCTATTGACATTAGTGTTGCCAGTTTCCGAAATATAAATAGTACCCCTTGTTTTTCTGTATCCATGCTTCGTAAAAATTCATTTTGTATAATTTTCTTTCGAATATTTTGTTTTTCCTTTGGCGGTGTATTCTCATTAAAAGTTTCTCCCTATCGCGAAATCATATAATCTAGCTTACGATTACAGACGTGCCATTTTCTCTTAATAAACATATAAATTGCGTGAAGTTTGGTTTTAAGATCTACTTTTCCTTCATTTTCTGGTAAAACGTCTACTTCCACCAGCAAGTTAAATGCACTTTCATCTTCCGAACTTCGGAATAACTCAAACAATTTTGACATTATAGCACTTCACTCCTTTCACTTTTCCAACAAAAAATTCTGTGAATTATATGAAGCTTATGATAAAAATAATGGTCAAAAGTCGACTGGCCGGCCGCACTGAGAAATTGTCGATGAATTATTAGCTGGAAATCTACCGATGGTAGGTAATTTCAAGTGTCACATATTCTTTAAATACGTGTTATTCCTTAACTCTTTGGTAAGCAATAGAGTTCTTATTTGATTTTAATGGAATTTACCTACACCAATAAAAACACGAAATACGTACTCTAGTTGTTACAGTTTTATTGTTTTATCATGTAAACGGGCAAGATCGGTAGAGCATTAAATAATAAACCGTTTTTAAGTAAAATATTCTGTATCAAAACGATTCTTAAGTAAAATACTATAAATAACATTGAACTTTGACAAAAGAGGCTAATGCTCTAAGAACCATTTGTGCGTATATCTTTTAAATCTTAAGGAATTATCTTTTAAATGCTTTTTAAATTTTGAAAATATCTCTATTACTTCACAAGTTATTTATTTATCTCTGTAACGAAAAATCATACGTATACGTGATATATCACGTATACGTATTTCTGTTTTCATTGGGAGGTTGTTACAATTTTATTGTTTTTGCGTGTAAACGGGCAAAATCGGGTATCCAGTTTCAATTGAATTGGTTATAGTAGTGAATAATAAAAAATCTTTAGGTAATATCTTCTGTGACAAATTGTCACTTTTTTAGTTCTATTCCAATAAATTTTGAAAAATTGCAGTAATATAGTGTGTTTGTAAAACTGCGCCTGCTGAAAAAGTAAACAACCGATTTACATTCGTTTTACTTTGTTTCGTTTAAAATAAACATACTTTTCAAAAAAATAATGATCGGTTGTATAATTCGATCTTTTGAGTGTTCAAAAAGTCACCTGTTTGAGCCGATGTGTGAGAGCTCGCGTTGTCATGGTGAAGAATAATCCTGTTTTGGGGGTTGGTTTTTCCCATTTCTCCGAACACTTCTGGCAAACAAATGGTGGTGCACCATTCAGAATTAACTGTTCTACGTTGTTCTAACGGTACTGTTGCCACATAACCAGTTTTTCTAAAAAACAGGCGACCGTTTGTTTCGAAGTGCTTCGAAAGCCAACAATTTTTGTTGGATTTCGTTCATCATGAAACACCCATACAGTTGAGTGCTGTTTAGTTTCAGGTTCATATGCATATATACGATCTTATACACGTCTTTTGAAGCACCGCTATTGTATTTCTTGAGCATTTGTTTGCACCAATGGACCCGATCATATTTTTGAGCTGTTGTTATGTTATGAGGAATCCAACGAGAACAAATATTTTTGAGAGCTAAATTTTTATGCAATATTTTATTTATGCTAGTGGAACTTATGTATGAGTATGTCACATGACGATCTTGTATTATCAGTTTTTGCACGGTATCAGTTTTTGCTGAAACAACAACTGATTTTGGAGGATCTTGTGGAAATTCGTACTGCAGCGAAGGACGTCCTCGATTAGATTCGTTATACCAGCGTTTCACAGTTGCACTTAATTTGTCTATGCACTCTTGTCTAGATAATTCACATCGAAAATCGTAATAAATCATTTCCCGAAAATTTTCATGTGTTAACTCCATTTTTTTGCTGACACACGACCTTAACTTTTTTGTAAACAACACAAATAATTAATTTCCGTTAGATTAATCGGCTTCGACCAAAAATTCACAGTGGGCCAATAATCGGCAATCGGCTCTAATTTGGCCGATTACCGATTATTACCCAAAACATTCCGAAGCATCCCTAGCAACAACAATAGGCAGTTTTGAGTTACCAGGATAAATTATTGCGTACTTTACCGCGGTAACCCAAAAGCGTCCCCGTACTCAAAAGAGTGTGTATGCTGCTTTTTGGGCCTAATAAAAATAATCGCCAATTAGCCAAGGGTCACAACATAAATAGTTATTCTCGCATCATTTAATAAAGTATACTTTTAGAATTGGTAATATATTTTTTTGCTTAATAGATTAAATAAAAACTTAACTAGTAGTCTTTAAAATTGTCGAATAGAGCCTCAGGATAGTACATTTCATACAACCACAATCCTGGACTTTTTGAGAGCCGCGTGTACTCAAAGTACGGGTCTCTTAAAAGGTCTGATAAAACGTTTTTGTCTCCTAAAACAAATCTCGGTTAAAAATATATGTAAGGGATTGTTTAAGACGTGCATACGTTACTATGCATCTATGCTTATGAAATATGCCCTAACCAAAAATTTCAATAGAAGCAATCGATATTGGATCGCACAGCGGACAAAACTATAGCGTGGCACACGAATATAAGAGAATTTTGCAGAAAAAAACAAAAATTTAAATAAAGAGGGGAAAATAACTCTGAATTATAAAAAAATATGTAAAAAAATATTGATATCAGAAATTAAAAATGTGCTTATTTTTTATTTTCGATATTTTTATTATCTTTTTTCTTTAGTCTAATATATATTTTTTTTAGTTTTAATTGTAATTTTTAATTTCTGCCAATTTACTTCCACTGTTTCCTCATTTTTCGATCGACCGTCTGACAACGCTATAAAATGTCTTATGTGCGCTCCGATATGTGATTGTGATTGAGAATTGCCTAAGTGCTATGTAATTATACAACTCTATAAGTGCCAAATTAGTATTATAATTTTCTAGTAAAATATATATATTTTTTACTAGACTTTAATATATTTTACAAGACTTGTATATTTTTTACAAAAAAATTTACATATTTTACTAAAAAATTGTAAAACTAACTTGAATATTATGTAGTTGTGTAATTTCATAGCTGTTAGGTAATATTGCCATTGTTTTTTTTTTTCTGTGTGTAGTCATTAAACCAACTAAACCTAAAATTTAATATCCTTTAAACACAACATTAAGGTTGTATCGTCCTAACAAAAACAGAGTTGTTAAAATTTAAATTAAAAAATACAACATTTGAGAATAGCACGATACACAACATTTTTACGTATGTTTAGTGTCCTATCCCGCATTCTAGATTAGCAATAAATATGTTGACATATATTGCAGCAATTGTCAAAATTATGTTATCTTCAGTATAGACCACTCAAATGCGTACATATTTATTGCTGGCAACATACAGTGGTGGAAAATTTAATAGGAACGATTCAAGTTTTTTCTAATTTTTTTTTCGTTGCCTTTAAAAATCAAAATAGTGGCTAAATTCGCCCTGGGAGGCAAATATGTGGTTCAGAATATTGTGCAGAATTTTAACATAATGTCTGTTTTTTTATTTTGTCACTTGGGCGTGGCTTTCAATGAAAAATTTGCGATATCGACCTGTTATCAAATTACAGAGTAAAATTTTGCGAGTACTGATCGGATTTATACATACTGTATATTTTTGGAAATTCTACAAAATTTCCTTAACTTCTGCATTATGAATGGGGGAATATTTAGTTGATCTCTTTTTTTAAAGTAAATGAATGTTCTTTTTAGCTTGACTCTAGATCATAAATTAATATCACTTTCTGTTTAAATTATTTTCAAATCAAAGAAAGATGATACAATTTTTACAAGTAAATTACAAAGAATAGAAATATATTTGAAAGAATTCGATAAGACCAGCAATACAGAATACGTATTTTCGGCTTTCGCTACAAAGCCATCATCAGTGTATTTCGTCTTGAGTGGGTTAATATTTAATGATTGTCTACTTATGTGACCGTTGAAAGAATTTCGAATTTCTTATCAACAACTCAACTTAGACTAACATCAACGAAATTTAACCAGGGGGTATACATTAAGGTGTTTTAAGATTTCTAAAAAAAATTCACACACGAATGAGAAGAAAAACACGAAGAATTTGAAGAACTTTAACAGCGAACGAGAGAAAATGAAGGACGTCGCGATAACAATAAATTTAATAAAAACGGGTTTACAAGCAAAAAACACCATTAAAAACAATAAAAAAATAATTAAAATTGATTATTTATTATTTATTTCACTCATAAAGTTGTTTTTGTTACCGCTTTAATCAATAATCGTAAGAAACAATAAAAACAGTGCCCTGTTAACTTTTTCGGTTTTCCTTTTGTTTCTTTTATTCTTCACGGGAATTAACAGGCACCCAATCCATATAGATTTTAAGGGAACCAAAGAGTACACTTTTTTCTTATGGGAACTCTTTAGCCTATATCCTCGTTGATTTAACAATGCTATTTTTATCCTTTGTTATTATAACTCTATTTTGCTTTGAACCTTAATTCTTAAGATATCTCAGCTGATTCTATTCAATTCTGTGTATGATAACCACAGATTTTTGAATTACAACGAACCGTTAAATTTAAATGTATATTATATAAATTATATTTTTGCCCCGTGTCAATGTGTTTTAAGATGAATGGGGGAATATTTAGTTGATCTCTTTTTTTTTTAAGTAAATGAATGTTCTTTTTAATTTGACTCTAGATCATAAATTAATATCAATAGGCAGCAGAAGTCAGTGTACAACATGTCGTTGTCAATTAAATTTGATATTCCCAAAACCTTTTGAAGATCTGATAAGTTATCCCACGAAAAAAGTGATTGTTTTAAATTTAATAGTGAATTTAGACTGAGCAAAAACTACCTAGTTTTCGTACAAAACTAGTTTTCCTAGTTTTTTATAAATGCGTTTTGAAAAGTAAAACCTAGCAAATTAGTTAGTTAATAAAAAACCATTAATAAAATAATTATTTTTCAAAATTAAAGAAATTCTTTTTTAACTGGACAAATTGTATTTTGGCTGGAAACTGGACAAGACCCAAAATCACTGGACAATCCAGGTCGTCTGGCAACCCTAGATAGCACACACCTTGTGAACAACCTAATTATATCTGTTTGTTTACATGCTAGTTTTTACTATATTAACTAGTTTTTTTCTCTTAAATTCGTTTCAAACGCAAAATTTGCAAGGTTACCCAAATTAAGTACACCCAAAATATTACATAGTGGCATAGTAAACAAAATCCATAGTCAATTTGAATTTTAAATAAATCCACTATTATAATCAATAATAACTATGGAAAAAGAAAAATAAAACATTTTTTAATTGACCTGTGAAATGAAATTTCAAATAATATCTGTCAAGGCAATTAAGAGAAAAACAAAATTAAAACAATATATACACAACGGAAGGACAAATTTTATTCAATTGTAAATAAATGTTGTTAGCGTCTTTTAAAATGGTTTTAATATTAAATCACAATTTGTTTACTGATTAAAAATTAGAAAATAAAAGAAGCCTTCAAGAAAAGATTCCAAAATAAAATTCGATGAATATGGCGGATGCAGAGGGTTTGCAAAGGGTAATCTTAAATACTATTTAAATTGTAAATTTTGAAAATATTAATAAAAAGTGTAAAATGAAAGATTCCTTTTTATTTTCTTTTCTAATGTACTCAAAACTGCTGGATTTGTGGATTCTATTAACGATTTTCAAATGAGTAATCGTTGATATCAACTATTTTTAAAATTAATTCCACTTCAACTATAAAATCGTTGCTAATAACATTCTCCATAGTTGATTTTTTTATTTAAAATAAACCTAGTTAGTGTTCACTACTTTGTACCCACTATGACATAGTGAGGGTTATTTCACCTATGACATAGTTGAAAAAATAGTGTTCATCAACTACGTAATTTTTAGAGTGTAGGAATGATATTGCAAAGTACCTACAGAAAAATTAGTTATTAAAATGTTGAAAATTTTCAAAAACTCGGCAATTTTTTTTTTTTTAATTCGTACATTTGTCACCAAGTGGAACACAACTGGGAGTGTTAGAGTATAAATTTCACAATTCGTATTTTAAGGGACACCTTAATGTACATTTTCAGAAAAGCTTTTGAAAGGTAGATAAAAACTTAATTTTATTTATTGTTATAAAAATTACGAATTTGATTTTTTTATAGCCTCTTGCAGTTTCATAATATACACGATGGCAGTAATGAAGCCTCCGAAGCTGATGAAGACGATAATAGTAATAGTGCTACAAATCAAGAACAGCAACAAAAAACAGCGCAAAAATCAAACCTACCAAAAGAAGATGATTTATCTTCAAACAAAAAAGACACTCCATCACATTCGGTTGACCCATTAGGTGATGAACAAACAAACAGCAATAATTCTAATCAGCTATTGGGAAATACAACTGATGTTATGGAACGTGATTTTGAAACAGCTGGTATATCTACCGACTCTTCAAACTCATCAGCCTCAAATACAGCTTCTAACTCACCCAATGAAATGTCTAAATTAAAAGCTATTTTACAAAGTAATGCTTCTGCTGAAAAACAACAACCATCCGCAGATATATCCAATGTCTTGCGAGCTAATCCAAATATATCAATGCGTGAACTTTTTCCCGGCGAAGAAGATTTGGGTTTGCAGTTTAAAGTACCATTTGGTAGCAGTACAAGTCAAAGAACACCCGAGGGTTGGACAAGAGTGCAAACTTTTTTGCAATATGATGAACCAACCAGAAGACTTTGGGAGGAATTACAAAAGCCCTACGGCAATCAAAGTTCATTTTTAAGACATCTTATATTATTGGAAAAATATTTCCGTAATGGTGATTTAGTGCTATCAGCTAGTGCTTCTAATAATGCAAGTGTCTATACACAGACAGTTAAGCAACGTTTGACTTCTTATGATAAGGGACACTGTGGCGGTTTACATATGGGTACGGGAACACCCAAAGATAATAGTACGACAATTGCAAAGCCTAAAGAAAGTGAACAGACATCGCCACAACCCCAAATACCAACATTTGAAATCAATGAAGATGATGATGAGGAGGATGACTCTGAAGATCAAGATGTGGAAATAAGTGAGGTGATACAAAAATCCTCAACTCAGCAGCAGGACAAAACAGCAAGTAATCAACATAAAAAACTACAGTTGGCACGTTCCAGAAGTTTATCGGTTGATAAGCTAACTAAACAGTTGAGCTCCAATGCTGTTACCATAACAGCACGTCCTAAGGAGTCTTCTTCATCGAATAGCAAAAGAGCTACACCTTCACCACAAAAATCTTTACTCAAAGATAATCTTACAACAACAAACAATACTTCAAGCTCCTCCTCTTCTACAACCACTGCTAATTTAGCTGCTGCTAATGCCGCTGCTGCCGTAGCTTTAGCTGCTTCAACAGCCAGCACTTCGGGTTCAAGCAACAGTCGCAGTATTTTGAAATGTAATTTATTGGGCATAAATAAATCTGTAGAAATTTTACCTATAAATAGTACATCAACTACTACAATTACTAAAACTCCAATTAATAATAACAATAATAATCCTCCCCCACCACCTCCTCCACCACCAACACCTATCCTGCCGGCAGCCGAAACAAAACAACAAAAAATACTTGAAGTAGCTAATAAACTATTGGGCAATCAATTTGAGATTACTCAACAAAATAAAAATCAAATTTCTCTTCTCAGTTCCCCACCGGAATTAGTAAGTTTACAAAGAAGATCTACCGGCGGTGGACAGGCTCCAGTCGTCATGCCACCAAATCCAACAGCTACCGTTAATACACATACACAGCCAGCCACTAGCAACATTAATAAACGCCCTCAATTATTAGCCGGTAAACCAGGTACATCCAGACCTCCACCAAATGTTGTTATACTGCCGGATACTTTAACGCCACAAGAACGCTTACAAAGTAAAACATGGCGCCCAACTTTGATGCCTGTGCAAGAAAATCAAAATTTACTCAACAAAAATGGTCCTCTCTATCAGACCGCCGATGGCCGGAGGTTGCCGGCCTTGGTACAAGTGCAATCGGGAGGTAAACCGTTCCTTATTTCAATATTTGATTATAATCGTATGTGCATTTTACGACGAGAGAAACTAATGAGAGATCAAATGTTGAAAGCTACTAAAAAAAGACAAGAAGCTAAGCAACAACAGCAGCAGCAGCAGCAACAGGCTCAAGCTCAACATCAGCAACAACAGGCTCAAGTTCAACATCAGCAACAACAGCAGCAGCAACATCAGCAACAGCAGCAACAACATCAGCAACATCATCAACAACAACAGCTTTTACAAAATCAACAGCAACAATTTCAAAAAACGAATTTACAAAATATCCAGAAAAATTTCCAATCAAATCCTAATCTTAATCAACAGCAACAGCAACGCCAACAACAACATCAAGTGGCTCAACAACAATTATTACAATTACAGTTGCTACAACACCAACAAGCATTATTTAAAGCTGCAGCTGCTGCCAATAACTCCGCTAATTCCCAACAATCCACACAACGTTTTCAATCTATTGCTCCCAAACCTCCTGCTACCAGTAACATCACAACAATGCCTCTCTTACAACCACCTATCAATACTAATGCCAATTTTCCTGCTCCTATGATGCCTTTATTAGCAAATGCTATTACAAATGCCGCTAATACAGGCAATATTACTCCTGCCTCATCCACCACCGCAGCACTCAATAATACATCATGGTTATGGAATAATTTTCCAGATGCCAATCAACTATTATTAAATGGTGCAGCTGGTCCTGGTGGTGCAAATGTACCAAAACTTCCCCAACTATTGGGCAAACCTAATCCTAATAGTAACCCAGCTGCTACATTAACAAGTGTTAACAATGCTATGAAACAACATCAACAACAACAGCAGCAACAACAACAATATTTATTATCTAAAATTCCAAAATCTCTAACGGTTATACCCCAACATAAGCTAATAAATTCTGCAATGGCCAGTGGCGGCAACACTAGTGGCAATCCCATGAAAGAGTGATGATTATTTAAATGTTATTTAATAGTTGAACGTCGTAAGCGACGTCGTCGTTGTTATGTCATAACAGTAAATATATCAGAAAACATAAAGGAAGGAATTTAATACGCATTGTCGTAAAACAAAGTAAGTTAACTTTTATTAATTTATTTACTTATTAATCGCTATTTAAGTGGCCTTTTTAGAAATCCCTTGTTGCATAATTTAACAAGGTTTATAAAATTTTTTTTGAAAATCCAACTTTCGAAGCATGTTGTGCACTAATAGCGCTATTCATAAATTAAAACTTTAGACTAACATTAGTGCACAACTTTTATTACACACAAATTCCGAGAAGGGAAAGTTGTTAATTCAATTTATGTTAATTTCTAATTTATGAATAGAGCCTTAAATTGTCAGCATGTTTTTTTTTTAATATGTAGAGAAAGTCCGAGAAAACTATTTTTGTATTTTTAGTGTAAAATTTAAACATCAAAATTTGACCTATCACCTTCTACTAAAAATTCTGAATTGTCGGACAAAGCCAGTTAACTGAGGAAGAGATGTATGCACAAACTTGAGATTTTATGCGCTTCAGAGTTGGGAGTAATTAATTTTTTTGTAGTGATCATTTGCATTACTATTACATATACGTAATTGTAATGAAAAATTTTTTTCATTTCCATTAAATTCTAGTAATTGTAATGAAATATTTTTAATTTCCATAACATTCAAGTAATTGTAAAGAAATTATTACATAATTATTACATCATATTTTGTTCAGGATGTGATATTCAAAGTAATATTTTCCATAATTTTTTCGTCCACTTGTCTTTGATTCTCCATTGTAAACTAATAAACCACTTGAATTAAACCGATGTATTTTAAAACCTGACATATTTTTCGAAGATATTTTGATCAAGAAAATTATTTTTATTTAATTTACGCCTTCATGAACGAAATAGTTCAATTGAACGATTTACCATTTTAATGATATGGTCATCAGTAGGGCAAGGAATTTCATGCAAATGTATGTTTTTTGTCGATAGTCCAAAACTAATATGGACTAAATATTTATCCGAATCATCAAATTTAAAACAAAATGGCATCGATTTGTAGTTGCATATTTTGTCATAAATGCATGTTCTTGCATATTTTGACTTTAAATGCATATTTGGTGCCTTTTTAATGCATATTATGTGCTTTTTAATGTATATTTGTGGATATTTTTAATTTTTGGGAGCATTTTTTATTTTGTAAAAAAATATAAAAATTAAAATTTTTATATTTTGATTCAATAAAAATAAACATTCTTAAAAACCTTATTGACCTATGGAAAATCTTCGAGTTCTGTGTCTGTTTGCAAAATAACTAACTTAATTATACTTTTAAGTTTTAAATTTCATTATTTTTGCAAAAATAATAGTTTTTAGTGCATATTTCTTATATTTTTCTTTTTTAGCCGCATATTTTAGGCGCATATTTTCCATTTTTAAGTGCATGAAATAGTCATCAGTGTTCGACCTTGCAACAATTGTTTGTATCTATTTCCAATAAATTGTTTGAAATTGAAGTGTTTTTTTAGGAAATAATAATATTTTTGTTTGATGAATGTTCTCCAGTTTGACCCTAGATCATAAATTAATAACACTTTCTGTTTACATTATTTTTCAAATTAAAGAAAGATGATACAATTTTCACAAGTAAATTACAAAGAATAAAAAATTTGTAAGAATTCGGTAAGGCCGGCAAGACAGAATACGTATTTTCGGCTTTCGCTACAAAGCCATCATCAGTGTCATATGCCTTGACGGGTTAAACTTTGATAATTGTCTACTTATGTGAAAGTTGAAAGCAAATCGAATATGTTAACAACTCTACTTAGACTAACATCAACAAAATCTAACAATGCTATTTTTATCCTTTGTTATTATTACTCGTTTTTGCTTTGAACCTTAATTCTTAAGGTATCTCAGCTGGTTCTATTCAACTCTATGTATGATAACCACAGATTTTTGAATTACAACGAACCGTTAAATTTAAATGCACGTTATTTAAATTTATATGGGGTATATACCCAGTGTAGAAACGGTATTGACATATCAATATTTTTTGGACTGCCATTAATGACACCCACTTACCTTCTGCATTATTTTAAAACATATTGTAATGAGTTACAGATAATTACTTATTTTTATCATTATTTCAAATAGAAAGTAATTTTCTAGATTTTTTGAAATCTATTTTTAGACTCAATATTTTTTCAACACTGGTAAGGATATATGTAACCACATATTTTTTGATTTTTTGTATGGTGACGAGTAAGTTGACTTGTGTGCAGCAGGTCAATTATGCTTTTATCTATCAAACATTACATGTCGATATAGCTCAGATAGTAGCGCTATTGACTATCAACCTGGAGTCCCAGGTTCGATTCCCGCACTAGAAAATTTTATTAAAAAAAATTTTACAATAAAAAAAATATTTTTTTTTATAAAACTTATTTTTTTGAAAATCTATTTTTAGACTCATTCTTTTTGTCAGTACTGATAAGCATATAGGTAATGACATATTTTTAGATTTTTGGTACGCTGGTGTGCAAGCATATCCCATTTTTCGCGACACCGCCATACAAAGGTAATAAGAAAAGTAACTAATTACCATTACCAGGTATATAGTTATATAACCACATATCTGGTAATGATTTTCTACACTGGGATATAGTTGATCCTTTACTTGGTAAATGAATGTTCTCCAGTTTGACCCTAGATCATAAATTTATATCACTTTCTGTTTGAATTATTTTTCAAATTAAAGAAAGATGATACAATTTTCACAAGAAAATTACAAAGAATACAATATTTTAAAGAAATTTCGAAATTAAGAAAAACCAATTTTTTTATTTTTAATTACAAAATAAAAAAGAACGATTTCAACCAACTAGTTCACTGACTCGAATTGACGATAATGATCGAGTCAGCAAATAACCTATTGAGTTTCAACAAACAAGTTTAATTGAAAAAAGCTTGGAAACACACAAAACATTTAATTGATTCAATTAAAAGTCTTCTTAACCACAATATTTTATATGAAAATTTATAACTTTGCGAATAAAGGCGGGACTATAGTAGAGTAGTGGTTTTTCCATTTCATTACAATTAATGAATTTTTTTTTCATTGCTTTACACAAAAGTAATGGAAATGAAAATCAAATTTCATTACCAGTATTGGTAATAAAGATTAATTTTTCATTACCGTTACATAAAGTAATGGTAATGAAAATGTAATGGTAATGAATGTGGGCCATCTCTGTATAGAATACCAACAGCCATTATACTTGTTTTTATACGCAGCTTTTCCGCAATTTCTTTGCATTTTCCCATTCCTTGATTTGTAAAAATTTTGTTCTCATTTTTTCCAAATGAAAACAAATTTTAAACAATTTTTCTTTATCTTTCAAATTTTCAGAGAAATTTTTCGTAAATACTTTTTGATAAAGAAAAAAAATTTAAAATACCCCAGCAAACCTTGGTAATAAACCATGCATATTACCTCGTAATACATTAAACTCCTTACCTTTGCATTACTTGGGAACCTTGCACCTTACACTTGCATTACTTCGGATACCAAATTTAGACGTTTGGATGTTTTTTGGTATAAACAATTAGTTTTTCTATAAAATTCCATAAATTTAATTTTTTGTTAAAAATTTCTAAATTTGAAATTAATATCCCAGTGAACATTTAGAGTCCGAAAAGAATTAAAAAAGAGCATTGAGACCTTAAATCACTACAATAAAAGATTGTTTTTATTTACACATGAAGCCCCTTTCTGAGTGTTCTCTTCTGACTCATAAAAGTCTCTTAATTATGAGTCTCAGGCAATGTTGCCAGGTTAATTGGCCACAAAATCGTCATTGCGTTTTGAAATATCGTCAACATATTGTTAAAAATCGTCACAACTTTAGTAATCACATATTTTTATTATCATAACCCTAAAATCATAATAGAAAATTTAAAAATCACCCAGTTTTCGGCGATAGCTGTAATTTAAGAAATATACTAAGTCTTGTATTCGAAAAAATGTTTTGAATTTTATTACAGTTTAATAAAACAAATTAACATGCAAAACAACAACAAAAATCGTTAGCCTCTAATAAGACAAAAAGTTTTTTGTGAATAACCATGTAAAACTATAGGCCCTTACTATGAAAGAGTATTTTAAATTTAAAGTCGACTTTATTTTTAATCATACGGTTTTGTTCATTTTGTGTATGAAAACCCTACAAAAATATTTGTATTTTCAAACATTTTGATTGGTTGAAAATAAATTAACCAATCAGAATGCTCCAAAAATAAACCAAGTCAAGGTATACTGCCACCCAATATTTTAACTAAAGTCGACTTTAACTAAAATATACGTTTGGAAAATATTGATAGTAAGGCTGATAGTTTTTTTATTTGATTGGTTGAAGTGAAGGAAACTTTCAATGTAAATTGATTTTCTAACAAAAACAATTTCACCGAAGTGTTGTAGAAAATAATTCTCTAATACTCGTATCTCCAAGTTTAAAACAATTTTATGTATGTATTGAAAATTTACCATATCGTTGGCTTAGTCGCCAAATATGTCAAGTCCGTTTTTTTTTTTAATTTTTCAGGAGAGACAAAAAATCGTAACTTTTTTTTGGGTTAACTTTTTTTAAATCTGTAAACGCAGTTTTCTTCTTCAGTTCATCTTGTTTAACCACAAATTCCAAAATAAAAGTTTGCAGACTTATTGGCTCTTTTTGGACTTAGCACATTTGCTCTTTATAGATTTCTATTTTAAATGTGGACTTTTCTTTTTTTTATGTTATTTTTATTTATGTCAGCAGAATCCATGATAATCGCCTAATAAAATTTATAAGTTAACAATGTTTTTCCTGAAAAAATTTATAATAGTTACCCAGCCAACATTTTTCTGAGCGCTCAGAAATTATGACTCATAAAAGACTCTAAAATACGAACATTTTTAGAGTGCTCACATCTTAGAGTCATAAAAAAAACATAATAGACTCTTATTTATGAGTGTATTCAAAATTTTTTTTAACATTTTTCAATACTCATAAATGACTCAAAAATTAGTCATAAATGATTCATAAATGGCTCAGAAAATTCAAAATTTTCCAGCAATGCTCATAATTTGGAGTCTTTTATGAGTCATAAAAGTGCGCTCAAAAGAGGCTTCATCGGTGAAGAAAAACACCCTCATATATTTATGATTTCAGAAGGTCTAAGGGCTCTTTTATGAGTCTTTTCGGACTCCAATTGTACACTGGGTACCTTAAAAGTTAAAATAACTAAATAATTATTTAGTTAATCTTTAATAATGCTTTGTCTTTTTAAATAAACAAAAGTCGCATTTAATTCTATTGAAGAAATTTGTTGAAACAAAATGTGTGTTGTTTTCAGCTGGACTTAGCATGTGGTTTTCTGTTTTGTTTTTTTTTTGGACTTGGCAGAATTTGCTTACCACTGCATAACAACAAGAAAAAACAACATAACGGCATTTTGTTTTTTGTAAATGATGTGTTTTGAGTTACACTAGCATACTATATCAAAAACTCAATTTGCATAAAAATTGGACTTGACAGGTTTGCCGACTAAGCCAACGATATACTGAAATTAATTGTCCGAAAGAAAAAGTTCACTTTTAAAAAAATTTTTCGTGTCGAAAAAATTTTAGATTTTAAAGTATTTAGTATCACAGGTACCGACTAAAGAATTGGCTCCATGAAATAACCCCCCACGAAATAACTCCCCAAAATGAAAATAAAATAATGCCCCAAAAATTGGGGGCTTTTTTCATTATGAAATAACGCCCCAATTTTCAGAATGAAATAAACCCCTACATCACTGTATACAAATTAAAAATTCTGAACAAAAAAAAAGATTTAAATATAACGTACCAGAAAAGAGGCAGAAAAAAATTACATTCCATGTAGGTAACCATTTTTACTTCCCGGAAGTTTATTTTGTTATGCAAAACTAAATCTTTCATTAATTGCAATTATCTGGGAGCAAATTACCAAAATCGTGATTGAGTTTTTTTCGATAGCGAATATTTTGACTTAAAATATTAAAAGATTTACATGGAGTTTCTAGAAGACGTTCGTTCTCACACGAATGAGTGACTACATGTATTTTGTTTTTGTATTGCATGTATTTTGTTATTGTATTTTCGTTCGTGTGAAGCAAAACGTCATCTAGAAACACCACCTTAAAACCGGTTAGGGGTATAGCATTCTGGTCCCATATTGCCAATATGAGTATAATTTATAATACTAATTATTCGCGTTCTTTTATTTGCACTTGAAGAACATGAATTTTTAAGAATTTCGAACGCTCACGACTGCGGGAATCTGGGGAGAATTACAATTATTTCCTAATATATCCTAAAAATATTTGTTTTCTTTTATTTCTTTTTTCACTATTATTTACAACTGTCAAAAATGTTATATTGTCGAAAAATATTTAATTTCACACAGAAAAATTTAAATTTTCTTCACCATAGAACAAATGTTTCTCACCATGAAATATTGCTACACATTTCAATAAATAAAACTAGGGATCAAAATAAATTTAAAAATATTTGAAAAATTGGTGAAAACCTTAAACCAAATTTTTTGAAATAACGAAAACTTTATTTTCGAAGATACGACCAAGTTTTTTGACTTCAGATTCAATTCGTGGTGCAAAATATTTTAAAAACGTGTATTGGTTCTGTGCCTACATTTTTAAATATATTTTGATCAAAAATATAAAAGATTTTGATATACTTCTCTGCAATATTGACTAATAAATTATTTTCCTGGGTGAGGAGATAAAAAAAGAAAAACCCACAACTCTATTCAATGGACCTTTTTTGAATTTAGATTCGGGCTTAGAAAACCAAAATAGTCAAAAAGGTTTTAGCAGAAGGCTGTACAATAAATTTATTTTTGTCGAGTAATGTATTAATTGGTGCGGCCCCCGTAAGTTTGTGAAATCCCAAATTTGTCCCTTTAAGCCACTTATGTGCCCATACCTGTCATATATGGTTTATTGCAGCTACTTTGTGTCGAGTTTAGTGTAAATTTGTTGGATCCATGAAATAACCCCCCACGAAGTAACTCCCCAAAATGAAAATGAAATAAATCCCCAAACTTTTGTACAGAAAACAACAACACCCTTTAGAAAAACGTGTAAGGCCATCCATACAATGTAATCGATTTGGTGTACTTCATTTTGTGCGTACTTAAGATATGGGATACCTGTATATAACAATTGTATATGAAACACAAAATTTTTGAAAATTTTCAAAAATTTTGTCTAACTTACAGCCACTATACTTGTGTGTACTTACGAAGTATATTGGCTTGTGGGCCATTACAATGCGGCCATACCCTGGGTAAAGTAAGCCAGCTTGTGTGTAGAGTTTGAAAGTACTCGGAGATACTTGTGTGTACTTACTAGTACAATTTATAGATAACGAATGAAAAGTTCTTTATCATAAATCGGCTGGAAATAAAAAATCGCGCTCCAAATGCCAAACTATTAAATCGTTGGCTATAAATTGTTAAATCCAAGAATGTATATAGTTTTTCATTTCCAAGCGATTTACACTCAATCAAAATTTTGTCCGTATCAAAACCATACCAAAAATATTAGTTGGTATGTTACATTGTTAGCATATTTAAAGAAGAATCTTTGGATGAATAGTTATCAGATGAGGAACAAGATGTACCGACTTTTAATAATTTCAACGAATTTTCAGTTTTTGAAGCCATGTATGCAATCTTAAATTCCTCTAGCTTCTCTTATTGTAGCGATATATTTAAAGACTCCATGCAGATATGTGCATATTTAACATACATAAATACATGTGATTTTTACAAAGAAAAAAAAAAAAGGATATAATACTGAATTTTGAAATGGGGACTTATTTCATCTTGAAAATGGGGCTTTATTTCATTATGAAATAAACCTCCAAAAATGGGGAGTTATTTCACTTTTGTTTGGGGTCTTATTTCATTTCTGTGGGGGTTTATTTCATTACGAAAATTGGGTCATTATTTCATAATGAAATAAGTTATTGGGGAGTTATTTCGTGGGGGGTTATTTCATGTAGCCAATTCGTTTACGTTAAAGCTTACATGTAATTCAGAGGGTAATGAACTATAATAAATTTAGTAATGAAATAGTAATGTGTGGGGTATAATAACGTTCAGCTTAGGATAATTCAAAAGGTAAGGAGATATCACATCTAAGTAATGCATGTACCAGTCATTATCAGGGTTTTGTTGGGATGCTCAGCACTACCAAACATTTAAGCCCTATTATTTTTTTTTTTTAATCGAGAAAATATTTTCAAATAAAAAAATACCTCACACTGAGAGAATTATTTTCATGATATAAATTAATTTTTACATAAAACCAATGAAGTTGCACTGGAACTCGTCCATTGAAACTTTTCATTGACTTAAGGTATTTTTCATAAAATGTTGTTTCTAACATTTCATTTTATTTATTGAAACTTTAATACACTCAATGAAAAAGTTGCATTAAAACCAGATTCATAAAATATATGAATCCTTTTCATCAAATTAAAGAAATTTTTCATTTACTTTGTACAGAAAACTTCTTGTTTTTACTGAAAATTTTCATTAAAACTCGTCCAGAAAAATTCTCTCTGTGTAGAAAGCCAACTTTAAACGCGGTTAGCGAACCATAAGCAGGCGGTCTCTGTCCCTCTTTTTCGAAGATTGAAAATTTGTATAGAATTATGTCAGCCTATGCAAAACATGTAAATGCACAATAAGAAGAGAGACATTTAACATAATTGTAGGGAGTTGGGAAATCTATTAATTATATGGTCTTTGCTATAAGTACCCTCGAAATTTTGTTTTGTTTTTTTTTCCAAAATCAGCTCGTTAATAAGGACTGCGTTTGATAAAGTTGTCCATTACATAATTCAAAAAATCTGCTGAACCAATCACTCATTTTAAAAATAAAAACTATTTTATAACCGTGTTTTTATTATTATGGGTTGCTCGATAATTAACGTCGTTTTTTTATATTTTACAAAGCAAATTTATTTATCTTAACAACAAACATTGATCAATGATATATTGACCATTTTGTTGGATGACGTTTTGCCATCTTTTGGTACGTTGAAAAATTCCACGTTGGAAGAAGCCTTTGTTTTTAGAAGCGAAAAACTGGTCCAACTCATTTTTAACAGCCTGATCGGAATCGAAAGTTTTGACATTCAAATGTTTTTGAAGGGAGCGAAACAAATGGTAATCTGATGTGCTAAGTCAAGGCTATATGGTGGATGTGGCATCAGTTCCCAATTGAGCTCTGTTAATTTTGGACTTGTTATCAAAGACGTGTGAGGTCTGGCGTTATCATGATGGAACATCACGCCTTCGCGATTGGCCAGTTCAGGGCGTTTTTTTATTGATTTCTTCGTTCTATTTCGATAGTTGACGACAGTAGACATTCGAATCAATAGTTTGGTTTCTTGGAAGCAGGTAAAAGTAGACTATACCCTTGCAATCCCACCACACAGAAAGCATAATCTTCTTTTCGTGTATATTGGCTTTGGATGTCGATTGTGGGGGCTCATTTTGCTTGGTCCATGATTGGTTTCGGACTACGTTATCGTAAGCAATCCATTTTTCATAATACTTTAGGATTCTTTTTAGAAATGGGTCGTTTTGGTTTCGATTCAGCAAAGAGTCGCATATGAATGCTTCACGATTACCTCATAAAGAAAAATAAATGAGTCTCAATGAGAAAAATGAGAAAATAGTAAATAATGTTTTTTTAATTCTTGTTAAATTATAAATTTTATCATTTAGGCCCAATTACTGAATGTCCAGTTAAATTTTATCCAACAGTTAAATTTAAATTTTATATGGAAAACAACAAATGTATCAGTTAAAGTCTCAGTTAGTAGCTAACTGGACAATATGAGAATTAAGCTAAGTAATATTAATATTTATTATCAGAAAAATTTGTGTTGAATATTTCACAGTTAGTGGTCAATAAAATGTTTTGAAATTAAATTTTTTTAAAATTCTAAAAGTGGAGTTAATCGATTACTTTAATTCGTGAAGAACCCAAACATCCAGTTTGTTCACATAACCAAGCTGTTGTAAGTGCAACGCTGACACTGGCGTTCAGTAAGGCAGTCCTCACCATAAACTTGACATAATTTCTTCCGAGCTTGCACCGCATTTTTGCCCTTTTGGAAGTAAAACAATAAAATATGCCGATAATGCTCTCTTTCATTGTCCTTTTTGAACTTAATTTTTAACCAATTAATTTTTTAAATGACGGTGTCGATGTTACTGTTTTTGTTGTGTTAGTTCATTGAAAGCAGTCATGCTGTGAGATGCTTTTGTAATTACGCATTTAAGAAATGAAAATGACGACAATTATAAATAATGAAAACTGGATTAATTTTATAAATGAATATATTTGCGAGAATTATGGGACATAAAATGTGATAGCAAAAAAAAAAATAAAACTAAAAAAACAGCAGCATATGAAAAATTAACAATTAACAAATTAATTAATTTGATTTTTTTTTTCTCCGCATATTTGATGTGATCGGTTCAACAAACAAACAGAAATTAGGGTTCTATAAATCGACTTTCGATTAATCGACTTTTTGCGAAAATTTTCGACTTTTTGAAAGTCGACTTTCTTGTGATGCAAAAGTCGAAAAGTCGACTTTTGCTTTCGACTTTTTTTCTTATTACCATATGGCTTAAGTAAATTTTGTTTTTGCTGATATAACACAATAGAAAAAAATTAAGTAAGTGTTGCTAATTCTATTGGAAAACAAAACAGTGAAATATGACATAAAAAACTCTAAAATGTCTAATGCGGCCTATAGACTACTCAAGTTACTTGCACAATAATGAGTTTGTGCAGGTCAGTTGAACAGTGTGTGGCCTGGTTTGTGTACTTGTACAAGTATATTTTTAGACTTGAGTAAAAATCAAAACGATTTTGATTTTTACGCAATATTTTAGAACTTGTGCAAGTCATTTGCGAGGTGTATGCTGAAATTAGCACAGTTCAGCAGTAATTTTTGAAGAGTGAACATCATAAATACGGATAAAAAAATTAAAAGTATCAATAAACGTAAAGTAAAAAATGTTAATATAAATTTATTAACATCACCAACGAATTTCAGGTATTTTGGACTGCGAAAAGTGTAAAATAAAGTTTTTAAAGACTAATATTTCCTCATAGCAATAACAATCCGCTACATGTTTCTGCTGCTATGTGTAAATTAAAATGAATATTGAACAGTTTACTTGAGTGGTGTGTGGCGAGTAAGGTGACTTGAACAAACTCGTTATTGTGCAAGTGACTTGCATAGTCTATTTGCCGCATAAGACACACAGTGGTTTTAAACTGAGAGAAGTGGTAATACATACACCGATTTTGACAAAATTTATAGAATATTGAAATAAGGCTTTTGGAAAAAATTGTAGTGACCCTCTTTTATTAATAGGGCACCTATTTAGCACCAGCGCGCCAAAGTAGACCACCTCGAGTGTAAATAAGCTTTCGGAACCTTTGGTTTCTTAAATTTTCTGCCGATTTCAATGACTTTAGACTTTATTTTGGGATAAGTTAACAGGTCTTAATTAACAATTTTTCAACAACACTTTTCGTTAATTTCAGCAGGATAGAATATTATCGGCATTTAACTAAGTTTAACTTATAACAAAAAGTTTATAGAAATAATAGTTTTTTCTTTATGTGTTTTGTCTACTAATATTGAGATAATTTTTTTGCTAAAGCACCGTAAGTTGTTTTTCACTCGAACTTTAAATGCCTCAAATTGCAATTTAATTTAAACAAATGAACAAAATGTCACAAACACAAAATGTCACTTTTTCCCAGGAAAAATAATAGTCTTGTACATTAAATTTGCGTGAAAACAAACTCTGCACAATTTGCACGTGAAACTGATTGTCGTGAAAAATCATTTTTTTTATATGGAGTATAAAAGTTTTTTCACGTGAAACTGGAACAACTTACGGTGCTTAATATGAAAAGGGAAAGTTCTCATTGAAGCCCGGTATTTTATTCGTACTTTTGCGAAAAAAGCTGTCAAACTCCGTATAAAAAAATGATTTTTCACTTGCGTGGAATTGTTGCGAAATTGTGGTGGAATTTTTTTCGCATCAATTTAATAGACAGGACCATTTGAAAATGTAGCGAAAAAGTGACATTTGGGTTAATTATGATTGTAACTTTTTATAGCCTATAAAAAATTTGTGAATTTCAATGTTTTTATTATAGTTTTCGAGCTCCAAACATAAAGCAAAATTTTTTTCGCTCTTTTGAACAAATTACTGGGCTATAAAACGAACTAAAATATAACCCAAATACAGCTGAAATTTTGTAGAGTTTACAGTTTTATTTTTTCTGTTTTATCTAACTAAAATTTACTAAACAGATTTGGCATTTTTTTCTGCAGGGATGGCCCTGCAGAAAAAAAAAGCATCAGCATCTTTTTCTGCATCAGCATCTCTTTCTGCTATTTGCACAGATTTATTTCTATCAGTATATTAATATTGCTGGAGTAAGTCATAAAAGTAGAGTAAAATTTAAACAAAATGTAAACCTTGACTTTGATTTCACTTAAATTGTTTTAGCGCTTATTGGGTACAGCTTAAAGCATAACTTGTCAGAATAGGTATCTGCCGAAACTGAAAGGCCTATAAAACTTTACGATATTTTTTTCAATAAATTTTAAAAAAACTAAATTTTTGTAAGGGACTACCATTTTTTTATGTATGA
Organism: Leucophora obtusa; assembly: GCA_949987735.1. Taxonomy (NCBI): domain Eukaryota; kingdom Metazoa; phylum Arthropoda; class Insecta; order Diptera; family Anthomyiidae; genus Leucophora; species Leucophora obtusa. The sequence continues at coordinate 29,603,181 of OX465297.1, forward strand.
TTTCCTAAAGTCGTGTATATTTCAAGAAAAATTCTGAAAAAAAATTTTTATAAACAAGGTAACTTTAATTGAAAAATATGGTTTTTTGCCAAATATATTATATTCCCGAGTAAAAATAGTTATATATTGTCATATATCATGTGATTGGGCTACATCTGACAATGAATGGAGTCACATTAAGACACATTTCACTATATACAACTACATCTGATATTATTTTTTCAACGAATTTTTTGTAAGGTAATTGATATTATTACATATCCCCAAATCTGACTCCATATATAACTACATAAGCCTTATAAAACTAATCAAATTATATGTAGTGATCGATATGATTATATATGATTTGATACTAAGTTTTATAACACTGTATGTGTCGTCGTACTAAAAATATAATTTAATTTAATATAACATCAAAATTAGTTATCTGCAAATTCAGAGTTAATTACTCCCTAGCCAAATAATTTTCACGTGATGTTTTTGCATGTAAAATCATATTAAAAAATGATGCGTACGATTTACAGTGATGTGCAGTAAAATAGAGCCATTCAAGTTTTTTTCTAATTTTATTCTCGTTGCCTTTATTTTTAAAGATCAAAGTAGTGGATAGTTTCGCCTAAAAATGCGAGGGGATAGCTCAGAAAATTATGTAGAATTTTAACGTAATGTCTGTTTTTTCTATTTTGTTATTTGTTTTCAGTAGGCGTGGCTTTTAATGAAAAATAAGCGATATCGACCTTCTATCAAATTACATAGTAAAATTTAGCGAGCACTGATCGGATCTATACAAACTGTATATTTTTGGAAATTCTATAAAATTTCCTTAAATCTTGCATTATCTTTATCCACAAATGGTCTCCAGACTTAAAATGACAGTGCCTTAAACATGACCAGATTTTTCTTTGTTTTTAGTGATTTTAAAATAAAGTTAACAACACTGAAATTTTAAAGCGAATGAGCTTATTATATACTTACCGCGATATAACAAATCAGTCAGGCCTTTTTTTACGTTATAGTACAAAGCATTCCGTGTTTAAATTTCAGTGTTGTTAACTTTATTTTAAAATCGCTAAAGACAAAGAAAAATTTGGTCATGTTTAAGGCACTGTCATTTTAAGTCTGGCAACCATTTGTAGAAAAAAATAATGCAAGACTTAAGGAAATTTTATAGGAATTCCAAAAATATAATTTTTTTTCAGAACTGATCAGTACTCGCAAAATTTTACTATGTAATTTGATAGAAGGTCGATATCCCTTATTTTTCATTAAAAGCCACGCCTACTTAAAACAAGTAACAAAATAAAAAAACAGACGTTACGTTAAAATTCTGCACAATTTTCAGAACTATCTCCTCGCATTTTTAGGCGAATCTATCCACTATTTTGATCTTTAAAAATAAAGGCAACGAGAATCAAATTAAAAAAAAACTTGAATGGCTCTATTTTATTGCACATCACTGTAGAAGACAAAAGTATTCAAATAAATTTTTATTTTATGTTTTAAAATTTTGGTCTTCAAAATTGTTAAAACCATAGACATTTCAATGTCAATTTAATAGCTGGTATGCATAAAAAGTATGCCTACTATCAGACAAAATTTTATAAAATCAGATATTTTTATATCAAATATAATTTGATGTCCTGGATATGGACAAATCTCGGATCAAACTGTATCAAATTATATTTAATTTAATATAATTAGACACATGTAGATGACCCATTTTTCGGATCAAGTTGTATGTCGTTGTATATGGGGATTTATCAAAAAAGATATACTTATGTATGACACCATATTAAGATTTTTAGCCGGGTTATTATAAAATGTGATTATTTTAACGATTATGAAAAAAGAAAAAATATATGAACTATACAAAATTAATTTTATTGCGAAAATATCACTTTAAATATTAAAACAAACATTTTTGAATATTACACTTTTTGTAATATAAAATAAATAAAATCTAACACAAATATATGAAGCAAAACCAAGATTTTTCCTATAACTGTTTAAAAAATCTGCGCGAAACTATAAGAAAACTGCCCAAAAATGCAGTTTTGTGCATCAAGTGGGTTTTTTATTTAAAAAACTGGTATGTTGCCATATGGCTACACCATGCATTTAAGGGTAAATGTATAAGAATAAAATAAGCCTTAGGCCTGATTACTGAATGTTTAGTTAGCTACTAACTGACACATTTGTTGTTATTTCCCTTATAAAATTTAAGTTTAACTGTTGGCTAAATTTTAACTGAACATTCAGTAATCTTTTATGTTTAAAACCGCTGTGCCATGATAAAAAAAAACCAGGAAAATTTTTATTTTATATGCATAAAAGTCGAATTTATGCTCATTATCAACAAGGTGCCAATTCTACGTTCCGAATTTAGTTAACTGACCCCCAAATTAGATAAAAAAATATGATTTTTGGCTATTTAGATATTTTCATATAAAAAGTCGATTAATCGACTTTAACCAATAACAAGTCGATTAATCTACTTTTACCTGTAAAAAGTCGAAAAGTCAAAAAGTCGACTTTTCAAAATTTGAAAAAAGTCAAAAAGTCGACTTTTTGTTGCAACTATATAACCCTAACAGAAATGATGTTTCGTTTGAGATTTTGTTGTTGTGTGGTATCGTCTGTATAAAAAATGAAAAAAAAACCCCATATTCTGTGACGAATGTTCCTCGTGTTTAGGTAACCACGCAATCACTACTACATGGAATATGTACACGCAAAGAAAAAACATGGTTGGGATAACCATATTCGAAGAGCATCATATATTTTTGGGTTTATGATTGCGACAATCATATTATGAAATACCTTTTTCTATCATAATATGATCCCTTAATTACTAAATTATGATTCTAAACTGATCCCAATATTATAATATTATAGTCCTGTATATCATACTATGATCCCTATAGTTTTTTCCCAGCATTCTCTTGAAGGTGAGTAAAAAAGCTGTGCACGATTTGTTTTATTCACAATAGTATATTTATTGATTCAATGACTATTTTACAAACTTAAATAATTTAAATTAATTTAGTTATCACTCATATATAACTAAAAACAAATTATGGAAACATCTGATAACAGCGCGTAGAAAAATATTGTTAAAAATACAATTTTACAATGCATCCAAAATGATCATAACATGTTTTCAGTGATCATATTATGTTCCTAATGATCATAATATATTACTCATGATCATATTATTGTAATGAAAAAATGTTGTGATCATTTGGGATAATATTATGATCACCAGGAACATATTATAATCAGTACGTAAATATTATGATCATTTCGTCGTGCACTTACATTTTTTTTTTAATTTTGCACTTTTTTCAATTTTTTTTTCGTACAAAACTAAAATCTATCACACTTCTTATTACAGACGCTCTGAATAAAATCAATTACTTTTTTCACTTAATTTATAGCACTAAACAATTTATTGCATAATAAACAATAATTTCATTTAAGTATTGCTTGACAATCTATATCTTTAGACTTCTTGGGTAGAGCGATTTCTTTCTTCCAAAATCAATGTCACTATTAAAATTAATACCAATAAGATATTTTTCTATTTTTTAAGTCTTTTTTTAATACATTACAAGTTATTTTCACAAAATCTTAAACAAGACTGACGCTAACTTATAGACGACGCTCTTAAAAATATATACTGATCATCTCATGGTTGTGGAAACTATAGCAATGATTGTGAACATGATTTCTTTCAACTCAGATAATAATATGATTGCAATTCGAAGAGAGGAATATGATTGTCCAAATAATATATGATTGTAGACGAGAGAAATATTATGATAATCGACAAAAAGAGAGATTTTAACTATAAAATGGCTATAGGTGACCATATCATTTGTAAAGTATGATTAATACATTAATAATCTGATTGCAACAACCATGTATGGCAGTAGCGACCATAGTTTGGTAGCTGTGATCATATTGCAACCATATCTTTTCTCTGCATGTAGTTCACGTCATCTATGACGTAGTTTACGTCATTAATTATCGAACAACCCAATATAAAACCATATACAAATTTTTATTATTTCTAGTTTACAAAATTTTTTAATTTTTGTGGTACCCGTTATATCAACGCTTTTATGGTATTATTAGATACCTTTCCAGCTGCTAAATAAATATCACTTTCCGCGGAAATCTTTAGCATCTTTGCCGACTTTTTTTGTTGCCTTAATTTCTCTTTTGACCAAAGCCCAGCACCTTTCAATTGGCCTGAGTTCTGGGCATTTTGCTGGATTTGCTTCTCGAGGCATCAAAAGCACATTGTTATTTAAGTAGGGAAGAGGGGGGATCCTTTGCCAGTGGTGCACATACACTAATCCCATTTTTTTCCGGTGTTAAGGGAGATAAAAAATTGGAAAAAATATATTTTGTGCATTTTTCAATTGCCTTTCCTTGACATCCACTTTGACGAATTTATATCACATGTGGTCGCAGATAGACGTGTTTTTGTGTTTTTTGGGGTGCCAAAAAAATAATTGAAAGCAACTACATTTTGCAATAACTTCCTCAAATCGTCTGATAAAAAAAAATAATTTTTCATTATCTTAGACCTATGATCCCAAGCTTTCAGAAAATAATAATTTGATTTTAATAAATGCTAAAAAAGTGTGAAAAAATATTAATTTTATGTTAGTGCCTGCCTCTGGGGCACAATCACCGGATGGCCCCTGGAGCTACGAACAGTTGATGCTTCCCTGTCTAAAATGCTCTATAAGACTTTTCTATATGTTTAAAATATGTTCAATAGTAAATTAGTACAATCGTGTTCATTCTTAAATTTATATTTATTATTCAGTTTTTTGTAATTTTGAAGAATCATTATATTATAGTTTTAAATTATTTTGTTTTAATGTAGTGAAGATTTATTGATCAAAAAGAATCATATACCTTAAATAACTTATTCTAAATTATTTATTTCAGTCACTAAACCATTGACTTTGCCGTATTAACAATATTTTTTTGTTGATATTGTATCTAGCTCTTTTGGCGAATATCCCCCAGGTTTGGGGCAGTTACGCCGATTTGGGTTACTTTGGAAATCATAAAAAAAGTAATAGAAAATATGCAAATAATTAGAATAAAAATCGTAGAAATTAAAGCCAAGATAAGTAGATCTTCAATTTGAAAGTCATTTTTGAGAAATAATTAGGGGTTAAGAAATCACAGTGCTTTGAAAAATAAGTGGCGAAGGATCCCCCCCATACCCTACCACTCCAAGGCAGCTTTGCTGTAATGGCAAGAGACTAGGTCAGGCCAAAAGAAAGTAGACACTTCATGTTATCTAACAAAAGACTAATCGCTTCTCCAAGCCCCTTTAATATAACTTTTCCCAGTTTATTGTACCTGTGCTCACGAAAGACTTACACAAAATACTTTAGTAGTTGTATTTTACCCAGCAAAATATTGGTAATGACACCTCATTACCAAAAATGATATATCATTATCTTTTGCATTATTTTATAATATAAAATAATGACTTACTCGTAATAGTTTAAATAAGTACTTTTTACACAGTTAAATTTTATACATTTTTATTTATTATATGTAAATATGTTTTATGTTTAAATTTTTATGACGAGTCCTAAAATTACACACTAGAGAAAACTTAAATTTTTCTGAATGTATTTCCTTAAGCTAATAGTATTTGCTAAATTCCTTATTTTTAAGAATGAAGTAAGCAATCGGATAACCACTTATAATTCACCTTTTTGTAAGCATGTGTGTTACCACTTATTATTCAAAATCTCATAACTACTTATTTCTCATTTTTTCGTAAGCGAGCGGGTAAGCGAGACTACTTATAAAAACGACCACGCCAAACAAAAATAATGAGTTTAGACGCCAAAAAATAAGTTGTGCGGAGCTATGAATGTCTATTATATAACCACTTATTTGGTAATGAAAGATTTTGCTGGGTAACTAAGTAAATACTTTGATAATTACACTTAAGTCTCTTTTTATTCGGATTTAAAGTTAAGCGGGTTTAAAATCGACTTGTGTTGCGTTCTTTAAAACTTATAATACTTTTTATTTAATTTAATTTATTTAAAAAATAAAAAAATCGTCTTATTTTTTAAAGGTTTTCTTAAAAGAAATGGATAAAACCAAGAAAAAAAGACAGTAATTTCGTTAGAAACAAAAATGGTAATTTTAGATCGCATAGAAAATTGTGAAAGATATGCCTCTATTGGAAAATATTTTAAACTTGGAGAATCTTCAATAACCGCAATAAAAATTAATGAGTCGCAAACAAGAAAATCTGTTATTTCTGGCTCACAACTTAGTTTAATAGTATCGAATTCTGGGGAATACGATCGTATTCTCATTAATACACAAGTGTGGACATATGTGGATGCATGTATGGAGATTAATGTATTCATGTAGGGAAAATCATTCCCTACAAACATTAAAATACAAAAAGGTTTCGCAATCGTATCGCCTGGAAGAAAACTTTATTGCGGCAATAAACATATTCTTATTGCGGAAGATCCCCCTTTCGGGAGTAAATGTCCTCTATAGCGATACCCCCAAGTAATACGAAAGCGATACTTCTGAATGATAAATCGGCGATATCGCTAATTTATCACCTGGAAGATAAAAAGGTGATATCGCTAAATTAACTCCTCCGAACAAACTAAACGATTTATATTTTTCATTATTAAATTTAAATCTGAAAAAGAATATCTGCATACATAATCCATTGACAAAAACATTAATTATCTTGTTGCCATCATACCCGGTTTTTTCCACTAATCCTCATTTTTCAACGAATTTGTTTCCCATATTTTGTATTATTTTTTCCAAAATTTTGAAAAATTTGAAACGAATTGTGTTTATCTTCCAGATGATAAAAAAGTAATATTGCCGCAATATTATCATAAAAAAATTATGACAAAAAACACAATTTTGGAATTGGTTTTTCCAAATATCTCCAAAATATCTTCTAAATGATAAAAGGAAGACAATTTCAAAATACTACTTGATTATTTTCATTCATACGAAAAATAGAAGATATCGCTTTATTACCTTTTTGGAAGATATCTTCCAAATGTTTGCAGGGTTCATGTTTATGATCATGCACGAACATACGTTAAACCTGTATGAATCCATATACATATGTAGATTTTTAGCCGGGTTATTATTTTTTATTGATTTTTTTTTGTATGTACTGTATGAAGTGTTATTTTGTGTTAAAAGTAAAAATAGATGAATAATTTTTTTTAATTTTTTATTCTATAGATTTTTTTATGCGATTTTAGTTCAATTTTCTCACCTTATTTTAAAGTTATGCGGTTTTTGAAATTTTTGGAACGCATCTCCCATTTTTGTATGGAAGTAGAGTTCTTTTTTATGCGGATTTATTTTATGCGGTTTTTTCTGGAACGCATCTACCGCATAAAAAAAGACTTAAGTGTATACACTTTTTACTTTTTTCCGTATGGTTCCGTTAAGGTATTGTCTTCAAGAAGTTAAGAAACACCATCTAAAATGTTTGTAACATATCTCTTCGTCCAAATGGGATTTATTGGACAATGTTTGTAACAATACTCGTAAATTGTAAAAAAGCTTTATGATGTTGGCTATTATCAATACTTTTTCTTAGTTTTAACAATAAAAATAGTCTCAATAAATAAAATCATTTCTTTATCTTTATATTTTCAGATAATAAAAAGACTTTTTGGTTAAGTTACAAAGAAGAGCAAATGGAAGGAACATAAAATTTATACTTTTGTTTATAATTATTTTTAAAACTATTACACTTATTTAATAAGACTCATTCTTTTTGAAAAATAATAACTAATTCACATTAAAAAGTGAATTAAAATTATATTATATATGTTAATTAAATTAAAAAACCTCATTTAAACAAAAAAAACAAAATCGGTAGAAATAAGCAATACTTAAAAGTTAGAAATACAAAAACAGAATATGAAACAAATAAACAAGGTTTTTAGAAAACTAATATTTAAGGAATAACAGTGCCTAACATTACAAAATACATAATTTAAACAAGAAAAGAAACAATAATTCAAAAAAGAAAAAACAAAATTTATTACAAATAAAGGAATTTTTTGAAAAATGCATAAATTAGAAAAAAAATATTCATAATTAACAATTAAAATTTGGTTATAAAGTTACACAAACGAGAAAGAAATATATATTTTGAAAACAATGTTAGCAGGTTTACAAAAAAAGGCCTCCATAGATTAGTCATTAGTTTTTTAAGTTTGAATTAAAAACAAAATACATATTCATTTAATCATTTATTTAAAAGAACAAGAAATTATTTAAGAAAATCTTATTAAATATACTAATCATATAATGATTTATTTTTTTTGTTTGGCATAAGCAAAATATATAATATTATTACTATATACATAGATATATAAAGGACGTTAATTGTTTATATATATTTTTCTTTTGTTTTCTTCTTATTTTTATTTATACTCTTTCTAAAATTATTAATCAATATACATACATATATTTAATACATTATTTTAGATTTTAGAATATTATATACTATACATAATACATCATTAATATTTCTTTTTTCTTTTTATTTTTTTATGTTAATATGCTTTTTATAATTTAATAACTATAACAAATAAAATATAATTACTTTATGGGTTAAACAGAAACATAATTTGTAAACAACATTTTTAAACAATTTTTAATTTTGTTTTTAACTATGTACTATGAAATTTTAATGGACATTTTCATTTAAAAACGCTTTTTCCATACGAAAAGTAGACAACTCGTTATCTAAATTTTTATCAAAATGAATGTTAATTGTTTCGGAAAATTAATAAGTTTAAAATAAAACCTTGACTTTTGAGTTTTTTTATCAGTATACAAAAGATTTTGTTTTTCTTCAAGTAGTTAGACATTTAAATTCTCGATATCGTAAATATTGTACCTTTCGTCGAAAGAAAATCTTTATGCATAAATCTTGCTTCGCAGCTAAAAATCGACATGCAGTTACGGACAAAACCCTATTGGTCAATTGCAGGTAACAAGTTCAAAGTTTAAAAAGTCAACAAATTTTGGGAGAAATTTGCAATGTTGTATTTAGGTTATAACAGAACAACTCTTCATTTAAAAAAAAAAAAAAATCCAAAATTTGTTGTTACAATTTAGGAATATCAACGACAAAAATACAATAGGGATTTTCATATAAACTCGTAAATTCCCTGTAAAACTTGTAAAAATACAAAATATATTTTTTATGTATGGAGTTGTACATTAAACTCATAAATATACCAGGTTTACATCGTTTCCGGTTAGAATACGAGTTTATATGAAAACCCCTAATGATCTCTATATATAAAAGAATAACGTTACTGACTGAAGCCCAAACCGCTGAAGCTAGGAAGTTGAAATTTGGTATGTAGGTTCCTCCTCCGGGGAAGACGTCCGCTAAGACGGGATTTTTAGAAATTCCTAGCGGAACGGGCAAAAAGCGGAAAATCTCCCCCTTGGCGGCCTGCCAAAACGCCTTTGGCTAGAAAGCTGAAATTTAAGATATGTGTTCCTTGGAGTATGGGCTAACTTTTCTGGAAAGTACTTTCTAGAATTTTGGACAGGGACGTTGTAAAAATGGGGGTTAAAAAGGGGAAAAAGGCGCCCTTTGACGGCCTGCCCTAACCGCTGGAGGTAGGAAGTTGAAATTTGGTATAAAGGTTCCTCCACTATCGTAGACATCCACCAAGACGGAATTTTTGGAAATTTTTACAGGGAGGGGTAAAAATGGGAAAAAGTCTCCCCCTTGACGGCCTGCTCAAACTGCTGGAGCTATGAAGTTGAAATTTGGTATGCAGGTTCCTCGACCGGTGTAGACGTCCATTGTGACGGCATTTTTGGAAATTCTTATCGGTAGGGGCAAAAGGGGGACAAAAAAAGTACCTTTTCCAAAAAAGAACCTTTTCCCAAAAAAAGTACCTTTTTCCAAAAAAAGTACCTTTTTCCAAAAAAAGTACCTTTTTCCAAAAAAAAGTACCTTTTCCAAAAAAGTGCCTTTTTCCAAAAAAAGTACCTTTTTCCAAAAAGTACCTTTTTCCAAAAAAAGTACTTTTTTCAAAAAAAGGTACCGTTTTCCAAAAAAAAGTACCTTTTTCAGAAAAAAGTACTTTTTTCCAAAACAAAGTACCCTTTTCCAAAATAAGAACCTTTTTCCATAAAAGCACCTTTTTCCAAAAAAAAGTACCTTTTCCAAAAAAGTACCTATTTTTAAAAAAATGTAATTTTTCCAAAAAAAAGTACCTTTTCCAAAAAAGTACCCTTTTCCAAAAAACATAAATTTTTTCAAAAAAATACCATTTTCAAAAAAAGTACCTTTTCCAAAAAAAGTACCTGTTTCCAAAAAAAATACATTTTTCATAAAAAGTACAATTAAAGTACTTTGTAAAAGCAAAGAATCTTTTTCCAAAAAATTTCGCTTTTTCCAAAAAGTACCATTAAAAAAATACCAATTAAAAAAATATAGTTTCAAACAAAGTACTTTTTTTCCTCCCCTCACGGATAACTCCACTAAACCAATTCCTAAACTCCACTAAACCAATTCCCTACAGGATATCCCAAAAGAAAATTCGGTATGTGAGTTCCTCCTTCTGTGTAGGCATCCGCTTAGACGGAATTTTTTAAATTCCTATCGGGAGGGGAAATAAGGGGAAAAGTCTCCTCCCCTTCCCAATACCTTTTGGCCAACCTAAAATTTTGAATATGTATTCCTTGGAGTAGAACTAACTCACCGGCAACGTAATTTTTCTATTTTGGAACAGGAACATAGTAAAAATGGTGGTTGAAAGGGATAAATGTCCCCAATAACAATGCCAAACCACTGAGGCAATGAAGTTGAAATTTGGTATGAATGTTCCTCATCCATCGCAGATAGCCGCGAAGATGGAATTTTTGTAAATTCCTAAAGGGAGGGGCAAAACTAAGAAGTGGCCTGCAAAAACCCCTTCGGCTAGAAATCTGAAATTTAAAATGTGGGTCCCTGGAGTAAGGGCTAACTTATTATAATGATACTTTTTTGAATTTTGGACAGGGTCGTTATAAAATGGGGGCTCAAAAAGGGGAAGTGGTCCCTTAACGACCTGTCCAAACTGCTGGAACTAGGAAGCTGAAATTCGGTACTTAGTACTCTTCCAGCCTAATTCCAACTGGGAGGGACAAAAAAAGAAAAAGTATCCTCCTTGACAGCCTGCTCAAACTGTTGGAACTAGGAAGCTGAAATTTCCTGTCGATGGATTTTCGGAAATTCCTACCGAGAGGGGCACAATAGTAAGTTGGCTAGAAACCTGAAATGTAAAACATATGTTCCATGGAGTATGGGCTCACTTATCGGGAAGGTGCTTTTTGGACATTGCAAAAATGGGGATTAATGAAGCGAAAAGTGCCGCTTAAAGGCCTGCCCAAACCGCTGGAGGTAGGAGGTTGAAATTTGGTATTAAAGTTCCTCTATTGTAGACATCCGCTAAGATGAGATTTTTGGAAATCTCCACAGGTAGGGTCAAAAACAGGAAAAGTCTCCCCATTAACGGCCTGGCCAAACTGCTGAAACTAGGGAGCTTAAATTCGGTATTTGGGTTCCTTCTCCAACGTTGACGTCCCCTAAGATGGTATTTTTGGAATTTCATACCGGGAGGGGTAAAAAGGGAAAAAACTTCCCCCTTGACGGCCTGGCCAAACTGCTGGATATAGAGACCTAAAATTATGTATGTAGTAAGTTCCTCCTCCAACGCAGACGTCCTCTAAGACGGAATTTTTGGAACCCTTCGGCTAGAAACCTGTAATCTATAATATGTTTTCCTTGGAGTATGGGCTAACTTATCGACAAGGCATTTTTAGGACTTTGGACAGGAACGTGGTTAAAATGGTGGTTCAAAAGGGGAAAATTGCCCCCCCTTAACGTCTGCGTCGTTAGCTAGAAACCTAAAACTTAAAGAACAATATGGAACACTAAAGTTAAGAAACTAAAAAGGCAACGAGTGGAATTGAAATACTACACAAGTGGAACGAAATGGATATAAACGTTGAACGAGTGGAATTGAAATTATAGACAATAGAAATGGATTGGAAGAGGGAACGAAATGGAATGAGGAGCGATATGGCATATAATGGGGAACGAGTGGAATTGAAACACTGCAGTTAAAAGAGGAATGGAACGGAGCAATGGAATGGTGAACGAAATGGAATCTTGGAGTTGCATTGGAACACTAAAATTGTTAAACAGAATGGAATGGAATTTGAATGACTCAAATTGCCGGAGTTTGGTACTTGAAATTTCGCATGCGATTGAGGTAAGATTATATATATTTGGGATTTTTACTGGGAGGAACAAAAAGAGGTGAAGAACTCCTTTCAATTACCTGTTCAAACACTATCCACGGAATATGAAACCTATGTAGCATTGAAACATACTCTCCAAAAAGTTAAACAAATTTTCTATAAGAGAAAAAACCTTAGAAAAGGAATGGAACTTATATATTCTGATATTTAAACTACAGGTAACGAAGCACCGGTGGAAGAAACCGACGCAGTAAATTTTCCAACTGAATTTGTGAATTTACTTGAATTGCCAGGTCTACCTTTACATAAACTGGAATTAAAAAAAACTTTATGGCATGCTAACAACGTAGCGGGCTTTGCCCGCTATCTTTAATATTATAAAATGCTTTCCAACTCGGCTCTACGTTATTTATTTTCATTCAAAACACAAACGAAGAAAACTACTTACGGGTCTATCCACCTAAGTTCGCACTTTACCAAATTATCTTCACATATACACGTATATTGCAATTTATAATGGATTCATTACTAACAATCCACTTTCATGAGAAAAAGTAATCAAATATTTATTTATTTTAAACCCATTGTTGTGCAGAATTATTTATTTGTGGTGGCTGGGTGAAGGCTTTTATTATAAAAACTGTACTTTAAATAAAAAAGCGAATTTAAAAAAATTGTGGGGGGGTGCGCAGCCCCCTAACAAATTACAAAAAAGAAAAAATAAATTTAAATATTCATCAGCTTCAGACATTTTATTGCGTATGGTACTCAGAGCTTCGAAGAATTAATTCCCTAATTCCCTTTTTTTGAACTGAATTTATATTTTTTGACCAAACTTAAGGAATTAAATGAATTCCTTTTTTTTTCATTCGATTTATATTAAAGGAATTCGTTCACACTTAATTCAACTTTTGATCAAGGAATTCATTCAATTCTAGTTAATTCAACTTTTGGTCAAGGAATTCATTCAATTCTAGTTAAATCAACTTTTGGTCAAGGAATTCATTCAATTCTAATTAATTCAACTTTTAGTCAAGGAATTCATTGAATTCTAGTTAATTCAACTTTTAGTCAAGGAATTAAATTGAATTAAGTTTCAATTCCTAGGGAATTAAACGAAAAAAATTTAATTCCTAGGGAATTAAACGAAAAAAAATTAATTCCTTATGGAATTAAACGAAATAAATTTAATTCCTTGACTAAAAGTTGAATTAAATAGAGTTGAATGAATTCCTTGACTAAAAGTTGAATTAACTAGAATTGAATGAATTCCTTGACCAAAAGTTGATCTTGAATGAATTCCTTGACCAAAAGTTGAATTAACTAGAATTGAATGAATTCCTTGACTTCAAATTGAATTAAATAGTGTTGAATGAATTCTTTAGTGAATGAATTATTTAATTTTAATTCTTTACGCTTTGGTCAGGGAATTCATTCTATAAATTTGAATTCTTTGAATTCATTCACAGGAATTAATTCCTGCTTATGTCTTATTGATGAATTCATTCCTTGAATTAAAGAATTGAATTAAGTTTTTGGGAATTCATTCCAAAAAGCAATTAATTCGTTAAAGCTCTAATGGTACTGTATAAAAAAGTTTTAATATTTCAGCAGATGGATTGAATTTTTGACAATTGAATAACATGTAAAGTATATATTTAATTTAAGAAGAGCTTCTTATAACTCATATTACATCCGAATAATCTTAAATATTTTGGAACCAAAAGGAATTCAAATTTTCACCAAAAGAAATTAGGGTTTGTACTAGAGATGAGCGATATTTTCATACCGGTGATTTAATTACAGTTATTGATAAATCACTGGTAACGGCAGTGATCAAATATTTCAAGTCGCAGTTACTCGGAATGTCGTTCTTTTAATATTTCTGTACTATTCTCTCTTGCAAACTTCATTGTGCACAGTAATACATGTTTTTTCTTTCAATAACAGTGACTTGCTTTCACACTCTTCTGAATAAAATGTCTTCTTCTATCATGTCTTTGTTACCGGTCGCAACTATTCTTCTTTTAAGGCCCAGTTTTTAGGAAGTGGATTATCTTTAAACTTAGTTTAACGCAGTTTGTAACTGGAATACTGCTTTTAAAATGTGGTTTATTTTGTTTTATTTCAATAAAGAAATAAATTATACTCGAGAAAAAGTTTTTCCGGCAAATTTTTGTTAATAAACTTTAAAATGGCTGACAAAATTCGTTTTCGGTTTAACTAAACCAAGTTTAACTGACATCTTAAAAACTCGCCATAAATATTATTTCGTTTATTTATCAGAAAATCGCAGTCTTTTCCATAGAAAAACCGTGATCACGATCACAGTTTAAAAGAACAACGATTTGAACATTTCACGATTTCACTGAGAACAATGGTAGCATTCGGCAAAGAAACCTTAAAATGATACCGGTGACTTGTAGCGCTTTGTGATTTTCGAACGATGTTTTGTTTTTAAATACTTTTTTTTCTATATTTTCCTTTGATTTTATAAATTTTTTGTTTTTGAATTATATTTGTATGTTTTTATTTGTCAATCATACAAAACAAAAATTTTTTAAAATCAACAACAACAAATGTATCACTATTTGATCAAAAGTAGCAAACATTTTTTACGCTACCAATATGACAGCGCTCTGCCGAACGCACCCAATGTTACTGAAAAATCGCCGGATCGCCCATCTCTATTACAAACCCGAGATCACGGTCACTGTTTAAAAGAACGGTGATTTGAAAATCACGATCACTGGTAGCAGCGTTATTCAAAAATCACCGGATCGCTCATCTCTAGTTTGTACGCACATTAACTTTCCAGACACAAATTTGTGTAGCCTAAAATCAGCACTATTATCATCATACTTAAAAGAAATATATAAATATTTAGAATTATCAGGGTTAAATTCATTAAAATATAAAAAGGCAATAATATGTTATCCCCAAAAAATCCCATAAAATTTCGTGTCATCCCCAATAAATCCCCGGATCCCCAAACGGAAATTTTTATCCCCATTGACGAAAAAATCCCCAATTTGGGGATAAATCCCCTTAACCGACAACACTGTATTTGGCCCCTGTTAGCAGCGTTGCCAGAAAAGTTTGTGCTCATATTACAACTAATACAATTTGAAATCCCCAAATATTTCCCAATATAGTTTTTAGCATACATGAGAGTAATTAATTATTTGGACAAATTAATTGGTGATTTCATTACCATTAAATTGATACTAAGCTAATGAAATTTTTGGCATTATTACTTGGAATAATGCTAATGCTTTGAAATACATAGATTTCATTACTAATGCCAATTGTATAGTAAATTCATTACGATTACTAATGCCTCAATTATAAGAAAGAATTGGCATTTGTAAACGTCATTTTATAGGTTTCAAATTCATTTCTGAGCTTGTAAATGCGGAATGCGAAAAGGATTTTTTGGTATAAAAAATTAATTAAAATACTTAATCAGCGATTTACATTGTGCACAGTGTTGTCAGATAAGGGGATTTCGCCCCAAATTGGGGATTTCAACTTCGATTTGTGGTCAGATTTTCGTGGGGAGGGATTTGGGGATTTCACAAAATTTTGGGGATTTTACCTATGTTCCTAAGTATTTTTGGGGATTTCTGTTTTTGTCTTTTTTTTTTGTATTGTATATTTCATCTTGATTTAAAATATATATTTTTTCTGATGTACATTATTTTGTTAAACTACTTTTTAAAGTTGGCAATAATAGAAATTTTAAAGAAATGACAGCCATAGCATAACTTGCCCGATTTAAATGACTGAACGGTTATTAAACAGACTAGTCTGCACATTTCCTAAATCGTGTTTTAACATTAATTTTATGACTCGTGGAGACGTCAAGTAAACCAAAATATGGTTTGTAGATTACCCTAAGCATGGTGCCTTGTACAAAGCATGCACATTTTACTACACTCTCAATGAAGGACTTTTAATTTTTTTTGCGTCCCGTGATTTAACTATTTTTTATGATTTATTGAAAAAAGCTTACAGCAAAAAAATGGCTTTTTAGTAAATATTCCAATTATTGCAAATATGCGTTTTTTCCAAATCAAGAGTGTCCAAATTTTAGAAATATTCATTACATTTTGACATTAAAAGAATTGTATTCCATTAATGAATATTAAAGAAAATATAAATGTTGAAACTTACATTCAAAAAAGTTTGTCAGTTACTACATGACAGTTGTTTGTGTAGTAAACAGTAGTTTTTGTTTTTAACAGTAATTACAGTTGTTGTTCTATAGAAAAATGCAAAACAACTTTTCTGACGGTTATTTAAAAAAACAACTAACGAAAAGTACTGTAATTTTGTAACAGTTGTTTAGAGATGTTATTTTTAGTATCATAATAAGCAACTACCAAAACAGGAATTTTACAGTAAACGGTTATTTTTGGTAGTTATTCAAAAAATAAAAAATTTCGTTGATTTTTTTTAATTTTTAAAATTCTTGTTTAGTTTATATTTGTTATTATCATGGATGGTAACCGAAACGAATACGGTTATCGTTAGGGTAACGATATTTTAGGTTATTTCTGTAACGGTATTTTAAGGGTAACGCTATTTCATTTATTTCGGTATCGGTATTTTAAGGATAATGGTATTTGAGTTATTTCGGTAACGGTATTTTAAAGATAACGATATTTGGGTTATTTCGGTAACGGTATTTTAAGGTTAACGGTATTTTAGTTATATCGGTAACGGGTTTTTAAGGGTAACGGTAGTCAGTTATTTTGATGCATCACGCAATTTTTTTTACAAAAAACAAACGAGATTAAAAACAGAAAAAAATTATCAACTTAATGTTCAAAAAGTACTCAATAACCACGTGAAATTACCAAAAGCAGAAAATTTAAAATAACGGTAACGGTATTTTAGGGATAGTGGTATTTCATTTGTTTCGGTAACGGTATTTTAGCGGTATTGATATTTCATTTATTTCGGTAACGGTATTTTAAGGATAACGGTATTCCGGGTATTTCGGTAACGGTATTTTAGGGGTAACGGTAATGAATTGAAAGGGTTTTGAACATTGGCGTACCTAGACCATTTTTCTGGGGTGGGCAAGCGACCCATTAATTTTCTGCTGTTTATTTGCCCATTCTCACACTATTAATCCTAAAAAACACTTTCGGCATTATGCTTACAATTTTTTCACACAAAAAAAATCTTAAAAATGATTCCTTGCCTTCTAATAAAATTTTCATAATTTTCAAAATTAAATAATCCTGGTAGATTATCCTATCAAAATCGCCATGTTTTTATACAAAACTTTGAATAGTGCATTTATTTTTCTGAAGGAAACCTCGTACAAGAAATGTATTGCAAGCTATATTCTCAGATTATTATGAAATTTAAGATCAACCTGTCTAATTCGTCCACCTCGGACGAACCCTATCTAACCCCATACTCTGACCACTTAAATTACCGAGGTGGACAAAAATCGTGAGATGTTCATCTTACAATTTTTGTTTCTACAAAATATTGAAATTTCATTGAAATAACATAGTAGTGTTTAGTTTGAAGTAACTTCCTTGTTAGATATAAACTAATTATTCGCTTAGAAAACTATGAAATCTAAGATATTTAACTCACCAAAAAGATTCTGCGTTATTTTTCTATTATTGAACAACTTTGTGGTTCTAATAATTTTTTTTAAAGAAAAACTCTTATAGTCAATTTTATAATCAGAACTAAGACAGATTTGTTTCTTAAATATTTCTTATTTAAGAAATATTTAAAAAAAAAATCGATCTTAGTTCTGACTATAGAACTGACCCTTAGATTTCAACAAATTATCTGCCTAGGAAACCAGTAGTTTCCAAACCAAAAACACAGGATTGATATTAAAAAAAATATTGTGATACTTTACGCCATCAAAATCATATTTAAATGAATTCTAGGTAGATTTTTTAAAAATTCTGGGGTGGGCAAAAATCAGTCTAGGGTGGGCTTAGCCGCCAATGGTTTTGAATGGATAACGGTATTTTAGAGGTATTGCCTGCCAAACCTGGTTATTATTGATATATTTCTAGTTTGCAAATAAAAATCAGAAACTTGTATTGTATCTCCAATGCATAAAAGCATAATAACTGGAGAACGGTTTGGAATTTTTATTTCGAATTTTAAATAGGCTGAAGTAATAATACATATTTTTGTAATGGAAAGAAAAAAAATTATTATTTTTATTAAAATATACTTTTATAAACAAAAAGAATTGACTTTAAAAAAAAGTAATTTTTACCGATTTTGTCAGTTGTTTTGAAATTTTTTTAGTAAAAATTTATCAGTTAATTTGACGACATTGGTAGTTATTTTTATTGCATCTGTTAGTTGTTTTTCAACAGTTAAAAATAACAAAAGTTTCAGTTATTTTAAAGGTAAATACCTTTGTCGCCTTTTTAACTACATATACCTTTGTTTTAATTGTCATTTTCAGTAGATTCTACCCACAAACTTTTGTGAGTGTACGCACCTTTTGTAATTTTTCATTTTTCGAAAAAAGACAATCGCGAATCAAATCGGGATTTTTTAGAATTTTTAGAAAATGAAAAGGCAGTCTTTAAGTGGGTACATAGAGTTCCAGGGTGAAAAATATAATTAAAACAGAAATCCAAAGGTCAGATTTTGTCGTGGAATGGTCGATATATATTTTTTTCATAGTAAAAATAAATTTGATAGGTTTTTTTTCAAAATCAACTAAAATAATGCAAATCATTATCTCTAATATTAACAAATAATATTTAATTTTCAATAAATATGGGTTTTTATTTCAAATTCATATTAAAAACAATATTGGGGAAATATTTGGGGATTTCGAAATTTGTTTTGGGGATTTTTGGGGATTTAAACTTGTCAAATGGGGATATGAGCACAAACTTTTCTGGCAACGCTGATTGGCAAAGAAATATATTGATGCAAGAATTTTACTTTTTGCAAAATTATTTTCGCAAACTTTTGTTTTCAAACTAACCACCAGTCTTTGGTATACGAGTTATGGGTATTATAGTAACCAGATTCTAATTTTACAATAACCACACTTAAAAAATTGCAAGATAATGGCGGATCGCGAAAAAAAGCTTTATGGTACAAAAACTTAATCAGCGATTTTCATTCTGCAAATAAATACACCACCGAACTTTGTTCTATGAAATGGGTGTTACAGTCCCTAGATTATAAATTTTAAAAAACCGCACTTAAAAAATTGCAAAATAATCGCGGAAAGCGGAAAAAGACTTTAGAGTACAAAAGTTGAATTAAAAAACTAAATCAGCGATTTTTATTCTGCAAACAAACATACTGATGTAAGAATTTTCCTTTTTGGAAATTTTTTTCCGCGACTTTTTTCGCGATTTCTTTTTTCAATTAATCACAGAACTTTGTTTTATGAATTGGGTATTATAGTCCCTAGATTATAAATTTTAAAAAAACCACACTTAAAAAATTGCAAAATAATCGCGGAACGCGAAAAAATACTTTATGGTACACAAATTTAATTAAAAAACTTAATCAGCGATATTCATTCTGAAAAGAAATATACTATGTTAGAATTTTCCTTTTTGCAAATTTTTTTCCGGGACTTTTTTCGCGATTTTTTTTCCAACTAGCCACCGAACTTTGTTCTATGAAATGGGTGTTACAGTCCCTAGATTATAAATTTAAAAAAACCGCACTTAAAAAATAATCGCGAAAAAAGACTTTATGGTACAACAATTGAATTAAAAAACTTAATCAGCGATTTTCATTCTGCAAACAAAAATACTGATAAAGAAAGAAAGAACATTTCAATATAAAAATGGTTTTTATAAAATAGTCAGAGGCACAAAATTTTATAAAATTATCTCCAAGAGCTCAAAAATTTAAAGCTTTTTGAAACTTTTTTAATATTACAATTAAGAATGGCTTATACCCATAAAATAAAATTTAATTTTTAACGCATTTTCTAAGTTCTAAACTAAATTATATATTTCAAGTGTAATTTAAATTCTAGGTGATTTCAATTTTCAAAAATTTTAGTTTTTTTGTCAATATTTAAAATTTTTTGCCATCCGTTTCCGATATGGAGTAGGTATGTTTTTTTACCCATTTTTTGCCAAGCATCGACTCCGTGGGAATTTTCAGGTTCCAATACTAAATGAAAGTGAAATTCCAGAGTATTTTGCAAAGTTAGCTCGGTCTATTTTATTTTATGGCCTCTTGAAATATCTGTGTGGCGCGAAACCCCAAAAATATTGCTCATTTTTAGAGTTAGAAACTCTCTCGCGTTCACGAATATGTTTAATTTCAAGTGTTCCGTTCGGTTTTTTTATTTTATTCGGAATTATGAAACAAACCATTGCCATAATATAATCTTATACTGATAGAAAAAATCCTGTAAAATTAGCAAACAAAAAATATATTCAAAATTAGTTAAAAGGGGCCCTGCAAAGAAAGCTTTTGAAATTAGTAAATCCTTTTTTCTAAAGATTAGTGAGATAAGAACAGCAAAAATGCAACTGTTAAGTATACGGAATTTTAGTAATATTTAAGCTAAATTTTGTTTAAGCGGCAAAGAAATGTTGATGAATATTAGTAGAAATTGTTATATATTCAAAAGTTGATTTATCTCTTAATTTAATTGAGTTGAATATAAATAACGGTCTCTCCTGCTACAAAAAACAGAAATATATTCTAGAAAATAGTAGACTGTTTTCTGCAGTGTAGATTTTTATTCGCATTAAGAAATTCGAAAAAAATAAAAACTTAAAATTTTTTGTGATGTTTTAGTCGACTAATACCCAGGAAAATTTTTGCCGATCTTAGCAGCCCAGTGTAGAAAATCATTACCAGATATGTGGTTATGTAACTACATACTTGGTAATTGTAACTACACTGGGCTGCTAAGATCGGCAAAAATTTTCCTGGGTATTAGTCGACTAAAACATCACAAAAAATTTTAAGTTTTTATTTTTTTCGAATTTCTTAATGCGAATAAAAATCTACACTGCAGAAAACAGTTTTACTAATTTTTCTACTAACTTATTTTTTTGAGTGTATTTACTTTTGTTATTACATTTCTTATAACCTTTATATGGCGATGTCGCGAAAAATAATGAGTTGTCGTTACACACCAGCATACGAAAAATCAAAAAATATATCGTTACCTATGTGCTTACCAGTACTGACAAAAATAATGATTCTAAAAATAGATTTTCAAAAAAATAAATTATATAAAAAAAAATATTTTTTATTGTATTTTTTTTTTTAAATAAAATTTGCTGGTTGCGGAATCGAACCTGGGTCTATACATTGCCAGTCAACAGCTCTACCATCTGAGCTATATCGACATGTAATATTTAATAGATAAAAACATAATTGACCTGCTGCACACAAGTAAGCTTACTCGCCAACATACAAAAAATCAAAAAATATGTGGTTACATATATCCTTACCAGTGTTTAAAAAATATTGAGTCTAAAAATAGATTTCAAAAAATTTTCAAAAAAAACTAAAAAATTATTTTCTATTTGAAATAATGATAAAAATAAGTCATTATCAGTAACTCATTATTATATGTTTTAAAATAATGCAGAAGGTAAGTGGGTGTCATTACTGGTACTCCAAAAAATAATGATATGTCATTACCGTTTCTACACTGGGAGTGTGAATTGTCATTTTCGATTAACTAAACTATAGCTGAAATTTTGTAAATTTAAGATATTTTTTTCTTGCTCTTTGTACTTTTCTAATGTTTAGCAAATGTTCCGCTGAGTTCAGCTGTTTTTTCAGCAACATTTTTTGAAGACTTTTATATTAGTGTATGAACAATTGAAAAAATTTCTCGAATGAACTAGTGAACTAAAAGAACACACTAGCTCAAAAATAAAATTGATTGAAATGTGAACTAAAATGCCCAGTTCTAGTCATTTTAATTCCAATTGCTTGTTTGTACAAAATGTTTCATTTTGTATGGAAATTTCCGGGTGTCCTGACATTTTCACTCCCTATTTCTAAACCGATTCGACAATTTTTAACACCAAACTGGTTATAACAAACAATTTGAATAAAAATAAGCAACTGATAGTGCGTCATTGTTATGTGAAAGTGATTAAAATTTCAAGAGGACATCAAATTAAAATCCAAGCTAGATTTACAAAACCCTTTGAGGATTTTGTTTTAGCAACAAGCTGACCGCGATGATTATTTTGCAAGGTCTTCTAAAACCGCAGAATCTATTTTTGTTAAATATACTGCAAGAATCTTATAACATATGTACAGAGATGGGCTAAAATCATTACCATTACATTTTCATTACCATTACTTGATGTAATGGTAATGGAGCTTTTTTTATCATTACCATTTTTTAAAGAAATGGTAATGTTTTTTTTTCATTACCATTGCGTTAAAAAATGATAATGAATATTTTTTTTTAATTTTCATTTGTTTTGAAAATTAAAATGAACCTTTTTTTAATTTTCATTACTTTTACCTAATGTTTACATAGTAATGAAACACCCATTTGTTTTTCCTTACATGCCGTTTTTTGTCGAAGTTTTTTATTTTAAAACGAGTAAAAAGGTTAAAGTCGGGCATGCCGATTATACAATACCCTACACCAGTCTGGTGTATTGTTTGGATCCGAAATTCGAATGGGTTAAAATGGGGCTTATGTCAAAATTTTCTATAATGTGAGTCAGCGCACCAAATTTCATTAAAATATCTTAATATTTGTGACCTGCAGTTTGTAACCAAGCCAATTTTGGGGGGACCCTTATATGGGCACTAGTTCTAAACATGGACCGATGTTCACCAAAATCAATAGGCTTCGTCCTTGGGCCAACATAGGTCTAAGTACCAAATTTCATCAAAATATCTTAATATTTGCGCCCTGCAGCGTATAAACAATATAATTTTGAGGGGACCCTTATATGGGCACTAGTTCTAAACATGGACCGATGTTCACCAAAATCAATAGGCTTCGTCCTTGGGCCAACATAGGTCTATGTACCAAATTTCATCAAAATATCTTAATATTTGCGACCTGCAGCGTATAAACAGTATAATTTTGGTAGGACCCTTATATGGGCACTAGGTCTAAACATAGACCGATGTTCACCAAAATCAATAGGCTGCGGTTTTGGGCCAAATTTCATCAAAATATCTTAATATTTGCGACCTGCAGCGTATAAACATTATAATTTTGGTAGGACCCTTATATGGGCACTAGGTCTAAACATGGACCGATGTTCACCAAAATCAATAGGCTGCGTTATTGGGCCAATGTAGGTCTGTGTACCTAATTTCATCAAAATATCTTAATATTTACGACCTGCAGCGTATAAACAGTATAATTTTGGTAGGACCCTTATATGGGCCCTAGGTCTAAACATAGACCGATGTTCACCAAAATAAATAGGCTGCGTTATTGGGCCAATCTAGGTCTGTGTACCAAATTTCATCAAAATATCTTAATATTTACGACCTGCAGCGTATAAACAGTATAATTTTGGTAGGACCCTTATATGGGCACTAGGTCTAAACATAGACCGATGTTCACCAAAATCAATAGGCTGCGTTATTGGGGCAATATAGGTCTGTGTACCAAATTTCATCAAAATATCTTAATATTTACGACCTGCAGATTATAAACAGTATAATTTTCGTAGGACACTTATATGGGCACTAGGTCTAAACATGGACCGATGTTCACCAAAATCAGTAGGCTGCGTTATTGGGCTAACATAGGTCTGTGTACCAAATTTACGACCTGCAGCGTATAAACAATATAATTTTGGTAGGACCCTTATATGGGCACTAGGTCTAAACATGGACCGATGTTCACCAAAATCAAACTTGTTCGTCCTTGGGCCAACATAGGTCTGCGTACCAAATTTCATCAAAATATCTTAATAGTTGCGACCTGTAGAGTGCGCACAAGATTGCATGGACAGACAGACGGACGGACGGACGGACAGACGGACATCGTTAAATCGAAATAAAAAAAAATTCTGAACCGATCGGTATACTATAAGGTGGGTCTACGACCAATATTTTTTGGTGTTACAAACATCAGCACAAACTTATAATACCCTGACCACATAGTGGTGTAGGGTATAAATATTAGGTTTACAAATTACTAAAAGCATTTTTTAGTTCATAATCCGAGGCCTATGTTATCCATATTTGATACCAAGTTTTGGTGGCTAGTTGCAAAAAAAAATCGCGAAAAGAAATTGCATAAAGGAAAATTCTTGCATCAATATATTTCTTTGCAGAAGATAAATAGCTGCCCAGTATAGAAAATCATTACCAGATATGTGGTTATGTAACTACATACTTGGTAATGGTAAGTAGTTACTTTTGTTATTACATTTCTTATTACCTTTATATGGCGATGTCGCGAAAAATAATGAGTTATGGTTACAAACCAGCATACGAAAAATCAAAAAATATATCGTTACCTATGTCCTTACCAGTACTGACAAAAATAATGAGTCTAAAAATAGATTTTCAAAAAAATAAATTATATAAAAAAAAATATTTTTTATTGTATTTTTTTTTTAAATAAAATTTGCTGGTGCGGGAATCGAACCTGGGTCTACAGATTGCCAGTCAACAGCTCTACCATCTGAGCTATATCGACATGTAATATTTAATAGATAAAAACATAATTGACCTGCTGCACACAAGTAAGCTTACTCGCCAACATACAAAAAATCAAAAAATATGTGGTTACATATATCCTTACCAGTGTTTAAAAAATATTGAGTCTAAAAATAGATTTCAAAAAATTTTCAAAAAAATCTAAAAATTTATTTTCTATTTGAAATAATGATAAAAATAAGTCATTATCAGTAACTCATTATTATATGTTTTAAAATAATGCAGAAGGTAAGTGGGTTAAAGTTAAAGTTAAATTTATTGAGACTTAATTTTTTTCATATAAATTGCCTTAATATTAAATCTTACAAAGTATTTTGTATGGAATATTTAAAATTAAAATGTATTGTTCTAAAAACAGTTCTATGACAATATACAGCAACACGCTTTGACATTAATATGTTTACAGAATATCTAACAGAAAAACATGTATACTTGCTTGCTCCCGGCAATTGTCATTGTTTAATAGTATCTTTTCATAAATAAATAACTTAAATCTAGATTAAAATAAAAAAATATAAATATATATAAAAATAAAGCTATACTTAAAATTTAAAATAAAATATACAACAGTTAACCTCGGTGAGTACCAGGGGTAGTCTTAACATAGAATGATGGGATCATTTGAAATTCATCCAAAGTATTATTTAAACCGATTGGCGAGAGATAATTTGTATTGCTCCAATTCAAATCTGTTTGGTCAGCTAAGACATTAGTTACTAAAATATTATCATGTAAGGGTAGTGTTTCTATAAATCGTTTCATAAGTTCTAAACTATAAATGGCTAATGGAGTTATATTTGCCGATTCATATATTATCTTGTTAGAATACCTTTTAGTATCGTTAACAAAATGTTTGTTGATACATAGTCTTAAGATTTTCCTCTCTAAGATTTCAAATTTCTTAATAATTAAAGGAGATATACCAAACCAAATGGGAAACCCATATAAAAGAACAGGACGAATACAGGTTTTATAAATTAGTAATTTAGTTTCTCCAGGAAGAAAAGCGTTATGAAATAATCGACCAAAAGAACCTTTAATTTTGTATGCTTTTGCTAAAAACACACGAGCATTTTCATTAAACTTCATTAGTTTGTTAAAATAAACACCGAGGTATTTGAAGTGATCAACGAATGGGATTTCCGTTCCATTAAGAAATAACTTTAAATTTTTACTTTCCGGAACAACATAATATTTGCATTTGCCAGATGCATTTCGAAGACATATTGCTTTTGATTTCGAAGTATTTATTTTAATTCCCCACTGACAGTAATAATCACAAACTTCCAAAAGATGACGGAAAACAATTTGAAGTGCATCAATCGGTGATTCGTGGTGGGCATAAAGTAGTGAATCATCCGCATATAATAAACCAATAGAACCTGGCATTTCATGAGGAAAATCATGTATAGAAATATTATACAAATGGGGTGCAAGTATTGAACCCTGAGGAACTCCACATTTGATTTCACCCATCGATGAATAGTTGTTTTCTAATTGAATACAAAACTTTCTATTCGTAAAAAAGCTTCGGAAAAGTTTAATAATAAAAGGATCGAATCCAATATTTATCATTTTAAATAATATACCATTCTGATAAACCCTGTCAAATGCTTTTTCAATATCTAAAGATATTACTACTGTGCACTTTTTTTTCCCTTAAATTACATATTACATCATTGTGGAATTTCAGTAATGCGTGCATTGTTGAATGATTTTTTTTTAAACCAAACTGGAAGTCTGGGATGTATTTATTTGTCAAGTTGTTATCCATTTTTTCTCTAATTATCTTTTCAAATAGTTTACCCAAGTTTGATAATAATGAAATAGGTCTTATGTTCCCAATATCAGATTCTGTAGGTCTTTTTCGAATAGGACATATCCTAGCCACTTTCCATATATCGGGGAAATAACTGTTATTAATACAGTTGTTAAATATAATTGTGAGATATTTGTATGCCTCAGTTGGAAATTTCCTAATTATAAAATTTGAAATGTTGTCCAAACCAAATGATTTTTTATTATTTAAGGATTTTGAAATTATCGAAATTGAATCAGTTGTAGTTAATTTGGAGTTATTCTGTAAATTAATTGATTGAAAGTTTTGATTGAAATCAAATAAATAATCCGGAATGGAACATATTGAATTCTGAATGACATCGGATATAGCAGAAGTATCCCTAGTAGGTGATGAACCACTATAAATAGCACTAAAATGATCTTTTAAGTAATTTAACTTCTCTCCCATATCAGCAATTTTCAATCCATTTAAAGTAATGTCAGAAGAGGACGATTTTTTACTATTTCCTAATATATTATAAATTTCCTTAAAAGCTTTTGGCCCCGGTTTAATTTTTCCTAGACGTTCCTGAAAAAATTTCGATTGTTCCATTTGAACCTTTTCTTTGATAATAATTTTCAATAATTGAATTTGTTTGGATAATAAAATATAATTGTTATTTTTTCTATCCAGCGTTCTATTAAAAATATACTTTAATTCTTTTTGCCATTGATATTTTATTTTAAATAGTTTTCGTATATTATTGGAGATTTAAAATTTTTTGTTTTTGCATTCAATTTTTGATGAATGCAAGTTAGAGATTTCATTAACTTTTGAAGTAAAATTTTTAATCAATTGTTCAATTTCAAAATTTTGTAAATTTCGATTAGATGGTGGAAAGTTCTCCGCAAGTACTGTGCTTAAATTATTTCTAAAACATTCCCAGTTCGTGTTTTTATAAGAAATAAATGTGTTTGGAGATTTTAAAATAAATTCAAAATCTAAGAAGTTTAAATTTATTTTTAAAGGAAAGTGATCAGAAAACGATGGAAGTGTTGAAATTTGGTAATTTGAATTAAAGCTGTCTATTAAATTTGTACTGATTAAAAAATTATCTAAAAATGAAGCACCATTGGAATATGTAGGTGTTATATCTGAAAATCGTAAGAAATCTAATGAGTATTCATTGATCCATTCAAGTAAACTTATGCCATTCATATTGTTCATATTGTCTCCCCATACAATATTTTTAGCATTTAGGTCTCCTCCTAAAATAATTCCATCATAATTTCTGGAAAAATTTCGAATAACTAGTAGACCTTCGTGTATTATCGAACCACCAGTGTTGCATGGAAAATATAATGAACCAAAAAGAAATTTTTTGTTCACACCATCGATTAAAAACACAATCTCAATAAATAAATTTGGAAACCTTAAGTTATCAATGTTAACCCTATTAAATTTGAGGGAATTTTTTAATGCGATTCCCATACCCAAGGCATTAAAATCTCTTAAAAATGAATAGTCCTCAAGAAATACTCTTTGATTTTTCCTTAAATGTGTCTCCTGTATAAATGCTATATCAATTTTATTGATTTTTAAAATATTCAATAAATCTATTCTTCGACTCTGAGCAACAAGTGATCTAACATTAAATGTTAATAGATTTAAACTTCTAGGAGCCATATTGTATTCGAACCTCATTTAGTAATACCAAGCATTAATTTTTAGCTTGAGATTTTGATAACTTGTTATAACTTTTTAAAAATCTTTCAATTTTTAATTTTAATTTTTTAATAATTTAAAAAAAAAAAATTCTTTAGTAATTAATTCTAATATTAATTACGATTGTCCTATGCGACGGTTACAAACACTTAACTAAAAAATAATAAAAATTTAATTCCAATGTTAGGGTTTCCGGTTCACATATGATTTTAGCTATTTTTAAAAATTGCTTTATAATTAACGGTGTCCTTTCAACGGTAGTAGTGGTATTATTGTATGTTGGATTACTAAATAAACTCGAATAAGTTTTGCCCTGTGATATAAATTTAGATTGGTCTAATGCGTTTGCAACATTTGAAATGACAGTATTTTTTCTTTCCCTACTTTCACTTACTAATTTTGCTTTAGTATTAACATATTCCTTATAGAAAGGACATCCCCTATAATTAGCAGGATGACCGTTTTTACCGCAGTTAACGCAAAATGGAGAAGTATTCTTATTAACAGCAAGTTTACATTCACCAGGTTTATGTGATTCATTACACTTTACGCAGGCAAAAGCCCTATTGCAATTCCTTGAAAAGTGTCCCCAATGCTGACATCGCCAACATTGGATCTCCCTTCTATTATTTTTGGGGTTTTCCCAAGATATAACCTGATTTAGAAGAAATTTAATTGAAACAATTTCATTTGTCTTAATTCCCGGTAGTAGTGTTACTAAAAACAGCCCAGTGTCTATATTTTTCTTACTAGATGAATGTGTTTTAAATTTAAAAACAGATTCAACTATGTTTGGTAAAATCGTTTCTAGCTCCTTTCTGATGTCCTCTAATTCGGTTTGGCGATAGAGTCCCCTTATAATTAGACTTTTCCGTTTGAGTTCTTTTGGAGTATATGAATATGATTCAACTTGCTTGTCGCGAAGCAATTGCATCATTTCTAAGTGTGTCGCTACATCAGCCAAATATAATTTGCTCTTATTGTTAGATTTGTTTTTAATCCTGAAAACTACTCCTTTTTCCCTAAGTTGTGAAATTAAGTTTTTAATATTAACATTGTAAAGAAAGATTGGTGGACAAAAAGTTGGTAACTTTGCCTCATCCTTTTTACGATTCCTACTCATGTTGGGAGAATTATTAGAACTACCCTTAGTACCATCTGATTCTACATTTAATTCACCTAAAATAGCAAACTTATTTTGAGTTTTAGAATTATCAAATGTTTTAGTTTGAATACTCTTATTAAAATTAGATAGATCTACATTTACGTCAGGATGTTGTTTACGTTTTCGTTTAATTAGTTGGAAGTCATCAATTCCCAAGTTGGATGGCGAGGTGTTCTCACATTCCATGGAATTGTTGACATTTATCAAATTTTGAGTATTAAAAATACCTTGAGATGGAAAATTAATGTTGTTGAATAATGTTTCTTGTTGCGTATCTTTTTCTTTTTGAGGTTGATTGTTGGAAGTTCCCATGAGATTTTCGTCTGTTCTTTTAGGGAATTTGGAAATATTTTCAGAACAATTATAATTACAATTGAGTTTCATAGAGTCAGAAAATCCAAAGATGTTTGACGGAGAAATTTTAATATTTTCAGTTTTTTTGATTATAGGTTTTGCTTTAGCGGGTTGAAGGTCAATGTTAGGATAATCCAGCTTATTAATTGATTTTTCAGTTTTGTCTGGAGGTAATTTATCATCATAATCCGTGTCCCCCAAATTTATTAGAGGACCATCCATATTATGTATTGGCGTTGGTTTTATAAAAGAATTTGAGTTAGAAGCTTTTTTATTTTAAAAAATATAAAAATAATTTTATTTGTTAGTTTTTTGTTTTTTAGACAAATAAAAAATACGTCTGCTGCGTTTGAATGTTAAAACCAAACTCCAGGTAAGTGGGTGTCATTACTGGTACTCCAAAAAATAATGATATGTCATTACCGTTTCTACACTGGGTGATTAAGTTTTTTAATTCAATTCTAGTACCATAGTCTTTTTTCGCGATCCGCCATTATTTTGCAATTTTGTAAGTGCGGTTTTTTTTTTAAATTTATAATCTAAGGACTATAATACTCATTTCGTACAACAAAGTTTGGTGGCTAGTTGAAAAAAAAAAAAATTGCAAAAAAAAAATCGCAAACAAAAAAAATTTAAAAAGGGAAATTTTAAAATTCAATTCTTTTACCATAAAGTGTTTTTTCGCGTACCGCCATTATTTTGGAGTTTTTTAAGTGGGGTTTATTAAAATTTGTAATCTAGGGACTATAATGCCCGTTTCATACAACAAAGTTTGGGAGCTAGTTAAAAAAAAACCGCGAAAAAAATCGCGAAAAAAAAGTTTGCAGAATGTAAGTCGCTGATTAAGTGTTTTAATTAAATTTTTTTACCATAAAGTCTTTTTTCGCGTCCCGCCGTTATTTTGGAGTTTTTTTAGTGCGGTTTCTTAAAATTTATATTCTAGTGACTACCGTTTCATACAAGAAAGTTTGGGAGCTAGTTAAAAAAAAAACCGCGAAAAAAATCGCGAAAAAAAATTTTTCAAAGAGGAAAATTCTTACATCAATAGATTTGTTTGCAGAATGTAAATAGCTGAATAAGTGTTTTAATTAAATTTTTTTACCATAAAGTCTTTTTTCGCGTCCTACCATTGTTTTTGAATTTTTTAAGTGCTGTTTCTTAAAATTTGTAATCTAAGGACTATAATGCCCCTTTCATACAAGAAAGTTTGGGAGCTAGTTAAAAAAAAACCGCGAAAAAAATCGCGAAAAAAAAAATTTCAAAAAGGAAAATTCTTACATCAATAGATTTGTTTGCAGAATGTAAATCGCTGAATAAGTGTTTTGATTGATTTTTTTACCATAAAGTCTTTTTTCGCGTCCCACCATTGTTTTTGAATTTTTTAAGTGCGGTTTCTTAAAATTTGTAATCTAGGGACTATAATGCCTATTTCATATAACAAATTTTGGTGGTTAGTTGCAAAAAAAAATCGCGAAAAAAATTTGCCAAAACGAAATTTTTTGCATCAGTATATTTGTTTGAAGAATGTTAATCGCTGATATTCCATAAAGGAAAATTTTTTAGTGTAGAACAAAGAACATAACGTTCTTTACATCATTATGTTAAGTAATGGTAATGAAATTTCTTTTGTCTACCTACCCAGGTGAAAATGTTCATATATGGTCATATATGGCAACATATATGGGTTCATATATGGGTTCGGATCCGAAATTTGAGGGTATATGGCCATATATGGAGATATATGAATGTTCATATAAAAATTTTTTTTTTATTTTTTAATAAAAATATTGCTTTTTTTATTCAAATCAAATGTAAATATTATAATTCTATTCATACGTTACTGATGAATTTGTACATGTACGTTACTGAATGAAATTGAGAAATTATGAATTTTTAATGGACATACATAAACATTTTACTTCAAGTTTATAAATTATTTTATGACTGTTTTTTGATTATTTAATGATTGTTTATACACTAATAGAAAAAAGTGTGTAAAAATTTTAGTTAAAGCTACTAAAAATTAGTTCAAAATGAAAAACTGCTGAATTAGCACAGTATTTTTGCTAAATATAAATAAGATAGGAACAGCAAAAATAAAACTGTTTAATATAAATGTTGGGGTTTTAATTTTTATTCAAAAAAATAAAAATTGTTTTTTCGAACTTTTTATTAATTAATTAGAAATTTCTAATTAACTGTTTAATATATTTACAAAATTTGAGTTATAATTGAGCTAAAGTTCAGTTATTAGAAAATAAAATTA
Organism: Leucophora obtusa; assembly: GCA_949987735.1. Classification (NCBI taxonomy): domain Eukaryota; kingdom Metazoa; phylum Arthropoda; class Insecta; order Diptera; family Anthomyiidae; genus Leucophora; species Leucophora obtusa. Next base: position 29,635,473 of record OX465297.1, read on the forward strand.
AATTGTAGTAGTAGACAAAAAAACATCACATAAAATTTTAAATTTTCAAAATTCCTTTTTCGTTTTTTGTTTTTAATGGAAATACAAATCTAGGCTTCTGAAATCAACAGCTTTATAGTTTTAGCAAATATTTCTGTTGGATTTATAAACTGCTATTTGCATTGAACAAAATTTAACAAACATTTTTTTAGATACAACAGTTTGTTTTAGCCATTTTTAGTTTACTAATATTTTGCAAAATTTTCTGCAGATTTTCTAAATTTAGCAGTTTTATTTTTGCTGTTTTTATCTTACTGCAACATTTTCAATTGTATTTCAAAAATTAATCATTTTATTTCAGAAGTTATCAATTGTTTTTCAGATTTACCAATTGTATTTCAGAAATAATCAATTCATTTCCAGTTTTATAATTGCTTTTCAGAAATTATCAATTGATTTTTATATTTATCAATTGTATATCAGAAACTACCTATTGTATTTCAGAAATTTATTAATTGTATTTCAGAAATTCGCAACTGCATTTCAGAAATTATCAAATGTATTTTAAAAATAATCAATTGTATTTCAGAAACTGGCATTTTAGAAATTGCCAACTGTATTTAAGAAATTATCAAATGTATTGTATTTCAATATTTTTTGAATCAAATGTATTTTACAAATAATCAATTGTATTTCAGAAACTGGCATTTTAGAAATTGCCAACTGTATTTAAGAAATTATCAAATGTATTGTATTTCAATATTTTTTGAATCCGCTCACGTGATTATCCCCATGATAAAAAAAATTTAAAACATTACCCATATATGGAATAATATATGAAGATATATGGAATATATGAACCAATATATGGACCAATAAATGCAGAATATTATCATATATGGATTCATACATTTGAATGTATTTACCCATATATGCTTCCATATATAACATATATGTTCATATATGATCATACATTAAACCATATATGCTCATACATGACACCATATATGACAATATATGAACATATATGAACATTTTCACCTGGGTACCCAGGTGAAAATGTTCATATATGTTCATATATTGTCATATATGGTTTCATGTATGAGCATATAGGGTTTAATGTATGATCATATATGAACATATATGTTATGTATGGAAGCATATATGGGTAAATACATTCAAATGTATGAATCCATATATGATAATATACTGCATTTATTGGTCTATATATTGGTTCATAAATTCCAAATATCTTCATATATGAACTCATATATTATTCCATATATGGGTAATGTTTTAAGTCTTTTTTGTCATGGGGGTAATTACTTGAGCGGATTAAAAAAATATTGAAATACAATACATTGATAATTTCTTAAATACAATTGGCAATTTCTAAAATACAATTGCCAGTTTTTGAAATACAATTGATTATTTGTAAAATAGATTTGATAATTTCTGAAATGCAATTGCGAATTTCTGAAATACAATTAATAAATTTCTGAAATACAATTTTCAGTTTCTGAAATACAATTCATAATTTCTGATATACAATTAATAAATATGAAAATCAATTGATAATTTCTGAAAAGCAATTATAAAACTGGAAATAAATTGATTATTTCTGAAATATAATTGGTAAATCTGAAAAACAATTCATAACTTCTACAATACAATTGATGAAACTGAAATTCAATTGATTATTTCTGAAATACAATTGATAAATCTGAAAAACAATTGATAACTTCTGTAATATAATGATAAATTTTGAAATACAATTGAAAATGTTGCAGTAAGATAAAAACAGCAAAAATAAAACTGCTAAATTTATTTATTAAAAACCAAAAACGAAAAAGGAACTTTGAAAATTTAAAATTTTATGTGATGTTTTTTGTCTAATTTTATTTCTTAATCACTGATATTTAGCTCAATTATAACTCAAATTTTGTAAATATATTAAACACTTTTATTTTTGCTGTTCCTATCTTATTTATATTTAGCAAAAATACTCCGCTAATTCAGCAGTTTTTAATTTTGAACTAATTTTTAGTAGCTTTAACTAACATTTTTACACACTTTTTTCTATTAGTGTATAAACAATCATTAAATAATCACAAAACAGTCATAAAATGATTTCTAAACTTCAAGTAAAATGTTTATGTCCATTAAAAATTTCATAATTTCTCAATTTTATTCAAATGTACAAATTCATCAGTAATAATTGTAATATTTACATTTAATTTAAATAAAAAAAAGCAATATTTTTATTAAAAAATAAAAAAAAAAATTATATGAACATTCATATATCTCCATATATGGCCATATACCCTCAAATTTCGGATCCGAACCCATATATGTTGCCATATATGACCATATATGAACATTTTCACCTGGGTAGTGTAGAAAAAATGAAAATGATTTTTTGTTTTTACTACCATTCCGTATTGTAATGAAAATTATAAAAACGTTTCATTACATGTAAAGAAAACAAATGAAATTAACATTTTTTTCATTGCAATTACATTTTGTAATGGTAATGAATTTTTTTTTAATTTTCATTTTATAGATTTAATGGTAATGAAAACCTGCAATGGTCATTACAAAGTAATTAATTACTCCCATCTCTGCATATTTATTTATTTATTTTATTTATTTAGTCTATGGAATTAATCCTTACACACACAAATATTAAAATTTACATAATTTTTAAAAAATTTAAGCGAACTATGTATTCAGAATTAAAATGATGCTACGTTTAATGCAATTAACGTTATTTGAAAAATCAATATAATTATAAAATTCATTAAAATCGTTGCACATTCTTATAATAGGATCCGCGTCAGCATAGTTTTGACGGAAAAACGGAATATAAAGCGGATTGTAGTATCTTGTTGGACGTTGAGGGACATTAAACACCAGGTTACTGACAAGAAATTCAGAGCATACATCACCATTAATCAGCTTGAATAAAAACGTAACATTCATCATTTTTCTTCGGCTTTCCAAGGTAGGTAACTTGATGCGAGCCAGTCTGGTCGAATAGGATGGAAGTTCGGCCACAGGCCCCAAATAAAAACTACGCAAACAGAAGAGCAGAAATTGTTTTTGGACGGATTCAATCAATTGGACACGAACATTTTGTTGAGGATCCCAGATAATGGAACCATATTCTAGAATTGGCCTCACAAGGGCAGTATAAAGTTGCTTTGTTGTATGTAACAACAAGTGGATACTTTAAGGAAATATTATCTATAAGAATTCGTAGCTTTTTTAGAATTCTTATTTAGTTTATATTTGTTATTGATATATTCTTAGTTCGGAAATAAAACTCATTAAATTTTATTTTATCTCCAATGTATAAAAAGGTAATAACTGGAGAACCGTATGCAATTTTTACTCCAAATTTTAATTATGTTGAAGTAATCATATATTTTTTAAAATCGAAAGAAAAAAATATTTTTTTTTATTAAATTTGAATTTATTTATTTCTTTTTAGATTTGACAGTTTGTTTATTTTTAGTATCCTTTTTTGGTAATTTCAGCAGATTGATTTTAAATTGCATTTTAGAACAATTTACTGAAATTTAGTAGCGTCTACTAATTACACTGCATGACAAAATCTTGACTTTTATAAATTAGTAGAGCTCTGACCATCAATTCTATATATTTCGGACATGATGATTACAATGGCGTACCTTATTTTCCAATCTAAGGTACAGATTTTTCGCTAAGACCATAAAGACTTTTTCGCGTTCCGCGATTATTTTTCAATTTTTTAAGTGCGGTTTTTTAAAATTTATAATCTAGGGACTGTAACACCCATTAACATAGAACAAAGTTCGGTGGCTAGTTGAAAAAAAAGCAATCTATTCATCACCTTTTTTTGTAAACAAATGCTTTTTTTTATTTAATTGTTCATAGTTTTTAAGGCATTAGTGCGATTTCATTAGCATTAGTATTACAAATTCTAATGCCAGAAAATTTCAGTACCATTAAATGGTAATGAAATTTTTTTGCCAATAGCATTAGTCGGCACTAAGAAATTAGCCCCAACGAAATAACCCCCAAACCTTAAAACGAAAAAAGCCCCAAAAAAATGGCAAAAATTTAGTTTGGAGATTGTTTCATTTATTTTGGGGATTGTTTCGTATATGATTTTTGGGGTTTTTTTCATTATGAAATAAGCTCAAAATGAAAGAGTTCCCAAACATATTAATTTGGGGATTTTTGCATTCACTTAGTTTTTGGGGACAATTTAATTTTTTTAGGGGTTATTTCATTTTTCTAATTTCTGAAAGGCGAAAATTTGGTATAAAAAATCGCGGCGATTTTTTATACCCAAAAAATGAATAGCCTGCAGCACGGTCTTCCTTAATTTGAAATTATCTGACTTTCAGTATCTAAAGAAGCACTACAACAAACTTCACTGTACATTTTAAAATTGCAAGCAGATGCAGTGTAGTGCAGTGTGCCGTCAGACTGTTGACAAAACTATACAAGTGTTTAAATAATGTTAATTAATTATTATATGAATGCTTCAGTTGCCAAATCGATTAACTCCACTTTCTGAATTTTCTAAATCTTTCATTTGAAAACACTTTATTGACTCCAAACTCTAGAATATTCAAAACAAGTTTCTCTAATAATAAATATTAACACTACTAAATAGCAAAATTTATAATTCAAGAGGAATTTTAAAAACAATTATATATTATTTTCTAATTTTTTTTTTTCTTTGATACTCATTTATTTTTCTTTATAATAATCGATTTGGCAACTGAAGCATTCATATATATATGTATATTCGTATAAAATAAAATAAATTTCTGAAGAAGTATTTTTTGTCTTTATTTCATTTTTTTGGGGTCAATTTCATTGGCAGTTATTTCATATTTCTTTTTGGGAGTTGTTTCATTATGAAATAAAGACCAATATTTGGCCTTTATTTCATTTTTCGTTCAGGGGTTTTTTCATTTATTTTGGGAGTTAATTCATTTTTTTCCTTTGGGTATTAATTCATTTCTTTTGGCTCTTTTTTCATTGGGGGTTTTTACATTTTTCTGCTTGGGGGTTATTTTGTTGGTGCTAATTTCGTAGTGCCGCATTAGTCAACTAATGATAATGAAATTTCAATGCCAATGAAAAAATCCCAAGTATGGTTTTTAGTACGAATTTGATGTAAAAACCTATTTTTAATGAAAATTAAATTTTATTTGTTAATATTACAAATAATATGGGTTTTCATATAAACTCGTAAATTCTTTGTAAACCTTGTATAAATACAAACCATATTTTTTACGTATGCAGTTTAACTTTAAACTCATAAACATACCAGGTTTACACCGGTTACGAGTAGAATACGAGTTTATATGCAAACCCCTAATGATTATCAATACTTTAGAAAAACAAAAAAATTTTACTAAATTCATTTACTTGCACTAAAAAATCAACAAAAATCGTAAAGAAGTATTAATAGATATTTATAACAAGGTTGGTTACCGAAACGAATAACGGTAAGGGTAACGGTAAAGGTATCGAATTTTGTTTATTACGGTAACGGTAAAGGTAACAGTATTTAAGACTGTTTCGGTAACGTTAACGTTATTGAAACAGCAATACCGGTACGTACCGGTGTTATAAATTGCGTTAAAAACGTATAAAAACAATTAAAAACTTCCCGAGTAAAAACAGTTACATATAGTCGTATAAAATGCGATTAAGTTATATCTGTATAAATATACTGTTTCATCCGAAAAATGGCCCGATGAAATTGTATCAGTTGTTTATCAGTTTTTATCTAATTGTATTAGTTTAGTTCTCAACTAATAATATTATACATTATTCAGATGAAATTAAATTCAATTTTTGACCTGATACAATTTTAGCGGTTTATATCTAATGGTATCTGTTTAGATCGTAGTTGGTACAATTTTATATAAATAAAATATATTTGTATACGACATTTGCCTTATATAGTTGTATCAAAGTTTTAAAGCAGATATAATTGCATCAGGTCAAAATTCAGATATAACTACATAAGTTTGTATAGTAATGTATTTATTTGGATCTAAACTAATACCATGCGACATAAACCCATAAAATTGTATCAGGTCAAAAATCAGAAAAAATTTCTTCTGCTTAATATATAATCTGATCAGTTAGGATCTAAACTGATACAATTAGATAAAAATTGATAACGAACTGACACAATTATATCGGGCCATTTTTCGGATGAAATGTAATATGGATCACATTAGGGTTAGCATATTTTTCATTTTAAGCGTATGATATTGTTTAAGATCTGCTGTAATATCTAGCTGATCCAATTAGATCTCAAAAGTGAGTGTATCCAATCATATAGTATTAGATCCCATTGTATATATGGAGATAAACTAAGATCAAGTTATATCTCAAAATTGGGAGGTCCAGTGATATCTTTGGGGATAAACCTAGTTCTAATTTGATCCGAAAAATGACGGATACATCTATATATTTGCGGATAAACTTAGATCTAATTTGATCCGAAAAATGGCGGATCGAATTAGATATAGCTATATATTTTTGGATAAACTTAAATCTAATTTGATCTCAATTTTGGCAGATCGAATTAGATCCAGCAATATATTTGTGGATAAACTTAGATCTAATTTGATCCGAAAAAGTGGCAGATCGAATTAGATCCAGCAATATATTTAGGGATAAACTTGGCTGTAAATTTATCCGAAAAATGTCACATCGTATTAGATCCAGCAATATATTTGTGGATAAACTTAGATCTACTTTGATCGGAAAAATGGCAGATCGATTTGGGGATTAAGTAAAATCTAAATTTATCCAAAAAATGACAGATCAAATACGATCCAGTAATATATTTCGGGATTTAACTTTTCCGATAAAATTTCCGATAAATTACAGATTTGGTAAGATCTTAATTTATACCATAAATTGCAGATCGAATTAGATCCAGCAATTTATTTCGGTATTAAAATGGCAGATTGAATTAGAAACAGCAATATATTTGGGGATGGACATCTAAAACTATCAAGAAAAATGACATATAAAATTAGATCCCGCATTATATTTGGGTACTACGTAAGATGTCCATTTATTTGGGATTAAATAAGATCCCAGACAGATATTGACAACAGTTCAAAAAATTATAGGGGTTTTCATATAAACTCATAAATTCCTTGTAAACCTTGTATAAATACAAACCATATTTTTTATGTATGGAGTTTGACATTAAACTCATAACTATACCAGGTTTACACAGTTTACGAGTAGAATACGAGCTTATATGAAAACCCATAATACACTGGCAGAGCACTGATTTTATAAAAATTACAATATTTTGTTAAAATAAGGTTTAAATTCAGAAGGTCTCGAGTTCGATACCGTTCACGGATATGCATTTTTTTTATAAAATGAATTTCTTTTTATAAAATTATAATTTTATTTTCTATAAATGTTTTTATAAAATTATATTTTTTTTATTAAATTGAATTTTTTAAAAAAAATAATTTTATTTACATCTTTTAAACGCTCAATTGTTTTTAAGATTTATCAATTGTATTTCAGAAATAATCAATTGAATTTCAGTTTTATCAATTGTATTTCAGAACTTATCAATTATTTTTCAGATTTATGAATTGTATTTCACAACTAGTCAATTGAATTTCAGTTTTATCAATTGTATTTCTGAAATTATTAATTGTATATCAGAAATTCACAACTGTATTTCAGAAATTATCAAACTGTATTTCAGAAATTATCAATTGTATTTCAGAAATTATGAAATGTAATTTAGAAATTTTTCTCTATTATCTATGATAAACAATCAACAAGTTTTGAAATAGATTTGATTATTTCTGAGATACAATTAATAATTTATGAAATATATTCCATAATTTCTGAAATACATTTAAAATTTCTGAAATACAATTAATAGCTTCTGAAATACAGTTAATATTGTAGTTGAGTTACCATATATTATTTAAATGGCACCATATATGACTATATACTGTTTAAATGGCATCATATATGGTATGTTCCCTATTAAAAAAAAATAATATGGAGCTTTATATGGTAATATATCCATGTACTATTTGATCCGAAAAATGGCCCGGTAAAATTGTATCAGTTGTTTATCAGTTTTATCTAATTGTATCAGTTTAGAGCTGACCTGATTAAATTATGTGTTAATCAGATAAAATTGTATCTGATTTTTGACCTGATACAATTTTATTGGTTTATATCACATGGTATCAGTTAAGGTCCAAATAGAAATATTTGTATACAGAATTATATAGTTATATCCTAATTTTGACCTGATATCAGTTTAAAACTTTGATACAATTGTATAAGGTAAATGTCGGATACAATTAAATTTTATTTATATAAAATTGAACCAATTACGACCAAACCTGACACCATTACATATAAACCGATGAAATTGTATCAGGTCAAAAATCGGAAACAATTTCGTCTGATTAACACATAATCTAATCGGGTCAGATCTAAACTGATAGAATTAGATAAAAATTGAGAAACAATTGATAAAAATATATCGGGCCATTCTTCGGATGAAACTGTATATTTATACAGATATAACTTAATCACATATATGACTATATGTAAATATTTTTATTTGGGTTGTTTAAATGATACGATATATCAAAGTATATGGTACTATATATGGTAGCATATATTATCATATCTGAAACTGTATTAAAAATGTTGTTCATAAGGTACCATATGGTTTAAATGTCACCACATATGGTAACATATTGTTTAAATGATACCATATATCAATATATATTGCACCATATATAGTAGCATATATTATTATATTTGGAACTGTATTAAAAATATTGTTCATTAGGTCCCATATATGAGCATATATTGTTTAAATGGCACCATATATGATAATATATGGTTTAAATGGCACCATATATAGTAATATATTACCCGACTAAAAAAGATGTTATATAATCATATATCACCATATATAAACCCATATATACGTCGATATCTAATTTGATCCGAATATTGGAATATATAATTATATCAAGCGAGATACGCATGTTAACTAACCTGATACAATTTGATCCGAAAAATGGGTCTATCTAACTGCATCAAATTATATATAAATACATATAATTTGATGAAGATTTTCAAAGAAAATTTTAGTACATATTATTGAGATCACTTATTTCATTCGTATTAAATACTAATGCTTAATGTTTAGAAAAATTTTTCCTAATAAACTTGAAAATAGCTGACAAAATAGAACATTACAAAAATTTCTCGGAACAACTTTTTCTAGGTTAGAGTTTTGGTCTTTCTTATAAAATAAAAAAATTAACTTCCACAATTAATTTTTTTTCACGGAAAAATAAATGAACTTAAACCATATTTATTTCAAGATATGTTTGTCTAATTTTTATTTTTAAATTTAAAAGTAAAAATAATTATTTCGACCATTAATTCCACAATGAAAAAACAACATTTTTTTCTTTTTTATTTCTCTACAATTATTTTTATTTTAATAAAGAGCATTTTGCCAACTATTTGAAAAATATATGTTAAATTCAATTATAAACTTCACAATTTCCTTGAGCTTTAGGTTTGTTTTTTAAATATAAAAAGATTTTTAGTTTTGATAATTTGCTACACCATTGTGAAGCATCTTCAGGATGATCCAGATCCACAATTTGTGAGTTTTTTTCAATTTTTATAGTGCAATTAAACTTTATAAAATTTTGTATAATTGGATATCATGTCAGATATAATTACATATAAAATTAATACAATTTGCTATTAAATTTGTTATATATTTTGATATAAGATTGCCAAGGTAGAAAATTACAAAGGGGCCAGCACTGACAAAGCACCGAAATGGGTGGTATTAGTGCTTGTTAACAGTGATTTCCCAACGCCCAAATGATAACACCGTCCCACGGTGGTGCCAATGCTTTACAAAGAACTGAGAAAGCACCCCGAAACATAAAAATCAAATGCTTTCCCAACTCCCAAATAAAAAAATTAAAGTGCTTTCCTGGCACCCAAATGATAACACTGATCTATTTAATTCTTTGCAAAGTACTGAGATGGCACCAAGACACACAAAAATCAAGGGTTTTCGCTGCCACCAAATTTTGAGTCCTCATCACTGAAGAATTTCAAATTACTCTAAAAACAGATGATTCTTGGAGTTATTGTATTGTGGAGTCAAAAATAATTTAAATATTCACTAGCTTCTTTTTCATGATTATATAATGTCATATCAAACATATTTATAAAAGCATAGTGTTAATATAAATGTATATGGTTATATAAAGCCACGCATATAAACATTTATTATTATATCAAATCATATAAGATTATATGAAAACTTTTTTAGTCGGGTACTTAAATAACACCATATATAAATATATATGGCACTATACATAGTATCATATATTATCATATCTGGAACTGTATTAAAAATTTTGATCATGAGATACCATATATGGCCATATATTGTTTAAATGGCACCATATATAATAATATATGGTTTAAATGGCACCATATATGCTAACATATTGCTTAAATAACACCATATATAAATATATATGGCACTATATTTAGTAGCATATATTATCATATCTACAACTGTATTAAAGATTTTGATCATTAGCTACCATATATGACCATATATTGTTTAAATGCCACCATATATGATAATATATAGTTTAACTGTCACCATATATAGTTATATATTGTTAAAATGATATCATACATAATGATATATTCCTAAAATGCCGCCATATATATTAAGATATAGCTCTATATACAACTATATATGCAATAAGATCAGCCATGCTATGTAATATATAATCATATATACCCGTCACTGGTCCGTGAAATTGTCAAAGTGTGCTGCGATTTTTTAAGTACCCGTGAAAAAACGATTAGATTTGATCAAGTTAGGTTTGATCCAATTGTATCTATTCATATTAGAGAGTGAATAACAACGTATAAAATTAAATAAGAGTTTATCTGCGATTCCGATTTTCAAAATTTTCTTATTCGTTGCCTTATATAATCATATCTTAAAATATCCTTTCTCTTATATCATTTTATATGCCATATAGAAATATACATATATACTTGATCAAATTATATCTCGTTGAAGATAAATTTGTATATTGCTTCGAATAACACTTTATAAAACTAAATGTGACCCAAGAATATTTTAGATAAAATTATTTACTATCTCGAATCGAACAAAATGTATGTGGATTTCAATACAATTATATTTATATAAAAATTTTCGAATTCGTAAATCTTGCAAATATTGTTAAAAATATAATTCTGTATAAAAATTTTACTTTTTAATTTATTTTTATTCCAAAACTTGTGCACTGCACTCACTACACATAAAAATTCAAAAAGTAAGATTTTTGCTAAAACTTTTCTTTTTATGAAAGGTACAAAATTTACGAATGCGAACATTTTTATTCGAATCGAGTTACGCGGTAACCCCCCAGCTTTTTAATTTTGTATTGAATTATTAACCCTTTAATTCATAAATGCTTTGTAAAGTTATAGCAGGTTTACAAAACGTCAATTTCTTACAAAATTTGTTCAATAAACCTCCTATAATTTTACAAAGCATTTGTGAATTTAGGGGTTAATAATTCAATACAAAATTAAAAAGCTGGGGGGTTACCGCGTAACTCGATTCGAATAAAAATGTTCGCATTCGTAAATTTTGTACCTTTCATAAAAAGAAAAGTTTTAGCAAAAATCTTACTTTTTGAATTTTTATGTGTAGTGAGTGCAGTGCACAAGTTTTGGAATAAAAATAAATTAAAAAGTAAAATTTTTATACAGAATTATATTTTTAACAATATTTGCAAGATTTACGAATTCGAAAATTTTTTTCCCATCGAGGTGTTTTTGCATCTAGGGTTTCTAATGACCCAGAATTTTTGCATTTCTGGGATAAATGAGGCATACCAGTGTCGCACTTTTTTTAATTATAATATCTAAATTTCTAATTAATAATATCTAATCTTAAATCTAATGAAAGAAATAATAAGAAAAGTAACGACACAGAGAAAAAAATTTAGTTAAATTAATTACTATATCAGATTTTAATTAACATTTAATTTTTTACGAACATTTTTTTTTTTTATTGGGTTATTTTACAAAATTTATTATAATTCAAGTTTTAATTTGTCTCGCGAGTTACAGAAACAACCACAAACACAACAACAACAACAGATACACCAAAGAAGCCACCTAGATTATTTTTATAAATAATTAAATATAAAAACTTTTTGATTAATAAACAAAATTACTTAGTTTATTGAACTTTAAAATATGTACTTTTTATTTGATAAACAAAATTACTTAATTGCGAAATTATTTTATTGAACTTTAAAATATGTACTTTTTGATTTGATAAACAAAATTATTTAATTGCGAAACTATTTTATTGAACTTTTGTTTATGTAAGCACTTTTTGTATTTAGGTAATAAGTTTCATTTTAAAAGAAAATAATCAATAAAGATAGTAGTGATTTTGGTAACGAACGAAAAACATTGCATTTTTTTCCTAACTTTGTTAACCATTTAAATAACTGGCGCAGTCGGGTAGTTCCTGTAGTTCCTGTACAAATAAGATATAAAGGCGACGGATTATCGCAATACATATTCAAGTGACGGATCATCACTATACAACTGTATAAGGAGCAACATTACGTAGGATTAACGTAAAAATTGGAGCAGCATCGAACCCAAAAGCAATAATGCAGGTTACAATAATTCTTGTGTAAGTCGAATATTGAATAAAAAAAAATATAATAAATTAAAAACAATTAAAATTAGTGAAATAAAAATAAGTTAAAAACGATTAAAATTAATGAAATAAAAATAAATTGAAAATAAATAAAATTAATAAAATAAAAATAAATTAGAAACAATTAAAATTAATGAAAGTTTAAGAAAAAAACAAAATCATTTAAAAGTGATAAATACTAGCTTATTAATTACACATACACTTCGATACATATAAAATAATTTACCTTTCGAAGATTAATTATTTTATATACGAAATAAATCAATTCATATATTTTTAAAGACCAGCGATTCCCAAGGGACCCTCCTGTAAATCTCTTTAAATATATGTTTTGTTTAAATACACATAAACCGTTATATGCCTAAATTTCGTCCCTACTTTATTCCACGAACACTTATCCCTATCCCAGAATCTAAAACTGACATGAGTGTGAATCAGGATAGTAATACTACAATGAATTCCGCGAACAATACAACCTCGACAGTACATAATATTCTGGAATCTCTAAGAATCCCAGATGCTGTCAAGGACCTTCCGAAAGTTGACGGAAACGTTAGATTGTTGTACGATTTCATAAACAATGTGGAGGAAATTCTTTCGGTATTATCACCCATCGATGGCACTCCTTTTGCCAAAATGATCTTAAGATCGATACGAAACAAAATCCAGGGAGAGGCAAACGAAATATTAAATATGTACAGCACAGATTTGAGCTGGCAAAGCATAAAAAATAACCTTATACTACATTACTCCGATAAGAGAAATGAGACCTCACTAATTCGAGACTTACATCTCCTAAAACAAAATAATAAAACATTAGAAGAATTTTATAGCTCAGTAGTAGAAATTCAAGCTACAATAAATAATCACTTAATGATTCATGAGGTAGATCCCAATATAATCACGGCTAAGAGAGATTTGTTTGCCAAAATGTGCCTCAACACATTTTTGTCCGGTCTTAAAGAACCATTGGGTTCCTCCATTAGAGCTATGAAACCAGAAACATTGCCTATAGCATTTTCATACTGTGTTACTGAACAGAACATGTTTTATATTCGACAAGAAAATAGGAACGTAATAAAGAAACAAGAAACCCCTAAAACATATAATCCACAACATTTATACCCTCACTATCAAAGAGCATTTACTCCAAGATCGCAACCACCAAACAATTACAGACCACAACAGAGCATGAATTATAATCCTCCCATTTACTACAATAAAACACAATTACCAGCCAATCAGTCATTCAATAGACCTCAGTTAATACACAATTCTAATTCACCAACACCTAGACAAACATACTATCCCACAGCCACAAATAACCAAAACCAATTCAACAATTTCAAACAACCACAATTAAACACTAACACAAACTATCAGACACCAGAACCCATGGACACTAGCTCAGGATACACTCACCTTAGAAACAATAGTGGACAAACACGAAGGATTCCTAGAGAAATTCATCATATTGATCATAACTCTGAAAATTTTTATCAAATTGATCATAACTTTGAAAATTTTTATGACAATGGTCATAACTTTGAAAATTTATATAATACTTGTTCTGACCCTGAGAACTATGATGTCCCAAACTACGTGCCTGATATGGACAATTATAACGAAGTTGAAGACGTGGGAAATTTTCAATTAAATGCCTCCAAAACCCAACAGGATACTTAGATATCAACAAACATGGTACTAACCTCCCTTACATAAATATTTCATCCCCATTCGGACATCCACTCCGCTTTCTGATAGACACGGGTGCATCAGCATCTTTTATTAATCCAGAATACACTAAACAATTAAATATAGAAGAATGTATACCGATAATAATAACTACCGTGTTAAACAAACACCAATTGAATACAAAGGTTAATATTCCCTCGTTCATAGAATTTCAGGAAAACGGAAACTTAGAATTTTTTGTTTTCAAATTCCACAATTATTTCGACGGCCTTATTGGACTCGATATACTTACTAAATTAAGTGCGAAAATAAACCTCGAAAGGAAACAATTAATCACAAAGAATTCCTGTATTCCCTTATCCTTTAAACCAAACTTAACTTCAGGTAAATTTCTAATAGCACCAACAACGAAAGCTATTATTAAAATTCCTGTGGATTTAGAAAGTGGCGATTTTATAATCCCTACTATTACAATTAACCCCGAGGTAACTATTTCTCCTGGCATGTACAGGGCAAAAAACTGGTACAGTTTTGTTAAAGTGAATAACAAATCGGATACGGATAAAAAAATTTTAATCGAAAGTCCAATTAAGGTAGATCCAATCACGGATTCGTACTACAGGGAAATTAACAATATTAGCTTCGAACATTCTCCTGAATACCAGAACCCTAAATTACTGGAAAATCTTAGAATTGATCACTTAAATTTAGAGGAACGTAAAGTTATCACAAAACTTTGTAGGGAATTTGAAGATGTTTTCCTTCAAGAAAATCAATCTCTAACCTTCACTAATAAAATTAAACACGACATTATTACAAAAGATGACATTCCCATCTATACGAAATCGTATAGGTACCCCCATGTCCATAAAGCAGAGGTACAAAGGCAAATTGCAGACATGCTAAACCAGGGTATCATACGGGAAAGCTACTCACCTTGTAGTGCACCAGTATGGATAGTCCCCAAAAAAGCAGATGCTAGCGGGAAGAGGAAATGGCGTCTAGTTATCGATTATAGGAAACTTAACGAGAAAACAATCTCAGATAGGTACCCGATACCAAATATAAATGAAATACTAGACAAACTCGGTAAATGCATGTATTTCACCACATTGGATTTGGCTAGCGGATTTCATCAAATATAAATGAATCCAAAAGATGTCCCTAAAACCTCATTTACAGTAGAAGGTGGACACTACGAGTTTGTAAGAATGCCTTTCGGGCTTAAAAACGCACCATCGACATTTCAGAGAGTAATGGATTGCGTCCTAAGAGATTTGATAGGAACTGTATGTTTGGTCTACTTAGACGACATTATTGTATATTCCACTTCACTCCAAGAACATGCAGAAAATTTGAAAAAAGTTTTCGGAGCCCTTAGAGAAGCCAACCTCAAAATACAACTAGACAAATCAGAATTCTTGCACAAACAGTGCGCATTTTTGGGTCATTTAGTGACTACTGAGGGAGTAAAACCAAACCCTGATAAAATATCAGCCATTCAGAATTTCCCAATTCCTACAAATCAGAAGGAAATAAAATCATTTCTGGGTCTATTAGGTTATTATCGGAAATTTATAAAAGACTTTGCCAAAATAACAAAACCATTTACAACATGTTTGAAGAAGGATAAAACTGTTATAGTCGACGACAAATATAGGAAAACTTTTGAAATTTGTAAAAGCCTCCTAACTAACGACCCAATCTTACAATATCCAGATTTTTCAAAGCCATTCAACCTTACAACAGACGCAAGTAATTTTGCGATAGGAGCCATCCTGTCACAAGGGCCGATAGGAAACGATAAACCAATTTGCTACGCAAGTCGCACACTCACAGCATCGGAGATAAACTACTCCACAATAGAGAAGGAACTCTTAGCCATAGTTTGGGCTACCAAATACTTTCGACCATACTTATTCGGTCACCGTTTCAGAATCATAACAGACCATAAACCCCTCACATGGATTATGAGCCTTAAGGAGCCAAATTCAAAATTGATTAGATGGCGGTTGAAGTTAGAAGAGTATGACTACGAGATTATTTACAAGAAAGGTAAACTGAATACAAATGCGGATGCCCTTAGCCGAATAAAAACTAACCCTTTGGAAACTCTAAATATAAATACATTTGACACACTATCTAAGCAAGCCACTGCAGGTAGCACCATTCACTCAGCAGAGGAAAATTGCGATGATGGCATACCCATTTCGGAAAAACCAATAAATGACTTTAATTTACAAGCCATATTTAGGAAAGGAAACTCTAATCCTCGTACGAAACTCGAAGTAATTTTCAAAAACAAACATAGAAAAACCTTTACCTACCCCAATTATACAGAGAAAATTATAACGGACATTTTAAAAGACCATCTTGCCCCCAATAAAACCACGGCAATTTTCACAGATGATGAATCTTTTCGCATAATTCAGAATGTGTATGCAAAACATTTTGCACAAAGCAAAATATTCCGTTTAGTTAGGTGTACTGAAATAGTGAAAGACATAAAAGAAAACGATAGTCAAGATAAAATTATTCAAGACTATCATGAGAACAATAATCACAGAGGCATACAAGAAACACATGATCACCTTAAACGTGAATACTATTTTCCGTACATGAAATCAAAGATAATTCAAACAATAAATAATTGTGCTTCATGCCAAAGATTAAAATATGACAGACACCCTCCAAAAACTCAATTTGAAAAACCCCCAACACCTGTTAAACCACTGGACATAATACATATAGACGTTTATACAATTAGCGGGAAAAATATTTTAACGATTATAGATAAATTTTCTAAATTTGCTGCCGCTTACACTTTAACAGCGAGAAATAGCATTTGCGTAATTAAATCTTTAAAACACTTTCTGAGCCTACATGGCATCCCTAACGAGATTGTTTGCGACCAAGGAACAGAATTCAATTCAAACATATTCAAGGCCTTTTGCCAACAATATCAAATTAACTTGCATTTTACGTCTTTCCAACAATCAAGCAGCAACGCCCCTGTAGAGAGACTTCACTCGACATTAACTGAAACATATAGATTAATAGTAGAGAAAATTAAGGATAAAAAGTTAGAAATGGATCACGATGATATTCTGACAGAGACAATCATAACGTACAATAATGCAATCCACTCTTCTACAAAATTAACACCTTTCGAACTCTTCTACGGGAGAACCTACAAATTTGACCGTCAGATCACATTCAACAATGAACACGAATACCTTTCCAAAATTAATCAATTTCAAACTCAACTTTACGAATCTATTAAGAGTAAATTAGAAACTGACACGGATAAACGCATTGAGAAGCTTAATACAGACAGACAAGAACCATTAAATTACGAGGAAAATGACTATATTTACAGAAAAGAATGTAGGAGAAACAAACTAACACCAAGATTTTCCAAGCACAAAGTAAAACAAAACAACAAAGCAACACTATTAACTACACAAAACAAAAAACTACACAAATCTAAAATAAAGAAAAGACGATTTAAAAACTAAATTAATTTCCATTTTAGATTAATAACCACAATACATGCACAAACACTGAACATACAAAACCTGAGCGTTGCACAGGGTTTGCTACAGATAAAACTGGGAACAGCGAAAACAATAACAGACTACACCAACCTTATACATATCATAAAACTCGATTCATATAGTAACAATGTCATGAAAATTGAAGAATCATTAAAACATTTCACACCTTCATATTACAAAAAAGTTCTCTCGAAATGACAAAATATAAGCTAACGGATCTCAAGAGTAAATTGAATTCAATAACACCTAGATATCGGAACAAAAGAGGATTATTTAATGGTATAGGATCAGCAGTAAAATTCATTACAGGGAATATGGACAGCAATGATGCTTCTCGTATTAACGAAGTAATATTCAACCTGACATCAAAGGTACAAACCGAAACGAATAGACAAAGTATACTGAACACCAAGATTATTGAGAGAATGGAAAACATTACAGATCATATAAATAGGGAACAAGATACTATAGTTCGGTCAATACAACACTCACAGAATAGCATTCTTTCCAACTCCAAAGTTATTAACGACATTCAATACTTAAATCAGATAAATTATCATATTGATTTACTGTCAAATCATATCGCAAGTATTTCCGAAGCAATGATCTTATCCAGACTTAAAATTATACCAAAAATGATTTTAAATATGGAGGAACTAACAGAAATCGAATACAATCTAAAAGACCAATCTATTAAAATTGATACTATAGAACACTTGTATGAACTCTTAGAGTTACAAGCCTACTACAATAACACAAATATCATTTTCAATATTCTTATTCCTCATATCCCTCATGATCAATACACAATTTCCCACACAATTCCCATACCTATTAATAAGACAAAAGAAATAATAATAAAACCATATATAATTTATAACAATGAGAAAATTCAATATTTCGATCAATTATGCAATAAAATTGAAAACTTGTATTACTGCAAAGAAAGTTCACAACAAGAAACAATAGAAAAATCCTCATGCTTTGGAAAAATCATAAATAACCTGGAAGCCAATTGTAAACTCAATGATGTAGGCCAGATAACGAAAGTCTCACAACCCGAACAAGGACTTGTGTTAATAAGAAATTTACCACCAACAGAAATGAAGACATCATGCGACTCGAAGAAACATATTATTGAAGGAAACCTATTAATACATTTCAAAACCTGTGATCTTATCATCAACGAAATTACCTACAAAGATAACCCAAACATATATTGGGACGAATTTATTCTAAACCCATCCACACAAGGAAGCATAAAACCTCTATCCACAATGGAAAGCTTGAGTATACCCAAACTTAAGGAGTACCATTTAAAAAATAAACTGGCCATTGAAGTCTTATCGAATAATACAGAACTACACAGACACTTAAACTATGGCCTCCTAGTTGCAATAATTGGTGTAATAATTATCATTGTCATAACCAAACGGAAAATAAAATTCGCTGTAAATGAAATTCCCACTACAAATATAATCGCTCCTGACCATCAATACTTTTGGCCATCGCTCCATACTAAGAGGGGAGGAGTTACAGAAACAACCACAAACACAACAACAACAACAGATACACCAAAGAAGCCACCTAGATTATTTTTATAAATAATTAAATATAAAAACTTTTTGATTAATAAACAAAATTACTTAGTTTATTGAACTTTAAAATATGTACTTTTGATTTGATAAACAAAATTACTTAATTGCGAAATTATTTTATTGAACTTTAAAATATGTACTTTTTGATTTGATAAACAAAATTATTTAATTGCGAAACTATTTTATTGAACTTTTGTTTATGTAAGCACTTTTTGTATTTAGGTAATAAGTTTCATTTTAAAAGAAAATAATCAATAAAGATAGTAGTGATTTTGGTAACGAACGAAAAACATTGCATTTTTTCCTAACTTTGTTAACCATTTAAAAAACTCGCGCCTCAAATGGCTTAAGACGAGTTGGTGTAAATAACAATTTATTATAAATTAAATACTTTTAGTTTCAAAAAAGAAAAAAAAATATATAAAAAAAATAAGTATATATTATCTATAAATATAAACATATTAACATTAAAATAGCTATTAAAGAAGCATTTCAATATTTTCTAAAAGATAATCCTTCATATTTCTTTTAAACACTGCTATTCGATTACATTCTTTTATGTTATTTGGTAAACTGTTAAATTGCAAGCTACCTGCATATTGAATTCTCTGCTTGGTTGTCTCCAATCTACATCTCGCTTTTCTAAAGCTGCGTTTACATCTGCACCGAAATCCCGAGATTTTGATATTCACCACTCTGAAAAAACAGTGAAGATATGCGTATAAACTTGAATTTTCTGGAAAATGTATTTATTAGAACTAAATATGTGTACTTTATTCAAAACTGAACATCTTTCATCTTTCCTTCATTGCTTTTTCAGAGTGGTGAATATCGAAATCTCGAGATTTCGGTGCAGATGTAAACGCAGCCTTAGGTTCGATGAATTTCTTGTATTATGATGATCTTGATTGATACTTAATTTCACAGTACGATGACCAATATTATGAATGGATTTGTATACATACAGTAAAAGTTGTTTTTTATACAAACCCCAAATAGGTAAAATGGTTTTGCAATAATCTTTATATAAAGATATGGTGTTGTGCCTCGGATTTAAATTGAACACACATTTCAAGGCTTTATTCTGAGCAGCTTGAAGAGATATTAATTCGTTGCCATTTTTGTATGCATAAACGATTGCTAGATATTCCAATCTACTATGTATCAGGGCTTGGTATAACAACATTTTTGTTTTTGTATCTAGCTTTCTTTTTAATTTAAAAATGATTCCTGCAGCTGAAGCAACCCGAGTAAAAAAGTTCTGATATAATCATATATTATTTTATCTAATTGCATATATTAACTTATAGTTACATATGGCCACATATGCTTTTAAATTCAAGCATATATACTTTTATATAGTCATATATTAGATATTTTTTCCTCAAAGGTTTTAATATGGAGACATATGTTATTTTATATTATTACATACTGGCCTACATATAATTGTATGTGCTATATATAAGTACATAAATTAACATATAAAAGATATAATTACATATGCGTTTATATATAATTTAGTATGGCGCTATACATAATAATATAAAACTATATGTGGAGCCATATAAGAAATATTTTATAATTTGTGTTAGTTATGATTATATATTGACGAAAATGAACCCATATATAACTTAATATGGTTCCATATCTACAATATTTCATGATTTCTTTAATATATAACAATATAACGTTCTTTATAAAATCATCTGTAATTAAGCAATTTTTTCAAAGTGATTTTATATAAAAATATACAAGGTCCATATAAAACCTTATTATATTATATGTGGTTCCATGTTAACAATGACTTTGAACTAGTTTTTAGTGTCCGACCGAACAGTTCGGCCGGAAAATATATTTTGTCGGTATTTGGTATTTTCAAGCCTTATTCTCCACAATGCTTTCAAATAACAGAAAATCGACCAAATGTCACTTTTTGGCCGAACTGTTCGGTCGGATACTACTAGTTTTAGATTTAATAATTACTAGGGATTGGCGCGTGACTAGAAATGTTTGCGAGTCACATTATTCACACGTGATCGTGAGTAATAATTACTATACTGGTTCGTGCGTGAGAGTGAGAGTATATAATTCGTACGTAATTCGTGCGTGAGCGTGAGTAAGAATATATAACCTGTGCATGATCCGTGTGTGAGTTTATTTTTTGCATCATATGTTTTTAGTAATTTTTACTATTTTGCGTGAGAATTTTCTGATAATGAGTAAGTTTTTGTTAATATACTCATGTGTGCGTGAGTAAGAAACGAAATGCTCGTGCGTGAGTAATTTGTTTTTGTTTAGGAGCATGAGTTAAAAATGGCTTACGCTCCCATAAAATTAACAACACTGAAGCTTTAATACGAAATTCTCTATATTATAACGTACACTTGACTGATTTCTTATATCTTGGTTGTATATCATAATCCTATTAACTTTAAAATTGCAGTGTTGTTAACTTTATTTTATAATTACTAACGGTGGGTCTCATACTGTAGGTTTAACTTTAACTTAACTAAAAACAAAAGAAAATGTCAAAAAAATTTACACAAAACAACAACAAATTTTTGGGTTAACTATTAACTAAAGTTTAAACCTGCATTATGAGACCCACCGTAAAAACAAAGAAAAATTTGTTCACGTTTAATGCACTGTCATGGTAAATCTGGATTAAAGTAAGGGAAGTTTTATCGAAATTATAGGATATACAGCAGACCTGGGGGTTAATCATTACATTTTGTAAATAATTACACATGCAATTACACAATTACATGTAATTGTAATTGAAAAAAACTCAATTGCAATTACATATTATTTTTAATTGTAATTCAAAAAAGAACAATTACAAGTAATTTGCAATTGAAAATTTTCAATTACACATTACATATGTATGTATAATTGTAATTGAAAAAATGTCAATTACAATGACATTTTTCCGAAAACAACTAATGACAAAAAGCACAAGTTAGGGAACATGGCGTATTCTTTTTATACTTATCAATGCCTATCCAACCTATCCAGTCAGTTTTTTCTACAAAATTTTAACAAAAAACACTTTTTATAAATGTAATTGAAATTTGAAATCAACTTCAATTACAATTACTTGTAATTTGTAATTGAAAATTTTCAATTACAGTTACATGAAATATAATTGAGTTTTTTTTTAATTTCAATTACATTTATTTGTAATTGTAATTGAAAATTTTCAATTACAAATTACAATAATTGTAATTGAAATTCCCCAGGTCTAATCTCCAGATATTGCATATATTTTTTTATTTAAAAAAATAATTTTTTATATTGTTAGATATGGTCATATATAATATGATAAAACATATAAGGTCAATATTTAGATATAATTGTATCAAACTATGTCCACTTTTATAACATTTTATATAATTTTATACAAAAAGATATAATTTGATGTATTTGGATGAGGACAAAATTCGGATACAATTGTATCGAATTGCATAAAATTGTATCAAATTGTACCAAATTATATACAATTGTATACAATTCGATACAATATGATACAATAAGACGTTCTCATTTTTCGGATATAATTATATCTAGTTACATAAAAGATTATATATAATTAAATATAACTTCATATGGCTCCATATCATTTTTTTTACTTGGGAATCTTTGATTTTAATAATTTTACGCGAGTGTCCCACGACAAACTACTTCTAAGAATAATTCCCAGGTATTTAATTTCGTGATCTTCTCTAATGTTTTCTCCATTAACAAATTTACAAAAATCATTATTTAATGTTTGTGAGTGCGGTCTAAAGCGGTTTTATTTAGTTTTCTGCTCATTTAAAACAAGGCGATTCAATCTAGCGAATTGAAAAATTAAAGAAGAATCTCTCTCCATTTGAGTTCTGAGAACAGTATCATATTTATAGGGATAAAATATCGAAATATCATCAGGAAAAATTACAATTTTTCCAAAGAGTCCAAGATTATTTATATCATTTAAATATACCATGAAAAGAAGAGGCCCTAAGACACTCCCTTGTGGGACCCCACAACTAACTGGAACTGTTGAACTTTTTTCACCACCAATTTCAACATATTGTTTTCTATTTATTAAGAAACTCTGTATGAGATTTAATGCTGTACCAAAAATACCGTAATAGCTCAATTTTTCAATCAAAATTTGATGGTCAACCAGGTCAAAAGCCTTACTTAAATCATAAGATATACCTGCAACACCATGGAAACCTTTATCCAAACCTTCACATATTGTATTGACCACATTAATAACCGCCTCGTCTGTTCCACTGCCCTTGATATATCCAAATTGGTTTTTATCAAGCAATGATTCACTTTCCAGAAATCCTAGTAACTGAGAATGAATTAATTTTTCAAAAACCTTATCTATTACAGATAATAATGCTATTGGGCGATATTGGTCAACTGTATCTGCATGTGGTGACTTAGGTATAGGAATTGTCTTGTGTAGTTTTAAAGAATTTGGGTATATGCCTGTAGATATTATACTATTAAAGATTTTTAATAAATGTGGTGCTAAAACTTCACAGCAATTTTTAACTAAATTAGATGAAATATTGTCATCACCAGGGCTTTTTGCTTTTTGTAGAGCCCTTATCTCTTCTTTCAATTCGGCTAAAGTAACCTCTTTGAAATAGAAACGTTTGTTGTGTTGCCTTATTATTCTTAAAGAATTACAATGATCATCAGAAGTTCTTACAATACCATTCCGTAGTGAATCGACAACATTTATAAAATAATCATTGAAAAGTGTAGATTTTTCTTTATTATCTTCTACACATAAACCCCTCGAGTCGAACACCTTCACTGATTTTTCTTTCGAACGACCAGTTACGTTATTTAAAAATCTCCAACATTTTATTATATCACCACAACACCTGGAAATATTATTCTCATAATAAGAGCTCATAAATTCTTTAATTGATATTCTTATCACCCTGTCTTTCTTTTACAGAAAAGTCCATCGGATACTTTTTCCTCTTTTTCAGTAGTTTTCTTTTCGTTGCCATTAGAGCCCATAAATTTTCATTTATCCAAGGAGCAATGTCACAACTTATCTTTTTGTTTTGTCTTATTTCAGTTGTACTTCTATTTATAGCATTATTCACAATAAGGGTACTCACGATGGGTGTTGCAAACGATGCAAACGTTGCAAATGATTGCAAAAAAACAACGATTGCATCAACACAACAACAAAATATATGTATTTGCAATTTGCTTTATTTTTCTTCATTTGCAATAAAAAAACCTTTAGCAAAAATCACTGCATATAAGCTAAGTTGCAAATAAAACAAAACATCTGTTTTTAACATATCAGCCGCCATATTATGATTTATAAAATAAGATATTAAATAAAAAAATTGTTTGTGATTTTTTATTAACATAAAATTTTTTTTTTGTTATTTTATTATTATGTTTATGATTCACAAATTTTCTCAAAAATACGATTTATTTTTACTTTTGACGTAAACAAAATCACTGTTGCCAATTTAGCTATTTTCTCATCAAATCTAGCGATATTTTACCATTTTCAGCTATTTTCTAGTGATTTTTAAGTTTGATTTAGCGATATTTTTAGGAAAAAAGTTAGCAGCAGTGAACAAAATAGCTCATAAAGCAAATATGCAATTGATCTTAAAAAAGACGCTCACGATATGTTACAATTTTAGCAAATTGCAAATATGCACATTTACCATCGTGAATACCCTTAATATTAATAAATTTGGAAGTTGTTTCACATGGGTTTTTGGCATTGTGAATGTGTTGAAGATTCGCGCTTAAATAATCTTTTACTTGATCATAGTTGCATACAATTTTTATTTTCTCAGAATAAATATCTTGTTCAAAATCCGACTTCAGTCTACAACAAATAATATTGTGATCTGTCAAATTACATTCCACTGCATCTATAGAAATGTGGGCTGCAGTATTACTAAATACATGGTCAATACATGTACCACTACGTGGTCTTGTTACCCACATAGCATTTGGAAGATTGTTTTGTCAAAAATCACCTAAGAGAGTCTTCTTCGAGTACTTTTGATGACCAAATACTGATTAATCACTTGCGCGCTTGAAAAAAGAATCGAAAATGATTCTCGTTTATGCTTAAAAGAGATTTATTGAAAATTATATTGCGCATTTAAAAAATGCTTGTTATGTTGTTTTTGTTTAAAAAGTGAATTATTAAAAATACAATAACAAAACCTACAGCAATCACAAATTGATCATACAGGTGCTTGAAATGTGACTGTTTTCAATGTTATTTTAGAATAATATTTTGCGCAGCCGAAAAAGTTGTTTTTGCTTATAACGGGACAATATTTTACTTGCTTTGAAGCAGACGTCCAATATTTGAATATTGTAAATTTTTGTTTATTTATCTCAGTGGATTCGTGGTATAAAGTTGTGTAATTTTATAAAAGTAAATATAAGTAATTTAATATTATAATATTTATATATTATAATTTTAGTTAAAAGTGATTTTTAAATTAAAAAAGATGATGTCAGCCAAACAATTAAAAAGCAAAAAAAAAGAAGCCGAAAAATTAATAGAACCAAAAAATAAGTTCTCAGGAAATTTTCATTAACAAACATTTTTGCTATTTTATTATAATTTTGTTTATATTATTGTATATAATTTTAATAAACTTAATTAAATAACAGTTTATATCAAAAAATGACACGAAAAAGACTCCCAAACGATCATAATCACGACCAAAAATGACTCGAAAAAGATTCGCAAATGATTAGAAAACGACTAAAAAATGACTCGAAGAAGACTTACAAATAATTATAAATACGAGTCAGAAATGAGTCCAAACTGATCAGAAAAGCGAGTCATAAAAGACTCATCAAGAAGAGTCGCGGGTAGGGTACCATTTTCTCCCGACAAAACAGTCATTTATGATCAGAAAATGAGCTCAAATATGATCATTTTAATCGTCCAGAAAGGTCATAAATGACTCGAATGTGATAAAAAATTTCATAAAATGCTATGTGGGTATTAACATATGACAACTTCTTAAATCATAACTATGTTACATAGGGGTTACACGATCAATTTTTTCCTTTCAAGTTTTAATACACTCACACTTTTTTACTAACCCACTCACATTTTAAAAATTGAACAGCAACTTGATATCAATTTTTGCTTTCAAGTTTTGAGAAAACTTGACGATCAAGTTTTAAACAGCTGATCAAATTTCTTGTAAATTTGTTGTTCTTTTTACAAATATTGTGCCGCAATAAAACACGATTGATAAAATATGGAATGTGAATATTTCGGTATATCGACGAAATGATTTAAAAATAAAAATAAATAAAAAACCAATGTCTGCTGACATGAAAATGTCTGTGGAAGATGTGAAGAAAAAAATAAAGTCTTTTCGAACAGCCTACAGTGCGGAAACAGCCCACAGAGGCGAGCAATTTTACTTCCTTCCTTGACGACGGCATCTTGAAAGCAAAATTGACTATCAAGTTGCATGCAGCCTACGTCACAGCTTCAAGTTCAACTGAATTTGACAAGCAGTATGTGTTATCAACTTGAAAGCAAAATCTTGATCATGTAACCTCACTGTAAATAAAGTATGAATATTAGGGCCAGTGTTATAGTCATCTAGGGTTGCCACATGGCCTTGAATGGCCTTGATTGTCAAGTTAATTTAGGTCTTGTCAAGTGCCAAGGTCAAATTTATTTTGTCAAGTTAAATTAAATTTTTGTCATTTTTTTAAGCATTTAAAAAAAAATAAATTTAACTTGATTAAAATTATTTAATTTTGTAAAAAAAAATTGTATTTATAATATGCAAAATTTTTCTTCGCAAAAGTACCATCGTATGTATCATGGTATGTATTTACCTCTGAACCACAACACAGATTTGTATGTTTTTGACCAACACTAAGTAAATATGCAAAAATATGCAACTACAAATCGATGCCATTTTGTTCTAAATTTGATGATTCGGATAAATATTTAGTCCATATTAGTTTTGGACTATCGACAAAAAACATGCATTTGCATGGAATTCCTTGCCCTATTGATGATATATTATCAAAATAAAATGGCGCTAAGGTATATCTTTGATTTTGAGAGCGTGAGTAGAGATTTACGAAAGACGATTTTCCTTAAAAATCAGTAAACAATATTTTCACTGGGCCAAGAAAAACCTTAAGTGCTATTTTATTTTGATTATATATCATCCATTTAATAAATTTATGAAAAAAAGTTTTGGTTTTTTATGTTTCAGAAAAAAATATGTTAAAATTTCAAATTGACGATTCGAAAACTATGGAAAGTTTATATATTTTTTGGCCTAAAGTTTGAAAATTTCAACGACTTCTTGCAGACTTCATCTTTTTCTTCTTATTATACAGGAATAAATGCTACAAAAAAAATAAAACACTAATCAATTTCGTCAGTTTTGTAATTTTACGTGTTTTTTTTTTTATTTGGTCCATTTAACCCATATGTCCAAACTTCAATGGCTGGTAGCACTATCGAGTTTGTCCCCAAAAATTCAAAAAAAAACCGAAAATTTTTTATGAATCTCAATAAAATGGCGAGTGTATTCAAAAATTATAAATTTTTGTATTAAGAATCACCCTACTGTACACATATGCACATTGATTTTTTTTATTGTCAAGTTTTTTTTTTTTAATCAAGTTATTTTTTGCGAAGTGTCAAGTTATTAGACTTTTGCGATGTGGCAACCCTATAGTCATCACTTAGTAGCAGTGATGGTATTTGAGAATTTTTGTTTGGTGCCTAAATGATGCCAAAAAAGTGCCAAAAACGCTTTAAAAGTGCCAAAAAAATTAAGCAACATGCAAATGTTTCAAAAATTATGTTCAGCTTTAATTTCAAATATTTATACATTTACAGTGTAAAGTTTACACCCTTATTCTAAACTTTATAACAATAACAAAATTGTCACAAAACTGGTGTGAAATGAAATTATTATAATTTTGGTATTCTGAGAAAAATTGTCACAGGAAAACCTTGACAAAATTATCATGTAACAAAAAGCACATAACAAACAAATATTTTCATTTGTCAACAATTTAAAATATAAAAATTTTATTTTCTTTTGAAGAATGTTATGTTTCTTCATAGAAATAAAATATGAAATACCTAATTCATATTTTGAGATATTATTTTAAGATGCATCAAACCTTTTACCGATTCTAAAATTCCTGCAAATTCCTCCAAAAGATTACGTATAAACATGGGATTTTTGGGGCTAAAGTTGTTAGGAATAAGCTCAGGGTGCTTGATGCTAAAATTTAAAGGAAACTCCAAGTGCTTACAACTAGTTCTCTTGTGTTTTGCGGTTCCTGGACATTTTTTTAAGTTTTCATTTCAATTAAGATTTCATAAAATTATCGACAAAATCGTAATTTTTCACAAATTACAATTTTTTGATAATTTAATTTTATTTTTGGCAGAAAAAGCTTTCACCATTGTATGGTGAAATTTTTAAAACTTTTGCTTGTCATAAAAAAATAGAATACCATAACAAATTTTTAAAAAATTCCAGTGACAACAATAGAATCAATTCAAGTTTTTCTAATTTTATCCCCATTGCTTTTATTTTTAAACATCAAAATAATTATTAAATTGTCCCCGAAGAACTGGAAGCTGGTCCAGAAAATTGTAGAAATTTTTAGTGTAGCGATTGTTTTTTAATTTTCCTACCCGTTCTAAGTAGGCATGGCTTTTAATGAAAAACCAGCGATATCGACCTTTTATCAAATTATATGGAAATTTTCTTAAAAAGTGCCAAAATTTTATAAAGAGTGCCATGGTGCCATTGAACATTCAATAGTGCCACAAATGGCACTTTTGTGCCACTTTTACCAACAGTGCTTAGTAGGATATTTTATTTAACCCCTTGTTGACCGATGGTACTTAAAAGTACCATTACAGTTACGAGCTCATAAAATCTTAAAAAAAAGTTGTTGCATACCTTTGGGCCATAGGTATTTTAGAGTACACTATTATTTTTCTAATAAGATCTTTTTTCGACTATTGGCGACCCCGTCTTCTCAGAATAATGGTAATTCGAAATGTATTTCAGGTGTTTGGTTAATATGATAAATGTTATAATGATAAATAAATTGTTTTTCTTAATACCATGGAATCAATTAACAAATGCTTTAATACTAATTTATTAAAAGTACAAAAAAAAACAATGTTTCTTTCTTACTTTTTAATTCATCCTGACCCAGTCATAACTAATATCCTTGCAGGTCCTTGACAAATTTTAAACTTTGTATATAACTTTAAGAAGGCATATTAATTAAGATTAAGTCAAAAAAATACAAAGTTTCCAACGCTTTCGAGTCTTGGTCCACAAGGGGTTAAGTAAGAAACTTCAAAACGAAATTTTATAATTGGTGGCTATAATACTTTTCCTTATTAAAGTAAATATGATTCTAGTTAAACTTTTTCATACTTAAGTTAATGTGTTTTCCGATTTTAAAGATAGGCAGACAATTTTTTATATAAAAAAAAACCTGAGATTTGTGTGATTTAAAAGCTGCTTCTAACTTAGTAAACGTTGTTTCTGTATATAAAAGTATTTATTTTATTATGTTTTTATTAAGGGTTTTCACAAGGGGTGTGCCTTTTGTTGTATAGTTCTAACAAAAAACAGAGTTGTTAAAAATTAAATTAAAAAAATACAACATTCGATAATAGCACGATACAACATTTTTACGTATGTTTAGTGTCCTATGTTTTAGTGTGTTAACAGACAGAAAACTGAATAGAAAATCGTTTTTAAACTCAAATAAAAAATGAAAAACTGTTTTTGTTAGGACGATATAACAGAGAGCACACCCCTTATGAACAACCTAATTGAATTAATAAATTTTACAATAATTTTTGTTTATGTTATTTTAACTACATTCGCAGTTGTTTATACAGTTTTACAATATTTTGCATGTATGTTGTTTTAATTGCATTTGAAGTTGTTTTTACTACATTTGTCAGTTAATTTTTAAAAGTTAAAAATAACTTCATATTGCAGTTGATTGAAATGCAAATGTAGTCTACACCTTTTTAGCTTCAAATGCAGTTATTTTAACTGTCATTTGCAGTTGTTTTTACCTACATAATTCCCTGAGTGCAGCACTATATTGTATCTCCAATGCATAAAAGCATAATAACTTTACAATGGTTTGGAATTTTTACTTCGAATTTTAAATAGGCTGAAGTAATAACACATATTTTTGTAATCTTAAGAAAAAAAATATTTTTTTCTTATTAAAACATACTTTTATAATATCAAAAGAATTCACTGTAAAGAAAAAGTAGTTTTTATTCACTTTGTCAGTTGTTTTAAAATTTTTGTAGTAAAAAATTTTCAGTTAATTTTACGACATTATTAATTATTTTTAATGCATTTGTTAGTTATTTTAAGGAGTTAAAAAAAACGAAATTTTTAGTTATTTTAAAGGTCGCCTTTTTAACAGCATATATCTGTGTTTTAGCTGTTAATTTCAATAGATTCTACCGATAATCTTTTTTGAGTTAAAAAAACTAAAAATAAAATTGTAAAAATCTTATAGGTAGTTCACAAGGGGTATCTGTTGTATCGTTGTATCGTCCTAACAAAAAACAGAGTTGTTAAAATTTTTATTGGACTTTAACAGCGATTTTCTATTGGGTTTTCTGTCTGTTAGCACACTGTTAGGAGTCTTACAAAACAAATTTTTCATACAAAATTTATTTTCATAAGCCTCCTATAATTTGATAAAGCATTTATGAATTTACACATAAATATACGTAAAAATGTGGTATCGTGCTATTCTCAAATGTTATATTTTTTCAATTTAAATTCTAACAACTCTGTTTTTTGTTAGGACGATATAACGATACAACAAAATAGCACACCCCTTGTGAAACACCTTATTGTTTTTTATTTTGTTCTGTACCCCGTTTCTGTATCTAATGCGAGAAGTTTTCGCATCGAGAAATGCATGGTCACCCTTCATTATACAGGCTGATTAAAGTCGTGATAAAATGGACTGCAGTTTTTGTTGTAATTCGTTCAGATAATAGCCGTTTTTTCTAATCACTTGGATTTAATAAATCCAAAAAGTATTTCTAAAAGTGCTCAACAGATGGGGTTAGATTTTTGCTATTTTAAAAAAAATTTCTGTCCGACACTTCTTTCACCCTAATTTTTAATACCGAATTCGATGATGAAGGATTCTACTTTAACTTTTAATTTATAATTATATTTTACATAAAACAGCGATAAACAGTCTGCCTTTTCAGTTTTATCACTTCAATTTATATTTTTACACAATTGAAAAATTCCATTGCAATATTTAATATCCACTAATTGGATTTAATTAAATTACTTACTGTAGAGTGAAAAATTGCCATTTCTATTTGAGCTATTTCTCCATGTCCAAGATGAAAAATATGTATTTGGTGAGGTGTAGTTTTTTTTTCTAAAGATATTTCATAAAAAAATTTAAGAAAAACCTTTTTGTTTGTTAGTTTTTCGATTTTTTTGTTTCTCTTTTAATTTTCATTCGTATTTTTTCTGACATTAAATTAATAGGCTGTTTCATATATTTGTGCTTTTATTGTGAATTTATTAAATCCAGCTTTTTTTGGATTTAATAAATCCATTTTTTGTATGAAAAATTCTAAATCCAGTACCGGTGTTCTGTAACTATGTGAGAAGTTTCTCACATAAAAATTGCAACTCTGCCATATTTAAAACAGAGTGAGTATCATAATGTCAAATTTAGCTAGAGGTATGTAAAAAAAAATTTACTTATATTCAGTTTGAAATTTTGTGACTCACCATGTTTTAAATAGCGTAGACACATCGTAGAGTTGCAATTTTTATGTGAGTAACTTAATGATTAAAAAACATGCTAATACTAAATTTAGACTAGCAAAAACTATCTGTACCGGTGTTCTGTAACTATGTGAGAAGAAATAAAAATTGCAACTCTACGATGTGTACGATATTTAAAACAGGGTGAGTCACAAAATTTCAAATTGAATATAAGTAAATTTTTTTTACATACCTCTGGCTAAATTTGACATTATGATACTCACTCTGTTTTAAGTATGGCAGAGTTGCAATTTTTATGTGAGAAACTTCTCACATAGTTACAGAACACCGGTACTGGTTTTTGTACAAAACTAAATTGCAAAAGCCAAGTCATTTACACTTGTTATTTAGTTTTTCTTTGTCATAACACTTTTTTATTACACACTTTTCTTCCTTTTTTTATTTTTAAATTAATGTAAAAAAATTATTGTATTTTTAAAAAAGAATAACAACACACAATTTCAAACTAAACTAGAAATATTCTTAAAAATTAAAATATATTTTTTTTGACACTTGCTTTACTCCTATATTCGTTGTAACAGGGTGTACCGAAAAATAACTATAAATGATACCGGGTGTATAAAAAATGCACATTTCAGATATTTTTACTTGGTTTTTGGTAAAAACCAGGTAGAATCTGGTTTTCAGTTTGTAGGAAAATTGTATGGAAAAACTAAATTAATTTTGCAGTTTTCGGCTCAAAAACTAAAAATGGCAAAAAACTACTAGTTTTCGCCTTATCCAAATACACTATAAATAACTTTAAGAACTGTTGACACATGTTGTTTTGTAAAACACCTAATTTAATTAGAAATAACTTACTATGCAACGTATTAATAGCGGATTTGGTTTCATATATATTTTATTGTCTGCGACTCAACCTATATAAAGCAGAACAGGGTTGCATTTCACATGTTTTTCCGCAAATTTTTTCGATGCGAGAAATACAGAAACGGGGTGCTGAAGACAATAATATGAATACAATAAAATATAAAAAACAAAAATTAATGCAAAACCAATTGAATTGATTAAGAATTGTGGCGAAACAAATACAACCATAT
The DNA here is from genome assembly GCA_949987735.1 of Leucophora obtusa. NCBI lineage: Eukaryota > Metazoa > Arthropoda > Insecta > Diptera > Anthomyiidae > Leucophora > Leucophora obtusa. The sequence goes on from OX465297.1 coordinate 29,669,085, forward strand.
TCTTTTTTTGATTTCCTTTTTTCTAAACGTCAAAAAATGTCGACGGTCGGTTGTCGCCGACTTTTGCTATCGTCGGTCGACCCAGTTGTGATTAATCTCTGCATCAGAGAACCAAGCCGACCGGCTGAAATTTTTGGATTATTGCGTAAACGCCGACTAGCTACGGCTTAAAATTTGAGTCGGCGTAAGAAAGTCGCCGATTTTATCGGCTGCGCCGCAGAAATTTTTCACCTATGTGGCGTTGTTTTGTCTTACTGATTTGTATTTGGAAGTTTCTTTTTTTGGCATCACTGAAGCAAATATAATACTGTATTTTGCAACTATGTAGTTTTATAAAAAAAAGCCCCGTTAACTTTTTTCGAAGCAAATATCACACTATAACCCGGTGTCCTCAAATGCAAAATATTATATGATTTGATATGTCAAAACCATTGCAGAGAAATGTCAGAATGATATCAATTGCAAAGTGGTGGAAACACTTGGCCATTTCATGGCTAAGAAATATTTTTTTTTATATTTATATTATTATTATATTTTTCTTCGAAAAATACAAAATTTTATTAAATATTAATTTTTACCTACAAATAATAAAAATTAAATTCATTCCCATTATTTCTTACCAAATTTTCTGTTATATTTTCATTACAAAATTAAAACGAAAAGTTACATTTGATGGCAGGCATCATTTCAAAAAGCGCTTACATGTCATCTAGTGTCTTGACATGCAATAAAATGATAGCAAGCAATTGTGAAAATAATTTCATCTCAAGTGAAGACACTTAATTTCAATTTTGATGCAATATCATGATATAAAAAAAATGTTTTTCACTATAATGAGTTTTACTGAAAAGTGTATAGACTTTGTTTCCACCCAAATTTAATATACAAGACTATTATTTTTCTTGTAAAATAGTGACATTTTGTATTTATTGTGATTGTGTCTTTCTAATAAAATAAAAAAAATATTAATTTTTAGAATTTAAATTAACTTTTGAGGCCTGAAAGTGAAATTTTTTCATGTGAAAAACAATTTATGATGATTTCCCAAGAAACATTTTTACGGACTCTCCGGCATGTACGGAATCATCAATCCGGCTTTTACGGAACATCCGTCAAAGCTTGTACGTATACGGAACAATAACGGACCGTACTTTCGGATTTTCGAATATAATACGTTTTGAATCCGTTTTGGTGTATCCGTTTCTGCACCGATAAATACGGACTTCACCAATTTTCATCAGTTTGGACTCCGGAGCTAACGGTGTCGTCTTTCTTCAGTTTATTCGTGAATTTTTGTCGTCAAAATAGAATTATTTAAAGAATTTAATATGGGTCGCGCGGTAAAGTCGGTTAAAAAAGTTTCTGGATGTCGCAAAAACGAGCAATTACTCCAATTCACACAGAATCATTAAATAGTAAGTGTTTATGAAATTTTATGTTTTTTCACGATAGTTTGTGTAACCGAATGCAATTAGGCAAATATAATTATTTTATGGTACTCGCATCCTAAAGATGGGTTTACATTAACTGATTTATTTATCTGATTTTACGTCTGATGTGATTGTTAAAAAAATCTTGTATATGTGTTTACACTATCAAATGCAACCAGATGAAAAGATATGTTAACATCGAATTCTTATAATGTTATGAAATATTTAAAAAAAAATCTGACTCAAAATTTCAATCTGGATTTTGGCTATCTGCATCTCTTTTTGACCAGGCTCTATGACTTATGATATAATGTAAACCCCGCTTAAACCGTTTTAGTAAAAAAGTTTGCGAATTGTCACCCTCAATCGTGAATAAATTTAATTAAACCTCAATTAATAAATTGTTTCTTTTACTTGTAGATATATATTGGATCTAGTTATGGGTCAATTTTACGAATTTTGATTTTGCCGTTTTGAATTTTGCCGATTAATGAAGTTAATTGCACCGGCTGTAAACATAGTTTTTAATAAAATTAATAAATAATTTAATAAATCTATTAAAAATCATACAATATTAAAGTTAGTAATGTGTCAATTTAGGTAGCTATAAAAGTCGAAACGGCATTCTAAAAACGGAGTCACTCCGTTATTTATACGACATAACGGTCCGTAAACGGTCCGTCATTGACGGACTTTAAACGGACTTGTCAGTTTTTAACACTACATAACGGTCCGTAAACGGTCCGTCATTGACGGATTTTCACCGGATTCGAATCAGTTTCGATGTTCCTTATGTTCCGTTTTCTGGTCCGTATACGGATCCAGAAAACGGTACGTATAGGAGTTGGATTCCGTTTATGACGGACTGAAAACGGTGCGTAAACGGCACGAATTGTTTGTTGGGTTATTTATAAAAAAAAAAGCTTTTAAGCCGACAGTTAAGCCGCCGCCGTTCTGTAGTCCTTAACGCCGCCGCCGCCGATTGTTTAGGGTCGGCTTGTTTCACTGCTTTGCATCGGATTCTTTCTTTGGCGGCGTGTAGGCTCTAACCCGTACCCCGTTTCTGTATTTCTCGCATAGAAAAAGTTTGCGGAAAAAACATGTGAAATGCAACCCTGCTCTGCTTTATATAGGGTGAGTCGCAGACAATAAAATATATATGAAACCAAATCAGCTAGTAATACGTTGCATAGTAAGTTATTTCTAATTTAATTAGGTGTTTTACAAAACAACATGTGTCAACAGTTCTTTAAGTTACATTATCTGAACGAATTACAACAAAAACTGCAGTCCATTTTATCACGTCTTTAATCAGCCTGTATAATGCAGGGTGACCATTAATTTCTCGATGGGAAAACTTCTCGCATTAGATACAGAAACGGGGTACCGGTGTCTTCAAATGCAATAAATTATATGATATGAAATGTCAAAACCATTGCAGCGAAACGTCAAAATGATAACAATTGCAGAGTGGTGGAGAAAAACACCAAACTTTATGAAACATTAATGTTTACCGACAAATAATAAAAAACTAAACACTTTTCCATTCCTTTTTACCAAATTTTTTGTTGTTTTTCTATTACAAAATTAAAATGAAAACTAAAAGTGACATGAAATGGTCAAGTGTTCTCCACCACTTTGCAATTGATATCATTTTGACGTTTCGCTGCAATGGTTTTGACATTTCATTTCAAATAATTTATTGCATTTGAAGACACCGGGTGACGTTCATTAACATAGGGGTACACGATCAATTTTTGCCTTTCAAGTTTCAATACACTCACATTTTTTTACTAACCCACTCACATTTTAAAAATTGAACAGCAACTTGATATCAATTTTTGCTTTCAAGTTTTGAGAAAACTTGACGGTCAAGTTTTAAACAGCTGATCAATTTCTTGTAAATTTGTTTTTCTTTTTACAAATATTGTGCCTCAATAAAACACGATTGATAAAATACGGAATGTGAATATTTCGGTATATCGACGAAATGATTTTAAAATAAAAATCAAGGTTGGTTACCGTTATCGTTATAATACCGTTATCGCTAAAATACCGTTTCAAATTGAATACCGTTACCGTTACCAATACCTCTAAAAAAATTTCCCAATACGATTATCGTTACCGATACCGTTATTTTCATGGGTAGTTACCGGTATTTTACCGGTATTATTTAGTTTATATAAAAAATGCCATTTTTACTTTTTTATTTTATAATCTTGAGTTATTTTTAAAAAAAAAATTTATAGATAATAATTTTAATTATAAAAACTACCAGCATTGAATTTATAGGTAATAATCTGTATTTTTAAAACTTCAAAATGAGAATATGCTACGTTTTACTTGTTTTTATATGTTTATAACGTAATTTTTAATACCGGTACGTACCGGTATTGCTGTTTCGATAACGGTATACCGTTACCGAATCAGTCTTATATACCGTTACCTTTACCGTTACCGAAACAAACGAAATTCGATACCGTTATCCATACCGTTATTCGTTTCGGTAACCAACCTTGATAAAAATAAATAAAAAATCAATTTCTGCTGACATGAAAATGTCTGTGGAATATGTGAAGAAAAAACTAGTCTTTTCGAACAGCCTGCAGTGCGGAAACAGCCCACAGAGGCTAGCATTTTTAGTTCTTTCCTTGAAGACGGCATCTTGAAAGCAAAATTGACTATCAAGTTGCATGCAGCCTACGTCACAGCTTCAAGTTTAACTGAATTTGACAAGCAGTATGTGTTATCAACTTGAAAGCAAAATCTTGATCGTGTGACCTCACTGTAAGGTGACTCGGTTTATATCGTTCATTAAAATTAAATGAACTAGTTCGTTCAACGGTTCAGTCATCCTTTTATGTATTGGGTTCTGATCAGTGTTGCCATATAGCCAGTTTTAACTGTTTTTTTACAGTTTTTTGGGATGCCTAACAGTTTTCCAGTTTTTTCATGTAAAAACCAGTTTTTCTTGAACTCAAGGATTTTTTTACAGTTTTTTCATATTAAATCGGCACATTTGTTTCATTTACAATTTTCTTTTTTATTTTTTTAACTAAAATTTAAGAATTGAAATATAAAAGTGCTTATGCATAAGAACTTGAAAACTTTATAACACGTTTATAAATATGAATTTTGTATAAAATATTTTTTTTATAAGCCATTTATAAACTTAGAAAGTGATTATGCATATGACCCAAAAATTACAATAAAAGTTTCATATTGTAAAAAATTAGGTACAAATGGAAACATAAATTAATTTAAAAATGCGAATATAATACTACAAAATATGCCTACTGGATAAATGAACAGTTTTATAACAAATTTCATCAAAAATTAGCACTAAAATAAAATTGGCTAAACCATATCTGACACATCATAGATCCGACGGACATTTTTTAGCAGAACTTTTCAGATCATTTCCAAATGAAGGATAATTAGAAATTTATATTTTTTTTAAAAAATTTTTAAAACAATGTCTCAACAAAAAAGACCGAAATTTATTTTTTATTTTTGTTTATAATAAATATTTGCCAATTCTGGATAACAATTTGCTATTATTTTTTCAATTATGATCAAGGAAAATTCCAAAAAAAGTAATTTTTTCAAACAAACAATTCCCGGCATAACACAATACTCAATCAAATGAAAGGTAGTTTTATGTGGAATGCAATTCCATAAAGAATATTTTGAGTTACAACATTGACCTATATAGTATTCTATCCTAAGTCAGGATTTAATAAAAATGGTTCACATCTCGGAAGAGTGATTCGATGAAGTTTTTTGAACTTCAGATTCGGGCCTAGGTGACCAAAATTCTTAAAAAAAATGTTTTATTAGGAGTCTGTGCAAAAAGTCGATTAATATAAATGCCAAAGGCAATTAAATTATTCAAATCTCGATATTTTGAAAATTGAGACCCTGTGATAATATTTTAATCCTAATCTTCGGGATTACAGAATTTCTTCTGATTTTTTAATTTTTTTTAGAAAAACAGTTTTTCTATAAAGAAACAGTTTTTTTTACAGTTTTTCTAAAAAAATATGTGGTAACACTGGTTCTGCCTGTGACAGAACATGTGTTTAATTTTTTTACATGTTTTAATAAACACACAGTGTTGCCATATAGCCAGTTTTAACTGTTTTTTTTACAGTTTTTTGGGATGCCTAACAGTTTTCCAGTTTTTTCATGTAAAAACAGTTTTTTTTTTAATTTATGGATTTTTTCACAGTTTTTTCATATTAAATCGGCACATTTGTTTAATTTACAATTTTTTTATTTTTTTAACTAAAATTTAAGAACTAAAATATAAAAGTGCTTGAATTTTGTATAAAAATTTATTTTATAAGCCATTTATAAATCTAGAAAGTGAAAAATTACAATAAAACTTTCATATTGTAAAAAATTAGATAAAATCGAAACATAAATAAATTTAGAAATGCCAACATAATACTGAAAAATATCTTACTGGAAAAACGAAACATTTTTATAACTAATTTCATCAGAAATTAGCAGAGAATAAAATTAGCTAAACCAAATCTGACACGTCATAGATGCGACGGAAATTTTTAGCAAAACTTTTCAGACATTTCTAAATGAAACAAGGCCGAAATTGATTTTTTATTTTTTAAATAAATATTTGGCAATTCTGGATAACAATTCATTACTATTTTTTCAATTATGATCGAGGATAATTCCAAAAAAACGTAATTTTTTACGGGGTTTTTTTACACACCGCCAAACAATTCCCGACATAACAATACTTAATACCATGAAAGGCAATTTTATGTGGAATGCAAATCCATAAAGAATATTTTGTAGTCCAACATTGACCAGTAAAGTATTCTATCCTAAGTTAGGGGTTAATAAAAAAAGGTTCACATCTCGGAAGGTTGATTCGGTGAACTTTTTTAAACTTCAAATTCGGGCCTTGGAGACCAAAATTCTTTAAAAAAAAAACGTTTTATTAGAAGGCTTTGCAAAAAATTGATTACTATAAATGCCAACGCAATTAAATTATTTAAATTTCGATATTTTGATAATATCTTAGTCCCAGGATACTTCGGCATCCCAAAATTTATTCTGATTTTTAAAATTTTTTACAAAAACAGTTTTTCTATAAAGAAACAGTTTTTTTTACAGTTTTTCTAAAAAAATATATGGTAACACTGTAAACACACAACAAAATCTCAAACGAAACATCATTTCTGTTTGTTTGTCGAACTGATCAGATCAAATATGCGCGGAAGAAAATAAAATTAGTTAATTTTTCATATGCCGCTGTTTTTTTAATTTTATTTTTTTAGTTATCACATTTTATGTCCCATAATTCTTGCAAATATATTCATTTATAAAATTAATGCAGTTTTCATTATTTATAATTGTCATTTTCTTTTTCTTAAATGTGTAATTAAAAAAGCATCTCACAGCATAACTGCTCTCAATGAACTAACACAGCAAAAACAGTAACATCGATACACACGATGAAAAATTCAGTTTGGAAACAAAAAATATCAAAAAAATTTGATAACATGACATTCTTCACAAAATGAGAATTTTGTGACGAATGTTCCTTCGTGTGTAGGCAGCTATTTTATTTATATTATCACCGTAAGTTGTTTTTCAAGTGGAAAATTTTCATTCAAACTTTAAAGGCCTTAAGCACCGTAAGTTGTTTTTCACGTGGAAAAATTTCACTCGAACTTTAAAAGATTCAAACTGCAATTAAAATTATTATAATGAGCAATTTTTTAATTTTATAACAAAGACATAATCACAATATACACAAATGTCACTTTTTCACCGAAAAATAATAGTCTTGTACTTTAAATTTGCGTGAAAACAAACTCTACACACTTTTCACGTAAACTGATTAAGTACCGCAAGTTGTTCACTTTTCACGTAAAAAAACTGTTATACCTACTCCATATAAAAAAAGTATTTTTTCACGATAATTAGTTTCACGTGAACATTGTGTAGAGTTTCTTTTCACACAAATTTAATGTACAAGACTATTATTTTTCTTGGGAAAAAGTGACATTATATGTTTATTGTAATTGTGTCATTCTAGTAAATAAAAAAAATTGTTCATTTTTAGAATTTAAATTAACTTTTGAGGTCTTTTAAGTTCGAGTGAAAATTTTTCACGTGAAAAAACTGTAAGTTGTTTGTGTCGAAACAACTTCGGTGCTTTAAATAGTAATTTTTTTTTTGTAATTAGAAAGCCACAATCACAATAAACACAAATTGTCACATTTTCACAGGAAAAATAATGATCTTGTATAATAAATTTGCGTGAAAACAAAGTCTACACAATTTTCACGTGAAACTCTTGTTGTGAAAAAAATTTTTTTTATATGGAGTACAAAAGGCTTAATTAGTCTGGTAGTATCGTGTCAGCTGTTTACTTTTGAGTGTTGAAGTAGATTTGACGTAGAAAAATCTATTGAAAATAGATTTCTACCTCACGATAAACCATTTCGCCGCACTTTACTTCCAAACTAATTTGAGCTTAACAGTTTTTTCACGTGAAACCAACGACTATATAGACTAAAGACAAACTACCAGCCTCAACTGCTGTTAAAAAGTCTCTTTAATTTTATATGCAAACTGGTTTTAAGAGAAACAGTTTTTAGTGTTTTTTTAACGCGTATTTTTTAATATTAATAAGCAAAATTTTGTGCTAATTATGCAAAACTAATGCAGAGAACATATCAAACAACACAAGTGCACTTTACAATTTAATTAAAATTGCTTAAAAACAATAAAAATAATTAATTAAAAATACCACTTTTCAAGTTTTTTGTTATTTTACATTGAAACTCTCTTAAAACCAGTTCAGTTTTTCAGATGAGAGCCGTGGATAGTGCCTGGTGAAACTCAAACAATGTTCGCACAAATCCATGACTAGCCATGACTATAAGTTACGGCAACGAGGATATAGGCTAAAGAGTTCCCATACGGAAAAAGTGTACTCCTTGGTTCCCTTAGAATTTATATGGATTGGGTTCCTGTTAATTCCTTTGAAGAATAAGAGAAATAAAAGGAAAACCGAAAAAGTTAACAGGGCACTGTTTTTATTGTTTCTTATGATTATTGATTAACTCGGTAACAAAAACAACTTTAAGAGTGAAATAAATAATAAATAATCAATTTTTATTATTTTTTTATTGTTTTTAATGATGTTTTTGCTTGTAAACACGTTTTTATAAAATTTATTATTTTCGCGACGTCCTTCATTTTCTCTCGTTCGCTGTTAAATTTCTTCAAATTCTTTGTGTTTTTCTTCTCATTCGTGTGTGACATTTTTACGAATTCTTAAAAAACTTTAATGGATACCCCCTGGTTACGGTGCCTTACTGTGTAAATTCATAAATGCTTTATAAAGTTATAGGAGGCTAGTGAAACAAATTTTGTATGAAAAATCTAATTTGTAAGCCCCCTATAACTTTATAAAGCATTTATGAATTTACACAATAATTTCATACCTCTTAGCTAAAATATTCAGCCTGTACCCCGTTTCTGTATCCAATGCGAGAAGTTTTGTCATCGAGAAATGCATGGTCATCCTGCATTAAACAGGGTGATTTAAGCGATAATAAAATGGACTGGAGTTTTAGTCGTAAATTTTGCAGATATTGTAACTTTTATAACTGAGTACACATGTAATTTTTTAAAATACCTAATTAAATTAGAAATAACTTACACGCAAAAAATAAAAAATGGCAAATTACATAAAATAAGGGTATAAGTTACCTAGTTTTAGTATGTAGTAGCTCTACCCAAGTTTTGGGTATAACTTATATAATACAAAAACTAACACAATTACTATACAAGAAAAACTTGGTAAATATTTCTTATTCTGTTTTTGGAATTATTAGCACTAATTTATTAAACTTAAGCCATGTTTTATTTATTAATTTACGTTAAATTATTTAGCTCTTTCCTTCTCCCTTATTTAAACAATTTGATTAATTTATTTAATTATTTATTTTATAATTATTATTGGTATTAGTACTTAGATGCAAATTAAAGCATTATAATCTAAACCCTAAATTCATAAACGATTTGTAAAATTATAGGAGGTTTATTGAACAAATTTTGTATGAAAATGACGTTTTGTAAACCTGCTATAACTTTACAAAGCATTTATGAATTGAAGGGTAAATTTTTGCTTTAATAATTTGGGAAACTATTTAATTACAACATAAAAACTAATTTTTTTATTTGTTACCATTCCAAACAAAGGATTGTCAGCCTGTCCTATTGTAGTACTTATTCCTTTTCCAGTCTCAATCGTTGGGCCATATACATAACAGCCTTCAAGCCTAAAAATGTTGATTACCCCTAGCTTGTGGCTGCAACCATGAAAAATAACAATCAGCACATTAGCTGTGTTTGTGTGATTCTCTATCAGTGTTATCAAGAACGATTTTGACAGTTTTTCAACGTATTCCGGCTTTCTACAGTCAAAATTGTTCGAGATATCATTGATAGGAATGCCGCACAAACGCAGCTATTATGGATAATCGGCCAACCATTTCCAGATGGCATCAAATTGTTAAAGCTTAAACTGCAATGCAAATAAATAAAAAAAGTTATTAACTCTTTTATTTTGATTATATAATAGTTTTACTAACCGAAAAGTTTTAGGTGAACCCATTGATGAAAATGTGGACGATAAATTTGTAAACGCACCGATAGTTTTGTCTTATATGAATATAAAGCCATATCCGTTTGAGATTGTCCATTAGCATTACCCACCGACAATTCCATATGACATTTAGCATAAAATTTTATATTATTTATATTATTTTATATTTTTTTATAACTTTTTTCACTTTTGGCATCTACTTTTCGCCATATTGTTTTATCTTCTTTATTTTTTTTTACAATTTTCAACTTTGGCAATTTTAATGCTATTTTTAGGAATTATACACATTTTACAAATATCTGGCAATAAATAAATGAATTGTAAACCTACCTAAGTTTATTTTGGGTCTTATGTTGCATTTACATCTGCACCCAAATCCCGAGATTTCGACTAAAATTGAGATTTCAGTGAAAATCTCATATGAAATCTCAAGATTTCCCATACAAAGGAAATCCCGTAAATTTGCGAGATTTCGAAGAAATCTCATGAAAATCTCACAAATCTGGAGACTTTTGCAGAATACAACACTGTGTTTCACTTACTTTGTAGAGTTTTTGCCTGAAAAAGTGGCAACGATGGTCAACAGCTGACTAAAAAAATAACCTAAAAATAACACAAAATAATGAAATAAAAAAATTATTATTAATTTCATAAATATGACTTTAGACCCAATGGAAATGTACTAATGATTATACGAAGTGTTGCGTGGTTCTAATTTTTGTTTCCCGCGAAGCATAACTATGAAGAAAGTATTGGGAAGTGCATGTCTTCCTTCCGCCAAAATATTGCAAATTCTGGGTTCTAGTTTGTCGTCCTTATAAAAAAACAAATTTACTAACATATTTAGAGTTAGATCTTTACATAAAATAATGTAAATTGTACTCCGCCAATGAATAAATTGGTTTTTAGAAATATTTATATTTCGAGGTTATTTTTTTATGGTACTTTGTTTACAAAAAAAGTGCAGCTGTCAAATCGAAATCTCGCTACTGTCACAAAGTGCAAATGTAAACGGTCAAGATTTCGGTTCGAGATTTCCATTGAAATCTCGGGATTTGAAAACATATGTAAACGCAACTTTATACATAATTTTTTTTATCATTTTCCCAATAATGTAATTGATAATTTTTTAAATAGATAAGAAAAGAAAGTGATTTAACATAATGTACAAAAGAATTTATAATGTATCAATAAAAAGTTATATTTTTAGGTAATTTATATGAAAATTTTTTTAAACTAAGCTAATGAAAAATGTTTTTTTCTGTAGGAAATCGTTTTTACCAAGAATGTTTGTATAATATAACATACGCTAATTTTTTGCGTGTACATGCACCTGCTGATTTGGTTTCATATATATTTTATTGTTTGCGACTCATCCTACATCAAGCAGAGCAGGGTTGCATTTTACATGTTTTTTGCGAAAATTTTTTCGATGCGTATTCGGAAACGGGGTGCTGTATTTTCTGTGTGTGGTTATTTTTTTATGTTGCATTTACATCTGCACCCAAATCCCGAGATTTCGACTAAAATTGAGATTTCAGTGAAAATCTCATATGAAATTCCGAGATTCCCCATACAAAGGAAATCTTGTAAATTTGCGAGATTTCGAAGAAATCTCATGAAAATCTCACAAATCTGGAGACTTTTGCAGAATACAACACTGTGTTTCGCTTAATTTGTAGAGTTTTTGCATGAAAAAGTGGCAACGATGGTCAACAGCTGACTAAAAAAATAACCTAAAAATAACACAAAATAATGAAATAAAAAAATTATTATTAATTTAATAAATATGACTTTAGACCCAATGGAAATGTACTAATGATTATAAGAAGTGTTGCGTGGTTCTAATTTTTGCTTCCCGCGAAGCATAACTATGAAGAAAGCATTGGGAAGTGCATGTCTTCCTTCCGCCAAAATATTGCAAAATCTGGGTTCCAGCTTGTCGTCCTTATAAAAAAACAAATTTACTAACATATTTAGCGTCATAAAGTGCAAATGTAAACGGTCAAGATTTCGGTTCGAGATTTCCATTGAAATCTCGGGATTTGAAAACAGATGTAAGCGCAACTTTAGAAACAAAATAAATTATTGAATTATGTGAACTTCTTTAATCATGTGGGCTGTGCTTATCATTCAAATAAATGAATCATTCAATTGAACTAGTTTGTTGATTAACGACAAAAGTCTAGAATATTAATTGGTAGTGTGATTTTTCCAGAGAAATCGTTTTATTTGATATTGCTTATTATTTCAATAAAAAATAAAACATGGATGATGAAGCTGAAACTTATAAATTATGGCGTATTCGTAAAACTATAATGCAACTGAGTCATGACCGTGGCTATTTAGTGACACAAGATGAATTGGATCAAACTTTAGAACAATTCAAAGAAATGTTTGGTGATAAGCCTAGTGAAAAAAGGCCAGCGCGATCGGATCTTATTGTATTGGTTGCCCACAATGATGATCCCACTGATCAGATGTTTGTCTTCTTCCCTGATGAACCTAAAATTGGTATTAAAACAATCAAAACTTACTGTACTCGTATGCAGGAGGAGAATATTCACAGAGCTATCGTAGTGGTACTAGCTGGTATGACACCATCGGCTAAACAATCGTTAGTTGATATGGCTCCCAAATATATATTGGAACAGTTTTTGGAATCGGAATTATTGATTAATATAACGGAACATGAATTGGTTCCCGAGCATGTGGTAATGACACCAGAAGAAAAACAAGAATTATTAGCACGTTATAAATTAAAAGAAAATATGTTAATGCGTATCCAAGCTGGTGATCCTGTGGCTAGATATTTTGGTTTAAAACGAGGCCAAGTTGTGAAAATTATTCGTTCTTCAGAAACAGCTGGTCGATATATTTCATATCGTTTAGTGTGCTAATTGATGGGATATTGCAAGAATTTGAATTTATATTTTAATATTAATTTTACAATGGGCATAAATATAAATAAAATTAAACAAGTTGAGCATAAGTGAAATCTTCCTAAATTTTTTTGTACTTTTTGAGCTGAATAGAAAAACAAATTTTTGTCGGATTCCCCTAATTTTGGTTCAATGTTGAAACGGACGTCTCTGACAGGAGCATAGGCGTAGCTAGGCCCTCTGGGGGGGGCTAAGCCCCCTCCAGAAATAATTTACCCCCCCCCCCAGAATTAAAAAAAAATTAATTTGCTTTTACTTAAAATAAAATTTTTTACACATTTCTGACCCAACAATGGGCTCAAAAGGATATACAATTTAATGGAAAAATCACTGATGAAGCTTGTCCATAGAAAATGGCAGAAACTAGATCTAGTCTGATTTGAAAATTAATGTGTTTATTATACTTTTTAGAGAAAAAGGTTCATTATTATTCTTAACCTCAAACCTAATAAATTAAAAATGAATAAATATTTGTTCAAGTTTTTATCTGAAAGTGGATCGTAAGTAATGCCCAGATTAAGAAAGTTCATGCACTAAAATTCGTATTTTATGATCATAAAATATATGCTAAAACCAGAAGATTTGCATTAAAATTTTGAAAATATGAATTTATTTATTTATTTTAGCGTTTCTAATATTAATTTTATTAAGTAGGACTGTATCATTTTAAAAAGTAGTTTAAACATTGAAATCTATCGTTTATCATCATTGAAAATTTATTAGTTTCCTATAACTTTCGTGTTCATCATAAAAATTAAAAAAAAAATTTTTTTATTGCATGAAGTTCTAAAAGTTCTATTTGTCACACTCCAAAATCTCCGGAAAATGAATTTAAGGCCAAATTTTATTTTATATATTGTTTTGTTTTTTGAGAAAAAAATTATTGATGTAGACGGCACTTTCACTTCTAAAATCTAATTTATTTCAATTTTTTTTTGAGAATTTTCCATTAATATACCCAGCCAACATTTTTCTGAGCGCTCAGAAATTATGACTCATAAAAGACTCTAAAATACGAGCATTTTCAGAGTGCTTAAATTTTAGAGTCGTAAATGAATCATAATAGACTCTTATTTATGAGTGTATTGAAAAATTTTTTCAATACTCAGAAATTATTCATAAATGACGCTTTTCCTTCAAAATTTTTGCACAAATTTGTTACGACTTGTACCGTTCCGGTTATGTTAGTGGTCTTATGGCAAATTAGGAATTTTGTTTTTTTTATCTGGTAGTATCGAGTTAGCGTATCCACCACGAAATGCAACTCTGCATTTGTTGCGATACCAGGTTTGCGCTGTATTCGGTCAAAGGGTATGAAGTTGGTTGCAGTTTGAATGCAATGAAGTTAGCTGCATTGCAATCAAACATGGAGGCGGTCCATTTGGTTTCCGGCATTTTAGTAGGAAGTTGGGAAGAGAATTTCGTCTACAGATTACAGCCATTTTTTTGTGATTGGCACATGGTGCTGCAGTTGGTAAGATTTTTCAGTGTAAAGTGTTTTCCGTTGAGGCAACGGAAAGAAAATCATCAAAAACAGCAACGTAGAAACAAGGTGGCAGCAAATTTAATACCACTCCCGTCATAAACAGCATACGGTGCTTCAAATTGGAAGATATGTTGATGGGTTTTTTTTTAGGGTTCTTCTTTAAAATATCACACCAACAACAGCAACGTTTGGCACAACTCTTGTATTGGAAACAGCTTTAGATAACAACAAGAAACAGCTTTAGATAACAACAAGAAACAGCGAATATAAACAACCGAAAATAAACACACAACCGAAAAACAACGTTTCAAGAAATACTGCATGCAGCCAACAGAGATGCAACATTGAAGACTATTAACAGTGTTGGGTAACAATTCAGGTGAACAAAAGATAAGTACTTTGAGCGTTTTATTTTAATAAGACAATATGGTCAATGTTGACTTTTTTTGTTGCTAAGCTTAGTAGTTTCCATGAACACAATTTATATTATATTTTTATTATTGATTTAAATGCAATTTAATGTGCGAAGATAGATTATTCTTATTAAGATCCGTTTGTGACATACGTTTGAGTACATGAAGTAATTTGAAAATCGCGTAATATTCGTATTCGGTCGGCAATAATCGTTTTACCAAATCGCAGGTTATATTAGTAACACAGTATTATTCAGATGGATACCACGTATAAAAAGGAAAGAATATATATATGACTCTAGCTTTCAGTACTTCAAAAGAGTGAAATCTCTTAGTACATTAGGTTTTGTCCGTGCGTTAGTTTAAGCGGTAATGCTACTGGTACTTTAATGGTGCTGACACCGAAATATTTAAATGGTGGCGAAAAGGTCATCGAAAGAGCAATATTTTGTAGTTAAGTTGTAGTACGTACGGTGTAAGAAGCGCTAATATTTTTCACTTATTTTAAATCTTCTGAATTGGAAAATACTAGTTGTAACCGACGCCAATTTTGTTTCTTTAACTTCGTATTATTACAATCGGCCTTTGTTGGGGACAATGTACTATGACGTGTGTAAATTTGAGGAGACAGACTTGGCTTTGGTTATTGTTAAATTATTCCCTGTAAAGCTATCAAACTAGTTACTGCTGCCTCGGTAATCATTTCTATCAATATTAAGTTTAGTTTTGAATAATAATTATGGTCTAACATATTAACTAGCCTGTTAGAGAGTAACATAATAATATGCCACGATAAACGGGTAGCATCCAAGACGTAATTTATAACACAAAGTAAAGAAAAAAGAAAAAAAGGAAAAGAAAATTTTAAGAGTATTTGCTTATGGATTTCAGATCTTTTAGGCAAGTCATAAACGGACAAACTGAAATATTATTATATATATAACAAAAAAAAAAAAAAAAAAATAAATCAACCTTTTTATATCTTTTTGTATTCTTAATGAAATTTGAATATTAAAGTTTTCGGCCTTAATTTATATGATACCTTTGATTATTTACCAACTTATTTTAGATGATTATATAAGCTTATTTTTAGTCCTGTGAACTTTTGTTTGAATCGGAATTTTGGTTCGGTTTTGTTCTTGCGTCCAAGTTCCCGACCCCAAACGGTAGCGCTATGGTAGGGGGCCTTTTTTTGAATTTTTAATTGGATTTGCGAAACGTAGTCGATCCGAGCTAAGATTTCGAAAGGTATTCATTCATTCATTATTCATTAAAATTATTTATAAGAAATTAAATTCTTAAGTGCCTATAAGCCGCCTTAAGCAGCTTGACTGAGTTGTATTTATGGTAAATGTTTTATCGATAATTATTTTGAAATATTCGTGAGTTAAGAGTAACGTTAGTCTAGTATCGTTTAATTTACCCGATGGGGAATAAAAATTGTATACATTTTTTGAATTTATAAATCTGATTTAAGTATATTTGTTGGCAAATGGCTGAGTAAGAAGCGGCGAAGGTAGGTATTGGGTCGTGAATGGATGTTAGGGGTAACCAGTAATGTTAGGCCATGTGAGTTACCATGGTTCAGGTCCATTTGGGGACTGAGGGAGGGCAGCCTGTAGATATTTAACACCTATATCTACTTGGTTACATTTACAAAGTGATTCGTATCGTTCGTGGCCCTTATTTTTGAATATTTTGGATTTAGTGCACTGGTACATTATAACTTCGTCCACTTACTTTGTACTTGCAACGGACACCCGCCCAAGCCCGACGAGCCTTAGCCGCGCAAATGAGTCAGCTACCAGTGTGGCAAGTATAAGGGGTGGCAACCCACTTCCGAGGGTTGAAACGCGACAGTATTTGGCGCCCAACGTGGGGCCCGAACGGGAAAACAACTTAGCGATTTTAAAAGTAAATTTTGTTATAGGGAGTGAGCGACTTTTAATGTCGGTATAGTTTGGTAAATCGGATTGGTGAAAAGTTTGAACATTAAATTTGGGTTTTTTAATTTTGTTAGTCCCGGTCGTTTAGATTATATTCAGTCCGGTTGCAACAGGGTCAATTAAACCGCCGAGTTTGAATTTTGCGTAAGTCTTAGAGATCTACGGATTAGATGCTCTAATCGCGACGTAAAACAGAGAACGCGTTTTTGTATTCGGAGCCTGTGTAAGATCACTCGAGTATAGATTATACTGTTGGGTAGCGACACCGGATTCCGTTAATGCTGGTTTATATCCGAATTACATTTACGAAACCGATGACTAGAAGCTCTCTCGTTTATCGAATTTTAAAAAAAAAAAAAAAAAAAAAAAAGGTCATTTTGTATTTGTAACATTTTTTATATATAATATTAATTCACGAGCCAATACCGTCTTTGCGTATATATTCAGCGACAACAAATTTTAGTACAGTATCAAGCTTGGGAGTTCAATTATAAATTTTTCTTGAAAGTTTGGAATTTTTAAATTTTAGAATTCACATTTTGACGCAAATTGCAAATTTTTTTTATCAAGTCGTTAGTATTTCAAGTTTCTTGTTACCGGATTTGTTGAACCATCTTAATTGTTTTTTTTTATGAGTAAAGATCAATCTACATGCGGGTTGGTGTATTGCTTTGTACACAATCGTATTATTGCTTTTGACAAAATATATTTCAGTGTTTGAACGTTATAGTTCGTTATCATCTCGTTGGTAGCGAATAAAGTCCTGAGTCAAGGGAAGCTTTCACTGCTGGTTGTTTATTTGTTTTTGATCGTTTTGTAACATTTTAAGAATGCCTCCAACGCTACCGAGGGGTACAAACCCGTCAGGGAGTAGTAAGGGAGCCATCTCAAAAACGGCAAATTTAAATGAAACGGTCATAGAGTTGCCTGAGCAGGAGGTTTCGGGTGCAAGCGGAGATAGCATGTCAGGGCACAGCACAATCGTTACACCACCATTTAGCAGCATGAGTGCTAGGGGAGTGGTAGATGCATTTCGTAAAGGTGGTGTTCCATTAAGGCCACCAGATCAAGATAACCGGACAGACAATGTCGCCAGAACGGTGACATATAATGATTTAAAAAATTTTGAAGACCGACTGATAGACCTAATGCCAAGGATGATTCAGCGAAGCCTTGAGGGAAATTCACAACCACAATCCAATGCTGCTCAACGACAAAACTGGTCTTTTCCAGATTTTTCCCAACCACCACCAGCAATTCAAACGTCTCAGCAACAGCAATCGTTCGATGCAACTGGAAACGGTAACACAGAGGCACCTTATCGGCCACAGATCTCGGTTCCTGCGGCACCTGTAGCTACCAATAATCGGGGACGCTCAACTCCAGGGCTTCGGATCGATAAATGGGGAATTATTTTCGATGGTACGAATAAAACTACCAGTATAGAAGATTTTGTTTTCAGGGTAGAAACTCTTCAAGCGGGTTTCGGATGCAGTTGGGAAGAGATATCGTCTTCGTTTCATCTGTTATTACGCGGTCCCGCTTTTGATTGGTTCTGGGATCATCGGCGACTAAATGGTGTGTCTAGATGGAAAGATTCTAAACAGGTTTTGATTGAGAAGTTTCATCGATATGAGACCGATTTCGATATTCAGAGGAAGTTGCTTGACAGACGACAACAAAGTCAAGAATCGTTCGATGACTTTTATAATTCAATTATTAAGCTTCGTAATCAAATGAAAAACCCAATAAGTGAACGAGATTTGGTTAGTATTATGAAGGGGAACCTGAAAGCACCGATGGCACAACTTTTGTTTTCAAGTCAACTGTTCAATTTAACACAATTTGCTAAGGAGTGTCGAAGGGCAGAGAACCTTCTGAACAACCAGAGGCAGGTTAGCAGTAGATATCCCGTAAGACAAGTCAGCGAGTTGGAACACATAGAGCCAGTAAGAGAAGACATCTTGGGCATTGATGCCATTGGGCCAGTACGAAAACTTACTTGCTGGAATTGTAAAGCGGACGGCCATACATTTATGGATTGCCCGGATGAAAAAATTAGGCTGTTTTGTTACAGGTGTGGACGTGAAAACACCGTGACACCACGATGCCCGACATGCCAGGGAAACCGGATAGTGAACGTGTCTCATGTGGGGATGGAGGCTCGTTCAGGAGATCATTACCCCAAAATCAACCAGCAACAATAGTTAATATTTCAGCGGAAACGAAATCTAATGCTAAAACAAATATACCTGCTGAAACAAATATACCTACTAAAACAGATATACCGGCTACAACAATTCTAGCCTCAACAACAAAAGCTTCGACAGCATCAACTACCACCGACTCAATTTTGAAGAACAACAAGTCAGGTGTGCCTTCAGTAACAACTCGTCCTTTGAAGCCACTTCATGTCCGAATGAAGGAGTACGAAGAAGCTCGCAACCGCATTTTTGGACCTTCAGATAAAATTTTGAAAACGCGACAAAGATACAGAAATAGAAAGCAAATTCGTTTTGAAATTTCAGCGGCCAGTATTTACGAAGGTTCAGATTCAAGGATCTACACCACCATCGAATTGAATGGTCATTCAATAGAGGGACTATTAGATTCTGGTGCTACGGTGACATGCCTGGGTAAAGACTGCCTTGACTTCGTGGAAAACGCTAAGCTGGTAATTTATCCATTTAGATCGGAGATGCAAACAGCTGATGGTAGATTGAATGAAGTAACAGGTCGTGTTAGGGCGATTATAAATTTTAATAAAATGTCGAAACCGGTTGATTTCTATTTGGTACCTACGCTTAAGCTAAATTTGTATTTAGGGTACGATTTTATGAAAAGGTTCAACCTGATTAGATTCAATATAAACAGTTTGTCAACTCAAGGAGTGGCGTTAGAGGATAATGTTGATGAAAATTTTCCTCGAAGGCATCTGTTAGATAGCAAGCGTCAAAGAATTCTTGGAAATACTGTAGATTTGTTTCCATGTTTCACTCGAAAAGGTCTAGGTAAGACTTTACTGGAAACGCATTCAATTGACACCGGTGACGCAGTTCCTATTAAGGAAAAGCACTACCCAGTTTCACCTGCAGTGCAAAAACTGATGTATGGGGAGCTGGATAGGATGCTTTCACTAGGAGTCATTGAGCCGAGCGAGAGTCCGTGGAACAACAGAGTGACCTTCGTTCAAAAGGGGGAAAAAGTCAGAATATGCTTGGATGCGCGTCGGCTTAATGCACTGACGGTGAAAGACGCCTATCCTCTTCCCCATATTGAAGGGCTTCTTAGTCGTTTGGGTGATACCCATTACATTTCTAGCATAGATCTTAAAGACGCGTTCTGGCAGATACCACTGGCAGAACAAAGTCGGGAAAAGACTGCCTTTACTGTGCCTGGAAGACCCTTGTATCATTTCACGGTCATGCCTTTCGGGTTGTGCAACGCAGCCCAAAGGTTATGCCGTCTAATGGACAAGGTGATTCCAGCACGGTTGAGGGAAAGGGTTTTCGTTTACCTGGATGATCTACTGGTGGTATCGCCAGAATTTACGGAACACATTCGTCTGCTGGAGGAGGTCGCTTCGTGTCTAGACAGGGCTGGTCTTACAATCAATGTTGGCAAATCTAAATTTTGTTGTAGAGAGCTGAAATATCTCGGCTATATCGTAGGAGATGGTCTTTTAAAACCAGATCCCGAGAAAATTCAAGCAATCGTAAATTTGTCTTATCCGGCTACACCAAAACAGGTTCGAAGTTTCATGGGAACCACCGGGTGGTATAGACGATTCATTATCGATTACGCTACCATCACGGCCCCCATATGTGATGCGTTGAAAAAGGGTAAAAAGTTTTCGTTTACAGAAGAGGCCAAAGTGGCTTTCGATAAATTGAAGAACTGTCTTACGGCTAGTCCTGTGTTAACTCACCCTGATTTCAATCGAACTTTCTTTATACAATGTGACGCCTCTGATGTCGGAATGGGCGCGGTATTATTTCAGGAGGATGAAACCAGTGGAGAGCATCCTATTGCATATTTTTCGAAAAAATTAACGTCGGCACAGAAAAATTATTCCGTGACGGAACGTGAGTGTCTTGCGGTGGTAGCGGCGGTTAAACGTTTTCGACCATACGTCGAGCTGATGAATTTTGTCGTAATCACAGACCACTCGAGTCTAAAGTGGCTTATGTCACAACGTGACTTGAGCGGACGCTTGGCTCGTTGGAGTCTCCAGCTGCAAGCTTTTTCTTTTGAAATACGCCATCGAAAGGGTTCACAAAACATAGTACCGGACACCCTTTCGAGATATTCGCTTGATGAAATCAGCTTAGTTTCCACACCAATTATAAATCTTTCGTCGCCTGAATTTCAATCAGAAGACTATCGATATCTTATTGAAACGGTTAACAATGATAAGGATAGGCTACCCGATATTAAAGTAATCGACAACTTCGTGTATAAGAGAACGGTGCCGTATGATGGTAATGTAGGTCGGGAGAATCAGTCGTGGAAATTATGGGTTCCATCGGGGCTCACTAACAATATTATATCGGATGCTCATGAACCCCCTAATGTATCACATGGTGGTATCGCTAAGACAATTCGTCGTGTTAGAGAATATTTTTATTGGCCACACATGAATGTGCAAATACGCGAATATATAAATCGGTGCGAAATATGCAAGGAGTGCAAACCCTCAAATGTCGTTCTAAAACCTCCGATGGGACGTGAACCGAATATATGTAGACCTTTTCAACGAGTGTACATCGATTTTTTGGGCCCGTATGTACGGTCCAAAAGAGGCAATTGTTTCATTTTTATCGTGCTTGATTACTTTTCGAAATATGTTTTTTTAAAGGCCATGTCTAAGGCCACCGCGAAGAATGTGATTGACTTTTTGATCCGCGAGGTGTTTTATAAATTCGGCGTTCCGGAATCCTTAGTATCAGATAACGGTCAGCAGTTTATTAGCAAAGAGTTTGCTGAAGTCATGAATAGTTTCGGGATAGACCACATCCGAACCGCAAATTACGCCCCGCAGGCTAACGCATCCGAGCGTGTAAACCAATCGGTGTTGGCGGCCATACGATCATACTTGGATAATAACCACCAGGATTGGGATCTACACCTGTGTGAGATCGAATGTGCTCTGAGGTCAGCCGTACATAGTGCAACTGGGATCACGCCGTATTTCGCATTATTCGGAACTAACATGATGACGCATGCATCGGCATACAAGCTCGCGCGCAAACTCGATTTACTAGAAGACTCTGAAAACCGAATCGGAAGTCGTGGCGAATTTTTAGAATTAGTGAGAGATAGTGTACGTCAAAATTTACACCGAAGTTACGAAAACAATGCGAAGAGATATAATGCTAGGTGTAGGGAAACAA
Organism: Leucophora obtusa; assembly: GCA_949987735.1. NCBI lineage: Eukaryota > Metazoa > Arthropoda > Insecta > Diptera > Anthomyiidae > Leucophora > Leucophora obtusa. The sequence continues at coordinate 29,691,348 of OX465297.1, forward strand.
AATTTCGGATCGGGCAAGAGGTTTTCCGCCGTAACTTCCAGTTGTCGGATTTTTCGAAACAGATTTCGGCTAAATTGTGCAAAAGATTTATCAAGTGCCGAATTGTCAAACCCGTCGGGAATAACCTTTACGAAGTTGAAAATTTACAAGGAAAATCACAAGGGGTATTCCACGCTAAAGATTTAAAGGCCTAGGTTTTCATTTTCGTTTAGAAATGCCAGAATATTATTTTTGATTATTGAGTATATGAGGAAGCGGTTTAGACTTTCGCTTTATCATATTAGCAAATTCCATTTGCTAATATGATAAACTCATAAAACCGACGAAGAAGGTGTGTACCGTTCCGGTTATGTTAGTGGTCTTATGGCAAATTAGGAATTTTGTTTTTTTTATCTGGTAGTATCGAGTTAGCGTATCCACCACGAAATGCAACTCTGCATTTGTTGCGATACCAGGTTTGCGCTGTATTCGGTCAAAGGGTATGAAGTTGGTTGCAGTTTGAATGCAATGAAGTTAGCTGCATTGCAATCAAACATGGAGGCGGTCCATTTGGTTTCCGGCATTTTAGTAGGAAGTTGGGAAGAGAATTTCGTCTACAGATTACAGCCATTTTTTTGTGATTGGCACATGGTGCTGCAGTTGGTAAGATTTTTCAGTGTAAAGTGTTTTTAGATATTAAAATTTGTCGTTTTCGTAGATTAATACCAACGAATTTGGGCAAATGTAATTACGGGCGAAGGATTGCTAATAATGATTTCGGAAATTGCGTATTAAATCAGATTTTCGGTCGGTCATATTGAATATAAAGGTAAGGTCTTTCCTTATAAATTAGAGCCACGAGATAAAACCCAAAAGAAGATCCGATAAAATACCCATATTCGCATTAGTTTCGCTAAATTAATCGGACGAGGCAATGGCCGTAATTCCAATATAAATTATTGTAAAATATACACAGCCTTTTTGAACATCGGCGGCCATGTTGGAAAGTCGTGCATGGCCAAGGGAAAAATAGAAGACGCTTTTGATTTTATCCGACCTGCGAAAGTTAAGTCACCACCGATTAAATAAACACAAACGCCTCAACATAAAGGTCTTCGGAAACACCATAGCCATACGCCACATCAAACCGAAGCTTTTAGATTAGATATTATTCCTCTAGCCAGGAAAAACCCGTAACCAGAGTAAGGAGAAATTAATCGCTTATAATCAACTTAAAGGCACCGGAAAAAGCCGACTTTGACGACATCTTCTTACATACCGAAAATCTAAAACAGTTTTATACCTCAAATCTAACAGCACAGCCCAAAGAAAACATCAATAACGTTTCTAAATAATTAACTCGATTATTATTTAATAATATCCACAAAATCTTGGTTTTTATGCGTACAGTGCATCCGGCAATCGTCCGTTGGTGGCTCCAATAAGTCAGTTCAAGAATACCCGTATAGCAATAAGGCGAGGCCTGAAACAAGAAAAGAAAAACATTTCAATTAACGTCGTAAATGCACACTCAAGTTGGTTAACTTTATCGTATGTTGCCCGAACTAAATCACCAGTGTCTTTGCAACTCGTATGACGTTGAGGCAACGGAAAGAAAATCATCAAAAACAGCAACGTAGAAACAAGGTGGCAGCAAATTTAATACCACTCCCGTCATAAACAGCATACGGTGCTTCAAATTGGAAGATATGTTGATGGGTTTTTTTTTAGGGTTCTTCTTTAAAATATCACACCAACAACAGCAACGTTTGGCACAACTCTTGTATTGGAAACAGCTTTAGATAACAACAAGAAACAGCTTTAGATAACAACAAGAAACAGCGAATATAAACAACCGAAAATAAACACACAACCGAAAAACAACGTTTCAAGAAATACTGCATGCAGCCAACAGAGATGCAACATTGAAGACTATTAACAGTGTTGGGTAACAATTCAGGTGAACAAAAGATAAGTACTTTGAGCGTTTTATTTTAATAAGACAATATGGTCAATGTTGACTTTTTTTGTTGCTAAGCTTAGTAGTTTCCATGAACACAATTTATATTATATTTTTATTATTGATTTAAATGCAATTTAATGTGCGAAGATAGATTATTCTTATTAAGATCCGTTTGTGACATACGTTTGAGTACATGAAGTAATTTGAAAATCGCGTAATATTCGTATTCGGTCGGCAATAATCGTTTTACCAAATCGCAGGTTATATTAGTAACACAGTATTATTCAGATGGATACCACGTATAAAAAGGAAAGAATATATATATGACTCTAGCTTTCAGTACTTCAAAAGAGTGAAATCTCTTAGTACATTAGGTTTTGTCCGTGCGTTAGTTTAAGCGGTAATGCTACTGGTACTTTAATGGTGCTGACACCGAAATATTTAAATGGTGGCGAAAAGGTCATCGAAAGAGCAATATTTTGTAGTTAAGTTGTAGTACGTACGGTGTAAGAAGCGCTAATATTTTTCACTTATTTTAAATCTTCTGAATTGGAAAATACTAGTTGTAACCGACGCCAATTTTGTTTCTTTAACTTCGTATTATTACAATCGGCCTTTGTTGGGGACAATGTACTATGACGTGTGTAAATTTGAGACAGACTTGGCTTTGGTTATTGTTAAATTATTCCCTGTAAAGCTATCAAACTAGTTACTGCTGCCTCGGTAATCATTTCTATCAATATTAAGTTTAGTTTTGAATAATAATTATGGTCTAACATATTAACTAGCCTGTTAGAGAGTAACATAATAATATGCCACGATAAACGGGTAGCATCCAAGACGTAATTTATAACACAAAGTAAAGAAAAAAGAAAAAAAGGAAAAGAAAATTTTAAGAGTATTTGCTTATGGATTTCAGATCTTTTAGGCAAGTCATAAACGGACAAACTGAAATATTATTATATATATAACAAAAAAAAAAAAAAAAAAATAAATCAACCTTTTTATATCTTTTTGTATTCTTAATGAAATTTGAATATTAAAGTTTTCGGCCTTAATTTATATGATACCTTTGATTATTTACCAACTTATTTTAGATGATTATATAAGCTTATTTTTAGTCCTGTGAACTTTTGTTTGAATCGGAATTTTGGTTCGGTTTTGTTCTTGCGTCCAAGTTCCCGACCCCAAACGGTAGCGCTATGGTAGGGGGCCTTTTTTTGAATTTTTAATTGGATTTGCGAAACGTAGTCGATCCGAGCTAAGATTTCGAAAGGTATTCATTCATTCATTATTCATTAAAATTATTTATAAGAAATTAAATTCTTAAGTGCCTATAAGCCGCCTTAAGCAGCTTGACTGAGTTGTATTTATGGTAAATGTTTTATCGATAATTATTTTGAAATATTCGTGAGTTAAGAGTAACGTTAGTCTAGTATCGTTTAATTTACCCGATGGGGAATAAAAATTGTATACATTTTTTGAATTTATAAATCTGATTTAAGTATATTTGTTGGCAAATGGCTGAGTAAGAAGCGGCGAAGGTAGGTATTGGGTCGTGAATGGATGTTAGGGGTAACCAGTAATGTTAGGCCATGTGAGTTACCATGGTTCAGGTCCATTTGGGGACTGAGGGAGGGCAGCCTGTAGATATTTAACACCTATATCTACTTGGTTACATTTACAAAGTGATTCGTATCGTTCGTGGCCCTTATTTTTGAATATTTTGGATTTAGTGCACTGGTACATTATAACTTCGTCCACTTACTTTGTACTTGCAACGGACACCCGCCCAAGCCCGACGAGCCTTAGCCGCGCAAATGAGTCAGCTACCAGTGTGGCAAGTATAAGGGGTGGCAACCCACTTCCGAGGGTTGAAACGCGACAGACTTCCATGTAGTACAAATGAGGCTAAAAAATTTGTAAGATAAATCTTTTTAAGTTTGTGTTTTTCACATAAACTTTTTAACGAATTTCTACGATTCTTTTTATAAAAACAGGCAGTAAGGCTTTTTTTCACAAAAAGAAAAATAAATATAGAGGTCTAACTTCCAAAATTAGCAGACTCAGTTTGCTAAGTATTAGTATAATGGAAACAACAAGTCTCTTAAATTTACAAAATGTAAGCTATAATTTAATTTATTGCAAATGACAATTTACCTTGAACAGAACAGCAATAAAATTTGTTTAATATTAAGCTAAAAATTTTAGAAAAAAGTGTAATATTTTTATTTTTTTACATTTATTTTATGCAAGTCTTCCTTTCTGAAATCAACAGTGAACAAATTTTCGGCAAACTTTTCTGTTAATTTCAGCATTTAACTTAAAAATATTTTATATCAGTGGATTAATATTGCTGGAGCAAGTCGTAAAACTAAAGCACAATTCGAATAAAATGTAGGCCTTGACTTAAGAAGTGGAATTCAATTTGATTTCACTTTAATGTTTGTAGTGCTTAGTGGGTAAAACTAAAAGCATAACTTGCTAGCAGGGACGTAACCGATTCCTCGATTAATCGCCTCTATTTCGGTTAATGTTGAAACAAATAATTTAATACTGAATTTAGACTGAGCATAAACCAGCCGGTTTTAGTACAAAACTAAATTGCAAAATCCAAGTCATTTACACTGGGTATTTAGTTTTTCTTTGTCACAACACTTTTTTATTACACACTTTTCTTTCTTTTTTTATTATCAAATTAATGTAAAAAAATTATTAATACATTTAAAAAAGAATAACAACACACAATTTCAAATTAAACCAGAAATATTCTTAAAAAATTAAAAATATATTTTTTTGACACTTGCTTTAGTTCCATATTCGTTGTAATAGGGTGTATCGAAAATAATTATAAATGATACCGGGTGTATCTTAAATGCATATTTCAGATATTTTTACTTGGTTTTTGCGAAAAACCAGGTACAATCTGGTTTTCAGTTTGTATGAAAATTGTATGGAAAAACTAAATCAAATTTTATAGTTTTCGGCTCAAAAACTAAAAATGGCCAAAAACTATTAGTTTTTGCCCAGTCTAAATATACTATAAAACTCAAATAATTATTCGACCCGAATAATCGGTTAAAATAGGTCGATTAACCGGTTACATTTTTTATAAGGAATTTTATTTTTTCCCCCAAACTTAATAATTTTCTTAGCATTGGCTAAAAAATTTCAAAAAAAGCTTAGAAAAACAAATACTAACTAAAAATACTACCAAATTCTTTAAAAATCGAGAGGAGGACCTTTAAGCCTTTAAATACCTTTTTTGGAGGAACTCCAAGCAAGTCGGCATTGCACCAGCGAGACACGTCATCTGTTTTAAGCAGAGCTTTGAAGAATTAATTCCTTTTTGAATGAATTCACTACCAATCGAATTCAATTTTCTCTACAATTGAATGAATTCCTTTTCTTAAGTAATTCACTGAATTCGTTCAACTGGATGCGTTCATCAAACAACAAATTCAAAGAATTAATTCAATTGCAATAGTTCTTTTTATTAAATCAAATGAATTAATTCACCGGTGAACGCGTTCAATTTTATAAATCGAACGGAAAAAAAGTGAATTAATTCCTTACTGAATTAATTCACTACTGAATTTGTTCAATTTCATTTTCGTTCAGTGAATTAAAAAAAATAAAATTACGTTCAGTGAATTAAAAAAAAAAAATAATAAGTTCACTGAATTGAAAAAAAATTAAATAAGTTCACTGAATTGAAAAAAAATAAAATAAGTTCACTGAATTCAAAGCCTGTTTTCTGCCGTTCAGTAGAAGAAAACAATAATGTACAAATAAAATTTTTAAATAAGCAATTTTACAGCGTGTGCTAGTAAAAATTAACAAATTAGAAACCGGATGCTGTTTACCAACCTACATGATTCAAAAATAAAGCCTTTTACTATTAAAAATAAAAACTTTACAGATATAGATAAATTTGGAAAAAAAATATAACTATATAACTAGTTTGAAAAATTAATAGTTATATTTTTTTACTATTTAGATAAATTTGGAAAAAAAAATATAACTATATAACTAGTTTGAAAAATTAATACACCGAAAAAATGTTTCAGTTACTGGCAACCAAATTTTCAACTGAGGCTCAGGTGAAATACCCCTAACTGAGCATCAGTTAAAAAAATTAATTGTAAGTAACTAAATGGTTAGTTGAAAATGTTGCAATAAATTCAGTTAATAAGAACGATTTTTTAGTTACAATTTTAGATTTTTTCATATAGTACCTATTTAGTAACTAAGATTTTTGAAATACTAAAATTTACTGCAATTTTGATAAATAATAAGAATTGTGCATGAATTGTATAAAGTTTTTATTAATATTTCAAAGAACATGAGATAATAACACTCAAACCTTTAATTTTATAACCATTTGATGAAAATCCCTCATTGTGTGAGTCACAAACAGACAAATGATGTCAAGTTCTTTGGTTCTGTGCGTTTTTATTTCTTTTAAAAACAAATAAAAAATTTGGAATTTTTTTATAGAAAATATATTGAAACAATAAGAACTTATCTTCAAATATTTTCTGCCCATCTTGACGGTTCTGAAATAATTATGTTTGAAATTCCACTGCTTTTCACTGAACAATTACCCTTGGTGGACCAAAGGTACGTTTCTTTGCACAAAATGAAGAAAATTAAATTGAAATTTGTTTCCGTTGTTTTAGACTTTGTTAAAAATCAATAAACTATTCAAAATTTTTGTTAACAGGGTAACAGAAAACTTTAAATTTAAATGAAATATTAGTTGATAATGATAACTTCAGTTAACTTGAATTTTTTCAGTTCTAACTGAGAAATTCTTTAACTGAGCAACTGAGAAACTTTATCGGTGTAGTTATATTTTTTTCCAAATTTATCTATATCTGTAAAGTTTTTATTTTTAATAGTAAAAGGATTTATTTTTGAATCATGTAGGTTGATAAACAGCATCCGGTTTCTATTTTGTTTAGTTTTACTAGCACACGCTGTAAAATTGCTTATTTAAAAAATTTATTTGTAGATTATTGTTTTCTTCTACTGAACGGCAGAAAACAGGCTTTGAATTCAGTGAACTTATTTTATTTTTTTTCAATTCAGTGAACTTATTTTATTTTTTTTTCAATTCAGTGAACTTATTATTTTTTTTTTAATTCACTGAACGTAATTTTATTTTTTTTTTAATTCACTGAACGTAATTTTATTTTTTTTAATTCACTGAACGAAAATGAAATTGAACGAATTCAGTAGGGAATTAATTCAATAAGGAATTAATTCACCAGTGAATTAATTCATTTGATTTAATAAAAAGAACTATTGCAATTGAATTAATTCGTAACAAAATAAATCGAACGAAAGCAAATATGAATTAATTCCATTCAATATATATTGCTTAGTGAATTAATTCATCGAATTTTTAATTCAGAATTGAAAAATTGAATTAAGGAATTAATTCTTCAAAGCTCTGGTTTTAAGAGACCGATAAATTTTAATAAAATTTGTTTGCAAATATTTTAACAAAATATCGAAGTTTCTATTTGTAAAAATACATCGCGAAAGGCCAATATAAAGGTGTTTTTTAAAACTTTGTTTGGCAGGTTTTAGGAAATACAATAGACAATAGGTGTGTTTGGGTACTTTTCCAGTAAAGTCCAGTAAAAATTACTCAGTAACAAATTTACAGAGAGTAAGGCAAAATTTACTCTCAAAAACAAAAATATCTAAAAATGTACGCAAACAGAAAAATTTTAAGGATTAGTAAAATACTGCTGCCAACTTCTTTCCTAAAAATATCGCTAAATCAAACTAAAAAATCACTAAAAAATATCTAAATTATAAAAAAAAATAAAAAAGCGATAAATCCCTAAATTTCACGAACTTTTTAGGTCCTGTTGAAAAATTTCACAAAAATAGCTATATTTTTCAAACTTCTTAAAACTTTCTTAAAAAATTATTGATACATCGCCCAACTTTTCGAACTTTTTTTGTTTTCCATAAAAATTTAACGATAAATCGCTGAATAATAATGATTCAAAAATTTTGTCAAGAAAATAAATGTAAAAAAATGTTAAGAAAATGTGAAGACTGTCTTGAAAAGAAAATTCGCTAGTTTTCCCGCTAATAGCTAAATTATATTTTATCCCCCTAAACGAGTTGAAGTATCGCTAGATTTGCCGAGAAAATAGCTAAATTGGCAACAGTTATTAAAATAGCTGATTGCGAAATAAACCTATTTCAATTATTGGATGTAGCGGTGTGTTTATTTTGTTTTGGATGAAACAGAGTTGTTAACTTCAAACAGCTGTTGTCTTGCTGAATTACGAAAGTTGCGAACGTGGAATAGGAGAAGTAAACAATAATTTTAAATAGATTGGGGGAATTCCAAATAATTGCACATAGAATGAAGGAAGTGAAAATGATAAAGGTAAAATAACAACTACTGGCTGATTTTTCTGCTAGCCTGGTCTTTCAACCAAATGAGCAGCACTATGTGGCCTAAAATACATGGCTTAGATGGTATATCTAAATTTCAAGGCCAACAATATGGAGTTTGTTGACCTTTAGGAACCATGTTGATATTTGTTGGTAGATTTTTGTTTATATTTATCCTATTTGAAAAAATCTATATGGGATCTTTTAGGGAACCATATTTAACTAAATTTAATAGAATTGGCGCGAAAACAGAAGAGAAGGAAAAAAAAGGCTGCATACTAAAATAGAAAAATTAAAGGAAAAGAGTAAATTAGGTTAGTGATAGTGCTAAGTACAAGATAGAATAGGATAGATATAAGACAGAAATTAGAGTTAGATGGGTGGGGTTTAGCTAGTTTGTAGTGGTAGTTAATGCCTGCAAATGGTTTGGTGGAGAGTAAAGTTTCGCAGCAGCTTCATTGCTGCAAGAACTTTGGTGACAACAGGTTGCCGTGAGGATATAGTACGACCGAGGACCGTAATAAACCAAACCATTTGGAGGCCATTGTATGTGGGTAAGTGGTATTTAAATTATAAAATTTAGGAATTTGTGTTATTTTGGTTTTTATGTAGTTTACCAGAACTCACCGGTTTCCTAAAGGCGCAGGATATTGTGGACTACAAACCTTGGATTCGACAGGGTTGTAGTCCACCATTTTATTTATTAAGTGTTGGATTGCTACACCGTTCAAAGTGGGTATTTGTGCCACCGGTGTACGGAATTGGGCCAACAAACTATCGTATTTTGCAATAAATTTCGAGGAATTTGCCAACATTTTAATCGACTGCGCAGGATAGTGTAAGAGCTGGTTGTAGCGGAATCTATAAGCCATTTCGGGCCAACTTGAATGAAAGTATTTTTGGTTGAGTGGAGATTTTGCCAGAAAATTATTGGCATCTGATTCCGGCGGTGGGAGCGGAAGTTTGGTGTATGTAAAAAAAAAACCAGAAACATCGGTGAGTTCGAAAATTTTATACGAGTGAACGAGTGTTTGAAATTTTAAAGTAAAAGTGCGTTGTATAATATCAAGGTAGATAAAAAGATTTTAAATTTGTTAATTAAAAGAAAAAAATAAGAATATATATAAACCGGAAGTTAAAGCAGCATTAGGCTTAGTTAGAATCAATTTCGTTTTATATATATATAGTGTAGTGTTTAGTGCTAAGTTTTTTTTTGGTGCCGTGTAATCCCAAAACACCGTAGAAATATTCCCCATTTTTGTGCGCGGTAAGGTCCATAGTTGACCTAGTGAAAAATTATAATATAACCCGTATAAGAGAGCTCTCTCATAGGTAGCAAGATAATTATTCCCGATAAATTTAAAGAAAATTTTAAAGGCCAGAAGATTTGGGTCTAGGGGTTTTGTTGATAGGGATATTTTGGGAATTAGGGGTTAAGTTTTTATCAAATGTTAATTGTTAGTATTTTTTATATTGTTATTATTTTTTTTTGTTAGTTAAATTTCATTTAGTTTTACTTACTTTTAGTTTAATCTTCATTTTAATTTTTTTTGATAGTACATATCGCCATTTTTTTAATTTTAAAATATAAAAATGATTTTTGTTTTTATTTAATACTTCCTAAGAATAAAATAAAAGTAAGTATACAAAAAAAAAAAAAAAACCCGCAAAAATGAAAAATGAATCCAAAAAAAAATGGAGGAATTACGTAAGTATAATTTTAAAAGTAATAAAATGGCGATATGTACTATCAAAAAAAATTAAAAGATGAAGATTAAACTAAAAGTAAGTAAAACTAAATGAAATTTAACTAACAAAAAAAAAATAATAACAATATAAAAAATACTAACAATTAACATTTGATAAAAACTTAACCCCTAATTTCCCAAAAATATCCCTATCAACAAAAACCCTAGACCCAAATCTTCTGGCCTTTAAAATTTTCTTTAAATTTATCGGGAATAATTATCTTGCTACCTATGAGAGAGCTCTCTTATACGGGTTATATTATAATTTTTTCACTAGGTCAACTATGGACCTTACCGCGCACAAAAATGGGGAATATTTCTACGGTGTTTTGGGATTACACGGGCACCAAAAAAAAAACTTAGCACTAAACACTAC